>JAHDVF020001589.1:2455000-3726646 GCA_022606425.2 Lepidostoma basale | reverse complement strand
CTCTCTCTCTCTCTCTCTCTCTCTCTCTCTCTCTTAATAATCTCTTAATAGACAACAAAATGTATACAAAAAAATATACAACATTTTGAATGTATACAAATATTTCTAGACAAATACTGGATTTTACTCATTGCGGATAATTTTTTATTTTATAAGGATTAATTTAAAAATTGGAGAGACATCTCCAGGCGTAATCTAGTACTGTATGATAATTGCAAAGCCTTTCACAGTGCATTAATAAAAGTTTTCTGCTTAATGCTTCCCAATCTTAATGGATGGCGCTAGTATAGATTGATCTAAAAAAAATGTGAAGTGCAGCGCAGCATTCTAGCATATATACATCTTACAAAAAAAGTTGTCAGACGTGGTGGTCGTAAGAAGGTAGAAATGGGGATGTTGTTAAACATAAAGCGATTACTTAACCCAACCAATGACAGATCATAAGTCCTGTAAGCGCCTCGACCACCATATTATGTGCCCAGAAAACAATTTACATCTTTGTCTCGATTGAGATACAATTAATCCTTATAAAAAAATTGGGGCGAACATCTGTACACTTTACCCTATTTACGCGTACAAACTCTACTGAAATATAATTTCACATCAGAAAACTATCAAATAATATTGTCTATGGCCGACCGCTTCCAACTTGCCGCCCTTAAATTATATGAAAAGTTTAATGTGTTCTCTGCGCCGTACCGCTGAACCCGGAAAGGCTTTTAAAGCAAAAAGTTTTTTTGGAGTAAATGCCCAAGCACGTGATATTCTATTATTTAATTCTCTACCCCTAATTTCTATAAGAACAAGTTCGCAGCACGGTGATTAGATGGAAAGAAATTTGTATATTATCATAATTATTCTTATTTTTTTAAATCGCTCTTAACATCATTACAGCGTGAGCCAAATCAATGAAAGGAATATAGCTATGTGATAGGTAACTAATCTATCGCCATTTTATTGTCACGTGAATTCTTCACACAATCACACCCCTACCGGAAATCGAACCCGGAACCAGCGGTGTGGTATTCAAAGCCCTTACCACTGGGTCACAAAGGTCGTCTGTCCGCTGTTAGGCATTTACTTTATTTCAATTTAATGTCCAAGGTAATGATTTTGAAAAAGAAAAAATCATGACAGCCTGTAACATTAGCGTGAATGGTGAAAATTTGGAGCAAGTAGTTGAGTTCATGTATTTAGGAAGTATGTTTACAAGAGATGGGCGAGTGGAGATGGATATTGAAAGAAGGGTTGGGGCAGGCAACAAAGTGAATGGTGCACTTAAAGTTTTCATCGCAAACCAAAACCTATCCAAAAAAGCTAGAATGGCAGTGCACAATGGTGTTCTTCTACCGACCCTTATGTATGGAAGCGAACCATGGAACTGGCAAAAGAAGGATGAAAGTAGAATAAATGCAGTAGAAATGAGATCTCTTAGACGAATGTGTAGATACTATGTGTATGATAGAGTGTCGAATGAAAATATAAGTGAATGCGGTGCGAATTTTGGTGTTGTGAACAAAATAATGAAAGGATCATTAAGATGGTCTGGACATATGGTAAGAATGAATGAAGAAAGAATAGTAAAAAATATATATTTTAACAATGTAAATGGAACCAGAAATAGAGGAAGACCGAGGAAAACGTGGCACGATCAAATAAATCTTATATTGAATGTCGGCCTTGTGAGGAATCAGAGAAATCGACGCGCGTGCATGACACGATGTATGAATGTTGAGGGAGCGAGAGAAATATGTCAGAAAAGAAAAGTGTGGCAATCCATTCATTCTGCCGGGGAGACGGCGTGATGGTTAGTTAGTTAGTTAGTAAGTCAACTTAAAATAATATTTGTTCATACTAAATTTTAAATGCTCATGTTACTAAAATATTATATGAAATATTAATACTATTATCGAACAAGGGGAAAAAATAAAGCATTTTATAGGAAATAAGCCAGATTTAATAAGAATACTTAAAAAAGCATCCCCAATCAAAAGATCAAATCTCTTACAGATATAATCTCTAATAAATTGCTTTCTAATCCGCCTTCAGTGTACCAGTCAACGTACAATACCTTCAATAGAGTTTTTTTCTTAAAGTTCGCCGGAATCAATGATTTTTTCGTTTTTCTCCCATAAAGAAATCGAAGTTTTCTATCTTTAGATATAAACGGGCGTGTGTGTTGAGCTCCTTCTAAACGGGGGAACCGATTTTGATAAAAAAATTGTGTGTATGTTTGAGTGGGTCCCTGGAAGATTTAGACTAACAATTGGACCCTAGAGGTGACCGTTGAAAGCTTTTGGGAAGTTCATGAATAATTGATTATATAAGAATAATTCATAGTTATGTTTGTTTAATATAGATGGCGCCGATATCAAATTCTGTGTTTAAGCATTCGCAAATCACTTGCGTTGTAGAATGGCGTAGATTTAAAATTATGTTCGCTGTTTTTCGATATTCCATGTATGGCCTGTATCACAATTGCATGCATATTGAGTGTGTTATTCAACGACAAAACTTATTGAAATAACGTAGCGGCAACGGTATGGGACCAGCCAGCTGAATCAGCAAATAGCAGGCAAGCCAACGTTTGGGTATGACGTCTCTCAGGTGTGCTTGTTACATATAGATTCTTAAACCATTTTTGATATGACCGGGTAATATTTTTTTTCTATAACTCTTTAATATGTCAACATTTTTATAGTGTTTCAAATAAAAGAGTATACAAAACAAAACACATTATATTTATAATCTATAACGAATCTATCGATGTTGTTCCTAGAATACCAGTAAGTGAAGTTATTTGTATAAAAATACTTTAAGCGAGTTAAGCTTTTTCTTGAATCCAGCGTTTTGGAGAATGTTACTGGCTTTGTATCGCACAATGAATTACCAAAAATATATCATCGCATTCATACATCTGAACTAATTCAGTTGTTGGTAGTACGCATATAACAGTATCAATTCCTTAATGGCAAAACAGTTCCACTAATTCGAACTAAAATAGCAGAATATAAAAGATTGTTTTCTTCAGATATCAATCATTCAAAATATAATTTAAACAAACTGCTAAAGGTCACTGAAGAGCCATAAAAGACAGATGTTCTCAAAATTTTAGCAAATAATTAATTTGCTCTCACAATTCAAAGATAAAAAGTCTTTAGTTAGAATAATGTTCTCCGTTTCGCACCAAGTATCTACAAGTTACTACGCTACCTGACTGATAACAATTGCTAAGGTGAACCGGCGAATAAACAAACCGAGGCCCCAAACTCGAGCCCTGAGGCGTACCGCAGTTAGATTCATCGCGGGTTTTTTCATCCCCGTGTTTATTAAAAGTCCGAACACTTCTGCCGCCCCCCTTGCCGGTCTCAAGTTTTGATTAAAACTCGCTGAGTTAAGGCCAAGTCTCACATATAACGAAATATTAACGGATGTCCGTCGAAACCACAAGATAACATTAACTACCTTACCCCAACCATACAAGTTTACAGACAAAAAAAACAAATGGACATATCAGACCTGACCAAATATGAGACCATAAAAATTGTACATAGAATGACCATGGAAAAGATAACAGACAGCAGCTGCAAACTAACTAAAAATTCAGACATACACAGACACTGGACCAGGAACTGCGACAGATACCACTTACCGAATGCACGAACTAAGACAGGAGAATCAAGGATATTGAATAATGAACTGAAACTTTACAATGAACTACCAAAAGACACAAGGAGACTCACTACAACTCAATATAAAATAAATCTGAAACAATACTTAATTAAAAGTAAGATCTAAAAATGTATCCATAACACCCAATTGTTTTTTTTTAAATAATTTAAATGAAAAAAATAATAATGATCAGACTGCTGAGCTTCAGAGGCGGGCGGCATATAGCAATCTAAAGAAGTTATTTGATAATAACATTCCCCAATGCCTGAAACGCAAAATGTATGACCAAAGCGTACTTCAAATACTGACATATGGAGCAAAAACGCTAACCCTTACTAGGTCGACCATAAAGAGACTCCGTGTAGCACAGAGGAAACACGAAAGAGCCATACTACATGTAAGACTCTCAAACCGGATAATAAGTGTTAGATGTAGTCAAAAAGGTAGCTATGCTTAAATGGTCATTTTTGGGATATGTTGCCAGATTGATAGACAATAGATAGACCAGAAGGGTGGTGGAGTGTAGACCTCGCACAGATAAAAGAAACAAAGGGAGACCCCCCACACGTTGGGCCGATGACATTCGAAGAATTGCTGGCGATTGGATGTGAAAGACACAAGACAGGAATACGTGGAGAAGTATGGGGGAGGCCTATGTCCAGCAGTGGACGACAACGGCTGTTTAAGTTAGTAAAAGCAAGTATATTCTGTGGATACATTATCTTCTTCGTGGTATTCTACAGCGCTCTTCCTAGACTGCTGAATATAGCCTTTTTCTATTATTTTCTACTCTTACCTATTTTGACCCTTCTGCATCCAGTCCCAACAATTCATCTACCCATATTTTAGGTTGTCTTCCGACACTCCTGTTAGTTGTGCTAGACTTTCATTAGAGTATTATGAATTCCCATTTGGTAGTACCATGTGCCTTGTCTGGCTGTATGTCCAGCGCTTTGTCACTTCAATTTAACTGTACTATCCCTGATGTCCAAATTTGGTTCGACGTCATATTGCTTTATTTCCTATTTTATCTCGAAGACTCACTCACTCATTGTCTCTCCATGGGACATTGTGTGCATTTTAATTTGTGGACACATTTTGCGGATTTTTTAAATAAGACATTTAAATTATTAGTTATATTTCAATAAGATGATTTGGACATTTGGAACGAATGAATGAGAGTAGAATGGATAAAAAGTTGTACACAAGCAGCGTGAGTGGAAAAAGAACCCGAGGACGACCGAAGAAAACATGGCATGACCAAATTAATCAATTACTAAAAGCTGGTCACATTCGAAGTCGGAATAATTGACGTGCATGCATGGTACGATGTAAGAGGAAGGTATTAATGTAGAGGAATTCAAGAGGTATGCCAGGACAGAGCATTGGTGAACCAGGCGATCCATTCTCTCTGCCTACCCCTCCGGGGAAATGGCGTGATGGTTAGTTAGTTACTTAGTTTTTTTTCAATTAGATTTTTTATTTTATATGATCTAATTTTGATATTTTCGTGCATATGTTTATTCATAATAAAATTTAATTCATTTTTGATATACAATATTTCAAATATTTTCACATATTCATAATTAGTTGCCAAAAAATTACCGATGGTAAATTGCCACTGATGTAAACATATACGAGTATGGCCAATCTGCAATTTAATTGAAACATTTATGATATTTATATTATTTGCCTACAAATATTGTATTTTTTTTTAGATGGATACTTAATCTAACGTAAAATGTAATCTCACTAAAAACAACAGAAAAATATTTACATAAATGTCTGATAGCGGACTGGTTACCGCTGTTTGATATCTGAGAATCTGCCTTTATTTCCGAGTTGGAAAGATAGAAGGGGGGGTAGATATCGCCCAATTAGAGGCGTTTTTAAAGACTTTGACGAGTTCCGCGCTCAAATGGAAATGGAAATATTGTGGAATTCTTTATAAAACTTTTGACAGCCGCTGATGTTTGCGCTCCCTCGCGCAAATGAACGGCGAAGATTTAAAAACGTGCTGGTTGGGATATTCTGTAATAACAATTTGTAGAACGACTTATTTATGATTTAAAACATATTTTTTTCACTTTTACGTTTATTTTTCTCGAAAGGTTTCGAAGGCTTTACTCCTTCATCATCGGGAGAACGACATAAAAACTAAACAATTTTTGTCGTTCTCCCGATGATAAAGGTGTAAAACCTTAACCAAAACACGTCTTTATTATTAAAATCAATGTAAAACCATTATTAATATTAAAACCAACGTAACTAATTTTATACTTAATGTACAAAAGTAACGCGTTTTTAAAGATATTATTATAGAAAATGGATAATTAAAAAGAATGAAAACTGCTGACTTCTATATTGAATTTTATTACATTACGTTGTTGATGGAATGACATGTTTCGACCATTAAGACATCAATATATTTGTGATAATGCCTTAGAAGTGCAAAACATGTCATTCCATATAGAATATAATAAAACCCCTATAATACAGACGTTTTCATTCAATAAATAATTTTAAATGGAGTTTTACATCATTCCTTCTATCACATATTCGTCATCATTTTGTGCTATGGATTCACATTTGAATAATTTTTTGAAAACATTGTATTTTCCCAACACTTTTTCCGCCTTTCACAAACATGTTTCGGGACACAGACTTTCTTCTTCGGTGTATGAATTTTCACACGTACATTGTTAAAATCCATACAATGAAAAGGGATGTCTGTGTCCCGAAACATGATTGTGAAAGGTGCAAAAAAGTGTTGTAAAAATACAATGTTTTCAAAAACTTATTCAAATTTTACACTATTATTCAAAAAATAATAAATAGATTATGGATTAATTGATAAAATACCGATCAGCTATTTATGTAGGAGATCACAAAGCAAAGTTAAGGAATTGTTGAAACTAAAAATAAAGAAAATCATTTTATAAATAAATAAAAAAACTTTGTATTTAATCACGGTTTGTTTTTTATAATCGATGCCAACTAGTTTCGCTTGGACCCAAGCTTCATCAGGGCAGTATAACAACTAAACAAAAACATAAAGTTTACATGTACATATAATAATAAACGATGGCCCATCGTTTATCCAGTCCAGATTTCGTCCAGATTTCAGTCCAGATTTCGCAGCCATATAGTAGAACAGACCATATATAACATTAAATCATTCTTTTTCGAAGTTTCAAGTTAAGATTATTGTTGCGAAAGAATGTTCTCATTTTATTAAATGCAGCTCGTGCAACTTCAAATATGCATTTTATTTCAATGTCCGGGTCAAGCGCTTAATAATAATCATATAGTGGTTAAATACAAAGTTTTTTTTTGTTCAATACATTGAACTAATGTATTAATTCACTATTCCGCTAAAAATATACATGTGACATGCATTATGTATAAGAGTGTTAAAACGAAATAACCCTGAAAAACTAGGATCTTAGACAAATACGCGGCGAAAAGGTCAGTAATGAATTATTTATAAAGTATCCAACCCACGCATAAAGAACGTTGATGTGCCCTGATACTTATCAATAATTCGGTGGACTAGACCAAGCAAATTGTAACGGAATTGTATAAAAATTCAATCAGAACGCACGTCGATTCGAATATAAAGTTATTCGAAATTTAAAGTTAACTAACTAACTTACAAATTAACCATCACGCCGTTTCTCCGCAGGGGTAGGCAGAGAGAATGTATCGCCACATTGTTCTATCCTGACATAACCTCTTATACATTCACACATTCCATATGTCCAAAGTGAACCTTTCTTGATTTCATTTATCACGCATTCATCCGCTTTACATTCCTTTCTTACTTCATCATTGCATATTCTATCATACATTGTTTTTCCGTACATCCTTCTTAGTGCCTTCATTTCTACGCCATTTATCCTACTTTCATCCTTCTTCTGCCAACTCAGAGTTTCACTTCTATACATTAGGGTCGGGACTAGAACTTCATTTGAAATTAAGTATTTAAAGGCGTTTTTTTAAATAAATCAAATGATTTTACAAATAAATTTGTATATGTGGTAGAACGATATACGACAAAATCTCAAATGCTTAAATAAGAAAGGAACGTAGAGCGGAAGAAGGTATTATGAACAAAATTATGAAAGGATCGCTGCGTTGGTTCATGTGGCGGTTCATTCTCTCTGCCTACTGGAAACGGCGTGATAGTTTGTTGTTGTTCAAAAACTGTGTTCACCGTACACAATCTTAATCAGTAATAAGTTGGTACTTTTAATGTAAAACATTTTTTCCACACACGTTAAAATTTCACAATAAGCAACAACAAATTATTCTTATTTTGTTTTCTACACTGCTGTCATACAACAATAATCAGAACAAATTTCAAAATAATCCAGAAACGTTATCGGTTATGCGCATCGTGTGCATTTCGAATTACTTGCTGGGAGAATCGAAACGCTCTCATGTCTTCAAAATATGATCGTTTTCTTTCTTATCTGGGTTTTTGCTTATTATTTATATTATGAAAATAGAAGACATTCGGACGGCTTGACAACATTGAGTCAGTATTGCATTTGAACGGCCGTAACGTTGAAAGGGTGGAAAATTTTAAATACTACGGCAGCATACGAACGCAATCTCTTGACCCAGATGTAAAGACAAAATGCCGAAATTAGGCAGCAAGAGCTACGTTTAATAAAATGGAATCAATCTTCTGCAATGATAACATAAACTTTAAACTCCGCCAGAAAATGATTAAATGCAATGTGTGGTCTGTTTATTTGCATGGATGTGATACGTGCAAACTCAATTAACAGACTGAAAGCATATGAAATGTGGCTCCATCGCCGAATGGTTACCAATACCAAAGTCCTGAGGCGAGCTAGAGTTGACAGGGAACTGTAATCAACTATCAAGGTTCGGAATATTTCACATCTGGGTCATATACTGCATAGGGAAAAGTACCACCTTCTTCAACTTATATTGGAGTGGAAAATTAAAAGACGCCGAGGGCCCGGTAGAAGACAAATGTACTGGCTGCGAAACTTGAGGGAGTAGACCGGCATACGAATTATGGAGGAGCTGTTCCGAGCGGCGCAGGACAGGGACAGGTTCGCCAAAATGATCACCAACGTTGAGGAGACCCAACAGGGCACTTGAAGAAGAAGAAGATTTAACTAACTAACTAACTAACCATCACGCCGTCTCCCCTAAGGGGTAGGCAGAAAGAATGGACTGCCACACTTTTCTATCCTGACATATTTCTCTCGCTTCCTCAACATTCATTCATTCTTTCCATATGTCCAAACCATCTTAATGATCCTTTCATTATTTTGTTCAAGACACCATCATTCGCACCGCATTCACTTCTTTTATTTTCATTCGACACTCTATCATACACAGAGTATCCGCACATTCGTCTAAAAGATCTCATTTCTACTTCATTTATTCTACTTTCATCCTTCTTTTGCCAGTTCCATGGTTCGCTTCCATACATAAGGGTCGGTAGAAGAACACCATTGTGCACTGCCATTCTAGCTTTTTTGGATAGGTTTTTGTTTGCGATTACAACTTTAAGTGCACCATTCACTTTGTTGCCTGCCCCAACCCTTCTTTCAATATCCCTCTCCACTCGTCCATCTCTTGTAAACATACTACCTAAATACACGAACTCAACTACTTGCTCCAAATTTTCACCATTCACGCTAATGTTAAGAAGATTTAAAATTATTTTGATATTTTTTAGTTTACAAATTTAAAAAAATATGTAATTTTAAATTTAAATTCATAATATATCTCTTATATTTGTGTCGCTTTCTCGATATTCTGACCGTGGGAAAAGATTGCTCAATCCAATTACACTGTTTGCTCTTTGCTGGAGGGCTTGACGCTTTTTTGTTACTCTACCAATTTGATCGGCAGAGCAAATTTAATCAGTCGACTTGAATTTTTCAACCGGTGCGTTGCCTCACCTGTCCTCACAGGAACCGCGCGAATGCAATTAGTTTTGTTTGAGCAATCGGCCCGTGCTTTATTGGAAAGTGCGGTCGTTACTCAGCGAGCTTAAAGCACACGGCCAGTTAGAGTACCCTTACCTGCAATACTGTATTCGATTTACTTGAAAATGAAAACTCACCTGTGGAATGAACCAAACACCTTGAAAAGCTTTCGTTTATTAAACATTATTTAATTAATAGTAACTAACTAACTAACTTGCTAACCATCACGCCGTCTCCCCGAATGGTTAGGCAGAAAGAATGGACTGTCACACTTTTACTGATGCGGCACTCCATCCTTCTCTTTTCGCTCCGCGGGAGACGCGGTGTGATGGGTTGCGAACCTCATCGCCACCAATAGGCATCTCCCGCGCACACTTTGATCGTCCAACACCCACAAAATAAATCTAAAACAAATAATATAAAATACAATGATATAATATAAAATAACAAAATAAAAATAATTTAATACAAAATGTTATTTTTAGATGGTGCACATATTTTCTATTTAATTTATGTTCCACGAATCCACCGTTTAATTAATAGTAAAAAAAATCAAATATTGCATGTTGGCAACGTGAGTGTCAAAGAAATCGTAATGTGTGCTTGACACGATGTATGAATGATGGGGAAGCAAAAGAAGTATGTCATAAAGGACAGTGTAGGGGTTCATTTGTTCTGCCTATCCCTTCGGAGAGACGGCGTGGTTAGTTGGTTAACTAAAGTTATAAGTGGATATCAATAAATCTGGTAACCAAATATATTACATTAATAACTAGCGGAATATTACTTTTAAAGTTCTCTAAGGTTCAGTTTTCTTATCAAGCCTCCTTATATGCCAAAAAGATTTGTTTGGTTTAGTTCGACTTCAAAAATAAAATACTAACACCAATGATTTATATCTCTACTATAAAATACTAACACCGGAAAACCTCCAAACAGATGGAGGGACAGCTGGGAGTTAATTTCCCAAGAGTTGCCATCATGACTACAGGAGCAGACCAACTGTCGAGAAGAAGAAGAATTAGAATATTTTATACAATCTAAATTATGAGCAACAACCAGAGATTGCTCTGCAAGAAAGTGAAACATGTTTGCTGGTCCTCAGGATACCAGGAAGTTTCTCGTTGCTTTCCACAAATTCCAACATTACTTATTTATAACAATAAATCAGAATTTCATAAGGATTAATTGTATCTCAATAGAGACGAAGATGTAAATTGTTTTCTGGGAACAGAATGTGGTGGCCGAGGCGCTTACAGGACTTATGACCTGTCATTGGTTGGGTTGAGCGATCGCTTTATGTTAAACAACATTCCCCATTCCGCCTTTTTTCTTATGACCACCACGTCTGACAAATTTTTGGAACTTGTATATATGGTAGGATTCCACGCCTATCTTTACATATTTAAGTTCACTCTACACTAGCGTCATCTATTAAAATTGGAAAGCATTAAGCAGAAATCTTTATTAATGTACTGTGAAAGTCTCTGCAAATCATACAGTACTAGACTACGCCTGGAGATTTCTCTCCATTTTTATGCCTACTTGGACCAGTTATTTTATACAACATTTTGAATGTACCTATACAAATTCTTGTAGACAAATACTGGATTTCACCTATTGCGGATAAATATTTGTTCATTCTCAAATAGTATGAAACGATTTCGTAAATTTTCACGGTTGATAGCAATACGTTTTTTGGGATCTTGATAAAATCCGTGGGATCTTGGAAAAATCCTTATCTTTCTGGACCTACTTTAAGTACATCGTTGCAGTGTCCACCTTGGGGTGGTTATAAATGTGGGTTATGTATGTTTAACTCATTTTACGCTGTGCTGTGTCGCCGGCAATGTGAAAGCGAATGAGACATCTCCGAATTTCGCGCGCTATGCTCTCTGAGCTAGTTAGATCTTAGATCAAGTAAGATCATTATCTCCGAAACGTCGGTCCAGAAATACGAGTTACACGGATTTTCCCAAGAACATAGTACAAAACGAACTCACTGCGCCTGATTCGACTCAAACTGAACAACACGTAACCAATGGATTTACATTAAAGTCCCAAAAGTTATTCAAATGTGAGTCTAAAACATAAAATAGTGGCAAATGGTAAAGAAATACAATTATTTTTATTTTTAGGCCTTTGAATATTGGAAGTATAACAAAATCTTTTTTTAAATAACTGTTATATAAGTTATGTTATTTATTGTTTCGGCATTCACTTTGTGGTAGGACACGATTAAATTGTAAATAAAAGACTTGTTTTTCACCACTTGAGTTTTATATTTTACACGACTAGTTTCGGAAGCTACAGATGCTTCCATCTACAGGTTTAAATATAAACTTTTATTTATATTTAAACCTGTAGATCTGTAGCTTCCGAAATTAGTCGTGTAAAATATAAAACTCTAGTGGTGAAAAACGAGTGTTTGATTTACAATTTAGTTATATAAGTTAAAAGAAGGGACCGCCGACGCCGTTCATTCCTGACATATTTCACTCCTTTCGCATCCTCCGCATTCATACATCGTATCACGTACCTCTAAAGCGGTCGTCATTTAATATTTGATTAATTAGATCATGCCACGTTTTTCTCGATCTTCCTCAATTTCCTGTTCTGTTCGTATTGTTGACGTATACTTATTACCTTTATTTATTGATTTATTTTCCATGTGACCTTACTATCTTTATGAACCATTGAAGATACAAAATTAAATAAATAATTTTACAAGTAGAGTATTTTAACAAATATGATCGAATACTTGAGTCGTGTGTCTTCGGATTATGGCAGAAGGTCACATCTGCAGTTGGAGCTTTTTGCCAAATGAAAAATACGACAATTGGTTGCTGTGACAATTAAAAAATAATTTTAAGAAATAGCATTTACAAAAAAAATCTTAATTACCAATGTAAAAATCTTATTTTCGCTCGCCTGTAAAATTCATATTAAAGCATTTGGAATCTTTGGCCAAATTAGTACCGAATTAATAGACATCAAATATTAACATTCGTGTTACGATGAATCGTGTTCGAATTTTAAAAATAAGTTTCATCTTATTTCAACAATATCAAATTAAACTGTATTTTTAAGTTGACAACTTTCTAAAAACGTGCGGTTCATTACTTCACGCTTAATTAAAATAACACCTCGACTATGTGGTGGCTCCTTCCCTTTGACGCCAGACCGCCACCACGAGCAACATAATTTGATTGCCTTGTTAGAGTAACGAAATTTAATCAAGGCGCCTGTGTATACACGCGCCCGGAATAATGTCATACTTTGTAGAAAGTTGCAATAAGCTTGAAGAAGTTAAATAACTATACACGGAGCAGTTGGGTTGAAATTAAATTTGGATTGAATACCAAAATACGGCTTGCATTTCCGAATATATTATAATATATAGGACAAATGTCGTAGAAATAAGATCACTGAGAGGAATGTGCTGGAAAACAATATTTAAGAAATACCAAACTATGAATAAGGAAGAAATGTAAGGCATATGAATGCATCACAAGTGAAAATAAAATAAGATCCTAGAGATGGTTTAGACATATGGAACGAACGAACAAAATGAGAATGGTAAAAATGTTGTACACAAGCAATGTGGATGAAAAGAGAAGCCGTTGAAGACCAAGAAAAACATGGCATGGCCAAATTAATTAAATACTAAAAGGTGGCCACATTCAAAGTCGGAAAATTGACAAGTGTGGATGTTACGACGTATGAATATAGAGGAATCTAGAGAGGTATATCAGTACAGGAGCAGTATGGTGGTCCATCCCTTCTGCCTACCCCTCCGTAGAAATGGCGTGATGGTTAGTTATTATTATTTTCCGAATATATTCTTAACACATAACGTAAGCTTGTGAATGTACTTAAGACCGTGAAACGTATGTAAACTCAAAACGTTGAATTTAAAATATTTGTTTTTAATGTTATTTTTTCACCAGGGCAAAAAATAAATACTGTTTTGTTGGTTATAAAAACAAATAAACTTTGTTTTAACAATGACACAAGTGTTGTTAATAATTGCAACTTTGTATTTAGTACCTTCATTTGTTTTTCAACTAATATGGAAAAAAAAATTATGAAGCACTTTATTTTTGGTGTGGCATTATTAAATATAATAATTAAACAATTTTAATTTGTTTTCACAACACTTTATTTTTTAACAACCAACAGGTTTCGCTCACACTGAAACTTCGTCAGGGTTTCAAAGACACTAAATATAAAATCAGAAGACAACACAATTTATAAGAATGCAAAATAGGGGGGAATAGGGATCAAATAGGAGAATGTGTGCACGAGATTAATTAGAATGGCAGAACGGTGAGTCATGCGAAAAAGGGAAATAACAATGGAGACTTTCTAATTGCCAATTTCTAAACCTAGTGTCAGACAGAATATAAATTAAAAAGTCGGTTGGTTGTTAAAAAATAAAAGTGTATTTATATGATATTTAATAAAGAACATATAACCGAAAGCTTATAAATTATATATTTTTTTAATTATTCATATTTAAACTTAATTGTGCACAATGAATTTAATTTACAATTGTTAAACTATCCATCAATCGAACTATAATATAATGCTTGGAAGAGTAGGCAGGGAGATCGGAAATATAACTCTATCCAAAGAATTATTTTTTTATTTACTCATTTTTAAAGCAAAATTCTATTATATTGGTCGTTTATAATTTTATCATGCACACATACGACTTTAATTATTAAATTTAATTGTATGATTGCAGTCGCACAATTATAGCTTAATAAATGAATGGCAATTCATTGGTTTTAATTTCAGTTTTAAAAAATCCAAGTTTTATTTAATTTGAAAAAAAAATTGGCTGCAGCGGTTATTTACTTTATTTGAAATTGTTTTGTTAACTTCAAATAACAGAGATAATTTTTTTTGTAGTTTTATTTAAAGTCCGTTTGTGATAACGTAAAAAGCGTATTGAATACATTACTCAAATGTTCGCATGAAATAGTAAATAAAATATTATATTTGAACAGTGCGTTTAATTAAAATATATTAGTTTTTCGGTATCATTTTGGGTATGTAATTTATTGTGTATGAAGAGACCTGAATCAAACATTAATATACAGGTATATACTCACACCTGTAATGAAGTAAGTAGTCGTATTATTACAGTTCTATACTTAAGTTGGGCCTACACATAATTGAATACTTATTTTTTTATCGAATACCGAACAATACTTGCATTTGTGAACCTTTTGTCACAAATGTTCTAAGTGTTTAGCAATGTAACTACAATATAGTACCGACGGTTTAAGTCACATTTTAAATATTCCGTGACGTCATCACTTTAATGTTTGTTGCCGACCTTTAACTGGCGGTGATTTTTGTGTAATTTAACAATAAAATTAAAGTGCATTATTTTAAATGTAAAAAAATATATATATACTCCTAATTTATCTTGACATAATCCCGATTGTGTTTAATAAATTAATGATTTGTTCTGATAGACTAAAAGTTGACTATTTATGAAAAAACATGTTTTTTCCTCTAAATTGCTTAATATGGATTTTAAGTAATTCCTAGGTTAAAAATGTATTATAATTTCGTATTATTTGAATTGGTATTTAATTATTTTTATTTTGTTGAGTTCAAAAAACTCACAACTGGACAGGTCAACCAAAAAATGTTTTATTATTATTTTGTTGAATCGCTCTTTACATCATTACAGCGCGAGCCAAATCAATGTAAGGGGTATAGCCATTATATTGATTCTCGTGACACGTGATAGGTAGCTTATCTATCGCCATTTTATTGTCACATGAATTCTACACCATGTAATCACACTTCCGTCGCCAGGAATCGAACCCGAGACCTTTGGTATGGCAGTCAGAGCACTTACTAATTGGCCACAATCGGTGTGTGGGTTGTCTGTGTAAACATAAGTCTGAAAACAATTTAAATAATACTTATTTCAGAAAATATTGTTATAAATAGAACCAAAAGATTTGTTGGGAGCGGTTTCCTTGAATATTTAGTATTGAAATATTGGATATGTCAGAAGGTTTGTAAAACGTATTACCGTGACGTGAATGAAAAATGTAATTGAATATTGAAACGGCGTTTCATGTCTTGTGAATATCTTTCAGAACTCGTTCCAGCAGGTACAACTACTGTTCCATAAAGTCTGCTGAATAAATGAAGCAAGGAAAACGCTTTTCTGCGTAAACCACAAATCCTTAAATATATTTAACCACAAAAACAATTAATTAAATCACTGTTTTTTTTTACTTTTGAGTTTATTTTTCTCGATGTGTTTCAATGACTTTACACCTTCATCGTTGGGAAAACGTTAAAACATTGTGTATCGTTGATGAAGGTGGGAAGCCTTAGAAACACGTCGAGAAAAATAAACTCTAAAGTGGGTAAAACAGTGTTTTAACCCGACGATGGCCGTAAGCACACATGTGCGCTCTACGTAGACGATCGCCATAAGCGCAGCTGTGCGTGCTTTGCAATATTCGAAAGATATATTTCAAAATTAATTCCGATTTTCTCACAACGACATCAATGAATATTTTAAAATATGAACAAACCAAAAAAGAACGATATTTTTCGATAGTTTGGGAGAAAATACGTGGCGTACCGGCGCGCTGTTTCTACAAACATGTGGCGATGAATGGCTTAATTAAAAAAAAAAAACACTTAAAAAGCTGGGAGCGAAACCGTTTAGTTTTACCAAATAAAATGGTGTAGATACAAATAGATAAAAGTGTATTACTGTTTTATTTAATAATATCACACAACAAATTAAGTGCTTCATATGAAAGTTTTAAGTTATTTTCATAACCTCTTTCATAATTCTGGTAGCTTCTGTCTTTAATCTAACTGGCGGTAGCTATCCGTGGCTCTATCCCACGGCATTAATTTTTTGGGAATGCTTGGGATCAACTCTCTGCAGCCTCGAAGAGATGGGCATCTCATAACCCTTTTTTTTTAGATTACTCAGGGGATATTCAGGATATACACGAGGGTATTTGGTCTACCGGCCGCCAGAACCAACCTGCCTCTGGTGACACCGGTGAGTATCCTGTCTTCCTAATGTCGAACCATCTCTCGTGCGTATCTGGTATCTATATATACACAATATATTATTTTACCAATTCTCAATAGATGCCTTAAAAAATTATTTCGTAATGTCTGTTGATGAAATAAACTGATTTTATTTGATTTGATTTGATTTAATTACTATCGATTATACACTCCACTGTTGGAGAATCGCTGAAACAGGACGTAATACCAATATAATAATATATATCCTTTCAACCACAGACAAACCAATCAATAAATTATCCTTTGTACAGGCTGCGAGTGGGTTCTACAAAGCATTAATTTTCAAATAATTCATCTAAAGAACTTAATTGTTTTTCGACAAAGTTGAATGTTAATTTCTCTTCTCCTGATCCTGAAATCCGTCAATTATGATCTGGAGATACGTGCTTTTGAAATATTCTAATATATTGATTCGACGAAGTTCCATTAATAATTGTGTCACTCTGCGTTTGACGGCATTCGTCAAATTTAACATAAGTTGAATATTTTTTGCGACTTCTGATTAATGAGAGCCTGAAAGGTTTCAAACACGTGGATATGAAATCGTTAAATGATGTGTCAACGAAGTTATCAAATAAATTCATAAAATAATAATTTAATAAAACGATGTATTTTGGCTACTTCCACTTTTGACTTTATTTCGACAAACACAATACAATATAACGATGTTTTTTAACTACTTCCACTTTTGTCTTTATTTCGACAGCCAAACACATTGAAATAAAACGACGTATTTTGACTATTTCTACTTTTGTCTTTATTTCGAGAGCCGAACACATTAAAATAAAAGGATGTATTTTAACTATTTCCACTATTTTCTTTATTTCGAAAGCCAAACACATTTAAACAAAAGGATTTTTTTGGACTACTTCCACTTTTGTCTTTATTTCCTTCCTAGAAATAACCTTGTTATATTAATTGTGTCTTGAACAATGATTTAAAACTCCATATTAAATAATTAATACGAATGAAAACATAAGTTTTCTAGAAGTTTAATTATATTTTATGGTAATGACATGTTTCGCCCTTCTTAGAAATTATCAAATGTGACGAAACTTCAACTCGTTGCAGTTTATATACACTAGTAAATGGAGCAGAATATGATTATTAACGCAAAACGATGTGACTTTATACATTTTTAACAAATAATTATTTGGGTAGGTCCAGAAATACCAGAAAGAGTTTCTTGGAACTCGTTAAGAAATTGTATGGCAATGATTACATGACTATGATACTGAATGATATTATATAAATCAAAAATAAGTTGTTTTAGGTTGTACGAAATAAAATGTTTCTAAGAAAAACATATTCTTACAAATTGTTTACAAATGATTTTACATATTTCAGAGTGACTAATGATTCTAAGTATTATATATAAAATAAAACCATGTATAAATTATCTTCTTCTTCTTCTACTTTATTTAGGACTTTGTCCTGTTATTTCTGGGAGCCTGTTCCTGTGATGTAAATGTTCAACTGTCTTGCCATTTTTTGGGTGGTCTTCTTGGATGTCGATTTCCTGTTGGTACTTTATTTAGGGCTAAATCAATCTTCAAGAACATGCTTTATCTACATGATCTCTCTAGTAGCGTCATCTCATTCTTCCCCATCACACGACATCTTCGACATTGAAGACGTTTCTGATTTCGGAATTTCTTACTCTGTCTCGAAGGGTCGTTCCCGAAATACATCGGAGAGTCCTCATTCTGTGGTTATGAGGATACTTTTTGTTCTGATGGTGTCAACCCTCATTACGATTCCATATTTTAATATAAATCGAACGCATGTCTTATATAATTATCGTGGTATTAATAATAATTAAAATGTATTAAATCTGAAGATCGCGGTATCATTTAAACGACCTTCTTTGCGGTATAATATCTTCGTGTAACAAGGGCACAATGTCATGGAGCATTCCCGGCTAGACGCCTTAATTAGTTTGCCTGCGTTTAACTAACTATGAGGACATGCAAACAGCAATCCTTCGTGCATTCATTACTGGTTTAATTTACGCTTGGAATAAATTTTCAAATCAGAGATCAGTAACTTGCGTTCGTTTTATATTAAACATTCCAAACATGCCTTTAAAACATTTTTTACAGGATTAATTTACTCTCGCATTTATAATGGTTTACAGATTAATTACCGGATTTTAATTTTAATTTTTAAAAAATGCGCTATTTACTTACTTGCTTCGGAGAGCGGCGTCTTTTATATTGACACGTTGACTAATGATACCATAGATTTCGACTTTCATAATGAAAGTATATTCAGAAGATGAATACGGTTCTCTTGACTGAAGAGAGTATATTAGAGTATATTCTGAGGTATCTCTACATGAGGGAGTATGGAAGTTATCCGTGGCTCTATCCCGCGGCATTTCTTCTGGGAATGCTCCAAGTTTAACCCATTTCTTCAGATTATTTAGGGGATACTTCGAGAACTCGGCCGTACTGGGGGATGTTGGTCTTTTTGTCCCCGATAGATATCTCCGACAGCGACAGCACAGATTGTTTTACCTACCGGCCGCCAGAACCAATCTGCCTCTGGTGAAACCGGTGGGAAGAGCAATTAGTCTGCTGAACGCGGTCTCCTCGGAGATCGACGTCTTTCATGTTAGTGAAAGTACGTTCAGGGGGCAAATACTATTGACTTTAGAAAGTATCTTGTCCTCCTAATGTCGAACCATCTCTAATGCGTTCCTGGTACTTTGTTATATTTTTATAATATTTTACCTGTACTTAATAGATGCCTTAAACATTTTCCTGTTTGTAATGTCTATTTAGTTATTATAATAAACTGATTTGATTGATTGATTTGATTATCTTCCTAAAGTCGAGCCATCTCTCATACATTTCTAGAATTTTACTTGTTTTACGTGTAACATAAATCTAATAATCACAAAAGTCCAGATCGTCCATGTCAACAAGTGCACCACCTAAAATGAACATTATGTGTTAAAATATTTTTATTTTGTTATTTTATTCTATTTTATATCATTTTATTTTATATGATTTGTTTTAGATTTATTTTGTGGGTGTTGGAAGATCGAAGTGTACGTGGGAGATGCCTATTGGTGGCGATTAGGTTCGCAACCCATCACACCGCGTCTCCCGCGGGGCGAAAAGAGACGGATGGAGTGCCGCATCGGTTAAAATGTGACAGTCCATTCTTTCTGCCTACCCTTTCGGGGAGACGGCGTGATGGTTAGTTAGTAAGTTACTTGTTCTCAAACAGATACTTTAAATTTCCCTTTTTATTTTTTGTAAACTCGTATTTTATTTAAACAACACTTACATTAAAAAAATTTAAATGACATAAACATGTTTCGGATAACCAGTACTTCTTCGGTGATACATATTATAAAGATACACATTTAAAATATTATAAAATTATTATAAAAACAATTTTTTTTTTTTTTAATGTGTATCTTCATAATAATATTATATGATATGATACATATTATGTATCACTGAAAAAGGGCTGGTTGTCCGAAACATGTCTATGTAATTTGAATTTTTTTAATGTAAGTGTTGTTTAAACATGGTATATAAAATAGAAAAAGAAAAATAAAGCATCTACAACAAAAAGAATGGCAAATATAGGAAAGATACATTAAATTTTAATATATTCAGATTTTTCTGATCTCCACCATAAAAAACATTTTTTCGATAAATTGTAACATTCATAAAACATCCTCCTGAAAAATGATTCTATGCAATCAAACATAGACGTTACAAAGCTTTCTTCGACGAAAAAACACATATAAAACCGACCCAAGAGCACACTTACGCCAGATCTAACGTAGACACTGCCAAAAAGGTTATTTCCTGCTGTAGAAGCGAGTAACAATAGATTTAAGCATTTTACCTCATAAATTTCTACCGAATTTCTCTCATTGCGGAGACCATTACATCGGCGTAATGCCATCATCTTATTCAATTCAAGCCGCTAGTGCAGAATGTCCCTATTTGCATATTTCCTGTGTTGAATTTCAATTTATGGCCTTTTTATCAAATAAAGGAGGCACCGAGACACATGGCACAAGGGCACAGAGCCTCGAGATTAAAGGATCCTTCATTTTGTTGAATCCCACGAACACACGGTCGTTAGTTTCCCATGGCAATTCACTTGATTTAGGAAGTTGATTATTGTGTGCTTAATTTAATTCTATTCTCTAACACATCACGCTCTTGTGATTCCAACACACATAACTGAACATTTGCCAAGTTAAACAACATGTTACATTTCAGAACCAACCGCGATTTTTACTTATTTTTTTATTAGAATGAATGAGTTCGAATCAAATATCCATTATCCAAAAGAAAACTCCTTGTTTTTTATATACTTTGTATATACAACACTAACTTTTAAATAATTAATGCGAATTAAAACGTCAGTTCTCTAGAATTTTTATTATATTTTATGGGAATGACATGTTTCGCCCTTCTAAGGCATTATCAAATCAATCAAATTAAATCAAATCAGTTTATTTACTCAAAAGGCATTACAAACAGGAAAATGTTAAAGGCATCTATTGAGTACAGGTAAAATATTACAAAAATACAACATAGTACCAGGAACGCATTAGAGATGGTTCGACATTTATAATAAAACTTCTAGAAAACTAACGTTTTCATTCGTATTAATTATTTAGTATGGAGTTTCACATCATTGTTCAAGAAACAATAACTAACTTTTAAAATAATTAAAATTAAATATCAGACATGTTTCGGACAACCGGCCCTTTTTTTGTGATATCACTGAGGAAGGACCGGTTGTCCGAAACATGTCTGATATTTAATTTTAGTTTTTTTTAGTTATTGTTGTATATCTCCTCTTTCCCTTTGCTATTTCCCATCATCTGGGGTCGGCCCTCCTCGTTGTATACACAAAGTATATAAAAAAGAAAAAGACAAATAAAACATCTACAACACAAAGTATGGCGAACATAGAAGTAAAACTCCTTGTTTCAAATTCAGTTCACTGGGATAAATCTATCTATATAGCAAAAACACTTAGCATTGTTTGAAGAGTGTAGAAATTTTCACAATCATTTAAGCGTTTCAAAATTTAGTCCAAGTATTTTAAGTTAAATCATATAATTTTTGAATATTAATAATGATTATATCCTTATGTAAGGAAGTTAAGCATAAAACTAGCAGAAGAAGGATGAGAGAAAAATAATTACGGTAGATATGTGATCTCTTCGACATATGTGTATTAGAACAATGAACGACAGAAATTCAAATTCTGGCATCAAGAAGGAGTTTAGAACGGAAGAAAGTATTATGAACAAAATTATAAAAGAATCACTACGTTAGTATGCATACGTGGAACGCATGGATGAAGAAATAACGTTTAAAAAGCATACTTTGATGATTTGAATAAAGTACGGAGTCGAGGAAGACCAAGGAAAACATGGCATGACCAAATTAATCAAATTTGAAAGGTAAGAAGTCGGAAGAATCGACAGGCGTGTTTGACTCGCTATTTGAATGTTAAGGATGCTATCTGTCTACCCTACCAGCGAAACGGCGTGATGATTTATTTAATTCATTAATGAATAGTGGCCAGTTGATACTGAGTTGGCCAGTTCTGCCAGTTGGTACTTATGGTCTTGAAACTCTAACATTGTCCAAACAAAGTGCCGAGAAACTGCGAGTGACCCAAAGAGTCATGGAAAGAGTCATGTTAGAAATAAGCCTAAGAGACAGCGTCAGAAACGATACGGTGAGAGAAAAAACAAAGGTCACTGACATCATCCACCGGGTGGCGACTTAAAATGGCAATGGGAAGGTCACGTAGCCAGAAGCTCAGATGAAAAATGGACAAGAAGACTGGTGACTTGCAGACCGTGGACGGCAAAGAGAAGTGCAGGGCGTCCGCAACTACGGTGGAAGAATGATCTGAACAGACCATGTCGGAATAAACTGGATGCAGTCTGTACAAGACAGAATGACATGGAAGCGAATAGAGGAGGCCTTTGTCCAGGAGTGGACGGGAATAGGCTGAGGAAGAAGAAGAAGACTGAATAGTAAACTACATATGATATTGCGCAAGTCAAAACAAATTGGGCCAATGCTTGAGGGTTTTAAATATTTTTTTAGATATCACATTTTCTCATTTTTATTTACGTCACAACATATCATAAAGATTATAGTATTGTTTTATTAGTAAAATGGAAGCAACATTAAACAAAAGTCTTCATATCATAAATTTATAAAAGAATTTACATGTATATTAAAAATGATTTAATAGCTCAATTTGAAAAAGAAAATGGCAAACGGTAATAGTAAAATGGCACTTAAACTAAAATTACTCAAAATAATCCACAAACTTCACAAACTAAAATAATAAAGAACTCTATTTACACAAAGCAAAAACCATCGAGCAATTGGATTCTTCGTTTTCCAATTCAATTTTTTTGTAATTCTTTTAAATCTCTACAAAAATTCGTCTGAAACACCGGCGTTCGATTAATCCCATTCGTTTGTTATTCGAATTGGTTCAATCAACATCCCGATTGGTCGAAAATGGCAGTCAACGAAAATGCTTTCAATGGAAAAATATTATTCGATGTAAACTTAAAAAGCTTGTTTTAAATAAAATAAGATTTATTGATCACGATTTTTTTTCGTATTTCAATATGACGTTTGATTTTTCGATCGATCAATTTTGTTTATTGTGAAACAATCTTTTTATTACTCCGACTAATCTTCGTGCACTTAAGGTTCTTGTGCCGACCCTTATGTATGGTCGTGAAGCATGGAACTAGCAAAATAATGAAAAAAGTAGAATAAATGCAGTAGAAATGAGATCTCTAAGACGAATGTGTGATAAATCTGTATATGATAGAGTGTCAAATGCAAGTATCAGAAGTGAATGCGGTGCGAATGATAGTGTTATGAACAAAATGATGAAAGGGTCATTTAAATGGTTTGGACACATGGAAATAATTAGTGAAGAGATAATGGTGAAGAAGGTATATGTAAACGACGTGAATGTAACTAGAAATAGAGGAAAACGTGCCACGATCAAATCAATCAAATATTGAATGTCGGTCACGTGAGGAGTCGGAGAAATCGACGTGCGTGCATGACAAGATGTATGGATGTAGAGGATTCGAGAGAAGTATGACAGAACAGAACAGTGTGGCGGTCCATAATTTTTCCGTACCCCTCCGGTGAGACGGCGTGATGGTTAGTTAGTTTTAGTTAGTTAGACTCATCTTCGTAGTAAATATATTTGTGGTATATTACAAAATGTTATGTGTTGACTCGTATGCAATCGTAATGTAAGGCAAAAACAAGTACGGTTGTCCGCAATGAAAGGGTAAAATAATAATAATCAACTGATTGATTGTAGCACCTGATGATGCTTACATTCATCATGATTGAAACAGCTATCACGACAATTTCATAGAAATCACACAATTGTGATATTAGAACAGTGCTGTTAATCAGAATAATTAATATGTTTTAACTTATTGAACGCTAAGGCATTAACACTATGGAATTCCATAGTATTATACTTAGGAAATTGAAAAACTTTGTTTAATCCACTATTTAATAAAAAATATTAAAAAAACACGACATGTTTCGGAGGATACATCCATCTTCAGGTGTAAAAATATAATAAAAACTAAACAATGTTTCATTTTTTAATATAAGAGTATAATATTATTTTGTTTCTCAAATTTAGTATTGTAATGTGGGGTATGGCTAAAAATCATTTAATAACGAAATTTATTTGTATTTGTGAATATTTTGGTAATGCCATTATAAAGCAAAACATGTCAAAGAGTAAAACAAACATTCAGCTATTTGAAAACGCAAGTTTTACAATATCGGACTTATGAACTCACAGAAAATTTTCGCCCCAAAAGTTTTATTGTGTCATAAATTATGATTTATTTAATTTGAAAAAGTTTATTTGTATTTTCCGATCAAAAGCACATTTCTCAAAATGATTAAACGAAAATACGAAGCCATAATCTACAAAAGAGCAATTTGTTTTGTGTGAAATTCTCATTAAGATTTTCTTGTATAAATAACACAATTTTCTTTCCGAATAATCTTATAACGAAATAAACCCGCTTGAAACCGTTGAGCATAAAATTCAGCATTTGCAAACGCTTTTTTCCATCTTTCTCACCATTCATGCCTTTGAAATCCTAGAATTAGAATCTGCCTCTCATATGATATCGCTCCAGGGCTATTGACTCTAAGGACTAGTCGCGTACGTTCGTATTTATTTTATAATTAATTAATTTAAATAATTAACACGATTAAAAACGCCTAAAAAGTTTTATTATAATTTTTTATAGTTCAAATCAATTTTTTTTATTAAATAGTCCATTGTTTTGGCTGAAACACTATGATACCTTAACATTTTTAACTGTTAAATTAAATAACCTTGTTTTATGAATCTGTATTGTTTTATGAATATTAAATAACTTTGTTTTATGGTAGGCAGAAAAAATGGACTGCCACACTTTTCTTTCTTGACAAATTACACTTCTCTCGCTTACTCAACACAATTCATCGTGTCATACACGCACGTCGATTTTTCCAACTTCTCAAGTGACCGACTTTCAATATTTGATTTAACTAACTAGTCCTCGCTCTTCCTCTATTTCTAGTTCCATTTACATGATTATCATATACTTTTTTACCATTCTTTTTTCATACATTATTTTCACGTGTGCAAATAATGTATGAAAAAAGATATGATAAAACGATAATGTACGATAATGTATGATAAAACTATTTTAATGATCCTTTCATTATTGTGTTCATAACACTTTTATTCGCACCGCATTACCTTCTTATATTCGACACTATCATTCGACATTATAATTCGACACTATATTCGACACAATCATATTTTTTTCTACACATTCGTCTAAGAGATCTTATTTCTACTGCGTCTATTTTGCTTTCATTATTCTTTTGTCAGTTCTATACTTCACGTCCATACATAAGGGTAGGTACAAGAACATTAATGTGCACTGCCATTTTAGCTTTTTTGGATAGGCTTTTGTTTAAAATCTCCAAAAAACAATATTTTTTTGAGAAATCACGTAGTTTTTATTCATATAAAGCGGGGTTCATCGTATTTTTACTATTTTAAATTATATTTTAAATAAAAAAATCCAAAACGACAGGGGCATTCGTTTTTCAATACGAACTTCGACAAAATTTTACCTACGAATCACACTTACAGCTGTATTCGAATACTAATCTAAGTTTCGGTTGAAAATTCGTTTCAACTTTGACTTTTACCCATTCAAAGGGTAGGTAAGTATTTTGGATTCGGGATATTCAATCAAAAATCTTTCACCGTAGCCAGCTTTGTGCGGGAGGTCTTAACACTTACACATACGTCGAGCAATATATTATTCATACGCTTTCGTAAAAGTCCGGTAACTCGATAACGTATGGAATTTCTCGCGAAAGAAGAGCGTATTTTGCTTGTTAAAGACGCCAAGTTTAAATTTGATCTTGTAAGACTTTGCTGCCTTATAAATATTTTTTGAAGTAAGTGGAAAATACAAAACGACGATGCATACATTATGTTGAATATGCAGATGTAACAACATTTTTAAGGATTGATTTTATCTCAATAGAAACGAAAATGTTAATTTTTTTTTTAAAACAATATGGTGTTCGAGGTGTTTACAGGACTTATGACCTGTCATTGGTTGGGCTAAGCGATCGCTTTATATTAACAATATTCTCCATTCCGCCCTTCTTACGAACACCACTTTGCTACTATGTTGCGCCACACTTCACATGTTATTAGTTCAATCTACACTAGCGCATCTATTAAAAATAGGCGTAAGCATTAAGCAGAAAATCTTTATTAATGCAATGCGAAAGGCTACATTTCCTAGAAAACGCCAGGAGTAAACTTCTCTAATTTTTATGCTTTTTAAACTTGGACCAGTTTTTGGTTTTTCTTGAATGTTTCCAATATTTGTAGACAAATACTGGATTTTACCCATCATTTTTTAATTAATTATTTTTAAGGATTGATTTTATCTCAATAAAGACGACGACGGAACAACATTTTAAATAATAATAATTTAAAAACATGAAAGCATGTTTAATAAACAAATTCTTCGAAAGGCGAGTTTTGCATCGTATCATATTCATATGTGTAAATTAAACAATGTTATATTAGAATAAAAACATCTATATAAAAAACATTGTTTTGCGGATTCATTGAGCAATGTTTTCTTAAACATTGTATACAAAACGAAACCCTTATGTATGGAAGCGAAGCATATAACTGGCAAAAGACGGATGAAAGTAGAATAAATGCAATAAAAATGAAAATGGCAGTGCACAATGGTGTTCTTGTACCGACCCTTATGAATGGAAGCGAAGCATGGAACTGGCAAAAGAAGGATGAAAATAGAATAAATTCAGTAGAAATGAGATCTCTTAGACGAATGTGTGGATACTCGGTGTATGATAGAGGGTCGAATAAAAATACGAGTATAAGATATGAATGCGATGCGAATGATGGTGTTATGAACAAAATAATCAAAAGGATCATTAAGGTGGTTTGGACATATGGAAAGAATGAATGAAGAAAAAATGGTAAAAAATATATATGTTAACGATGTAAATGGAACCAGAAATGGAGGAAGACCGAGTAAAACGTGGCCCGATCAAATAAATCAAATATTGAATGTCGGCCACGCGCATGACACGATGTATGAATGTTGAGAAAGCGAGAGAAAAATGTCAGGAAAGAAAAGTGTGGCAGTCCATTATTTCTGCCTACCCCTTCGAGGAGACGGCGTGATGGTTAGTTAGTTAGTATTCAAAACGAACTTTTTTTTTTTTGTTAATTAAAAAACAAACATGTTTCGGATACAGAAACCCTTCATCAGTGTTATAAATATTTTATCATTTTTTTCATGTAGTGGTCAGTTTTGACAGATATTAAAATCTATTATTATAACTATAATCTTTCAAATTCTATATTGATCTCATATTAATACGAATCAAAAAGTCTTTATTTGTCTGAATATTTTATACTTTAAACTGATAATGAATAAACTTTGTTTTTTATCTTTTTATTTTATCTTCATACATTTACACTCTTTTACTTTTTTGTGAATCGAAACACACTTCTTTCAAGGGTTTTGTCATTTACATGCAAAACGTAGTTTCATACATTAAAAAATATAATTAATGGTCTAATATTTTTTTGTTTGTTGTTTTCCGAATAACAATGTGAATCCTTTTTTAAATTTTTAATTTAAACGTTTTCTAGAAGACAAACTCACTTAACAAATAAAAAGCTATATCTGCGAAGGAATAAGCAGAAAAAGTATATCTTTATGTCGTGTTTTTCTTGACATGCTTCTCTCTTCCTCAAATGTCACAAAACTTATCATGCACGCACTTCGACTTTTACTTTTTTCGACACCTTAAGTGGCTGAAATTTCATATTTGATTGGTTATATCGTGTCACGTTTTTCTCATGCTTTCTCGATTTCCCGTTCCGTTTTCTAAAAGTTTTTATTAAATATTATATGAGGTGAAATATGGCACTCTAAAATGTAATATATCATGTTTTCTCCTAGACGAATTTGCGGATAATCTGTGTGTGGTAGAGTTTTGAATAAAAACATAATTATATTATATATCAATATAATTATGAATGCAGTGCGAATGACAGTGTTATGAACAAAATAATGTAAGAGTTGTTAAGATGGTTTGGGCATGTGGAAAGAATGAGTGAAGACAGAATAGCAGAACTTGATTTTGAATACTATCTTGTGTTTCTAATGTCGAACCATCTCTCAAAGGTTGATGTCAACAAAGGTTGATGAAACAGCTATTGCGTAAAATAAAATACAATTATGATTTAATTTAACAAAATAAACAAAGTTATTTAATTTAACAGTTTATAATATTTTCATCACATCATTCGTATACGTTCGTGCTTAATGCTACACATGATACAGGAGAATGAATTTGCTTTAAATTAGATGGTATCCAGATGGAAATTCTCTAAAATTGTGAGATGGTTTATGAAATATTTCGTAGATAAAGCTTGCGGGGAAGGAGGTATTTTATTCCGTTCCTTTGTGGAGTCCTGGGAACGTACATTCTACGTTCTTCTCGTATGAACCTATCTCAACATACCACCA
Organism: Lepidostoma basale; assembly: GCA_022606425.2. Classification (NCBI taxonomy): domain Eukaryota; kingdom Metazoa; phylum Arthropoda; class Insecta; order Trichoptera; family Lepidostomatidae; genus Lepidostoma; species Lepidostoma basale. The sequence goes on along the minus strand of JAHDVF020001589.1, from coordinate 3,697,729 downwards.
CACAGCATAAGCTTATGTCACTCAGCGACGGTGGCTGCTTTAAACTCAAAAGATAAATTATTTAAATTATAAAGATATACAGTTTTATATAAATTCTGATATTTTTATCTATTTTCATTTGTATTTTGAAAATTTAATATACTGGTCCCTTCTTAATAAAAGAGTTCAAATAAATATACTACAATTCTTTTCTTCTTCTCAGCATTCCGTCGCTGGATTTAGGCTTCTTCTAATTACTTCAATAATTGACTTTAATGTGAGCCCAGATTTTAATTGTTAACACGTGTATATTTAATAAATATCAAACAAATACATTTATTTGAAAATAATTACATAAAACGATGTTTTTATAACTACTTCCACATTTGTCTTTATTTTGACAGCGACCGGTTTCGCCAGGCTCGCTGGCATCAACAGACTGGTGACACTACTATTCACTCTCTTTCTTATATACACATAGATCAAAGGGGGCAAACATACATCTATACAAGAATAATATTAAAATAATATACTTATGTTAAATTTACTGAATTTAATTATTGATATTCATGTTATCTGAATAGATTCCTTTTACAAAACAATGGAATTTAATTTGATTACAACTGATAAATCAACGATAAATAATGTTCGAAAATTTAATACATGTTTTTTAAACCTACTTAATTTAAGTTTAATATGATATATATATCTTGGTCCTCTGGTTGAGTTTCCTATTGGTTTTTCCATCCATTATTCCGGAACTGCTTCAGCAATTTTTAAGCAAGGTTTCAACGGAAAGATTTTTGTAATTTTACTCGGAATGATTTTTGTTCATTTACAGTTTATTTTAATCAAAAAACTTATCAAAAATCAAAATCTAATAATAGTTTCTTGTGCCGTTGTGTTGAAATCAGTATTTAAATTTTTATTTTATCGATTGTTTTCTAGAAGTTTGATTATATGTTACTGTAGTTACACATTTCATCTTGCTAGAGCATTATTTTTTATCAATTGATAATTTATCAGCAAGGCGAAAAATGTTTCTTAAGTAAAATTATTATAAACCAATAACTTCTAGAAAACTTATGTTTTAATCAATACGAATTTGTTTTTTATCATTATTATTAGCAAAATAACATATAAATATATAATACGTCAACATGATTTATTTTCTTTTCTGCTGATGAATACGTATAGGTTATCTGTTATTTCGTAAAATCAACATTAACGGTGTTTATTCAAAAATTATACATTTAAACCTACCTCATCGCGATCATAAATTTCTCGTTTTAATCCCCAACATACAATTCTTGCTTTGAATGTAAAAATTAGTTAATCAGAAGACATAATAAATTTCCATATAACCATGCCTAAATGTATGTTAAGTTTAACATTACATCTTGCTTCCATTGGATAGTTCGATGAATTATAATTATTTGTTAATACCTTAGCCATGCTAAACATATCATTCACATAAATTATAGTCAAACTTCTTAAAAACAATCGTATTAATTATATAATGAAATATACTTTACTAGATGCATTCCTCACAACAAACTATCTCATATCACATCACGTAAAATATTCGAAAAATTTCCATTTTCAAAAATATCAGAGTCTTCCAATTTCAAGAAGATTTATATTCCATGTTGTTGCTTTGCCGTAAAATTTTTATTCAAAAGAATATTAGGCAACTGGACGAATTCTTTTTTAAATTTAGAAATATGTATTTTTTTATATGTTCAAATATACAAATTGAAATGAGATTTGGTAGATCTCTTGACCTAGATAGTAACACTATATTTATGTAACATTTGATACTATATTTTTACCTTTATGTATGGAAGCGAAGTATAGAACTGGCAAAAGAAGGATTAAAGTTGAATTAATGGCAGAGAAAGTGACAAGGCGTAGAAAATGACAAGGTGCGTGTTAAGATGTATGAATGTGGAGGAGACGCGAGAGTTATATCATTATGACGGCATTGTAATAGTTAGTTAGTGAGTTAGTATTTTTATACTCGAATATATTATAGCAAAGCGAAGCGTAGCAGGTTAGCTAGTACTTAATAAATAAAGTGGTTAATACAGTACGTAGAATAATGCTTCCAGAGTGTCGAATGAAAATATACGAAGTGAATGCGATGCAAATGTTATGAACATAAAAATTAAAAATGTATAATAGTAAGCACGATAGTTTAGTGGTTTGAGAATGCCCTAGCAAGGCGAAACAAATTTGTCACAATTTATATAATTTACATAAATTAAATCCAAGTAAAACCACTAAACAATCGTGTTTACTATAATAAATGAATAATGGAGATTTACAAAACTAATACCTCAACCATCAATAATGAAAGGATCATGAAGTTGGTTTAGACACATGGAAAAAATAAATGAAGAAAGAATGGTAAAAAAACTATATGCTAACTATGTAAATGGAACTAGAAATAGAGGAATAACGAGGAAAACGTGGCACGATCAAACTAATCAAATTTTGAATGTCGGCCACGTGAGGAGTCAGAGAATTCCACGCGCGTGCATGACACGGTGTATGAATGTTGAGGACGCGAGAGAATTATGTCAGGAAAGAAAAGTGTCACAGTCTATTCTTTCTGCCTACCCCTTTGGAGAGACAACGTGATGGTTAGTTAGTATTATAGTTATTTAATAATTTGTTATCATATAACTAATGCAGGATAAGCATTTTTCATGCAACGATTATTACGTTTCATAACTCAATTGTCCAAGCAACATTGTTAGAAGTCGTGTTCGAACATTTAAGTGGCAATTTAAGCTCCGTTGTTCCATCCCCTTTCTATTCATCGCATGCGCTTCAGACTATGGAAATGGCGGTCAAGTCACGTAAAACGCTCTTCCATTATTACCTCGGATGTGGTACAGGGGTAGGCCCCGCACAATGCAACGGGCACCCATTCTACAACAGCGCTGTCCAACTGGTGGCCCGTGAAACTTATTTTGCGAGCAATACATTTAATAGCAAATTTTTCATTTATTTCATTTCATTTGCTTGTTTAACCCTTACCACTCCTTTGTCGAATGCCAGCCGATATCGCTTTATGTACGCTACAACTCAGTTGTCGGCTGGTGGCCGACAAGATAAGACTTGCGCGCGCGGTGTGTTTTCGCGCGCAAAACTTGACAAGTGTCGTTGTTTCTTGTGATTATTCGTTAAAAAAACATTTAATTTCACGTTTTAATAAGATTTTGACTGTTTTCCGTTTTTATTTTATGATCCTTGCGAATTCACATAACCTAAAATGGCGGGAACTTTGCGTGATACGTCATGCAGATGAGCGATTAGAGTACAAGCTCCACTTCATTGCGAAACTGGACAAAGGTTTTTAAGACTGTACTGTGTGCAGTAACAGAAAGATTCCAGGGGGAAGACGAAAAACAGTGTGGTTGTGTGAGACCTGTTCCAGAAAACCTGGTCTCCATCCTGGAGATTGTTTTAAAAAGAACCACACTATGCAAAATTATAAGTAGTCCATAATTTTTTTTTGTAAATTGTTTTTTATTTGAAGAATTACAAATGAATTTTAAACGATTTTTTTGTAACTACCTATCAATAAAAATATTTTGACATTATTTAAATTAGAGTTGGCTGACAAACAATATAAAAAAATAATGGAGTGGTTAGGTTTAACATATCTGAAGTATTACAAACTAATTTTCCAATACACTAAAGATACAAATTTGATATACATAATAAAATAATAAAGACCATCGTGGCCGAGTGGTAATTGCTTTTACTTCCACCCTGAAGTTCCCGGGTTCGATTCCCGGCGATGGCAGTGTGATTGTCATACTGACTTATGTCTGGTGAAGAATTCACGTGACAATAAAATGGCGATAGATTAGCTACCTATCACATGTCCTGAGAATCAATATGATAGCTATACCCTTTACATCTATTAAGCTCTTGCTGTAATGATGTAAATAGCTATTCAACAAAATAATAATAATAATAATAACAGAAGTAATAATTATAAAAATAATAATAATAATGAGTGAGCGAGAAATGACAAATTAATAAAATGAATATACGAGTACAATTACAATAAAGACAGTGCTTCCCTCAGGTCAGTTATACTATACTATCTCAAAATACTACAAATTCCGAAGTGACACGATTTAGCAAATATATTGCTAAATCGGTATAACCATTAGCAGGTTGATTCTGCATCGTGAGAGATAAAACAATCTGTGGCCCCTTTGTCGAAGATAATTATCAGAGTTGAACAGACCAGACGATTTGCGGTTGTATACACAACTTACCAGTTGTGTATACAACCGCAAATCGAAAGAACTTAACATCCAAGGGATTTTCTCTTCTCCTCCCGAATGACTGATAAGCCTAGCATCCGTAGCAAGAAATCATTAGGAAAAATCGAATAAATGTCAAGAGAGTTCATTTCAGTATTGACTAACTAACTAACTAACTAACCATCACGCCATCTCCCCGAAGGGGTAGGCAGAAAGAATGGACTGCCACACTTTTCTTTCCTGACATATTTCTCTCGCTTCCTCAACATTCATACATCGTGTCATGCACGCTCGTCGATTTCTCTGACTCCTCACATGGCTGACATTCAATATTTGATTTATTTGATCGTGCCACGTTTTCCTCGGTCTTCCTCTATTTCTGGTTCCATTTACTTCATTACATATAATTTTTTAACCATTCTTTCTTCATTCATTCTTTCAATATGTCCAAACCATCTTAATGGTCCTTTCATTATTTTATTCATGACACCATCATTCGCACCGCATTCACTTCTTATATTTTCATTCGGCACTCTATCATACACAGAGTATCCACACATTCTTCTAAGAGATCTCATTTCAACTGCATTTATTCTACTTTCATCCTTCTTTCGCCAGTTCCATGCTTCGCTTCCATACATAAGGGTCGGTAGAAGAACACCATTGTGCACTGCCATTCTAGCTTTTTTGATAGGTTTTTGTTTGCGATGACAACTTTAAGTGCACCATTCACTTTGTTGCCTGCCCCAACCCTTCTTTCAATATCCCTCTCCACTCACCCATCTCTTGTAAACATACTACCTAAATACACGAACTCAACTACTTGCTCCAAATTTTCACCATTCACCATAATGTTGCAGACTGTCGTGGTTTCTTCCTTTTCAAAAATCATTACCTTGGACTTATTAACATTCATCATCAGATCATTTCGCATGCATACCTCATACATACAATTCACCAGGACTTGTAGTTCATGCTCGTTGTCTGCAAGAAGGACAGCGTCATCCGCATACAAGAGACAGCTTACTGACACTCCGCTCATTTTGGCACCTACATCCAACCCTTTCGGCTCTTTCATACATTTGTCCATATACAGATTAAATAACCACGGGGACATTACGCAACCCTGTTTGACACCTTTATTGATATCAAACCAGGCTGTAAGATCTCCATTTACTCTGACACTAGCAGTGCTTTCTGTGTATAGCGACTTAATTGCCGTGATCAGTTTTGTACTTATTCCATATTCAGACAATATTTCCCACAACTTTTCTCTATTAACGTAATCATATGTTTTTTGCAAGTCGACAAATGCACAGAAAAGTTTGCGGTTTTTGGCCAGAAACTTCTCTGTCAATGTACGAAGTCCAAAAATTTGACACTTAATAATATTATGTTTTAATTATTTCTAGTTATGTATATTTTTTCGCTATCATTTGTGTTTTTTTTCGTATACATGAAATACTTACTTAGACAGCCGTTTTCGTCTACTGCTGGACATAAGCCTCCCCCATACTTCTCCGCGTATCCCTGTCTTGCGCCTTTTGCATCCAATTGCCAGCAATTCTTCTAATGCCATCGGACCATCGTGTAAGGGGTCTCCCTCTGTTTCGTTTGTCTTTGCGGGGTCTCCACTCTACCACCCTTCTGGTCCATCTATCGTCTGCCAATCTGGCAACATGTCCCGCAAATGACCATTTAAGCTTCGCTACCCTTGCGACGACATCTGTTACTCCTGACCTTCTACGTATTTCAGTATTTTTTATCTGGTCTGAGAGTCTTACGTATAGCATGGCTCTTTCGTGTTTCCTCTGTGCTACCCGGAGTCTCCTTATGATCGACTTGGTGAGGGTTAGCGTTTCTGCTCCATATGTTAGTACTGAATGTACGCATTGATCATACATTTTGCGTTTCAGACACTGGGGAATCTTACTAAAAAGAATTTCAGATTTCCATACGTCGCCCACCCATGACCGATTCTTCTTTGAAGCTCAGCAGTTTTACAGATTACAACAGATTATCTCTGGAAAGTAAGATGTTGTAGCCGAGATACTTGTATTCTTTGACTTCTTCTATTAGCTGGTTGTGTTATGAAATAACTTTTGAATTAACTGATTTTTGATATCCTCTTTGGCCCCCGAAATGTTTGCTAAAGAAAAAATGGCCGGCGGCATATAAAAAAAGTTGGAGAGCACTGTTCTAGAACATTCCATAACCTAAAACACGAGGAAACTTTTCTGAATATTTCACAGCGAAAAAAACTTTGACCGTTTGCGTGAAAAATTGGCTATTAGTAACGTTCAAAAATTCCACGCATCCAACTAGCAAAGTAAATCTTGCAGAAAGGAAAATAAATATATCCATAAAAATGATATTATTTCGTAAATACCCGTGAAATTTAACACACTTTTCGACACTTTGTGAAAAATATTGCGCAGATTATGCGTTATTTAAATATTGCTGTAGTATTTATTCGGAACTTTTTATAAAAGGGTTACGTGTTACTTATTTCGACGGGTTTTCGCTGTCCGGATTGGTTCTTTAATGGGGGAAAGGTTATTGAAAATGGCGCCATAAAGTTAAATATCTTCGGTGGTAAAAAGTCGTGTTGAATAACGGTTCATAAAATTATCCGCATCAGGGTTCATCCCGCGGTACAAAGTATAACTCACGAGTGTGGAGGGGAAATTGACGATGAATAAATATGGGGACTAATAAATTCCGTAAGATTACAAAGGGAAAATATTTCCAGGGAAATTTATCCCGAAGCGAGGGAATTGAATTTTTATACAGGAAACACATTTTCGGCGGTCATTTTATCTGATACACACAAATTTTCAGACCAAAGGAAATTACAATTTTTCTGCGGTTTTTACATCATTTACTACGGACAATTTATTTGCATACGCTTTTGTGTGTTAAAATTAATGCCTCACTTATCATGAAGGTCATGGTCAAATCGTATCAAGATTTTTAATGTACTCGTATATGTTTCCGCAGAAAAAAAAAGATCTTCATACTACGCACCTCTCTAGCTTCGTCCATATTCAGAAAGCGAATCATACACGAACGTCTTCTGACTTCTAATATGTTTTAAAATTTAAATTATTTGATAATGCAATGTTTTCCTCAACTCTGTACTCCTTTCACACAATTCACTTAAACTTGCTTAACCGTTATTTCTTTATCCTTACGTTCCATGTGTATAAACAAACGCATTGATCAAAATTTTTCTATATTGAAGACAATTGTCTTCTAAATGAGATTTTATCAGAGTTAGACCTTTTTAGAAGCAATTATTGAGATGAATTCTTATAACAAGAGTAGTAAAAAGGTTACTTTATTTGAAAGTATCGTAAATCTGTGGATTTTCATTGTAATTTGGAATATAATTAAAAAACACTATTTTTATTGCACTTTATTTTTTTAAATAATTTTATAGAAAAAAATAATAATCACAACTTGTTTAGGAGATAACCTTCTCCATCCTTGGGTGTAAATATATAACACCTATAGTTCGAGGAGGTCAACTCTGAAACATTTTGTTATAATAATAATAATATTTTTAATCTTTAAAAATATTTAATAAATAGAAGTGGAACAAAATAGTGTTTTTATTTCTATTATAAAAAGAGGTTTCCGTCATATTTCCATTTACATGGTTTTCTATTTTATAGACGTTATTTATTCCTCTATTTGAACCGATTAGACTCGCTGTAGTGATGCAAAGAGTTATATAAACCTTCGTGGCAGAGTGGTAAAAGCAGTTACTGCCATACCGAATGGTTTAATCCCCGGCGATGGCAGTGTGATTGTCACACTGTCTTAGGTTTAGTGTAAAGCTCACGTGACAAAAAATGGCTATAGATTAGCAACTTGCTCTTTCATCTTCATCTTCTTCTTATTAAAATAAATTATATTATATTATCATAAATTATATTATCATCATGTAATATTATTATTTAATATTGTTTATTATTTATTACTGTTAAAAAATAATTGTTAGTACCTACTTATAACAAATAGTCCAGGTTAATTTTTAAATTTGAATTATTGTATCGAATTTTAAATGCGTTTTTTATTAGTCTTTATTTGTTTAGTTTTAATTATATTTTTATATCTGAAGATGGAGGTATCCTCCGAAACATGTCGCGTATTTTAATATTTTTTATTAAAAAGTGGTTGAAACAATGTTTTTTTAATTCCCAAAGTATATTATTATGGATTTCCACAGTGTTAATGCCTTAACTTTCAATGAGTTAAATGTATTATTCCTTAAGATTTTATCGATTGTTAAATGCGTTTTTTTTTACGTATACAACAGGTCGCTTTGACCCAATTACAGTATACAATTTGTTTAAGCCGATATATTGATTCTCGTGACATGTAATAGGTAGCCAATCTATCGCTATTTTATTGTCACGAGAATACTACGCCTGACCAAAGACAGTGTGACAATCACACTGCCATCGCCGGGAATCGAACCCAGAACCTTTAATGAGTCATTCTTGTTTTATTTTTTTTTGTTATATATTTACACCTGAAGATGGAGGTCTCCTCCGAAATATGTTTAATTGAAAAATAAACAGAGTTATCTTTCAATTCGAAAATGAAATAATTTAATAATTAAATACATAAATTTATAAATTGGGAACCCTTCTTCCAAGTAATAAAGTAATAAAGTATCTCACGTCTAGTTCTCTTTCATACCATTATCCTAATTTCACTTAATTATTCAAATAGCGAACATTTGCAAGATAAATTATTTTTATCGTACCACGCAATCGACATTAAAAATCTTAATTTCAACCTCGAATTCGTCCTGTTTTACCGCCAAGAGAAGCGATTATTTATCCACCGTGTATTTCCAGCATTCAAATTACCCGTTAAAATTTAATAAACTCCTTCATTTTTCACAAAAAAACATATTTTCTTATAATTTCGTGTAGTTTTTCCCCTGGAGACCGGTGTATTCAGAATTTTTAACTTAATTTTCCATCCCCAACTTCGCCCTATTTTGCAACTATATAGCGCTATATTCTTCGCCCTATATAGCGCTATATTCTTGGGACAAGCTGAACCGGCCGGGATCAAACCGGCTAATCAGTTTGTGCTATGCCACGTGTATGTTTCATTTGATTATTGCGTCAAATAATGTGAAATTAGGAGTTTTAGATAAGCTTTAGATTAACAATTCGTCCATAAGGTCACGAAAACGGCCGTTTAAAAATTATCCTAAATAATCATAAAGAAATTAATATTTATTTGTGAATGTATACTTTACCGAAAAATACCGAAAATCATTCTCCATAGATGGCGTTATTGGGTCGGTTGTATAGGTTAATCTTAAAAAATTCACAAGTGCAATCAAATCTACATAGATGGCTAATTGAAACTGACACGTGAAGATAGATATGGATTTGAAGTATATATACATCTTCCAAAAAAATTTCATGCATGATCACAATAACAAAGGTGGAATGGGGAATGTTGTAATTACATAAAGCGTGCGCTTAACCCAACCAATGACAGGTCATAAGCCCTGTAAAACACCTTGATCATCCATGTTCAGTTTCCAGTTTGCGTCTTCGTCTCTATTGAGATACAATTAAATTAATATTAATTAATATTTTTCTTTTTTATACACTTTTTATTACAACACTTATATTAAAAAATAAAATTATATATACATGTTTCAGACAAACAGTCCTTCTTCAGTAAAGATACATATTTATAAAAATATTATTAAATTGTTGTTGATCTAACAGATGTTATAAAGATTTATTTTGGAACGTTTATGATTTTGTTTTAACAAATATTATGATTCAATTTAAATTTTAAAATAATAATTTAAATTTCTTATTGGGGCTCAGGTTATTACTTACAACAAACGAAATAAATCAAAGATTGGACTTGACGTTAAATTTAATTGATTATTTATAATATTTTCTTTATTTTTAATAGCTTTTTTAAATTCTACAATTTCGAGATTGTTCAAAGTTATATTTCTATTTTTAACATGCAAAATTTCAACGCTAATATCTTTATTAAATGAATCATCTTTTTCTATGAGGAGGTCAGCAAATTCGAAAATATTAGAAATTAATATTTAGTTACAGCAATTTTTCTAAGCTTGCTATAAACGTCCTCTAGACTTTACATAATTTTATCATTTATGTTGTCATTTTCTCGGGGCGATATGCCAAACCATCTCAACCTGGCTTCCTCAAATTTATTGATGGTTGAGGTATTAATTTTGTAAAACTCTTTTATATCTCATTATAAAATCTAGATTTACCACAATAGTAGAGATAAGTTCAGATTCCCATATATATCACTTTGATTAGTTCAGATCATCCTGGACTAGTTTAGATCATTAGTTAGACCGCCCCTTTGAATTTGAGGAATTTATAAGCACGATTGTTTAGTGGTTTTACTTGGATTTAATTTATATAAATTTTGTAAATTGTGACAAATTTGTGTTGCCTTGCGAGAGCATTGTCAAACTGAACCTAATCGCCAAACATTGTGTCCTTATATTGAATTTAGAAATCTTATGGGTGGGGGAGAAAGCAATTTTTTGAGTTGTTAAATGAAACAATTTTAAGGTTTTTCTTAGAACTAATGGTGAGTTATAAGTAATTTTACAACTGAATTTCAAAACCTTCCTAGAAATTAATTTGTAAATTTACTTTTCAGTAGAGATAAGATAAAATGATCAAGATTTTATTTATTTATTTTATAAGCATCACAATATTTGATTCTTGAGGGTGTTTATTTCAACTGGGTATTATAAAATGTCTTTCTATAGTATATGTTTAAACTGTACAGACCTGAATAAATCAAGCTCTAGGGTCCATTGGCTATCTATACATCTTCCGACATTTGCCTTACAGCTAAAGAAACATGGAAAATCTCAACCAAAACATTTAGAGTATATATATGGGGAGAATAAAAAGATTTTTTTTTTTTGTATTCAAATACTTGTAGACAAATACTGGATTTTTACCCATCTTAATAGATGGCGCTAGTGTACAACAATGTGAAGTTATTAAAAAATAATAGCATATATACAAGTTCCAAAAATTTGTCAAATGTGGTGTCGTAAGAAGGGCGGAATGGGGAATGTTGTTAACATAAAGTGATTGCTTAACCCAACCAATGACAGGTCATAAGTCCTGTAAACGCATCCACTACCATATTCTGTTTCCAAATAATTTACGTCTTCGTCTCTATTGAGATACAATTAATCCTTAATGAATAAAAATATGTTCAAAAATGTTTATTATATAAGATCAATTGTGTGCACTGAATGTAGCTTAAAACTATGTGGAGATGAGATTAACTATATTCACAATGTTTATTTATTCTTCTTCTTCCTCTTAGTTTAGGTCGTATGACCTGTTTGTGTGTGGGCTGTCCTGGGATGATGATGTCCAGCCATCTCTCCATCTCTTTGACGGCCTTCCTGGTAGTCTTTTACTGCTTGGGTTTTCACCATTATCAATTTTCGCAATTCTTGTATTCTCCATGCGGTCCACGTGGTCTCTCCAAAAGCACCTTCTGCTTCTTCCCCATCTCACTATATCCTCAACACCACAGACAGACCTTATCGTTTCATTTCTGATCCAATCTCTGAGGATTTTGCCTGTGATGGAACGTAGGGTTCGCATTTCTGCTACTCTCAGACGGTTCTTAGTCCTATTGGTATCGGCTCTCACCTCTATTCCATACGTCATGATGGGGCGAACGCATGCCTTGTATATCTTGACTTTACTTTCGGATAGCATGTATTTGTTCCTCCATATAGTTTCGCGCAAGCATCCAGCTGTAGCTACCGATCTCAATGCCTAGGTAAGTGAATCGCATGACTTGCTCAATAGGTGTGTTATCGATGATAAATTTACACCAGAGCAGCTCTTTTGATATCGTTAAGCACTTCGTTTTACTAGTGGAAATCGTCATGTTATATTTTTTAGATGTGAGGTGGAAATTATAGAGCATTCTTTGAAGGTCATCTTCATTCTCTGCTAGTATTGCAGCGTCGTCAGCATAGCATACTATATTGATAATTTTTTTTCTGATTCTGTAACCTAGGTCCGATGGAGACACCTCATCTATTATTTTATCCATAATAATGTTAAATATAAAGGCCTGAGACTGCCTCCCTGTTATATGTAAGTAATCGTGGGTACCTCTTTTGTTAAATCCCCGCTTGTTTTGATCCGCATCTTAATATTTATTTAATGTTCTTAATTTATTTTTTATACTGATAGCCATCTCGTGAAATGTCAGTCATAAGTTTTAATTTTTGAGTATACATTCTTTAGAAATAGTTTTATTAAGTAATGTTTTAAAATGAGTTATAACCATTTGATATTTACACATTGAAGGGTCGATTAATCTGTAAACCGGTTCGGTCAATCGTCCACCCTACCTTTCACCTCGCTTTGCTGAACCGTAAAAGTTAAACCGGAAACTCAGTTTATTAAAAGTTTAAATGTAAACCTTTAGTGACTTGAAACATAAATTCACACAAACTGGCCATAACCATTTAACTGTTGGAGTGCTCCTCGCGTGACGCGAATGGAGGAAATACACCCCTGGCGTTAGTGAAATTACTCATTTAAAAGCCTGTTATATAATTTACGTATAGCACTCATTTGCTAATTTGTTTTATCACACTAGTGTCACGCTAGTGAACTTGTTAGTTCTCACGTGCCTACGGTAAATTATTATCGAAAACTTTAAACAATATTTATTGTTGGTTAAACAATATCGTAAAACTACCGGTATACACTTCTATATCACGTCGTATCACCCTTTTGCAAAAAAAAAATCACCAAACCCAAACTAACTAACTAACTAAGCCAGTGGCGGTACTCCCATAGAAGCCCAGAAGCCCGGCTTGCGTAAGAAATTTTGAATCAAAACCTCTTCTGGCTTACAGAGGTTCAGCTCTTGTGGCTATTCCTCCTACGTCTGATAAGAACATTGTTAAAATGTGATTTGGTGGGTTGTTGGTTTATGCGGGGGCACGATTACTTAGATTTGGGGGTTTTGATTAAAAATTTATAACGAAAGCTGGGCTTTTGGACTTCTATGGGAGTACCGCCACGGTAACTAACTATCACGCCATTTCCCCGGAGGGGTAGGCAGGGAGGATGGATCGCCACAATGCTCTGTCCTGGCATACTCTCGGGATTCCTCTACATTCATACATCGTACCATGCACGCACGTCGATTATTCCGACTTCGAATGTGACCGCCTTTTATTGATTTATTTGATCATGCCATGTTTTCCTTGGTCGTCCTCGGCTTCTTTTTCCACTCACGCTGCTTGTGTACAACTTTTTAACCATTCTACTCTCATTCATTCGTTCCATAACGATAGTTTTTAAGGAGTTTTATTATAATATTTATGTATGACATGTTTCGCCCTTTTAAGGCATTATCAAATGATATATAGCATTTGATAATACCTTAGAAGGGCGAAACATGTCATACATAAATATTATAATAAAACTCCTTAAAAACTATCGTTTTTTTATACATATTAATAATTTAAGAATTCTGTTTTCAATGCAATGGAATTCTAATTGATAACAGCTGACATATTTATAAATGAGGTTCGAAAAAAAATCATTTAATTTTATTTTATTATATTATATAAATACGTAAATCTTGTTCCTTCCGCATCATGTTGTTTAAGGTCGTTCCAGCTATCCAGGCAATGTCGTCCGTCTATTTTTAGATGGCCTCCCGACACTCCTTTGCGTTTTCACCACCTATGATCACTATAATCTATTGTCAATCGGTTTCGATACAATCATGCTTTTCTGACGGTGTGTTTCCTGTTTGTGACGGTGAGCTTTCCTGGGATATTGGCGTCCGGACATCCCTCCATCACATCGGCGGCCTTTCTTTTTTTTTTAGACAAAACATGCTTTTGCCGGTATAAATTAATTATTTCAACTTAATTACCCAGTGAAAATGTGCGATCGGAAAGAAGATGTATTATTAATCAAATGTTTTTTATTTAATCATGTACCTTGCTGTTATTATTGGATCTAAATTGAAATTGAAATCTATAAAGCATGCGTAAGACCAATAATAACATATAGCGTCGAAGCAAGGGCAGACACAGTAAGGACCAAACAAGTTTTGAGGACTTCCGAAATGAAGACACCGAGGACAATAGCAGGCAAGATACTGAGAGATCGCGTGAGGAACACCAGAATAAGATAGATATGCGAGGTTGAGGATATTATAAGATGGAGCAGACAGCGAAAAAGGGAATGGTACTGTCATGTTAAAAGAATGGATACCACCAGATTCCCCTATATTGCATTGCATAATCAGCCTCATGGGACTCGTGGAAGACCTCTTAAAAGATGGAAGGACAGCTGGGAGTCTACCTCACTGGAGTAGCAACTCTCTGGAGAAGAGACCACATAGGTCTACAATAAGGAAGAGGAAAAAGAAATTGAAATTGCTTTCAATTTAAACATTGAAGTAATTATTAAAGCGAGTGATGCAATGTACAATAGTTTATCTTAATTTAGCTAAGATTCCGTCCACTTCACACGGTTCAAGAAGTGTTGTGTAAGATGCTGGGACGGGTAGCTACTAGCAACAACTCCTGCAGTTATCGCTGTAGTTAGGTTGGATTTAATCTGCGGTCACGCAACCGTAGAATATCACGTTTCTAACAGGGATGCCAACATTAAAGATATATTCTTATTTGAAACCATCAAATACATTTTTGGTAAACTTAAGACGTTAACATTGTGGTATTCTATAATGTCGAATTTTATTATTAATTTCAACACTGTTTTTGACATTTTTAAGTTTAATTTTCTCACATTTTCTCAAAAACGAGAATTTTTCTAAAAAAAAACGATAATCAATATGATAGCTATACCATTTACAACGATTTAACTCGTGCTGTAATGATATAAAGAACGATTCTAAATAATTATAATTACAATAAACATAAAATAATAATAATTATTATTATCATTATTATTATGATATAATCAAAAAAAGTAATAATAATAATAACAATAATAATAATAATAACAATAATAATAGTAATACTAATAAATAACAATAATAATAATAATAATAATAACAATAATAATAATAACAATAATAATAATTAGAAAGAGTGATAAATATATCCGCAAATAATGTACCAACAGGAAATCAACCTCCAGGAAGAACACCCAAAAGATGGCGAGACAGTTAGACATCTACAACCCAGGAACAGGCTCCGAGAAATAACAGGACGCAGTCGTAAATAAAACACAAGAAGAATAAGAAGGTGAAGTTATAATAATAATAATAGTAATTATTAACTAACTAACTAACTAACTGACCATCACGCCGTCTCCCCGAAAGGGTAGGCAGAAAGAATGGACTGCCACACTTTAATCGATGCGGTACTCCATCCTTCTCATTTCGCCATCGCGAGAGACGCGGTGTGATGGGTTGCGAACCTCATCGCCACCAAAAGGCATCTCCCGCGCACACTTCGATCGTTCAACGTCTACATAATAAATACACAACAAATTGATACAACAATGATATAAAATAAAATAACAAAGAAACATAATTTAACACATAATGTTATTTTAGATGGTGCACTTGTCGTCAGCTGGACGATCCGGATATTTGTGTTTATTTAATTTTTATTCCACTTTATCCACTGTTTTTTTCTTATTTACTGTAATTAGGCACTTAAAACAATCCAACACCAGCAAGAACTTAAAAATATTATTGAAGAATTTATTCAAATTGTCATTGGAACAAATGAAAAATTAGTTATTATTATAATAATAATATTCGCGATCGGTTAGAAAACAATATAAAACAATATTACTAAAACACTGTTAAAATATCACAATTTCTTTTTATTCACTGAGAGTGTCGCGATAGCTGTTTCGCCAACCGATGTTGGCATCATGTGTTTCAATAAACTAAAGTTACAAACGTAAGTCTTTTCATTTCTAGCTTTAATTTATTGTAACACCTGATGATGCCAACATCGCTTGGCGAAACAGCTGTCGCGATATTCTCAGTGAATGAAGAGAAATTCGTGGCATGGTGGTTAGAGCTCTGACTTCCATACCGAAGGTCCCGGGTTCAATTCCCGGCGATGGAGGGTGATTATCACACTGTCGTTGGTCTGGTATAGAATTCACGTGACAATAAAATGGCAATAGATTGGCTACCTATCACATGTCATGAGAATCAATATAATAGTTAAAATAAATTGTATACAGTCAATGGGTTCAAACACCCTGTTGTGTACGAGTAAAAAAAATTGTGATATTGTAACAGTTTATAAATTTTAACAGTAATAATTTTGAAGTATCATAGTGTTTCGGCCAAAACAATGGGTTATTTAAAACAATATTGATATTGAACCACTGCCGTTTCTCGCATTTATTTATCAATTCTTCCTTCCCTGCCACTATCTTGTTACCATTGCCAATCTGAGATATTATTCTTAAGGTTACATAAATATAAATTATTAGCAAGTTGACACAAGTACAATATATACTATGCATAACAGTCTCCGTACTCTGAATCACAAGTTATTTCAATAATTAAGCAAGTATTGTGCAACGATCATTTATTAGTACAAGTGCAGACGTAGGTTATTCGCTGTTCGAACGTCTAGCGTGTTTGTGCAAATTCAAACAATTATTATGAGATTCTTGCTTCAATAACAAAGCGTAAATTATAACACTTATCGTGTGTTGTTGTAAGTTAGATAACGCGTTTTATAGTGTGTGATGTTTTGTGTTTAATATAACATCAGGTGCATAATAATTTTTAAAAATATGTATATAGTGATAAATCATGTATTTAAATAAGATAAATGCATCCAGCAACAAAATTCACATACACACAAATATGTGATAAATTAATCTGTAAGTTTTTTTCACTCATTCATTTTGCATTGTTACTTACTTCCCATGGCCATACAACTCTTAAAGAGTTTAAGCCTCCTTGATGATTTTCCTCCAAGCTCCTCGATCCTGCACCTTTTACTCCCAGCAGTCCGATTCGCCCAACTTAGCCAGATCAGCCAGATATTTTGCATAGATATAAAATATTATCATTAAATTTGATATTGGTTAACCAATGTCATGCTATATTATTATTTTGAACATTTGTTTGTGATTTCAATACATATTGATTAATCTTAATGTGTATTTACTCTTCTACGTTATCTTCACATCCAATCTCGGCATTATGTCGCAAATTCTAGTGCTAGACGTATGACGTGGCGACACTTTAGTTTAAGCAATACTAACAGGAAGTTTTTGATTTTTTTTATATTTGACCGGATTTTATGTCCGTTATATTTATGGCTAATTAAGTCCCATAAAAATATATTGCGCATTATCACCAGAAAACCCATTAGGCATCCTTCGTCCATGTTGTTCAAAGAATATCAAATTCTTAGTATTCGACAACTTTACATCAAAATATCAGCCATATTCTCCAAATTTAAAATTTCGAATTCAAGATCACAACAGAACCGTCCCACAAGATATTCCTCTCAACATAATTTCAAAGTTCCTCACTGTCGCTCAGCTCTAGCCCAAAAGCAATTTCCATTCCGCGTGCCCTATATTTTCAATCGTCTTCCTGAGAATCTTAAATCAATTAACGACACTAAGAACTTTAAATGTGCTCTAACCAAATTTATAAAAGGGTCATCGTTAGACGTAGAAAACACTTTTTTCTTTTAGATTTAGTAATTTTAGATAAGATTACTAACAAGCCATTTTACTAACAAACCGCCATTTTACTAACAATGCTACTAACATCATATTTTATGTAGTGGTCACGATACAGGCCATGCCTAGTGTGACAACTACAGTCCATAAACTTTTTTGGCAAATTGTAAAATAAAACATGTAAAATAAAAAAAATAAAATAAAAATATCCGAAGTTCGTTAAACGGGGTTCC
Organism: Lepidostoma basale; assembly: GCA_022606425.2. Classification (NCBI taxonomy): domain Eukaryota; kingdom Metazoa; phylum Arthropoda; class Insecta; order Trichoptera; family Lepidostomatidae; genus Lepidostoma; species Lepidostoma basale. The sequence goes on along the minus strand of JAHDVF020001589.1, from coordinate 3,679,471 downwards.
GTTATATCGAGGATATACTGTATTTATATAATATTAGCTAGTGTTTCCGAAACTTGAACGGTTTATAATTTTTATTTTTTTTAATTAAGTGTGTGTTGTATACAAAGTACATAAAAAAAGAAACAGTAATCATCCGCAACACATAGTTATGGCGAATACAGACAATATGAGGCAGTCAAAGCAAAAGTGGACTAACCCACATGGTGGCCAATATTGAGTTAACTATGGGCATGTGTCTGAAACTTGTGTTTCTTCGATTCAGAAACGCACTAAACTTAGTTCCAACAATACTCTTTAGATGGGAGTGTTTTGTTTTTGTTTTTGCATTAAAATATTTAAAAATATTCGTGGGTTAAAATAAAAAATAGCATGTGGGTTAGTCCACTTTTGCTTTGACTGCCTCATTATGTAATTAAATGTTTATAATCTATCATTTGATAGGGCATTGGCATGGCAAAACATGTAATTTTCATACAATACAATCAAATTTCTCATTCATATATACGTCATTTTCTAACTTTTTTTACGTTTTATTTCAAAAGTGGAAAAAAGTCGTAAAAAAATCGTCATTATAGAATTCCACAGTGTAAACACCTTTAGTTTATCTAAAAAAAAATCCATAATAGTTCAATAATAGTTCAATAATAGTTTTAATTATTTCAATAATAGTTTTAATTATTTCTATAGCAGTTAGATCAACGGTTTTTTTTTCTGTTCTTTTTTCAAAACTCTCGTCTAGTTTCAAAACATTTTTTTACAATTCCTAGTAGACTAGTAAAAGTATGCTCAGTTATAATTATTTCTATTGAAGTTAGCTCACCGAGTTTTTAACTCTTCATTCCTTACTCTCATTGGAAGTTTCAATACTTTTTCACCATTCCGAGAAATAATACTAGAAACCAGTTAAAGCGTTACATCAAGTTTAATAGTTTGAATAGCCGAATGATGCTGTCTATATAGAAGCAATTGAACTGACGAAGTTCCTATCCGAGTACCAGCTCCAAAGTTCCAACCGCTGACTTTATGCGGAGTGGAGATTGTTAGCAGTGGTGTGTTAGCGATAGCAGTGGATATCTGATGCCACAAGAGGAAGAAAGTGCTCACAAATATTATTTGTGTTTCTAAGAAGTTCTTACGTGCCAAACTCCGCCGTGTTTACACACAAAGTAAGTTATTTTCATTAATAATTCTCAGATGGTAAACATGATTCTAATACGTATTAGCGAAGCATCTTTGAAGACTGTGAATCTCAGTACGTTTAATTACTTTTGTAATTTCACTACCCAATTCCCATTTTCGTTGAACTGAAAACTCTCCCTAATCTTGTTTTCTTTTCAAACATTAACGCCCTAACATTATTACGTTTAACGTTAATTTCAGAGTTTAATGTTAAAAATAATTAACCCCTTAATTGCTCCTGTTTTGAAAACGTTGCTTAAGCGGGGTGTTAACTTTCTCTTTTGTAAACCTTTGTCTTACATTCGTGTTTATTTAACTTAATCCTTATAAATTAACATTTGAAGCGTGTATCCTAGTTTCCCTCTTCAAATGTGCCAGTGTGAGTAATTCCATAAAGCTTTTTTTTCACAAAGTAACGGTTCCGCATTCGCGTGAAGATTATATCTCATAATAAGGGATGAAAGATCAGCTTATATTGTATATTTTGATTGTAATTATAAACGAAAATGATTACAAAGTGTACGCATTCCCAAGCAGTTGAAATTCTGTTGTTAAACGTTAAACATTTATAAATTGTTTTAAGTAAATAGTAACTGAATATAAAGTATTAGAATCAAAATGAGCGCGCCCTTGAGGTGAGATATTTATGAAAACGCCTCTATACAAATCAGCCTAATTATTTTTAAGGATTAATTGTATCTCAATAGAGACGAAGATACAAATTGTTTTTTTGGAAACAGAATATGGTAGTCGAGGCGTTTATAGGACTTATGACCTGTCATTGGTTGGGTTTAGCGATCGCTTTATGTTAACAACATTCCCCATTCCGCCCTTCTTACGACCACCACTTCTGACAAATTTTTGAAAGATATTAGACATCTATTAATCTTAATAGATGGCGCTAGTGTAGATTGAACAAAAATATGTGAAGTGTTCCTCAACATATTAGCATATATCCTCGTACATCTTTCAAAAATTTGTCAGACGTAGTGATCGTACAAAGGGCGGAATGGGGAATGTAGTATTACATAAAGCGATCGCTTAACCCAACCAATGAAAGGTCATAAGTCCTGTAAAGGCCTCGACTACCATATTCTGTTTCCAAAAAAACAATTTACATCTTCGTCTCTATTGAGATACAATCAATCATTAAAAACGATTAACCCGCAAAGGGTAAAATCCAGTATTTGTCTACAAGTATTTGTATACATTAAAAAAAAAATAGCCTAGGTATTATTATTATTATTATTATAAAAATAAGTACAAGGTTTTTCGAAAGAAATTTAATGTTTGAATTCAGAGCGTTATGCGAAGATGAAAGACGACTTATTGGTGCCTGAATTGCAAAACTCTCCTGGCTATAACCAAATAATATGGTTCCAGCAGGACGGAGTAATGTCAAACAAGTCCAATACGTCTCTGCCACGAGTTCGTAAAATTTTCCCCGACAAATTGATCTCCAGGAGAGGTGACATAAATTGGCCTCCACGCAGTCCTGATTTAACCCCCATAGACTTTTTTCCTGTGGGGTTATCTCAATTCTAAAGTTTACGCCAGTAAACCGAAACCCCTGGCGCATTTTTAAGAAAATATTCGTCACGAAATGGAAGCCATCACAGAGTCTACCTGCCGTCATAAGAAATTTTACTGTTCCACCAAATGAGAAATAAATTCCTAAATTATATGCCTTAATAATTGACAAACTTTTTTTTGACAAATGGCTTAATTTTTTTTAATCGATCCACTAAAAATAAACTTTCTTTTGAGACAACTTGTACTTGCACAATGCCGGATTTAGTCAGCGCGAGACCTATAACAAATGTCAGAGGCCCTGGGTTTTGTATGATAATATAATAAAACACAACTTTTCATAACTAACCATCCACCATGCCGTCTTCTCGAAGGGGTAGGCAGAAATATTATATTCCCACACTGCTAAAAATGGTTGAGGTATTAGTTTTGTAAAATTCCATTATTATCTTATAATAGTAAACACGATTGCCTAGTGTGGTTTTACTTAGATTTAATTAATATAAATTATATGAATTGTGACAAATTTGTTTCGCCTTTCGTAAATTTTTCAGACTCCTGACGTGGTCAAAATTTAATATTTATTTCTTCTTTATACGCCATACTTTGTTTTGTTATGATGCTTTGTTTCTCTTTTTCTTTTTTATATACTTTGTATAAACAATAATAACATTAAAAAAATTAAATTACACAGACATGTTTCGGAGAACCAATCCTTTTTCAGTGATACATATTATAAAGATACATTTTAAAAATATTATAAAATTGTTTAAACGATCTGACAGATGTTATAAAAAAATATTTTTATAGATGTTATAAAAATAAATCTTTATAACATCTGTCAGATCATGAAAACAATTTTATAATATTTTTAAAATGTATCTTTATAATATTTATCGCTATGTCTACGTAATTTTTTTTTAAATAAGTGTTGTATATACAAAGTGTATAAAAAAGGAAAAGAGAAATTAATATTTCCACTCTTTCATGGTTTTCCTCTTTTTCTTGTTCCGTTTACAACGCTACCATATATTATATTTTATTTTCCATTATTTCTTTATTCATTCTTTCAAGGTGTCTTAATCATTGTATTATCCGTTCGTTTGCACTGCATTCACTTCTCATATTTGGATTAGACACTTTCTCGTATACAAATTTACTACACATTCATCTAAGTTTTAGTGATGCCAGCTAGCCAGGCATAACCGGTCGCTGTCGAAATTAAACAATAAGTGGAAGTAGTCATCGGTCTTGTGTATGTTAACGCCTATAGTTAGCCCTATAACCTATAGGTAGAAAGGTTAACATACTATTTTCACAAAATGGCTGACAATGCAAAGTGTCCGATACACGTCGATCTATAGTGATTTGTCGCGCCATTAGTACTAAAGACACTTCAAACAGAATTACGAACCAATCTCCAATCAAACCTATCTGCCCCTCGCCCGTTCAGCGTTTGTAATTACCGAATCCCTATTCTGAAGGACATTGTTGACTTATCCAATTACATTACTGTCACATATATCAATCTCCGATACATGACAACTGCAATGTGTGCATTAATCGGTCAATGTATCAGCCATTGTGCATTTATGGTACACGTGCCCATACCAACTCTAACTAACTAACCGTCACGCCATTTCCCTGGCATTTTCCCTAAAATTCATTCATAAGCCTAGTATACACTTATGATGATTAATCTGCTAAAATAAAAACATAATTTTTATTATTACTTTTTTCACTTTTAACTACTTTTTGGTCGGTCTCTCTAAGTTTAACGCTCCATTCGCTTAATCTAAGTATGCAATGTTAACCGTTATTTTTTTATTCTTCTTCTTCTTCTTTTAATAGATCTGACGATCTGTGACACAGAAATCAAGTCTCGTCGGATGATGAGGTCCAGCTGTCCTTCCATCTCTTGGGCGGTCTTCCAGGTGGGCGGTGTCCGGAGGGGGTTTCATAAGTGGCTGTACGAGTATCATTATTGAAGACTGAAAACGTGGGACGATCGAATAAATTAATTATTTAATAATAATATAAATAACAATATAACTTCGTTTATTACGATTTAATTGATATGGAATACTCAGATCCGGTGCAAATTAAAATTACTCACACCATTAAGGATATTTACGGCAGATTTTTTTTACGGAAAACACCTTAATAAATTAAGCAGTAAAACTGAAAAATCTTCAGACTTAATCCTGCTTAATTTTCTATGAATAAGATGTGAAAAGCTTTCATATAAATTGCGCTCTGGCTTACATCGCATGCCGCGTTAAGGCTGAAGGAAATGCCTTTATCAGTCAGATCAGAGAGGGGCTAAATGGGACACGAACCCCGAGTGGTTTATTCTCGAGGGACAAAGCAAGAGGGTAAATGATGCCCTTCGGTTATCTGAACAACTCCATTGGACGAGTAGTCCGTCTGGACAATTGAATCCGACGGAATACAGATGCAAGATTTATAATAATAAAGCTATTCGTAGAATCGCTCAATTATGTGATTTAGGTGTGGGAATTTTAGGGTTAGAAATGGTTTATTTGTAAATTGTTAATTATTAATTTAAAATAATTTCTTAACAAAATCTGTGACTAAAAACAAATTATTATTTGCCACGAAAAGGATAGGAGAACTGCGTGGAAGAAACTGGGAAAAATTTAAAGAGCTGGCGAATGGAGAGAGATGGCAAGGGACAGAAGCCAGTTGAAGACTGTTGTGGAGTAGGCCAAGTCCTACAGCGGAATTTAACGCCAAGAACCGTAATAGTCGAAGTGGTATTTACCACCACATTGGGTTATTTTATATATTATTATCATTTTCATCTAAGAGCATACGAGTATATAAGGCGAAAATGACTTAGTTTTTATGTTGTATCACTTTGAAATCAGTTTGCCTCTGGTTACCGTTACAAGTCGCAATTGGTATAGTTAAAAGCTCTATTCATATAATTTTATTGACTAACTAACCATCACGCCGTCTCCCCCGAAGGGGTAGGCAGAAAGAATGGACTGCCACACTTTTCTTTCCTGACATATTTTTCTCGATTCCTCAACATTCATACATCGGGTCATGCACGCGCGTCGATTTCTCTGACTCCTCACATGGCCGACATTCAATATTTGATTTATTTGATCGTCCCACCTTTTCCTCGGTCTTCCTCTATTTCTGGTTCCATTTACATCGTTAACATATAATTTTTATACCATTCTTTCTTCATTCATTCTTTCCATATGTCCAAACCATCTAAATGATCCTTTCATTATTCTGTTCATAACACCATCATTCGCACCGCATTCACTTCTTATATTTTCATTCGACACTCTATATCATATCATACACAGAGTATCCACACATTCGTCTAAGAGATCTCATTTCAACCGCATTTATTCTAATTTCATCCTTATTTTGCAAGTTCCATGCTTCGCTTCCATACATAAGGGTCGGTACAAGAACACCATTGTGCACTGCCATTCTAGCTTTTTTGGATAGGTTTTTGTTTGCGATGACAACTTGAAGTGCACCATTCACTTTGTTGCCTGCCCCAACCCTTCTTTCAATATCCCTCTCCACTCGCCCATATCTTGTAAACATACTACCTTAATACACGAATATACTTTTATAATTTTTTTTTTTTTTGGTACAATCAAAGATGAATTTTAAAATATGATTACGCAAAACCACGCGCAGCAAGGATTACGCAGGATAAAATAAGAGAGTTATATTAAGAAGTTCTGTAACATTTTTCACTATTTTTGATCTTTTGACGTAACAGACTCATTTATATAAATAGTAATACGTACTATTGGTTCTGATTTTGAAAATTTGATTTGGTTCATGTGGTTCTCCCGTAAATTTGGAGATATTTCGTGCATATGTGAATTGTTTTGGTCATTTTGATTGTTGCCGCACTTAATAGTTCATTCTGACACATAATAAGTTTGTACTGTTTTGATGTTAAAATTATACAAGTTTTTTCGTTTATATAAATAATTTTGACAGTGTCTAATTACTGCTTATTTAAAAAAACGGCGTGTACGTGGAACATTAATTAAATAGACAATATGGGCACCATCTAAAAAAAATATTTTGTGTTAAATTATTTTTATTCTGTTATTTTGTTTTTTTATTTTGTTATTTTATTTTCTATCATTGTATTTTATATTATGTTTTAGATTTATTGTGTGTGCGCAGGAGATGACTATATGTGGCGATGAGGTTCACACCGCGTCTCCCGCGGGGCGAAAAGAGAAGGATGGAGTGCCGCATGGGTTAAAGTGTGACAGTCCATTATTTCTGCCTACCCTTTTGGGGAGACGGCGTGATGGTTAGTTAGTGAGTCAGTTAGTTAGTAATACGTAAGAACAGTTCAAATCTAAACATTTTATAATAAAGAAATATCATAGTGTTTCGTCCAAAAGATGAGATGTTTTATATTTGTTTCAATGTTTGATGTCTCATTTAAGAACCAACATTATCAAAGCTGAAGAAACACACACACATACACACACACACACACACACACACACACACACACACGCAACACACGCGCGCGCGCAATGTTGTTTAGAAACATTTGTACATTGGACGTGATTTGTACACTTCTTACTTTTACTTCCGTAAATCCCTGCGAGCCTTAAGTTAACGATCTCTCTGCACATTACGGCCAGGGGGTAGCTGGTTCGCGCCCGAAATATTACGCAATAATTGGTTTGCGTCTCGGATATGGACGGGCGAAACTCTTGCGGTTGGCAACACTATTTATCCACTGGCCATAAAGTAGATTTACTAACATAAACGTAATAGAATTATTGGTTTGGTAAATAACCGCCAGAGGGAATTACATTAGTAACCTCCGTTTATTACAGCACAGATATTTTGGTTCACTCCGAACAGCCAAGACAAATTTTCGTTCTTCGATTGTTTGTTTGGTATATTAGGTCCTTACATATGAAATTGGAAATCCCTTGCAAGAAGTTATCCAAATTTCGAAAAAAATAGTAATCTGTTGGAGCAAGGTCCGGAGAGTACGGTGGATGTCTTAGACATTCCAATTGAAGCTCTTCTAATTTGGTAGCCGTCTGTTGTGCAGTGTGTGGTCTAGCGTTATCATGAAGCAGCAGTGGCCTAGAGCGATTAACCAGCCTCGGTTGTTCAGCAGCTAGCTTTTCCATCGTGGTTTACAGTTGCTGACAATAGACATCTGCCGTAATCGTCTGGCCAGATTTAAGAACGCTGTAGTGAACGACACCAGCACTAGTCCACCAAACGCTCACTAGTAACTTTTTTGGAGTCAATTTTCGCTTGGGGCATGGTTTGGCTGGTTCGGCAGGGTTCAGCCATTGCGATGAGCGCTTCCGATTATCATACAGGATCCACTTTTCATTACAGGTAATGATTCGATTCAAAATCCCTTCATTATTGTGCCGGTTGAGTAATGCAACGCAGCAGTCAACGCGCGTTTGTTGATTTGCTTCATTAAATTCGTGAGGTACCCACCTTTCAAGCTTTTTCACCTTCCCAATTTGCTTCAAGTGGATTAAAACAATTTTATCACTAACACCGCAGCCTGCAGCTAACTCGGACGTGGTTTGCGATGGATCCGCTTCCACAATAGCCTTCAATTCTTCGTCCACGTTCTGCAGGTCGAAATTTCCAGAACGAAAACGTTAGAACCAAAATGGCACTGTGTTTTTTTTTGCGGCACCGTCGCCATACACATCATTAATCCTTCGAGCCGTTTCTGCAACACTGGTGCCACGGTGGAACTCGTACTCGTAAATAACGCGATATTTCAAGTTTTCCATTTTGTAAACTGAGTGACGCAAAGAAAAAAAACAATTGAGGAAAAAACAAATGAATTATAATTTTCGAAACACAAATATTTGAGTAAATAGCTGTATAAATTTGAATTTGGAATTCCTAACCAAAGAGAAGATATTTGAGATCAAAGTTGCCAGTACGGCAAAACGCCAATTTCATATGTAAGGACCTAAAATTTGATTAATAAAATATATATCATTTCGGCATTTTAATTTTCGGCCTTGAGTTGAACGAAAAAGTTTTTTTCTTTATTGAATTATATCTAACTAAGTAACCATCACGCCGTATCCACGAAAGGGTGGGCAGAAAGAATAAACTGCCACACTGTTCTTTCCTGATATACTTCTCAAGATACCTCAACATTCATACAGCGTGTTATGCACGCGCGTCGATCTCTCCGACTCCTAACTTGGCCGACATTCAATATTTTATGTATTTTATGTTGACACGTTTTCGTTGGTCTTTCGCTTTTTCCAGTTCCATTTACATCATTAACATGTCCTTTTTTGGACACATGGAAAAAATGAATGAAGATAGAAATAATGGTAAATGTGAGAAGGAAGAATCGATGTGCGTGTATGAATGTGGAGGAATCTAGAGATGTGTGTCAGGATCGAGTAGTTTGACGGTCCATTCTCTCTGTCAACCCCTCCGAAGAAACGGGGTGATGTCCTGACATACCTCTCTAGCTTCCTCCACATTCATACATTGTAACATGCACGTTGCGATTTTCCCGACTTCGAATGTGGGCGTCTTTCAGTATTTGATTGATTTATTCATATACTTCCTTGGCCTTCCACGACTTTTCTTTCCACTCATAATACTCGTATACTACATTTTAACCATTCATCTATCGTCCATTCGTTCCATAAATCCAAACTATCTGAGTGATGCTTTTTTTTATTTTATTTATGATGCAATCATCTGCCTTACATTTCTTCATTATTTCGTCGTTTGGTATTCTATCATATATTGTTTTCCCGTACAATCTTTTCAGTGATATCATTTATACGTCATTTTTCCTACTTTCATAATTTTTTTGCCAGCTCCAAGCTTTACTTACAAACATAACGGTTGGCACTAGAATTCAATTATGAACTATTATAACTCTGGTCTCTGGTTAACTGAATGGTCTCATATTTGGGTCATGTGCTAAGGGGAGAAAAATACCACTTTCTTCGACTGATATTAATGAGTAAAGTAGAGGGACGTCGGGGAGTTGGTAGAAGCAGCTGTCCTGGCTGCGGAACATCAAAGAGTGGACAGGAATAACAAGAGTTCAGAACCTGTTCCAAGTGACGCAGGATAGAGATGCCTTTGCTGCAGTGATCGCCAACGTTGGAGGGACCTGACACGGCACCGAAAGAAGAAGAATAACTATTTTAACTATTATTTATATTTGAATAATGACCAAATTTAAATCCCAAAGGCAGCCAAAATGCCTCTCAATGTCAGACTTATGTTATCACAACAGTGGGACCAATAGCAATTAATTCCTCGCTATAAATAATATGGGATATCATATTCCCGTTCCCAGTATATCCGCACAATATTTCAGTTGACTCGGGATTTCAGCGCCTCCTCACACGGGGCTTTCGTATCGCATTACGCATTCCGCCAATGTGCCTTCGTACCAAAGACGAACATACAAATGGTCATGATTAATGGTTTCAAACTCTAAACTGGCGCTTTTCTATACACACGCACACTTAACCCTTCATTGTTGACGCTATCGCAGAATCATAAATATATATTTAAAGTAATTAAAACAGCAACAAATGAAAACATCAATGTCCTTTGTTGAAGTTTCCTGGAAGAAATTTATTGTACGTAATGAATATAAAATAGGTGTTTATCGTTTCTTGAACAATGATGTAAAACTCCATATTAAATAATTTATACGTCTGGTCTCTAGAAGTTTTATTATATTTTATGGGGATGACATATTTTGCCAATTTTCTAAGGCATTTTCAAATTATAACGCCTTAATAATATGACTATATCACCTGGGATTAATCAGAAGAGATACTGCAATTTTTGTCGGAATCAGAAGAACGTGTGGAATAAACTTAATTATTTTATATGGAGTTTTACATCATAGTCCAAGCAGTGGCGGTACTACCATAGAAACCCAGAAGCCTGGCATGATTCAGAAATTTTTAATCAAAACCCTCAAATCTAAGAAATCGTGCCCCCGCATAAACTAACAACCCACCAAATCAACTTCTAACAATGTTCCCATCAGACGTAAGAGGAATAGCCACAAGAGCTAAACCTCTGTAAGCCAGAAGAGGTTTTGATTCAAAATTTCTTACGCACGCCGGGCTTCTAGACTTCTATGTGAGTACCGCCAATGAGTCCAAGAAACAATTAATAAGTATAAACTTTCCCTGTCGCGATACTTCTAACAAAATATAAAATACAAAACATAAGATATTGAAGAAATTATATAAATTAACACTTAAGTTTTATTTAAACATAATAATATCCAAGAGGCCCGGAATCATCTATGAGAGTAGGCTGACTTTTCGTGCACATATCGAGAGGATTTATGACATTGCTCTGAGGATGTTGGGCTTCATCGGACCTAAAGATTTTTCAGAGATCCAAATGTGCTCAGAGTCCTATATATCGCATTGGCTCGGAGCAGACTCGAAAAGTGATTCAGAAATAATGTCTGTGGTATCTCAATCACAGTATTTGATCATTCTATGGCGGAGTTTCAAATTTATGTTGTCATTGCAGAAGAGTCATTTTATTATATTTAATTTTGCTATTATACGAGGTCTGTTCAAAAAGTATCGCGAATTTTATATTTTTTCAAAAAGTATTTATTTATTCATGAATATCTATTTTGTCCCCTTCAAAGTAATTCCCCTCGGATATAATACATTTATGCCAACGTTTTTTCCAATCCTCGAAGCACTTAAAAAAATCATTTTTTGTGATCTTGTTCAGCTCCTCCTTCAATGCCGTCTTTATCTCCTCAATCGTGGCGTAGCGTCGTCCTTTCATGGGCCTCTTCAGTTTTGGAAACAGGAAAAAGTCACAGGGGGCCAGGTCTGGGGAATACGGTGGCTGCGGCACCATTACTGTGTTGTTTTTGGTCAAATATTCGCGCACAAGCAACGATGTGTGAGCAGGGGCGTTATCATGGTGCAAAAGCCAGTTTTTGTTCTTCCACAAATCCGGGCGTTTCTGGCGGATTGCTTCGCGCAAATTGCGCATAACTTGCAGGTAATATTCCTTATTGACCGTACTACCCTGTGGCAAGAACTCATGATGCACCACGCCCCTGCAATCGAAGAAAACTGTGAGCAAAACCTTCACGTTCGACCGAACTTGGCGCGCTTTTTTTGGTCTTGGCTCATGCGGCAGCTTCCATTGGGATGATTGAGCTTTGGTTTCCACGTCATAACCATAAACCCATGATTCGTCACCAGTTATGACCCTCTGGAGCACATTTGGGTCGTCACGGACCGAGTCCAACATCTCCTGAGCAATGTTAACGCGATGCTGTTTTTGGTCGAAATTGAGCAATTTTGGCACGAATTTCGCGGCGACCCGACTCATGCCCAAATCATTGGTTAAAATCGAATGGCACGAGCCAATCGATATGTTTAGGTCCTCAGCAACTTCTCTAACGGTGATTCGACGATTGGCTAATACTATTTTCTTCACTTTATCAATGTTTTCGTCTGTTGTTGACGTGCTCGGGCGTCCGGCACGCTCTTCGTCGTTCATATCTTCTCGGCCCTCTGAGAACATTTTGTACCACCGATAAACGTTGCTTTGGTCCAAGGTAGCTTCACCATATGCCACAGTCAACATTCGAAATGCGTCCGCGCACTTTATTTTGTTTTTCACACAAAATTTGATACAGATTCTTTGATCCATTTTTTGGAATAGGCAAAAATCGAAGACGAGCCAAAACACATCCAAGCAAAACAGCTGTCAAAAATTAACTAAACATTCAAAATGGCCGACCTTGTCAGCATAAGTAAGGGACATGAGTACCAACATAACGCTACAAAAAAATCAAAAATCAAATATACGTAGCCAGCGGAAATTCAAAATTCGCGATACTTTTTGAACAGACCTCGTATATATATCTCTACATCTGGGTCAAGAGATTGCGTCGAGGTATAAAAATGTCTCCACCCTTTCAACGTTACGGCCGTTCAAATGCAATACTGACCCACTGTAATCAAGCCGTCCGAATGTCATCTATTTGGTTTTACTGACATTTATTGTTAGCCCCAATCTTTCAACGGACTCGTCAACAAGATTAAAGAGGTCCTGAAGATCACAGACACTTTCAGCCAGTAAAACAGTGTCATGGGCATATATTATATTGTTTATCATCATGCCATTAATTTTCAGTCCTTTCTCGGTGTTGGTGAGGGTTTTTTTTTAAATAAATAGTCGGTGTAGAGATTAAACGATAATGGAGAAAGGATACAACCCTGTCTCACACCTCGCTGGATGGTAATTGCGTTTGATTTCTCGTATTTAAAGCGTTAAGAGTAGATCAAAATCGCTGTGATGTCACAGAAACTTTGAAAGATATTTAATCACAATTTGAGATATGAAAATAACTCAAATCTTTTGAACTGAATAAAAGGCTTTATCATGAATGGTGTAATTATAAGCCCTTGACTCACTGTTGCACATAGAATAATTGAATTTTCCATTGTATTGTTATAGCTTACTGTTTTCAATTAAATTAAGTAAATTAGTTTCCATTGGAGGTCAGAAGTAAATAAGACTATTTATAGTAGAAATTCGAGATGTTTCTGGCTTTAATTACGTTCTCTGGGGAAATAAGTACAGTTCTCGAAGAAAATTGTGCCAAAAATAAAAATATGCCTTCAGTGTGAATTCCTTTTACTAGTAGTCAATAAATTTAAGATCATATTATTTTTTAAAGTTAAGTTTTTTTTGTATATGGAAATGAAACTTGGATTGGCAGAATAAGGATGAAAGTAGAATAAATACCGTAGTGATAAGGTCACTAAGAAGAATGTGAGGAAAAACAACGTAATAAATCTACTGCTAAAGTAGGAAAGGGATGTAGGGCGGATAAATGCGTACTAAATAAAATTAAGAAAGGGTCACTAAAATGGTTTGGACGTATGGAATGAATGAATGAATGGGAAGAACGGTTTAAAATATAATGTTTATACAAGCAGTGTGAATGAAAAAAAAAGAAATCAAGGATGGCTAAGAAATACATGGCATGACCAAATTAATCAATTACTGAAAGGCGGCCATGTTCGAAGTAGGAACAATCGACGAGCATGCAAGTCACGATGTGTGAATGTAGAAGAGGAGCGAGAGTTGTGTCAGATGAACAAAAACAAAAAATAAACTCAAACTTTTTTTGTAAAATCCTCATCTTCGATATTTTTACTATTATAGTAATACTATTGCAAGATCCATTTAGCGAACATGAAGTTAAAAATAATATTAAATTAGATTCATGAAAATACTATTTTACCTTTTGTTATGTTAACATCGTTAACATATACTTTCTTCACTATTCTATTTTTAATAATTCTTTCCACGTGTCCAAATCATCTTAACGACACATTCATTATTTTGTTCATAACGCTTTCATTCGCACCACATTCACTTCTTATAATTGCATTTGACATTCTATCATAATCAGATTTACAACACATTCGACTGAAAAATCTCATTTAACTGCATTTATTCTACTTTCATCCTTCTTTTGCCAGTTCATTGTTTTACTTCCATATATAAGGGTCGGCATAATAACACCACTGCCATCTTAACTTTATTAAACATTCCTTATTTACACTTCACATGGATTTAACATAGTTTTTACAAATCTTTCATAAACATTTAGTACAATAAAAACTATAAAAGGATATGATATCGCTAATTTTTATCCTTTAATGAGATAATATTTTGTTTCTAAATAAAGTTAATAATAAAAACTTAATTTAACCGTTGTCAAATCTTATACACTTCAGATAAAAACATTTAATCGGTTTATGAACACCCTTCCCGGGGAAGTACAGGGTGGTCTATGCCTATGGGATGGGAAGTTCTCCTCTCCGTCATCAGAGCAGTCCCAGTCGAGTACATCAATCAGTGCCAAGCCCACCGCCGCCCTACTCCAGCCCTGCTTCCCTGAGGAGCAGGAGGGACAGGGAGGGAGTTGGGTCGGCCGCTATACAAAACGATATTTTTAATTGATTGAGAATCGCCATTCAGTGCATACCGTGTTTCCTACGATTTGTAATTAAACCGTACGTAAAAATAATTTATATCCTTGAATAATCCAAAATGGCATTCTTATGCCGACCCTTATGTAACGGGAGCGAAGCACGTAACCAACTTTTTAAATATGCTTGTAACCGAAGTAAAAACAATATAAACACTGGAACAAAGTGACAACAATAATATTTCTTATCCGTATATGCGCATCTACCACTTCGAAGAGATGGACATCTAATTACCCATTTCTTTAGATCAATTAGGGTATACTTCGAGAACTCGGCCGTACTGGAGGGTGTTCGGCTTTTTGTCCCCGATAGATATCTCCGACAGCGACAGCACAGATTGTTTTACCTACCGGCCGCCAGAACCAATCTGCCTCTGGTGACACCGGTGGGAAGAGCAATTAGTCTGCTGAACGCGGTCTCCTCGGAGATCGACGTCTTTCATGTTAGTGAAAGTACGTTTAGAAGGCAGATACTCTTAATTCTGGAGAGTATCATGTCTTCCTAATGTTGAACCATCTCTTATGCGTTTCTGGTAGTATACTATACATAATACATTATTTTACCTGTTCTCAATAGATGCCTTAAAATAAATTTTGTAATGTCTGCTGATGAAATAAACTGATTTGATTTGATTTGATATATTATTTTTCCAAAAATTCATGGGTTATACAGAAATTTCAGAAAATAAAACGTATTACATATTAAAAAATATGCCCCGGGTGAGGCTCGAACTCACGACCTTAAGATTATGAGACTTACGCGCTGCCTACTGCGCCACCGAGGCTCGTGGACGGCGCGCCAACATTTGTATATAAATAAACCGCGCTCCAGAATATATTATCTTCTATATTTATCTTAATACGAGTACATACTTGTGTCGGTAGAACACGCGCTTATCTTTCATTTGCGGGATTATTATCAACCTTAATATTAAATGTTATTATTATAATAAAGGTGAATAACGTTTAAATTAACTTTAATTATAAATGTTCTTGTACAAACCTTTAGTCAAGTGATTAGAGGTTATAAACATAATTCAAAATAATGTGTGTGTTTTTTTTTCATTTGTTCTTCTAATTCCAATACAAATAACAGCTTACTGGCATATTTTGTGATACCTGATTTTTTTTAATTATTTGCTTATAAAATCTAACACAAAAAATGTACAACCAAAGTTAAAATTTAAAAGAAAAAAACAGATTGTTTATTTTATATTGCAAGGAAAAAAAATATTCATAAAAAGAAAAAAATAAGAGTTATAAACACTTATTTTTCAAACTCCCTCTCTATTCCCAACTTTTGTAAAATAAATTATGGGTAGTTTTTTAAATTTATTTTTGTTTTATAAAGTCATGATAAATAAGATAATATAATGATTTAACTGAAATCTCTTGTGGTACATTTTTAATAAAAATTAAATTAAACGACTTGTTTTAATAACTATGTACCTCCACTCTTTGTCTTTATTTCGAGAGCGACCGGTTTTGCCAAGCTAGCTGATATCGTCAAAGCCTGACGATGCCAGCTACACTGGCGAAACTAATCGCTGTTGGAATAGAGTGGAAGTAGTTATTTTTAAAAAACCGTCATTTTATTTCATTGTAACATTATCGTGATAATTAATAATTTTAAAAAAGCATATTATCGTGATTATTAATAATTTTAAAAAAGCATTTCATTATTATATTATCGTGATAATTAATAATTTAAAGATGTAAATGGAATACAGAGTCGAGGAAGACTGAGGAAAACATGGCATGACCAAATTAATCAAATTTTAAAAGTTGGTCATGTTATAAGTCGGAGGAATCGACGTGCGTGTATGACTCGTTGTATGAATGTGGAGGAAGTTAGAGAGATCTGCCAGGATAGAGTAGTGTGGCGGTCCATTCTCTCTGCCTACGCCTGCGGCATTTTTTCTTATCTTCGTTACAAAAGATAGTAAAGAAATCATTACTTTTACCTCATTTTACTCAGAAATTATAACCACTTACTACCATTCGATATTAAAACTCTCCGCTTAATGATCAAAGCTACTGCCAAAATAATGGTCTTTGTGTAGTTTTTGGCAAAAGAAACGCCGTTTCAACTTGTTTATCGTTTAAAAAGCATAAAAATAATTTAATAATCCTAAGTTTAGGTGGAAACACAATGATACGTCTACCTTTTTGACTGTTTAATTTGAATCACTGTTAAAATTTAATTAATTTTTAAATTGATATATTGTCACAATAAATTTATTTG
Organism: Lepidostoma basale; assembly: GCA_022606425.2. Classification (NCBI taxonomy): domain Eukaryota; kingdom Metazoa; phylum Arthropoda; class Insecta; order Trichoptera; family Lepidostomatidae; genus Lepidostoma; species Lepidostoma basale. The sequence continues at coordinate 3,662,441 of JAHDVF020001589.1, read as the reverse complement.
TATCCTTGTAATTTTGTTAAACTAATTGATTTATTGGCCTGATCCTCTTAACTTGTCCTAGGCTAATTGTTTACTGTTACTGTTTTAAAATGTTCCTAGATTTAAGTAACTTATCTGTATTATGAATAATGCATTGGAATTAATTCCGTCAACAACAAAATAAATAAATAAATAAATGTCTACATTGGTTGAGGAAACAGCTGTTGTGACAATTTCATAAAATTAATAAATTATGATAAACCAACGTGGGAGGTACCCATTTTCGTTGGCTGGAGGGTGTTCTGAAGGACCTACAGTTGGGAGTCATACCAGAGAAGTGGAAGTCCAAGGTTCAGGATAAGGTGGACTAGAGAAACTTTTTATAGGCTGCCGAGGTCCACCCAGGACTGTAGAGCCAGAGAGAAGAAGAAGAAGAAGAGAATATAACAGTGTTTTAAATCAAATAGTTAATTTAACAAAAAAAAAACTAACTACCTTACCATCACGCCGTCTCTCCGAAGGGTAGGCAGAATTAATGGACTATCAACTTTTCTGATCTGATACACTTATCTCGCTTCCTCAACATTCATACATCGTATAATGCCCGCTGGTCGATTTCTCCGACTCCTCGAGTGGGCGACTTTCAATATTTGATTTAATTGATTGTGTCACGTTTTCCTCAAACTTCCTCTATTTCTAGTTCCATTTACATCGTTAACATATATTTTATTTTTTTACAATTTTAATTAAATAAATGATTTCCAAATTCGTAGAATTAACGTAGAACACTTGGAATTATGCTAATGGCGGGAGCGGTTGACCCACTGTTAATAATAAACCCGTATAAGTATGTTAACACAAAAACCACCCCTTTTAAGCAAAGGGTGAGTACTTACATACCCCATTTAAATGTGTTCTAACCCATAGTCCTGGGGTTACCAGTTGCTAAATGAATTCGATGACAAATTCGTATATTGTACGCAGAATACATTTCTTTGTCACGAATGAAGAATATTATGAATGATATTATATTATGAATCATAAGTGAATTATTTTTTATATTTACCCTTTATATTGATTTAATGACCTTATTATATTGAATCATTTACTGTTTCATGAAAACTAACTAACTTACTAACCATCACGCCGTCTCGCCGAAGGGGTAGGCAGAAAGAATGGACTGCCACACTTTTCTTTCCTGACATATTTCTCTCGCTTCCTCAACATTCATGCATCGTGTCATGCACGCGCGTCAATTTCTCTGACTCCTCACATGGCCGACATTCAATATTTGATTTATTTGATCGTGCCACGTTTTCCTCGGTCTTCCTCTATTTCTGGTTCCATCTACATCATTAACATATATTTTTTTCCATTCTTTCTTCATTCATTGTTTCCATATGTCCAAACCATCTTAATGATCCTTTCATTATTTTGTTCATGATACCATCATTCGCACCGCATTCACTTTTCATATTTTCATTCGACACTCTATCATACATAGAGTATCCACACATTCGTCAAAAAGATCTCATTTCTACTGCATTTATTCTACTTTCATCCTTCTTTTGCCAGTATAATTTAAACATTTTTTCACATATATTTATTTCATGTATATTTATAATACTATAAAACTTCATATTCAATGTCATGGAGCTTTGGTTTCAACCCTTATGTTGTTTTTCTTGGTTTTATCTTTGTTACACCGTTTTGTGTCCAAATGAGTCGCTTAAATCTTGTTCGTTTGTTATGTCTCATTTGTGTATTATGTATTATGTATATGTATGGAAGCGAAGCATGAAACTGGCAGAAGAAGGATGAGAGCAGAATTCAGTAGAGATAAGGTCCCTTAAACGTATGTGAGGTAGAAAAATATGAAGACAGAATTTCAAATGCTGATATAAGAAAGGAATGTAGAGCGGAAGAAGCTATTTTGAATAAAATTATGAAAGGATCGCTGCGTTGCGTTGGTTCAGATATATGGAGCGTATGGATGTAAAAAGAATATATGGCAAGAAGTCGGAAGAATCGACGTGCGTGTATGACTCGTATGAATGTGAAGAAATCTGAAGAAGTTTGTCAGGAAAGAGTAGTCAGGCGATCCATTCTCTCTGCCTACCCCTGCGGCGAAACGGGCTGATGGTGTGTTATTGTTGTTATTATATTTCTAGAAGTTTTTTGAATTAACATTTAAAAGTAAACAAGAAGGCTAGATTTTTTTATCGATCGTTTGAACCCAATTACTGTATACAATTTATTTTAGCTATTATATTAATTCTCATGACATGTGACAGGTAGCTAATTTATCGCTATTTTACTGTCACGTGAATTCTACACCAGACCAAAGACAGTGTGATAATCACACTGCCATGTTAGAATAATTACAAATTTTACGATATGCTGTTAATATTCAAAATTAATAATAAAAATTTCCATTATTTTGGCGAAACACTGATACTTCAACATTATAAACTTTTAAATTTAAAAACATTCTTATAATATAATTTTTTTTATTGTACACTTTTTGAGAATGTCGCGACAGCTGATCACCAACCGATGTTGGCATCACCAGGTGTTACAAATACCTGATGATGCCAACACTGGTTGGTGAAACAGCTGTCGCGACATTCTCAAAAAGTATAAAATAAAAATTGTGATATTATAACAGTATTGTAAATTTAACAGTCAATATTAACACAAAAGTTCGGATTGTCTACCTGACAATATGTGCACCATCTAAAAGAACATTTTGTGTTAAATTATTCTTATTTTTATTGTTTTATTATATATTATTTGTATTAGATTTATTTTTTGTATATTGGACGATCAAAGTATGCGCGGGATATGCCTATTGGTGGCGATGAGGTTCGCAACACATCGCAACGCGTCTCTCGCGGGGGCGAAAAGAGAAGAATGGACTGCCGCATCGGTTTAAGTGCGGCAGTCCATTATTTCTGCCTACCCTTTCTGGGAGACGGCGTAAAGGTTAGTTAGTTATTTAAAAAATTATAAAAATTTGTTTTCTTTAATTTTATCACCACAGTTTTTTCGGTAGATTTTCAGGTTTTTACGTGCCACAATAAAAACATGTTACGTTCGGGTGACTCTTTGAAACAAAAATGTTATTCCACAATTGTATTTATTCAATTTTGAGATATTTCGTAAATAAACAACATCGTTTGTAATAAGGGAATTCTTAAAAGATAATGTCTCAAGTTTACAAAAGACTACACTTTTCTTGTATATACATATTAGGCGAGACATTTATATTACAAAACTTTGTCCATTTTGCTTTTTGAAGTAAACGAGAATTTTCATCACTTTGAAAGGTCAACGGACCATCAAAATTGAAGCTGAAATTTAAAAAATGGCCAGATAGCTCGTTACACTTTAAATTTTATTATGTTCACTCCGCTTTTGTGTTGATGCTAACGCGAAATTTCTAGAACAATTCGGAATATAAAAATCAACAAAATCTCTTTAACCCCTTACTGCAAGATTTTTTTAAATTTGGGAAAAAAAATATGATGTATAAATGATGAAAAAAAACACGTATTTTTTTATTTTTGAAATAAATTATTTTTTCCTATATAAAATACAAAAAAATATTTCTAGGTCTTCCTCTTTTTATCCCTAGATTTTACACAATATTATCCATAATTTTATATAAAAGTAATCATTTTATTACTTACCTAATGAAAATAATAGTAAACTAGTGTAATATAATTATTTATACCATTTTACAAACATTGGTATCACTCTGACAGTTGCTAAATGTAATCGCTCCGCTTTGTTTTTGGTGTTTACGTGATCGATCGGCTATTTTTGGAATCAATTTTGGTGGGGCGGTTGTTTTTGATATGTTTTTGAAGTGTAATGTATTAATTCGTGTATATCTATAAGTATATTTCTATTTAAAGTGATTTAAAAACAAGTGTCAAAATTTATATCTACCCACCATTGTTTTGTTTCGTTTTGTCTATTCTCAGTAGTCCATAGACAACTCAACTATTTATAAATATAGAATTCTATAGAGTACCTACCTTATAGAATTAATAAAGTTACCCCTACACTGAATATAATTTCATAAATGGCGCCACCAAAGAAAACACAGGATAACACTCCACAGTCTGCATTGTCCGAATCTTGCATTTCCTCAGCAAATGCAGGAATCATGGCGGAACTTAAAGCCATTAGAAGTGAACTCCGCAGCATTTCTTCGATAAGGTCTGACATTCAGGCCATAAAAGATGAAATGAGTTCTTTCACCAAATCTCTCTCGTACGTCGATGGTCGGATGGAAGACTTTGAGAAGAGATTATCAACCTTTGACGACAGGCTAAAGAAGGTTGATGGAGTTGAGAGTTCCGTGTCACAATTGAGCTGCAGAGTGGAGGAGCTGGAGCGGAGGGCTAATGATGCGGATCAGCGGGCGCGTATTTGTAACGTCGAAATAACCGGACTTCCAGAGCGCAACAACGAGTGCCTTGTTGACATGGTCATCAAAATAGCTAAACAACTGGAGGTCAGCCTCGAGGTACGGGACATTGGCCATGTCACAAGAGTCTTCCTGAAGTCTCCGGTATCTGGTCGACCAAGGCCGATAATAGTCCAGTTTTACAACAGGATGGTGAAGGATTCCCTGATTGCTGCTATTAGAAGGAAGCGTGGTCTATCCACTGGCGATTTGGGGATTTCTGGCTCTCCTGTGCCTCTCTTCGTCAACGAGCACCTCTCTATCCTTAACAAGCAAATATTCCATGCTGCACGTTTGAGATGTAAGGAAAAGGGATTTCGCTATACCTGGACGAGGGGCGGCACAGTATTTGTTCGAAAGAGCGACGGTTCCCCGGCGATTGCAATCAAGAGTATCCAGTCCCTCGAGAGAAGCATCATTTAATTTTAATTTTAACAGTTTTATCTTGATTTGTTTTTGCTCATTCCAATTAATATTTATATTACTACTTATATCTTTTTATAGCACCTCTTTTGCTCCATACATGTCCGGCATTCGTCGTCTCTGTGCGGTGGTTCCGGTAACAGCATCACCTTTCCGCAGTGTACTTGTGTCTTTATTACATTCAATGCATACTTTATTCAATTTCATTTTCAAACTTCGGACTAAGCGAGGCCCTTAATATTTACCTGCAGAATACCAGGGGTTTGCGTACTAAAACTGATGTCTTTTCTCACAATTCCTCAATTGGCGACTATTCCATTTTGGCTATATCTGAAACATGGCTTGGTCCTGACATCGCTTCTGGTGAACTCCTCGACTCCAGGTACAGTGTTTGGCGATGTGATCGCGGCTCGCGTGGTGGGGGTGTACTGCTAGCATGCTTGTCCCACCTTAATCCCGTTGCTCGACCAGAGTGGACTTGTGACGCCGAATCCATTTGGATATCACTAACACGTGGTGCGAGCGGCCTCCCTAGAAATAATCTAAACATCGCTTGTGTGTACATACCCAAGGGATCTAACTATGCTAATTGTGTTGACAGCTTTCTAAATTTACTCTCCAGGCTAGTTACTGACCGGCCTGAAGACGACTTTCTTATTCTAGGTGACCTTAATATGTCAGACATTGACTGGTCTTGTAACACAACCGACCAATCATTGCTTCCTTCCAATTTTTCCTCTACCTGCTCTACTTTACTTGTGGACTATATATTCAATTAAAAACTCACTTAATCGTACCTTGGATCTTATACTTAGTACTTCCCATTTTGTCTCCGGAGTGTCTCGATCTGCTTTTCCACTTGTACCCGAGGATTCCCATCACCCAGCTATTGAATTAACTCTATCATTTGAACCTTCTCAGCTACTACGTGAACCCCAACGAGCCGTTCATCTTTTTAAACATGGAGACTATGAATCAATTAATATTTTTTTATCTGAGGTTAATTGGTCAAATATTCTATCCACATATCCCCTCAACGCTGCGGTAGATGCCTTTTATATCGTGTTGAATAACTCCATTGAGCAATTTATACCCCTCCGACATTTTAAGAGTAACTCCAATTTTCCAGTTTGGTACAATAGTTCCCTCATAAAACTTACCAAAGAAAAGATCAAATATCACAAGCGGTTTACCAAATATAAAAATTCCCTTGATTATCACACCTTTTCTTTGCTGAGAACTCGCCAAAAGCGTATGGCCAGGAAATGTTTTTCTGAGTATATTCACTCTACCGAAATGAATATTACTAATAATCCAAACTCCTTTTGGCGATTCGTCAAGAGCAAGTACAAGAATAACTACCTTCCAAAGATAATGTATATTGATGATAATAAATCAATAAGTGGTGGCAGAAATATCAGCCATGCGTTCTCCACTTATTTTCATTCTGTCTTTGATTGTGACACTACCCCCAGTACTATAAACTCCTACGAGCCCTCAAACACCACTAACATCGGAAGCTGTCTTACAGATAGGAACACACTCGCCAGATATTTATCAGGTGTCGACACCAACAAAGGTGCTGGAAGTGATGGAATACCGCCATTATACTTATTTAACTGTGCAAAAACCCTCGCTGAACCTCTTTCTATCCTTTTTACCCGTTCTCTATCTGAAGGTTGCTTTCCAGATAAATGGAAAGAAGCCTTTATTATTCCAGTTCACAAATCAGGACCCAAAAGCTTCATCAAGAACTATCGTCCAATCTCCATTTTATCTGCCATTAGTAAGATTTTCGAGCGTATTGTATATGACCAATTATATCCCTCTCTTAAATGTGTTCTGAGTGATCAACAACATGGTTTCCTCCGTAACAAATCTGTTTTATCCAATCTGATACCGTTCACTGACTATATTATTTCGAACATGCACCGCGGACTCCAAACTGATGCCATATACACTGACTACGCCAAAGCTTTTGATAAGGTAAACCACAGCGTACTCCTAGATAAACTTGGCAGACTTGGAATCCACGGTGACCTTCTAAGATGGATAAATTCATATATCAAAAATCGAAGACAGGCTGTGGTGATTGGTGGCTTCAAGTCAGACTTCGTGGGAATTCCATCCGGAGTTCCTCAAGGCTCCCATCTGGGACCCCTCTTCTTTATTCTTTATATTCATGATATTGGCAACTGTTTCCTCTACTCCAAACACCTCCTTTTTGCTGATGACATGAAGGTCTTTCTGAATATTTCTGACATATCCGATTGCCATAAACTTCAGTCTGATCTCGACAGACTCTTTGATTATTGTAAGATAAATAAACTGACCCTCAATGCTGACAAATGTCTCAAAGTTTCGTTTTCTCGTAAAATCAATCCGCACAATCATGACTATTTTATTAATAACACAAGATTATCTAACTCATATCGCGTGCGAGATCTCGGAGTCACAATGGACTCGAAACTCACTTTCGTAAGTCACATTGATGGCATTTTAGACAAATCCTACAGGACATTAGGATTCATATTGCGTACATGCAAACCCTTTCAGAACATCACAGCCCTCAAAGTTCTTTATACAACCATGGTTCGCTCACTACTCGAATACGTATCTCCCGTTTGGTCTCCTTACTATGCAGCGCATATTCAACGCATCGAAAGAGTCCAAAAAATTTTCATTAAACACATTAATTTCAAAATGTGCAGGTCATTTGCGAATTATAATTCTGCCCTTAAATTTTATTCCTTGGACTCTCTCGAAAATAGGCGAACAATTAATGATATGATGTTGCTTCACAAAATCATTCACTTCAAAATAGACAACTCCGAACTTCTTAGTAAATTATTACTGAATACCCCTATGCTTCGCACAAGACACACTGCGAACCAAATATTCCACCTTCCTGCTTATCGGACTAACTACGCTCAGAGTGCGGCGGTGTACCGGACGTGCAACACGTACAATAAGTGCTTTAGTAACATCGATGTGTTCCATCTTAATGAAAGTGATTTTAAAAAAATGGTTGGAGCAACCCTTCGGGGCGAATGAAATTAGTTACTCTATTTTTTTTTTCTTTTCTTGTCTTTTTCTTTTTTCTTTTACATTTTAAAATTGTATTTTATTTTTAATTCATTATTACTAATAGTTTTCTCTTTATCTTATAAAAGTGTTACTTTATTACTCTTATATATTTAACCTTATGTCAGTTGTTATATAATATTTGTGGTAGCATGTAATTGGCCTTGTTTTGTTGTCTCTATGTGTTTATACTCATATACTGTAATTGCTGTTTGTTACCCTCGATAATAAAAAATAAAATAAATAAATAAATAAAAAAAGAACACTTTTGAATATCACGTTTGTACAGAAAATCATAAACCGATAGTTTGAAACAGTCGAACGCACATCTAGTACAACCAGAGACATCTAGCAAGAAGTTTGACAACTAGTAACACGGATCATAGATAAAACTTTAGTATTATTGCTAGAAGCAAGACATATTTTATTATTTTGTTGTTTTTTATGGCGAAAGATTATTTTGGATCATATATAAGCTAGTATGCGGTAAGGGGTTAATCTCTCGAACTGAGGAGGGAAGGATTAATGTCAACGCATTTTTTTCAAACTGATTCGGGGTTCTATTGAGAACCCCTATATTCTGGAGCAAAAATGTATTTTTGGTTGTTGTTTGTTCGACATCGATTTTTCTTTGCTCCGTCACGCAGAATCATCCTGCCTTTGGTGATGCCAGTAAGAAGAGCAATTCGGACGTTGAATCTAGTCGTCTCGGATTTGGACATTTTTAGTATCAGTGAGGCAGTATTCATAAAAAAATATTACAAATTCTCGAAAGAGTACTGCCTCACCGACGCGACGTCGACATATTTGGATTCCTTCTGATATGTATGATTTTTGGTTTCATGTTGTTTTATCTTTGTCTTATCTTTGTAACAACGTTTTGTGTCCAAATGAGTCGCCTAAATGTTTGTCGTTTTTATGTCTCATTTGTGTATTATTTATAAATAAAAAATAAATAAATAAATAAATCTTCTATATAAATAAAGTATTGTGTTGTGTATGGAAAATCAAAGAACAGCAAGAATGTATGAAGCATGCAAAAAGAGTGATCTTCTAATGCATGTGTCCAAGTCTAATGTGATGATATTTGAAAAATAAAAATGTATGACAACTTGTGACATTAGCGCGAACTGGGAAGAATGTTTACAAGAGACGGAAAAATGGAGAAAGATATCAAAAGATGGGTCGGTGCTGGGAAAAAAAATAATGTTGCTCTCAAAGTCATCACTGCAAATAGAAATATTTCAACTAAAGTAAAGATGTCAGTACATAATGGAGTTCTAATGCCAACCCTTATATATGGAAAAGAAGCTTAGAGTTGACAAAAAAAGGATGAAAGTTGGATTAATGCCATAGAAATGAGATGCCTGAGAAGAAAGTGTGAGAAAACGATATATGATATAATACTGAACGACGAAATACGGAAGAAATGTAAGACAGATGATTGTAACAGAAGTAAAATTAAAAAAGGATCCCTGAGATGGTTTGGGCGTATGGAGCGAATGGACTTGAGAAAAATGATTGAAATGTTATATACAATCAGTGTGAGTGGAAAGAGAAGCCGTGGAAGACCAAGGAAGGCGCGGCATGATCAAATTAATCATATACTAAAAGGCGGCCACACTCGAAATTGGAAAAATCAACGAGCATGCATGTTACAATGTATGAATATAGAAAAATCTAGAGAGGTATTTCAGGACACACCAGCATGACGGTCCATCCTCTCTTACTTCGCCTCCGGGAAAACTGTGTGGTGGTTGGTTAGTTATTTTTTAAAAATATGACAGTTTAAATACTTATTTTTAAACCTTGTTGTCATATTTCTTTTGGATCTTGGGTGTGATTGTATCTCGTGGTGCCTATTTTGACTGAGATTATTGAGATTATTAAAGATCTCCATCTAAATAGTAGGAACATACCTACAGAAAATAAATACGAGAAATAGCCTTTATTCGATGTAGCAGCACAAAGGATAAAATAGATATCAAAATCTTAGAATAGAAAGAAAGAAAAACCGAAAAGTCACATCCACAATCATAAATTACCGAGAACACTCATACGTTTGTATCATTTTATTCTCTGACGTGTTGGAAATTCATTTCTCTTCACTGAAGACGTCCCATATTATTCTATCGCATAAAGGTGTGGAGAGCAAAGGTGTTGGTTAGTTTTTTCACTCCCGTAGCGCCCATAAAAATTTTATACGGCATTAAAAAGGAAACTGGTTTTATAAGGGTTTTTTCACCCTCTCCATCACCTGCTATCAAACCAAAGAAGTGTTTTTTTTGTATGATAATGATATAATTAATAATTAAGTACTATTTCCATGCGACATATTATTTCTATTTTAGATAAATTTAAACCCGTAAAAATGTATAAAAATACATTTTAACATATTTAGCTATAATAATATATTAAAATGTTTTTGTCATTTAATAATAAAATTTGTCATTTTAATATACTAAGCTATAGTATATTAAAATGTATCTATAATGTAGATGGTTTGGACATATGGAAAGAATGAAGGAAGAAAGAATTGTAAAAAAAATATATGTTAATGATGTAAATGGAACCAGAAATAGTGGAAGACCGAGAAAAACGTGACACGATCAAATAAATCAAATATTGAATGTCGGCCATGTGAGGAGTCAGAGAAATCGACGCGCGTGCATGACACGATGTATAAATGTTGAGGAATCGAGAGAAATATGTCAGGAATGAAAAGTGTGGCAGTCCATTCTTTCTGCCTACCCCTTCGGGGAGACGGCGTGATGGTTAGTTAGTTTTTATTTTATTTTTATCTATAACCTCAAAGGATAATAAGAAATTCCAAATTTTCTAAAAAAAATATACATCTAACCCTGTTTTATCTTATATTAACAAAATATCTTAATTAAATAAGTCTTCTTCTTCTGCTTTATTTAGGACTGTGTCCTGTTATTTCTCGGAGCCTGTTCCTGGGATGTAGATGTCCAACTGTCTCCTCATCTTTTATATGGTCTTCCTACAGGTCGATTTCCTGTTGATACTTTATTGGCGGCTATATTTATCACTCTTTCAGATCATGCTCTTTCCACCTGATCTCTCCAGTAGGTGTTAAATTATCTCTCGCTTTCCATTAAATAAGTGGGTTTTTTTTTTAAATAAGTACCTTTTTGATATTCAAATAAAACTAGTTTACTTTTTGTAACAATTTTATTTTTACATGAAAGACCACAGTTTTATTTACTTTTCCTTATAATAATCATATAGAACTAAATACTACGCTATACAAATTAGCCTAATTATTATTATTATTATTATTAAAACACTTATCATAAAACATTTATCATATAGAACTAAAAGCTTGTGTATTCCGTCGTGACGATTATTTTAGCCAAATTGTCACAGGCGACGAAACATGGGTGGCTTACGTTACACCAGAAACAAAACATCAATCCGTGGAATGGTGGCATTCAACTTGCTTACCTGCATCATCCTAAGTTTCATGTCGGAAGTCTTCAAAAATTGTTTGGTCTTGACTGTGTTTACCCTTGCTTCAACACCATATGTTATATAATTAATACGAATGAAAACGTCAGTTTTCTAGAAGTTTCATTATATTTTATGGGAATGACATGTTTCACCCTTCTAATGTATTATCAAATGTGATATTTGATAATGCCTTAGAAGGATGAAACATGTCATTCCCATAAAATAAAATAAAACATCCAGAAAACTGACGCTTTCATCCGTATTAATTATTTAATATGGAGTTTTACATCATTGTTCAAGAAACAATAAATACGATTTATTATTATTGATTTTACGCATGCTTTATAGATTCTCATATTACTTTTAATGGCCAGGTGTTTGTTTATCACACTAACTACGCTCGAAGCGCGGCAATGTACAGGATTTGTGACAACTACAACAAGTATTTTGGAGACATCGATGTTTTCCACTTGAACGAACGAAACTTCAAAAAAACGATAGAAGCAATCTTTCGGCGTGGATGAGACCATAATATTACATGATATTATAATATGTTACTTTTATTTATACTTTTAATTTTGTTCTTATTTCTACTACTATTATTATGTTTAACTCTCAATCATTTCGTTTGACCGTATTTTGCCTTAGTTTAAATTCAATTAACTGTTTATTGTATTATATTTGTGGTAGCATATATATATATATATATATATATATATATATATATATATATATATATATATATATATATATATGCTATATATATATATATATATATATATATATATATATATATATATATATATATATATATATATATATATATATATATATATATATATATATATATATATATATATATATATATATATATATATATATATATATATATATATATATATATATATATATATATATATATATATATATATATATATATATATATATATATATATATATATATATATATATATATATATATATATATATATATATATATATATATATATATATAAGACCCTTCTTGTATGGAAGTGAAGCATGGAACTGGCAAAAGAAGGATGAAAGTAGAATAAATGCAGTAGAAATGAGATCTCTAAGACGAATGTGTGGCAAATCTGTATATGATAGAGTGACAAATGCAAGTATAAGAAGTGAATGTGGTGCGAATGAAAGTGTTATGAACAAAATAAGGAAAGGGTCATTAAAATGGTTTGGACACATGGAAAGAATGAGTGAAGACAGAATGGTAAAGAAGGTATATGTAAACGGCGTGAACGGAGTAAAAAATAGAGGAAGGCCGAGGAAAACGTGGCACGATCAAATCAATCCAATATTGAATGTCGGACACGTGAGGGGTCGGAGAAATCGACGTGCGTGCATGCCAAGATGTATGAATGTAGAGGAATCGAGAGAAGTATGTCAGGACAGAACAGTGTGGCGTTCCATTCTTTCTGCCTATCCCTCCGGGGAGACGGCGTGATGGTTAGTTAGTTAGTTAGTTATATATAAAACTGATTAATACAAATGTGTACTTAAGTAATTGAAAATATGTTTGTTCAATCCACAAAATATTAACAAAATTTTAAAAAACGCGACATGATTTGGAGGATACCTCCATCAATAATTATATTTATTATATTTTTATACCTGAAGATAGAGGTATCCTCCGAAACATGTTGTGTTTTTTTAATATTTTGTGGATTAAACAAAGTAATTTTCAATTTCCTAAGTGTATTACTGTGGAATTCTAGCGTTCATGCCTTAGCGTTCAATAAGTTTGTACAAGTATGAATATGGCGATATTTCATAAATTTTAAGGTTGGATAAACCTGAATTCATATATGGATTATGTAATTTTAATATTTCGAGTTTAGTTCATTTAAATTTTGTACGAAATAACATTGCCACTTATTTAAAATACGTAGAATGGGGTTTAATACTTTGAACTAAGATTTTTAAAGCTGTTACACAGAGCAAAATTGTAAAGCTTTGAATACAAATATATGAGAATTTGGTCACCTTTGTTTTATTATGATAATCAAAATTTATGTTCATAACTTCTATTATCTGTTTATTTATAACCCAACGCTAAATAACTTTGCCAAAATTCTAGAAATATGCTTTATGGCCTTACGAATACTATCTGGCGAAATTTTCGTTTAAATGTGTCCAGTTCCGAGACCAATTTGGAATTCCTACCCAGTATGGTCAATAATACCTCCGAGCTTAATCTTACGCCGCCCGCACCTTCCCGAAAATGGAAATTATTCAAATGCTTTCAAATATTTATATAATGGGCTTAAACCCTACTCACGCGACCAAAAGCAGGTGAAATCTGTGTCATTGAGAATAAATTCGGGACAATTTCATTTTTGGTGCACGTGTAGGTACCTACCTCAAGCCAACATAACCGTAATTGTCTTGTCTGTGACTAACCGACGTTTTCAGTGGTTCTGCGAAATTCACTCTAAAGCTGCCACGTAATAGAGTTTCAATTCTTATCGTTATTCTCTTCTCCTGGTGTTTTGTCAGGTCCCTCCAACGTTGACTATCACCTAGTACTACACATAGGGTAGGTGTCTCTGTCCCTGACAGCTCTAAATAACTCTTCGACTTATTTTTTTTATGAAACAAACATCAAAGAAGCAGATCTCAGGGACGACTTCCAAATCAATGGAAAGATAGCTGGTAATCCAATTCTCAATAAGAAACTTGACGCAATAAATAACCAAAAAGGCGGTTTAGAAAAGAGAACAATTTTAAAAAATTGTTTGAATATCACACAATCGAATACCAAACCGGTTATCCTTAAATCACAGAATGCTGAAACAGGCTGCAAAGTTTAGATATCTGGGGGTGGATCTGCTCAGTCAAAATGATTTTGTCAGTAATCAATAGGACAATTCAACAAGGCTTCAGCGGTATCAGGTTGTCTCAAAGATATAATATGGAAAAACAAGTATATGAGAACTGACCTTAAGGTTAGAATATATAAAACCTGCGTAAAGCCTATACTGACATATAGCATTGAGACCAGAGCGGATACCACAATAACGAAGGTACGAATGGCAGAGATGAGGACGATGAGGATGATAGCAGGAAGTACTATTCGAGATAAGGTGAGGAACATGACTATTCGCGAGATATGCAAGGTGGAGGATGTCGTGAGATGGGGCAGACAACGTAGAAGATACTGGAATGCGCACGTGCAGAGGATGGATCCCACCAGAATCCCATACGCTTTGGCGCATCAGATTCCTGCCGGCTGCCGTCCCCCCGGAAGACCGCCGAAGAGATGGAGAGATAGTTGAGAGTCAACCTCCCAACAGAAGCTAGCCTGATTTCAGGAACAGACCAAAGGTCTATAAGGGGAAGAAGAAAAATACCAAATGCGAGAGTGCCTTATAAAACAATGACTGGACATTCGAGGGGTAGAAGAAGAGTTGGAAAACCCAGGCTGAGGTGGGAGGATGAGTTGAGGAAAGATGTGGCATAGCTCCTACAAATTATAAATTGAAGGACGGAGGACAAGGGGAATTAGGGGCAGAGGTTGTATGAGGCAGAGGTTGTATTGCTGTACATATTCAATCGGGTGGTGGTCTAGGGGATAGAACGCTTGGCTCCTGATCCAGGGGACATGGGTTCAAGCCTGGACACGACCAGATTCCTTCTTCATAATAATGAGCTATTTTCTGCTCACATTGAAGATTGTAAAATAAATTCTAATATCACTGATTAAAATCCTTGGTATTAGTCTTTTTTTTAAGCTGTATATATATATATGTATATATATATATATACATATATATATATATATATATATATATATATATATATATATATATATATATATATATATTATATATATATATATATGTATATATATATGCTAACAAGTATATATATATATATATATATATATATATATATATGTATATATATATATATATATATATATATATACTCGTATATATATATTTTATTTATTAGACTGATATTTTTTATAATTGTATGTATAATTATTATTTTGTTATTTTATTTTATATCATTGGATTTTATATTTTTTGTTTTAGATTTATTTTGTGGGTGTTGGACGATCGAAGTGTGCGCGGGAGATGCTTATTGGTGGCGATGAGGTTCGCAACCCATCACACCGCGTCTCCCGCGGGGCGAAAAGAGAAGGATGGAGTGCCACATCAGTAAAAGTGTGACAGTCCATTCTTTCTGCCTACCCTTTCGGGGAGACGGCGTGATGGTTAGTTAGTTAGTTAGTTAGTTAGGTTGTATGAGGCCATGACTCGATTTGGGCTGTAGCGCCATCGAAAAAGAATAATAAATTATTTATGATTTTATTTATTTATTACTATCTTACTAAAAAAACAATTGTATAACTCGTATTTCAAAGTGTTAACAAAGCGAAGGAGGTTTAACATAGGTACCTACTTATTGTTTTCTCAGACAACAGACTTGAACAGACCTTACAATAACGGCCTCTCCGGGCGCCATCTTGTAGAGGACACTGCAAGCATAAAATAATAATGATTAACATCAGGGGATACCTTGTTCTTAATGAAAATAAATAAAACAATTAATTAATATTCTATTACTGTTATTTGTGTCGTTAGCTCTGGTTCTAAAGGTGGAAGGAAATTCAGCTAGAATTGGGAAACGAAATAATTGTATTTTCACTATTGTCTTAAATATAATTAGAATCTTAAAGACTTAATCTCGTTTTGCGTATACACAAAACATAACTGTATTAAATCAACTGTAAATATAATAAAGGTAAAATATTTTTAGAAATTTAACTAGTAGATTTTCGAATTGTTTTTATAATCTTAAGAAAGTGAAGGAAATACATAATAATACTTCTTCTTCTTTCTACTTGCCTCTTCTCATGATTTGGCGCTAAGTATTGAAAGCAATTATGATTAGCACATAGTTTTACAATAGCCCTTTTTTCCAAATATTTTTCGTTTATTTCCATTTTTATTTTTTATACACTTTGTATACACAACACTTACGAGTATATTAAAAAAATAAAATTAATATTAACATCTGTCAGATCATGTAAACAACAACAATTTTATAATATTTTTTTATAAATATGTATCTTTACTGAAGAAGGACTGCTTGTCCGAAACATGTCTTTATAATTAAATTTTTTTAAATATTACTGTTGTGTATACAAAGTGTATAAAAAAGAAAAATATAAATGAACTATCATAACAACACAAAGTATGGCGTATATTAGTTATAGTTAGAAAGTTTCAATCCTGGGATTGGTTTGCAACAATATCTTCTATTATTCTCTTCCATTCTTCCCTGTCTTGTGCGGCTCTTTTGATATCTGCATATGATGAGCAGCGCACGTCCACCAAAAGTTCCTCCAGGTACTCTCGGCGTGGGCGTCCCCTAGAGTTTGTCCCCTCGGTCATACACTCCATTATGGCATGCAAGAGACCTTCTTGACGTATTACATGGCCGATCCATCTTGCACGCCTTTCGGACAAGGTCCTGAGCAAGTGTTTTCCTCCTTCGATTCCTTGAAGAACTTCCTCATTCGTGATGTGGTCTCTCCATGGCGTATATATGTAGAAGGCAAAAAATTCTTCTTCTTCTTCTTCTTCTTCTTCTTTTGATAGATCTGACGATCTGTGACACAGAAATCATATCTCGTCGGATGATGAGATCCAGCTGTCCCTCCATCTCTTAGGCGGTCTTGCAGGTGGGCGGTGTCCGGAAGGGATTTCATAGGCGGCTGTATATGCGAGTCTGTCACCATCCATTCGGGCTACATGGTCCCTCCAGTATCTTCTTCTGGATCTACTCCACTGAACGATATCCTCTATTTCGCAAAAAATTTCGTTTTAAAAATTTACTACCAAAATTTACTATTCATAACAAGACTAAACTGTTTTTCTTTAACATATAACATACATAACATACCTATAACATATATTTTCAAAAGAATGTTTATTTTAAAAGTCGTAAAACAAATCTTTGGGAGGATTTATTAATATAAACGGCGTAATAATTTTAAATAAAAGAATCTCACTATCTCAAAGCTTATCCAATACATTATTACACCAACCCAATATCACGGGATTTCATGCATTTTTTTCTTTATACAGAAGAACAAAAATAATGTAAACTTTGGCATATTTAATCTTACGAATCCAAATATGAATATGTGTTTTACATTCTTTCATACGTGACTGTTATAATACGAGTATGTACTCAATTTTGCTATTGTACGAAAAAAAAATTAACTCAACTTTCAAAGAGGTGTGTGTGTAAATACTGATTCTTTATACAAATTTCGACATTCTTTGATATCAGCTGTTGTTTTTAACTTCAAAGGGATCCTTCGAGTTTTATTACAAGGATAAACCAACAAGATGTAACGGAATACATAATTTATGTTTTCTGTTCTACATTACAATATTCGCCCTTGACTCCAATTTCTGTATTGGGCTATATTTTCCGGTGTAATTATGTATCTCGTTTATAATGCACATTATTAAAACTGTCTTCTTCTTCTTCTTGTGCTATTTCAGGTTTCCTCGACATTGGTCATCATTTCTGCAAGGATTTCACAACTACTCCACATTTGTTATTCGAGACCAATCTCTAATATTTGGAAATTAGATTTGCTTTCTGTTTATTTTCTCAAAAGAATACAAACAAAATACACGTTTAAGGCATCTATTGAGAACAGGTATAATAAATTTAATATACAATATGTATAATACCAGGAACGCGTGAGATATGATTTGACTTTAGGAAGACAAGATATTCCCTAAAGTCAAGAGTATTTGTCTTCTGAACGTACTCTCACTAATATGAAACACGTTGATCTCCGAAAAGATCGTGTTCAGTGAACTAATTGCTCTTGCCATCGGTGTCACAAGAGGTAGATTGGTTCTGGCGGCCGGTAGGTAAAACAATCTATGCTTTCCAGTGGCGGTACTCCCATAGAAGCCCAGAAGCCTGGCTTTCGCAAGAAATTTTGAATCAAAACCTCTTATGGTTTACAAAGGTTCAGATCTTATGACTATTTCTCTTACATCTGATAGGAACATTGTTGGAAGGTGACTTGGTGGGTTGTTGGTTTATGCGGGGGCATGATAACTTAGATTTGAGGGTTTTGATTCAAAAATTTTTTCGCAAGCCGGGCTTCTGGGCTTCAATGGAAGTACCGCCACAGATGTTTTCACTGTCAGAGATATCTATCATGAACAAAAACTTATTCTAGCACGGTCGAGTTATTGAATTATCCCCTAATTAATCTAAAGAAATGGGTTATGAGAATTGCAAGTGTTCAAAGCTCCAGAGAGTTGGTCCACAACGTTCCCAAAATAACATGTCGTCTCTCAATCTTGGCCATTACCATAAATAAGATGATCTCATGTCTCTTTCTACGCTAGATGTGTCCCGGATAGGAAATTTTAAGGACCATAATGACTTATGGTATAGAATCGAGGGCTGACATAAATAGAACCAAAGCACTATTACGAACCGCTGAAATAAAGACACCCCTTCGATGTTCTGGGCAAAACACTGAGGGACAGAATCAGAAACACAGTAATACGTGAGACCTGCGATACCGTAGATATTGTCAGATGGGGCAGGAAAAGAAGAAGCTTCTTGCGCGACCACGTAGAACGAATGAGCGATGATAGACTCCCCCAACAGCCGCAAACAACGTGCCAATGGAAACTCGCCAACCCGGAAGCCCTGCGAAGAGATGGCGAGACAGTTGGAGTTCTGTGTCCCAGGAGACCTCGTCGCCATAAAAACAGATCCACAGATCTATTAATAGAGGAAGAAGAAGAATAAGAATTGCATGCATAACGCAATGAATAAATGTCAAGGAGGGAGGGGAAGTATAAAAAGGAAAGAGCAATGTGGTGATCCATTCTTTCTGCCTACCTCTTTGAAGAGACGGCGGGAGTGTTAGTTAGTTAGCTAGTTATAAATTAATTAAGAAAATAGTTATAGCATTTGTAAAATTCCAACTAACCTAATAATCTGGCCTGTATTAATTTGGCTTTGGTTAGTTACACAGTTATATATATATATATATGTATAATACATAAAGCATCCCTAATTTGTGCAAGGGTCGGCATCGCCCTACGATGTAACCACAGAGCGAGTTCACGCATATCTGAATGTTATATTAATAAGTTTAACTCCAGCCATCTGCTTCCATCGTAATATAATATAACATTTGAGGAGAATTTAATCCTCTGATAGCAAAAACCGTTTGAGAACATGAACTGGTAATATTGCGGTTGACATAATAAGTTGGATTTTTTGTCACTTCCATATTTTGTAATTTATACAAATGAAAACGTCTGTTTTCTAGAAGTTTAATTATGTTTTTTGTGAATTACATGTTTCGCCTGTCTAAAGTATTATTATCAAATTGAGCGAAAATCAAACGTGTTTTATTTTTTATACTCGTACACGAGTTAAGGGAGCAGAATACGGTTATTAAGGAAATTGACGTGGCCCAATACATTGTTGAAAACTAATTAAGGGATAAACCGTAGTATATAGAAAATTACTACCTAGAACTAGTGAAATTTATGAATACAGTGTTTAACTAACTAACTAACTAACCATCACGCCGTCTCCCCGAAGGGGTAGGCCGAAATATTGGACTGCCACAATTTTCTTTCCTGACATATTTCTCTCGCTTCCTCAACATTCATACATCGTGTCATTCACGCGTGTCGATTTCTCTGACTCCTCACATGGCCGACATTCAATATTTGATTTAGTTGATCGTGCCACGTTTTCCTCAGTCTTCCTCTATTTCTAGTTCCATTAACATCATTAACATATACTTTTTTACCATTCTTTCTTTATTCATTCTTTCTATGTGTCCAAACCATCGTAATGATCCTTTCATTATTGTGTTCATAACACCATCAGTCGCACCGCATTCACTTCTTATATTTTCATTCGACACTCTATCATACACAGAGTATTCACACATTCGTCTAAGAGATCTCATTTCTACTGCATTTATTCTACTTTCATTCTTCTTTTGCCAGTTTGTTTTCTAGAAGTTTTATTATATTTTTTGTGAATGACATGTTTCGCCTGTCTAAAGTATTATTATCAAATTTAGCGAAAACAAACGTGTTGTTGTTTATATACACGAATTAAAAGAGCAGGATACGGTTATTAAGGTAATTGACGTGGCCCAATACATTGTTGAAAACCATTAAGGGATAAACCGCAGAATACGGAAAATTACTTCCGAAAACTGTTTCCCTTATTAATTATCTAAGCACGTAATAAATATTGCAACAACATTAATTCACTCAAGTAGCACCATTATACCCAATTTTTTTTAACAAATGAATTAAAATAGGCACTTAGTGTTAAAATAGTATGTAGTTTTTTTTGTCACAGTGTCACAATTTCACACATGGAGAAAACTACATTCTTAGTTTTGTTTGTTGTCATTTTTGGTACTTAGTGCCTATTTTATTTCAACCTCCTTCTATCCTCCTATCCTTCTTCTACAAAATAAACAATGACAAATTTTTATGAATTAAAACACTGTATTTTCCACTTTTGAGTTTATTTTTCTCAACATGTTTCAAAGGCTTACACCTTCATCATCGGGAGAACTATATAAACTGATTACAAGAAAAGAAAAAGTTTTGGTGTACGAAGAATATATTAAAAGCCGACTGACATACATATATGATTCCCTTCTAGGGGACAGGAAATCTAAAGGACATTGCTAGACTCCAAACAAAACAACAACAACAAAATAAAATTAACTTATAACATTATAACATTAATTATAAAAATGGGCACATATGACCTGACCAAATTTTAGACTTTGAAAATTGTACACAGAGTGATCATGGAAGAGACAACAGACAGCAGCTACAAATTAATCAAAAAACTCAGACGTATATAGACACTGTACCAAGAACTGTGACAGATATCACTTACCGAATGCACGAACAAAGACAGGACAATCAAGGATATTAAACAATAGACTGTAACTTTACAATGACCTACCAAAAGATACAAGAAGTTTTACTAGAAACCAATTTAAAATATACCTTAAAAATAATAGAGTAACAAGTAAAATATAATAATGTATCCATATAACCCAATTACATAAATGAAATTTAAAAAAATGTTTTAAAAAAACATTCATATGTCTATAACATTTTTTAAAAACGGTGATTCCTTTTTAAACACAATTTCCGTTATTAAATTAGTATTCACTGGCTGAGGTTGCCACAAAAAGCGTGTTTTAATGAAACATCTTCCCGAACTCTGGCGGCGGATACAGCGGGTCACGTAGAGGGTAATTTCCCCACGAATCCGTCACTCAAATGAACCACATCCCAAATTTGACTCCGGAAAAATCCGACCCTTATAAATATGTATGCGGCGCCAACCAAAGCATTGACATGTAAGTCATGCGCGATGCTTTTATAGGAGGAATTTATTACTGTATCATACCCGGTGCGTACAGTGGCTGGTAACATCATTCGAACTATTTGTTGCAAACGGGCGCTCTTTGACGGTATTTTTTTTTAGTATCAAATAAAATTGGTATTAAAAATATTTTGAAATACCGTTTTACTCCTGGGCTCTAAATTAATCAGCAGGAATACCAAACTTTTAATATATTAGACTATCATAAGACCGGTAGTCACCTATGGCTGTGAGACATGGTCTCTAACGCAGAGAGAGGAAGGCAGGCTGGCAGTTTTTGAAAGGAAAATACTGAGAAAAATTGTTGGACCCACGCTGGAGGATAGAACTTACAAAATGAAAAGAAACCTGGAACTTGAAGAACTAATGAACCAGGAAACAGTAGTGAGATTCTGTAAGTCTCAACGCCTACGGTGGGCTGGCCATGTGGAAAGAATGCCAGAAGGTAGAACACCACAAATTATATCCAAATGGGTGCCTCGCAAAAAGAGACCAAGAGGCAGACCGAGGAAAAGATGGGCGAATTGCGTGGAAGAAGATTGGGAGAAAATGGAATGAGCTGGGGAATGGAGAGAGATGGCCAGAGACAGAAGTCAGTGGAGGACCGTTGTGGAGGAGTCCAACTGGAACCAACCGATTTAGTTCCCGCCGGAACTTCAACGAGGTTACGAAAACAAACTAAAATGATTCGATTGTCCATTGTTTTGGCCGAAACACTATTATATCTTAACATTTTAAACTGTTAAATTAAATCATTGTAATACCTGATGATGTCAATATAGGTTGACGAAACAGCTGTCGCGTTAAATAAAATACAATTCTGATACATGAAACAAAGTTATTTATTTCTATTTTTCTTTTTTATACACATTGTATACACACACTTATATTTAAAAAAAATTATAACATCTGTCAGATCATGTAAACAACAACAATTTTTTTATATTTTTATAAATACGTATCTTTACTGAAAAAGGACTGTTTGTCCGAAACATGTCTATATCATTTTATTTTTTTAATATAAGTGTTGAGTATACAAAATATTTCAAAAGGGAAAAATATAAATAAACCATCATAATAACACAAAGTATGGCGTATATAGAAAAAACAAAGTTATTTAATTTAACAGTTTTAAATGATTCTGTTATCTGAATCCAGAAACCAAATTAAACAATCATTAAACAACAGGAAGTAATCTGAGGCGAATGACTGTTAAGTAAGATGTAATCGACGTATGAAAACAATATTTTTAGAAAACTATTTGGCTCTCAAAATAAATCTAAAAAGTAAAATCTTTTGAGGGTTAAAAATGTTGGCAGCCACTGTCGTCGGACACTGGACCTAGATCATAATGTAAAATAACGCGTTTTTCATGACATTTTGCGTTGTGGGAATAGAAATTGAATTTTCATAAGGCATGAAGGATACATTCATTCCGTTTGACTAAGCACTAAAATTACTGTTATTTATGAGTTTTGAACGAAATATTGCGTCTTATTTGTATCAATAAATCTGCTGTTCTTCTCAATACAGCCCTTTTTGTATTAAAAAGCGATTTGCCTTAGTTTAAACAAATTTAGTAGATTATACACCCAATTTCTTTGGCGTACGGGGATACAGCATTTTAAATCTTGTTTTTTTTTTAATAAACTATTATATAGAAGTGACGTTCGAATTGTCAGTAGGGTCGCGGCGAGTCACATGTTGCTGGAGGGTGTGATTCTATAAAATGCTGCGAAATGCCCAGTGGCATTCCACCAGCAACACTACTGACTAGTCCAACTCGTTAGCGTCCCTGTCGCGAACCCCGGGCAATGGGGTCACACTCATAACCGTGTGATCACAGCAGATAACGAGGGAATGAAAGGCGAGTTTACCAGCTAAGGGAAGGTAACCCCGACAGAAAAATCCACCAGAGAAAGCAACGGGAAACCACTCTGGTCACCTTTTTCCAGGAATCCCTATGGCGAATACCTTTCCTGTAGTGATCGCCAACGTTGGGGGGACCTGTGAAATGGGAAATAAAAATGCGTTCAAGATCAACTTATGGGACTGTTCTACTTCATGATTACAATCCTGCTGATTGGTCTGCAACAAGCTTCACTCGTTCCCTCCACTCAGACCTATCTCCAGCCAGTCTTTTCATTTTTTTGTAGCTGCCACATTGCTCGTCTCATCACTTGGTCCATATAGGCATCCCTCGGGTTTCCTCTGCAATTTCTGCCCTCAACCATTCCTCCTGCGATAGTAATAAGCAGGCCTGGATGCCTGATGTTATGGCCTATCCAGTTTGCTCGTTGCTGGGCAATCCTTTTAAGCATTTGACTCGTTTCTCCGGCCCTTCTCATAACCTCGCTGTTTTGGATGTATTCCAGCTATTAGATTTCAAAAGCAGCTAGACGTCTGCATTCACTCCGGTCTTATGTTTTGCGACCATACAGCAGCACAGTCCGAACAAAAGTCCAAATGAGATTTTTTTCTAAGGCTCAATTAATGTTACCTGATTCAAGTATCTATGTATTTTAAACTAACTAACTAACTAACCATCACGCCGTCTCCCCGAAAGGGTAGGCAGAAAGAATGGACTGTCACACCTTTGTTTCCTGACATATTTCTCTCGCTTCCTCAACATTCATACATCGTGTAATGCACGCGCGTCGATTTCTCTGACTCCTCACATGGCCGACATTCAATATTTGATTTATTTGATCGTGCCACGTTTTCCTCGGTCTTCCTCTATTTCTGGTTCCATTTACATCATTAACATATTTTTTTTACCATTCTTTCTTCATTCATTCTTTCCATATGTCCAAACCATCTTAATGATACTTTCATTATTTTGTTCATGACACCATCATTCGCACCGCATTCACTTCTTATATTTTCATTCGGCACTCTATCATACACAGAGTATCAACACATTCTTCTAAGAGATCTCATTTCAACTGCATTTATTCTACTTTCATCCTTCTTTTGCCAGTTCCATGCTTCACTTCCATACATAAGGGTCGGTAGAAGAACACCATTGTGTGTATTTTAATTGAAGGTTATTCTAGCTTACTGTATCATGTTTATATTTTCTGCTTTTAAGCGCCTTCTTACTGGGCTCTTCTTATCTTACTGGGGTAAGTACTGTGGAAATCCATAATGACGATTTTTTTTATGAATTGAAACACCACTACTTTTGAGTTGATTTATCAAAAATTTCATTATGCTTTAGTATGCCGAAATATGTCATTACCATAAAATTTAATTAAACTTTTAAAAATCAGATGTTTTCATTTGTATTAAAAAATTAATAAATAAAATGA
Organism: Lepidostoma basale; assembly: GCA_022606425.2. Classification (NCBI taxonomy): domain Eukaryota; kingdom Metazoa; phylum Arthropoda; class Insecta; order Trichoptera; family Lepidostomatidae; genus Lepidostoma; species Lepidostoma basale. The sequence goes on along the minus strand of JAHDVF020001589.1, from coordinate 3,637,208 downwards.
TTACATTGATTTTTATTTTGCTTAAGTATCGGGAATATGTGTTTTTTACTCCAGCCGCATGCCGATATAAGTTGCGTAACTTTATTTACCGAGACTTGAACAAACCGTATCGCGGAAATAAAATCTTAATGTGAATAAAACTACTTTGAAAAAATATTGGTTATCGGATTGTATGGAGTTCGGTTCCCAGAAGTTGATGGAATCTTGAAACTTCGAAAAAGTCGCTTATTTCTGATTTCTTGTAGATTGTTCGGAACTTTGTCCTTCTAATTAACGCTTCCACAACTTCTAAACAAATCAAATACAGAAAATCAGCAAAACGCTTTTCTTTAACTTTTAGATAGCGATAAAAAAATCTAATTGTGGTTTTTGAAGTTGTCTTTCTCATAACTTACCATAACTACCACACTTAATCACAATAGATACAGGCAGAGAATAGAGATAAAGGCAGAGAATATTGAATAATCACAGCAAGTAGAGACTAATATACAACAAGAAACCATCACGCCCTTTCTTCGAATGGGTAGGCAGAAAAAATAGATCGACACACTACTCTGTCCTGATACACCTCTCTAGCATCCACCAAATTCATCCAGTGAGTCATACTCGCACGTCGATTCTTCCGACTTCTAACTTCTATTTGATTGATTTGGTCCTGCCAAATTTTCCTCAATCTTCCACGACTCCGTACTCCATTGACACCGTTAACGTATACTTTTTAACCATTATTCAATAGAATGATTTCAAATTTTGAATAGCGATAGAAAATCTTTGCCAAAATTAACCCTTGGGCGAAATACCTTTGAAATTTTCCTATTTGACTCGTACTTATATTAATGGTACCGGACAAAAATACTTCCAAATTTCTAGAAGATTTTGTGAAAAGAGTAAAAATACTAATGATATTAATTATAACTGCGTTCTCCCAGTTGTTGTAAGAACTGGGAGAGTTAAGCGGCAGTTGTAAAAACTCTCTAGAAATACATTTAATTTTAAGAGTACATATTTTAAAAACAGGGTTGACTAATTCAACCCAATTCCCAGATAATGTAATTTAGTTATTTTTTTAATTATTATATTATTTTATTATCATTATTATTTTAAATATTGACTATTTATTTTTATTTAGATAATCCTTTTTTACAAAACACTATGATACTTCAAAATAAATATTTGAATTTGAAACACTCTAATTATTATACATATCACAATTTATTCTTATGAGTTTGTGGCAACAGCTGTTTTGCCAGCCTATGTTGGCATCATCAAGTGTTACAAATAACTGATTTTATGAAATAATCTTATTGTTTTGGCCAAAATACTATGATACTCGTACTTCAACATTATTACTATTAAAATTTAAAACACCTATAATATCACAATTTCTTTTTATTCACTGAGAGTGTCGCGATAGCTGTTTCGTCAACCGATTTTGGCATCATCAGTTGTATACAATAAGTTTATTGTAACACCTGATGATGCCAACATCGGTTGGCGAAACAGCCGTTGCGACACTCTCAGTGAATTAAAAGAAATTTTGATATTATAACCGTGTTTTAAATTTTAACAGTAACTGATTTTATTATAAGTTTTCCTTTTGATTTAGTTATATTGTATTTATACCTGAGGATGGAAGAGTTCACCTCCATTCACTAACTAACCATCACGCAGTCTAACTGAAGGGATAAGCAGAAAGAATGGACCGCCACACTGTTATTTACTGTCATACTTATTTCGCTTTAACATTTATATAATATATCTGACTTCTTTTTCCATTCACACTACTTGTATATATCTTGAGTGTATATTGCAAAATTTTAAATTCTCTTTCCAAATTAAAAAATAACGAAATAAGAAAGACCCCTATTAAGTTTAAGAGACAGCTGAATACGTGAAGAAATGTTCAAATCCGAAGCAATTCTGCTTATCGCTTTTAGCCAACCATGCTGTACCGCATTGGCAGACCGCTTATTTCGAGAATCTGCCCTTACTCTATCGCTTTTCTCGGTACAACTTCGTTAATTGGTTCTCGTCTCGCCGTCCGGCCTAAAGAAAATTTATTATTGAAATAATACCGCTGAGTTTTGGCGAACTCGAAGTTTTCCGAATTTTCCTCTCGGGTTTTTCTTATCGCCCGTCGGATTGTGATTTTCCTTTCTGGCCAAGTGAAAGAGGAAGTGTTATCTTGGGGATTTTTTAAAATTTGCTACCCCGATCGCACCCCGCATCTGAATGGGTTCATCAGATCAGATTTTCTTCAATCGCGCCTTAGTACTAAAATAAGCTATTCATCATTTTAAAGTATAAAGCTCAATACATTTGAAGAATTATTTTTTAATTTTTTTTTTCAAGTTTCAATCTGACGGATTTGTTTGCAGCAAAATGTTACATTTGAGCCTTTAATGAGGTAGTTTCCCGTTGTTTCAACATGTTTGTATACAACAGGTGATTTGAACTCAATTTTTTTATACGATTGATTATCATGACATGTAATAGATAGCTAGTCTATCGCCATATTAATAGTATATAAATGTTGAAGTTTTGTGTATTCAAATTCTTCAAATACAAAACAAAGTTAAATAAATAAAGAATGGCGCTGAAAGTTAACATAAATGTGAATGGAAAACGTAATCGCGGGAAACTTGTATAAGACACAGAGACAGAGACACACAGAGACCGCACAGACGTTCCGAAGTTCTCCTGTTTTGAAGACGGTTAGTCTTCTAAATGACATAGCATTCGAGATAAACCTTATTAAAGGCAGCTATAGCAAATATGCGATGGTAAGAGCAATACAGAGGTAATTTTTCACAATTCCAGTTACATGGTTGGTTTTTTGCGTTGCTTTGGTTTGCTCAATAATAATAAATTATTCAATAAAACCACATTAATAATATGGAATATATTAACTATCTAACTGACTAAACATCACGCTCTCTCCCCGAAGGGATAAGTAGAAATAATGGACTGCCACATTTCTTTTTTCTGGCATATTTCTCTCGCATCCTCTATATTTATAAATCGTGTCATGTAAGCACGTCGATTTTTCTGACTCCTCACGTGGCCGACATTCAATATTTGATTTATTTGATCGTGCCACGTTTTCCTCGGTCTTCCTCTATTTCAAGATCCAATTACATCATTAACGTAATTTTTTTACCATTCATTCTTCATTCATTATTTCCGTGTACCCAAACCATTTTAATGATCCTTTCATTATTTTGTTCATAACACCATCATTCGCACCGCATTCACTTCTTATATTTTCATTCTACACTCTATCATACACAGAGTATCCACCCATTCGTCTAAGAGATCTCATTTCTACTGCATTTATTCTACTTTCATCCTTCTTCGCTTCCATACATAATTGGTAATTAACACAATAATCACAAGATTTTTGATCAAATTTGAAGCACATATTTTTTTAATTTGTTTTTTGTTTATTTGGAGTTTGTAAACAAAGTTTTGATTTTGCGATATTTCGTAGAGTTTTCCATTAGTGAATTGTTCTCATTTATATTTTATATTCAACATCTGTTCGCGCTATTAAAATCGGCTTAAATCGCAATCGGGTATACAAATCATTATTACAGACTACATAATTACACAAGTATGCACATATATTACGATTTATGTCGAGTTTATACGTAGCGGCAGATGGGAACTTTGCATCCACTTTGAATGTACAATAATACTGTTATTAATTAATACGATTGTGTTGAATCAAATTAAAAACGCAATTTTCATCCACTGTAAAACATTTAACGTAATACATGTAAACCCTTCATATATTTTACTCAAACACTTTTTTGCTTTATCTTTATCTCTATGACTTGCATGTTTTTTAATGGGTTAGGGGCAGTAAGAGGTACGATAAAACTAGTATTTTAAATGAAATAAAAATTGTCAGTAATTTAATTTATTTTATAAAACCAACAATACTAAGGATCATTAGGATGGTTTGGACACATGGAAAGAATGAAATAAGAATGAATGGTAAAAAAATAGTATATGTTAACGATGTAAATGGAACTAGAAATAGAGGAAGACCGAGAAAAACGTGGCACGATCAAATTAATCAAATATTGAATGTCGGACACGTGAGTAGTCAGAGAAATCGATGAATGAATGACACGATGTATGAATGTTGAGGGAGCGAGAGAAATATATCAGGAAAGAAAAGTGGGGCAGTCCATTCTTTCTGCCCACCCTTTCGGGGAAACGGCGTGATGGTTAGTTAGTTAGTTAGTTAACAATACTAAATTATTATATTATGTTTTAACTTGATTTGACCCAAATTAAAAAAAAAAAAAATTATTATATATGAAGTTATCGCCATATCTGTTGGACCATTGTATTTATTCGCACTGTGTTCACTTATTTTATTTGCATTTGATACCACCACATACATAATTACCACACATTCTTCTTAATGTTTTTTTTTAAGTTTTATTATACGTTTTATTATCGTATTTATTGTGAACGACATGTTTCGTCTGTTTTAGGCATCATCAAATGTTTTTTGGTACATTCGATACAACATTTTCCTTAGACAAGCGAAACATGTCATTTACATTAAACTTCGTGGCAGAGTGGTAAGAGCTTTGACTGGCATACCGAAGGTCCCCGGTTCGATTCCCGGCGATGGCAGTGTGATTGTCATACTGTCTTTGGTCTGGTGTAGAATTCTCGTGACAATAAAATGGCGATAGATTGGCGACCTATCACATGTCATATGAATAAATATAATAGCTAAAATAAATTGTATACAGTAATTGGGTTCAAACGACATGTTGTATACAAGGAAAAAAAAGTGACAAAAGTGACAACATTAAATAATAAAACTATTAGTAAACTGACATTTTTATACGTATTCATTATTAAATATCGAGTATAATATCATTGTTCAATTTACAAAGAATCTTATTTCCACTGCATTTATTATATTTTCATCTTTATTTTGCATCTTGTTATGTGGATCACTTACTTGTTACTTCCATAAAATACGAGTATAATTAATTTATTCAAAACCAGATATTTTCCATCATATTAAATTTGAAAAATTCTCCGTATGAATTAGTTTCAGCTTAGTATGAAGCGTGTATACATTTGACAAATTATTTGAGATATGGTGTGACTTTGATAAGAGATGATAAAATACCCTTCGCGGAAATATGTTTGAGTTTCTTTGATAACTCGTTGCTATCAGATCCGCGCTCTGCAATGTGGAAAAATATCTGAAATGTCTACCGCCAGTATCGGTATAAATCCCGTTTATCAGGTTGGGGTGAGATTTGAGGCAGACGAAATGCGAGAGAAATGAGGTCGACTGGAGAAGCGTGTTCGAAGGCAGTGTATCGAATGAAAAAGCTGTTTGTAGTATATGCAAGAAACGAAAAGCTTGATTGAAGTAAAAAACAATAATCTAATGATTTTATTGAATTCTCTTGATGAAAGTTCATTTTAAATAATAATTAAAGACTGGTCCAGTATGTTGATACTAGCCAGCCTGGCAAAACCGGTCGCTTAATAAAGGCAAAAATAGGTGCAGTTTAAAAAAACAAATACCAATTACTTAATGGTTTGACATATTTCCAAATTAAATTAAACACTATTTCACTTAGAATAAACACTTTATTTGAGTTAGTAGCGCCATTCGGTTTCACTCTGGCGAACTTCCTCAGGGCTATACACAAACTATGTACAATATACAGGGCTATACACAAACTGTTTGTGTATAGCCTCGATGAAGCTTGCAACAAAGTGAAATCGGTTATCGCTAATAACTCAAATAATGTTTAATTAATACGAATGAAAACGTCAGTTTTCTAAAAGTTGTATTTTATTTAATGGGAATGACATGTTCCGCTCTTCTAAGGCATTATCAAATTTATAATGTCTTAGAAGGGCGAAATATGTCATTCCCATAAAACATAATAAAACTGACGTTTTCATTTCATTGTTCAAGAAACAAATCAAACAATGTTGTTCATTCTAAGTGAATAAGTGTTTATTTTTTTTAACGTTTTATTTAATTATTATATACATCTTTTTTATTAAAGATGCAAAGATTCAATATCAATATACAATCGATATTATTGTGTTTTGAGAAAATGATGTTAATGTAGGTATTATTAAATAATAATAAAATGAAATGTTGTTTTTTATTAACTATTTCAATTTATTGTCTTTATTTCTACAGCGATCGGCTTCTCCGAGCTGGCATCGACAGACTGGTCACGACGCCTGCTAGCCTGGCGAAACCGGTCCCTGCTAAAAAAAGACAATAAGTGGAAGCTGTTAATAAATAAAAGCATTGTTTTATTTCATTATTATTTAAAATTAACTAATATCAAGAGATTTAAGTAAAATTATTAGATTAGTTTTTTTTTTGGGGATAATTTTAAACACCGTTCAATCCACTTTTTTATTAAATAGTTTTAATAAACAATTAAAGATGTTATACAAAACATTTTTCGGAGATGACCTCTTCCATTCATTTTTTTTTTAATTTGTTATTTTTTTGTATAAAAAATTAATTTCTTAAGATCCAAAATATATATAATAATTATAAGACTCCATCTAAAGAGTGAACTTGAGATAAAAATAAGGCTCTAACAGGATAATTGGGTTTGATCCTGGGTATTAGGCGGACCCTTCATATCTAAAGATTTTTAAAGTTAAGTTTTTAGCTTTGTGGTTGGTTAGGTATTCGAGATACGGTGACGGATCCACTTCTCCACTGCCTCACATACCCCAGAATGTGTGAGTCCAGGATTGGACTTTTCATTCACACGCTGAAAGACAATCTTCCAGGGACACGGGGGACAGCCGATGATGTTGATGATGATGATTTTGGTGGAAGGCTAGGGGAGAGAACACTTAAATTCTGATCCAGGGGACTTGGATTCAAACCTGGAATCTATCGGATTAATTTTTCATAATATGAGCTATTTCTGTTTGTACTAGAAATTTAAAAAATCGATGAAAGCGAAAATGGCCGTTCACAATGGAGTTCTGAGGAAAGATGAGAGCAGAATAAATGCGGTAGAGATGAGGTCCCTAGGACGTATGTGTGGTAGAACGATGTACGACAGAATCTCAAATGCTGATATTTGAAAGGAATGTAGAGCGAAAGAAGGTATTTTGAACATAATTATGAAAGTATTCGTTGGTTCGGACATATGAAGCGCATGAGTGAAGAAAGAATGATTAAAAAAGTATACGTTAACAGTGTAAATGGAGTACGGAGTCGAAGTAGACCGAGGAAAACATAGCATGACCAAATTAATCAAAATTTAAAGGTTGGTCATGTCAGAAACCGGAAGAATCGATATGCGTGTATGAGTTGTGGTTATTATGAAATTGTAAAATAATTCTAGTACCACTGAAAAAATGAAAATAAATATTGTTACTTATTTGAAAATCAAACGGGACTTGTTTCAATAAAAAAACTTTGCTGGTATTTAGTTATATTTATAAATATAGACACAGTTTGTGGAATATTTCTATTTTTCACCGAGATACCGCGACGTTAGAAACGTGAAATGTTCATTTTAATTTTCAATAAATCTTCCTGACTGATATCCCAAGGATCCTTCAGTCGGAGATACAAGACTTTAAGATACGCGTTTTTCAACAGATGTCGGTCAAACAGTAAATTTCCCAAACAAAAGTGAGACCCGAAAGATTCAAATTGGGAAAATCTTTTTAGAGGAGTCGACCCAGGAGCGGCGTAAGACAAACGTATGCCCAGACAACATAACAACAACAACAAACCATCACGCCGTTTCCCTGAAGGGGTAGACAGAAATAATGGACACTTCTTTAACCTGACACACCTCTCTAGATTTCCCCACAGTCATACAACGAGTCATGAATGCACGTCGATTCCTCCGACTTTTAACATGACCAACCATTAAAATTAATAAAGTAGTTCTGCTAAATGCTAAAAATTAATCTCCATAGATGGCGTTAGTATGTGGATTTTATAGAGTAATCTTAAAAAGATTAACATATGTAATCAAAATCTTCATAGATGGCATATTGAAACTGACATGTGAAATTAGGCATAGATTTGTAACATATATACATTAGGGTGTCCCTTATATGGGCAAAAAAAATTTTTTTTGAATTATTGAAACGCATACCCCCTAATTATGTTTAATAGTCTACTAGTTACCCAAATACATAATTTCAACTTCCTACGTTAATTCTAACCCGTGCCGACTTGCCCTCAAAGTTTTAGAAAATAGCCGCTTTAAGTGTCTCTTAAATATAGTTATAGATGATCACTTAAAACCATTTTGTTACATAAATATTGATGAAAACATGTATTTATATAACGTTCTTATTATAATTATCAAAAAAGATCCAAATTTATATTTATTTACTTGGATATTTCGTCTTTAAAGTCTCTTTTTTTACAGTCTGGGTAAATTTGTCTATGTTCTGGCACACAACATAATATGAACTGCTTATGTTCTTCATCTGCGGTAGTCAAACCATGAAAGTCTGTCATTAGATTAACAGTTCTTTTAGCTGTGTCATTAACTGCTTTTAAGCTATTAACCTTCTTTTTAGCTTCCACAAACTTCACGCTATCTTTCTATGATGATACAATTTCTTGAAGGAAACTACTATCAAGTTTCAGTCGTGAATATAAATCTTTACTCTTGACAGAAACCTTTACTATACTACATATCCACCTTTACTATACTACATATTTCCTTCTGTTTACCGCACTTTCACATGCAAACTTCTATTTATTTAAAAAGATATACTAGCTACCTAAATAACTAACTAACCTTCACGCCGTCTACATGAAAGTAGAGGAAGACCGAGGAAAACGTAGCACTATCAAATAAATCAAATATTGAATGTCATATTACAATGTATGAATATAGAGAAAGCTATAGAGGTATGTCAGGACATAGCAGTAAAGCGGTCCATCCTCTCTGCCTACCTCCCTGGGGAAATGACGTGATATTTAGTTAGTTTAACATAATTTGAAACTCGGATGAAACATTTTCCCTCGTGCGACCCTCGCAACAGAGGAGGGGTTCTCTTTTTAAGATTTATCGTCCTTCAGGAGTCCTTGGTAAGTGAAAATTTTCCCCGAATTACGCGAATGTTTCATTCTACATATCAAATCGCTGAAGTCTCAAGCGGTTGAATCGGGATTTGAGGGCTGAAGTTTATTGCGAATCGTAATTTATGGCCAACTATCTCCTAATAAATAAAGCGCAAAATGTTGTGGACCGAACGTGATTCGGAAACGCCTTTTTTTGCGAAACGCGGTTCACACCTAAAACTGAAGCGTCATCCATCAAGAAACGTCTCTTGTACTCTTAACACGATCTTACATTCATCTCACTTTTTTTTATTTTACGTAACATAAACGCTTTTTTATTAGTGAACAATATATTTTTTTCTTTCTTTTTGAACATTTTATTTTTAGATACAAATTAAATTTCACACTTTTTCATTTAGTATAAACCGCTTTATTTAAGTAAGTAGCGCCATCCGTAGTTTCACTCTGTAGCGTGCTTCCTCAGGGCTATACACAAACTGTCAAACCACCAAGTAATGGCTTCAATGTCTGATAAAAAAATAATTCAAACATGTTTTGGGATACAGAAGTCCTTCATCAGTGTAGTTAAATTTATAATAAATACAAAACGAATATTTAAACAAATTTAATCATGAATGTGGTCAGTTTTGTCAGATGTTAAATGTTTTTTTTTTTCGAACGTTTCATGCATTTTACAAAATGTTCTTACAAATATTTTAAAAAATCCAAAATATTGTAAAGTTTTAAGTTCTTATTAGGGTGTAGGTATTAATTGTGCGACATAAGAAATAAATAGTGGCGATGAGGTTCGCAAACCATCACACCACGTCACCCACGGAGTGAAAAGAGAAGGATGGAGTGTCGCATCGGTTAAAGTGTGACAGTCCATTATTTCTGCCTACCCTTTCGGGGAGACGGCGTGATGGTTAGTTAGTTAGTTAGTGAGTTAGGATTTGATGTTGGATTTGCTTGATTATTTTTGATTTCTAAAATTTCAAGATTATTCAAAATTTGTGTATATATTTATATTATAAATTAAGCGAGTTTTCCACATAATGCGTACAACAGATAAACACTGGTACTGTGAGAAACGCAGTTCCAAACTGGGGGTTGGCTACTGATATTAGCTTCAGAATTATATACCGTATTCTACAAGTATAATCTAAAGAAAGAATTTTTCTCTTCTTCTTCTTCCTCAGCCTATTCCCTTCCACTCCTGAACAAAGGACTCCTCCATTCGCTTCCATGTCACTCTGTCTTGTACAGACTGCATCCAGATTATTCTGACGTGTCATGAACTTTAAAAAAATAAACGTTGAATAAACGTTCCAAAATATATCTTTATAACATCTGTCAGATCATGTTAACAGTTTTATAATATTTTAAAAATGTATCTTTATAATATGTATCACTGAAGAAGGACTGGTTGTCCGAAACATGTCTATGTATTTTTTTTTTAATATAAGTTTTGTATATACAAAGTATATAAAAAGAAAAGGAGAAATAAAGCATCATAACAACACAAAGTATGGCGTATATAGAAGAAAGTGATTATTAATTATTTTAACTTTGGAATGTGAGACTAACTTAAATATATCTCTTTCGATTTAAATTTATTTTGCTGTTTTGTACAGTTGGATAGAAATCGAAGTAACGAATTGCTTTGTATTTATCGAACGGTAGACAAATAATTTATATGAATACCATCAATTCGGCGCGAATCGTAGTGAAACCGAATACAATTCCATGTAGTCTCACGATTCAGCGTTCTGTTCAATTAAGTTCTGAATGTGTCAGGACATGGACACCGATAGCAAATTGATTAGCGATATTTTAATAGAAGAAAGGGGGGTAATCGGGTATAATGTACCGGGGAACATTAAATCGAGGCCGATTATCGCCGCTTCAGGAGATACGATAAATTTATCGTCGATACGGAAATCTGCTGACGTTTAATTGGTAACACTCGCTTAAAATAATTTTTACGCTTCGGTTAATTCCAATATTTGCTCCAAGATTACAGATTGCGGTTTCGCGCAGCTCTAGCAAAAATATTATTTAGTAATGTTTAAAGGCACCTGAAGATTTTGTCAGATAATTTAGTTTTATTGTATTTTATAATAGAGTTTTTTCGCCTTGATAAAGCTTTAATGTAAAAGCCTTATATGTCAATATCATAAAATATAGTTTTATTAGTTAGAAAGTTTCAATCCTGGGATTGGTTTGCAACAATTTCTTATATTTTTCTCTTCCATTCTTCCCTGTCTTGTGCGGCTCTTTTGAAATCTGCATATGATGAGCACGTCCACCAACAGGTCCTCCAGGTACCCTCGGCGTGGGCGTCCCCTAGAGTTTTAATTAAATAAAACGATGTTATTTATCTACTTCCACTGTTGTCTTTATTTTGACAGCGAGCCTGGCGAAACCGGACGCTGTCGAAATAAAGACAAATGTGGAAATAGTTAAATAGCATCGTTTTTATTTATTATTATTTAAAATAAATTTCCATCAAAATATTTCTGTAAAATTATTCGAATATATTAAAGTTATTTGATAGATTTTTCGAAAAACAATTCTTCTTCTTCCTGTGCCGTGTCAGGTCCCCCCGACGTTGGCGATCACTCCGGCGAAAACCTCCCTGTCCTGCGCTGCCCGAAACAGGTCATCCACCGTCCTCATTCCGGTCCACTCTCTAATGTTGCGCAGCCAGGACATCTGTTTTCTGCCAACTCCCCGTCTTCCCTCTATCTTGCCCTCCAATATAAGTCGGAGGAGGCGGTACTTTTCTCCACGCAGCACGTGACCCAAATATGAGACCTTTTTCACTTTGACATTCGACAACAGCTCTCTCTTGGCTCCGGCTCTCCTAAGTACTTCGACGTTACTGACCTTTTCGGTCCAAGGTATACGAAGCATTCTTCTGTGTATCCACATTTCGAATGCTTCTAACCGATTCATTACGTTCACTTTTAGAGTCCATGTTTCACTTCCGTATAATAGAGCTGACCATATGTAAGCTTTTATCATTCTTTGTCGAAGTTTAAGATTTAAATTATCGTCACAGAAGAAGGGTCTCATCTTATTAAATTATTAACAATTATTAACGATTAAGACTCAACCGTAAGCGCTAAGAAGTCACCTGTAAATTAGTTGTTAATTAAGATCATAGATGATGCTTTATCATGTTTTGAAATTTAAATATTGATTTTATTCGAATAACTTTTTTTATAAAATAATCTTTCCTCATAATTAAATTACATTTATATTCTTAACTTCTTTTTCTTCTATTATATCGATCGATTTGTAGTCTCGAAAATTACCTCCTCTTACGATGCGGAAAACAAATTATCTCCTTTACTTTTGGGTGGCCTGCCAGGAGGACGTTGGCCTGCGGGTATTCCATTTTCAGCAGTGTATAAGATTCTGTGAGTGTCCATACGGTTTACATGGTCTCACCATAATTGTCTCCTCTTTCTGATCCATCTCAAGATATCCTTTGTATTTCAGATTTTTCTTATTTCTGTATTTTTAACTATCTTTGAAAGTTTTTCCTGCAATGGAGCGAACAAGGTGAAATAGTCATTCCCATAAAATAAAATAAAGCTTCTAGAAATCGGACGTTTTCATTCATATTAATTATTTAACATGGTGTTTTACAAGGTACAGAAATTATGTACAAATATTTGGGTATAAATATTGGTAACATTCAAGAAGGTACAGAAAAGTTCCTGAGTTTTTAGTACCTCAAAGAAAACGGTTATTACCCAAGGTTGTACCCAACTGATTTTTTGCTGGGTATGCTGAATTATCAATCATTGGAAATTAGACGAACTATCCATTTGGGTGTTCATTGTTTTCAACTGATTCGTGATCAAATACCTAACTCTGATATTTTGAATGACTTGACTTTGTTTGCCCCCGACAATCATCTGCGACAAAGGCAACATAGATTATTTTACCTGCCACTGTGTAGAACCGTATCTTTTCAGTTGTGGACATTTTTCACGATAGTGAGGCTACCCTTAGAAAGCATCTATCTCTTATATATTAAAATGGTATTTGCTTTTCTTGGTTTCCTTATTGTTCTACATTGTTTCTTTATATCTCTTCTTTCGTTTTAATTGGCCTTAAATTATTTCATTGTCTTATTTTTTATCTTATTCAATTGTTCCTTTTCATTATTTAATTTTATATTATTACACATATTTTTTAAACTGTATTCATAAACGCCTTGTAAAATATCTATAGTGTATACGATTTTTTTAATAAATTGAAATTATTGTTCAGAAATAAGAATTAAGTAAAATACAACACGCATCCATTAAAACACAAATATAATTGAATGCAAGTTATAATATTATGAAAACAATACATGACACGAAATATGTTTACTACCTTATGTATGGAAATGAAGCAAAGAACTAGCAAAATGAGGATGAAAGCAGAAAAATTGCAGTAGAAATGAGGTCTCTTAGACTAATATTATATGTATATATCTGCATATTATAGAGTGTCAAATGCAAATATAAGAAGTGAATGCAATGCATACGAACAAGTCTCATTAAGACGGCTCGAACACTCATGAAAAGTATGAATAGAGAAAGTATGTATAAACAATAAAATAGTTCATTGTTTTAGCCGAAACACTATGATACTTTAACATTATAAACTGTTTAATTAAAAAAAACAAAGAAAACTTTGTTTTATGTATCACAATGGTATTTTATTTACGCGACAGCTGTTTCGTCAACCTATGTTGACATCATCAGGTATTACAATAATATATCCTTATTTAATTTAACAGTTTATAATAAAATAATAATACCCTTTTAGTTATTTGTAATAACACCACTTTATTTGGTAACACCAACCGGTTTCGCTCCCCACGGAGCTTCGTCAGGGTGAGACAGTAAACTAAACATAAAATCTGATAACAAAATATGAAGCAAGAAATATGAAGTGGAGGGGAGAAAGAGGGGGGGGGGGGTAGGAGAAAATGTGTGGGATGACGAATAGGCTGTTAAAACGGTTACTAAAATTACAAAAAGTGTATTATTATTTTAATTAATAATGTCACGTCACAAATTAAGAGCTTTATACGAAAGTTTATGTATTAACAACCTAAATGGAACAAAAAAAGGAGGAAGATTAACGAATACGTAGCGCGATCAATTAAATAAATGTCGACAAAGTGAGGATTCAGAAAAATCGGCGTGCATGCATGATTTGGTGTATGAATGTTGAAGAAATGAGATGAGTATGTCAGGAAAGAACGGTTTGACGATCCATGAAAGATGGCACGATGATAACTTAGTTTTATTTCAACTTAAGTAGTGTGTGATACCGAATTTAATTCGTTTAAAAGAAGTTTTCGGCTTATTATCCCGTTTATATTTATGGAGAAAAAAAAAACATAAACCATCTAACTCAGTTAAACACAAATGTATCTGGCACACTTAGTAACAAATTCCCGCCAGCCTTCTCGAAGGTTCGCGCGGAAACTGACTGGGACGATGTACTAGAATTTATGCGGTGGATCTAACTTATAAACCCATTAAATTTGCATTTTATTTAGTGTGAAAACTGATACCCTTCCCGACAATCTCTCGGGATAGCTTCTCGTAGGTCTATTTATATGCCAGCGAATAGAACCGAACAAATCTTGTACTTCAATATAAGTGATGTTGTATTGAAAATGATTTTATAACTCACTATTATGAAAAGCTTCTTCTTCTTCAGCCTTCTTACCTCCACTGATGGATGTAGGCCTCTTCCATTTTCTTCCACTCGTCCCTTCCGCTTCCAAGTCATTCCAGCTTGTTCCGTTTATAGTCTAAAGCCTGACGTTATCTAGAAATATATTATAAATAATCATTACGCCCCACGCATGGGGCCATAGACTTTGACTCGGTATTTCAGCGCCCCACGGTTGGGACGGTACGCACGAAGAGGGACGATATATAAATTCAGTAATAAATAAATTACGTAAGTATTGATAATTTAGATTTTAAATGCAAATGGGCAGAAACGAAACGGAATGTATTGATTTTCTTCTATATTGGCTATACTTAGAGATGTTATTGCTTTTTTTTCTCTTTTTTATACACTTTATTTACACAACACTTTATTAAAAAAATAAAATTACATTGACATGTTTCGGACAACCAGTCCTTCTTCAATAATACATTTTATAAATATCCATGAAGAAAGAATGGTAAAAAAATTAAATGTTAATGATGTAAATGGAACCAGAAATAGAGGAAGACCGAGAAAAACGGCCATGAATGTCGGCCATGTGAGGAGTCAGAGAAATCGACGCGCGTGCATGACACGATGTATGAATGTTGAGGAAGCGAGAGAAGTATGTCAGGAAAGAAAAGTGTGGCAGTCCATTCTTTCTGCCTACTCCTTCGGGGAGATGGCGTGATGGTTAGTTAGTTAATTAGTTAAATATACATATTTCGAAATAATTGTAAAATTGTTAATATGATCTGACTGATGTTAAAAAGATTTATTTTGGAACGTTTTGAGTTAAAGAGTTTTGAGTTGATCAGTTTGTATCATATTTGAGTATTTAACAGTTCAATTTATTAAAATGGCCGATCCATTTATATTTCACTTTCCTTTAAGCCACTAAAATGTCCACTGGCATTTCAATTTCCAATAACCTTTTATGCGCCATTGTAATTTGATTGTTAAATAAGAGAACTATTTGATTGTAAAATAAATGTAAAATAAACGAACAAGAATACTAGAGATATACGAGTATAAAAGATACGAGCAGTTAATGCAATGGGAGAGTTACTCGTTCTTATTGCAATGTAACATTATAAAATTGTCTCTCAAGACACTGTGATTTAATTTTTGTTAATGTGAAACATTTTTGAGGGGATGTTATTTGTTTTCTATGTGACGATTTTTATGAATCAAAACACATTTTATGTATTTAACTTTCGAGTTTATTTTTCTCGACATCATCTCGACTCGACATAGAAAAACGATATAAACTAGAGCTTAAACTCAAAAATAAAATAATAAAAAAGTCAAGAATCAGTTTCATCTCAATAGAGACGAAGATGCAAATTGGAAACAGAATATGGTTGATCGAGGTGTTTACAGGACTTATGACCTGTCATTGGCCCGCAATAGGTGAAATCCAGTTGTTCATCTACAAGTATTTGTATACATTCAAAATGTTGTAAGAATAAAAAAGTCTTTAGATTCAATAAAAAATCGGCATTGTGGTATTCCAGTGTTAACGCCTTGAGTTTCTCATAGTATATAAATGTTTTAAACAGATTAACTAAGCTCTTACGACACGAGTGGAAAGCTGTCTCTTTTCTAGAAGTTTGATTGTGTTTTATGGGAACTGTGTGTTTTGCATTATCCTTATCAAGATAATTAATATAGATAATGATGATTTACCGTCTATCAAGATAATCCTTAAACAAGGCAACACATGACATGATCATAAAACAAAATAAAGCTTTTAGAAAACAGACATTTTCGTTGATAATAAACATTATACAATAATTCATGTTTATAGGTATCTTATATCCTAACGTATTAAAGATGTATTGCATAATAAAACTACTCTGTCAGGCTTCATAATTTATGCTTTAAAGTTCTTAAACCTTCAAGTTTTCACCGCACAACGTATTTCGCTTTAGAAATGTGAATAACAAAATAAACAACGTAAAAGTTCAAAGCACTCGAATTCCATTTTCCGATTCCATAAGCTTGACAACATTCAATGCATATATTCAATACCATTTACTTTGTATTGCAAAACAAGTTGTTTTATTATTATACAAGTCTTTATTTATATAACTTTATTGACTGTTAACACTGTAGAATTCCATTGTGATGTGAAAGAAAATTAACAATACCTTTTTGTACCACTTTTAAGTATTAAATATTTTTTAGAAAATAAAACTATCAAACATAACAGGCTTCAGGGGTGACCTCTATCCTCAGGTGTACAAAGGTACATACCTCAACTTTAATTATTTATTAATGTTACTATTCATCATTTTGTATTTTATCTCAAAATTTCCAAAAATCCATTAGATTGTTTATTTACCCGCATTTACTTAACTTTCACTTCTAGATTTTAGATTTTAATAAGTTTTAGGTAAACTTAATATTTGTTTTGTATTATTTAACTTCACAAAATTCTTATTACTAATTAGTGTCATTGCCAATTAGTAATTGGTACCACCCGAAATTTGCAAAATATAATATCCCCCACCCCAATGTAATTTGAAATCATTTCATTTCATTTAAAAAAAAATCACAAACATTATAGACAAATAATTCCAGATCGTTTGCAATGACATTATGAGAATTTATAAGAGAAGCATAAAAAAATCAAGCATAACAATTAGAAAGAATTATAACATTGATATTGCATCGCTGAGGCAACTCACACTATCACGAAATACGTCGACCTCCGAGGCGACCCGATTAAGCAATAAGCAAGCCCTACCCACAGGCATAACCATTGGCAGGTTGGTTCTGCAGCGCGGCAAATAAAACAATGTGTGCTCTCTTTGACGAAAGTCAAAAAAAATTCTTAAAATCAGAGACAAATAGACCTACGTCACTCAGGACATCCGAGTTTTGTATACAGCCGCCAATCGGCTGAAAGAAGTGAACTTCCAAGTGGATATTCTTCCTTCTCTCCAATGATTGGTAGCTTAGCATACCTAGCAAGAATTCAGTCGGAAAGAGTCACGGGTAATAGCCGCGCTCCTTAAGGTAAAGAAAGCGCAGAAATGTTTTCTGCACTGTACACACTGATTTGCGATTAGGTTTAGTTTGAGAATGCATTAGAAAAAAAATTGGAACTCGTGTTTATATATTTTCGTATATAATGTAAATAAAAAAAAAACAATCTAAAAAAGCAATCGTGATGTCATTATATAATTTATCATGGAGTTTCACATAATGAACACCACAACCATCAATTATTTGCAATTGCTTATAAGAAATATTAACGTAAAAATACTTAAATGTGTCATCGATATTTCATTGACAACGATAAAAAATATTGACGTTACAATTTTATAGGTTATGTTCTATATTCCTCGCATTACGTGTCAGAGGAAACTTCACGTATTAAAAAACGAAGAGTCTCAAAGGTTTTATAAGATAAATTGAATGGGAAAATGTAGAATATGCTTTTGTTCCCTTCCATCAATCGTATATAAAGTTTTATGACCACTTTTATGGCGAAGGCCTCGTGGGCTACTCAGTAGGCATTCTGTTTAGGATATAAATGAGACGAAGAAGTGAACAGATAAATCTAGTTGAACGTTTCTTTAGAGTTAAGAAAAGAGGATCAGTTGTTTTTTAATAATTTTATATTATATTTATAAACAAGAATTTTTTTTTGAATAGATAGAAAACCAGTTTGTATTATCACAACATATTGTTATTTTTTTAATATCAGACGTGTTTCGGTCCTTTTTATATGCACAAAAAAACATTTTTTGTATAATTTATTTGAGTGTATATTTTTCTATATAAATATTTTTCACTATTGTGTTTATTATTCTCGACAAGTTTCAAAAGTTTTATACCTTAATTATCGAGAAAACGACACAAACTTACTTCATATCATTTTCAATTTAATGGACAAAAATGGTTTAATGCCCTCTTGTAAAAAACTCTTTAGTGACATTAATTAAATTTTAGTGACATTCCAGATACTCCTCTCCTTAACACAATACATTTTCTTTATAAGGAGAGTAAGAGAAACGTTATTAAATAAATAAATGTTTAAACATATATTTAAATTTTGAAATATTACTTAAGTGCAGCCATTTTGCACCATTTATATACAACAAAAACATATTTAAAAATATCTATATGTATATAGTTTTTAAGTCAATTTGTTTTCCTGATGATTATAGTATAAAACCATCGAAATATGTGAATTAAAATTTGTCATAAGTATTTTAAGAATTTTAAATAAACTTAAGGCGTTAACTCTGTGGAATTCCATTATGACAAATTTTAATGAATTAAAACACTGCTTTTTCCACTTTTGTTGTTTGACATGTTTAGAAGGCTTACGCCTTCATCATCGGGAGAACGATATAAACAGTATATATCGTTCTCCCGATGATGAAGGTGTAAGCCTTCAAAACATATCGAAAAAAATAAACTCAAAAGTGGAAAAAACAGGGTTTTAATTCATAAAAATTTGTCATAAGTATTTTAGATATAGCAGTGTTCTTCATTTTCTTTTAAATCGCTATAATAGAATTCCAGGAATTGCGCCAAAAGTAAAAAATATAAACAATACGATTTATTGTTTCTTGAACAATAATATATAACCCAAAATAAGTAATTAATACGAATGAAAACGTTTGTTTTATAAAAAATTTATTATATTTCATGGTAAAAATATGTCCTTGCTAAAACATCATTAAATATCATTTGATATTATTTTAGCAAGCCGAAAAATGTATAATAAAAACATCCTAAAAATTTAATAAAACTAAAAAAACAGACGTTTTCATCTGCAATTTTTCATTTTGCGTCATTACTTATTATTTCAATATTTCTGTTTAATTAAGTATTGTATTATCTGTGTTATAATAGAACTGCAAATAGACTAAACTATTGAACGATTTGTCAAATCCTACTTTGCAACATAAATTGAAATTAATTGTGATAGTGAGATCTAAACTGAGGCAGCCAAAGTGCCCCCGTGGCACCCCTAATCATGCGGGATTACGTCTTATGGAAGTCCATTCGGCTTACCAGAGGGCGGGGGAGGTCCAGGGGATAATTGAATGAATTTGTATCATTTATAAGGATTAACAGTACAGACCTGCGCGGCTTGGGATAGAGGTGCTCCTACTTTATGTGTGGTGTCCCGTGGGAGGCTCTCGGGTTAGAGTAAGATCAAATGCTTCACAAATAAAACGGCTTGAATTATTCAGGTTAATCGTAAATTTGCATAAAATTACTATGCGTAAATCATATGTTGTGTTGACGTACGTTTTATTTAAACCTGAACTCGAATTTGGGCCTAACGTTTTTTAATTGAGTATTATTAAAAATCAATAGAAGTCTCTAAGAAAACATCATATCAATTTGTCACATTATTTTGGAAATAATATAAATGAAGTTATAAGCTATGTTTTACCGAAAAAATGTAACACAAATTTAAAATATTATTACCATTATATATTTCTTCTTGAACAATGATGTAAAACCTCATATTAAATATTTATAATAAAAGAATGAAAACGTCTGTTTTCAAGAAATTTTATTATATTTTATGTGAATGACATGTTTTGCATGTTTTTTTTTCGTATTAATTATTTAATATGTTCAGAACATCATTGTTCAGGAATCAATAAATAAGAGAAAAATTTATACAATAATAAAATTTATAATAAATAATCCTAATGAAAACGTATGTTTTCAAGAAGTTTTTTTACTGATGGTTGAGGTTTTAGTTTTGTTAAACTCCAGTATTAATGTATAATAAGTAGTAAACCACTATTTATTTAAAATTGTAAGAGTTTTCTTATATTTTATGGAAATGATATAATTTTTAAGTAATTATTTAAAAATTAATTAAAACGAAAGGTTATCGCACTGTTCAAGAAACAATCAGTAATAAAAGAATTACGAGTATAATGATTGATTTTTTTTTTCTATAAATATTAAAATAATTCATTTTACGGGTATATTCAATTCCCGGTGTTCACAAGATAGAAATGAATGTGCAATTATTATGGTTTTTTTTTTTCAGAGATGTTCGACTACGCTGCCGTGTGGTCCGGCCCGTCCTACATGGACGAGGCCGGGCTGCGCGGACTGGTGGCGGGCGGGCTGAACTGCAGCGGGGACTGCGGCGCTGACAACGGCTCCTGGACCAACGGTACTGGCGGCCTGCTCAACGCCACGCTGGCCGGCAACTCCACGGAGGAGAACCTCAGCGAGGTCATCGTCATGGCCGTCACCTCCGTCATCCTGGCTCTCATTATCCTCATCACCATAATCGGTAAGTCCTTCTAACAACAAATAATAATATATCAAATCAAATCAAATCAGTTTATTTCATCAACAGATCTCACAAAATTTATTTTTAGGCATCTATTGAGAACAGGTAAAAAATATAATATATTATGTATAGTATACTACCAGAAACGCATAAGAGATGGTTCAACATTAGGAAGACAGGATACTCTCCAGAATTAAGAGTATTTGCCTTCTGAACGCACTTTCACTAACATGAAAGACGTCGATCTCCGAGGAGACCGCGTTCAGCAGACTAATTGTTCTTCCCACCGGTGTCACCAGAGGCAGATTGGTTCTGGCGGCCGGTAGGTAAAACAATCTGTGCTGTCGCTGTCGGAGATTTCTATCGGGGACAAAAAGCCGAACACCCTCCAGTACGGCCGAGTTCTCGAAGTATCCCCTAATTAATCTAAAGAAATGGGTAATTAGATGTCCATCTCTTCGAAGCTGTAGAGAATTGGTTCCGAGCATTCCCAAAAGAAATCCCGCGGGATAGAGCCACGGATAGCTACCATACTCCCTCATGTAGGGATACCTCAGACATTTTTGTATATAGTGATAAGGGCTCGGATATATATTCGCTAAAAATTATAAAAAATATTTTTGTATTTCTCTCTATATGCCTTCACTTTGTGTTGTGGATTCACATTTGAATAAATATAGTTATATATTGTATTATAACACTTTTTATTTTAAGGATTAATTGTATTTCAATAGAGACGAAGATGCAAATTGGAAACAGAATATGGTGATAGAGTTGTTAACAGGACTTATGACCTGTCATTGGTTGGGTTAAGCGCACGCTTTATATAATACAACATCCCCATTCCACATTTCTTATGACCACCATGTCTGACAAATTTTTGGAAGTTGTATATACCTATGTTAATTTTACTTTTTATTTTCACTGAACTGAGGCATGTTTCGGTTATAAGTAAAATTTATCAATGTATACAATTTTATCAAATCAAATAAAACAGAGCGGTCACTTATATACCAAATGAAGATCGAGTTAAATATAAAAGTGGAAGGGATATAATTAGGATTGTGGAGAAGGGAGATGTCACGGGAACATATTGAGTGGAAGGGGTATAATTATGATTAAGGAGACGGGAGATATAACGGGAACATATCGAGTATGGGAATTGAATTAAATTTTAATTGGTTATTTATTAATTTTCATTATTTTTGATGGCTTTTTTAATTTCTAAAATTTCTCAATTGTTCAAAGTTATGTTTTTATTATTAATATGCTAATTTACAATTCCGTTTTCTTAATTAAATGTATGATTATTTTCAATTAAATGGTTAGCGAACTCCAAAAAATTAAGTT
This sequence comes from Lepidostoma basale, assembly GCA_022606425.2. Classification (NCBI taxonomy): domain Eukaryota; kingdom Metazoa; phylum Arthropoda; class Insecta; order Trichoptera; family Lepidostomatidae; genus Lepidostoma; species Lepidostoma basale. The sequence continues at coordinate 3,614,754 of JAHDVF020001589.1, read as the reverse complement.
GCAAAGACATCTAAGTTTTTTTTTTCTTCTTCTTCTTTCATTCTTATGTTAAAATTACGCGTTGTTTTCCCTATTTAGAATGACTTGCAATCGTTATAATTAGAACAAACGAAGTATTTTTTGCGACAAAGTTTTATATTAATTGTATTCGTCATTTTTTCCTATACGACTATTTTCGAGGGTAAGACTCAGTCGATCTTTCGCTAGGTTTTTTAGATGGTAGAACATTCAAACTCATTGTTTCGACGTCAGTCGAAACAATGAGTTAGAATGTATAGATTGTGGAACCAATGATGGCGTCGTCCATGTGTTCTCCCTGTAAGATGAATGCTTTTTAAAAATTTCTTCTCTACACAGCTCTAGATTTTTCCGGACAAGTACGTATTCTCTTAGCCACGTCAATGATTATGTTTTTACAGTTGCTGAACAATTTCCAAAAATCAAAACGTGACGCACCTATACACAGAGCCAACGCAACGCAAAACACACACATTCGCACACACCTATACTCAACGACGTTTATTGTTTACCTTTTGCTTGTCAACTCTATCGTCATTTAAGTTTGAAAGAGAGACCAAATACGATATGGGCAACGTTACCATATATCACTTAATTGGTCTCATCCCAAAAACCTTGAACATTCGTATTCGTTAACCCTGAAATATGTTTTTAAATTATCTAATAACTAGGGCTAAACGGGTAACTTTTTAACGCTAAGCAAAGGAAAAAATATGCTTTTTATAATAGACGATCGTGGCAGTGTGACAACAGCTACTCCGAAGGTCCCGAGTTTGTTTCATAGAATCAGTAGTTAGAACCTGTAAACAGTAATTATTTTCCGTCTTCTTCTTCTAAGTGTAGGCCTTGTGGCCTGTTTCTTAAGATGAATAAACCTCCTGCGAGGTCAACAATGCAATGATTTTTATAAGTAAATTTGACTCAAAATAAAAATCTTTAAATTAACTCTCTATGCTAGCTGCGAACCAAATTAAAGCGCAATTTTTTTATACGAACGAATAGGAACGATTTTTTTTTAATAAAACGTTTTTTCATCGCTCCTAGCATATCAATTCGGCTTACCCACATATTAATTCAATCAATCAACCCGTAAATTTGCTAACAATCAGAGAATACAATCTACAATCAACAGTCCCGCCCAGCGGCACGCAACCAGAATGTTTGCTTACACCGTTCTTTATAAAAATATTCTCAGTTTGCTTTCAAATCAAAATGAACGCTTTTTTTGTTGAGAAAATAGCATGTCTAAAATATAAAACAAAAGTTGGAACAATCGTTTTGCTTCGAATGTAATTATTACGGTTATATTATTTTTTCCTCAAACTATTACGGAAACAAATCTATGACCGAATTTCGTTGTTATTATTAAAATAACACATAGGAGGTCTCGGGTTCGATTACTGGCGATGGCATATGATTGTGATACTGTCTTTGGTCTGGTTTCGAATTCACGTAACAATAAAATTACGATAGATAAGCTACCTATAACATGTTAATAGAATCAATATAATAACGTAAACCATTTAAATAGTTATTAATATGTATGAAAGACTGAATCTCCGCCTACTATTTGCTTCTGAACTTACTACCTCCCCCGTAGAAAATTTTCGCGCTTACTAGGGGGGCGGTGCCGTTAGCAACCTATGATCTTAATTAATTAAATTAGGAATGTATTGTTTTAAACGATAATTATATAATACGAATAATTATAATCATACTTATTCCTTCTCTTTACGACTATTATTATAATTATTATTATTATTATTTTTATTTTTATTTTTATTTTTATTTTTATTTTTATTTTTATTTTTATTTTTATTTTTATTTTTATTTTTATTTTTATTTTTATTTTTATTTTTATTTTTATTTTTATTTTTATTTTTATTTTTATTTTTATTTTTATTATTATTATTAATAATAATAATTGAGCGAAAAGAGAAGGATGGAGTGCCGCATCAGTAAAAGTGTGACAGTCCATTCTTTCTGCCTACCCTTTCGGGGAGACGGCGTGATGGTTAGTTAGTTAGCTAGTTTTATTATTATTATTATTATTATTATTATTATTATTATTATTATTATTATTATTTTTATTTTTATTATTTTTATTTTTATTTTTATTAATATTATATTTTATTATATTATTATTATTTTTTTATTATTATTATTATAATGTGTGTACACAACAGGTCCTTCGAACTAAATTACTGATTACAATTTATTTTAAGCTATTATATTGATTCTTGTGACATGTGATAGATAGCCAATCTATCGCCATTTAATTGTCACGTGAAATTGTAACCAGACCAAAGACAGTGAGACAATCACACTGCCATCGCCGGGAATCAAACCCAGGACCTTCGGTGTGGAAGTCAGAGCTCCTACCACTCTGTCACGAAGGTAGCCAATTTCATTATTAATACGAATAAAAATGTTCATTTTATATATTATAAGTTTTATTACAATTTATGTGAATTACATATTTCGCATGTCTAAGGTTCAAGACAAAGAAGAAGAAGACATATTTCTCCGGTCTAAGGATCTCCTGTATTATCAACACCTTTGACAGACGAAATATGTCATTCATATAAATTATAAAAGAACAGGCATTTTCATTCGTTTCGAAATTTTACATCTTTGTTCAAGAAACAATATACAAATTATTTTACTAATTAACAAGTGGATGAATTTGTTTATTTAGGAAGTATGTTTACAAAGGATGGGAGGGTGGAGAAGGATATTGAAAGAAGGGTTGGGGCAGGCAACAGAATAAATGGTGCACTTAAAGTTGTCATCGCAAACAAAAGCCTATCCAAAAAGCTAAGATGGCAGTGCACAATGGTGTTCTTGTGCCGACCCTTATGTATGGAAGTGAAGCATGGAACTGGCAAAAGAAGGATGAAAGTGAATAAATGCAGTAGAAATGAGATCTCTAAGACGAATGTGTGGCAAATCTGTTTATGATAGAGTGACAAATGCAAGTATAAGAAGTGAATGTGGTGCGAATGAAAGTGTTATGAACAAAATAAGGAAAAGGTCATTAAGATGGTTTGGAAACATGGAAAGAATGAGTGAAGACAGAATGGTAAAGAAGGTATATGTAAACGGCGTGAACGGAGCTAGAAATAGAGGAAGGCCGAGAAAAACGTGGCACGATCAAATCAATCAAATATTGAATGTCGGTCACGTGAGGAGTCGGAAAAATCGACGTGCGTGCATGGCAAGATGTATGAATGTAGAGGAAGCGAGAGACGTATGTCAGGACAGAACAGTGTGGCGTTCCATTCTTTCTGCCTACCCCTCCGGGGAGACGGCGTGATGGTAAGTTAGTTAGTTAGTTTTTTACTAATTAAAATGGTAAAATTATTGTATTCCAACGTTTAAGAATAAATAAGTATTACGTTTTTGTTTTTTTCCAGAAAAAAAATTTTCTCCTCGGGTATTTGATTAGTGCAACCAGCAAAATGATTATTAACGAAAAAAACAAATATTTGTAAGCCAACGAATTGAACCCTTCCTCTGTTCAACAAATTCCAAGTATACTGATTAAACGAATGCAGAATCCGTTCATTAGGTTCCGAAATAAATTTATTTGAAAAGGAGTGAAAATAAAAATATTTTCAGGAAAGTGGCTCCGGGTCCAGCCACGTAGCAGCTCGTTAAGCTTTCAGGAATCATGAAATTCACCTTGCCTTATGAATAAATGAATGAGGGAGAAGGGGCGCTATCGCTTTTTCAGTCTGTAGCCTCCTATTTATGTTTTGGCTGAAATAACTCGGCCTGCGGCTATTATTCGAGGGCTCCGGTATTTTCTCATTTCGATTTGAGAAATTAATACAGCAGTAAATACTCCAAATGCTTAGTACACTTTCTGTAATCACCTTAATACTCGACTGTTGGGAACAGATCGATTGGATGATAAATATTATAACTTGGACGGAAAATTTAAGGATAAACAGCGCGCAAAACTTTTTTACTTTTACCATTGGTTCTCAACCTTTTCTGGACCACCGCCCCTTTGACAAGAAAACAATTTCCAACGATTCCTCTTCCATGAGAGTTATACCACACTAACTAACTAACCACCTCGCCGTCTCCCCGAAGGGTAAGGCAGAAAGCATGGACTGCCACACTCTAACCGATACGGCACTCCATCCTTCTCTTTTCGACCCCGCGGGAAACGCGATGTGATAGGTTGCGAACCTCATCGCCATAAATAAGCATCTCCCGCGTACACTTTGATCGTCCAACGTCCACAAAATATAAAATATAAAATACAATGACATTTAATAAAATAACAAAATAAAAGCAATTTAATGATGCACATGTTATCAGCTGGACGATCTGGACGTTTGTGTTTATTTGTATTAAATCCTTTTTTTTAGTTATAACAAAGTTAGTTTGTTGTACTAATCTGTTAAACCAAATTTCCTTAAATATTTATTATTCCAATTTTGAAATTGTTATTATATAAAGACTCGTATTTTCAAAGAATTTCCTTGTAATTTATTAAAATACATACGCCATGTCCGCCTCCTATTTGCTTCTAAACTTGCTACCTCCCCCGTGGAAATTTCCCGCGCCTACTAGGGGGGCGTTGCCGCCCCCGTTAGCAAACCATGATCTTAATTAATTAAATTAGGAATGTATGGTTTAAAACGATAATTATATAATACTTTGTTTTTAAGAACAATTAACAGTATGGAAATATAAATAAAGCAATTGAGAATACAAGATTTATATATTATTAACTAACTAACTAATTAACCATCACGCCATTTTCCCGAAGGGGTACACTCCATCCTTCTCTTTTTGCCCCCGCGGGAGACGCGGTGTGTATAAATTATTAAATATGCTTAATTAATATGAATGAGAACTTTTTTTTTAGGGGGTTTATTCAAATGTATTCGCCCTTCAAAGACATTTGGTAATAACTTAGAAGGGAGAAAAATGTCATTCCATCTAAAATATAATAAAACTCAAATAAGATAGACGTTTTCATTCATATTAATTATTTTATATTGACTTTTACATCATCGTTCAATAAACAATAAATAATTAAATATACATATTTGCTATATAAAAGAAAAACAAACTATACGATATTAAAATAGAATATATTACTACTATACTCGTATATTAAAATAGAAAGCATTAAAGTAGTTAAATTAATTTATACAAAACATCTGTTTTCTTAAAGTTTCATTATATCATGAAAATAACATGTTTCAGCTTGCGAGGGCATTATCGAATATATTTATTTATCGAATATACTTAATATTTTTATTTCATGCCTTAACAAGGGAAAACATAATTCCCAAAAATAACATAAAACGTCTAGAAAACAGACGTTTTTATTAACGTTTTAATTATTTAATATAGAGTTTTACGTTATTGTCCAAAAAACAATAAATATATGAGTAGTGTTCATATTAAATAATGTAAATAAAAATTTGTTTTTCACTTGTCCTTTAATTTGGAGCTAAGGAACAAGTTGAATAAAACTAAATAAACTTTAAAGATAGATTTTCTTCGCTTTTTTATTATTATTATTTCGTTAATTCGCTCTTTAGATCATAACAATGCAAGCCAAATCGATGTAAAGGGAATAGCTATTATATTGATTCTCGTGGCTTGTAATATGTAGGTAGCTAATCTATTGCCATTTTACTAACACGTATATTCTGCATCAGACCAAAGACAGTGTGATAATCATACCCTTATTACCGGGAATCGAACCCGGGACTTTCGGAGTGGCAGTCAAAGCACTTGCCACTCGGCCACGAAGGTCGTCAATTATAATGTATTAACCATTTTCACCACATCCGTTTTTCTCTAAATTTATTATTTCGTAAATTTGATCAATGTGGCCACCTGCTTTCAAAAAGAAATATGACTTTCACTTCGCAAAATGTTCCCACGCCGATTTTAATAAAAGCAAATTTGGCCTAAATCTTAAAACAATATTTGTTTACCTCTGCGACTCAGAAGGGCTTAAGCACTCAACCTTTTTTCCGGCAATCCGACCCAATCTGCCATAAGAGCCTCTTCCATTAAAGGCGACCCTCGCCTGAAGAGTGTGAAGTGGGTTCCACAGTTAATGCACTTATTTATATTCCAAGCATCATAATGACTACATCTTATTCCAGGCCCTCACGCTTTCCCTCTCCATAAATATGCGCACAATTGAATTGAACACATTTTTAAACGACGAAAACTTTTTTTAACCGTGTCCCGGAAGGGTAGGCAAAGAGGGCGGACCGCCAAACTGACACCCACGATCGTCGATTGTTCTTTTTTCAAACATGCCGCCTTTCAGTACCTAATTGATTAATTTGGTCATGCCATGTTTTCCTTGACCTTCCTCAACTTCATTTTATGAGCAATTGTTAAAAAATATTATGAGAACTCATTGATTACGAATGAAAACCATTGATGGTTGCGGTTATAATTTAGTCAAATTCCATTACAACATTAATGTTTAATACAAGCTCGATTGCTTTTTGGTTTTATTTTGATTTATTTATGTACAAAAATATATAAATAATAGTGATAAATTTGTTTTACCTTGTGACGGCATTCTCTAAGATTTTTTTTCTGTATTAAAAAAATGTTAGATAATATTCTCCCAAGGCGTAAAATTTTTCTCTTTATTGTTTATACAGTAATTTATATATTTTGTACATATAAATAAATCAATGTAAAGCTTTAAAGCTATGGATCTTTCATTATACATTTATAACGAACGAAAACGTTTGTTTTCTTGAAGTTTTATTATGATATAAATGAAAGACATGTTTCACCTGTCTAAGGCATTAACAAACGCCTTTAATTATATATGAAGTTTTACAGGTTTTAAAGGTTGGCCATGCTAGAAGTCGGAAGAATCAACGTGCGTGTATGACTCCCTGTATGAATGTGGAGGAAGCTAGAGAGGTGTGCCAGGAAAGAGAAGTGTGGCGGTCCATTATCTCTGCCTATCCCTACAGAGAAACGGCGTGATGGTTTGTTGTTGTTGGAGTTTTACATAATTGTTCAAGAAATAATAAATATGTTTAAGTACAGATAATGGAAATGACACATTTTGCATTTCTAAGTAATTAAAATAAATTAAATGTGCCACGTAGACATTTAAAACAATAGATTTTATGGATTATAATGCTTAAGAAAGGAAAATAATGGAAATTAAAGTTTATGTTATTCCCATTTATTTAATATGGAGTACTACATTATTTTTCAAGAAACAATAAAAAGGAATCAATTATTTTCATCAAATGTGAGTGCATTATCAAATCCTCAATCGATTTTCATTTCGCATAATAAAATAAAATTTTAGAATGTCAATTTGACGTCAAAATTTGTTCAAATTTTTCCTATGAAACGATTTGTATGTAAGCTGTCTACGATACAATATTTCAGAAAAGAGAGGCAGACATCTTAAGACGCAAATATAGTCCCGCGGAGGCGACACATGGCGAGGGTTGAGTTATACTATAAACGAGTATACCAAGATGCCAGCGTCCAATCGATTAAGCTTTGAAAGCCACGCTTACTGCGTCACATTCAACGCATGGGTGATCAAGACCTAGCGAAAAAGTTGATGTCCTTTAGTCCGGAAGGACGTGGAAGAGTAAGGTAAAGACAGTTTCTTCGGCTGGACATAACGGTAGCAGATTGTTACATCTCGGGTGAAATAGACCGGAACGCAATGCGTTGGATAGGGTCCAATTGAGATATCCCCAGCAGATAAACAAAACCATAACTTATTAAACAGCTTTACTTAAACTTAAATAGATGTCCATTGTTTTGGCCGAAACACTACGAAACTTTAACATTTTATAGCTGTTAATGAAAAAACTATGTTTTATATCACAATTGTATTTATTTTGTATTTTTTTTAATTTAAAATAAATAAAATTGTGATAAAAAAAAAAGTTTTTTCATTAACTGTCATTAAATATATGTAGTTATTAAATAGATTTAAGTATTATGAACAAAATAAGGAAAGGCTCATTAAGATGATTTGGACTCATGGAAATCATGAGTGAAGACAGAATGGCAAAGAAGGTATATGTAAACGGCGTGAACGGAGCTAGAAATAGAGGAAGGCCGAGGAAAACGTGGCACGATCAAATCAATCAAATATTGAATGTCGGTCACGTGAGGAGTCGGAGAAATCGACGTGCGTGCATGACAAGATGTATGAATGTAGAGGAATCGAGAGTAGTATGTCAGGACAGAACAGTGTGGCGTTCCATTCTTTCTGCCTACCCCTCCGGGGAGACGGCGTGATGGTTAGTTGGTTAGTTAGTAAATAGATGTAGATTTTAGTATGGCAATGATTATTCGAAACAATAAGATTATTTAATTATTTCAATACGAGTATATTATATCAAATAGTAATCGTATTTCTTCTATATACGCCATACTTTGTATTCTTAGGATGCTTTATTTCATTTTTGCTTTTATGTACTTTGTATATACAACACTTTTGTTAAAAAAATAAAATTACCTAAACATGTTTCGGACAACCAGTCCTTCTTCAGTGATACATATTATAAATATTTATAACATCTGTCAGATCATATAAACAATTTTATAATAATTTTAAAATGTATCTTTATAATATGTATCACTGAAGATAGACAGGTTGTCCAAAACATGTCTACGTAATTTTATTTTTTTTAATATAAGTATTGTATGTACAAAGTATATAAAAAAGAAAAAGAGAAATTAATCATATTGTTTAAAGTAAAATTTATTGAGATTAAAATTTGTACTGAGAAGTTTTCAAACTAATTAACTAACCATCACGCCGTCTCTCCGAAGGGGTAGGCAGAAATAATGGCCCGCTTTACTGTTTTACAGACATACTTCTCATTATTCATCCACATTCATACATCGTGTCATGCACGTTAATTTTTCACTCCTGGTGTGTCCGATTCATCATGTGGCCGACATTTTACATTTGATTGATTTGATCATGATACGTTTTCCTCGGTCTTTTTCTATTTCTTGTTTCGTATAAATCGTTTTCATTAAGTAAATAATAATCAACATTTTGAATGTATACAAATACTTGTAGACGAAAACTGGATTTTACCCATAGCGGGTTATCATTTATAGGGATTAATTGTATCTCAATAGAGACGAAGATGCAAATTGGAAACAGAATATAGTGGTCGAGGCGTTTACAGGACGTTGGGTTTAGCGTACGCTTTATGTAATACAACATTCTCAATTCCGCCCTTCTTACGACCACCACGTCTGACAAATTTTTGGAAGATAAAGATATGCTACAAGTTGGGAAACACTTCACATTTTTTAGTTCAATCTACACTAGCGCCATCTATTAAGATTGGATTTTAAGCATTAAGCAGAAGATCTTTATTAACTTTATTAAATAATAATCGCAAAACCCCAGTATCGTAAGTAACGTAAGTCCCGCATGGACGAGGGGCGGGCCTATGGATTGATAGAGCGAAGCTGACGAATGGCGACGTCCGCCTATAACACGGGAAAGCGGTGGGACTCCTATGTCTATAAAAAAGTAAATAATATATTTTTTTAAATGTTCCATACAATAATATTAGGTCCTTACATATGAACTTGGCGTTTTGCCGTACTGGCAACTTTGATCTCAAATATCTTCTTTTTGGTTGGGAATTCCAAATGCAAATTTATACAGCTATTTACTCAAGTATTTGTGTTTCGAAAATTATAATTCATTTGTTTTTTCCTCAATTGTTTTTTTTCTTTGCGTCACTCAGTTTACAAAATGGAAAACTTGAAATATCGCGTTATTTACGAGTACGAGTTCCACCGTGGCACCAGTGCTGCAGAAACGGCTCGAAGGATTAATGATGTGTATGGCGACGGTGCCGCAAAAGAAAACACAGTACGTTTTTGGTTCCGACGTTTTCGTTCTGGAAAATTCGACCTGCAGAACAAGCCCCGTGGACGGCCGGAGACCAAATTTGATAATGAAGAATTGAAGGCTATTGTGGAAGCGGATCCATCGCAAATCACGTCCGAGTTAGCTGCAGGCTGCGGTGTTAGTGATAAAACTGTTTTAATCCACTTGAAGCAAATTGGGAAGGTGAAAAATCTTGAAAGGTGGGTACCTCACGAATTGAGTGAAGCAAATCAACAAACGCGCGTTGACTGCTGCGTTGCATTACTCAACCGGCACAATAATGAAGGGATTTTGAATTGAATCATTACCTGTGATGAAAAGTGGATCCTGTATGATAATCGGAAGCGTTCATCGCAATGGCTGAACCCTGCCGAACCAGCCAAACCATACCCCAAGCGAAAATTGACTCCAAAAAGGTTACTTGTGTGCGTTTGGTGGACTAGTGCTGGTGTCGTTCACTACAGCTTTCTTAAATCTGGCCAGACGATTACGGCAGATGTCTATTGTCAGCAACTTCAAACCATGATGGAAAAGCTAGCTGCTAAACAACCGAGGCTGGTTAATCGCTCTAGGCCACTGCTGCTTCATGATAACGCTACCAAATTAGAAGCACAACAGACGGCTATCAAATTAGAAGAGCTTCAATTGGAATGTCTAAGACATCCACCGTACTCTCCGGACCTTGCCCCAATAGATTACTATTTTTTTCGAAATTTAGATAACTTCTTGCAAGGGAAAAAATTCAACTCCGATGGGGCAGTCCAAACCGACTTCAAAGATTTTATTGATTCCCGTCCGAATGGTTTTTTTTAGTAAAGGGATCGATGAACTACCTATGAGATGGCAAAAGTGCATAGATAGCAATGGTACACACTTTGATTAAATAAAAATATTATATTAAAAAAAAATCAACTTTATATTCCTCCCATACAAAACGCCAATTTCATATGTAAGGACCTAATATATAGTACATATACTTTCATTTTATTTAATTGTATGCCTTCGACGGGTTACAGCAGCTTCGACCAGCTTTAGCAGCCATGAAATCAAATGGAATTAAACTTTTTTTTTTTGTGAATATATACTTATACTTGTATACGAATACTGGATTTCACCCACCGTGGGTTATCAATTCATGATTTAATTGTATCTCAATAGAGACGAAGATGCAAATTGGGAACTGAATATGATTGATCAAGGTGTTTACAAGACTTATGACCTGTCATTGCTTGGGTTAAGCGCACGCTTTATGTAATTACAACATTCCCCATTCCACCTTTCTTTATGACCATGTATGCCAAATTTTTGAAGTTGTTATGACCATGTATGCCAAATTTATGAAGTCTTATGTTAAAGTCCTATGCCAGATTTCACATGTCAGTTTCAATGTGCCATCTATGAAGATTTTGATTACATATGTTAATATTTTTAAGATTACTCTATATATAATCTACACTGACAGGTCAGAACTCCTGTAAACCTTGATCAACCATATTCAGTTTCCAATTGGAATTAAACTTGTTAATTTAAGTTTTAAAGAATTTTTTTTTATTAAATTTTTTAAATTTAATTGCTTAATTGTTATTTGTGATCTATAATATTACTTGACTGTCAATATACTTAACACTGTAATGCTTATGTTAAATATATTGGTATTTACTCATTATTGCCGGTTCAATTAGTAACTTGTCAACGATATTATGAGGACGGAGTATAGCGTGACGCAAAACGATGGTTCAGTAATTGGGGGCTGTGGATTGGTCTAGAGGTAAGGGTTCTTAAACGTTAATTGGATACGTTAACGTAGTCATTAGGATGTCTTGTCGGGAATGAAAAATAAAATCGTTCACTCGTAGCGTGAAATTTTCTCATTTGAAGATAAACCTTCGATAATCAATTGCAGTACTCTCAATTTATCGTTTCTCATTATGTGCCAAAGTATTCTAGTTTCGGGAAAAGAAGAAAATCCTGGATATAAAGCCTTCCAAAAAGTTGCGGCACAACATTCCTACTAAGAGCTGGTGCATCAAATTTAAAAAAAATCATGATATTGTATAATACATCCAACAGAAGAGGAACAAGAAGATGATAAACAGTATCTGCATTTTCTCCTCGATCACTAATGAAACTTTTTTTTATAAGGATTAATTGTATCTCAATAGAGACGAAGATGTAAATTGTTTTCTGGGAACAGAATGTGGTGACCGAGGCGCTTACAGGACTTATGACCTGTCATTGGTTGGATTGAGCGATCGCTTTATTTTTAACAACATTCCCCATTCCGCCCTTCTTATGGCCACCACGTCTGCCAATTTTTTGGAACTTGTATACGAGTATATGCTAGAATCCTGCGTCTATCTTTACATTTTTTTAGTTCACTCTACACTAGCGTCAAATGAAAGTTCACTCTACACTAGCGTCAAAGAAACGAGTTGGACTAGTCAGTAGTGTTGCCGGTGGAATGCAACTGGGCGTTTCGCAGCATTTTATAGAATCACACCCTCCAGCACGATGTGACTCGCCGTGACCCTACTGACAATTCAAACCCCCAATTCGAATTAATTCATAAAACATTTTATTACAAATGTGTTTTTTCTTTGTCGCTTTTTCGGTCATTTAAATAATAATTTTGACTCGAATTTGGAAAAGCTTAATACAACTTTTTGATTTAATATCTGGTGGCGTGTGACGTTCAGCTTGAGAAGCTTAGTCTTGCTCGTTCCACGAGGCTGCGAGCGCCCTGTACAGTACACACAATATTGTTCATTGTGTTAGCAGTATTGTTTGCCACATGTCACCCCTATTTATACAGGCCACGTATGAGGGGCGGGGGTGGGGGAGGGCGGCTTCTTGCACGCTTGATTAAATTAAATTAAATAAATCTTTCAGACAGAATATTACAAAGCCTGGTAATATAATAATAGATAAATCCTTAGATTAAAAAAGGATAAAGAAAATTGTTTATTGTATTAAAGAAGAAATGTTCTTTATTACGAACACTTAGTCCATCATGATTTAATTGTATCTCAATAGAGACGAAGATGCAAATTGGAAACTGAATATGGTTGATCAAGGTGTTTACAGGACTTATGACCTGTCATTGGTTGGGTTTAGTGCACACTTTATGTAATTACAACATTCCCCATTCCACCTTTCTTATGACCATGTCTGACAAATTTTTGGAAGTTGTATTATATATATGTTAAAGTCCAACACCAGAATTCACATGTAAGTTTCAATGCGCCATCTATGAAGATTTTGATTATATATCTTAATCTCTAAGATTAATCTATATAATCTACATACTAACGCCATCTATGAAGATAAATGTTTATTAAGCACTAAGCAGAACATCTTTTGAACACAATGTGAAATGCTACCCCGCCTTTTAGCGCATTGTTAGAAGTGCCTGGAGATGTTACTCCTATCTATATGCCAAACTTAAACCAGATATGTTTACTTAGTCATTATTTAAGATATATCATATAATACTTCCACTAATATCTCATTATATAATTCAATCTTGAATTATAGTATTAAATACTAGATAGAACGCTAAGGCATTCACACTGTGGAATTCCATAGTAATATACTTAGGAAATTGAAAAACTTTGTTTAATCCACTATTTAATAAAAAATATTAAAAAAACACGTCATGTCTTGGAGGATACCTTCATCTTCAGGTGTAAAAATATAATAAAAACTAAACAGTGAAAGACTAATAAATAACGCATTTAATATTCAATTAGACAACGTGAAAATATGAAAGAAATTAGTGAATTTTTTTTTTTTTTAAATACTAAGACCAAGGATTTAAATCATTGATATTAGAATCAATTTTACAATCTTCAATGTTAACAGAAAATAGCTCATTATTATGAAGAAGGAATCTGGTCGTGTCCAGGCTTGAACCCAAGTCCCCTGGATCAGGAGCCAAGCGTTCTATCCCCTTATTAGAAGTGAATTCGGTGAATGAACCACCCTTATTAGAAGTGAATTCGGTGCGAATGATAATGTTATGAACAAAATAATGAAAGGATCATTAACATGGTTTGGACACATGAAAATAATGATTGAAAAAAGAATGGTAAAAAAATTATATGTTAACGGTGTAAATGGAACTAGAAATAGAAGGAGACCGAGGAAAACGTGGCACGATCAAATAAATCAAATATTTAATGTCGGCCACGTGAGGAGTCAGAGAAATCGACGCTCGTGCATGACACAATGTACGAAAGTTGAGGAATCAAGAGAAATATGTCAGGAAAGAAAATTGCGCAGTCCATTCTTTCAGCTTACCCCTTCAGGGAGACGGCGTGATGGTTATAGTTAGTTAGTTAGTTATATTTATAAAAGATTTTTTTTTTTTCAAATATTGAAAAACAAAAAACATGAAACAAAAAAAAATATATTTAAAAAATCTGAAACTGTGACCGGACGTACACTTATTGTAATGTTATGTGTACGAGTATATGATCATGATAAATAGTTGGGGGGTTCCTTTTTATTATGATGTTTAAACTTAGACGAAGTCCATAATAGGCACATTATACCATCGCAATTTGTTAGTATTATGTTTGTCATTCAATTTGTTCGGATAACCTAATTTTATGGCTATTCTTTGTAAAGCCCAGGCGGAGTATCCTTACAAGAAGACCTAAGTGTCGTTAGGGGATCTCGGCGGACGTAAAATACGTTCTCCAGCTTTATGGCGCTTAAAAAGCCATCGCAAGCACATGTTTTTATATCGGGGCATCGCCATTCGTGCACATGTCACATCTCGATCTTATAACTTAAAGATGACTACAATAAATTACACAAACTTAGAAAGAAGTGTATAAATATACTTATTTTTCTATTATTATTTGAATGGGTGGCACGACAAAGGAAATGGACTTCGGGATTGGATTTTTCAGGATTAAAGTACCCCCTAAGAGTCATTAATGGACAAAGTAAGAAAGAACAATTTCACCGTTGCTTATATTTTAGAAATATCGCCAATAGTTTTACAGTTTACATCTATATATCAGTTTACATATGATGTAAACTGATCATCGATAACACACCCATTGAGCAAGTCATGCGATTCACTTACCTAGGCATAGAGAACGGTACCTACAGTTACCTATATGACGAGTTGCCAGCACAAACCGACAAAGCGACAGACGTGGCTGGCTACTTGCGCGACACCATATGAAGGAACAAATAGATGCTAACCGAATGTAAAGTCAAGATACACAAGGCATACGTTTGCCCCATCATGACGTATGGAATAGAGGACAGAACCGTTACCAATAGAACTAAGAACCTTCTTAGAGTAGCAGAAATGCGAACCCTACGCTCTATCGCAGGCAAAACCTTCAGATATCGGATCAGAAATGAAACATAATGAGATGGGGAAGAAGCAGAAGGAGAGACCACGTGGACCGCATGGAGAATACAAGAATTGCAAAAATTATTAAAGATGAAAACCCAAGCAGCAAGAGATTACCAGGAAGGCCGCCGAAGAGATGGAGAGATGGCTGGACATTATCATCCCAGGACAGCCACCCGTCACCAACAGATTATACGACCGCGAAGAAGATGCCAATAGTATCAATAGCTAGGTGACCGTGCAGATAGCTTGTCTTCTCTATTTCGATGGCCAGTTGGTCTCCGGTTCAAATCTCTATTCATGCGGTTTTTCTTAGCAAACTGTGAATAATCTTAAGTGTTTTTTTCGAGAAATTTATTAGCTATTGCACTTCTTACTTTTACCAGTGGCTCCCGATTTTGTGGCACCAAAGAAACGCCATACGCCCTCTCCCTTTCTTCTATGGCTCTAAAGTTGGAACTCGCGGGATAAATAAATATTTTGAATGTATACAATCACTTTTAGACGAATACTGGATTTTACCCATTGCGGGTTATTTTGTTAAGGATTAATTGTATCTCAATAGAGACGAAGATACAAATTGGAAACAGAATATGGTGGTAGAGGCGTTTGCAGGACTTATGACCTGACATTGGTTGGGCTAAGCACACGCTTTATATAATACAACATTCCCCATTACTCCTTTCTTACGACCACCACGTCTGACAAATATTTGGAAGATGTATTTATGCTACAATGGTGGACTACACTTAACATTTTTTAGTTCAATCTACACTAGCGCCATCTCTTAATATTGGATTAAGATAAATATTGTTAAGTATTTTTTTATAAATATTACCATAATAAATGTAATATAATAGCTTAAAATCATTGCATATTAATAGTGAATAAAATTCCTAAATGTATTCTTTTCCATTGTCTTAACGTGAAATCTATAATTAAAAAAAATTATTGTCCAATTATAATTTAAATTAAATAAATTACAACAAAATTAATTTCTTTTGCGTCGGAGATTTAAATTTAAAAAGCTTTTCAATTCAATCTTGCGAGATAGAAATCTTTAGACCTAATACGATTAACTTAAGAAAATCATAGAAAATGGGACAAATTTTACATGATTTCAATTAGGAAAATAGCCTCCCTAAGCATTTTGTGATAACGCTAAGAGGAAATTCGTAAAAATCATTAACATTTAAAAACCATTTCATTTTTTTAGTTCGTTTTACTCCGGAATCCACTTTGTATTCGGCGATCCAATTGTGTCCCTCATTTGAAATTATAATTTGAAAACATGTACCAAGACTTAAGAGATGAGAGCCTCACTGGGTAGATGAAGGACGCGTATGCTCTTAGAGAGTGGCTGAGATATTAGGGGGTGTTTCGTCCTTTAAACACAAGGCAAGGCTGAATAGTAATTAATTTTAAACCATAGTTCACGAATTTTTTACCATTTTTCCTAATAAATGTATTTTAAATAAATTTATTTTATTTTTAAATAATTTTGTATTATCACATCACCATATAAAATAAAAATAACTTACTAACTAACTAACCATCACGCCATCTCCCTGAAAGGGTAGGCAGAAAGAATGGACTGTCACACTTTTACTGATGCGGTACTCCATCCTTCTGTTTTCGCTCCGCGGGAGACGCGGTGTGATGGGTTGCGAACCTCATCGCCACCAATAGGCATCTCCCGCGCACACTTTGATCGTGCAACACCCACAAAATAAATCTAAAATCAATAATATAAAATACAATGATATAAAATAAAATAACAAAATAAACACAAAATGTTCTTTTTAGATGGTGCACATATTGTCTATTTAATTTATGTTCCACGAATCCGTCGTTTTTTTAATTTAGCACATAATGTAATAACACAAAATGTTTTTTTCGATGTTGCACATGTTGACATGGACGATCCGGTCTTTTGTGTTTATTTAATTTATGTTACACGTATCCACCGTTTTTTTTTAATTAGCTGTAATTAGGCACTTAACCAGCAAGAACTTTGAAATAATATTGAAGGAATTATTCAAATAGTCATTGGAACAACTGAAATTTTTATTTTTACACCTGTCAAAATTCTTAATAAAAACGATAAAACTAATATAATGTTAACAGCAAAACAGCACAAACGTATTACGTGTCACAATTAACTATTATAAAGTGAGGCAACAGTTTAATTGACCAAAACAATTCACTTATACGCGAAATATCTCCAAATTAACAGGAGCACCACATGAACCAAACCAAATTTTCAAAAACAAAATAATATACTCGTATAAAATAAAAATACTACCACCTAATAAGATAACTCGTTATTTTTAATAGATTTAATATGGGAGTATCGTGAAAGGGCTCTCATTATTGATACCCTACTTTTTATGTCATGAGTAATTTTTAACATTATTATAACCAGTAAATATACTTATTGTGGATTGTGAAAAATTATACATAGAATTACTTAAAATTAACTAAACTAAACAATTGAGCAAATAACAAATTACTGCAAGTTAAAATTACATTCAAATTAAATTTTTTATAAGTTAAATATAAATTACTACGATAATACATCCAAAATATTTACTACACAGATAATAAATGGAGCGAAAAATATTAAAAACGATATTTTTATGAAACACAGTTTTCTTTTTAATTTTTGAGTTTATTTATCTCGGCGTAGTTAAATGGCTTTACATCTTCATCATCAGGAGGATGATGGAGATGTTATTATTATTTATACGTTTATATTATTCTCTTGATGATGGAGGTGTAAAGCCTTAAAAAGTGTCGAAAAAAAACTCAAAAATGGAATAAACGGTGTTTTTATTCATAAAAAAATCGTCTTTACGAAATTCACAGTATTAACGTTTTAACTTTTGCCCTAATTTTTTTCAACTTTCAATTTTTTTTTTTAAATAGTAAAAAAAAATAAAAAACCTACGTCACGCAAAACTCAGATATATAAAGTAGCTCTGTGCACAATTTCAAGTTAATCGGCATATTAGAACTTGAGATGTCAACCGTATCGAAAAGGTTTGTTGTAGAAAAACGTGTTTAAAGTTTGGGTCCAGTTTCGAGCGATCTAAGACGTTTCATGGTGTGTTATACTTACACTTTCTCAACCTGCGATTTCAGCCTCATACAACCTTCCTTCCATTAAGTCGATTTCTAATGATTTATTGAGTACAAAATAGTTTTCATAACATGGGCTCTTCACAGGTAATTAGAGTTTGCCTGCCTGTTTTGTTTATTCGTCTCGGCCGGACCGATTTATTCGGTGCGTCACAAAAATAGCTGTAACTTCGAAAATATTCACAATTTTAGAAAATCCTCCTAGGGTCATATTTGTAAAGGTCTATACTTTTAAAATATGCATAAAAAGTAAAATAGATTTATTAAATTTTATACGATAGAATACCTCGCTAAGGCATTATCGAATACTTAGATTAGACCTTAGAGAGGCGAAACATGTCATTCTCATCAATTATAATAAAACTTCTAGAAAACAGTCGTTTTCGTTCGTATATTAACCGTCGCGTTGCCATGTGGTCAATTGAGTTTCCACTGCCAATTTAAAGTTGATTTTCTTAAAACCTATGGACCCTTATATTATAAAAAAAATTGTAATCCTCCATTGAAGTGTTCTCAATATTTCGTAATAAAAAAAAAGCAAAAAATTACTTCCTTCATCCCAAAAAAAAAAATTTTCTAAGACTGCCCTCACCTTCATTCGTGTTAAGGTAGAATTTGTTTTGCTAATATTTACAACTTTATCAAAAGTGACAAATACTTACTCGCTGTTTTGAACGTATTATAAATTATATGTTTGACCTTTTCAATAGGTACGTAATAATACCGACTGTGGATGGAAACGCAGCACGCAACTTAATAATATCAGAACTGTGAAAATATTAACACTTTACCAAAAGGGACAAATATTAATACGTACTCGTTGTCTTGAACGTACTATACATTTTGCCTAGGTGCCTTTATCATACGTAAAATCTCGTAAAGTCTCGCCCGCCGGCCGCGGCGCGGAGACAAGTTTATACTTGGTGTCCAGTTGCTCGTATGCTGTGACGCATTCCATATCAGAAATCGCATGGTTCCAGAAAAAAATTAATAATGATATGTTTTTCAAATAATCCATGTATGTTATAGATATCGATCTATTTCTAATGAAATTCCCTACAAGATGACATAAATTAAATTTTGATTCATCGAGTCATGTGCTTGATATTTAGATAAAGTTAGCGGTAAACTGAATTTACCACATGGGAGCGAGCGTTTTGTTTTGAACACGGTAAGTTAAGGGTTAAAAATGAAGTTTTACATACTTTTTCAAGAAACTATAAAAAAAAATTCAATACACTATTTGACATTCCGCTTCTAGAAACTTCATGGAATCCAAGAATCTAGGAAATCAAAGGGGTTCCACAAACAAGTTTGAATGAAAATTTAAATAAACTCTTTTGCGACAAGACAGGCAAATGTAAACAATAGCTTTACTAACTTTCTCTTTAGAACCGTATTCTTATTTCGAGTATTTTGCACAAAAGATAGCATATTTAGGAAGAAAACTTTAATAATTTGTATAATTTGTAAGTTACAAAAAGCAAATAATAGGTAATTAAAACACAAATCTCGTCTGGAAGTGGCTCGGGAAGTCGGCAGACAGAAGTAATGAGTAACGTTGTCCATAAAACTTATTTTGTAAGAGGACCCGAAATTCAGCACACCGCACAGTGGATAATTATACTAAATAACCATTCATAAAAACAATTTGCATTCACTCATTATCTGCGGGAAGGGTAATAATACGCGTTTCCCGGTTTATAAAAATATAACTAACTAACTAAATAACCATCACGCCGTCTCCCCGAAGGGGTAGGCAGAAATAATGGACTGCCACACTTTTCTTTCCTGGCATATTTCTCTTGCTTCCTCTACATTCATACATCTTGTCATGCACGCACGTAGATTTCTCCGACTCCTCACGTGACGACATTTAATATTTGATTGATTTGATCATGGCACGTTTTTCTCGGTCTTCCTCTTTTTTCTATTTCCATTTACATCGTTACCATATAATTTGTTTACCATTGTTTCTTCATTCATTTTTTCGATGTGACCAAACCATCTTAATGATACATTCATTATTTTGTTCATAACACCATCATTCGCACCGCATTCCCTTCTTATATTTTCATTTGACACTAAAAATATATACATTTTATAATTTTGTTAATGTCTTTATCGATTTGTTAATGTCAAAGATGTATCGGTGATAAATTAAAAAAAAATTATATAATAATGTTTTATTTTAAGGATCATTAAGATGGTTTGGACACATGGAAAGAATTAAGAAAGAATTGGAAAAAAAAATTAATGTTAACGATTTAAATGGAACAAGAAATATCCTAACCAACTAATCACGTCGTCTCCCCGAAGGGATTGGCAGAAAAATGGATATCACACCCTTATTTTCTGACATACGTCTCTCGCTTCCTCAACATTCGTGTCATGCATGCATGTTTGATTTCTTGTTTGACTCCTCACTTGGCTGATATTCAATATTTGATTTTTTAATCGTTCCACTTTTTCCTCGATCTTCCTCCATTTCTAGTTCCATTAATATTACTAAAATATACTTTTTTACCATTGAAATCTTCATTTAATCTATCCATGTGTCCAAACCATCTAAATAGATGTTTATTAACGTATATTAACGAAATTTATATAACGTATTTATGAAAACTTGTATAAAAGTAATTTAAAATCTATTTCAATATTGAATTAATTGCTTCCGTCCTTTGTTCTGGATGTCCCACTGTGCTACTTTCCATAAACATTGGACAATAGCCTAAGTTTTTCATTCACTCCGACAAACTGCCCTCCGCGTTCCGGGTCGCAGAACCGAATTAAACCTTTCACTATACAACCCGCTAGATAAAATATTAAATCACAAAATAAATAGAGGAATCTGTTACGGAAGGAATTCACGATACTTTACTAAATCATTTTGTTTTTTTAAATGTATACAAATACTTGTAGACAAATACTGGATTTTACCCATTACGGGTTAATCATTAAGAATTAATTGTATCTCAATAGAGAATTAGTCTACAAGTATTTGTAAACATTAAAAAAAAAATGTTGTATTAAAACTGGTCAAAGTTAAAAGCATATAAAAATTGGAGAGTTTTCTCCGGGTATTGTCTAGTGATGTGTGATAATTGGGTTGATAGCCTTTTACATTAGATTAATAAAGATTTTCTTCTTAATGCTTACGTATAATCTCAATAGATGGCGATAGTGTAGATTGAACAAATATATGTGAAATGTTTCTCAACATGGTAGCATACGATATAAACAACTCGTATATACAACTTTCAAAAATAATTGTTAGGCGTGGTGTTCATAAGAAGGGCGGAATGGGGAATGTTGTATTATATAAAGCGATCGCTTAACCTAACCAATGACAGGTCATAAATCCTGTAAACGCCTCGACCACCATATTCTGTTTCCAAATAATTTACATTTTCGTCTCTATTGAGATACAATTAATTGTTAATTTTACTTTATACTCGAACTATGACTTAATTGTTTATTTTACTCACTTAATTGTTTATGATAATTTAAAGGGGAAATTTAATTACTTCAATGTGAATTCTGCAAAATATGGATGTTGGGCTGCATCGTTCGGAGCGGAATGGTTTTCAGAGATCCCAATATACTCAGAGTCCTATACAACTCATTATTTCGGAGCAGACTCGAAAGTGGATCTGTGAAACGAAGTCCTCACGAGGCGAGATATTCCGTTATGCTGGAGAAGGAAAAATTTATAGAGTTTTTTTCATTATAAGTGACATTAAAATATGCATTTACAACACACCGTGAATATGTAAGAATATACTCGTATAATATATTAAATCAAATACTGCGTGATTGTGTACTTTAAGAAGAAATTACATACCAAAAACTTTTTTGTATGAAACCAAACAGCTTAACGAAATTTTATTATTGTAAAAGAAAATTACATTTATTATATCGTTTATTTTTTAACTTTGTTCTTTAATTCAAATTACATACATAATGATTGAGTTTTATATCCCCTGAAAAACTCTGTCGCGACAAAATTGGCGAGCTTCAAGAAAATTGATTGATACAATTTCTTGAATGTATTTTATATTTTTATGCAGAAATTTTTCTCATATGGTTGAAACAGACTTTTTTTAATATGAAACTAAAAAATAGTAAAACACGTCTCGTGAAATTACCGATTGAAAATAATATAAATATTATATTGTGTATTTTGGGATCTTGGGGAAATCCATTTAGCGCGTCTTTCTGGACCGACGTTTCGGAGATCGTTGCAGTCTCCATCTTCAGCAACGATCTCCGAAACGTAGGTTAAAAAAGACGAGCTACACGGATTTTCCCAAGATCCCAAAATACATATGCAACCAACCGTGAAAATCTACGCAAATACTATATTGTTTTTACTCGTAACGTTTTAATATTAATATACTTGAACGGATAAAGCTATTCAAATGGGTTATACTTCATTTTTATTATTTTTTATTTACATTATCAAATATGGTTAAAATGTTTTTATTATGTGTTAAAATGTTGTTAAAATATATGTTAAAATTAAAAAAAAAAATATATGTTAAAATGTTCTTTGGCATATAGAATGGAATAATACTCCTAGCGGCTTCTAACAATATGTTGGTCGACAGCCTTCACATTGTGTTAATAAGGTAGTTTGCTAAATGCCGAAAATCATTCTCCATAGATGGCGTTAGTGGGTCGGTTGTATAGGTTAATTCTTGAAAAAATTCACTAGTGCAACCAAATCTACATAGATGGCTGACTGAAACTGCCACGTGAAGATAAATATGGATTTTGAAGTATATATACATCTTCCAAAAAATTGTCATGCATGATCACAAATAACAAAGGTGGAATGGGGAATGTTGTAATTACATAAAGCGTGCGCTTAACCCAACCAATGACAGGTCATAAGTCCTGTAAACACCTTGATCATCCATGTTCAGTTTCCAGTTTACGTCTTCGTCTCTATTGAGATACAATTAAAATTTAAAAAATGATTTTATTTAATTGTAAAATTTGTTAAAAAAGTGAGATCTTTAACAATATTTAGTATAATCATCTTATAAATTGGTATTAAAACTTTTTACTTACTAACTGGTGGTTACTTAAAAGTTATTTTATATCAAATTATAAAAAAAGTTTTGTGCTATTTATATAAATGAAATTTCTGTAAATCGTGTATCAACACCTTGAATAATACGAATAAAAACGTTTGTTTATATTTTTTTGATGAATATAATTTATATTTGAAATGTTTTGCCTTAACAACAACAACAACAAACCATCACGCCGTTTCCCCGTAGGGGTAGGCAGAGAGAATGGACCGCCACACTACTCTATCCTGGCATACCTCCCCAGATTCCTCCACATTCATACAGCGAGTCATAGACGCGCGCCGATTCTTCCGACTTTTAACATGACCAACCTTTAAAAAATTGATTAATTTTAAATCAACAATTAACCAGAATTTATCAATGAAAGCGAAAACGGCCGTTCACAAAGGTGTTCTGGTCCCAACCCTAATGTATGGAAGCGAAACATGGAACTGGCAAAAGAAAGATGGGAGCAGAATGAATGCGGTAGAGATGAGATCCCATGTTTTGCCTTACTAAGGCAAATTACGTTTTCATTTGCATTTATTATATAATATGGAGTTGTGTTGTAGCATTAATAAAATGAAATCGTTTAACATAATTTTAATATAATTTTTTTTTTCAGGTATGTCCACCTTTTTGAAGCCATTTTGCTGTTCAAATTTGTAAGTACCTTATTTCTAAAAAAAATATTTCGTTATTTGATATTTCATGGCAGAAGCTCATTGTAAATAATGAAAATAATAAAGTGTAAAAAAAATATTTTTTATATATGTACTAGTTTATATTATATTTAATTAATATCCACTAATGTTTGTGTCTTCGACCGGTTTCGGCAGCTCGCTGCCATCTTCTGTTCCCAGGAGATAACAGATAGCTTCCGAAACCGGTTTACTTAAGAGTACACTTTAAAAAGATTTTTGTAATTTTATATTAATTTTCATTATTTGCCTTATTTCTATGCCTTTGAAATTATGTACATCATTTTTTTAATTAGATATATATATTGTATATATCATAGGTACACACAATGATTAAACTCACCATCTTTTTGGCCAAAAAATGCAATCAGAAAGCAACCACTTACAAAAAAAAACTTTATGACTCAGAGAGGTATAGAAAATTTCGTTTCTACGAAAAAATTACTTGGTTTTTATAGTCGTCTTAAAAATATGGCCCAAAGATAACAAAAAGTCTAAATCCACCTCTGTAACTACCGTTTTGTATCTTTTACGTGGACCCCTTATTCTCTGAAGGCAGGTACCCCCCGTCGTTACCCGCTGGGCTATTCGACTTTCAAACATTTTTATTCGTAATTTGAATAATCCGGCCGTAAAAAACGTTAAATTTGAAAATATTTCGGAAAGATTGCATTTCTTATATATTCCCTCATTTTTTTCGTTTAAAATATATTCATAACCTTTTATTTTGGGCCATCACAGCCTGTCACTGCTTGATTTGAAATTTCAAAAGTGTAACTGCGAAAAGTCGTAAAAAAATATTAACATGAAACACCATTAGTCATTTTAACGGTATTAATCATATTTTGAATTTAATGTTTTTAAACGTACGAATTTTTTGCATTGCTTCGTCTATTTTACTCTTTTTAATTACCATTATTTTGTACTAATACTCTTTTTTAATATTAAATAACTAAATAAGGCCTGTGTCGTGTTATCTTTTTTACCAAATTAATATTTTTTAATAAAAATATTACAAGCTTAATGTTAAAAACAAATATTACATGAAAAAGTTTATTATTACATTACTCTAATTAAATATGAATCAAACGAAAAAAATATTAAAGTGATGATTTTAATAAAATACAAAATTTCATATTTCGCCTTGTGGGGCTTCATCAAAATGAGACAAAAAATAAATTCATAGATATATTTAATACGAGATTAACTTTTATATTGGACATCACTTGAACTAAAAATCAATCAAGAACGAATCTTGTGTTAAAAGGGTAGAGAACTGTAGAATTTATCTCTTGAATACAATTTTATAAGTATGACAATTTATGACCCTTTGCACTTGTTGGTTGTCATCGCAAACAAGAGATTTTAGAGATTTTTATACTATCAACAGCGAAAAGTTGCATTTTTGTTCTTCAATATTCAACTCACGTTCTGTAGAAAAATCATACGTATCATTTTAGCACAACCCGTTGAGAATGAACAGGCACGTACTGCCATAATGCCCGCTTTGTTAAATTCATAATTCGTCCCAAAAGTCGCGAGCATGTGTGTATTATTTTACGAAAATCGCCCGACCGTTTCGCACGTTCGCCTGCAGTTACCGGACAAAAGTTTAAATGCAGAACTCTATTGTCATCCTCATCCATGATTGGTGGCCGGCAAAACAAAGTCTAGCAAATGGCGGCCGGTCTGACGTCTAATTTCCCGCCATCCCATCTGCGCGGGAAACTCGGCGACAGTTAGTAGCGCTGTTGCGTACAGCGAACTTCAAGTTGCAGATTAAAAAATGGAACAGTGTTTTGAGATTAAAATAGCCGCGTTCCTTCATATGCATTGTTTTATATATAATACTCGTATATCGCTTACATATAAACGAGGTTGATGAAATAATCTGGTTGGAGGCCGCTAGAACCCGTTTGTACATATTTTGCTGCTTCTTGAGGTGTAGACTTGGCTTTCCATCTCTTGGGGGGTCTTCCAAGCATTATTCTTCCCTTTGGTTTCTAAACTTTCCAAACTTCTTTCCCTTTGGTTTCCTTCTCTGTCTTCCCGATCTGTCAACATCTTAGATATCACACATCTTTATGGTGGTCGTGTTTCTCATTTTGTCGCGTAGAGTCATGTCTGCTTTATTAACGCAATACTTTTATATCACTGAAAAGAATTTAATACATTGAAAGAATCGTGAATATTTCCTATCGTGAATACTTATTTCGCAAATGGCTCGAAAAATGTGGTTTTTGAATTATTTTAAACCAATTCAATGTATGTATATCCTTATTAAACAAGCGATTTTTATCGTTAGAAAATAATCAGTAAATAAGATTTATCAATGGTCGAAGTATTTTATTAAAAAACTCTTAAATCTTATTGATTTCTTATAATATATATTGTTTCATGAACACTGATATGAAACACCGTATTAAGTTATGAATATGAAATAAAACGTCTGTTTTTGAGAAGTTCTTATTTGATTTATGGGAATGACAATGTTCACCTTGATAAGAAAGGCATAATCAATTGTAGCAAGTTTTTGTTTATACCAGATAATGGAAAAAAATATGTTCTCAATCAAAATGGTGTGGCTTAAAATATTGTTAATAATAATTAAGGATTAAGAATAAAAATATGAAAGTATTACTTTGAAAAAACTTCTATAAAACAGACGTATTAATTACAAAACCATTATCATGATAAAAATTTCTTTTCAAACGTGTTTTTTTGCTTAAAAGTTTTCACAAATCATAATCACGTATTTTCTAAACAAATTAGCTAAACATAAAACTTCACCTCCGTGTTTTTGTCTAGTCTCTCCTCGGACCATTAGCAGAGCCCTTTTTGAACTTTGAAGTTAACAATACACATAAAGAAGGACAAAACTTCCCTAGGAAAATACTTAACAGCACGGAGTCCAAGTAATTACCGCCGAGTCCCATAAGATCTGTCCGTACATGGTTTTATGAATACTTTCTAACGAACTTTATAACAAGTTGACGTGATGAGTTTTGTCTGTTTCTCGTGTGCTTCTGATGGCTTGGGCCCTTGAGAAGGGTGTGCCCTGGAGAACAAAGCCATTGCTTGAATATTAAGTTGTTTTTTGTAGTGAAATAGGGTTCAGAGAAAAAGTGGAATAAAAATATAAATGTCGTAAAAATAAAAATAAATTCCGAAAAGGTGGAATAGAATGACCATCGTACAGGTGTGTGTCAAGATAGAGTAATATGGCGCTCCATTCTCTTTAACTACCTTTCCAAGGAAATGGTGCGATGGTTTGTTGTCGTTTTTGGTATATATACATTGGAAAAATCAAATCAAATCAGTTTTTTTCATCAATAGACATAACAAAATTATGTTTAAATGCATCTATTGAGAACAGTTAATATATAATAATATATTGTGTATAATGTACTACCAGAAACACATGAGAAATGGTTTGACAAGATGCTCTCCAGAATTAAGAGTAGGTGTTTGTCTTCTGAACGTACTTTCACTAATATGATAATTGGTTGTAACGTGGTTTTAAAACTTGTTATTTTAGAATCATAATTATCATTAAGGTAATCGAATAATTTTGCTGAAATCCGTTGAAATTCATTTTAAATTTAATTTAATAAAACGTTTCTTTTAACTTCTTTTCTGGGACGAATCTGTGGATGTCGTCAAAACCGGTTCCTGTCGAAATGTGAACAAAATGTGAAAGAAGTTTTTTTTTCATCGTTTTTATTTCATTATTTTTTATTACTAGGTACCTTATCAAGTCGTACGGGCAAGATATTCTATGATTTTGTGATTTTTTTATATCAGAAAGCGTCGCCTTATTCCATTTTTAATTATAAAAATAAAAGTTATGGCGTTTTAAAATATTCAAATTCATGACAGGCCGTTTTCAGTTCTTGTTTCAACACTGAAATTGTAATTACGCGAACATCTTAAGAAAAGATTTACAACTTGACGTCTCGTGTAGGATTTGACAGACATTACTCTGCCTCTTATGTGCAGGGGTGGTCCGTAGAGATGTAATACTTACCTTTTGTTAATTTCTCAAAAGGGAGTTGTTGACAAACTTTAGGCAACAACAACAACAACAAATCATCACGCCGTTTCCCCGTAGGGGTAGGTTGGTCAGAGAAAATGGACCGCCACACGACTCTATCCTGGCACACCTCTCTTGCTTCCTCCATAAAATACTTAAGGCTTTAAGATAATCTAATGATTTTACGGAAATCTATTGATGGAAGTTCTTTTCATATAATTTTTCTTCTTCAGCTTATCGCCGTCCACTCTTAGACGAAAGCCTCCTCCATATCTCTCCATGTCGATCTCTACTGCGCAGTCTGCATCCATAGCACCGAAGCGTATCGTTCCAGGTCATCCCTTCACCTCATTTGTGGTCTTCCTACTCTTCTTCTCGTATCTCTCGGTCTCCAATTCAGAAGTATTTTGGTCCATTTTTCGTCTGCAGCTCTAGCGACATGCCCTGCCCATTTCCATTTTAAAGTCGTCACCCGGAGGATCACGTCTGTGACTCTTGTTTTATCTCTCCCCGTTTCGTTCCTGACTCTATCTCTAAGGGTCAGGCCTAACATGGCTCTCTCCTTCGCTTACTGCATGACTCTTAGTGTCTCTGCACTGTGCTTTGTCAGAGTGGCAGTTTCGAGACCACATGTACTTACTGTACTTACTTTAAATAATTATCTAATTAAAAAAACTATGTTTCTTTTAACATCAACTACTTCCACTTATTGTCTTTATTTCCACAGTAACCTGTTTCATAAAAAAAACATCGTTTATTTTTCATTTATTTAAGGCGTTAACACTGCGGAATTTCACTTTCAATTTTCATATTTTAATAAATAATTATGACTGATAATTTTGAAGACCGAGATTTGAACTCGAAACTCTCGGTTCAGCGAAAAAGAAGTGCGCTAACGCCCAAGCTACTTAGGGGGTTGAAAAAGTCGGCGAATTGTCTTGTATATAAGTAACGCAAAATTTTTTTTTTTTTCGAAATACTCTGATCATTGCACTTTCTTACCTTCTCAATCAACGACTCTTGGGGGCACAACACTGCAGATTCCCATCCTTAAGTCAATTTCCTATATCGTGCTCTCCCCTAGTTAGTATTTTATTCAATAATGACCTGAACCTAAGTACGAACGTAATGGTTTCGTGCTATACAATTTTTGTACAAGAAAATTTAAAGGAAAGTGTAAGGAAAAGACTCTCTTAATTCTTTAACACTTTTTTGGTTTGTGAAATTTCCCGCCGGCCATGCACGCTCCGGTGCCTAATCCGCCATTAGCGCCCGAAGCGTCGGGCCCAGTTCCGCCACTTCCGGTCCCTGCCGCCCGAGCAGCCTGCAGCCGGAAGTGCCGCCATCGGAACAACCATGAAAGGCGATTGAGAAACCGGGAAAAGCTTCCAAAATCAACGTGCGGCATATTGTTTCGATCTGACTTCTAGAAAGCTTAATTATTCGCGCGTAAGTAAATAAATTCATTAAAAAAATATTTGTTTTCTATTTAACATTGATTAAGAAGTTTGTTTTCAAGAAGTTTTTACTTTTATGGTAGAGTTATGTTTCGTCATGTTCCAGATTTGACAATAAATATATTATAATAAAATATTCATAAAATCTTAACTGAAAAATGAGTCTTTCATTAATATGAAGCACTTTATTTGTGGTCACATTATTAAAATAACACCTATATTATCTTTCTTTTACTTTTACCGTCTATTTTTCTACCGTATTTCATATTAGTGAAAGTACGTTCAGAAGGCAAATACTCTTAATTCTGGAGAGTATCCTGTCTCCCTAATGTTGAACCATCTCTCATGCGTTTCTGGTAGTATACTATACACAATATATTATTTTACCTGTTCTCAATAGATGCCTTAAAAATAAATTTGATAATCTCTGTTGATGAAATAAACTGATTTGATTTTATTTGATTTGATTTGATTTAACACCACTATGTGTTTTTTGGAACCAACCGGAGCTTTGTTAGATCTATGAAACAAACATGTAACCCTGACGAAGCTGCGGTGGGAGCGAAACCGGTTGGTTCCAATAAAATCAGATAAATTGATCTTAAAACAAATTACAAAACAGTTTATTTTTGGTATCATTTATAGATCAATTTACAATGTTTACACATTTTACGCAGTAAGTAATTTAAGTTAAAAAAATAACATTAATCATTTACCTAATATGATTTAATATTTTTCGCTAAAGACGCCTTTAAACTTTTAACTCAATCAAGATTCGAAAACTTCCTTAATAGAGATAAGTTTAATTACAAACCTGAAACGAGGCTGCAACATTTCTATGCTTATTTGATTTGAAATTTTGAAACCAATCAAATATTTAAGTTTATACCAAGCCCTCGATCAACTTTGTCACCGATCTGTATTTAATTCCAACTTTTCATACCTGATACAAACACAATATTAACTAAAATTTTGAACATCAATATCAAATGAATCATTTAATGAAGTTACTAAGAATCAATCTTTCATTTGATTTTTACTCAATATGAAGGTTAAATACATAGTGTGCCTTTGATTCTAAAAGAAAATTGACATCGGGAGATTAAGTCAGTACTCGGATAAATTATTTTTCCATTTAATGACTTTATTAAGTAAGCGTTAAGACTGTAAAAAAATAATAAATAGACAAAATTATTATTTTACATGGATAGCATAACACTTATCTTAAATAACACTTATCTTAAAATAACACTTGTCTTAAAATAATAATTATTATTTATAATAAAATAACACTTATCTTAAAATATGAATAAATGACAGTACATAATGGAGTTCTAGGGCCAACCCTTATGTATGGAAGTAAAACTTGGAGCTGGCAAAAAAAGATGAAAGGAGGATAAATGCCGTAGAAATTAGATCCCTAAGAAGAATGTGTAAAAAATTCTCCTTAAATACTTTGTCTTAATTTAATCTCCCAAGCTCCCATTCCCAATCAAATACAAATTAATCATTTATTAATTTCTATACATTTCTAAATTGCAATTTTATGTTTTTTTATATTATCGTGTATTATTATTGTTTAATATTATTTATTAGTTCTTACTGATAAAAAATAATTATTAGTACTTATAGCCCAGGTTAATTCTTAAATTTAAATTATTGTATCGAATTTTAAATGCGTTCTTTGTTTAGTTTTTAATATATTTTTACACCTGAAGATAGAGGTATCCCTCAAAACATGTCGTGTTTTTAAATATTTTTTTGATTAAACAAAGTTATTTTCAATTTCCTATAAGGTATATGTGTTAAAACTCTTTCAGAGCACACCCTCGAGAATCTTGCCTTGATGCCTAGTCATTATTTTTTATTAAAATCAAAGAATTTTTGACAAGGAAATTAAAAAATATATTTCGAGTTAACCTTGAATTTATTCGTTGAAAAACATTTACGAAACAAGCGGTTTCTATAACAAGCCCATAAACAACCCTTAGCTACATTTTCTCAGATTTTCCAGGAAAACTAATTTGCCTGCCCAATTACGATACATCGCCGTTGAATAATTAATTCTAGTAATATAATTTAATTACTTAAGCCCAGCTGAAAAGCAACGGTTTCATTTTTTTCATTATGAGTTTTTTTTTGCAAATATTACATCATTAACCTAAGCCAAGAAAAATGTAATTATGAAAGTCATTTCGCTTTATGAAAAGGGGTTCGTTTCACTTGGTATTATGCCTATTTTTATAGTGCCTTAAAAGTAAAAAAAAAAAAAAAACATTCCAATTACAAATTTCGAACACGTAGATTCGCGTATTTGCGTAAGGTCAAGAACAAAGAAAACGTAAAACATGGTACCGCATCAGAGACGTGATATATTTAGCCATACAAACATTTGTTTTACCACATATCATAGAGATATGTACAATATGTGTTATTGTATTTTATCTTAAACATCAAATATTTGTGAAAAAAAAACTTTAATTATTAATTTTAAAACACTTTCACAATTTATTTATTTAAATGCAAGTATAAGAAGTGAATGCAGTGCGCATGAAATTATTTTGAACAAAATATTGAATGGGTCATTAGGATGGGAAATAGAGGAAGACCGAGGAAAATGTGGCATGATAAATAAATCACATATTGAATGTTGGCCACGTCAGAAGAAATCGACGTGCGTGCATGACACGGTGTATGAATGTTTATAAATCGAAAGAAGTGTGGCAGCAAAGAATAGCGTGGCAGTCCATTCTCTCTGCCAACTATTTTTATGACAAACTTACTAACTAACATCACGCCGTGTCGAAAATATATTTGTTTTTTTTATTTACATTACTTATATATCATTCTCATAAACTTTAATAAAACTTCTAGAAAACATACGCTTTTTTCGTATTAATTATATTAAAAATACCTTAATTATAATATTTCTAGAAGATAGTCTTACAAGTAAGCATATTTGGAAGGCATAAAAAATCGTTTACTTGGTATATTGGCTACCTTCGTGGCCAAGTGGTAAGTGCCACCCCTTACCACTTGGTGACTGCCACCCCGAAGGTCCCGGGTTCAATTCCCGGCGATGGCAGTGCGATTGACACACTATGTTTGGTCTGGTGCAGAATTTACTTGAAAATAAAATGGCGATAGATTAACATATTAACAACCTATTACATGTCACGAGAATCAAAATGATAGCTATCCCTTTACATCGATTTGGCTTGCGCTGCAAGGATGTTCAAACGTCCTTTGTTACCTTCCCTATTCCACATATTAAATAAATTTCCTTATTTCCCCCATCCTGCATTTTATCTCCTCCCTTCCTCCTTTGCCTCCTGCTGTGCATTTTTTCTTTTTTATTCTTTCTCCAACATATTTATGTATCAATTGTGTATTTTTTTTGCTATTGTATTGCTATGTGTGTACGGCGGGAAATTGAGGGAGAGTAGTGTAGCTTAAATGTGGTCTGGGTCCCCCTTGGTTGCAAATATAAATATACATTTTTTATTTTTTATTTTTTAACGTAAGTCTCGCATGGTCGGGGGACGGGCCTAGGGAGTGAACGAGTGAAGCTGACGAAAGGCGCCGCTACGCCTATAACAGCTTCGGGCAATGACTCGGTCATATACATATACTTTTAAAAAAATGAGCGACTCAATTGAATAATAATGATATGATCAATAAATAATTGTTTTATATCCATTCACATTCAATGCGCTATTTTTATCACGGTATTGTTCGCGACTTGTACGATTTCTGTATTGATTACCACGTCATATAGTACGAGAAAACACAATTTTATTTTCCTTTGAAAACTACTTGAGACTCAATCGAATGGGATTCTAGGTCGGGATAAAGATCAAAATAAAATTGTATCCAGTCACATAACATCTTTTCTGTCCCCCACATCGGCGATCGGAGTGATTAAGGAACTCCTTACGAACTTACAGTTCTGGTCAGCCTTTTGTCCCGAGTGATATTGTCGGGCTCATCCGAGCGGACCGCCTTTCTTCTAACATAAGGATCACCCTTAAATCTGTCGGGTTAAAATTAGGTCCTCGGCTCCAATAGACGCACAAAGATCTGCCAATCGTTGTAAAGATCGGGACCATTCAATTAAAGCATTTCTCTCGATTGCCTTGATGAAATTTTCTTATACAAATATATTTTTGAAACCTGTTTTTAGTATATTAACATTAAAAAATTCCCTATTATGTATTTCTTTTTAAAAGTAACCTAATAAATAACTAACCATGGCGCCTTTTTTTAGAGGGATAGGCAAAGAAGATGTTACGCCAAACTGTTCTATTCTGATATAAACTTTTTTTTTCTATAATTTTGGATTCGCATCGAATTTAAGCAGAACCCTATCTTAAAATACGTCGTATAATTATATAATAACGTCTAATTGCTTGTTAAACTATTTTTGTACATATACATATATAATTTTTTTTTTTTTTTTAAAAAGACTAATATCAAGGATTTACATCAATAATATTAGAATTTATTTTACAATCTTCAATGTGAGCAGAAAATAGCTCATTATTATGAAGAAGATAATATAATCTGTAATTTGTTTTGAAATATAAAATATGGGTCTTTTCATTTTAGGATTTCTAAGATATGCAATTGTCTCATTACATTTTATTTCTAGTACATGGTATGTAACACAGATTTATGAATCAATCTAATCGTATCACTACCAGATAAATCTAAACGTTTGTTCCGTCCATACATACCGTGTCGGCGCCATGGTACTGCTCTGATGGATCTGAGTGTACAAAATAAATACCACGAACATTTACTATAACAATGTATTTTGAAATGTAATAAATTCATTTATGATAAACCTAATAAGGCAATAACACTGTGGATTACATATTTTACGCATGTAAACACTGTTAATTCCACTTTTGGGTTAATTCATCTCCAAATGTTTCAAAGGTTTTAATATAAACTTTTTATATCCTAAAAGTAGAAATAAATATCGTAAATAAACTCAAAAGAGGAAAATGATTTAATTTTTGGAATTTAAAAAACAAATGGATGTGAAAAAATCTAAATACACTGATTAAACATATATTTATATATTGGGTGTTTCGAAAAGTTCGATCCATTGTTTTGTATTAAAATTACATTTATTTCAAAGCTAAAATATAAAAACACATCAATCTAAATGTTCTCAATCGTAATAAGCCACTATTTTTCTCATCTTTCTGGCAATAGATGAATCCATCGTCGAAAAAACACCTCGTCTTTTGAGGTAATCCAGACATCGATCCAATTTTTGACATCTGCAAATGAATAGACTAAGGCATGCGTTATGGATCTGAACAAGTGGTAGTCCGATAGTGCCACGTCTGGTGAATAAGGTGGGTGTGGTATAATCTCCCAACCTACATTAGGTATGTAGTTTTTGGCCGCGATTGGGATGTGAGGTCGAGCGTTGTCGTTTTGAAGAATCAGCTTTCTGTGCTTGTTGCCCCATTCCGGTCGTTTTTCAGCTAATGCCTGCTGCAATCGCATTAGTTGTTATCGGTAGACTTCCCCCGAGACCGTTTCACCCAGTTTAAGTTTATTTTTCACTTTATAGTTCACTTTTGTGAGAATGACAAACATTTGCGAACTGAACTTAATTGACAGATGCTCAGGCTTACTAAAAAAAATGGTTGCCAGATTTGAAGTCACATAAGATCATTGATGTTCCCATTTATAAATAAATTGTTCAAAATCTTCTTCTTCTTCCTTATTGGAGACCTATATGGTCTGTTCTCCAGAGAGTTGCTCCTCCTATGAGGTAGATTCCCAGCTGTCCTTCCATCTTTTAGGAGGTCTTCCACGAGGACGAGTCCCATGAGGTTGATTATGCAATGCAATATAGGGGAGTCTGGTGGAGTTCATTCTTTGAACATGACCGTATCAGTCCCTTTTTCGCTGTCTGCTCCATCTTATAATATCATCAACCTCACATATCTCTATTATTTTGGTGTTCCTCACGCGATCCCTCAGTGTCTTGCCTGCTATCGTCCTCAGTGTCTTCATTTCGGAAGTCCTCAAAACGTGTTGAAAATCGATTAAATATATATACTTAAATTCGTTCATATATACGAGTACGTAAGAATGTTCGTATGGTACGAGTGTATGGTTCACTTCTCATATACGATGTTACGTTCAGTGAAGCTCATAACTCGACTTAATGGAACATAAAATTATAAATTGTCAAACTACATAGCATTTTGAGGTCACCCATTTGGAACGATCGATTAAAGTGCACGAGACGCTCTGCATATACGTTTAAGAAACTACACATGCTCACTAGTTCCAAATTTACATTTAAATAACTTTATTATATAACAAGTTCATAATTATATTATGGATTTACTAGTTCAATTTCTGATATAATATGATGGTACATTATTATAATATTAATCGGAAATATAAATAACGTAATTTTTAAAAAAATAGCAAAACAATCCCATAACCATTATTCTACCCCAAACAATCCTTATGTATCAATTGTTTTTTGAACAATGATGTAAAACTCCTAATCAAATAGATAATACGAATTATAACGTCTGATTTATAGAAGCTTTGTTATAATTTATGAGAATGACATATTTCGCCTGCCTAAGGTATTATACGTATCAAAAGTTTTTCAATCATTTGATAATTTAGTTTCGCATAGATAGGGCAATAGCTAATCATCAATATTAAATATTTTCTATGTTTTGTAACATTGTTTTTCACAAAAATAAATACATAGTTAGAACAGATATGCAAAAAAAAAACATTGCGTGATCAAATCAATCAAATATAAAATCTCAGCCACGTTAGGAAAAATCGATGCTGCGCGTGTATGCTCGTTGTATGAATGTGGAGAAAACTATAGAAATGTGTCAAAGTAGAGTATTGTGGCAGTCTAATCTCTCTACCTACTCCTTCGTGGAAATGGCGTGATGATTTGTTGTGATTGGAAATCTTGACATCATTTTTACATTTTGTTCATAGACTGCTAGTTCTTAAATTGATATTAAACGTGCACGATAAGTTTGGCGAACCGAACCATGATATTCAAAATAAATTTTAACAATTCGCAAGCGTTTTTCTGACGTCAGTCTATTCATGATAAAATGGCAAAATGAATAAATTACAAATCAACTATGAACTGTCAAATTGACAGTCTGTAGAAACAATGTTGTTAGTTTAAAAACCAAACCTTTAAAAAACACTATATATAGAAACTTTTTTTCAACGGGTCTTTAAGCAAAATGATGCTTTATACATACTCGTATATATGGGTACATAGATTTGGTTCCCTTGCCATCCCTTAAAATTGATTTATTCCGTGAATAGTTTCTATCGAGAGAAACAATTCTTTCGGACTCCATTTCACGGCCCACCGCCTCCGACACCTTTTCCCTTAAAACAACATTACGGCACAAAGTACCCAGAGAAAATAAAGTAATTGTCCCGTCCTAAAAAAATACGCCGA
Organism: Lepidostoma basale; assembly: GCA_022606425.2. Classification (NCBI taxonomy): domain Eukaryota; kingdom Metazoa; phylum Arthropoda; class Insecta; order Trichoptera; family Lepidostomatidae; genus Lepidostoma; species Lepidostoma basale. The sequence goes on along the minus strand of JAHDVF020001589.1, from coordinate 3,577,550 downwards.
AAATTGAGTTCTGAGAGCTCTCCGCAACCAGATTGCTGAAAAATCGAAAGCTTCCATTAACCGACAGCGCCCCGAAATCAATTAACCAATCTAAGGCCGCTAAGGGCTGTGTCTTATCTTGGCTTCGCAGATCCGCTAAAACCCTTCCCGAGACTTGGACTCATCGAGTTACTTGGGGACGTTTATAGGCCGGGCAACGAATACCAGGCGGAATTTATATTGGATCATATGCTTTGATAATTATTCCACGACAAGCAAATCCATATTAAATTATAATAGACAATATTTTATCAATCAAATGCTGAATGTCGGCTACAGAAGGAGTCGGAAAAATCGACGTACGTGCGTGTTGAAGAAGCGAGAGAAGTATGTCAGGAAAGATCTAATCTTTCTGACGGCATGTTGGTAAGTTAGTCAGTTCTTATTTAACCAGTTAGAGACAGTAATTGAAAAGCTATTTAACAATTATTATTAAGTACACAATTTTGTGGGTCACAACACAAAGTTATGGAGAACATAGAAGAACTAGCATACTTTGTTTAAAAACACATATACGAGTATAATGTTTTCCTTTTCATACTGATTACGTATCCTACAAAACTTTTTGAAATAAATACAAATTTGAATATTTTCATTCTGTTTTCCTTAGATTAGATTAAAAATAATCTAATTGTTGTTTCTTGACCATTGATTTGAAACTCAATACTAAATATTTCATATGAATGTGATTAAAGAATGCAACGATCAACGATCGAAGAGAATTCCGTATACAAGGATATACTAAATATCAAAAAACTTATTGAAATTTAATATATTTTTGTGAATGTATACTTATACTTGTATACGAAATCCTGGATTTTCACCAAAGGGTGGTTAATTCAAATTTAATTGTATCTCAATAGAGACGAAGACGCAAACTGGAAACTGAATATGGATGATCAAGGTGTTTACAGGACTTATGACCTGTCATTGGTTGGGTTAAGCGCACGCTTTATGTAATTACAACATTCCCCATTCCACCTTTGTTATTATGATCATGCATGACAAATTTTTGGAAGATGTATATATACTTCAAATCCATATCTATCTTCACGTGTCAGTTTTAATTGTCCATCTATGTAGATTTGGTTGCACTTGTGAATCTTTTTCAAGATTAACTTATACAACCGACCCACTAACGCCATCTATGGAGAATGATTTTCAGCATTTAGCAAACTACCTTATTAACACAATGCGAAGGCTGTAGCCTATAAACGTATTGTTAGAAGCCGCCAGGAGTATTATTCCATTCTAATTGCCAAAGAGTTGACCAGAATAATTACAAAAATATTTTTGTGAATGTATACTTATACTTGTATACGAAATCCTGGATTTTCACCAAGGGTGGTTAATTCAAATTTAAATGTATCTCAATAGAGACGAAGACGCAAACTGGAAACTGAATATGGATGATAAAGGTATTTACAGGACTTATGACCTGTCATTGGTTGGGTTAAGCGCACGCTTTATGTGCGCTTAACCCAACCAATGACAGGTCATAAGTCCTGTAAAAACCTTGATCATCCATATTCAGTTTCCAGTTTGCGTCTTCGTCTCTATTGAGATACAATTAAATATGAAATTTAATATTTGATAATCGATAGTTGTCGCATAAAGATTGTCTTAATTCATTACACGCTTCCGCAAATTGTTACAATCATAATACGAATTTATAGCATAGCAGGCTGCGGTAAACTTGCGCGTACGATACAATTAAGAAGACCGATTTACTCATAATGTTGTTACGCAGGGGGGTTGGTGTTTGTTTTAGTCTCTTGAAATAGGGATAGAGAATGGATACATTCCGGAGTTAGTAATTAATTAAGTCACTTCAATACAAACACTCGTGTCGACTGGAGACGTCCCAGTACTTAAAACTAACACTGCGTGCGGTGCTGTACATTATAAGAACTTCCATACTTAGTTGCGTTAATTTATTGTGTCTTTCTATTGCCTGTGCGTGTAATGGTTAGTAACAAAAATAAATTACCGTATTTCTAAAACTAACTAACTAACTAACCATCACGCCGTCTCCCCTAAGGGGTAGGCAGAAAGAATGGACTGCCACACTTTTCTTTCCTGACATATTTCTTTCGATTCCTCAACATTCATACATCGCGTCATGAACGTGCGGCGATTTCTCTGACTCCTTACATGGCCGACATTCAATATTTGATTTATTTGATCGTGCCACGTTTTCCTCGGTCTTCCTATAATATTGGTTCCATTTACATCGTTAACATATAATTTTTTTACCATTATTTCTTCATTCATTCTTTCCATATGTTCAAACCATCTTAATGATCCTTTTATTATTTTGTTCATATCACCATCATTCGCACCGCATTCACTTCTTATATTTTCATTCGACACTCTATCATACACGGAGTATCAACACATTCGTCGATGAGATCTCATTTCTACTGCATTTATTCTACTTTCATCCTTCTTTTGGCAGTTCCTTGCTTCGCTTCCACACATAAGGGACCATACATACCGTATTTATTCTACTACAAAATTAATACTACCGATTCAATCAAAGATGTTCATTTTTTTATAAACTTAAAGGCGTTAACACTATCTTATAAATGTTATTCGATTATAATTCGATTGTTAAATAAGGTAATATATTTACATACTTAACGAACAAGAATACTAGAGATATACGAGTATAAGAGATATTTAATGTAATGGGAGAGTTACTCGTTCGTATTGCAATGATACATTGTAAAATGCTCTCTTAAGACGATAATATTTTTTATTTGTTTGTTTTTTTTTTATCAATAACATTTTGTATAATAATAGTCACAAACAGTTTTGTAAGGATAGTTTTTGTTTTATACATGACGATTGTTAATGAATTTAGAACACTGTTTTTCCGCATTTGAGTTAATTTTTTTCGACATATTTCAAAGGTTTGAATCTACATGTGTCGATTCGTGAAAACAACTTAAACTGACCGTTTATTTCGTTCCCACGATGATAAAGGTGTAAAACCTTCGAAACGCGCCGAGAAAAATAAACTTAAAAGCTGAAAAAAAAAGTATTCTAATTCATCAAATACATTTATGTATATTGATTCATTTAGAATTCAAACAAAAGATAAAACATCTTTATAATGAGATAAGTTAAAATTTACAGATACAAAGTTATAATGGTAAAGAAAATAGTTATATTTGATATTAATAGTATCAGTGATCGGTCATGAACTTTTTAATGAAAATGGAATTTTATGTGGGGTCAATAAAATCAGTAAGTTTTACTTTTTTAATACGATTTTATAAAGTAAATTATATTTTATACAAGTATTATACACAAATTTATGAAAAGATCGCTGGAGATATGGAGCGCATGGATGGAGAAAGAATGGTTAAGAAAGTATACGTTAATGATGTAAATGGAGTACAGAGTCGAAGCAGACCGAGAAAACATGGCATGACCAAATTAATCCAATTTTAAAGGTTGGTCTCGTTAGAAGTCGGAAGAATCGACGTACTTGTATGACTCGCTGTATGAATGTGGAGGAAGCTAGAGAGGTGTGCCAGGATAGAGTAGTGTGGCGGTCCATTCTCTCTGCCTACCCCTACGGGGAAACGGCGTACGGTTTGTTATTGCTGTTGTTGTAGTAGCTTTTATCGAATCTTAATGATGTAGGTAACTATAGATCATTATTTTATTTCAACGATTTTGTCTTACGTAGTTATAAAAATGCAAAATAATTGTTGATGAAAAATAGTTTAACACGCGAATTTGTAGTATTGGAGAGCTTCTTCTATGAGTAATACTACTAACTAACTAACTAACCATCACGCCATTTCCCCGGAGGGGTAGGCAGAGAGGATGGATTGCCACAATGCTCTGTCCTGGCATACCTCTCGGGCTTCCTCTACATTCATACATCGTACCATTCACGCACGTCGATTATTCCGACTTCGAAAGTGGCCGCCTTTTAGTAATTGATTAATTTTGTCATGCCATGTTTTCCTCGGTCGTCCTTGGCTTCTTTTTCCACTCACGCTGCTTTTGTACAACTTTTTAACCATTCTTCTCTCATCTATTCGTTCCATATGTCCAAACTATCTCAATGATCCTTTTTTAATTTTATCCATGATGCAGTCATCTGCCTTACATTTCTCTCTTATTTCGTCGTTCGGTATTCTATCATACAACGATTTCCCGCACATTCTTCTTAGTGATCTCATTTCTACGGCGTTTATCCAGCTTTCATCCTTTTTTTACCAGCTCCAAGCTTTACTTCCTAATACATTCGATATGAGTAATACATTCACTTAAAATCGACAAATTGTATTTCGAGAAACCTAGTATTATTATTGAACTTGCGATGTGCGTGTGTACATTAAAAATAAACGCTTTCTTAAATATCGTATGCTTAGTGCTATACAATTTTATTTATCTTAAAACATCAAAACTCTCTTACAAAGTTTTTAATACTTACAATTCACGATATATGGATTGATCCAATATGAAAAAGAATCTTTTGGTTACCAAATTATTTGTCAAAAATATTCGCGTTTGAAAATGACAATACCTTTTTGATTGAGACATTATATTTACGTTTTTTTTTCAGAATTATTTTACAAAACATTTTATATAATAATATCATCTAATGTACTAAGCGTGTCAATTGTCATTTCATATTTATATGGAAAAATTGCCTTTCAGTGTGGAAAATGGCATTTTACCATACATTTTTAAAAGGTTTCCCTTTCAGACTTCGAACGATATGCGCCATTTCACGTGGCTTAACCCTCTTGCTTCTAAGAACATTTTAAGAAAGTACACAAAATTAAAAGTTAATATCTTGATTTTAATTATTTTTTTTTTCTACAACGGTTTCCTGCTACTAAGTAAGTGCTTAAATGAATTTGAGAAATTGAAGTGTAGAGATTGAGGTATAATTATTATTATGAACTGGGAAGTTTTTACAATAAATCCAATATATTATAGAAAAGTTCTTAAAATATACGAGTATCTCCTTAGGTCCGCAAAAAGCCCTTGAGGTGAGTTATTCACGAAAACGGCGCTATACAGGCCTCATTAAAATTATTACTAACGAGCTAACTAACCATCAAGCCGTTTCTCTATGGATCGCTACATTGTTCTATCCTAGCATAACTCTCGTGCCTCTTCTACATTCACAAATCGTGACATGCACGCTTGTCGATTGTTACTACTTCGAACATGGCCGCCTTTCATAAATTGATTAATTTGGCCATGTCATGTCTTCCCTGGCCTTCCTCGACTTCTTTTCCCATTTGCACTACTTGTATATATATTTTTAAACATATTTTCCTCATCCATTCGTTCCATATGTCCAAACCATCTTAGTGACTCTTTCTTAATTTTATTTTTCATGCATTCATCCACCTTACATTCCTTTCTTAATTTATATTATTATAAAGGTTATATGAATGGTTGGGACACTTCCAGCGAATGTAAGAAAACCGAATTCTCAAAAAGATTTTTAACACACGACCAGACGAAAGACGACGTGTGGAAAGATCCAAACAACAGTGGATGGATGACGTGGAGGGGAATTCAGGGCCTTTTGGAGTTGTAAATTAAATAATGCACCGGGAAAATGGTGGAAAATTCTGGAAGAGGCCAAACTACAGTAATGATGATAAAAAATAAGTATATATTTTTCAATTATAATACCTTCGTCACCTCAATACCTTCATCGACATGTGAAAATAAACATCTCACATTGATAAACACTGAAGTATATGAACTTCTACTTTGCTAAAATAATGTTTTCACGACAGTTCCAAGTCTTCTTGTTATTATCAATTTAATATTGAGATAAACGTATGTTTTCTGTATGTAAATCTCTATTTTTGCAGTGACGTACGTATCTCATTTATATAAGTCATTCATTTTTTTCATATATTTTATCTTCAATCGATTCGATTCACAACTTTCTACTTTTTTTTTTAACTAACTAACTAACTAACTAACCATCACGCCGTCTCCCCGAAAGGGTAGGCAGAAAGAATGGACTGTCACACTTTTACTGATGCGGCACTCCATCCTTCTCTTTTCGCTCCGCGGGAGACGCGTTGTGATGGGTTGCGAACCTCATCGCCACCAATAGGCATCTCCCGCGCACACTTCGATCGTCCAACTCCCCCAAAATAAATCTAAAACAAATAATATAAAATACAATGATATAAAATAAAATAACAAAATAAAAATTATTTAACACAAAATGTTATTTTTAGAAGGTGCACATATTGTCTATTTAATTTATGTTCCACGAATCCACCGTTTTTTTTTAATTTAGCACATAATGTAATAACACATAACGTTTTTTTCGATGTTGCACATGTTGACATGGACGATCCGGACTTTTGTGTTTATTTAATTTATGTTACACGTATCCACCGTTTTTTTAATTTTAGTTTTTAATTTAAATTAATTTAATAACCTGTATATAATATTATACCCGAAAGGGTTAAAAGGAAGCCGAATCTTTCCTCAGACGCCGACGTTCGCAGCCCTGTCAGTGGAAATTGACGCCAGGCGGGCTGGAAAAGCATTTTTAAATACCGTTAAGTGCTTTCTTTGAAAAACAAGATTGTTTTTTGCAACTAATTTTGAAGTACGTGTAATTTAAAGGTTCTTATTTTTATGAGTTGAAAGTGCACACAATATACACAACAGGTCGTTTGGACCCAATTACTGTATAAAATTTTTATTTTTTAGCTATAATGTTGATTCTCGTGACATGTGATAGGTAGCCAATCTATCGCCATATTATTGTCACGTGAATTCTACACCAAACCAAAGACAGTGTGACAATCACACTGCCATCGCCGGGAATCGATCCCAGGACCTTCGGCATGGAAGTCAGAGCTCGTAACCACTCTGCCACGAAGGTCGTCTTCTTCCTCCGACTGGAATTATGTCGTCAGCCTATCTTCTCTGGAGTCGACCGATGGCTGTTTCCCTTCTAATGGTCGTCACATAAGGACTCTGGGTGTCCATCTCTCCATTGCTGGTCTGACTACATCTCCTGCACATCTTAATTTTAGTTTGGCAGTACGGTCTATCACATCGATAAGCTTTGTCCGGCATCTGAGTATTTGTATTGTGTCCCTCAGACTTATGCCAAGCATCTGTCTCTCCATGGTCTGTTATGTGCATTTCAATGGTTGTATGTTGTTGGCTGTAAATACCACAGATTCTAGTGGATACTTTATCATAGGAAAAATGCATGCTTCATATACCCTTATCTTACGGTTCATAAGAATGTCTTTGGTCTTTGTATGATTTTATTTTACAAACGCTGTCCAACCCTTTCCAACATTTATTAAATTGATATTTCCGTAGTCTGGTTTAAATATAAATGTTATGTTATTGAAAACTTAGTTGTTATAATATAATATATTTAGAATTTTTGTATGTTCACCATCACTTTGTGGTGTGGATTCAAAATTAAATTATTTTTTCTTTAACTTTGTAACACAACCCTCTCAGTTTTGACAGATGTTAAAACAACATTCATGATTTTTTTTGTTTTGTATACACAAGTATGTTACTACACTGATGGAGGGCGAAACCAGTCTATGTCCTGAAACATGATTTTTATTAATAACAATGAAATAAAACGATGTTTTTTATAACTAATTCCACATTTGTCTTTATTTCGACAGCGACCAGTTTCGTCAGGCTCGCTGGCATCGACCGAATAAAGACCAATTTGGAAGTAGTTATAAAAGACATCATTTTATTTTATTATTATTTCAAATGAACTTCCATCAAGTGATTTCAGTTTAATCATCTGATTATCTTTTTTTTTTGTTATTATTTTTTTATTTGTTTGAATTTTTATTTTAATAGTGTTTTGTGTTACAAAGTTTAGAAAAATAATAAAAATTCATTTATATTATTTAGTTTGATTTCATTTGTTTTTCTAGTTCTTATCGATTCTATCAGACAGATGCATCTTTTAAGATCGAAATATGAATTTGAAATAAGGAAAAAATGCATTTTTATTTTTTGTTACGACACTTCTTTAATACATTTTTTTATCACGCAGGTTTCAGTGCGCGATTTTCCTTTAGACTATAAATTTTGTACATACTTTATAGACATGCAATGTGTACTTCCTATTCTAACAAAAATAATAAAACGAACACAAAAATATAAGCCTTCGTTAAAAGGACGTGAACCCCTAGAGCACGTAGCACCGATCACTCTTCATTTGTCACGTTAGGTTAGACACGGCCCGCGGCACGTGAAGGGTTAGTCAATATGTCGGCCATGGCCAGCTCGTGATGTTAAACACATTGATGATGAAATAATTACAAGTAGCTTCAATCTGGAAATTAAAATTCAACCTTTAACAAGTACGGTTAACCAATTGCGCTGGCTATGTCATTAGCACCGCGTTAGGGAACCGCAACCCCCAAAAGAGTGTTGTTCAACCCCTTTTGTGCGTCTGACTACATTTGCAGTCTAAAAAAATATTTTCGAACTTCGGCATACTGTTTACGGTTTCTCAAACAATGATGTGAAACTCATTCTACTAACTCTTCTCACATATTAAATAGTTTAAACGAATCAAAACGTACGTTTTCTAGAAGTTTTATAATATTATATTTATATGTCAAACATTTAATAAAACCCTAGACAGGCGAAACATGTTATTCACGTTAATATATTAAAACTTCCAGAAAACTGATAATTTCAGTCGTATTATTTGCGCTAAACTATAATATTTTTGCAACTCATATATAATGTGTTTTATAAACCTGCTTACTTTAGTTTTTTACCACTAAATTGTGCGTAATATTATAATGAATCTGTCTGGACTGTACATGTAGCCAAATGAAATTATAGAGCCTTTTTATTACTGCAAATGAAGCCAGCTGAACAATGTGGGTTAACAACCCAGTAGGGCGAGGAAGTGTCGCCAAGCCAAGACTACGATGATAAGATGGTACCGTGGCAGACTGTCACGCCCTAGAGCAGCAAGACTAAGAGGTGGCAGCCAGAGACAAGACAGGATTTAGGAGACGTTTATTAAAGGAGGCTAGGATCAACCAGGTGTTGTATCGCTAACGTTGAAGGTGATGATAATGATGTATGAAAGATAAATAACTTTTAGAGTATCTTGAATCTTATCAGATTCTCAGAAGTGATTTTTTATTTTTGCTCGTACCACAAATATAAAATTGAAATACCATTAAGTATTAAATATAATAGAAAAGTACTATACAGTGAATGGAAAAATAACTCAAGGTAGACCAAGGAAAACATGGCATAACCAAATTAATCAATCACAAAAGGTTGGCCAGGTTTAAAGTTGTAACAATCTACGAGCGTACATGTTTCGGTGTATGAATGTAGAAGATGCCCTATAGTTATATCAGGATAAATCAGTGTGTAGGTCTATCCTCTCTGCTTTTCTCTTCGGTAAATGGCTTGTTGGTTAATTAATTAGTTATCAGTTTTTAAGATGACCAAATGATTGAACTGAAATCTCTTGATGGAAGTTCATTTTTAATAATAATTAAATTAAACGATGTTTTTTTATAACTAGTTTCACATTTGTCTTTATTTCGACTGCGGCAGCGATCGGTTTCGCCAGACTCGCTGGCATCAACAGTTTGTCGAAAGTTTGTTGATGCCAGCAAGCCTGGTGAAACCGGTCGCTGTCGAAATAAAGACAAATGTGGAAGTAGTTATAAAAAATATATCGTTTTATTTAATTATTAATTAGTTATCAATTTACAAGTTTAATTAATAAATATTATTTTAAAGTTAATTATATGCATAGCAAATGTTTTGATGTAGAAACCAGTCGTATAAATGATTTTTATATATTTTATATTGAATATCATTATTAATATACATATATCATACAATATGCATTATGTATAACAAGTCTTTTACAAAAAAAATGTTTTTAAAACGATTTTACATTTCATAATGAACATACTTTTTTTTCCTAAAAGTTCAATTTAACTTTTTTTATAATTTTATTGTCACGTGAATTCTTCCAGGCCGAAGACAATATTTTGCAACAATAATTCGTTTTTTTTTAACACTATCATCGCCGGAAATCGAATACGGGACCATTGGTGTGGCATAACTGTTGCAACTCTACCACAAAGACCTTTTTTCATATTGTACAGGTCTTATTTTTCTCATCTGTACTTTAATTATTAACATATAGTTTTGCTTAGTCATTGATATTTAATAACCGTAACTTTGTTAGAAAAATAAATTTTTAAGAATTAATGGATGAAATGAGCACCCTACCAACCTCTCACTTAGCTTCCACGTTGTAAACAGCGTGATATTAAAACGTGTTACGTAATTTTAGTATTTTATATAACATGACGTATTAGTTTCTTACGCATTCTAGAGGAAAATTTAGGGTATTACGTCGGAAAGTTAATTCGAATATTCGGGGTGGCATTCTGGCAAAAATTTCACGGACCGGCCCTGGCGACAACCATTCGCAAACCCTCCCTCGGGAGACAGAAATACCCTTTGAAAATTCTCACAATTTTCTTAAAACATACCTACGAAATTCCCATTATGTCTCGTGCTAATTAATCACCAAATATTTTAAGCGATAAAATGGCAAATGCCTTAAATTTCGAAAAAATATTTTCATACGTTGTTATATTCACAATAAATTGGTTAAAATGAAAAGGTTAATGGTGGATGGTTGGTGCCATTCCATTCAAAGCTTTAAAGGCCGTCCAACTGAGCTTGTATTGTATCCATTCTGGACATTTCAGCCAATGGAGCTTCTTAAGATGCTGTGTTATATGATAACTCTTTGGCATAGCCTTAATCAGTCTTGCTGCCGCATTGAATGCAGACTGGAGTTGATTAGTTTCCTGTTTGGGAATGTTGGCATTGACTCCATTGCATTCATAATCAAGTCGTGATAAGACGAAATTATTGATTGATGTTTTAAAACTGTTAACGTATTTATATATTGTATTATATTCAATTTATTTATAACTAACTAACTAACCATTACGCCATCTCCACTTTCTGGTTCTATTTACATCGTTAACATATATTTTTTTTACCATTCTTTCTTCATTCATTCTTTCCATATGTCTATACCATCTTAATGATCCTTTCATTATTTTGTCCATAGCACCATCATTCGCACCGCATTCACTTCTTATATTTTCATTCGACACTCCATACACAGACTATCCACACATTCGTCTAAGAGAAACCTTTTTCTAATATATTTATTCTACTTTCATTCTTCTTTTGCCAGTTCCATGTTTCGCTTCCATACATAAGGGTCGGCACAAGAACACCAATATGCACTGCCATTCTAGCTTTTTTGGATAGGTTTTAGTTTGCGATGACAACTTTAAATGCACCATTCACTTTGTTGCCTGCCCCAACCCTTCTTTCAATATCCCTCTCCACTCGCCCATTTCTTTTAAACATACTACCTAAATACACGAACTCATCTACTTGCTCCAAACTTTTACAATATAAAAAATGTCTATCCACAAAGTGACGGTTCCGTGTGAACATTTGTTTTTGCTTTAATTAGGAGCTTTATAAAAACACATTTTCCAAGAAATTGCGTATCTTTAAAAGTATTGTTGGGTCACATTCGCTAAGCAGAATTCTCCTGTGCGATAAGAGTGCAAAATAAATGGCCCCGGGTAACCGGTGCAAATTAGCGATACGTTCCCCTTCGCCGGGCCAAAAAAGGGGATCAAGAATTAATCTCCTTGTAGGCCGGACTATTCTACCACAGCATTAATTTTATCTTACTCACTCTAAGTACACACAGCACCGAATTTATCCACCGGCCCTGGATTTAATTAAACCAAAAATGCCCAGTTGTAATTGACACGAACTTTGATACTCTGAATTCAAAAATGTATTTGAATATTTTAATGTTGCATTGCTGTAGTTTAGTCGTTTTGTAACCCTAACAAAGCCCCTGCGGGAGCGAAACCGGTTGGTTGCTGTAAAGAAGAAAGTGGTTTAAATACATCTTTACAAGTGTAATAATATTATATTTAAATAACTAGTTCACTCTTTGAGGTTATAAATAAAATCAGAGACTTAAACATGAGAGGCAATACCAGAATAAGATGCGATTATGAACTAAGCAAAACAATCCCAGTACTGACAGGTATACAACAATTAGACAGTTTAAGCCCATTTCTATTCAATCTGATAATGGACAAACTTATAAAGGAGACCCAATCGCTACAACTGGGATATAACATGGGAGAGCAAATTGTCAATATGGTCTGTTATGCGGTAATCAAAGAGGAAAACAATAAAGACTTACAAATAATGCTAAACAGAGTACATCACGCCTGTAAGAAATACAACATGGCGATCTCTATCGAAAAGACAAAATGTATGACCTTTTCCAAAACACCCAAAACATGTAAACTAGTTATAAAAACTAACCAATAGAACAGGTCAGGGCCTTCAATTATATAGGCATAGACTTGGTGGGAGGAGCTGATTTGCGGGAAGAAATACAAGCCCAAGTAAACAAGGCAGCTACAATGGTGCTCTAAAATCCACAATGTGGAAAAACAATGATATGGCTATTAAGAGTAAGATGAGAATCTATAAAGCATGCATAAGACCAATAATAACATATGGCGTAGAAGCAAGGGCAGACACAGTGAGGACCAAACAAGTTTTGAGGACTTCCGAGATGAAGACACTGAGAACGATAGCAGGCAAGACACTGAGAGATCGCGTGAGGAACACCAGAATAAAAGAGATATGCGAGGTTGAGAATATTATAAGATGGAGCAGACAGCAAAAAAGGGACTTATACGGGCATGTTAAAAAAATGGACACCGCCAGACTCCCTTATATTGCACTACATTATCAGCCTCATGGGACTCGTTCTTGTGGAAGACCTCCTACAAGATGGAAGGACAGCTGGGAGTTTACCTCACAGGAGGAGCAACACTCTGGAAAACAGACCACATAGGTCTATAACAATAAAAAATAAGAAGAAAAGACTCTCTGAGGTTTCGAATCCGCAATATGTTTGTCTTGCACCATTTCTTCATCATGATAAGAATTTTCTTTTCAAAATAAATTTATTTAACTTTTTTTAATAAAGGGTCAAATAACAATAGTCCTAAATATCCGAATATTTTAATTCACCTTTTTACAGCAATCATTTTTGATTTTTATTGTATAAAAAGCATTCATTTTTTATCAGACAATTATTTTTGGAGCTGTATATCTATTTTCCGTAACGGATATTGTTTTTCCTCGGTAAATTAAACAGGAAAGAAGGATTTTAAATCTAAGGAAAACAGCTGAATTCAATGTAGTATAATTTCGTATCTGAAGCAGCCGGGATACGAGTAGAAAGGTGTTTTCTTATCATTTTTCGTTTAAAATGAAAAATATCCACAATACGGTAATAATATACAAGGTAGGCATCTATTATACTCGGGTTTAACCGGGAAAATCAAAGTTATAAGATAATTTTACGTTCTGTGAAATTATATTTTTCATTTAATTATTAGGGGTTGTCACTCGGTGTAAGTAGAGAATTGGGAAAAGTTCAAGTGTACTTACTTAATAATGGCCTTAAATATACCATATTTTTTATATAGGCCAAATTTTATTTTAGAATCTGTAGGATATTAAATCTAACTAACTAACTAACCATCACACCGTCTCCCCGAAGGGGTAGGCAGAAAGAATGGACTGCCACACTTTTCTTTCCTGACATATTTCTCTCACTTCCTCAACATTCATACATCGTATCATGCACGCACGTCGATTTCTCTGACTCCTCACATGGATTCCGACATTCAATATTTGATTTATTTGATCGTGCCACGTTTTCCTCGGTCTTTTTCTATTTCTGGTTCCATTTACATCGTTAACATATAATTTTTGTTATCAATCTTTCTTCATTCATTCTTTCCATATGTCCAAACCATCTTGATGATCCTTTCATTATTTTGTTCACGACACCATCATTCGCACCGCATTCTCTTCTTATATTTTCATTCGACACTCTATCATACACAGAGTATCCACACATTCTGTAAGAATCTGTAAGATATTCATTTATAAGTGGTCTGATAGGAAAACCCTAATGTAATGTATATGTCTATTTAATTCAAAACATTGTATCAACTCAAAATTTAGTATACGAAAAAGAAAAGGTTTTAGAAAATATAATAAATATTCTATATTTTTTGTTTCAAATATCAAGTTTTTTTCTTCATAAGTAAAGTTTGAGAGATATTTTAAAACAGAATAGTTTCTAAACTGAAAGTGGAAGATTTTTTTATACATTAAATTGATTTGATATTTAAGTTCAACTTTCAATGTCTCAGGAGGAAGTGGAGCTAATGATAAATTCAGTAATCAAAAGATAATGAAAGAGTTTCGGATTCAACCGTTCGGAATAGTTGGAGTCATTAATATTCAATTTGGGCGATCTGTGCTCTGCAAATGACGAAAAAATGTCTCATTTATAAATCCGCTGAATATTCGGAGAACTTAAAAAGCCCGAGTTGAATGAGGCTTTGAATTATAAGCTTCGATTGAATTCTGGGACGATAAGCCCACAAAGGGATCTATTGAGCGAAACGCATAAAAAGAGATTTCCAATCGGCCACTTTGCGTCTCCTTTCTCAGACGGTTCTTCTGCTTCTCTTCTCATTAAGTCCTCCCCCTGCGCCGTATTATGTACGCTGTACGTGTTGTTGAAGTGTTTATGAGAAAACGTATTCGCTTCCGGTTCTGTCCGCCATCCCAACTGCAATAAAATTTTACGTTCTTTACGTTTGCTTAAGAATGTGTTTCCTAGCAACGCCAAACACTTAACATGTACTTTATGCTATAATACACGCAGTGGAACATATATAGTGTGTTATTTATCCATTAAATCAATGAAACATAGAACCAGGTGTTTTGTATAAATGAAACCACAGTGCAGCGTCTGTGGTACAATATTTTTTTAATAGATAAGCAACGAATGTCCTAAATTCATATCTAATCAAGAATATCAAATATTTTTAAAAAGTTCATTGTTTTTGCCGAAACACTGTGATACCTTAACATTTTAAAACTGTTAAATTAAATAACTTTGTTTTTGTATCAAAATTGTATTTTATTTTACGCGACAGCTGTTTCGTTAACCTGATGATGTATCACTGATGATAACACCTAATGATAACACCTGATTATGTAACACTATGATTGTAACACCTGATGTTGTCAACATAGGTTGATGAAACAACTGTCGCGTAAAATAAAATACAATTGTGATACAAAAACTAAGTTATTTAATTTAACAGTTTTCAGATATTTTTACTACTGATAAAAAAGTTTGTATCGTCAAAATGTTGTGGGTGTGACATATTTCACATTTCTCAAACATTTTCTAAAATAAAGCAAAACAAACGCTTAGTTATTTATTATTTCTCAAACAAAAATATTAGTTTATAATAGTTAATTGTGACACGTAATACGTTTGTGCTGTTTTGCTGTTAAAATTTTATTAGTTTTAAAGTTTTTATAAAGAATTTTGACAGGTGTAAAAATAAATTTTTCATTTGTTCCAATGACAATTTGAATAATTTCTTCAATATTATTTCAAAGTTCTTGCTGGTTAAGTGCCTACTTACAGCTAATTTAAAAAACGGTGGATACAATAAGTGAAACACAAATTAAATAAACACAAAAGTCCGGATCGTCCATGTCAACATGTGCAACATCGAAAAAAACATTATGTGTTATTACATTATGTGCTAAATTAAAAAAACGGTGGATTCGTGGAACATAAATTAAATAGACAATATGTGCACCATCTAAAAAGAACATTTTGTGTTAAATTATTTTTATTTTGTTATTTTATTTTATATCATTGTATTTTATATTATTTGTTTTAGATTTGTTTTGTGGGTGTTGCACGATCGAAGTGTGCGCGGGAGATGCCTATTGGTGGCGATGAGGTTCGCAACACATCACACTGCGTCTCCCGCGGAGCGAAAAGAGAAGGATGGAGTGCCGCATCAGTAAAAGTGTGACAGTCCATTCTTTCTGCCTACCCTTTCGGGGAGACGGCGTGATGGTTAGTTAGTTAGTTAAAATATTAAATTTCATTATATATACATAACTCCGTAATAAAGAATATGAGGCTTAATGTAATAAGAATTACCGGCGACACACGGATATATAAAGTGAACGCGTATATTTATTTCTCACTCTCTGATTGCCTGCGACACGGCACAGCGTATAAGGAGTTAAGCATACATTACTACCACACGAAGATGATCTACCTCTGATTTAAAGAAAGAGACTGCATTGATCACTAAAACATTGGTCGAAGAAGACAAGTTAGACAGGCACACCCAAGATCTCAAAAAACGTTTTACTTCTAACCGTGAAAATCTACGCAATTATCGTAAACAATGTTCCGCAGTGCTGAGTAAATCATAATCCCATTTGTGACAGATGGACTGCTTTACAGGGGACTCAGGACTGGAGATTCGCTGGGGTATAACGTAGTTATAGTATTTGAAAAGGGAAATATTACACAAACATTTGTTCAAGGCCAGACAGGGATAAATGTTTTCCAATATCCCGGAAGGGAGGATATCGTTGATTGATACGATATAATTCTGAGCCTCAGAGGTAAAGTGAATCGAGTTTACAATTCTGTTATATGACTTATGATTATATTACAGTTGTTTAAGACGCTGCTCTGTCATTTTCTGTAAAAAAAATTAAATCAAATAAATAATTAAGAAAAAAAATTATACCAGTTTTGTCAACGTCTTCGTCTTTCGTTATTGCCCGCTACGGTTGACTTTAAACGGATCAATAAGTCGTATGTACCGTGTTGTTAAATGATTCTTTGCTATTCGAGAAAAATACAGATACAATAATTTTTTGGTTTATAAGAAAATGTACTTTTAATACGTTGACTACGGAGCACTACGTGTATGGCCGAGCCATAGAGGGCTCCCTCCGCTTACCCGAAGCTGTTATAGGCGCAGCGGCGCCTTTCGTCAGCTTCACTCGTTCACTCCCTAGGCCCGTCCCCCGTCCACGCGGGACTTACGTTAAAAAATAATAATAATATATATATGTATATTTGCAACCATGGAGTACCCACACCACATTTAAACTACGCTACTCTCCCTCGATGTCCCGTGGTACACGCATAGCAATACAACAGCAATAGAGCACTGTGAAGCACTGACCGGGACAGTGGTAAGGAGATAAACCTTAACGGCGGACCCCTGTCCAGGTCAAGCTCTTTACGTCTGTCGATGCCAGTGAGCCTGGCGAAACCGGTCGCTGTCGAAATAAAGGCAAAAATTGTAAATAGTTAAAAATAATATTTTATTTATTTATTTAACATAATTATAATATACGAGTACTCGTATATTTGACCAAAAAATATTATGAACAGTACTTGTCACACTAGGCATGGCCTGCATCGCAACAACCGCATAATAAGTGCATACTTATTGAATGGTAATGGAATTGTTAGTAAGATAGGGGTTTATTAGTGTTTGTGAGTAATCTTATGCTGACATTGGTAGTGGCTTATGGTAACATGATGATATAATTAGGTTTGTATAATAGGAAAATTGTATTATTATATTTAAATTTATACATAAATTTACATACTAGGAAATATATGATTTTAATTTTAATTTTTATTTTATTTAATTATTTTTCAAAATGAATTTCCATCACGGGATTTCGGTAAAACCATTCGATTGTTTTTAAACCAATTTTGATGCAAATAAAGTTATCATTTGATTAAACTAACAAAAATGTAAAAAGCTTTTTTTTTTTTCTTAAAACAACAAACCATCATGCCGTTTCTCTGCAGGGTTAGGCAGAGAGAATGGACCGCCACACTACTCTTTTCTGACATACCTCTCTAGCTTCCGCCACATTCAAACGGCGAATCATACACACACGTTGATTCTTCCGGCTTCTAATATGACAAACCTTTAAATTTTGATTAATTTGGTCATGCCATGTTTTCCTCGGTCTACCTCAACTCCATACTCCATTTACATCGTTAACGTATAATAGATTTTTCAAACCATTCTTTCTTCACGCATGCGCTATATATGTCCGAACCAACATATTTTGTTCATAATACCTTTTTTCGCTCTACATTCCATTCTAATATAAGCATTTGAAATTCTGTCGTATATCGTTCTACCACACATACGTCTTAGGGACCTCATCTCTACCGCATTTATTCTGCTCTCATCCTTCTTCTGCCAGTTCCATTCTTTGCTTCATACATAAGGGTTCAGACCAGAAATCCATTGTGAACGTCCATTTTCACTTTCATTCATAAATTCTTGTTTCCAATAACTATTTTTAAAACTCCATTCACTTTGTTACCCGCACCAACCCTTCTTTCAACTTTCTTCTTCTTTAATATGTAAATTTTTTTAACTTATAATCTTGACCAATGAGGCACGGCATCAATAAAATTAACTCGAACTATTTAATATTGGACCCGAATAGATTCAATTTTAAATGTCCACATCGGGAGATTTAGTTTTAATGGGTATCTACCCAAACGTTTTGGGGTGCGATTGATTCCTCCCCCGGTGGGAAGCGAATGCCTCGTTAATTATTGTTTAATGAACGCCAGATTAAATTATGCGCACCGAAGGTAGAAATGATGATGTTCTTTGACAGGATTGCGGATGAATATATTTGAAATTACATCACAAACGATACGTATTGAATACTGTGTTGACCTTTGCTTGACACGGAAAGAAGAAGATCAATTGAAACATATTTGAAGTGTGAAATGACTTTACGGGTTAGGGGGCAGTCAGAGGTATGAAAAAACTAGTATTTATTTTAAATTTTTTGTTAGTAATTAATTAATTTTATTAAACCAACAATATTCAATTATTATATTATGTTTTTGTTAAACAAACATAAATTATACATGAAGTTATCGCCATATTAGTTGGACCCCGTTCCATGAGTGGTGCTTTGCGGTGACCATTATAACTTTTTAAAGGTTCATCTTAAACCATTCAAATAAAAAAATATATTATTTTATAGTTAATCTAGTGCCTGATCAAAGCATTTTTTTAAATAAACAAATGCCGGCCTCTGATAATTCACTTATGGATTTTCAACAGTTAATTGTTTATGAAAAATAGAAGTTTTCAAAAAGAAAAAAGAAATCCTTCGCACTAGATTAACTACATATTAAAACATTATGTTTTATTTTATTTGAAAGATTTAAAATGAACCTGTAAGAAGTTATAATGGTTACCGCATTATGGAACAGGGTCCAACAGATATGGCGATAACTTCATGTACATATTTTTTTTTTTTAATTTGGGTCAAATCAAGTTCAAACATAATATAATAATTTTCTATGGTTGGTTTTATAAAAAAAATGTACTGTAATTTTTTTTTATAGTTAAAATACTATTTTTCATACCGCTAACTATCCGTTACCCCTTAAGGGGTGCTCTGGTCTAAAATTTTGAAGAAAAAAAAAACTTTTAAATTATCTAATGTGAGTGTGCAGTCTTTGATATTCTATACACCATAATAATATGGATTTTATTGTTTTTAATATACAACATGTAACACTAATTATGTTAATTACGAATTTTATAACACTTTAAAATCACTAATATCTACCTTAGTATCTTATTTATCGTTTCTTGAACAACGATGTAAATTTCCATTATCCAAATAAAAACAACTGTTTTATTAAAGTTTATATGTTCTATGGGAATGACATGTTGCACCTTGCAAAGAAAATATCTAATGTATCGTGTGAAAACGTCTAGAAGAAAACTAGAACTTTATTTTATTTTATTTTAGTGATATGTTTCACGTAACTAAAGCAGGGCGAAACGTGTCATTTAATTCAAATAAAATAAAACTTCTCTAAAACACTTATTTTCATCGTATTCATTAAAATATATTTTGGAACCTTGAAATGGTTGAAAAATATTTTTTATTGCATATATTTTTTTTAATTCGATTATCTTGAAGTTTTACTATATTTTATGAATGACATGTTTCGTCTGTCTAAGTTATTATCAAATGTGCACGTTTTTATTGCTATTAATTATTTAAGGAATTGTTAGAAGTCGGAAGAATCGACGTGCGTGTATGACTCGAGGAAGCTAGAGAGGTGTGTCAGGATAGAGATGTGTGGCGGTCCATTCTCTCTGCCTACCCCTACGGGAAAACGGCGTGATGGTTTGTTGTTGTAATTATTTAATATGGAGGTAACATCATTGTTCAAGAAACGATAAATTCGATTAATTAACTTACACACGGCCAAAAAAATTAAATCATTGTATCACTAGCATTAGTCATTTGTTTAATTTCATCAAATTAGATATATTCTTCAATTTCATTTTTCGTGCAGCAGCTAATATTTATAACCATTTATATTGTAAACAACGTTCTAAACAATTGAAACTTCTCATAGTCAATCCTTTTTTTGTACTATCGTTATTCTTTATCAGCTTCGTTCACGTCCGCAGCACAAGAATTCCACAATGGTAACAATCGTCGACTCGAAAATATTTCCCGTTTTTTTCTAAGGCTAAACACGTACAAAAACGAACACCGAGATGCTGGCTTCGATAAGGCCCGTAAATATCTCTTTATCATAATATGATATTAATATAGGTTGTCAATAACAAGAATTTTCTTGGAAACGTTAAGTCTCTCCTGTTATTTTTTACCCCATTTCTAAGTAATACGAATGTTCTACACACGATTATTGCAGCATAAGACTTTTCTTCGTGTTTTTTTCTCGTGCAAACGCCTACCCTTCTACTTAAGAAAACTTCAGAGGTTTGCAAGAGATCGCGCAAAACTATTTTTCTGCCAAACATACTTTACAGAAGAATTTATACTTTTTTATAATTTTTTTTCCGATGCCGTCCCAGGTCCTACCAACGGTGGCGATCACTGCAAGAAAGCCATCTCTGTCCTGCGCCACTTTGAACAGGTTCTGAACTTCGCTCATTCCTGTCCATTATTTTATATTTCGCAGCCAGGACAATTGCTTTCTACCAACTCCCCAACGTCCCTCTATTTTACCCTTCTATATCAGCCGAAGGAGGTAGTATTTTTTTCTCCTTAATCTTAATATTAATCTATAATCTAATGATGTCTTTAAAAACTCAAATAATTACATGTGGATATTGCATTTGTCGCTTTTTATTTAATCTTGATCAGCATTTGACTTCAAAAAAATTCCACTTATTTATTGTTTCTTGAACAATGATGTAAAACTCCATAATAAATAATTAATACGAATTAAAACGTCGGTTTTCTAGAAGTTTTATTTATATTTTATGGAAATAACGTGTTTCGTCCTTCTAAGGCATTATCAAATGTCAATGAAACATGTCATTCCCATAAAATATAATAAAACTTCTAGAAAACTGACGTTTTCATTCATATTAATAATAAACCATATTGTTTTTTGCCTTTCTTGGGGTGAAAATTTTTAATTCCCAAAAACTAAAAATTAACTGTTAGAAAACAGACGTTTTCATTAAGTGCTAATAAAATACATAAAATGACCACCTTCGTGGCTGAGTGGTAGGAGCTCTGACTCTCATACTGAAGGCGAAGGTTCGGGTTTGAATCCCGGCAATAAAAGTCTGATTGTAACACTGTGTTTGGTCAAGTATAGAATTTATCTACATGTCATGAGAATCAATATAATAGCTAAATTATTTAAGCATTGACGATTTTCAAAAGATGTTTTAATCATTTTCACTAATATTACTTATTCATCATTCTAATAATAATTACACATAACTTTAAGAACAAAGCTTTGATTTATAATATACCATATTACTAACGGTTATTACCCCTGGCTGTACCCAACTGATTTCTTGCTGGGTATGCTGGACTACCAATCATTGGAAATTAGACGAACTATCTATTTGGGTGTTCATTTTTTTCAACTGATTCGTGGTCGAATACATAACTCGGATATTTTGAATGACTTGACTTTGTTTGTCCCTGACAATTATCTGCGACAAAGGCAACATAGATTATTTCACCTGCCACTGTGTAGAACCAATTTACCTAAAGTTATGCCCGTGGGCAGGGCAATAATCCTTCTGAACCGCATCTCTTCGGATGTGGACATATTCCACGATAGTAAGGCTTCCCTCAGAAAACATCTATCTCTTAAATAATGTGTTGTTCTTCTTATTGTTTCTAATTATTTATTTGATCTTTATTTTTTAATTATCTCGTGTTTTTTGTGTTTTTGTCTATTTTTAAATTTCTTTATTGTATTTACTGTTTAAAATAGTTTTTTTTTTACCTACCTGTATAGTCATAAGCACTTTGGTTATACACTGTAATGTTTATGATTAAAATAAAAATAAATTGAATTGAAAAATTGAATTGAATTAATGAATTTCTGACCGCCCTAATTTTTTTTCATATAAAAACCCCTGAGGAGACGGCATTGGAGCACCATCTATGAAAGATTGCTCTAATTACCGGCTCCGCTGCGCCCCTGGCGGTTATTAAGACCCGGGCGTAAGCCAGAGAAAAATGACGAGGACTTAAGTCTTACAGTTCAGTAGTTACTGGGGGCACATACTGGTGTGTGCTGACAGGGATGTATTCCAGAATCTACTTCAAATTTGAGCTTAATGAAAGTGGAGTTCAATTTATTATCAATCAAAAATATATGTACTCGTATTTGCAACTTAAGAAGTAACTTTGTTCTGATCGCCAATATCACCGTTGATATTTGTTTTATAATAAATGCAGTATTTGAAATTCTATGTATATTTCGACATACATAAATGAATATTCTTTCATTATAAATTGGATGCTATTGAATAGATGTATAAATTTGGAAGGAGAATTTGTCATCATTATCATTTCTCGGCGATACATCCCAGTGTGGGACTTGGCCTCCTCCACAACGGTCCTCCACTGACTTCTGTATCTGGCCATCTCTCTCCGTTCCCCAGCTCCTTCCATTTTCTCCCAATCTTCTTCCACGCAATCCGCCCATCTTTTCCTCGGTCTGCCTCTTGGTCTCTTTTCGCGGGGCACCCATCTGGATATAATTTGTGGTGTTCTACCCTCTGGCATTCTTTTCCGCATGGCCAGCCTACCGTAGGCGTTGAGACTTACAGAATCTCACTACTGTTTCATGGTTAAGAATTTGTCACGTGGACAATATCCACTTTATTTATTAATTATTTTCTAGTAAACAGATATACTACTACTACTTCTCGGTGCCACATCCCGGTGTGGGACTTGGCCTCATTCACAACAGTCCTTCACTACCTTCTGTCCCTGGCCATCTCTCTTCTTCCTCATCACGCAGTCCGCCCATGTTTTCCATGATCTGCCTCTTGGTCTCTTTTCGCACGACACCCATCTTGATATATTTTTTGATTCCCTACCCTCTGGCATTCTTTCTACATTGCCAACCCACCGTAGGTGTTGAGACTGACAGAATCTCACCACTGTTTCCTGGTCAATCAGTACTTCAAGTTCAAGATTTTTTTTAATTCTTTTAAGTTCTATCCTCCAGCGTGGGTTAAATTTGTTTTCTCAGAAACTTCCTCTCATCAACGGCCAGCGTTACTTCCTCCTCTGCGTTAAAGACCATGTCTCACAGCCGTAGGTGACTACCGGTCTTATAATAGTTTTAAATATAATAATGTTTGGTACAACGGCTGAGAGACTTAGACCCCAGAAGCTTATTTCATGCATAAAAAGTTATATTTGCTGCTAAGAGGCGAATTTTTAATTCTTGTAAACAGATATATTCATAGAACCTTTTTTTTTACTTTTACACAACATACACTTTATAATAATTATAATATTTGAAAAACAAACATTTTTGGACACAGAAGCCCTTAATTAGTGATATACTCGTAGGGCAAATATTGTATAAATATTACAAATATTTTTGAAAAAAATTCTTGAATGTTACTGTAATATTAAAATTATTTATTTCGGAACGTTTATGCTTTTGTTATAACAAATATGAATTTTAAAATAATAATTAAAAGTTCTTATTGGCATTCAGGTAATTTACTTACATCAAAGAAAATAAGTCAATTATTGGACTTGACGTTTAAATAATTTGATTATTTATTATGTTTTTTTTAATACTTATATTTAATATAATATTTATTTCAGTGTCCGAAACATGTTTGTATTTTAATTTTTATTTTTGTTGTAAAGTGTGTGTTGTGTCTAATATTAAAAAAGAAATATTTTTCAATGAATCCTAATAATAATGAATACTGAATATGGAATAGATTTTTTTTCTTCTTTTTTTCTAGTAAACAGACATTTTCATTCGTATTTATTACGTTATATGGAGTTTTTATCGTTGCTCAAAAATAAATAAAGACAATTGTACGGAAATGTTATGTTTCCCCTGTTTTTATTTTGTTTTTATTATTCACAAATGCCCTATTAATTGTTAAATTTGGCGAACAGCTGTCACGACATTCTTAAAAAGTGTATAATAATAAAACTGTAATTATAACAGTGTTGTAAGTGCCGTAGTATTTCGGCCAAAACAATTGACAGATGCCTTTTCAAAG
Source organism: Lepidostoma basale (assembly GCA_022606425.2). NCBI lineage: Eukaryota > Metazoa > Arthropoda > Insecta > Trichoptera > Lepidostomatidae > Lepidostoma > Lepidostoma basale. Next base: position 3,552,891 of record JAHDVF020001589.1, on the reverse strand, counting down.
TAAATCATTACATTCCCATAAAACACAATAAAACTTCTAGAAAAACCAAATTTTCATTCGTATTTATTATTTTGATATATTTTATTACTTATTATTGCAATAATAATGTAAAAATCATAAAATCTTCATAAAATACGAATTGCATCTAATGACTAAGGAATTTCTGAATGGTATTAATTCGCAAATATGTATTTAAGTATTTTAGTCACAAATGAAGCATCGTATTCGAACAAATAAACTAAGCATGGCGTATAAACTAAGGCAAAAAAAATAATGGCAAATAAACTAAGTATAAGTATGGCGTATAAAACTATTCATAGATGACGTTAGTATGTAGATTATATAGAGGAATCTTAGAGATTAACATATATGATCAAATCTTCATAGATGGCGCATTGAAACTGACATGTGAATTCTGGTGTTTTACTTTAACACATATATCAAAATTTGTCAGACATGGTCATAAGAAAGGTGGAATGGGGAATGTTGTAATTACATAAAGCGTGCGCTTAACCCAACCAATGACAGGTCATAAGTCCTGTAAACACCTTGATCAACCATATTCAGTTTCCAATTTGCATCTTCGTCTCTTTTGAGATACAATTTAATAAACTAAGTATATAATTATATGATTCAGCTGTTCTGATCGTAATCAATGTATTGTTACTAGAAAAAGGCGTTTTCAAATGAATTAATCTTAACACGGAAAATTGTATTAACTTATTCATCTCTGGTATTACGTAGAGAAAGCATAATTAATGATCTCATTATCGTGTTAGCGGGAATATATTATCGGTAAAGAAATTATCAAGAATATTATTCATCTTTATATTCGATGGACTTTGTTCTGGTATACAGCCCATAGAAGTGGACTCGAAAATTATAAGTGATCTGTATGTTACAGGCAAAGTGTTGAACCCACAATGACGAGCCTGGGAATTTTAGAAACGCCTAGAAAATATTCGACTCCCATTAAAAATATGCTATAACTCCTATTGAAATAAATAAGATTTAAGAAACAATAAAACACTGAAATGCTTTATTTTTAAAAACGTGTTTATTGTTTCTTGAGCAATGATGTAAAACTCCATATTAAATAATTTATACGAATGAAAACGTCAGTTTTCTAGATGTTTTATATTTTTTTATTTTTTAGACTTTCATTTTATAGACATTTGATAATGCCTTAGAATGGCGAAACATGACGATCCCAAAGAATATAATAAAACTTTTAGAAAATTGATGTACGTAAAATTGAAAATTCTCATTAGTATTATTTTTAAAAAATGATGTTTTTTTTCAACAAACTAAGGGGTATCGCTCTAGGTGGGGCATCATTGGAGCAACAAAGTAAAACTGCATTTATTTTGTTTTCAATTTTATTTATAAAAATATCACAACATAAATGAAGTGCTTAGTGTGAAAGTGATGAGAAATTTATTCGGAATATCTTATTTGGATTTATTTATTGATCTAGCAATTGCATTGTGTAATTTGGTTGCTTATAGAATTCTTTAAATGACTGCATCATAAGTAAAAATAAACAAAGGTTCCCTGAGATGGTTTAGACTTATGAAATGAATGGACGAGAGAAAAATGGTGAAAACGTTGTTTACATGCAGTGAGAGTGGAAATAAAAACCGCAGAAGGCTAAGGAAAGCATGGTAAGACCAAATTAATCAAATCATAAAAAGGCAGTCACATACGAAGCCCGAAAAATCGTCGAGCGTGCGTGTTACGATTTATAAATGGAGAGGAAGCTGGAGAGGTATCATCATCGGCGTGATGGTTTGTTAGTTAGTAAGTTAGTCATTATAATGGTTTGAACACTTGAAAATAATGTATAAAAAAATAAGTCTACCGAAAATATATGTTAACTATGTAAAGGAATAAGAAATAGATAGAACACATACATAAAAAAACAAGATAAGAGTGTATTTTACTTTATTCCTATTACCTTCATAAATAAGATGAATAATGCTTTTTCAAATAAGATGAAATGACGATTGAAGTAGGCAGAAGAAGAATCGTTTGTTAAAAAAGTAGCTTAATCGGTTTTAGAATTGCATATATGTATATGTATTTTAACACGTGTAAGTAAAAAGGATTGCTCACAAGTATAATCTATATTGATTTAATCTGATTGCATCATAAGTAAAATTAAAAAATAATCCCTGAGATGGTGTGGACATATGCAACGAATGGATGAGAAAAATGTTGTATACGCAGTGTGAGTGAGAAGAGAAGTCGTGGAAGACCAAGGAATGCATGGCATGAGAAAAAAATCAAATACTGAAAGGCGGACAAATTCGAAGTCGGAAAAATCAACGAACTTGTATGTTACGATGTATGCATGTAGAGGAAGCTATAGAGGTATGCCAGAACAGAAGGGTGCGGCGGTCCATCCTCTCTACCTATCCCTACGGGGAAATGGCGTGATGATTAGTTAGTTAGTTAGTTATAATCTATATAATTCGGTTTCATGTCCTGTGATCAGATACTTTTTATAATTAACACGCTTTTTCGCTCACCTCAATCAATATGTAATTCGTTTATTCAAAAATTCGTGCATCTAAAAGCTTCGATTCACTATGAATAAATGAAAATTGCGTTTTTTTACATCTTCTTAAGACATTACGTAATTCAGGTATTTTTCAAATTGAACACTTTGCCAACAACGTATACATTTCAACCCCCCTATATTTGTGAGCGGTCTTTTGTTGGCAGAGTGACTCGGGGGACCAGTCTTATAAGAGCGTTTATCGCTTAACTAATGACGGTACAGGGTGTTCCGCATTTATCTTCTTTCTGTATAATTTCTATTTATTATTAATGGTTGTGAAGACGGAAAATCGGATTCCCAGAACATCTTATAGCAATCATCTTAATTAATGATCTATAAAAGGAACCTTAATAAGGGTCAGGACTTAAACTCCATTGTGCACAGCCATCTTTGCTTCAGTCGATATATTTCTATTTGCGGTAATGACTTTGAGTGCACCATTTATTTTGTTTCCAACTCCAACCCTTCTTTCGATATCCTTCTTTTGCCAGCTCCAAGATATTAATTTATTTTAAACTGTTAAATTAAATAACTTTGTTTTTGTATCACAATCGTATTTTATTTTACACGACAGCTGTTTCATCAACTTATTTTGACATCATCAGGTGGAACACCTAAACAATGGACTATATTAATTTATCTATAAACCCGTTGTCGAGCTGTTCGTTCATAACATAGATGTCACTATCTCGATGGCAATTCGCACCTATCTGACAGCTGCCTTGATAAGAGATTAGACGCTAGACTACGTTTTGATATCACATCAAAGGGATTTCGTGTAAGGTTGATTTTTTATTTTCTTTATAGGGTCGAAGCACCTGTATTTGACCGCCCCCCAGTAAATGACCGTAGGTTAATAAAACAAAAGATTATAAGAATTGCTCTATGTGTCCAGTCAAAAAACTTTAATCCCAAGAAACTATGACAAAAGAGGAAGGCAGAGACAACTGTTGGAAAGAAACAACTGTGCCTTGTCAAACGGTAGAAGTGCGTCTTCCCGTTGTTGTTCTGAGATTGTTAGTTTTTTTTATAAGGAAAAGTGTGGAAAATGTTTTTTTTAATGTTATTTCTTATGCAATTCTTTGAATATTTACATATTTTTATATGTTAGGGTGTTTCATAATGCGACAATGTAACAAAATCTATGTTTTGTATCAATATAACCCGAAGTGGTCAATTACTGGTGATTGTGCTATTTTTTTAGAGAAATATTAATTTTAATAGTAATACTAATTTATTTCAATAAAAAATGTTAGAGAATTTAGAGAAGTCAATGTGTTTTTTATTGTTTTCTTTTATTTTGTACACTGAAATAATGAAATTAATGCCTTTAATGTGGATTTCAGTACAAGCTGAACCTTAAACGGTCATTCATTGGTGCTTTGACCCTATTTGTTGAAAAAACCTTTTATTATTTTGATCCCAACGCAATCATTTACGCTGTTTTTATCATAGTGCGAAGGTGGTAAGGACTAGAAAAGGAATTGAGTTTTCTTTCCCAATTTTTTTAGTAAAATTGGGAAAGAAAACCGAGTGGTGGTCTAGGGGATAGAACGCTAGGCTCTTGATCAATTTTGGGACATGGGTTCAAGCCTGGACACGACCAGATTCCTTCTTCATAATAACGAGCTATTTTCAGCTCACATTGCAGATTGTAAAATAAATTCTAATATCATTGATATAAATTCTTGATGTTAGTCTTTTTTTTTTTTTTAAATCGCTTCAACTTGAACTTGGATCTTTTACGGAGGTTCAGTTCTTGTGGCTATTCCTTTTATTTCTGAAAAGGTATTTTTGTGAATTTTTATTATAAAGGGCTTGATTTATATGGCCCGGATGTTTTTTTTTTTTATATACAACAGGTTGTTTGAACCCAATTACTGTATACAATTATTTTTTTGAGCTATTATATTGATTCTCGTGACATGTGATAGGTAGCCAATCTATCGCCATTTTATTGTCAAGTGAATTCTACACCAGACCAAAGACAGTGTGACAATCACACTTCCATCGCTGGGAATCGAACCCGGGACCTTCGGTATGGAAGTCAGAGCTCTTACCACTCTGCCACGAAGGTCCTCTGATGCAGGATTGATTTTGAACGCCTATGGCAGCTGGGGGTGTTTGAGTCGTAATTTTAGAGGTATTTCATTGCAGGGTTAAGTTAGGTTAAATTAGTTAGGAGTTGGGTAGTCGTTAAAGACGTTCGGTATATTTTAATGAATGATTTGTTAATTTTTTGTCGAAAGAAAAATTATGTTTCTAAATTAACAAAATATTATTCCAGTATTTTGAAATATTCATACAAAATAAAATACGACACCAAAAACCTATTGATCATGACTTACAATATAGAGAACTGATTTACATCTTGCCAAACATGTAATAAAACATGTTTGTTTTCTTACCAGTAAGGATTCACATTTTACCAGTACATACAGTACGTGTTTACTTATACTTATGGTTAGATTATAATTTACTATCTAACCCTATGCTCACTATATAAGTAAATTAACTAACTAACTATCATGCCGTCTCGGAGGGTTAGGCAGAGACGATGGATCGCCACGTTGTTCTATCCTGGCAAAATTCTCGCGCCTCTTCTACATTCACACATAGTGACATGCACGCTCATCGATTGTTCCTACTTCGAACATGGCCGTTTATCAGTAATTGATTAATTTGGTCATGCCATGTCTTCCTTGGCCTTCCTTGAATTCTTTTCCCATTCACACTACTTGTATATATCTTTTAAACCATTCTTCCCTCATCCATTCGTTCCATGATGTCCAAAACATCTTAGTGACCCTTTCTTAATTTTATTTATCACTCATTCATCCGCCTTACATTCCTTTCTTACTTCATCATTAGATATTCTATCATACATTGTTTTTCCGCGCATTTTTCTTTGTGACCTACTTTATAAGTAACAAACTAAAACGTCAAATATATCCTTTATATAGAAATAGAGTTTTTTTTTTAAATGCCGACAAAATCAAAATTTTCCATTGAAACAACAACTTTACTGCATAACTTAATTTTCTCTCTTCTCAGTCGTATTCCTCATGGTTAGGGGTCGTGTCCCTCATGTCAGACTCCAGGCTGTAGCTAATGAGAGACCAGTCAGATCCCTGATTTGATCGGACTAGCGGATCGGCTCGGTGGTCGTCCTTGTGGTCGCCTTCCCTCCACTTTGCCCATGATGATGAGCTTTTCAAGGTTGTCCGGATCTCTCCGGTCTATGTGTCCAAAATATTTCAACACTCTCTGAGAGCACATCCGCGAGAGTCTTGTCATGATATCCAGCAGGTCATAGATTGATTGGTTTGTTCTTCTTGCCATCCAGGGTATTATTATAATTTATATTCTTTTGTTGAATCGCTCTTTACATCATTACAGCGCGAGCCAAATTGATGTTATTGGTATGGCTATCATATTGATTCTCGTGACATGTGATTAGTAGCTAATATATTGCCATTGCCGGGAATAGAACCCGAGACCATCCTGGTGGCAGCCAAAGCACTTATCCTCTCAGCTACGAATGTCGTATTTTATTCTTAAATAATAAAGTCAGTAATGGGAATGGGTAAAGAGAAAGAAGAAATATATATATTCATATGGCAATATAGAACTCATATGTTAATATAGAAGTTCAAAGAATTGGTGTATTTTAAAGTACTAGAAATAAGATATTCCATTGTTTTGGCGCAAACACTTTGATATTTGAACATTATTAACTGTTTAAATAAAAAACTAAGCAAAATTTTTTTTTTTTTAAAAACTTCAATATAAAGTTATTAGTTATGAACTTGGATCGGGGCATTCAGTTTGTTAAAAATGCAATCAGATTAGTCGATTGCAGAATAGTTGTATAAATGTTATGTAAAAAAATAAATATACATTATAGTATATTAATTAAAGATTTTTTTTTAATTTTGTGCTCTTTAAAAATTTGCAAATTTAAAGAAAAAAACTCAGCGCTTAATTGCGTTTTCAGTTTAGAAAACTTTCAGATGAAAATAGCTAAACCAGAGTGACCAACACAACCACGAAACGTGGAACGAAACGCTCATTTATTCAGAAGTTTAAATTATTTTAATACCCTCAGGCCTAATGAAATTTTTGGAATGAAATTTTTTTAACAAACAAGTTTGCTGGGAAAAGATGTCAAGTATTTTATTTAATCCGAAGTTGAATTGCAAATTCAAACCATAGCCAAAGAAAAATAATGAAAAGCCCGAATTATTTTAACTTGATTAAATGAAATTTATTACTTGATTAATATAAAAATAATTTATATGGGAATTTGAAGAGTTTGCTCGTTGAATTATGTATTATGATTTTCAAAAGACGTCAATCCATTTAGTTGATTATGTCAATAGGCTATGTATGAAAGAGCTTTTAAAAAGCTTTAATAATATTGACATAAAGTGGACATGCCATAATTCGAATGGTTGACCGTTTAAAGGTCAAGTTTAGTTTTGATCTTCTACAAAAGATTCCATTTATATTATACCAAGATTCCTATTTTTATTTATATAACGAATACCTTTTGAAATTATTGAGGGTTATTTATATAACGTGAATAAATACAATTATGCCTTAAAACCTACCGAAAATGCTGGCTTGTAGCGATTGTAGCGAAAAAAAAAATATTACAACTCGAAGCGAACTAATGAGCCGAATAATTCTTGCTAAAGGATTATTGAATTTGTTAAAAATATGTTCTCTGAAAAATGAATTTTTCTTATATGAAGAGAAAATACAAAGGTTACTATTACTTTGAAGGTTTTATTTATATATTTATCTATTTTTGGTACACAAACAAAGCATCTAATATAAGAATTAATTGTATCTCAATAGAGACGAAGATGCAAATTGGAAACAGAATATGGTTGATCAAGGTGTTTACAGGACTTATGACCTGTCATTGGTTGGGTTAAGCGCACGCTTTGTGTAATACAACATTCCCCATTCCACCTTCCTTCTTATGAACACCATGTCTGACAAACTATTTGGAAGTTGTATATATGTTAAACTCTAAGACTACTCTTTACGTGGAAGTTTATACAATCTACATACTAACGCCATCTATGAAGATTTGTGTTTATTAAGCATTAAGCAGAACATCTTTTTAACACAATGTGAAAGAAAAAATAAACAAACAAACCAAGTATGATAAAAAAAAGGAAATTCATATCAGATAAATTGATACAATAGCATTACATGAAGAAAAAATAATTCAAGTTAAAACAATAATTTCAATAAATTACAATATCTCTTGTAAGAAAATAAATGTAAACAATAAATTATGCAAAATCTAAACATAAGCCGTTGAATCGTGGTCAGGTAAGCAAATATGTATTTTGATGGTCAGTTGAGTTGTGTGGACTAACGAAGAGGGGGGGCCCCACGTTGGGTGCCATTTGTGCGGCTAACCGCGCGGCGCGAACTAACTCCCCAGCGAATGTGTAGCAAAAGGATTCATAATTATTGCGGTCGTACCGCGCTCATAGTTGTGTGGTCGCACGTGTATAATAGATGGACTATTGCTGGGAATTTTGTGGATGCTACAGCATAACCATTATCAATCATCAGAAATGTATCTCATTTATTTACACAAATTAACCAACGCTTTACATAATTTAGTAAAAATTCATAAATTTTAGCGAATCGAGCTCTAGTTGCTTTAAATAAGGCAGTTGTGTCATTGTAAAACTTTTTCTTCCATTATTTGCATTATTACATAAAAAAAAATGAAATGGCCCAAGTACGGTGCCTTGTGGTAATTCAAATAAAAACGTTGTCATCATAATCCTATGTACATTATTTGATGGGTATTAGCTTCCTCCAAGAAACGTCTCTATCTGCCACCTTCCAGATTTTTTTGCCTTACCAATAGACATTATTTTGTGTAAATTTGAATCAGAATTTAAACTCATTATAAAATATCATGAATATGACATGTGTCAATAGCACAAATGAACAATTTTCATTAAAAACTTTTTGATTAACCATAAACAATGTATTTTCAAAATAGAACGATCCCTTTCTCTATGTATCATTTATGTGACTTGTGTATTCAAAATATACGTGAATACAAACTCAAACATTTCTAATACTATACTCGTATTTTGAACAATACGAGAACATCAATTTGAAAAGTTTTGGAAATATATCACTCTAACTTTATTTAATCTAGCAGCTTTTCATTTTATTAGTCAAATGTGTATAAAAATATTAATATTTATTAAATTGATCAGATATTATTTTTTCTTTTTTAGTTTGACATTTTTTAAAAAAACAAAACATTTAAATATTTTGTTTGGACACCACTTCATTTTGTTTTATAACACTATCAACGGAACTTCATCAGGGTAATAAAGCAAACTGACTTAAATATTATTTCTAGATATTCATTTTACTTATTTAATTAAATGATTAATTCGCTTAGTGTTTCTTCTTCTCCTTCATGTCCTGTCACTCCCTCGTGGTAAATAGGGCCTCGGAGATCCTTCATCACCCGACTCTATCGCACGCTCATTGCTAACAGCATTCCAAGTGAGTCCTGCTATCTTAATCCCGTCCTGAAGGTTTTTTCTCCAGTTGGTTTTAGATATGCCTCGCTTCCTCTTTTCACTCACGGAGTGAGCGATGCAGTCTGCGTTCCATCTCAGAGTATGGCCGATCCATAGCCATATGCACTGTTTTTTCTTTTTTTTATATGGGAGTTGCATTATTATTTACCTTGCTTATGATATACAAGGTTTATATTTCATCAAGTGAATTTTTCTGCATTGTTTTATTCTTCGAGTACATCTAAAAGTGGATCAATCAGGAACTTCTCAACATTCGTCTTGTGGAGAGGAAACCACTTAAAACCGTTGACAGTAGTCATCAAGCCTTCCGTTACACCAGAAGAATGTTCGACATTTTGTATCCTACGAGTACTTTGGTTTATTTTACCAATAGCCATATGCACTGAGTGACTTGTTCTCTAATTGGCTTTTCTCCTGCTTGGACCTGAGAACGGCAATAATTGTTCTTAATTAATGGGAACCTGTAGGGAAACCTGGCTGCGAGTACCTAAAAGAACGTATCGTTCCTTACAGTCTCTCAAAACCATTCTCAAGTCTGTTCTCAAGATTCACATTCTACTTGAGTATTTTTATTAGTAGAGTACATAAGTTATTTTTCTTCTGCTGTCTTCGTTTCCTCATTACTGAGTAAACAAAATAGAATAGTACATATTTTATTATAAAAAAAAAATAGTACATATTTTTATACCTAATGTCAAATATAAGCGCATGGTTATGCGCAATAAATCATTTTTGAATGTTACTCGTATTATTGCTCCTCGCAAAATAACATTAATGATCTGCCCATGTAGTTTATTAAAATGCTTATATTTTTGTTAACGGCAGAGAGAATAATATTTTTTTTATACATTAGTTCTCACTGAAGCTTTTACAAGTTTCATACTTCACACAACGTAAACCTCCCTTGATCCAACACAAACACCGTAAATGAGGGTGGTCGACAACAATTGGATTAATTACTTCGATTGTTTTTTTTCAACTAAGAATAGTTATATAAAAAGCTTTAACCAATTAAAGTTAAGTCGCCCTCCTAACATGATTTCTCCAAGATGCTCTGTCTAAGGTTAGCACCATATTCAGTCATCATTGTGTCATCATAATATCCATATTCAGTCATCATAAATGACCTCAAGGTCTTCAAGGGTACCGTCTAGAAGAGCAAGACGAGAATCTATAAAGCATGCGTAAAACCAATACATATGACGTCGAAGCAAGGGCAGACACAGCAAGGACCAAACAAGTTTTGAGGACTTCCGAGATGAAGACACTGAGAACGATAGCAGATAAGACGCTGAGAGATCGCGTGAGAAACACCAGAATAAGATAAATATGTGAGGTTGAGGATATTATAAGATGGAGCAGACAGCGAAAAAGGGACTGGTACGGGCATGTTCAAAGAAGGGACACCACCAGACTCTCCTATATTGCGTTGCATAATCAGCCTCATGGGACTCGTCCTCGTAGAATACCTCCTAAAAGATGTAAGTTTACCTCACAGGAGGAGCAACACTCTGGAGAACAGACCACATAGGTTTACAAGAAGGAAGAAAAAGAAGAATGTTCAAACAATTTCGTTTTCCGTTCGGGCACTTTGTCTGAAATCTAATACAATTTACAGCAAACACGTATAACTTTTGTGCACACTTGGAGCTGAACTTCATCACGCTCTCGGGTCAAAGTTTCCCAACACCGCTATAAATATGTGCCATATCTCTCGGCTCGCATCTTTTCCCGCGAAGCCTTTCTAGGGGTTTAAATACATAATTTCTCGGTTAGTTGAGAAAGCGAGTGTGAAATTACTCCGAGTACAAAAAGTAACATAATAAGAAAAGTCATTAAAACGCCTGAAAAGCACCAAAGCCGAGAATTACGTGAGCAATTTTCATTTACGTACTTTAATCCAAATCGTGGCTTCACACACGTCATAAAATTTAAGGATTCCCGTTTTTATGCTAATTCGCAAACTAAAGCTATTTTTTAATTGTTGTTTTACCTTGAAACTAATATTAAGTTGCCCCTATAGCTATACTCGTATATACTATTAAATGTTAAAATTTAAAACACTGTTATGATATTACCATTTTTATTATTTGTCGTGACAGCTGTTTCGCCAACCGATGTTGGCATCATCATATGTTACAAACAACTAAAAATACAAATTGAAAGAACAACTATTTATAACAAAATACGTTGGTGCTGTTTGGTGTTGAAATTATATAAGTTTTTCGATTATTTTTTGACAGCTGTTAAAATAATTTTTCGTGATTGTTTTTAACATTCATGTGCATTGATTCCTTTAGTTAATGTTGAATTATCGTAGTATTTCGGCTAAAACAATGGACATTTAAACTACTTATGATCTTAATGATCTACACATTATTACGAAAAATCAAAATATAATATATGTAGGGTGTATCGGAAACTTCGGTCCGTTTTTTGTATGAAAATCGCATTTATTTAAAAGGTAAAATGAAATAAAAACATTAATCATAATAATTTCCATCGTTAGCCACTGCTTTTACCATCTTTCTGGCAATAGATGAATCCATCCTCGAAAAAACACCTCGTCTTTTGAGGTAATCCAGTCATCGACCCAATTCTTGACATCTGCAAATGAATGGAAGTGTTGCTCTTCTGAGGCATGCGTCATGGATCTGAACAAGTGGTTGTCCGATGGTGTCACGTCTGGTGAATAAGGCAGGTGCGGTATAAACTCCCAACCCACATTATGTATGTTGTTTTTGATATGAGGTCTGATAACACTTTAATTCGCACCGCATTCACTACTTATATTTTCATTCGACACTCTATCATACTAAGATTTTTCACACATTCGTCTTAGAGATCTCATTTCGACTGCATTTATTCTAATTTCTTTTTTCTTTTGCCAGCTTTCTTTACTTCCATACAAAATGGTCGGTACAAGAACATCGTGTTCCTAAAATTGTAAAATGCAAATCACAAAAATCTTCTTTTTCTAGTTAATCATATAGAAAAGGTGCCTGATTGGTAAATGTGTTTATTTTCCGTTACACTCTTGTAAATTAATAAAATTATTTATTTTTAAGTATTTAAGTAAAATAATAATATTAATAAATTGGATGGCTTTTAAAGCTCCGTTTTCAATAATTAATCATCTAAATGCTGCTTCGGGAAATGTTCCATGTTACAACGTAGTTATAAGCTATGCATATTTAATATGGGAACGTTTTAAGTCCCCATCTAAAATCTGAAGGGCTTTCAATGCACTCGAGGTCTGCAGCTAAATTGTTTTAGGCTAAAGCTCCGGCAACCACAAAAGCCCGGTTGTCGAAATGTGTACATGAACAACGTTTTTGCTCGGACAATTTGTTTATCGCAGAAGGTAATACTTATCACAGTAGCCTAGCTTGCCTTCCACCCTGGCTTTCAGTGTTCCGATACATAAGCTGGTGCCATTCCATGTGAAACTTAACGTGTGTTTTAATTTTGTATTAATTTGCTAAGAAGTTATTCAAACTTGTTTAATTTAATTAATTCTGAAATAATAGTTTAATACTGAAAAAGAATGGCGTGGTTCTAATGTACGGAAATACGATAAACAGCTTTATCGTTCAACAGAAAATTTGTTTAACAATATCTGGGTATCTGAAATCACATAAAAAAAGATAATTTTGTATTTGAGGAAATATTTTTCTGGAAATTGACAATTATATGATAAAATTAGTTTGAACGGAAACGTTTATCTAGAAATTTTAACATTGTTTTTGGGAATAACATTATTTTGCCTTTCTAATGCTTGAAAACCTTTTTTAAAAAGGTATTATCAAATATGATATATTAATGGGAACTACATACATTATATATTACATTCATTATATATTACATACATTATATATTACATACATTATATATTACATTAACCCTATTTACTTTGCATAATCCGCCTCATGGGACTCGTCCTCGTGAAAGACCTCCCAAAATATAGGACAGATGGAAATCTACCTCACAGGAGGAGCAAAGCAAGCACTCTGGAGAAGAGACCATATAGGTCGGGAAGGAAGAAGAATAATAAGAAGAAGATATATTATAATTTAATCCCTTAGCAAGTCAAAATATATAATATCATTCACATAATACTCGTATATGTATATAATAAAACTTCTAGAAATCATACTTTTTTGCCTTGCCTTGCTTAGCAATATCCCATGTTTTATTATATAATGCTTTTACAAGATGAAATATGTCATTCTCATAAATATAATAAAATTTCTAGAAAACAAACGTTTTTAATCATATTTATTGTTTAGTTTAGAAACAATGAATAGTCCTGAAATACGAAAACCGTATGGTTGAATTAGAAATAAAGTGTATTTTAACTGTTTTATTTTAAAATACGTATCAAAACTCATTTATTAATTTCTATGAAATTGTTGAGCCAGCTGTTTCGCTCACATTTGCTGGTATTATCAGGTGTTACTTACAGCTTTTTTCAAAAAAAGTTGAAATTTTTTTAAATGTGTTTTTGTAAAGTAGGTAAACTTTTTTTTTACGCGAGCAAACGTATTTTTTTATAAATGTTAAAGAAACAGTAGCCAATTATGATTAATATTAAATTTGATGAACCTATCCACCCAGCTTTCCCATTAAGATTTCGTCATAAAAGATTACAAAAGGAGAAAGTAGGATTATTTTTTTAATATTTTATTTCAGAAAAGTAATCTGATCTTGGTTGCCAATTTCGGTAATGGTTTTGTTGGGAAGAAAATTAAAATGAATTTTGCTTTCACTAAATTTATGATTCGAAATTGAAGTGTATTTTTCCGGATATTGGGCAAAATAATATTGTGCCAAGGGAGATGAGAATGTTATTGTATCGTGTCGGTGGGTGGTAAGGATTATACGAATTAAAAATGACCAAACGAATCATTGAATTAAATTTAAAAAATAATTATTAAATTCCTATAATGAATACTTCCTTATATAAAATATGAAATTTCTTAAAACATTTTATCCAAAAAAGCTAAAATATCAATGCAAAATGGTGTACTTGTACCGACCCTTATGTATGGAAGCGAAGCATGGAACTGGCAAAAGAAGGTTGAAGGTAGAATAAATGCAGTAGAAATGAGATCTCTTAGACGAATGTGTATGATAATGTGTCGAATAAAAACATAAGAAGTGAATGCGGTGCGAATAATGGTATTATGAACAAAATAATGAAAGGATCATTAAGTAGGTTTGGACACATGGAAAGAATAAATGAAGAAAGAATGGTAAAAAATATATACGTTAACGATGATGGAACTAGAAAAAAAGGAAGACTGAAGAAAACGTGGCATGATCAAATAAACCAAATATTGAATGTCGGCTACGTGAGGAGTAATCGACGTGAGTGCATGACATGATGTATGAATGTTCAGGAAGCAAGAAATATGTGTCATGAAAGAAAAGTGTGGCAGTAAATTCTTTCTGCCTACCCCTTATTAGACATTACTTTTCTGAAGAAGCACTTAATTAGCTTATTGTATCTTGAACAATGATGTTAAACTCCATATTTAATAATTAATACAATGGACTATTTAATTAATACAAATGTTAACATCCGTTTTCCTGAAGTTTAATTATATTTTATAAGGCATTTCATAATGCCTTAGACAGGCGAAACATGTCATTCACATAAAATATAATAAAACTTCTAGAAATTAGACTTTTCCTGAGTATTCATCACTTAATGTTTGTTGTGGGATTATTAAAAATCATTTTAAACCCAATTTTTTTATCGAACCAACCGGTTTTGTTCGCACCCAAACTCCCCCAGGTTAACAAGAAACCAACTTGTTTATACCAGAACAACAAATTTGTTTTTATAATCCTGATGAATGTCTGTTGATTTGATAAAACTATCAGGGACTTCTCTTTGAGAACTCCGTTATCTTGGAAGCTATCCATCTTTATATTCCAGATGGTTATCTTCGACAGCGTCAGCACAGACTGTTTTATCTCCCAGCATGCAGAACCAACCTGCCTCTGGTGATACCGGTGGGGAGAGCAATTAAACTGCTGAACGTGATCGCTTCGGAGATCGACGTCTTTCATATTTGTGAAAGTACGTTCAGAAGACAAATACTCTTGATTTTGGAGAGTATTATGTATTCCTAATGTCGAACCATCTCTCATGCATTCCGGGTATTATATATTTTTTTATGTTTTACCTGTTCTTAAACTTTATTTGTTGTTTGTAAATACCTTTTGAGAAAATAAATTGATTTGATTTAATTTGAAAACAAATTAATAATATATAATGTAATAAATAAAAAAGTAAATAAGTGTTTTAAATTATTTTTGATTACATATTGGAATGACTAACTTCATCATGTGACTTTGAAAACTGTGATTTTTATTGCTATAATTCGAATATTTAATTATAATAAATAAACGAATAATTGCACTAATATATTACAGTATACTAGTGCGGGTTATTGTTAGTATTTCTTTTTACAAATATAACTATCTAACCATCACGCCGTCTCCCCGAAAGGGTAGGCAGAAAGAATGGACTGCCACGCTTTAAAGTGGCAATCCATCCTTCTCTTTTCGCCCCCGCGAGAGATGCGGTGTGATGGGTTGCGAACCTTTTACAAATATTATTGTGCAAAATATTCGAAATTACCTCACTAGACTGTAAAAGTTCGTTGGTACTATTTTACACTTTCTACGATTAACTTCATTCATATGTCGTTTCATGACGTGTTTTCGCAATTCGTGAGTTGGCACGCGTGAAATGTCTGGCTGTTATATTTAATATCATTGATGGCTAACTTCATCATGTCGCATTTTCGAAGCAGGGTGCGCGCGCAACTCTCAATTTAACCATCTACTTAACGCGCCAAAAGAAATAAAGCTCCAAAAAAAATTCGTATAATTGAATAATTTCAGCGACAAAAAATATGCCACAATTTTAATGAGCTAATTAATGAAACGCTCTCCGAGGTTTAATTAAATCATAAATTTGTCAATACACATTGTTTGCGAACAAATTACCAAGACAATTTGTTAGAAGATTGTTATTTTTATTACGTAATTTTCAACAATTTGTATACTGCAATAGCTTACCGGGCAATTACTAAGTAAGATTGAGCAGACGGAAGAGAAAAAAGTCCAGTGTCGGATTATATTAGGAGTTGCTGAGTAGGGATTTGTAAGGAGAAGAAATTAGTATTGGGGAAATTATTTCTTATCTCGGAATACGCAGTTAGGATGTTCCAGCGAATAGGAGGTTTCATCTGCGTTCTCCCTCGCCATCTTTGGAGAATTCGTTTGTTTGTTTTTGTTTTATTATAGCTTATATACGGAATTAATTTGAAGAAAGTTTTCTTAATTCAAATTATAGCACTTTATTTTTTATATAAAACGAGCTTCATTTTTTTTTAAGTGCATACAACGTTTTGTGTATTTTTATAACGTGACATTACTATTGTATAATATTATTATTCTATTTAGATTTAACAAAAGTGTAAATAATTCGTTGAAATATTTATATTAACCGTATTATACATACAAATTAAATGTACGCAAAAGCATTTTATTTCTCTTTCATATAGCAAAACACAATTATTTTATTTTAATAGTAAAAATTTTGCAGGTAAAGTATTGACATCGAATTAAACGAGTATATGAAATATTATATTATATTATAAAAAAAATTTAAATACAATATATTTTACTTTTTCATTATATTGACAATAAGAACAGTGTTTAAAATATGACTTTAAAGTAATGAAAACAGAAGCAAATTGATAGAAAATGTCTTTATTTTTATATATTTAGGGTGCTTCCCCTTTTGTGTGCTTCTGCTTTTGACCAGAAGATGGCAGCAAGCTGCCGAAACCGGTCGACGATAAACACAAGTGGAAGCACACTAAATATATAATAATTAAGAAATTTTTTATCAATGTTTTTGGTTTTCATTATTTAAAATGAACTTCTACCAAGAAATTTCAATTAAAAATATTAATTATTATAATTTTAAAGTTTTTTTTACAATATACATTTAGTTTTATTCCACTTGTTGTTTAGTTTTAACAAGTTTCTGCAGCTTGCCGTTGGTCAGAAGATAGCGGCGATCTGTCGAAATCGGTCGAAACCAAAAAACAAGTTGAAAAAATATATATAGAATTATCTTTTTTTTTTCTTTATTAAAGAACAGTGTTCATTTTAACTCGTTTTAGCTCAGGGTGAATCTATTTTTAAGTGTTGAAAAATATCCGTGAAACGTGAAGTGATAAAGTTGAGAATGGGCTAAATTGAGGAAAGAGAGTTTTGAAGAATTATGATTGCACTACGAGAACACGTAAAGGCTTTCTCATTTGAGCGTCCCAGAGAATAAAGAACATGTGACAGCTGCACAGAAAATAGTCTTCTTTTTTAAATACCTAAATAAGATATTTAATACTTTGCACGATCTTTCAATACTTTGGAATGTTTATTCGGCGCTTTTAAATACGTTTTCTTTCAAATAAAGAACTTATTTTTTTAATTATTAACTAACTTACCATCACGCCGTTTTACCAGAGGGGTAGGCAGAGAGGATGGATTGCCATTTCAGTTATTGATTAATTTGGTCATGCCATGTCTTCCTTGGCCTTCCTCGACTTCTTTTCCCATTCACACTACTTGTATTTATCTTTTTAACCATTCTTCCCTCATCCATTCGTTCCATATGTCCAAACCATCTTAGTGACCCTTTCTTAATTTTATTTATCATGCATTCATCCGTCTTACATTCCTTTCTTACTTCATCATTAGATATTCTATCATACATTGTTTTTCCGGACATTCTTCTTAGTGACCTCATTTCTACGGCATTTATCCTACGTTCATCCTTCTTCTGCCAACTCCAAGCTTCACTTCCATACATAAGGGTCGGGACTAGAACTCCATTGTGCACAGCCATCTTTGCGTCAGTCGATATATTTCTATTTGCGGTAATGACTTTGAGTGCACCATTTATTTTGTTTCCAGTTCCATCGCTTCTTCAGATATCTTTCTCCATTCTACCATCTCTTGTAAATATGCTTCTCAGATAAACAAATTCGGTAACTTGCTCTAATTTCTCACCGTTCGCCTTTATGTCATAATCTGTCATACATTCTTCCTTTTAAGATACCATAACTTTAGACATTGACACGTTCATCATAAGTTCATACTTATTGGATAGTTCGTACATTCTTGACACTAAGACTTGTAGATCGTCCATGCTGTCAGCGATTAAAACAGCATCATCTGCATATCGTCACCTGAGAGTAAGAGGGTTCCAACAAACAAAATTTCACATTTGCCTTTTTTTCGTGAAAAGGATTCTTACTTACCTTATCTATACGTACAATTAAAAAAAACATGTAATAGTATCATCATTTTGATGTGACGAAAAGAATCAAGTTCCATCTGATCATTCAAAACACACGATTCACTGAAGAAGGATTCATTTAAACTTAGAACTTTATTATTCCAACTATTGCCAGACAAAATTTACACGTTTCTCGGTAAAAAAATCTCTGGAAATTGGAATAAAACCCTTTTATTCCAAGATGAACACCCGATACCAACAAAACTTTGACTTCATTTTCTCAGCTTTTTACTTTTGTCAGTTGGAACCTTCTTACTCTCAGGTGACGATATTACAAACAGCAATTTTTTTAACGTTATCGACTAAAACTTCATTAAGACAAAACAAATAACAAAATAATCTGAAATTAAACGACAACTCAAACTATGATATTTATTGCTTTACCTGGTTCAAAACTGGTGGAAATTATTGAAAATTCAATTATGTGCGCACATATTTAAAAAAGTTACAAATTTTCGTATTAAACTTTTTTACCAGTTGTATAACGAATTTTTTTCAAATAATTTCTTAATGGAATCTTGATAAACCGGGCGTTTGCTTATAATGTAATTTTTGTAAGTATGCAAATTAAAAGACAACTCATAACTTTTTAATTGAACAAAATAACGAAAAGCAATTTAATATTTTACTTGGTAATTTATTTTATAAAAGTTTAAGCCTATCAAATTTACGAGCATTCTTGAAGACAAGATTTGTTTACTAGCATTTTTTTTCTTTCTTGTATACAACCCAATTAAACCCAATTATTATATACATCTTGCAATTTCACCACATCCGTATATTGTGGCATACAAACTCGTCGACTTTGCAAACATCATTCACGTATGAGTGTATTATTTTTCTAATTATTAAAACCAACTAACTATCACGCCTTTCCACCAGAGAAGTAGGCAGAGAGGATGGACCACCACACTGCTCTGTCCTGACATATATCTTGAGATTCCTCCACATTCACACATCGTATGCATGCTCGTATATTTTTCTGTTTTCGAATTTCTTTTAGTAATATATTAATTTGGTCATTCTATGTTTTCTTCGGCCGTCCCCGGCTTCTTTTTCCGTTTACACTGCTTGGATTCAACTTTTTAATCATTCTTCTTTCATCCATTCGATCCATATACCCAAACCATCAAAGTGACCCATTTTTCATTTTTCTTAGGATTATTTGCCTTCTATTTCTTCCTTATTTCATCATTTGGTATTCTCATATCAGAATCACACATTGTTTTTACGCTCATTATTCTCAGTGATCTCAATTCTAAGACATTTTTTCTTCTTCTTCCTCGGCCTATTCCCGTCCACTCCTGGACAAAGACCTCCTCCATTCGCTTCCATGTCACTCTGTCTTGTGCAGACTGCATCCAGGTTATTCCGACGTGTCTGTTCAGATCATCCTTCCACCGTAGTTGCGGTCGCCCTGCACTTCTTTTTCCGTTTCTGGCTACGTGACCTGACCATTGCCATTTTAGAATCGCCACCCGGTGAATGATATCAGTGACCTTTGTTTTTTCTCTCACCGTATCGTGTCTGACCCTGTCTCTTAGGCTTATTCCTAACATGGTTCTTTCCATGGCTCTTTGGGTCACTCGTAGTTTCTCGGCACTTTGTTTGGACAATGTTACTTACAGTTTCAAGACCATAATTACCAACTGGCAGAACACAGGCTTAACAGACTTTTCGTTTCAGGTTGATCGGTATTTTCCGGTTTTCGAGGATGTAACCCATGTTTCCGAAAGCTGCCCAGCTTGGACTAAGCTAGGCAGCTTTCGGAAGACATTTATCTTACCTTTAACATTAGTCCGCCAGCTCCAAGTTCAATTTCTGTGCATAAAGTTTAGCGCTAGAACTCCATTATGTACTGCCATCCTACATCGTTCTCCCGCAAATATTTTTTAGTAATCTATAATAATTTCTATGCAATTTATCCTACTTTCATCTTTTTTTGCCAGCTCAAAGCGTCAGTTTAATTACTTCTCAGACTCACCTAATTAGATTAGCATATAAATATAATGCTTAAAATCTAACATAAGTTTTCTAGTCTCCATCTTAGTTTTCTTCATTCAGTGTAACTTCCTGGTCCTTAGCGCTCCTCGTCCTTGCCGTAATGCGCGCATTTGCCATCCATCCTGTTCATATCCCGGCACAAAGCCTCCCAACGTGTTTCACAACTGAAAATTATAATAAATATTCCTGTATTCGTGCTGGAGGAAATGTATTCAGAGGGCATGGATGTTCTCAAGGTGAAGATATTTGAGATTACGATTGACTGCAATTTCTAAGTATGGTAAATATCATGGAAAACATTTATTATATTAAATCTTGTTGATCGCATTTTGATATTTTTTCAGAAAATCTTTGCAGTCTTTATCCTCGTTGTGATACAATAATTCAAATTTAAAAATGAACATGGGCTATTTGTTATAAGTACTAATAATTTTTTTTAACAGTAAGAACTAATAAATAATATCAAATAATAATAATACATGATAATAATATATAAAAATGTTATTTAGAAAAAGCATACATTTAAAACATGATTTATATAGAAATTAATAAATTATTAATTTGCATTTGATTGGGAATGGGAGCTTGGGAGATTAAATGCAGACAAAGTATGTAAGGAAAAAATAGGTAAAAGGAAGAATCTTATTATTAATTATGTTTATTAAATAATACAACAAACTTAAATCTTGGTTAATTACTTAACGTATTACTTTTTTAATTCGACGTTTCGAATATATGTTTTATATATTAAATTAAAAAAAATATGAATAAGGAACATCGTTACTACAAACAACGATTATACCAATTTATTTAAGTCATATTTATATTATACACAACCATTTTATACTCTTTCCAATAAACGACAACTTGTGGATTTAACTTCAATCTTCATCTTATATAGCGTAGTATACATCTTTCAAATATGTTAAGGCAAAATAATTCAGAAGATAGAGGACGAGAAATTTTGTAGAAATAGTCCATCATTCGGGACATTGATAAATTTCTATGTAACATCTCCAAGGGAATGTTTGAAAGCTCTGCTTTGGAATTCGTAGATAATAAGATAAGAGAGAAAATGAATGTATGGAGAAATAAAAAGACGACTGTCCCCGCTGATGTCAGGAAATATCTCGGAAAATTTCCCTTTTAAAACGGAACACAAATTTGGCATACGCATTCTTCTGATCCGGCGGCCGTAACGTTTGATAAAGAATTTATAATGCGTTTTATATTATGGAAATTGGATTTTGAGATAAAGCGTTCATATTCATTGTGAGCGCAAAAGATGTTCTCGAGCTAATCTGTAACGCTTAAAATACGTTTTATTTTATGTTCAACGGAATATCTCAAAAGATATACAGCGTTTTTGTACTAGTTGAAGCAATACATTTTAACTACGCTGTCATGTATGTTTCAATTGATTTCGAATGGTCTTTTATACTTTATTCTATATTCGCCTTCACTTCGTGTTATGGATTCATAATTGAGGGTATTAGTTGCAAACCCGGCAAACTCCATCATTAGATGTTTTGAGTAAATCGCAAAAACTGATACGCTAATAAAATGCGTTTTTTTACGATATTTATTTTTTTCATCTCAACCAGTTAGTATTTTGAAAGTAATCAGCCATAAATTAATCATCATTATGTTGATAATTAAAGTAAAATAATGAATTTCATTTTGGAGTTTGCCAGCTTTGCAACACTCAAGTGGAGGTTGCCATGTTTGCAACAAACCCTATATTTGAATAGCAAAATTCTTCAGAATGAAGCCGAATTTGAAATTCAAAATCAATAAAAATTGTGTGCATATGTATTATGAATAAGACCCAATTCATATCTCACTTTTGATTGTTGGTGGAGTTTGCCGGGTTCGCAAATAACACCCTCAATTGAATAAATATAACTGCACTTTGTATTACAACATTTTTAAAACTTTTAAATTTGTGGTGTGACATTATTAAATAAAATAATACAAGTAATACACTTTGAGTAATTTGTATTAACACCGCTTTATTTGGTAACACCAACCGGTTATGCGTGATGGTTTGTTTTTGATGTTGTCTTTATTCCTATGTTTAATTTGTTTCCAGCTTACCAATATAATTCTCAAATAAAACGTGTTTTTTTAATAACTACTTTCACTTTTGTCTTGAGAAGAACATAATAAATTAAAAACATAATTTTACTTCATGGTTATTTATGATCAACTTCCATCAAGACTATTCAGTAAAATCATTAGTCTACCACAAACAAACCATCACACCCTTTCCCCGAAGGGGTAGGTAGACAGCATGGAACACTACACTACTCGATCCTGACACTTCTCTTGATTCCTCCACATTCATACAGCGAGTCATACACGCACGTCGATTCTCCCGCCTTCTAATAAGGGTGATCTTTAGATTTATAGAAATAGAAGAAGACCGAGGAAAATGTGGCACGATCAAATAAATCAAATATTGTTTATTAAATACGTGAGGAGTCACAGAAATCGACGTGCGTACATGTCACGATGTATGAATGTTAAAGAATCGATATAAGTATGTCAGGAAAGAAAAGTGTGACAGTCCATTATTTCTGCCTACCTCTTCGTGGAGACGGCGTGTCGGTTAGTTAGCTGTACGAAGTATATAGGTAAGGTAAATTAAAAAAAAAATATGCCGTTTGAAAATTAAATCTTTATGAATTTGTAACAGTGTATAATGTAAATATTAACATCTTATTACTACCATGATTTTTTTTCCTCGCGAATACGTAATTTCGAAAAGGAAAGTGGATACATATGTGCAGATATTTTGTTGTACAAAATAAATTCCTACGTCAGGACATATTTACGTCCTTACGTTTAGGCTCAAAGCACTCTAGATATTCATACGCAGACCTGTTTAAACCTAGACTGGCAGTAATGAGGCTCTTGAAGTGGGGACCAAAGCGTACGCCAAAGTGATTTTTTCATTAAGGGCTCCACTAATTGAGTTGAGCTGAGCCTCTTAGATAAAATGTCAGGATTTAACGCAGGACGACATCTTAAAGTGTGTAACTTGCCCCGGAATCCTTATTAGTCGCGTCCATCTACCCTTAAGGAGATTAGAACTAAAATCTCGAGGAAGGCTGAACTTCCTTACTGTTCAGATCCTTGCCATGTTCGGCTAACTAGGCTCGATTGTGCCCTCACAGACTTGGTTACAAATTGAGAGACCAAAGTACTAACTTTAGTGCTTGGAAGTAAATATAGATTTTAGCTTTCATCGTTCTGTTTTCCCCAACGTAAACCTTTTTGATATCATCTCAAACTTTTGTAATCAGTAGATAGGGATACCTATGCATTGTTTTGCGAAATAAGTCGAACTCATCAAATTATTTTTTTCCGTACTCTTCGGTGATTCTAATTAGTTTTTATTTTACTTACAAAAATATCGTGAACGATTATCATTAATTAACATTTTAATTGAATGACTGTTATAATATCACAATTGATTTATTTTGTATGAAATTGTGGCGACAGCTGCTTCGCTAAGCAATGTGAATCGCTAACTGATTCGGGTGGTGGTCTAGGGGATAGAACTCTTGACTCCTAATCTAGGGGACTTGGGTTCGAGCCTGGACACGACCAGATTCCTTCTTCATAATAATGAGCTATTTTCTGCTCATATTGAAGATTGTAAAATAAATTCTAATATCATTGATTTAAATCTTTGATGTTAGTCTTTTTTTTTTAAAGTTGATTTAACACCTGATGATGTTTACATTTGTTAGCAAAACAGCTTTTGCGACAATTTAATAGAAATAAAACGAAACGAAATAAAAGAACGAATAGATGAGAGAAGATTGGTTAAAAAGTTGTACACAAGCAGCGTGAGTGGAAAAAGAAGCCGAGGACGACCGAGGAAAACATGGCATGACCAAATTAATCAATTACTAAAAGGCGGCCAAATACGAAGTTGGAATAATCGACGTGCGTGCATGGTACGATGTATGAACGTAGAGGAAGCCCGAGAGGTATGCCAGGACAGAGCATTGTGGCGATCCATCCTCTCTGCCTACCCCTCCGGAGAAATGGCGTGATGGTTAGTTAGTTAGTTAGTTTTAAATCAATTGTGATATTATAACATATATAGAAAATACGTGACAATAAAAATGACGATAGACAAGCTATCTATCACATGTCATGAGAATCAATAGCTTAAAAGTTATATACAGTAATTTTGTTCAAATAACCTGTTTTATACAAAAATATAGAAAACAACGGGAAACTACCATTTTAAAGCTCCAGGTGGCATTATAAAAAATTAGCAAAAATGACTTGCTGCAAACTAATCTCTTTTGAAATTGTGATTTAAAATTGGTTTAATTAAATAAAGTTATAACACCTGATGATGTCAACATTGGTTGATGAAACCGCTGTCGTAAAGTAAAATAAATACAATTTGTGATATAAAACAAAGTTTTTGAATTAACAGTTATAAAATGTTAAAATATCAGTATTTCGGTCAAAACAGTGGACTATTTAATTAAACTAATTTTAAATCACAATTTCAATAAAGATTAATTTGCAGCAAGTCATCTTTGCTGATTTTTGTAATGCCACCTGGAGCTTTAAAATGGTAGATTCCAGTTGTTTTCTATATTTTTGTATATAACAGGTTATTTGAACAAAAATACTGTATACAACTTTTAAGCTCTTGATTCTAATGACATGTGATAGGTAGCTTGTCTATCGCCATTTTCATTGTCACGTGTTATAAAACCTGATGATGTCAACATTGGTTGATGAAACAGCTGTCGTAACATAAAATAAATACAATTTGTGATATAAAACAAAGTTTTTGAATTAACAGTTATGAAATTGGTTTAACCTTTAAAAACAAATACTCATCACTACATTCGCCTACAATTTGTTTCAGTAAATGTTTAAATCTGTAATTTATAGACATTTTATTTTCAAATTTGCTTTAGAAAACGTCGGAAGTTAAACAAGAGACTAAGTACAGAAATAATAGTAACCTCAGCTCCAGAGTAAGACATTTTTGGAGATTTTCTTTAAAAAAAACTCCGACTTTTACGGGTAATTGGAACTTACGGTATTTGGTTTTGATTTTTTGTGTTCATTAAATTGGGAATAATGCCAAGAGACTGTTGTCACAGTTATAAAGCTAAGTCCGTTTGTGTTTTTTTAAGGATGAAAAACTTTTGTTATTTAATACGATCAAAAGATTTATACAATAACATTTTCTTTATACTTTGTTTCAAGAGATACTTCAAGGGATAAATAAAATCTTCGCAGTCTCATGTTCATATAAACTGATCCATATTTATATCTACGCTTTCTTGACCAAACAATAATATTCTTGAAAACTGGATGCTAGTAGAGGATTGAACGCTTTTGATACAAAGAACTGGGATAAAATCCTTAAGACGACACGGTTTCTTCTTTATAATAATGATACTATTTTAAAACTCATGATTAGGATTATATATATATCCAAAACCTAAAAAAGTTGTGATAATATTTGCACATGGTAGATTTCCATCAATAATCTTTTTCTTCTTCTTCTTCCTATCCTTGACCCATTTACTTAGGGTCGGTTCTTCTTATATGGCATCTCCAGGACTGACTGACCTGCGTGGCTTCTGGTGGGATCCAATTTTTTTTAAGAGTCCTTTGAATGAGTCTCACCCATGTCAATTTGAGTCTACCATGACCCCTGGGTAGCTGGTCCGCTTCCATTACTCTCCTTGTAGCACGATCAGCTGGGCACCTCATGACGTGCCCGTGCCCTTAGACGGTTCTCCTCAAATTTATCCGAGATTGGCTTCACTCTAAAACTGCCGCGGATTTATATGTTCCTGGTGTGGTCGTGCAACTTTACACCCCCCGCCCACCTTAACATTCTCATTTCGGTGCTGTACAGTTTATCGTAGGTCATGGCTAGTCGCACAGCCGCTAAGTATACCTTTCCATTTACGTGGGTCGGCATTCGCTTGTCGCAGAACACTCCCGATAACCATCCCTCCGGTATTTATTCTGTTGTATTTTCCATCAAAAATCTTATTACAAAAAATATGTAATGTAATAAATAAGAATTATAATTGATTTTTCAATTTCTAAAACTATATTCGAACACGTGGTATAAATTGAAAAGATCATTATTATTTTTCTTCTTCCTTGCTATAGACCCATTTGGTCTGTTCTACAGAGAGTTGCTTCTCCGAAGTTTTTTCTCTGTACTATGAGCTTGTTTTCTTCTTCGTATTTTTGTCCTGTCACACTTCCGTGGTGCATAGGGCCTCAAGAAACCTCCTCCAACCGACTCTATCGCATGCCTGATGCCTAACATCATCCCAAGTGGGGGCTGCTGCTTTAACCTCGTCCTGCAGGGCTCTTCTGCAGGTGGCTCTAGGTCTGCCTCGCTGTCTCCTTCCCCCCAGAGGAGACGAGTCTAGTGCGCCCTGAGCGATGCAGGCTGGGCTCCGTCTCAGAGTGTGACCGATCCACAGACTTGTTCTATAATTGAATTTTCGCCTGCCATAGTCCAGAGAACGGCATTTGACACTGTTTGGGGCCAACAGATCTTGAAAATTGAGCGAAAGCACCTATTTATAAACACCTGGAGTTTTCCAATAACGTCCGCGGTAGATTTCCAAGTCTCACGTCCGTACAGCAGTACGCCTTTAACTGTACTGAATATTGACCTTGTACTATGAGCTATGAGCTATGTACTATGAGCTTGTTCTGTATTTGTTTTTATGGCATGTAGGCTTCTCTAGCCTTGCATAGTTTGGGGTTGTTAAACGTTTTTTCTAGAATCAAATTTTGTTAAGCACGCGTTTTTTTTTTATAAAAATATATATTTACCGTTTTGAATACATATAAAGAATATATAAGAGTGTGATTGTCACACTGTCTTTGGTCTGCTGTAGAATTCACGTGAGCATAAAATGGCGATAGCTATTTACATAAATGGCGATTAGCTACATATCACATGTCATGAGAGTCTATATAATAGCTAAAAAGAAATTGTATGCGACCTGTTGTGTAAGGAAAAAAATCCATATAATATAAAAAAATAAGTTCGTATAGAATATACCCTCGAGATAAATAATTACAAAATCATCATAATATTATAGAATTCTGTTTCATTCAAGATATTGCAAACATTGTTACATCTGTGTTTAAAAATGTAAAAATAGAAATGATTGAGTAGTTCAACTATAATAACCTCGTGTGCTTTTTCGGATAATAACAACGGATTAGTAAAGTATTTAATTCTGTACCTACAGATATTAAATTGAATACAACGAATACAATTTACATACGAAATGAATAGCAAATATAACTTTAGCTACTGAAGAAATAAAGAAAGATTCTGCCAAAAATAGAATATTCTACCATTCAGATTTTTATAAACATGAGAAATTGGAGTTATGACCTTGCAGGCACTTTGATCGAGATTATTATTTTGGGTACAATATTTTTAAGAATTGATTTTTTAGTCCATTGTTTTGGCCGAAATACTTTGATTCTTTGATATAATTTTGAAGTTCTTATTGGAGTTGAGTTAGGTGCCTAATTATTTTAATTAAAATAACGGTTAGTTACTATTTATAGGAGAAAATATTAATGGTGGAAAATATAATTCATCATAATAATAATAAAAACAGTAATTAGAAGGAACAATTACACATATTACACAGTCAAAAACGACGAAACATAATAAATTAAAGATCATCAAAAATAAAGTTTTTTAATTTAACAGTTTATACCTAATTGATTTTTTGATAATTTCGTTTTAATGACTAATTATTCAAAAAAAATGTCATAAATTGTTTTAGTTATTCTGATTGGAAAACGATCATTGAGAGTTTTGTGGTTTGTTAACACTGCTTAAACCTTTTTTGATATGAAATGAGTAATTAGTTAAATGTTTAAATTTTTTTACAGAATTGCGTTGTATTAAATGTAATATTCAAAAGTATTACATATATAAAATAAATCACTTTGAATGTTAACTACGGAATTACAATAATGTTAACTATAATAGTTTCGTTGGTACCCATGCTTTATCGGGCAATATATAATAAATAAATAAATAATAATAATTAACACGAAATCATAGACTGTGATGTCAGAAGTATTTTTAGTTTATTTTTACATAAAATAATTAATATTTTCAGTTGAAATTTCTTTGTAGAAGTTCATTTTTAATAATGAAAATAAAATAAAAATGATACAAGATTTTTTTATTATTATATATTTAGTGTGCTTCTACAAGTGTTCAACACAAGTGGAAGCACACTAAATACATAATTAGAAAGAAATCTTGTATAATTTTTTTTTGCTTTTTTTTTATTACTTGTTATGAAGAAAAATTTTAATAATTAAATTATTTTAATTTAGTTCTTGATGGTGCTGCAAAAGTAATATGTGCTATAATATATGTTTAAAATGTCTTACCATAAAGTGACTGCATCGTGTGATAATTTATATATATATATATATATTTGTTAATTATCATTAAATTTAATTAATTCACTGAAAACGGGTATTTTTTTCTTTTTTTATATAACTATGTAACTAAATATATCAAAACCATGTTTTCCTAGTGCGCTCTTGGAATAATTCATAAATCATAAAGTATATAAATAAATAAAAATTTTATAAATAAAAAACTGAAATCAAAAAAAAAAATGTATACAAAATTTCTTTATTATCATGTATTTAGTGTGCTTCCAATTGAGTTTATGTTCGACCGGTTTCGGCAGCTTGCTGCCATCTTCGGCAGCTTGCGACTAGAAGATGGCAGCAAGCTGCCGAAACTGGTCGAACATAAACACAAGTGGAAGCACACTAAATACATAATAATAAAGAAATTTTCTGTTATTTTTTTTTTTTGGTTTTCATTATTTAAAATGAACTTCTACCAAGAAATTTCAATTAAAAACATTAATTAATTAAATAAAAAACTATTCAACCTAAATCAAATAATTAAGTTTTTTATCCCTGTGTTTTAATTTCTTTAGCACCAATAAAAAAGCCACAATACAAGGGTTTAAAATGAATACTTTCCCCGAAATTAATCCGCCCTTTGCCTTAATGAGCACATTTCGCCAATAAATCAATATTAATTTTAATTGATAATAAACGGTCGCTTAACGCGTTACAAATTACAGCGAATAGTAATTTCAGCAGCTTCTACAAATAAAACCCTTGTTTATCTCGTTCCCGGGGGTGCGATCCGGCAAGAAGAGATGGCGCTTTAAAAAATAAAGTATTTTCACAAATTCGTTTGGAGTTTTTGCCGGCAGAGGTCATTTAATGTAATGGTTATTGCCGGCCGCAAAGTTCCCTAATTGAATATTTTATCAAATGTAAATTCGGCCCACAAAAGAAAGTGCGCTAAATTCCTCCGGTTTAAGTGGAATCGGTTATGAAAATGTATGCTTACAGAAAACTTGAAAATCCATTTCGGCGTCTATTAATATTCATGTTATTTGTATAAAAATATTTTGTGTTGTACCCAACGTTAATGATACATTCTTACCACGCTATATACATATTTTCTTTACAAAATTTAATGTTGTGTTTTTATATTAATAATTTATATCACCCCAATACCAAATTAGTAAATATTTCATGTAAGAACAAAAAATGAAACATTTATTTATAACCACGATGTTACCTGATATTATAATACTCGTAAATTACTTTTTTTTATTTATCTTAATTTTATTTTTTATATGCAGTACTATAAGTATTTTAACTCTTGAATATAATGTATACCTTATTTTGTCTTAGTTTAACTTCAATCTCGTTTACACTATCATTTGTTAATTGTTAACTATTATTTTATATTTGTGGTAGCATGTAATTGGCCTTATTTTAATTATTCTAAATGTTTTATTATATATATGTTATTGATATCGCTGTACATTACCCTTAATAAAAAATAAAAAAATAACATGTCATTTTAAACATTTAAATAAGTTAAGTAATTTTTTTTTTCTTAAACAATGATGTTAAACTCCAACAACAACAACAAACCATCACGCCATTTCCCCGGAAGGGGTAGGCAAAGAGAATAGACCGCCACACTACTCTTTCCTGGTACACCTCTCTAGCTTCCTCCACATTCATACAGCGAGTCATACACGTACGTTGATTCTTCCGACTTCTAACATGACCAACCTTTTAAATTTGATTAATTTGGTCATGCTATGTTTTCCTCGGTCTGCCTCGAATCCGTACTTTATTTACATCATTAACGTATTCTTTCTTAACCATTCTTTCTCCATCGATGCGCTCCATATGTCCGAACCAACGCAGCGATCCTTTCATAATTTTGTTCATAATACCTTCTTCCGCTCTACATTCCTTTCTTATTCGCATTTGAGATTCTGTCGTATATCATTCTACCACACTACTCATCATAAAACTCCATATTAAATAATAAATACAAATGAAATCGCCTGTCTTCTAGAAGTTTTATTATGACTATTTTATGGAATGGAATAACATTTCATAATGCCTAAGAAGGGCAAGACATGTCATTTCATTAAAAACTAAATAAAATTCCTAGAAGACATACGTTTTCATTTGTATTAATTAAGTTTAATTCTTTTGATCAGTAGCGAATTTCTCAATAAGACTAATGTATTCCTTAGAGAGCTTTTTTATCTAGTGATTGTGAAAAATTATGATTATATTACTCTTAAAACATTATATTTGGTCCGAATCGAGTATTTAAAAGACTCATAATGAAACAACAGTTATGACATGAATTTTAATATCTTTAAATGCCTAATATTATATTTTACGAGAGCCTTGATAACTGTGTACCATAAATACGCAATTAATAGCTACCAAATGACACATGTATCCACGATGCAAGATCTCAGGGTCCCTTGTATTTTGGCATTTATTTATTGTTTTGTTATTTTTCTCTGCTTGTAACGAAAATTTTATAAATTTGAAGTGATGATAATTCCATATAATAAATTAATAATCAATTAGTATTTAACCTATGAAAATATTTATAAAACGGATGCTTTCATAAAATTAAATGCGAAAAACGAAAATGACATTTTTCCCGAAGTTTTATTATATTTCATTGGAGTGACATGCTTTGCATTTCAATAGTATTATTAAACTTAAATCTCTAAACTTATCACTTCTATAAATTATAATATAACTTCAAGAAAACTTCAACATTGAATATTTGCATTTCATTAGATTTCTTGTTGAAGATGATATTTGCGTTTTTTTTTGTAAGACTTTTAAGTAATACTTTAACAGAAAATATGATATTTTTATTAACTTTAACAATAAATAGTATCTTGTCTTCCTAATGTCGAACCATCTCTAATGCGTTCCTGGTATTATGTTGTATTTTTATAATATTTTACCTGTACAGAAGGGTTGGTGCTGGGAATAAAATAAATGGCGCACTCAAAGTCATTACTGCAAATAGAAATATTGTATATCCTCAGAAGCAAAAATGGCAGTACACAATAGAGTTATAGTGCCAACCCTCATGTATATAAGTGAAGCTTGGAGCTGGCAAAAGAAGGATGAAAACAGGATGAATGCCGTAGAAATGAGATCACTTAGAAGAATGTGCGGGAAAACGTTGTATGATAGAATACCGAACGATGAAATAAGAGAGAAATGTAAGGTAGATGACTGCATCATGGATAAAATTAAAAAAGGATCCTTGAGATGGTTTGGAGATATGGAACGAAAAGATAAGAGAAGAATGGTTTAAAAGTTGTATACAAGCAGCGTGAGTGGAAAAAGAAGCCGAGGACGACCGAGGAAAACATGGCATGACCAAATTAATTAATTACTAAAAGGCGGCCACATTGGAAGTCGGAATAATCGACGTGCATGCATGGTACGATGTACGAATGTAGAGGAATCCCGAGAGGTATGCCAGTACAGAGCATTGTGGCGATCCATTCTCTCTGCCTACTCCTCCGGGGAAATGGCGTGATGGTTAGTTAGTTAGTTAGTTACTCAATAGATGCCTTAAACATTTTGCTGTTTGTAATGTCTTTTGAGTTAATAAACTGATTTGATTGATTGATTGATTTAGAATTTTCAACTATAACTTTAGATATGTTTGTAATGTCTTTTGCAAAAATAAATAGATTTGTTTGATTTGATTTGAAATCATTTTTAGAGATATGATCAAGTGCATTATGCAAGGCTTGAGTAAACCTAATTACTGCTGAGAATAATATCTTCTTAAGGATTCAGCTACCTAGTCCAGCTGTCGGACTTCTGGACCCTAGTACGGAAATCTCGCTTGTAGCCATATGCTTTACCAACTTTGCCGGCTGCTGTTACCTGAGAGAATATATTATATTATATACTATGTCTTCTCACAAATTCCGTCAGGTATGAGCACCCCACTATAGCACTATGTACGATAGTCCTGTGCAAAATTATTCACCTGAACTCCTAAGAGTCAATGCTAACATCTACAAGATATTTAATAAATACTTCGTTAAGCACAGTGCTCGCCAATTTTTTTACAAATCAGCAACACATTTTATATTAAGAAAATTATTTATAGTTAATAAAAATAACATTTTTTCTGTTGAAGAATATCCCCAAGAATAACGTGAATATACATACTATGAACATCTTCAACAAGAAATCTAATAAAATGCAAATATTCTATATTAAAGTTTTTTTGAAGTTATACTATATTTTATGCAAGTAATAAGTTTAAAGAGATTAAAGTGTAACTTCAGGAAAACTGTCGTTTTCTTTTTTCGAAATTAAATTTTATGAAAGCATCCGTGTTATAAATGTTTTCATATTTTATTACTTAATTAGAAAACGGATGTTTTCTTCAATTATAAATATGTTATATGTAATTGTTATTGAGTCAAATATATCAAAATTTTGGTAGAAACAGAGAAAAATAACAAAACAATAAATAAATGCTAGAAAATTAATAGCAATATGAAAAACGATATCATTGACTTCTTTGACAAATAATTGTAAATATTTCAAATAAAAAAGTGTAAGGCTAAAAGAGAATAATGGAGTGCCGCATCGGTTAAAGTGTGGCAGTCCATTCGTTCTGCCTACCCCTTCGGAGAGACAGCGTGATGGTTAGTTAGTTAGTTAGTTGTAACAATTTATATTTTAAGGATTAATTGTATCTCAATAGACACGAAGATGTAAATATATTTTTTTTGGAAACAGAATATGGTAGTCGAGGCGTTTACAGGACTTATGACCTGTCATTGGTTGGGTTAAGCGATCACTTTATGTTAACAACATTCCCCATTTTTACGACCACCACGTCTGACAAATTTTTGGAACTTGTATATATACTACTATTTTAAATAACTTCACATTTTTAGGGCAATGTACACTAGCGCCATCTATTATGATTATTTCCAAAAAAAAATACACCTTCGTCTCTAATTGTCTATTGACGTACAATTAATCCTTAAAAAAATATTAACACGCAAAGGGTAAAATCCACAATTTGTCTACAAGTATTTGTATACATTCAAAAAAATAAATTATTATATTATAGATACTTTTATTCCGCTTGCTCTTTGGTTTCGACCGGCTTCGGGATCTCGCTGCAATCATCTGGTGATATCTTCGTTGTCCAAGCTAGCGAAATCCGCCAAAAGTAATGTGGAATTAAATTAAATAAATTATTTATTATAAAAGATTTCTTTATTGTTTTCTTTTATAATATTTATAGTTAAAAAAGTTTTTGATCTAAAAAAATACAATTGATTGGAAATAACTTTCTTATTTGCTAATTTTTTGTCATATTATATACAGGCAACACTCCATTCACTCAGCTCTGCCAGTCGTTAGAAATTTCCTCTGCTACATTTCCTTGGTGGGTTTTTTCTCTGGTAAATATTTAGAAATGTTTATCGCCCGAAATTGATTTACTCAGTCTTTCAAGACACCGCAATTAATGGGAGTTAGATGGTAATATATTCTGGATTGCTCCAGAAAAGGGTCTAATAAAGGCGGGAAATGCAAGGGTCGATATGGCATAATGAAGAAATATACCCATTTAAGATACAAGGAAAATCTTGATTCATTATAGTGGAATAAAAATAATCACTAGATTTTTTTTTATTTCACAACCATATAAATACTAACTAACTAACTAAATAATCATCACACCGTCTCCCCGGAGGAGTAGACAAAAAACGGACCGCTTTATTGTTCTGTGACATACTTCTCTCGTTTCCTCTACATTCAAACATCGTGTATATTTTTACGGTTAGTAAGAATATGTATTTTTTTTATTCTTTTGTACATCCGTGTAACTCTTCCTTCTCGACTGACTTCTTATCAGAAGATGGAGACTGCAACGATCACCGAAACGGCAGTCGAGAACGAGTAGTTACATGGATCTATCCAAAATTCCTAAAACTTACTTGCATTATTTTTTGTCAACATAAAATAATATGTATTATATAAAATAGTTTTGGGGTCTAGGGTAATCTAGGATATGCATGTGTATGGCTGTGAGATATAGTCTCTAACGCAGAGAGAAGAAGGCAGACTGGTAGTTTTTGAGAGGAAGATTCTGAGAAAAAAAATTAAACACACGCCGGAGGATAGGACTTCCTAACCATAAAACTACTTAACCTTAAAACAGTGATAGGATTCTGTAAGTCTCAACGCCTACGGTGGGTTGGCCATGTAGAAAGAATGCCAGCGGGTGGAGCACCGAAAATAATGTCCCGATGGGTGCCACGCGAAATGAGACCAAGGTAATGAAAGGACTGGGAGAAATTTGAAAGATCTAGAGAACGGAGAGAGATGGCCAGGGACAGCAATCAGTGAAGGACTTATGGAGGAGGCCAAGTCCCACGCCAACTTGTAGCGCCGAGAAAAAGTAGTAGAGGATGTGTAAAATAGTTACATGATTTTCTATTGCATTCGGTACTTATTTCAAAATCCCGTGCATGCACGTGTAGACCATTTTTATCTTTCTACGTTCATAATATGTGACCTAACGTTCGTACATACGTACATAATAAGTTCCCGTATCTCGTACGTTCAAAGACCTCCTTTCAGTGGCATTAGACGCAACCTTTATGAAAACTCGGGGTGTCCGACACACCGCCAGTACGTCGCTGGATGTACAGTGGACGCCGCTTGTATAATCGCCTTCAGATAGGCTGCCCGGATGAATATTTAACACAGAGATGATACCATTCAAAAGCACTTAGTGCGCGGCAGTGGCTTTAAACTCTCCCGATTTGCGGAGCCCAACTTTAATAAGCTGTCGGTTATTTTAATTAAATTTCCTGCTCTAGGAGCGAATTTTAAAATGGGCACATTCAAAATCGTTTTAATCATCATATTTCAATATCATTATCTTGCCACCGTATTTTTAATGTGAAATTTAATACCTCGTTAGCAGTACATAAATTTTTCTTGAAATAAGCTGAATAACATTTTGAGAATATTGTATTTTCACAATACTTTTCACAAACGTGTTTCGGCACACAGATACCCTTCCTCGGTGTAATTTTTGTAATTCTTTGTAATTTTTAATTTTTTTAACAGTACAATGAAATAAAAACACATAAAGGGGGAGCAATTAAGTATTAGAGTAGGCTTTATTGTTATTTAGTTGGAATTATAGAAAAGTGGAAATAAATCAAATATCGGATATATAGTTTAGTTTATTTGATTGTTTATAATACTCGCATAATTTTAATTGTTCTTTTAATTTCTAAAATTTCAAGGTCGTTCAAAATTATGTTTCTATATTAACTAGTAAAAGCCCTTTATTAATTTGAAAATTCTGAAAAGTTTTTATTGGAGGGACATCTCATTCTTAAATTAAAATTGCGTGTCGTTTTACCTATGCAAAGAGATGAGCAATCATCGCATTTTAAAAATTGAATAACACACTTTTTATAAAACTACATTGCTTTTTAGTAACGAACACCAACCGGTTTCACTCTTTAACGAGCTTCATCTGAGGGATACACAAACTCACGCTCTTTACTCAAAAATAAAGAGGGTATATACGAAGTTTTTTATTCCATTTTTAAATATGTCAAACCACCAAGTATAGGCTTCTTACCAAAGTTATATCGCATTTTTGTTTTTAACATCAAAATGAGATCTCTTAGACCAATGCAGAGAAAATCTTTATATGATACATTGTAAAAAGCAAATACACGTAAAAAAAATATGAATTTAAATTACGGTTTTTCCTTTTTTTCACATTCATAAAAAAATTGTCATTACAGAAATCCGCAGACTTAATGCTTTAAGCAGATAAAATAGTGAATTTAGGCGAACGAATAAGTTATGAACAAAATGATGAATATAAAAAAAAGGTTTTGACGTAGAAAAAACAACTTCAGACAAATTATAACGAAAATTTACATTCAAATGTGAATGGATCCAAGAAATGGGTAGAGAAAAAGGTAGTATTTTCAAATCAATTTAATTTGAAATAATAATTAAATAAACCTTCTGTCTATATTTCGAAAGTGCCTGGTTTCGCCAGTCTGGCTGGCATCGACAGACTGGTCTGAAAGAGGAAAAGTGGAAGTAGTTATTAAAAATCATGAATTAATTCATTATTATTTAAATTGCACTTCCATCGAAAGATTTCCGTAAAATCATTAGATTAATTTATATATTTATTTTTTACACACTTTGTATATACAACACTGATATTAGAAAAATAAAAGTATATAGACAGGTTTCGGACAAACAGTCCTTCATCAGTAAAGATACATATTTATAAACATATTATAAAATTGTTGTTGTTTACATGATCTGACAGATGTTATAAAGATTTCATTAATTTAACTTAATTTTGTAATGTTTTCTTCGTAAGGAATCGGATAATTTAAAGTGCATTCACTATATTGTGTATTTATGTTGTATGATACAACGAGAGAAGTATTTTATGTAAGGGAAGAACAATGTGGCGATTCATCATTTGTTCCTTTCTTTGTCTGATTGTTAGAAAGTAAGTTAGTAAGTTAGTCAAAATAAAATGAATTAAGCAGCGTACATGTTTACCCTAATAAAACGTTTCCACGTGTCTGGATAATAACGTATTTTATGCTCCCTGCTTTACCGAGGCGTGCGGTCGTAAAATTAAATTTTGAAGAGATTCGATGTGAAATGAATTTTTACAACGCATTTAAAGTCATGAAATGTGTTTCGTGTAGACCAGAATACTCAAAACCTTGTAAAATAATAAGTCTTCACATTGGTATGCCTAGAAAAAATTGTAATGTAAAATGTATTTTCTGTGTATTCCAAAATGTATTCCAAACTTTGAGACTTGGAAGTCTACCGCAGACGTTATTGATAAACTCCAGGTGTTTATAAATAGGTGCCTACGCTCAGTACGTGTCAAATGCCTTTCTCTGGACCATGGCAGGCGAAAGGCCAATTAGAGAACAAGTCGCTAGGCGCAAATGGCAGTGGATCGGTCATACTCTGAGACGGAACCCAGCCTGCATCGCTCAGGGCGCACTAGACTGGTCCCCTATGGGGGGAAAGAGAAAGCGAGGCAGACCTAGAGCCACCTGGAGAAGAACCCTGCAGGACGAGGTTAAGGCAGCAGGCCTCACTTGGGATGACGTTAAGCATCAAGCATGCGATAGAGTCGGGTGGAGAAGATTCCTTGAGGCCCTATGCACCACGGAGGTGTGACAGGATAAAAAGAAAGAAGAAGAAGAAAATGTATTTTCAAAATGATATACAGTAAAACTAACTAACTAACTAACCATCACGCCGTCTCCCCGAAGGGGTAGGCAGAAATAATGGACTGCTATACTTTTCTTTCCTGGCATATTTCTCTCGCTTCCTCAATATTCATACATCGTGTCATGCACGCGCGTCGATTTCTCTGACTCCTCACGTGGCCGACATTCATTATTTGATTTATTTGATCGTCTCGGTCTTCCTCTATTTCTAGTTCCATTTACATCGTTAGCATATAATTTTTTTTAACCATTCTTTCTTCGTTCATTCTTTCTATGTGTCCAAACCATCTCAATGATCCTTTCATTATTTTGTTCATTCGCACCGCATTTACTTCTAATATTTTCATTCGACACTCTATCATACACACAAAATTTACACACTTGTCTAAGAGATCTCATTTCTACTGCATATATTCTACTTTCATCCTTCTTTTGCCAGTTCCATGCTTCGCTTCCACACATAAGGATCGGTACAAAAACACCATTGTGCACTGCCATATTAGCTTTTTTGGATAGGTTTTTGTTTATATAGTAATGTAAGCAGAATAATAACTTATTATTATGGATAAAGCTAGAATCATTCCCAGTATTAAAAACGTTGGGGTTTTTTCGCCTAGACCAAAATACAGAAAGGAATTTAAAAATACCAAGGAAAAAGTAACACGATTTTCAAACAAAAAAGAGAGAGAGCATGCGTATAGGGGATGTGGGATTATTATTTTTAAAAAAATCGTGTTACTTTTTACAACAACTCACGAATGCCGACTGACAGTTGAACATAATATTGCGAGATGACTGCTAGCGTTGCAGTGGTAAAAATTAGAACTAAAACGTTGACCTATCTTAATTTATTCAGCTACCGGCCGCTATTTCATTATCAGCCTAGCCGTTCAATTGAGCGGCGTATTTAACTAGGTGGCGGTGACATACGAGTATACACTAATTGGGTTCAAACAAACTATTGTATTAAAAATATATACGAGTATATGGTAACCTTTATAGAAATTCACACAACAGCGCTAACCTAAAATTAATTCTTCTAGCACTTCAAAAATATTTTTGAAGGCTCACTAAATATAATCGGTGCGTTAGATTTATAGTTTACATTTTTCAGCGTCATTTTTGTTCAAGATGGCATCAATTGCCTCTACATGAAAGCGCTAAGTACGGCTCCACATCGGTTAGATCACAGATTCCTAAAAAAAAAATTGTATTGGATAAACGAGAATAAATTCATTTGTATTATAACTTTAACTATCATTAAACACCTCAGAACAAATTGTGTACTATATTATATTAACAGCTCTCTCTTTTCCCTTTGCCATTTCCCATTATCTAGGGTCGGACCTCCTTCAAATCAAATCAAATCAATTTATTTTCT
Source organism: Lepidostoma basale (assembly GCA_022606425.2). Taxonomy (NCBI): domain Eukaryota; kingdom Metazoa; phylum Arthropoda; class Insecta; order Trichoptera; family Lepidostomatidae; genus Lepidostoma; species Lepidostoma basale. The sequence continues at coordinate 3,513,206 of JAHDVF020001589.1, read as the reverse complement.
CAAAACATATTACAAACAGAAATTGTGCATTAAAAAAATTTATATATATTTTTATTTTATTTATATTTAAAATAAAATAGAAAGGTAGCAGGTAACCTGTTATTACGAAGCCCTGAGGAAGCTTGCGTACAAGCGAAACTAGTCGGCAATAAAAATAACCGCATAGTGGTGAAAACAAAGTGAAGTGTTTTTATTTATATTTTATTTTAAATATAAATAATAATAAAAAATTAAATGTCTTACCACAAAGTGAATGCTTCAAACGAAAATTTTAAAAAAATATGTATTTTGAAATTAAAATAAATAAAAAATATAAAAAATATTTTTTTAATATACTCGTATATTATGTTTAGTTAAAATCGTGTTATGTGTTTTTGACCGGTCCGAAAAACAGAAGATGGCAGCAATCTGCCGACAAAACCGGTTGAATACATCAACATTAGTGGATATTAACTAACTGTTATCAGACTGGCGTCTCTCGTCCCAGCTATCCCTCGGGCTTCCGAGGGGACGGTAGCCGGCAGGAATCTGATGTGCCACAGCGCGTGAGATTCTGGAGGGATCCATCCTCTCTGCACGTGCCAATATGTTTTGCGCTGTCTGTCCCATCTCACGACATCTTATATCTTGTATATTTCGCGAAGAACCGTGTTCCTCTTGGTGTTGCTTTTTTTTATACACTGTTTTATATGTTTTTAAAATACATGTGGGATGCTGAAACGGATGGGACGTTAATTTTTGTGAGTATTTGCACATATTTTGAATTGATTTTAAAAATTATGCAAGCTGCTATGATATCCATCTGGTCAATGACTGACTGGTTTATTCTTCTTGCCGTCCAGGGTATACGCAGCATTCGTCGCCAAAAAACACCAACTAACTAACTAACTAACCATCACGCCGTCTCCCCGGAGGGATAGGCAGAAAGAATGGAACGCCACACTGTTCTGTCTTGACATACTTCTCTCGCTTCCTTTACATTCATACATCTTGTCATGCACGCACGTCTATTTCTCCGACTCCTCACGTGACCGACATTTAATATTTGATTGATTTGATCGTGCCACGTTTTCCTCGGTCTTCCTCTATTTCTAGCTCCGTTTACGTCGTTTACATATATTATCTTCGCCATTCTGTCTTTACTCATTCTTTCCATGTGTCTAAACCATCTTAACGACCCTTTCATTATTTTGATCATAACACTTTCATTCGCACCGCATTCACTTCTTATACTTGCATTTGACACTCTATCATATTCAGATTTACCACACATTCGTCTTAGAGATGTCATTTCTACTGCATTTATTCTACTTTCATCCTTCTTTTGCCAATTCAATGCTTCACTACCATACGTAAGGGTCGGCACAAGAACACCATTATGCACTGCCATCTTAGCTTAGCCAAAAAACACGCCTCGTGTGTTAACGTGCTATGTAAATTTAGCACTTATAATTCATACCAGAAGTTGCTATTTCAAAACAGATTTATTAAACAAAATTTGCTTCAATTCTCGGTTCTGGAATTAATCATTAAAATGGAAGCGATGATTTATTTTCGTGAACGAGTGTCGATTACAAATGAAATGTCTCCAGCCTCCGCTCCCGGCTCGATAACAAACGAAGGATTAACACGGACGGACTCCGGGAATCGAACGAAACGTTAGCTACCAGTAATTATATTTAACGCAAACTTTATACTTTATCGTACTGTAATTGCGATTCCATTTTGTTCTCCGACTTTCAGTCCAGGCCTTAGTTTATTATAAGACATTACATTATATTTATTTGAAAATATTTTCTGAAGTTTATATAACTGTGAGCTACAAGGATGGATCAAATTGTTCTTGGAATAAACAGAATACACTTATTTTACTTATTCAATATACATTTGGGGGTCATGGGGGTGTGGTGGTGGTTGAAAGGCGTGGGAAGTTTCAACGTTTATTCTCGATCACAAGTAATTATATTTTAATATTAGCGAAGTGTCGGAAGGTCACCGATGAGATGGACGGTCACCGAAGAAATTGGAAGAGGCCTATATCCAGCAGTGGAGGGAAGAAGGCTAGCAAAGAAGAAGAAGATTATTATGTACTAGTACTATGTACTAGTAACTTCACAGGGTGTCGATAGCAGCGGGGTGGAGTCCGGGCGGCGAGCAGCTGTGGAAGATATGGACAAAATAATACGCTGAGCGGTAGTGTCGGTCAGCTGAAGCGAAGACTCGCCAGAAGCTGCGTGAGTAGTTGAGTGGCTTCGTAGATCGGCGGGAGGGAGTCCGAGATCCCTCGTGACGTAGACTTGATAACGTAGACCCGTGTCGGTTAGAAGTCGAAATAATGACTGACGTGTAGGGTGGTTGGCTGTACGGCTTTTATATGTTTTGCTTCCTTTGCACACGATACTCTACCGGACGGCCTCTAGTAACCTTTGTGTATGAACCCGGGCCCTGATTCATCATTTTTCTCACTCGGTCATCGGCTTCGTTAGGTTGTAAATCTATTGTGTCATGTGTTTTGATTGTCCGTGCAATGTATTTCGCCATTGTAATATCCTGGTACAGCAGTCCATTGCCTCTACTCGTGTGGTCTCAAAGTCCTGCGTGGTTTGTTAACCCCACAAACATAACTAACTAACTAACTGAAAGAATAGATTGCCACCCTTTTCTTTCCTGACATATTTCTCTCGCTTCCTCAATATTCATACATCGTGTCATGCGCACGCGTCGATTTCTCTGACTCCTCACGTAGCTAACATTCAATATTTGATTTATTTGATCGTGCCATGATTTCCTCGGTTTTCCTCTATTTCTAGTTCCATTTACATCGTTAACAAATCCTTTTATACCATTCTTTCTTCATTCATTATTTCCATGTGTCCAAACCATCTTAATGATCCTTTCATTATTTTGTTCATATCACTTATTACCATATCACAGTAGATCTCATTTCTACTGCATTTATTCTACTTTCATTACCATTATATTTTTTACCATTATATCAGTATTCATTTTTTTTCAAGTGTCGAACCATCTTAATGATATTTTCAATATTTTCTTTATAACACTACATTCACTTCTTATATTTTAATTTGGACCTCTATCATACATAAATGTTCTACACATTTCTTCAAGAGATCTCATTTCTACTGCATTTATTCTACTTTTATCACTAAGACTTGGATTTTGATCTTCTGGCTTACAGAGGTTCAGCTCATGTGGCTATTCTTCTTACGTCTGATGGGAACATTGTTGGAAGGTGATTTGGTGGGTTGTTAGTTTATTCGGGGGCTTGATTTGTGTGGCTCGGAGTGTTCCTCTGAAGGAGAATCGATTTTGGGCGCTTGTGGCGGCTGGAAGTGTTTGGGTCGTAATTTGAGAGGTCTTTTATTGTGGGGTTGGGATGTGAAGGGAGTCCTTTGTAAAAACGTTCGGCAAGTTTCAGAATGAATTCATCTATCATCGGGATCCCCGATTCAGTTGCAGTTGTGCAGTTGTGTAATCCTGGTCCATGAAGGCGCACCAAGCGATAAACGGAAAGCCTTATTTTGCAGGATTTGGAGTTTTGTATGTGACTCGAAGCTGCATAGCCCCAGATTGGGGCTGCATAAGTGAAGATCGGCCTTATAACCGTTTTGTATATCAGGAGTTTATTGTCGGTGCTTAGTTTACTGTTTCTAGCTAACATTGGGTAGAGGGCTGAGATTGCTTTTGACGCTTTGACTTTATTTGTAATGTGTGGCCTCCGTGTCAGCTTAGAATCCAATCATTATTTGCCAGTTAGGCTTAAAATTCTACCATTATATTTGTATGCTTTCTGAACTAGATTCATCATATTAAGACATCGTCAAATGAACTTTCATCGCGTGATAATTTGTAATAAATTATTTTCTTTGTTTATTATTGGTGGGTTGGATAATATTTTTATAGCCAGCGATCGTTTAAGCTATTATTATAATCGAAATATAATTGGACTTCTATTTTCTAGATATTCCTATTAGTTTCCCTCGTGACCTGCCATAGAAATAATGTTATCTTATAATTTTTCGTCTTACGTATAAAACTTCGTATGAAACATTCGTTTTGTTGGAATAAGTTTTTTGTAATATGTATTATACGTATATGAACCTACGTTTTCAAGAAATTTAATTATATTTTATGAAAGCGACATGCGTCTTGCAAAGACCTTTCAGCACATTGATAATTTATTTATTTCTTCTTTCACATTTTAGTCCATCTATAATTTTCACACTAGGCGTAGTCTAGATTGGGATTCATTATAATATATATTTTTAAATATTAATCTTGATAAAAATGTTGTAATAAATAAATAATAATAAAAAGAGAGTAGAAATATCAATTGGAAATAGTTTCAAACATAATATAAAAGAAAAATGATTATAATAAAATATAAGAGTTTAGGGAGAACATAAAAGAGGTAATTGAATTGTCTAACAAAAAGAGTTCACAAATAGCAGAAAGGAATAATCATAATTACATTTTTTAATAATTAAAATCAATAGCAATTTGTTGAACCGTAATTTGAATAAATAAATACAACAACCACCCTCATGTCGTTTACATATACCTTTTTCACCATTCTGTCTTCACTCACGCTTTTCATGTATCTAAATCATCTTAACAACCCTTTCATTATATTTTGTTTCATAACACTTTCATTTGCACCGTATTCACTTCTTATATTTGCATTTGATACTCTATCATAATTCACATTCGATATTGAGATCTCATTTCAACTGCATTTATTCTACTTTCGTCCTTCTTTTGCCAGTTCCATGCTTTACTTCCATACATAAGGGTCGGCACAAGAACACCGTTGTGCACTGCCATCTTAGCTTTTTGGGTAGGCTTTTGTTTGCGATGATAACTGATTTGACCAACTGACAACTCGGTATAAAATTGATCAATTGTTACTGATGCCTATGCCCAACGAATTTGCAAAAACTTGTATTGGGTTTTTAATTAAATACACTCGAACTTTGAAATGAAATAAAACAACTTGTCCAAGTTATAATGCTACAATTTTGTTGTTTTATTTTAAAGGATATTCTAATTATTTTATTTTAAAGTGTATCCTGATGGTCAAAGGATTTTTTTTATAAAATAGGAACGCTCGAACTTTGACAACGTATAGTGGCCATTTTGATCAAACGATGCTAGTAAATTTAACAAGAACACTAATTTAGTCTTGACATTTTATCATGGAATGCTACACGCTTCAACAATGCTAAGAAATTGTTAAAATTTGTTATCAAAATCAGTGCTTTGTTCACCAATTTAAAGCATTCATGGCCGTCCTGTAGGGTCCACAATACGTCGTTTAATACATAAATTAGACTTTTATGGTTTTAACTAGATGGTATGGATACCGACAATATGTGGTTTAAACAAGACGACGCTACATAACATACAGCGCACGCCACGATGGACATTCTGCACGAGCGATTAAAAATGGAGCATCCTTATTGAAAGACCCTCTATCATATCTCGTCAGTTCTTCCTGTCCAGTCTCAATCTAATGATTGGTCTGCTGCAAGGCGACGCATCTCCTCTTCCACTTCGCTCGGTCCTCGGTAACTCTCTTCAACATGCAGCCCATATCTCAGCAAATCTGGTCTAGGTACTTTTGGCGAGGTCTTCCTCTGCCAAACGATTCCTCGACCATTCCCTCCAACACATTATGCAGGAAACATTCGTGTCGCAACACATGACCAATCCATCTTGCGCGCCTCTCCGCTATGGCGTTCAACACGTACCTACTCTCTTCAACTCTGCTAAGAACCTCTTCATTTGTAATGTGGCCCCTTCACGAAACATGGCATCTCGTCGGTAGGTCCACATCTCAAATGCCTCCAGCCTTTTGCACTCTCTTTCGCCCAGGCACCAAGTCTCGCAGCCGTACAGTAAAACACTCCACACCAATGTTTTTAAAAATAGTTTTCGGAGGTCCAGGATTATGTTGTTGGACTCGAATATTTTAGACTTTTTGTTAAGGGCAAGTTTAGCATGATGGATACAACTATCGACGCCTTTCTTGGATCGACCATCCCATGTTATATCGACAATCCCATCTCGTCAGTTATTTTGCTTTATTCCGCGAATCTATCGACCACTACTCACACATAAACCCGAAAAGAACAAAGCTCAATGTTAGTAAGTGTGCTCAGAGATTGTAGAATCTGAGAGTTATAAAGTTAATCGCATCGTTTAACAGTCGTTTATCTCGTATACCGTCTCTTCTGTTCGCATTATAATCGCTCTGACCTGTGCTCGAAATTACCCAGTATCATTAAAATGAAATTATTTACCTTCGTTTGAATTATTTATACTTTAATGTCTCCTTCAAACTTTGCCTCACCTTTGTAATACGCCGAGTAAACTTGAGAATCTTTTGATCCCGTTGTTATATAAATTATTCATTATTGTATGAACAGAAATGTACCAAAGTACTTTTTAAAGCACTCTCCTATTTGTTTTTTTTTTATTACTTTATTTTTAATTTATCAAACCAACGGGTTTCGCTGACGTCAGAACTTCGTCAGGATTTGTTAACAAGAAAAAGAAGCTCTGACGGGAGCGAAACAGATTGGTTTGATAAAACAAAAGTGGTGAAAAAACAACTAGAAAAGTGTTTTTAAATGTATTGTTTTTGAACAATAATATAATACTCTATATTAAATAATTAATACCAATGAAAACGTACATTTTCTAGAAGTTTTATCATATATTAAGTATATGACATGTTTCGCGTTAGACAGGCGAAATATATCATTTATGAACGAAAACGTCAGTTTTCTAGAAGTTTTATTTTATTTTTTTTAGACATTTTCATTCGTATTAATTATTTATTATGGAGTTTTACATCATTGTTCAAGAAACAATAACTATATCATTTACAAAAAATATATTAAAATTTATAATAAAACAGACGTTTTTATTCGTATTAACATCCGAATAACTTTTGAAAACTAATGAATTTTCCGTTGAAATAATGAATGATAATTATTGTGTTCGTAAACTATGTAAACGGATCAACAAATAGAAGAAGACCGAAGAAAACGTGGCACGATCAAATCAATCAAATATTAAATGACAATTAACAAAAAAAAACTTTAATGAAATGTAAAGTCAGAATAAAGTAAGTAAAGTCACAATATTCGATTGGGCTGAGATAACCAAACCGCAGAGCTCAAGAGAAGAATTGGACTAAGCTGGGCAGCTTTCGGAAAAATGGGTTAAATCCTTAAAAACTGGAAAATACCGGTCACCAAGCCGAGATACTTCGAGTGACCTCAAGACTGAAGTTTGGAATAAACCTAAGAGACAGAGTCAGAAACGATACGGTGAGAGAAAAAACAAAGGTCACTGACATCATCCACCGGGTGGCGACTCAAAAATGGCGATGGGCAGGTCACGTATCCAGAAGCTCAGTCAAAAAATGGACAAAAAGACTTCTGACTTGGAGACAGTGGACAGCAAAGAGAAGTGCAGGGCGACCCCAACTACGGTGGAAGGATGATCTGAACAGACATGTCGGAATAACCTAGATCCAGTCTGCACATGACAGAGTGACATGGAGGAGTCATTTTTCCAGGAAGGGACAGGAATAGACTGAGAAAGAAGAAGAAGAAGAAGAATGTCAGAAACATGTTAGTGAAAAGTACTGTGAAAATATGTACAATGTTTTTCAACAGCTTAATATTTAGCTATGCGTAGAATTTATTTGTTTAAACCATTTGTATAATAAAAACTTTCCAATGTTACAATTATGCCGTAATAATAAGCGTCAAACTCTTAGAGGGATACGTCTCTTAGCGCTACTATTATTTTGATTATTCAAACAAATATCGCCCTCATTATGTTAAACGGTAGTCCTTTATAACTTTCTTGAATCGTGAGTAAACACCATCTCGCAAATGGCGTCTGAATTGTGTAGTTTACGAATTCTTTTTACGACATTAGATTTCGCTAAGTAAAGCTATAATGACGTCCCCGGAGGACTTAAATGCCCCATAAACACGAGAACAACCATAAGCGAGGAATGCTCGCGGTCATATTACGATTATTGTCATGTGATATTTTGTCGTCGCTCTGTCCTCCGGGCAGTTCGAGCAGCATTAATGTTTGCACGTCTCTGGACTTCTCAGAAACTTTCATTGCTACAAGAGATTTAATATCACCCCGCCATGTTTGCGCCACACGAGTTGGGAATTTCGTGTTTATTCATCGCCGCTAAATGTTATTATTATTTCCCTTGTGTAGTGGGTTACTGGTACAATGAATTTAATTCTATTTCTTCTTAATGTTGTCCTTGTGACCTGTTTCTCAATTGAGAATAGCCTCCTGCGAGATGGTTTTCAAACTGTTTATCCATATTTTCCATGGTCTGCCCGGGGAGTTGTCTACCTTAGAATTGGCCATACAACATAATGTGAGGAAGTCTAGATAAATCCATTTTTCTCACATATCCTTGCCTTGCCTTTATGAACTATGAAAAGGTCTTTGACTCTGTCGAGACCTGGGCTGTTCTGGAGTCTCTGCAGCGATACCAGATTAATTGGAATTACGTACAGGTGTTAAAATGCCTCTATAATAATGCGACAATGTCCGTGCAAATCCAAAACCAGAAGACCAAACCGATTGAGCTGCAACGGGGAGTCAGACAGGGGGACGTGATATCTCCGAAGCTATTGTTCACCTGTGCTTTGAATATATATTTAAAACTCTGGACTGGTTTGAAAGTGGCCTCAACAGAAATGTCAAGAGCATTTCCCACCTTTGCTTTGCAGATGTCATTGTCATTCTGGCGGATTCTGTGGGGGAACTTGAAGACATGCTTAATGAACTGAACACTGCATCCAGACAAGTGAGTCTCAGGGTGGAGATAATGAACATGTTATCCCAAAATCAGTAACCGTCGAATACACATATCTTGGCCAAATCATTCAATTAGGTAGAAACAATTTCGAGAAAGAAGCCGACCGAAGAATTCAGTTGGGTAGGGCGGCCTTTGGAAACTTACGTCATGTTCTCACCTCTAAAATACCACAATCCCTCAAGACTAAAGTCTTCAACTAGTGCGTCTTTCCAGTCATGACGTACGAAGCCGAAACGAGGACTCTGACAAAAGGTCTAGTCTACAGATTCAAGGTTGCCCAACGCGCCATGGAAAGAGCCGTGCTTGGAATAACCTTGAGGGACAGATTTAGAAACGAATTTATTCGTCAACAAACCAAGGTGACTGAGGTGGCTCTGAAAACCGTCTGTCGGAGAACCGACGGCCGATGGGGGATACGGATTCTGGAGTGGAGACCGTGTACAGGATTCCGCAGAGTTGGACGTCTCTTTGCTCGCTGGACCAACGATCTGAAGAGGATTGTTGGACCTGGATGGATGGGAGAGGCAAGGGATAGGGGACGGTGGCGTGCTTTGGGAGAGGCCTACATTCAGCAGTGGATGACAGACGGCTGATGATGATGATGGTAATGTATTTTTTCTCCGTGTAGGGCACTCCCGACAGGAGTAATTATAAAGAATATACCCTGCGTCAGGCAATGGCCAAGGCTCGAGCGCAAGGGGGGAAGAGGTTCAAGACTTAGCTGCTAACATATCCTTAGGGTTGAAACTTCAAATGAGAAGATTATAAAAGATAACAGTAGAAGAAGATTGTAGTCTTTTTTCGGTTTTCTTTTTGCACAATATCACGTTAATCGGATACAAAAGAGAAATACTGAAATTTTCATGTTATTTATTGTAGAAATCAATTTGAAATAAGAATCATTAAGTTTTTATCTTAATCATAAAATGGATGTCCAAATACATCTTTTTTTTATTACTCACTTTTTCATAACATCGCTCGCACGCGATATTTATTTATCTATTATTTTTCACCTCCCACAAATCATAAACCTTACAACAAAAGTGCCTAACTGTTTATTGGTCTCTAGAAATATAGCACTTTTACTCCATTAAGCCATCTGTCTCCAATAAAAGCTAAGAGTACCGGTAAAACATGTTATATTCGCGGTAAAGAGAACAAAAACGGTTCGAGGTATTTTCCGATTTTCCATCATTTTTCTATTCACTATGAACAATTGTAAGAGCAAACTGAGTTATCTCCGTGATATCTACTAATTTTGTGACACACACTTACTACGTGATGTCGAATTTTTATGTGATATTTGAAAAGTTCATATATTTTGATTCTCTCGATCAAAAGTGATAAATAAACTTTAAAAACAAATATTTGATTAGCTTCCATCACAATATTTTTTTGGATTAAGTTTTCGTTAAATAATTATTTCTTCTTCTTCTTCTTTCAATAGATCTGACGATCTGTGACACAGAAATCATGTCTCGTCGGATGATGATATCCAGCTGTCCCTCCATCTCTTAGGCGGTCTGTAAATAATTAGTTCATCATAAAGATAACGTAATTTACGCTACATAAATTTATCACGTGACAATTGTGTTTGCCAATTCTAAATATCTCAACAAAAACTTTTCTTTCATAGGTTCATATACTGATATGATAAAAAGAAATCTTTTTTCTGATTTTCTAAATACATATTAGTAATTGGACCACAGAAGTTCGACACATTTTTAGTTAACTAAAAAACTACGACGAATTCAATTATTACTATCAAAGTAGTGCTGTTTTAATGTATATTTCTTTTCGATTTTCAAAGGAGACGTTTAAAAGTTATGGGCTTTTAAAATCTTTGTTTTTATAAATTAACCCATTTCTTGGTTTTTTTCTATAACTAATTTAAATACAATGTCTATTTTTGCTTTAGAAGCTGTTATTATACATCAACCTTTTAAAAATCTGTAAATCAATTTGTGTTTCAAAATGTTTCAAAATGTTTAAAAGTTATTGGCTTTTAAAATCTTTGTTATTAAAAATTAACCCGTATCTTATCTTTCACTCAACTTATTTAAACATGATGTCTATTTTTGCTTAAGAAAGTGTTATTATGCATTAACTTTTATTTTAAATCGTATAATTTAAGTTATCCATAAAAAAAAACAGTTTCCTTACCAAAAATATCTACAAAAACACATATAATGGTAAAATTATGCTTATTTATAGAAATAAACAGTTTAAAAATATAAAATTTTAATGCGACTTATGTGTAAACATATAAGTATGTAATAAGGACTAACAAAAGACCTTTTAAAAGTAAATGTTTAAACAAGAGAAAATAGTTTTTATAAAAAATGTATTATTATTTTTGTCTAAAGGATTTTCATTCGATTTGAAATTGTGGGTTTCCTTTTAAATGAATTTCTCATTCATTTACAGTAAAACAAATCTCGATTTTATTTATTTTTAATGTGAATGTAAACGTCTATTTTTAGAGGTCTTATTTTATTTTATGACAGTGACATGTTTCGCATCGCTACATTTGATAATTTTTAAACCTTAGCAGACAAATATCATTGCCATAAAATAGAATAAACGTGTAGAAAACAGACGCTTTTATTAATATTATGTATTTAAAAAATGGATTTATATAAGGGTTTAAAAAACAATAAATGTGATATTAATTATGGCTTATTATAAACTCGGATATAAATTTTCAGCTGAAATGTAGTGAAATTATAATTACGTAGATTAAAACTTTAATTTATGGGGGTGGTTAATAATTTCCATTAATCAAGAGACCGGACATCTGCAGTGTGGTGATTAAAATTACTTTGCATATAGCGTATTGTGTGCAATACACTGAATATATACCTACTTACATTTATGCAAATAGTATCATCATTTATAACAAGAGGCCTACAATATGAGTCTCATACCAAACAATATTATTTTCTTCTATATACGCCATACTTTGTGTTGTTATGATGGTTTTTTTTTTGTACACTTTACTGTATATACAACACTTATATTTAAAAAAAAAATAAGATTATATTGAAATGTTTCGGACAAACGGTCCTTCTTCAGTAAAGATACATTCTTAAAAATATTATAAAATTGTTGTTGTTTATATGATCTGACAGATGTTATAAAGATTCATTTTGGAACGTTTATGTTTTTCTTGCATCAAATGTAATGATTCAATTTAAAATTTAAAATAATAATTTAAAGTTCTTTATAATGATTGCTTTGAAATTTTTACACAACATTGCATTTGAATGCCCGCATGTTTTTATGTTTTTTACCTCTGACAAGAACAAGAAAAAAATTACACCCACAAGCCATATAATAATAATAATTAGGCTAATTTGTATAGCGCCGTTTTCGTGAATAGCTCACCTCAAGGGCGCTCTGACAATGTTTTTAGTCATGAGAGCTGCATCTGACACCAGCAAGCAATCAATCAAGCCTTGTGAAAATAAACATATTAGAAATGTGTGCTTTATCTTTTCTTTCTTTCCCATTTAACCAGACAGAATCATAGCAACGCGTGGCCGGGTACATCTAGTTGGATATAAAATAATAATGTGAAATATTCACAGAAATATAAGACCGTCGAATCACGTTAAATATGTTTCCCTAATAATATAATATATATACTAATGAATGTGATTTGCGTTCTTCCCACATATGTTCGTGGAACAAAATTATTAATATTCATTCAAATTGTAGCGAATCGAATCATTAATGCGTTCACATTGTAAATTGTTACATTACACCTTCTGTAACACGCTGAAGAAAAACAAAGGGAAAGCTGAAATAAAAGAGTTCTATTCCAAAATTACTTTTAGAACAGAATATAATTTAAATACATTTGAATACAAACATTATACACATGCCCAGGGCGGCACTTAGGGGAGGAAAAACCTACGTGTAAAAATATACACTGTTTTGGAATTAGTAATTTTTAGCGAAAGAAGGTGGCTCAACACCACCATATCCGAATCTTAAAAGGTTAAAAAAAACTAAACTAAAATAACAAAAAATGATATGTATTAAGAATCCTTAGGATGTAAATTATCTATAAATGACAGAATGCTGGAAGAGGCTACGAAATTCACATATCTGGATGTGGATTTGTTTAATCAAAATAACCATGTCACCGAAATAATAGGACAGGTCAACAAAGCTTCGGCGGTATCAGGTTGTCTCAAGGAGACCATATGGAAGAATAAATAGAGAACTGACAGTGAAGTCAGAATATACAAAACCTGCGTAAGGACTATACTGGCATATGACATTAAGACCATAGCGGATACCACAAGTACGAAGGTACGCTGAGGACAATAGAAGGAAAGACTCGTAATCCCCCAGGTCCCCCCCCCCCCCCCCAAAGTTGGCGATCACTGCAGCAAAAGCATCTCTGGCCACTTGGAACAGGTGCTGAACTTGTGTTATTCCTGTCCACTCTTTGATGTTCCGCAGCCAGGACAGTCGCCTTCTATCAACTCCCCGACGTCACTCCACTTTACCCATTAATCAGAATTGAAGTTGCACGAGCTGCATTCAATAAAATGAGAACATTCTTTTGCAACGAAAATCTTAACTTGAAACTCCGACAAAAAATGATTAAATGTTATATATAGTCTGTTTTACTATATGGCTGCAAAATTTGGACTCTGAAAGTGAATGTAATGAACCGGTTGGAAGCGTTCAAGATGTGTATATACCGCCGAATGCTACGTATACCGTGGACCGATAGGGTCAGTAATGCAGACGTACTACAGAGACCCAGAGCCAATGGAGAGCTGTTGTCGAGTGTGAAAATTAGAATGGTCCATATTTGGGTCATATACTAAGGGGAGAAAAATACCGCCTCCGTCGACTGATATTAAATGATAACATTAGATAATGCCCGTGCAATGCGAAACTTGTAAAATAAATTAAAATATTGGTTTTTCTCAGCTTTGGTATCTCTCAGCTTGGGTTTTACTCACCTAAGGTTTCGCTCAGCTTAGGTTTGGTTTCTCTCAGCTTAGGTTTCGCTCAGCCCGAGCCGGCCCCTCCGCACCCTCGCGCTCGTATCCTCCAGTCCACGCACAAGTAATCTCACATAAATATTCATGCAGTGTCAGCGGGTTCGTTTTGTTTTGTCTGTTTATTCCATGTAAATATTTATTATCAACATGATCCGTTCTCGCTCGGATGCTAAGCCGCTGACAATTGTAACGTATTAGGCAAAAAGTTACCTATTCAGCCAAACTGAACCCCGACTTGTGATGCGAAGCGTTGATCCCTTTTTAATATATCTTCCGCTCTCTGCAGCTTTCGAACTCCTAACGTCCAACAATTATTATTTTTGGAACAAATTTTAATGGGTACGTGATTCGCATTTTGTGTTTTATTTTATAATACTCTTGACACTGAACAACAATTTTTCTCTTGGACATACAAATAGCAGGAAAAATATTTCGCTTGTGTTCATATTTAAGCTTTCAGTACACCAAGTTTGATAGCTTACTCATACATTTTCTAATTTCAATTTAATAAAACAAGCAATATTTTTACTTAATAATTTATTTAAAATACATCACATTATGCCAAAACACCACACAGCTATTCTTTATCTAATTATCAGTACTTGTAACAAATAGCCCAGGTTAATTTTTATATTTAAATTATTGTTTCGAATTTTAAATGCGTTTTATATATTAGAAATTCTTTGTTAAGGTCTTATTATATTTTTACACCTGAAGATGGAGGTATCCTCCGAAACATGTCGTGTTTTTTAATATTTTGTAGATTAAATAAAGTTATTTTAAATTTCCTAAGTATATTCATATTTTATTTAAATAATCACCGGCAAGAATCATATGATGGAAATCAAAAAAGAAAAAAAAGGCACCACACCCTGAAAATACAGACTGCAACGATATCCAAAACGTTGGTCGAGAAAGACGTGTTATGCGGATCTTTCCAAGATCCCAAAAAAACATTCTGCTACCAACCGTGAAAATCTACGCAATTAGTTGATAGAGATGATTGATTTCATACGTCGTTAATCTTTATGGAACGATTCTTTTAACTCTCGGTTTAAAGCCCGAATGGGCCTTTTTACGACTCCCGACTCGGTACCCCAATCCGGGCATCATTTCCCACTCAATTTCCGACGATTTCCTTCACATTCACTCAATTTTCATCTGTTTACTTGTCGGGTTATTAAGCTCTCTCTGTTGGACTTCAATTCTATTCCTAACTCTTTTGGATCCATTGTTGTCTGTGAATATTTAAATATATTTTCAATTATTTCCACTAACACATTTTTTTTGCAAACATGTAGCCCAAAACCAATCATTTGAAAATTGAATAGCAAATTACTTACTTAGTAATAACGAATTAAGAACAAGAAAATTCTCACGACTTCGTGACCGAGTGGAAAGTGCATTGACTGCCACCCCGAAGGTTCCAGGTTCGATTCCCGGCGAGTGCAGTGTGATTGTCACACTATCTTTGGTCTGGTGTAGAATTCACGTAACAATAAAATGGCGATAGATTAGCTACCTCTCACATGTCACGAGAATCACCATGATAGCTATAATACATGTCATGATATAAAGAACGATTGAACGAAATAATAAAATATCTCATTAATACGAATGAAAACGTCCGTTTTAACTTTCAAATGACATTTTATAATACCTTAGAAAGGCGAAACAGATCATTTCCATAAATTATAATAAAACTTCTATAAAACAGATGTTTTCATCCGCATTAATTATTTAATTTAAAGTTTCACATATTCAAGAAACAATAGATACTCTCAATATCAACTTATTTATCCCTAATAACAATAATTACATTAATCTTATTAAATTATGGTGATATTGACCTAAGAAAAAGAAATAATTATGATGTATAGTATCCATCAACTCATATTAAATATAAATATTTATTTTATCTGAATAGCAAAAACTTCTAGAAAACAGACGTTTTAAAGACGAGTGAATTCAAGACCGTTGTTATTCAAATTTAATTCATATTTTTGTGTGGTTAGGTACCAAAAATATATTTTTTAAGTGCAGTATATTTTTTCAAACCTTCATAAGCTTAGATAATTAATTGTTTTGGCCGAAACAATATGATACTTCAACATTATTAGATGTTTTATAGAAAGGTATTACAATTATTTTTATGATATTGTTGCAACAGCTGTTTCGTCAACGTATGCTGGCATCATCGTGTATTACAAACAACTGTCGTGACAATCTCATAATAATATATCGTGATACTTGTAATCATCATCATCGGCTGTCCCTCGTGTCCGAGGAAGACTGTCCTTCACGATTGTGGGTCCGCATGTGACTGAAGAGACCGATCCTGGACCCACATATTTTGGGGTATCTGGGGCAGGGGATACTTGTTATAATATCGTTTCAAAATTAAAACATTCAATAATTCATTTGGAATTCATTTTTAAAAGTTCACTGTAACAAATATTTTTTCATAGTAAATATAAGTTACGATCAGTATGCTTGAATAGAACATATTTTATTAATTAATAAATGCTGGGCCTCTTTGGGTTAAATTAATATTGGAGCTATTGCCGCCCAATTATTGCTGGTCTAGTTAAAGACTTCAACACCTTTAATAAATTTCAACAAGAAATTTGCAAACATAGAATATGCTTAATTTATTCTTATCTTCTTGATTATTATTTTAAAAAAGGAAACAAAGTGAACAAATAATATTAAATGTTCCACACCTTGCCATATATAATATTGCTTAATTATCACAGATATTTGTATGATACGTTTTTTTATCTCTTTCAGATATTTTTAAATTTGCATTTTAACATTTAACTCAAAATTCTAATAATGTTTTTTCCACTTTTGGGTTTATTTTTCTCGACATGTTTAGAAAGCTTAGACCTTCATCATCGGCAGAACGATATAAACTCGTTCTCCCGATGATGAAGGTATAAGCCTTCGAAACATGTCGAGAAAAATAAATTCAAAAGTGGAAAAAACGATTCATAAAAATTCGTCATTATGGAATTCCAGTGTTAACGCCTATAGTTTATCTAAAATTAAAAATGTTTTATCATGGCAGTAACTTTTAAATTAATAGTATGGTAAAACCTATGGAAAAGACATGTTTTGCCTTTCTAGGGCAACATGAAACACATTTAATTATGCCCTTGTGTAGTTAAATTTTACGAAAATCATATTTTCTAAAAAAAAATAAAAAAAATAATTAAATGCTTTCTCTGGGATAGGAGTAAGTATATTAAGATTCAACCATGACCCCAGAAAATATAATTCTTCCCTTATGAAAATCTACGAACATGCGCAATGAGAATTCAACATCATTGTCGAAATGACCGCAGAAATAGGGACTCTCCAGTCCATTGTGGGAACGACACTCCGAGACAGAGTTACAAATTCCAAAAATAATGAAATTTTGCGATGTCAAAGATATTTTGCGATGGGAAAAACTGAGAGAGGATATTCAGAAAGAGAAATAACCTTAATCTGTCAACAAATTTGTAATGTCTGAATGAATACAATAAGCGTTTGGAACACCCAACGCGCCATGGAAAGAGCCATGCTTGGAATAACCTTGAGGGACAGATTTAGAAACGAATTTATTCGACAACTAACCAAAGTGACTGAGGTGGCTCTTAGAATGTGCGGGTTGAAATGGGATGGGCTGGCCATATCTGTCGGAGAACCGACGGCCAATGGGGGAGACGGGTTCTAATGTGGAGACCGCATACAGGATTCCGCAGAGTTGGACGTCCTCCTGCCCGCTGGACCGACGATATGAAGAGGATTGCTGGACATGGATGGATGAAAGCGGCAATGGATAGGGGGCGGTGGCGTGCTTTGGGAGAGGCCTTCATTCAGCAGTGGATGACAGACAGTTGATGATGATGATGATGAATAAGCAAAGCGCAAATAAAGGGATATTAGACATCACCATTCCAGAAATGACAGGAGACTAAAAGAAAACAGAAATCTTAGTTCAAACAATAATAAATATGAATTCAAATATAATGGTTTTGCAGCGTGTATTGACATAAAACCGCAATTACACAGAATAAATTGAGGGCTGGACATTACAAAGGTACCAAGTATCAAAAATGAATTGTTGATCCCAATTGGTGCTAAACGTAAAGGCCGATAACTGCAAAATATAAAATGGAGTAGTTTCAACGTCACCCTAAAGATGTCACCCGTGTTATTTGACATATGTAACAAGAAAAGTTATTTACAGCTGTCAAAACTCTCCACATAAACGAAAAACTTATATTATTTCAACACCAAACATTACAAACGTATTTTGTTATAAATAGTAACTTACTAACTAACTAACCATCACGCCGTCTCACGAATGAATGGACTGTCACACTTTTCATTCCTCACATATTTCTCTCGCTTCCTTAATATTCATACATAGTGTCATGCACGCGCGTCGATATTTCTGACTCCTCACGTGGCCGACATTAAATATTTGATTTATTTGATCCTGCCACGTTTTCGTCGGTCTTCCCCTATTTCTAGTTCCATTTACATCGTTAACATATAATTTTTTAGAGTTCTTTCTTCATTCTATTTTTCCATGTGTCAAAATCATCTATGCTATGGTTGCTGAAAGTGCTATTGTTGCTGAAAGTGAGGAGGAACTGCAGGAGGCCTTAGATACTTTGCAAGACATTCTTCAAGATAGCTACAACATGAAGATAAATAAGGACAAAACAAAGCTGCTGACTGTAGGCCGAACGCAACATCAGATGAGAGTAGTGATATCAGGAGTTCCACTAAAGAACACCAAGGAGTTTGTCTACCTCGGGAGGAAAATAACATGGGACGGTCGGTCTAAGAGCGATGTCGACAGCCGTATACATCAGGCTAGGCTTGCATTTAATAAAAGGTCGAAAATAATAGAGTCAAATAATATAGACCTAAAACTGAGAATACTCCTCATCAAGACCTATGTATGGAGTGTCTTGATGTACGGCTGTGAGACATGGTGCCTATCCGAAAGGGATAAGCGGAGACTAGAGGCTTTTGAGATGTGGTCCTATAGAAGACTCTTTGGAATTTCCTGGAGAGACCACATCACGAATGAGGAAGTTCTTCAAGGAATCGAAGGAGGAAGGCACCTGCTCAGGACCTTGTCCGAAAGGCGTGCAAGATGGATCGGCCATGTAATACGCCAAGAAGGTCTCTTGCATGCCATAATGGAGGGTATGACCGAGGGGACAAACTCTAGGGGACGCCCACGCCGAGAGTACCTGGAAGACCTGTTGGTGGACGTACGCTGCTCATCATATGCAGATTTCAAAAGAGCCGCACAAGACAGGGAAAAATGGAAGAGAATAATGGAGGAAATTGCTGCAAACCAATCCCAGGATTGAAACCAGAGAAGAAGAAAATCATCTTAATGATCCTTGCATTATTTTGTTTATAACACCATCATTTGCACCGCATTCATTACTTATATTTTCATTCGACACTCTATCATACACAGAGTACCAAACAATCGTCTAAGAGATCTAATTTTTACTGCATTTATTCTACTTTCATCCTTTTGCCAAATAAATAGTAAATCATTCAATTTCAATCTTAAGTTGTTTGTATCACCTGACGATGCCAAAATCTGTTGGCGAAACAGCTGTCGCGACAAATAATAAATATTGCGATGTCATGACTGTGTTTTAAATTTGATTTTAGCTTTTATATTGATGATTCTCATGACATGTGATAGGTAGCCAATCTATCGCCATTATATTATCACGTGAAATCTACACCAGACCAAAGACAGTGTGACAATAAAAGTTATTTTTCCTTTTCTTTAATTTATGTTTAAATTACTTAGCACATTGTCTGTATTGATATTGTTTCGGTAACAATATATTTCGTTGTGTATGTTACAAATAACAATATTTACTGCTCTCAACTAAATTTCAATCAAAGTTTGAGGCGATACTAACACGTTGATAATTTTGGAATTGCGGCACAATCTTCAGACACGATGGCGGGAAAAGTCCGATACTTTCATCCCCCGTAGTTTGGCTCCTTCGTGACATAATATGCAAATTAAGAACAAACATACCCCCGCCAGATGTCCCGCCGAGGGTTGAAATAGAAAAGGAAAACAAGCTAGTCCATCAGGCTGTTTAGAAAGGAAATAAATGGAATATGCACCGTTGAAATTAGTTTACCAAAGCTGTTTACTCTCCTTGTTCAACGATAATTAATGTGTTGTCGTTTATTTTCGTTTAACGGACGTTTATTTATAGAGTTTACATTACTTTCCTACTGCAGTTTCTAATTTAAATATATGCATATTTTTTTGTCGAAATACTATTTGAATTCTACAATTAATGTTTTAATTTAAGAAAAACTTAATGCGTTAACACTGTAGAATTCTATAATGACGATGTTTTATGAATTAAAACAATTTTAAGAATTAATTGTATCTCAATAGAGACGAAGATGTAAATTATTGGGAAACAGAATATGGTGGTCGAGGCATTTACAGGACTTATGACCTATTGGTTGGGTTAAGCGATCGCTTTATAAACTAACTAACTAACTAACCATCACGCCGTCTCCCCGAAAGGGTAGGCAGAAAGAATGGACTACCACACTTTCGATGCGGCACTCCATCCTTCTCTTTTCGCCATCGCGAGAGACGCGGTGTGATGGGTTGCGAACCTCATCGCCACCAAAAGGCATCTCCCGCGCACACTTCGATCGTTCAACGTCTACATAATAAATATAAAACAAATTATCTGAAATACAATGATATAAAATAAAATAACAAAGAAAAATAATATAACACATAATATTATTTTAAATGGTGCACTTGTCGTCAGCTGGACGATCCGGACATTTGTGTTTATTTAATTTTTATTCCACGTTATCCACTGTTTTTTTTTTAATTTACTGTAATTAGGCACTTAAAACAATCCAACACCAGCAAGAACTTAAAAATATTATGGAAGAATTTATTCAAATTGTCATTGGAACAAATGAAAAATTTATTTTTACACCTGTCAAAATTCTTTTTATAAACGAAAAAACTTATATAGTTTTAACACCAAAACAGTAAAAATGTATTTTTTGTCACAAATAACTATCATAAAGATCGCTTTATATAATACAACATTCCCCATTGCGCCCTTCTTACGAACACCACGTCTGACAATTATTTTTTGAAAGTTGTAAATACTCGTATGCTGCCATGTTGAAACATTTCACATATGTTATTCAATCTACACTAGCGCCATCTATTGAGATTAGATGTAAGCATTACGCAGAAAATCTTTATTAATGTAATTTGAAAGGCAATCAACCCAATTATCACACATTACTAGACAACGCTTGGAGAAAACTCTCCAATTTTTATATGCTTTTAACTTTGATTCTTAACGATTAACCCGTAATGGGTGAAATCCAGTATTTGTCTACAAGTATTTGTATACATTAAAAAAAATGTTGTTAAACACTTTTGAGTTTATTTTTCATGATATGTTTTCATGTTTTCGAAAAGGGAAGAAACAGTGTTATAATTAATTTAAAAAATCGTAATTAATGTTTATATTTTGATAAACAAGAGCCGTTAACGCTGTTTTAAATTATAATTTCATAATGACGATTTTTTCTGAGTTTACAGACTGATTTTTTTCCACTTTTGAGTTTATTCTTCTTGACGTGTTTTTAAGGATTCAACTATCAAAAAAAATTACTATAGTAATAAAAAACATGTTTGAAGTAGGAAAAGATGAAAAGCGGGCATGTCACGGTATGGTAATAAATATGATATAATGATGATATTATGAAGGTTATATATAGAAAACTTAAAAGGTATGTTTTAATATAATAGTGTAATGGCCCTGTCTTTTTGCCTACCCCTATAATGGTGTTATGGTTGATTGGTTAGTTTTTCTAATATCAGATAATATATTGTACATTATTATTACAATCTAATGATTTTATTGAAATCTTTTAATGGAAGTTCATTTTTAATTATAATTTAATAAAACGATGTATTTTTATTAACTTCTTCCACTCATTGTATTTATTTATACAATGACCGGTTTCGCCAGGTTCGCTGGTATCGACAGACTTGTGACACTGCAATAAACTTTTTTCTTTTAAATACATACAGATCAGGGGTATATTGTTTTTACATTCATTTGATAATGCATTCGAAGGGCGAAACATGTCATTCCCATAAAATATATTAAATAAATAAAACTAACTAACCATCACGCCATTTCCCCGGAGGGGTAGGCAGAGAGGATGGATCGCCACAATGCCCTGTCCTGGCATACCTCTCGGGCTTCCTCTACATTCATACATCGTACCATGCATGCACGTCGATTATTCCGACTTGAAACGAATGTGGTCGCCTTTTAGTAATTGATTAATTTGGTCATGCCATGATTTCCTCGGTCGACCTCGGCTTCTTTTCCCACTCACGCTGCTTGTGTACAACTTTTTAACCATTCTACTCTCATCCATTCGTTCCATATGTCCAAACCATCTCAGGGATCCTTTTTTAATTTTATTCATGAAACTTATTAACTTCTAATCATTAAGATGGTTTGGACATATGGAAAGAATGAATGAAGAAAGAATGGTAAAAAAATATATGTTAATGATGTAAATGGAACAAGAAATAGAGGAAGACCGAGGAAAACGTGGCACGATCAAGTAAATCAAATATTGAATGTCGGCCATGTGAGGAGTCAGAGAAATCGACGCGCGTGCATGACACGATGTATGAATGTTGAGGAAGCGAGAGAAATATGTCAGGAATGAAAAATGTGGCAGTCCATTCTTTCTGCCTACCCCTTCGGGGAGACGGCGTGATGGTTGGTTAATTAGTTAGTTTTATTATTATTATCTAATGATTTAACAGAAATCTTTTAATGAAAGTTCATTTCATTTCAAATTATAATTTAATAAAACGATGTTTTTTTAACTTATTCCACTCATTGTATTTATTTCGACAGCGACAGACTTGTGACACTGTTATAAACTTTTTCTTTTATATACATACATACAGATCAGGGGTATATTGTATAATGCAGGGCGAAGGGCGAAACATGTCGTTCCCATATAATATAATTATTTTTTTTTAGAAAACTAACGTTTCTATTCGTATAAATTATTTAACATGGTGTTTCATATCATTGTTCAAGACTCAATAAATACCGAATTTTCACTATTCTATTTTATACTGAAAAATTCATATGAGAATGTGTACATATCTCTCGGTCCAGCATAAGTGATGGGAGGAAGGAGGTATTGATCCCCGAATATCCTCCCCCGTGCCGTGTATTTGGGTCAACTTTCATCAAAGTGGGCTCCACATGAATACCTCAAGAAGTGCTGGAGTCGTCAGTTTGTCCCTATTTAACACGTTGACTGGTAGACTTGCTGCTATAACGAAAATTCCCTAAATAAACACCATTAGCAAATATGTGCTTTCAGCTCCGAGAAACGTCTGTCTACGTTTTACGTATACGTTTTTTGTACCCTTAAAACTTTAGTATCTACTTTAAATACACAATTCCACATGTGTCTACATAATTATATATTATTTTCACTATAATCCAATACCGAAAATGTATTTTATAAAAGCATTAAAGAAAATATTATTAACAAATGATGCGATTTTCTTCCACTCTTATTAGTTCATTTATCTACACATTCTTAAAAAACGATTTTTTTTCATTGCTGAGAAACAATTTTAAATATTAGACAGTTTATATAATATTATTATAATAGAGGCAACAGGCACAGAAAGCTGATTCTTCAACACGAAAACGCTAGGACCTTACATCGCAATCGCGGTCAAGAACTACATACAAAATATGTGTTGGGAGACTATACCACACCCGCCTTATTCACTAGACGTGGCACCATCGGACTACCACTTGTTCAGAACGTATGCTTTAGAAGAGCAGCACTTCCATCATATGCAAATGTCAAGAATTGGGTCGATGCCTGGATTTCCTCAAAAGACGAGGCGTTTTTTCGAGGATGGATTCATCCAATCGCCAGTAAGACGGAAAAGTTGGAAACGTAACGATGGAAAGTTTTTTTTTTTTTACTATTGTGTTTTGTTATTTAAACTATCAAATAAATGCGATTTTTATACAATAAAACGGACAGAACTTTCCGAAACACACAAATATAATAACAATAAATTTTCATTAATGCGAATAAAAACGTTTGTTTTCTAGAAACTTTATTATATTTTAATGGAATGACCAAAATATAAATCGTATTAATTATTTATTATGGAATTCTACATCATTGTTCAAGAAACAATAAACACCTATTTTATATTTATTACGTACAATAAACTTCTGCTACGAAACATCAGCAAACAACATTGATGTTTTCATTTGTTGCTGTTTTAATTACTTAAAATATATTTATGAAATGATTAATTAGTTGTTTGAAACTCTAGTGAATCGTTTTATGAATGATATTAATGACGAATTGATATATGATACAGTACATTATTTGATTGACATTTGATAATGCATTTGACAGGCAAAACATATCATTCAAAACTTCTAAAAAAATTATATATGCATTCATTTGAATTATTTGATAAATATTTTAATCTCCGTTTTTTTTATAATCTAAAAACTTTAGTACTGTGAACATTCATATACTTCTATAATATAAAATATGTTTACTCAAACTTATATTATTTTTATGTATTATATAATAATAATTCGTATTCCCTTCCAAAGTCACTTATTATACAATATATTTGCTGAATACAGATAACTCCTTATTTATCTAGACAGAGTATCTTGTTTTATATATATAAATATGTTATGAAATATTCCATCCATAAAATACTTTTCCAAATATTGATATATGCGATACATATATAGACTCCATCTCTGAAATAGCAATATAACTTCGGCTCCATCGTAATCTTGAAATAGCTATATTCGCATACAACATCTGCCAGGATTTGTTATAATTTGATTAATTTAATGTTATCGTATACTAAATGGAGGCCAACATCGATCGTAATTCACTGATGTACTGCAACATAACCCATTCTAGCGATTGACCAGTTGAAATTGGAGAACTTTGATTGTGAATCACAGGTGGCACCTGTATCCCAAAAGTCATTATTCTGCTGTTATTTATAAACAGAACTGAATTAATAATTAATTTTCGAAATACGCATACATAATATGCACTTGGAATGTGAAAATTTGGAGCAAGTAGTTGAGTTCGTGTATTTAGGTAGTATGTTTACAAGAGATGGGCGAGTGGAAAGGGATATTGAAAGAAGGGTTGGGGCAGGCAACAAAGTGAATGGTGCACTTAAAGTTGTCATCGCAAACAAAAACCTATCCAAAAAAGCTAGAATGGCAGTGCACAATGGTGTTCTTCTACCGACCCTTATGTATGGAAGGGAAGCATGGAACTGGCAAAAGGAGGATGAAAGTATAATAAATGCAGTAGAAATGCGATCTTTTAGACGAATGTGTGGATACTCTGTGTATGATAGAGTGTCGAATGAAAATATAAGAAGTGAATGCGGTGCGAATGATGGTGTCATGAACAAAATAATGAAAGGATCATTAAGATAGTTTGGACATATGGAAAGAATGACGGAAGAAAGAATGGTAAAAAAATTATATGTTAATGATGTAAATGGAACCAGAAATAGAGGAAGACCGAGGAAAACGTGGCACGATCAAATAAATCAAATATTGAATGTCGGCCATGTGAGGAGTCAGAGAAATCGACGCGCGTGCATGACACGATGTATGAATGTTGATGAAGCGAGATAAATATGTCAGAAAAGAAAAGTGTGGCAGTCCATTCTTTCTGCCTACCCCTTCGGGGAGTCGGCGTGATGGTTAGTTAGTTAGTTAGTTAATATGCACTTATAGTATTGGTTCTGATTTTGAAAATTTGGTTTGGTTCATGTGGTACTCTTGTTGGATATATTTCGTGTACATGTGAATTGTTTTGGTCAATTTGATTGTTGCCGCACTTTATAATAGTTTATTATGATACGTAATGTACTGTTTTGATGTTAAAAGTTTACAAGTTTTTTCATTTATATAAAGAATTTTGACAGGTGAAAAGATAAATTTTTCATTTGTTCCAATGACAATTTGATTAATTTCTTCAATATTTTTTTTAATGCCTAATTACTGCTAATTTAAAAAAAAACTGTGAATACGTAAAACATAAATTAAATAGACAATATGTGCACCATCTAAAAATAATATTTTGTATTAAATTATTTTTATTTTGTTATTTTATTTAATATTATTTGTTTTAGATTTATTTTGTGGATTTTGGACGATCGAAGTGTGCGCGGCAGATGCCTATTGGTGGCGATGAGGTTCGCAACCCTTCACATCGCGTCTCCCGCGGGGTGAAGAGAGAAGGATGGAGTGCCGCATCGGTTAAAGTGTGACAGTCCATTCTTTCTGCCTACCCTTTCGGGAAGACGGCGTGATGGTTAGTTAGTTAGTTAGTTAGTTAATAAGCACTTTTTGATATGATTCTGCCACCATTAATGAAATTTCTTCTTCTCGGCGCTACATCCCGGTGTGAGATATGATCTCCTCCACAGCAGTCTTCCTCTAGATCCTATTCCTGGCCATTCCTCTCCAATCTCGAGATTTTTCCAGTTTTCTCCAATCATTGATCTTTATGTTTTAGCCTAGTTCAGTGGTCGGTAAACTCATAAGATAAAATAGCCAAATGTTAGCAGTACTGCTTCTTCTTTCGGTACCGTGTCAGGTCCCCCCAACGTTGGCAATCACAGCATCAAAGGCATCTCTTTCCTGTGCCACTTGGAACAAGTTCTAAATTTTTGTTATTCATGTCCATTCTTTTAGGTTACACAGCCAGGACAACTGCCTTCTATCAACTTGCCGATATCCTTCCACTTTACCCATTAATATCAGTCGAAGGAGGTGGTATTTTTCTCCCCTTAGCACATGACCCAAGCAGTAGTACAACGATTTAAATTTATTTTAAGCTCCATGAGGATGTCCAGCCATTACTCCATCTCTTCGGCATTTATAATACAGAAATATATTAACAACAGGTTACAAATTTAATAGTTTACTTTTGTCTCTCTCTCTGGTTTCAATCCTGGGATTGGTTTGCAGCAATTTCCTCTATTCTTCTCTTCCATTCTTCCCTGTCTTGTGCGGCTCTTTTGAAATCTGCATATGATGAGCAGCGCAGGTCCACCAACAGGTCTTCCAGGTGCTTTCGGCGTGGGTGTTCCCTAGAGATTGTCCCCTCGGTCAAACCCTCCATTATGGCATGCAAGAGGCCTTTCGTTCTTTTGTATGAAACACTTAATTCGTGGTGTGGCATTATTATAATGAAAATGTATTTTAAAACACTTTTGTACTTGGTATTTACACCATATTATTTTTTTTATGGAAACGACTTTTGCTCCCGCTGGAGCTTCGCCAGATCACGAAAACAAACTAAACAGTTAGTTTTTGTTACCCTGACGAAGCTCCGGCGGGTGTGAAACCGTAGGTTCCACAAAACAAAATAATGTGGTGTAAAAACAAATACACATTAATAAATATTATTTAAAATGAAAACTTTCGCCAATTTGAACTGGTCGAGTTAAAAATTGTTATTTAGTTTTCCTAACCGTTTACTGCGGAGCACATAACTCTAGAGCGGAAACGCATCGGACCGTATCCTGTAGAGATTCTCATTATTCCTCTAACAATTCATCATGTCGGTACTTAAAGAAGATGAACTGCTCATAAAGCATACATCAGTTTTTTTCAAGAAAACTTCCGACTTATATCCTGAAAAGCGATGATTATTAAAAAATTGCTCTTCTATAGATAACGTTTTTATGTGATTCATTTTTTCTCGTTAATTGACGACTTTAACCAGTGATAACAAACTAACTAACCATCATGCCGTTTTCCGTAGGGATAGGCAAAAATAATGGACTGCCAATTTTTTTTCCTGACATATTTCTCTCGCTTCCTCAAAATTCATACATTGATAATTGTTAAATAAATTATCTATTTCAATGAGATGATTTGCAAACTCCGAAAAGTTATTATTAACTAAATTTGGTTAAAAAATATAAATATAACTAATAACTCTAAACAAAAATGCCAATTAAAACAATTTAGATATTATTATTATTTTGTAATTTTATTTTATATCATTGTATTTTATATTATTTGTTTTAGATTTATTTTGTGGGTGTTGGACGATTGAAGTGTGCGCGGGAGATGCCTATTGGTGGCGATGAGGTTCGCAACCCATCACACCGCGTCTCCCGCGGGGCGAAAAGAGAAGGATGGAGTGCCGCATCAGTAAAAGTGTGACAGTCCATCCTTTCTGCCTACCCTTTCGGGGAGACGGCGTGATGGTTAGTTAGTTAGTTAGTTAGATATTATAAACAACTAACTGAACTTAATTTCTAGTCCCATGTTTGATTTATTTCCCCTGTTTCATAATTCCAACTAAACAACAATTTACCCAACCGCTACTTGTTAAATGACTAGTATATAAGCAATAACTCTATTTCATTTAACTTTTTAAAAATTCATACACTGAAGAAGGGAATTTCGTGTCCCGAAACATGTTTGTGAAAAGAGCAAAAAAGTATTGTTATAATGCAATGTTTCCAAAAAGTTATCAAATAAATAATTATCAACTGGACGCAGACTCCTGATCGCAGGGACTTGGGTTTTAGCATGGACATGGCCAGATTCCTTGTTTATAATAATGAGCCATTTTCAGCTCACATTGGAAATCGTATAATTAATTTACCATTCATTTAAATCCTTGGCGTCAATCATTAAAAAAATTAATGAAAACACCCGTTTTAGAGAAGTTTTTACATATAACATAAGGGAATATATATATCATGCTTTGCTTACACAAACTGAAATCGCCACTTCTTTAACAGCTTGACATCACGGCTAAGTGGAAAATAAAATTATTTTATTGAGTGGATTAAGGGTAACTACTGTTAATTTCTCACTGATATAATCGCTTCTTTACGACCAATAATATTAACTTTTACGACCAATTTCGTACCTCCTAATTGAGACAGCCTATTTTTCAACTATAAGAGTCCACTATGACAAAAACAACTACCGTGTTAGGGTCAGAAAATTACAGTTCTAATTATTATTATGTATATCTAAATCTTACTTAAGTTATAAAAAAATACTTTAATTAATATAACGTAATTAAGAAACAAAAAAATATATATATAATTTAAAGAAATTATAATTTTTCTGAAGTTTTTTTATGTTGAACGTGATTAATCACATCTTTTTTATATTAATCCCTTCAGTTACCATTAAAAACCATTTTTTTTTAATGAATTTTATTTTCTGAACAAATATATCCTCTATAAAAACCATTTCAGGCCCAAAATGGGACTAAAAGTTTATATTATGGTGCATAGTGTGAAAATAACATTTTATATAATAAACTTTTATTATTATTATTATTATTATTGATGATGACGATTGAATCATAACAACTGTCTTCTATCTCGCTTCCATATCCCATAAATCCTATTTTTTTCGCCCGAGTATATTGACAGAAGTGGTCTTTTCTGCAGGTAATCAGTTTGCCCGAGTTATCTCGGGTGTGCGAATTCCCACACATAATTATCGCCCGAGTATACTAGGCCGTGATCATTAAACGGTTAATGCCCTAGTACATAAGACTAAACATGTCTAACTAACCATCACGCCGTTTCCCCGGAGTGGTTGGCAGAGACGATGGACCGCCATACTGCTCTGTCTTGAGATACCTTTCGAGCTTTCTCTACATTCATACATCGTAACATGCACTCTCATCACAATATTTCTGACTTTGAATGTGGCCGCCTTTTAGTAATTTATTATTTTGATCGTGCTATATTTTCCTCGGCTGTCCACGGCTTCTTTTTCCATTCACACGGCGTGTATACAACCATTATTATCTCAACCATTCGTTCCATATTTCCAAACCATCTAAGTAATCAGTTTTTTTTATTTTACTTATGATGCAATCATCTGCCTTACATTTCTTTCTTATTTTGTCTTTCGATATTTTAACACATATCGTTTTTCGAACATTCTTGTCAGTGATTTCATTTCTACGGCAATTATTCTACTTTCATATTTCTTTTGCCAGCTCCGGCTTCTATTCCAACCATAAGAGTTGGCACTAGAACTCCATTATGTACTGCTATCTTCGCTTCAGTGGATACTACAATTTTATTTGCAGTGATGACTTTGAGTGTAATATAAACATAACACGAATAAACAAGGGCAAACACATCAAAATGGAATCGATTGTATCTCAATAGTAACGAAGATGCAAATTGGAAACAGAATATGGTTGATCAAGGCGTTTACAGGACCTATGACCCGTCATTGGTTGGGTCAAGCGCACGCTCTATGTAATACAACATTCCCCATTCCACCTTATTTTTTCTTATGACCACCATATCTGACAATTTTTTTGGAAGTTGTATATATGTTAATCTCCAACACCACCCTTTACATGGTAGTATATTCATATGCATCTTCGTCTCTATTGAGATACAATCGATTCTTGAATTGATAGCCCGCAATGGGTGAAATCCAGTTGTTCGTCTACAAGTATTTGTATACATTCAAAATGGTGTAAAAAACATCAAAATGGTTTTGGTGCACGTCTGCTTTATGCTTTAATAACTAAAATCTAAATAAAAATTCACGTATTACTGAAATCTGGTATCCCATCGCAGTCTCTCGGTACGCTCAACTTGCTTTTTTTATGTCAAACATAAAAACATTCCGTGATAAATTCACAAATTTCTTTTTACTCTGGCACACTTAACCTTTTGAATACTGATAAATCTTAGCCATTTTATTTATCTTCTTTGCCATTCATAAAACATAATTCTCTCCGCTCTCCGCGATTTATTCACTACAATAAATAAATTTGCTCCCAACCTCCCCGGCGAGCACAATATGCCGGCGGTGCTTCGATACTGTCGCAAGTACGAAACGCGATAAAAGTTAGAACAACTTATTCCTGGTGAATTTAAATAAAAACACTGTAGAGTTCCATTATTCTGATTTATAATCAATGAAAACACTGTGTAAAAATACAGAAAACTGAAGAATTTGCGAGGTCTGATGGGGGCGCCAAAGGAGAAGATACTGGAACAAGCATGTCTCCCGTATGCAAGAAAATAGGATCCCAAAAATAGCTCGAGTCTGTCTACAGGAGGGTTCCCGACCACGTGTCCGACCACCGAAAATACGGTGAGAGAATTGGCGGTCTACTTCCCAGGTGGACGGAAATGCAATCAATAACAGGTCATCAAACCTATAAGATTAATAAGAAAAAGGAAAAACATTGTTTTCGTCCACATATACGAGTTAATTATGATTGTCCTCAATGCGCAAATGTATTTCATGTTTCAGATTCATTGTTATGGACAAATACATGTTTTTTACTGTTTTTGAACAATGATGTAAAACTCTGGCGGAAGGACCTGCCACTACGAAAGCCCATCTCCGAAATTTGTCTGGGGGTGGCGCTTTGGCTCAACTAATCTGCCGATTGCAGAGAAGTTTGCTGATCGAAGCGAAGATTGCCGCAAATTAGGGCTATGAGCAGTACAAAACTCGAATAAATAGGCTGGTGCCATTCCGTGAAGCGCTTTAAAAACCATCCAGCATAGTTTAAACTGGATTATTTCAGGACACTTGAGGCAGTAAAAGTTGGGAAATACGAGATTTGTGCCGTGCTACCACTTCTTATTTTTCTTCTTCGCGTGTCCTGCCGGGTTGCCCCGACGTTGACGACCATTTGGGAGAAAACTTCCTTGTCCTGGGCGGCGCGAAACAGCTCCCCCACAGTTCTGACGCCGGTTCATTCTCGGATATTTGGAAGCCAGAGCTGTCTTCTGCCGACACCTCTGCAGCCCTCTATCTTCCCCTTCTTGTCGAGCTGAAGTACGTTGTATCTGTTGCCTCTCATTACATGGGCAATTCTGTTGCCTCTCATTAACAGTGGTGAATAGGCTCTTGCATTGGCTCTACGTCATACATTAGGATTTTTTATCATATCGGTCCAAGATATTCTTAGCATTCTACGGTGGATCTACATTTTAAACGCTTCAAGACGTTATTTAAGCTACGCGTGGTAATTATGAAGTGAATCTACCAGTAAAAATATGTTAAAAAAACAGTTTCAAAAATGTAAGTAAAAACTAAATTTTAAATTAAACTGTTACAGTATGTAACCACCACAATGATATGTCGGGATCGAGAGCGTTTTTTGCTATCGAAAGGGATGCTGGGGAAACACAAAATGTCGATGTGACAAATTACACAATATTTTTAACCTGAAACGTACAAAGCGGGGGCGAAAGCAAAAAGCTAAAAGAGTGTCCTTTCCCAAAGAGCTGGTAATTATTTTCAACGAGTAATTAATTTTCGGCGTAATTCATTTATTCGGCGTCGGCTCTGGACGCGTACGTTAGTTAGCTCATAATGATCTATATGTAATATAATATAAGTCGAACTGTAGATAATAAATTTACGATCTACATACAAAACATTGTGCACTACCATTTTAGCTTTTGTGGATAGGCATTTTTTTGCGATGACAACTTCCATTTCATTTATTTCATTCGTTTATTTAAATATATCCAAAGCATTACAGAATTATTTTCCAATGCACTCAAGATACAAGTTAGAGATACAATGACGACTTTGGTGGCCGAGTGGTAAGTGCATTAACTGCCACCCCGAAGGTTCCGGGTTCGATTCCCGGCGAGGGCAGTGTGATTGACACATTGTCTTTGGTCTGGTGTAGAAAGTGACAATAAAATGGTGATAGATTAGCTACCTATCACATGTTACAAAAATCACCCTTTACATCGATTTGGCTCATACTGTCATGATGTTAAGAGCGATTTAACAAATAATAATAATTAGTCAAACATAATAAAAAAAGTGAGAAATATAAGATGCTTGACAAAATAATAAAATGAGTATACATTTATAATGAAGATAGTACTTCCCTCGGTTGAGCCAAACTATCACAAAATACGTCAAAAACTTCGAGGTGATACGATTTAGCAAATATGTTGCTCTACCTACCGGCATAACCATCGACAGGTTGGTTCTGCATCGGTGGAGATAAAACAATCTATGGCCCCTTTGTCAAAAACTTTACTACTTTAAGTACACCATTCAAGTTCTTCCAAACAAGCTATCTCATTTCTACTGCATTTTTTCTATTTTCATCCTTCTTTAGCCAGTTCCATGCTTTACTTCCGTACCTACATAAGGGACACAAGAACACCATTGTGCACCGCAATCTCAACTTTTTTTGGATGAGCTTTTGTTTTCGATGACAACTTTATCATTGATTTAAATTTTTAACATCTTTGATCTTAATTCTAATACCATTGATCTAAATTCTAATACCGTTGATCTAAATTTTATTATAATACCATCGATTTAAACTCTTACACAGAGGTTCCCAAACTATATTGTTCCCAAACTTGCCGATTCGGATCCGATTCTTCTATTTTGTGTAGACCCCCTGCTTTCCTTAAATTGATATTTTTTGCGGCCAAAAAATTCCGAAACAAAAAATCCGGAATTAGTCGTTGATTTTTTTTTTTGGTCGCCGAAGATTTCGATCTTCTTATTTTCCCAAATGAACTGTAAAAAGGTTGATAACGATTTCGATATTCGTTTTGCGTTTCGAAATTCGGCTTCAATTTAGTTGAACCATCTCGTGGACCCCCATTTACATCTCATGGACTCCCAATTTTTTTTTTATTATCGTCGACCTCTTGCAAGTTGTCGTAGACCCCTGGGGGTCTATATTGACCACTTTGGAAATCACTGATCTAACACCATGAATCTAAATACTAAAACAATTTATCTGAGTTCTATTACCATAGATTAAAACCAGTCCATTCCCCAAATTTCTTCCGCGCCCTTGAGGTGAGCTATTCACGAAAACGGCGCTATACAAATTAGCCTAATTATTATTATATATTATATTATTCCGGTTAGTTTTTTTTAGTGAATAGTTATTTGGTTTGGACATATGGAAAGAATAAATGTAGAAAGAATGATAAAAAATATATATATTTTAACGATGTAAATGGAACCAGAAATAGAGGAAGACCGAGGAAAACGTGGCACGATCAAATAAATCAAATATTGAATGTCGGCCATGTGAGGAGTCAGAGAAATCGACGCGCGTGCATGACACGATGTATGAATGTTGAGGAAACGAGAGAAATATAACACGAAAGAAAAGTGTGGCAGTCTATTGTTTCTGCCTACCCCTTCGGGAGACGGCGTGATGGTTAGCTAGTTAGTTAGTTATTTGAAAAAGTGGGTGATTAATAATTCGGTCTCTGTTAATATACTTAACTCTGATTAAAAAAATGTATAGTCTAGATCTTCCCATACATTTTTTTACTGTAGAAAATATAGTATTTTATATTATATTTTCAATCACATGAAATAATTGCTTGACGTTCAAAATCAAAATGTCTAGCTATGATGCTAGGCTTGCTGTCTTGAAAGAGTTAATTTATATTTATTGTTTCTTGAACAATGGTGTAACACTCCATATTAAATAATTAAAACGAATGAAAACGTCAGTTTTCTAAAAGTTTTATTATTTTTTAAGGATATGACATGTTTCGCCCTTCTAAGGCATTATCAAATGTCATTTGATAATTAATGCCTTAGAAAGGCGAAACATGTAATTCGCATTAAAAAATAATAATACTTCTAGAGTTAAATTGTGTCCATTTTATATCTCCTTGAGCCATCACTGACTTTGATCATATAAAATAATGTAATATTGATATCCTTCACTGAATACTGTACGAGTACTAAACTAAAGCGTTCTCCATTTGCAAGCTACACCTGGGCAGACGTATTGCCTGCCAATGTACTTTGTTCCAACCCCTTCTTCATTGTTTGGCTACCGTA
Organism: Lepidostoma basale; assembly: GCA_022606425.2. NCBI lineage: Eukaryota > Metazoa > Arthropoda > Insecta > Trichoptera > Lepidostomatidae > Lepidostoma > Lepidostoma basale. The sequence continues at coordinate 3,478,278 of JAHDVF020001589.1, read as the reverse complement.
TTAAATAAATTTATTGTTTCAATTATTCCAATCGCATTTGATAATTTATTTTGATTCTCCTTTTCGTTCTTATACATTTCAGTCTTCTCTATCATACTACTCGTACATAAACAATAAGGAATATTATTTTTTTATTGCAAATCACTCAAGATATTTTTCTAAAAACTTAATACAAGTAGTGTGGCGGTCCATTCTCTCTGCCTACCCCTTCGGAGAAAAGGCGTTGTTTAACCTCAAGATTTCTTTTAATTCCGTAATTGTTAATTAGCAATGTTAATTGTTATTTGGATTTTATAGTTATTATTTTAAAAAAACAGGCCAAAAGGGAGTAAAAGATTATAAATAATTTTTAATCTTAATGTTTTTGTTTATGCTTCTCTTATAAATTCTTATAACGTAATTACAAACGATCTGGAATTATATGCAGGTAATGTTTGTGATTTTTATTCAAATAAATAAATAAACAAAATAAAATATGAATGAAATTTAAGCGAATGTGAATATATAGGTCCCGGGTTCGATTCCCAGCGATGGCAGTGTGATTGTCTCTCTGTCTTTGGATCAGACCTATAACGAGAATCATCAGAATCAAATGATAGCTTTACCCTTTATACCTATTTGGCTCGCGCTGTAATTATGATGATGACGATGATGATATAATAAACCATATTTAACTAACTTACTAACTAACCATCACGCCGTTTCCTCGGAGGGATAGGCAAATATGATTGACCGCCACACTGCTCTATCCTGACGTACCTCTCTTTAAATTTTCAAAACTTTATCCTTTTTTCCTTGCGCATTTTTTTTTTAAGATTTTCCTTGTATACGAGTACAATAAGTCGTTTGAACCCAATTACTGTTTATTATTTATTTTAGCTATTATATTGATTCTTATGACATGTGATAGGTAACCAATCGCCATTTTATTGTCATGTGAATTCTCAACCAGACCAAAGACAGTGTGACAATCACACTGCTATCGCCGGAAATCGAAACCGGGACCTTTGGTATGGAAGTCAGAGCTCTTACCACTCTGCCACGAAGGTCGACTTTCCTGTATATATTAAATATTTTTAACCATTCTTCCCTAATCCGTTCGTTACATATGTCCAAACCTTCTTTTTTACCCTTTCTTAATTTTATTTAGGACGCATTCATCTGCCTTAAATTCCTTTCTTACTTCTTTGTTCGGTATAATAATATTATAGATTGTTTTCCGTACATTATTTTTAGCAAACTCATTTTTCCGACATTTATCCTTCTTCTGCCAACTCCAAGCTTCAATTACACACTAAAAACTTTGCTTTATTTGTTATATTTCTATATTCAGTGATGATTCTTGATGAATATGTATATTTCAAAACATTTGTCAAATATTTTCTTTAGAAATAAGTTTTGAAACTCCGCACACCCTTGAAAATTCTCTATTTCAATTAATATCAACATAACATAAATATTCATATATCTTAAGAATAGCAGATCAATTTATTTCATTCCAGAAGCAAAAGTTTGCGGAAATAAAACGAAGCAACTTTGGGGCAATACGACGAAAACTATTATAAATTTTCAACAAGTTATTAAACTTTTCTCAAGTTAGTTGGCATAAAATTTAAAATGCGTTTTACCATTTATACAATATTTTTAAATAACTATTCAATTCAGATTCAAAGGGTAATATTACAAAAGTTCTGCTTGTCATAACAATTTGAAGGTCTGAGCTTTTGACGTAAATTGAATCCGGGAATACGCAAATGCACCATGTCTGAACATTATTGATGAGCTTTGGAATAAGTACGAATGTACCTGATTTTATAATACATCCCGGATGTAAAGAATGATAACCTCTATAATTCAAATTCAAAACGCAATGACAAAGTACGTTCGTACGAAGTAATGACTTTGTGGTTTGATATTATTTAAGTGAAAAAAATATATTTAAATACGCAATTCCTTAATTTATTTGTATTAACAAATTTGATGAAATGTGAATAAATACAGAATGTAAATTTAATTTGATTTTATTATAAGGCGCTCAATTATTTTTTTTTCTCCGGCACTACAACCCTTTACTCAGCCTCCTCCAAGAAACGAATTTCTCGAAGCGTTGTTGTAACGTTGGTTGTTTTACGAGGTTACATTGTTTTACGAGGTTAGGTTGTTGGCCTAACGCCCAACCCTCTTACTAGGAGGTCCAGGATTTTTCTGTAGGAGTGTTCCTTCCCTTAGCTGAGGGTGACAGGTTTTGTGGCGCCGAAAATCGCCATTCGCCCTCTCTCTGTTAGCTGTGGCACATCAACATACGAGTTTGTCTAATATGCCACACCCAGGGTTTGCGAAATCATAAAGATCACACGTGGACGCCAGAGAGTCGGACTAGATGGTAGTGTTGCTGACGTTCTGCAACTATGGCGTTTCCTGGTATTTACTGGTGCACATACCTTCCAGCATGGTTTGTCCCCCCATGGCCTAAACCATCCATTCCAACCCCATTATTATTATTGTTATTATTATTTTGTTGAATCGTTCTTTACATCATGGCAGCAGGAGCCAAATCGATGTACAGGGTATTATAGCTATTATAGTGATTCTCGTGACATGTGATAGGTAGCTTATCTATCGGCAATTTATTGTCACGTGAATTCTACGCCAGACCAAAGGCATTGTGACAATCACAATTATTTAAAATTTTAAATAATTATTTAAAGTTCTTACTGGGGTTCAGGTAAATTATGTACAACAAAGGAAATAAATCAAATATACATTTTTCTTATTTATTGTTTCTTGAAAAATTATGTAAAACTCCAAATTAAATAATTAATACGAATGAAAACTTCGGTTTTCTAGAAGCTTAATTATATTTAATGGGAATGACATGTTTCGCCCTTCTAAGGCATTATCACATTGGATAATGCCTTAGAAGGGCGAAATATGTCATTCCCATAAAATATAATAAAACTTCTAGAAAACCGGCGTTTTCATTCGTATTAACATTTTTCTTATTCGAAAACACATAACAAGAACAACTGGGGAGGCATTTTGGGGACTGGAACGGATTAAGGGCATTTCAATTTATTTCAATGGGGAAAATTGCTTTGAAATACGAGCAAATTTACATACGAGCAAGGTTACGGAACGAATTAAACTCGTATCTTGAGGCATCATTGTATATATATAAAATAAATATTTAAATAAGAATCTAATCTTAATAGATGGCGCTAGTGTAGATTGAACTAAAAAATGTGAAGTGTGATGTTACATTGTAGCATATATACATCTTCCAAAAATTTGTCAGACATGGTAGACGTAAGAAGGGTGGAATGGGGAATCTTGTATTACGTAAAGCGTGCGCTTAACCCAACCAATGACAGGACAACCATAGTCCTGTAAACGCCTCGACCACCATATTCTGTTTGAAATTTGCATCTTCGTCTCTATTGAGATACAATTAATCCTTAAAATGATAACCCGCAATGGGTGAAATCCAGTATTTGTCTACAAGTATTTGTATACTTTCAAAATGATTTTAATAAACTTTGCATCAATGTGGTCAGTTTTGACAGATGTTAAAAATTATTATTTAAAATGTCGCATCAAAAATTTTGTGTTTCATACGAAAGTATAAATTAATTGGGTATACTCGTATATGGTCCTAACTTAATTTACCTCGAGCTTACAAAGAACATATTATTAATGTATTCGACCCATTCCATTATATGATAATTCCATCTCACATTACATTTCCCATTCATCATCCTTGTGATCACGACCTTAGTTATCCTAACTGAATATTGTGCGGTATATGCGTACATATTAAATATTATATAATATCAAATGTCGTCATTAGTGAGGATTAAATTGAGTGTATCGTTATTACGATAGTTCGCCTCTCTGCCGTATATATCCAGAGACCATTAACCATTAAATAACATAAATGAAACATAAGAATCGTATTTCGTTGTTCTACAAAGAATTTAAAAATAGCTTGTTTCAAAAGGTTATTCTTCGTCTATTAAAGAATGTAGAGCGGAAGAAGGTATTATGAACAAAATTATGAAAGGATCGCTGCGTTGGTTCGGACATATGGAACGCATGGATGGAGAAAAAATGGTTAAGAAAGTATACGTTAATGATGTAAATGGGGTACGAAATTGAGGCAGACCGAGGAAAACATGGCATGACCAAATTAATCAAATTTTAAAGGTTGGTCATGTTAGAAGTCGGAGGAATTGACGTGCGTGTATGACTCGTTGTATGAATGTGGAGGAATCTAGAGAGGTTTGCCAGGATAGAGTAGTGTAGCGGTCCATTCTCTCTGCCTACCCCTGCGGGGAAACGGCGTTAATAGTTGCGGCTTTTATTTTTAAAAACTCTATTATTAAATTATATGATAAAAACGCTATTTGGGGTTCTTCAATGTGCATATTTTTACTATCCTGTATGCATATTTTTAGCTATTAATTATCTTGACATGCGACGGGTAGCTAAGCTATCGCCATTTTATTGTCACGTGGATTTTACACCAGATAAGGATAGTATTATAATCACACTGCCATTTCCGAAAATCGAACCCGGGACCTTCACCGTGGCAGTCATAGCTCTTACCACTCTACTACGAAGATCGTCGTGTTATTAATGCTCACCTGGAAATATACTTTTTTTTAAAGAACGGGTTTGTTTAACTCAGAATGTGTCTAATGAACTGAAAGTAATCGAAACAGGTCAACCTTCAAACAAATGTCGAAATAAAATTGATGAATGTGAAAAAATGACAAACACTCAACTTCACTCGTCTCTATCTTTACAAAGACCATGTCAATAGTTTTATTTTAGCAAGTGAATTATTATTTCAACAGTTTGTTTTTCTCAGAATTGGAAAATAAGAGGCAATCGTCTCTCAGCCAGTGTATCTAGCGCGATATTTACACGTCCTGTGACCTGGCCACACTAAAATAAACAAGAAACCTCCTAGAAAAACATGAAAAATTCGTAAATTCGAAGATCCTTCGACTTTTTACACCCAAATAGCACGGCGAGGCAAAAAGCTTTGATTAACGGCGCTTCTCGCGGGATAAGGGCATTCTTTGTTTAAGATCAGATAGAAGGGATCGAGAGGAGATAAGACGCGCATTCACGGACATTCAATCTCTATCATAAATGTCATCAAATATTTGGATCGAAAAAATAATTAATGATGATGGATTTCATTTAAGTTGATATTTGTTTAAGATCAAATATAAAGGATCGAAAGGTGTAAACAAGACGCGCCTTCACGGACATTCATTCCCTACCATTAATGTTATCAAATATTTAAATCCAAAAAAGAATTAATGATCATGGATTTCTTTCATGTTTAATTTTATTATAGCATTGTTACACATTTTTATTTTCGTTATTTTATTGACTATTTTTTTAATTTTTAATTAATCAATTCAATTTCAAACGATGGCTAAAGTGCGAGTGGCAGAGATCGGACGCTGAGGATATTAATAGAAAAGACTCTTCGAGACAGGGTAAGCAACACGGCTATCCGCGAAATCTGCAAGGCGGATGATATTGTCAGATGGACAGACAACGCAGAAGACACTAGAATGCGCACGCGCAGAGGATGTATCCCTCCAGAATCTCACACTTTGTGATGCATCAGATTCCTGTTGGCTACCATATCTCCCGCCAGAAGACTGCCAAAGAGATGGAGGGATAGCTGAGAGTCAATTACCCAAGAGAGGCCAGCCTGATTGAATGATGAATTAAATTAGGAATTATATTACCGCAAGGTCGGACAGTGTCAGCAGAGTTATACTGTCAACAGTTGGATAGCTTTATTGAAGCACTACGCCAAAAATGCCAGCTTTAGTGAATAGATGCACCATTACTCTTCAGCACGATAACGCGCGACTTCATGTTGCGAAATCGACGCGTAAAAAATCTTGGGTGGGTCACCCTGTTGCATTCTCCATACTCTCTAGATCTCGCACCATCTGATTCTTATTTATTTCGTTCTATGGAACATTTTTTAATTTATCAAAATTTCGATTCCTTAGAAGAGGTGAATTCCAGCCCTATCCGAATATTTTCAGTCAAAATCCGCTGAATTTTACAAGAAGGGTATGGATGATTAGAAAAACAGGTGGCAGAAGGTTATTGATAATATGGTAATCATTTTATATAAGAAAAGTTAAATAAAGTATAAAAAAATATGTTTTGAATTTCATTGAAAAAAACGACATTACTTATGGGTACCCCTAATATTTTTATACACTAAGTATACAACACTGACTTTATTTTTAAAAATTCATTCCAAACATGTTTCAGACACATAAGTCCTTCATCAGTGATATTATATAAATATAAATATTAAAATATATTATGTTTTTTTTTTCACTATTTAACGTTTTACTACCGACTGGTTTAAATACAAGTACTATGTATATATTTTTCAGTGTTATAACTAAAGTATTATAATAGTCTTTTGTTTTCGTTTGTTGTCTTTTAAAGCCTTTGCGTTTTTTGGTTTAAAATAAACAATTAAAGGTAGATTGGAGATTTGAAATTCGACTCTTAATAAGGTTTGATATAATAAATAGCTCTTTGGTTATGATTGTACTGACGTCTTATTCTCAATTATTATTTTAGTTTGTTTTATAGTGTTTACAAAGATTGATGAAGTTTTTATTATTATATATAGTAAAATTCTAAATTTTAAATCTTGTTACCTTATAAATTCTCTTAGCTGGCAGATGCTTATGCCAAGGAGATGAACGACATTCTTTCCATGCAGATTGTGCACTCGTGTATGGAACAACAGTTTAAGGGGAGATATTCCGGATAGAGGAGTTGAGATTATTTTTATTTACGATTCTTCTGTCCATAATATTAATATTTATCGAGTGTCACGCGCGGGATTACTATGAGAATGCGTGGGAGCGATTTTCGCAAGATGAGCAACTATTATTTTTCTTATTTCCTAATCTATTTTCGGTCATTTCCGATATTTCCGTGAACAATTTGTATAGAACTATCTCTTATTTCTTATACAGATAAAATAAATATACATTAGTTTTGACGTTTCAGATCATTATTGCTGAAATTTACTTTGTCATCACTTCGTTCCGATTTTGGGTAAATACTTTTCTTTGTAAAGATTCAAGTACCTACCGGAAAATTTACTTTTATATCAAACTGGAGAAAATATTGTATTCGGATAGTAGTTCAAGATGAAATTGCTTGACACCTTATTATGGGGTCATAGGTTTATTTACGAATATTAACCTCACTAATCTAAACAAAAATCGAAGAGGTGTTTATGATACATAAGTAAGGACTTGAACTCGTGAAAATGTAACAGGTCAATTTATTTTTTCAACAGATATGCCAATAAGATAGTGAAATTATTATTCTTGTGGTAATAATAATAAATGTTACGCACTAATATAACTTAACTTAACTAACAGCAGAACCCTCCAAGGATCCTAAAAGATTTGAAGACCAACATCCAGAAAGAAATTGCCAAGATAACGGCTGATATGCTGGCAAGAGTCATGAAAAACGCCAGAAATCGTTTTGTTCAGTGTATGGAGAATGGGGGACATTACCTACCCGATTTGATCTTCAAAAACAAAGTAAAACATTTCAGATTCATATAATGGGTTTTATTAATAAAATAATTCAGATTCATATAATGGGTTTTATTATGTTTTGAAAAAAGGATGTTATGCTGCTACACCTTTGAACACCCGTTCAAAAAGTAGGCCTCAACGGCAAACGCACGCTCCTCACTGTTCCAACGCATGATGCCAACTAAACTGTATCGGGACAAAACTTTATAGTTCTGGCGAGCATTTTAAAAAAGGCAGTTATGCTGCCGCACCCTGTATAATATGATAAAATGTACCGTCGTCGGTTTTTACTTAAAAGGCTATCTTTCCAGCTGCTCTCCTTTTAAAGCAGTTTCTTTTTCTCAAACCATGAGGACCATATCGTTCTTCTGCTTCGTATTTATGGCAAGCTGATTTTACCGCGGTGATACTAAAAACGATCATTTTTCTATTTTCTTGCCATTGTGGTGGAAGGAAGTAAGGGGGCAAGAAAGATGCCTCCACGTGAGATGATACTACAACTATTATACCCAGCGCCCCGGGAAACGACACAAATGACCATATTTAAACTTGTATAATAATTACAGCGTTCTAAAGCACACAGAATTATCCCAATTAATTATATGTGAAGTTAATTACTCTGCATACTCTTTATATCCACAATTAACACAATTAAACGACTTTGTATTGCACTTAGTTAGCGAGAATTTATACAGAAGAACTAACTGGCTATTCCCGGTCGGACCGAGCTGTTGGTATTTCATTATCCTTCTTTCAGCCTCAACGAATGGAGCCAATTAGACTTTTAATTATGCCTGGCGTTGTGATAGATGAAAGGGAATTATAAACACAGCTGATTAAAGTGTGTTCGTGCCCTACACGGAAAGACGCAATTTAGGGCAGATGCTAGTTAGCAGACACTCACACTTTAATAAGATACAATAACTTCCGAAAAAACGTTACGCATACAGATATACACGGAAATAAATAGTTGACTATATTATCTAAAATATTTGTTTTTTATTTGTTTATATCCGCCATCACTTTGTATTGTGAGATCACATTTGAATTAGTGTCAAGGATGTATGAGGCATGTAAAAAGAGTGACCTGGTGATGAATGTGTCTAAATCTAAAGTGAAGAAGTCGACTGGAATATAGTTCCGTTATTTGGTCACCGCCTGGGATCAGATATTGTCTGATGGTGGAGCGAGTGCTGAAATAATTTCTGCGCTTTCTTTACCTCAGGGTTATTATCCGTGGCTCTTTCCGACTGAATTCTTGCTAGGTATGCTAAGCTACCAATCATTGGAGAGAAGGAGGAATATTCACTTGGGAGTTCACTTCTTTCAGCTGATTGGCGGCCGTACACAAAACTCAGATGTCCTGAGTGATGTAGGTCTATTTGTCCCTGATAATTACTTTCGTCAAAGACAGCACAGATTGTTTTATTTGCCGCGCTGCAGAACTAACCTGCCAGTGGTTATGCCTGTGGGTAGGGCAATTTTATTGCTTAATCGGGTCGCCTCGGAGGTCGACATATTTCGTAATAGTGTGAGTTGCCTCAGGGATGCAATATCAATATTGTGATTGTTATCTCTGATGCCGTAGTATTTTTTTTTTTTTTTTAATGTTGTTTTGAAAATATGTAAATATAATTATGTAAGTTTGAGGTTGCAGACGACTTGAACGCATCTATAATGTTTGTAATCTTTATAAATAAATAAATGAAATGAAATGATTTTCGAGAAAGAAAAATTTATGACGATTTGTGATATAAGTGCGAAGGGCGAGAAATTGGAGCAAGTTTCCGAATTTACGTATTTGGGAATCATGTTTACAAGAGACGGAAAAATGGAGAAAAACATCGAAAGAAGGGTTGGTGCTGGGAATAAAATAAATGGCGCACTCAAAGTATTTACTGCAAAAAGAAATATATCCACACAAGCAAAGATGGCAGTACACAATGGATTTCTAGTGCCAACCCTCATGTATGGAAGTGAAGCTTGGAGCTGGCAAAAGAAGGATGAAAGCAAGATAAACGCCGTAGAAATAAGTTCACTAAGAAAAATGTGGAAAAACGTTGCATGATAGAATACCGAACGATGAAATAAGAAAGAAATGTAAGGCAGATGACTGCAACATGGACAAAATTAAAAAAAGGATCCCTGAGATGGTTTGGACATATGTAACAAATGGATGAGAGTAGAATGGTTAAAAAGTTGTACACACGCAGCGTGGGTGGAAAAAGAAGCCGGGGACGACCGAGGAAAACATGGCATGACCAAATTAATCAATTACTAAAAGGCGGTCACATTCGAAGTCGGAATAATCGACGTGCGTATGAATGTAGAGGAATCCCGAGAGGTATGCCAGGACAGATCATTGTGGCGATCCACTGCCTTCTCCTTCGGGGTAATAGCATGATGGTTAGTTAATTCATTACATTTGAATTACGTTGGAAAAACATTGTTTTTTGTAACAATTTTGTACACTTTTCACAAACATGTTTGGAATATTTTTATAAGACCGTGGTCTCGTATTGATATCTAAAAACTCTTGAATAATATTTGAGTTTAATTATAAATGCTTGGCGTTTCTATTTAAATATACAACCCCCAAAATAAATATTCATTTATTAAAATCAGTATTTAAGGGAACTTAAGGAAAGTGGGCATTCTTCTGGTACTAAATCTCAATTTTTTACGTCATGATAATAACCCTCTAATTGCATTTTAATTACGTTAACAGCGAAAAAAAGCTTTTGAATGCTATTAACTCAAAATGAGAGAAATGCTTTTTTTAACATGGAGCTGTTTACGAGAAAAGATAAAAAGCTACATAATATTATAGTACATTGTTTATATTGTTTACTCAGGCCATATATTTTTATCAGCACACCGTACGCTTAGTTAGCTAATTTTTTCTTTAGGTAATATATTGTTTTGACGGAAACACTTTGATGTTTCAACATTATTAACCGTTTAATTGAAACACTGTTATAATACAATAAAACAATTGATGTAATTTCTATGAAATTCTCGCGACAGTTGTTTCGCTAACCAAAGTTATTGTAAAGTTAACTATTTGATTGTAATACCTGATGATGCTAATATTGGTTATCTAAGTGGTTAGCGAGCTGTTGCGACAATTTCATATAAATTAAAATTGTGAGATTAAAACAGTGTTTCAATTAAACAGTTAATACTTTATTCCTATATTAAGGGTGGCTCTAATTTTTGAACTCTGCCTTTTTTATGTCTCAAAATTAATCAAATATGTTTTTGCGAATATTTAAGAATTTAATTAATTTATTCAACATTCATCCCCTTTGGGGCACGTGTTATTTTTAAATAAAAATTACAATAAATTACCAGTTACTAACTAGCCCTAAAGAAAAAAAAGGGGTGAGACTTTTAAAAATATATAATTATTTTTTGCCTATATGCTAAGAGCCACCCTAATATAACATGTATAAACTTTTGGACATCTTACGTTATGCGTTTTACTCAATAAAAATAGTTTATTTTCGTTTTCATTCACCTAAAAATATTTTTAGATTACATGTTTATAACATACCTTCTTAATTGGGTAAATAATCAATCCTTGAAGATTAAACCGTAGTTTTTTTTTTTTATTATTAAGAAAATCGACCTCCTATCAGCAAAAAATATAGACATTTCTCGGTACTAATAAAACCTTATAAAAGTATGTATTAAATTTTCTGTAATAAATTTCATTGTTAATGAAAAGGAGGATTTCTTTTCATAATATGGAATTAGTTTTAACACCAGAAAATAAACCGAAATTGTAATTCCTTCTATGTTCGGCATACTTTGTGTAGTAGATGTTTTGTTTTTATTTTTTTATATACTTTGTATATACAACACTATCAAAATTACATATCAGACATGTTTCGGGCAACCAGTCCTTCTTCAGTGATACATATTATAAAGATACATATTTAGGTAATGATTTTTGAAAAGGAAGAAACCACGACAGTCTGCAACATTAGCGTGAATGGTGAAAATTTGGAGCAAGTAGTTGAGTTCGTGTATTTAGGTAGTATGTTTACAAGAGATGGGCGAGTGGAGAGGGATATTGAAAGAAGGGTTGGGGCAGGCAACAAAGTGAATGGTGCACTTAAAGTTGTCATCGCAAACAAAAACCTATCCAAAAAAGCTAGAATGGCAGTGCACAATGGTGTTCTTCTACCGACCCTTATGTATGGAAGCGAAGCATGGAACTGGCAAAAAGAAGGATGAAAGTAGAATAAATGCAGTAGAAATGAGATCTCTTAGACGAATGTGTGGATACTCTGTGTATGATAGAGTGTCGAATGAAAATATAAGAAGTGAATGCGGTGCGAATGATGGTGTCATGAACAAAATAATGAAAGGATCATTAAGATGGTTTGGACATATGGAAAGAATGAATGAAGAAAGAATGGTAAAAAAATTATATGTTAATGATGTAAATGGAACCAGAAATAGAGGAAGACCGAGGAAAACGTGGCACGATCAAATAAATCAAATATTGAATGTCGGCCATGTGAGGAGTCAGAGAAATCGACGCGCGTGCATGACACGATGTATGAATGTTGAGGAAGCGAGAGAAATATGTCAGGAAATAAAGGTGTGGCAGTCCATTCTTTCTGCCTACCCCTTCGGGGAGACGGCGTGATGGTTAGTTAGTTAGTTAGTTTACATATTTAAAATATTTTTTAATTGTTTACAAATATGATCAATTTTGACAGATATTATAATATATGTCAAAATTGATCATATTTGTAAACAATTTTATTATATTTTAAATACTTATTTTTATAATATGTATCACTGAAGAAGGACTGGTTTTCCGAAATATGTCTGATATGCTATTTTAATAGTGTTGTATATACAAAGTATATAAAAAAAGAAAAAGACAAACAAAATTGTAATGTATTCTTTCTCTATCCATGCCCTCCATATGTCCGAACCAACGCATTGGATCTAAAAAACTTTCATTTTTTTATTTTAGAGCTTATTTATCTCGACGTGTATGGAAGGTAGTATTTTTTCGTGAATAAGTTTTAATATTACACGTAAAAATTGCAAAAACAATATAAATTTAAAAAATTATCCATTGTGAAGGACTTGCAATTTTGTAGAGGTCTTAGATTTTGGTAGATATTATTTATGTATTTGCTTGATGCTTATATTCCCTCAGTAATTTTATTTTCGTATTGCATATCCCGAAACTTGCGTCAAAGATAGTTTTCCGGAAAGGTTTACTAAAGTGACATTTGATAGAACCTTTTCTTAATTTCTTTTGAATCTGTGTAAAACCCTCCGGCTTATTTCTGCCAAACATGCCTTCTTTTTAGGCTCACAGACAAATAATAAAGTTAAGTACGAAATAAATAAATATAAAAATACAACCATACACAATAAATTTAACGAATTCGCTGATTAAATCATTAATCTTAATTAACTAAATCACTTTTACTCACCATCACGCCATTTCCCCGGAGGGGTGGATAAGGTAAAGAGGATGCTGCCACACTGCTCTGTTCTGATATATCTCTCTACATTCATACATCCTAACACGCCCTCTCGACGATTTTTCCGACTTCGAAATTTGGCCTCGGCCATCCTCAGCCATTATTTTCATTCACGCTGCTTAAATACAACTTTTAACCATTCTTCTTTCATCAATTCGTTCCATATGTCCAAACCATTTACGTGAGATATATATTTTCAATTTCTTATTAATGATAATAATATACTCACTTTGATGACAGAGCTGTTGTCGAGTGTGAAAATTAGAAAGGTCTCATATTTGGATTATGTGCTAAGGAGAGAAAAATACCACCTCCTTTAACTGATATTAATAGGTAAATGAAGGGACGTCGGGGAGTTGGTAGAAGGCACCTATCCTAGCTGCGGAACATTAAAGAGTGGACAGGAATTACAAGAGTTCAGATCCTGTTCCAACAGAAATCCCTTTGCTGCAGTGATCGCCAACGTTGGTGGGACCTACACGGCACCGAAAGAAGAAGATACTCACTTTGAAAACGCCGTATTTATTATGTAATCATCTAAAGGGTATTTAAGGCGTGTTTTTTTTATCTACATATGAAACCTATTTCTGATATTCACGATAGGTTAGAAAATAATTTGAAACAAATACAAATGTTGGGTTTTAATTTGGGTATGAAATAAAAAACAACAGAACTCTAAAATCTGTCGGATCATTTATCTTATGCGCAACGAACTGCATGATGAAAGAGAAAGGGACAAAGAAGCATGGCGACATGCTTGTTGTGTATCTGGAGTACCATAATCACAAAGAAACTGTCAGGGCGTTGCGGCGCTACCATCTCTATACCGGTGGGAAGAGCAATTAGTCCGCTGAATGCGGTCTCCTCGGAAATCGACGTCTTTCATATTAGTGAAAGAACGTTCAGAATACAAATACTATTGACTTGAAGTATCTTGTCTTCTTAACGTCGAACCATCTCTTACGCGTTCCTGGTATTATGCTTTAGGAATATAATATTTTACCTGTACTTAATAGATGCCTTAAACATTATGCTGTTTGTAATATCTGCTTAGTAAATAAACTGATTTGTTGAACGCTAAGGCATTAACCATTGTAGAATTCCATCGTAATATACTTAGGAAATTGAAAATAACTTTGTTTAATCCACAAAATATTTAAAAAATATTAAAAAAACACCACATGATTCGGAAGATACCTCCATCTTCAGGTGTAAAAATATAATAAAAACTAAACGATGAAAGACTAAAATAAAAAACACATTTAAAATTCGATACAATAATTTGAATTTAAAAATTAACCGAGGCATATTTGTTATAAGTACTAATAATTATTTTTTATCAGTAAGAACTAATAAATAATATTAAACAATATTAATTAAAAGCTTGGTAAAGGAGTAAAAGGAGGAATCTGTTTATTTACACCCAATTTCACCGACTTGAAGATTTCTAAATTTTCAAGTTTGGTTAATTTATTGCTTTTTTTAACTGTGTGTAGAAATATTGTGACATTTTTATCAAAAATATGGTCAAATTCAATAGGTACAATGGTTAGCTATCTCAGAAAAAATAATATGTTTGTGTTTTTTTTTTAATATGTTTTTTAATATTTGGTCGATTAAACAAAGTTATTTTCAATTTCCTAAACTAATTTGATTTGATTTGAACTCCTAGGAATGATAGAATACATGAAAGGGTGAGAATGCATGAACCCAAAATTTTTGTGGATCTGTTTCAAAATCGGACTCAAGAGAGCGTTTCTTATTATTCGTATTTTTCATTTATAAGTCAACCAAAAAATATTATTAAGAAGAATGGTTTTTCTTCTGACGCCCTCTGTTTTTCTTTCAACCGGACTGCCTTAAATGCAAAAAAAATAATTGCTTAAAATTTCGCCGTCTTTTTTTATAATTGAATTAAAAATTGTATTATGCAAAGCAACAAAAACCCCATAAACCGCTTAGCGGACAAAGGCCACTAAATCAAAATGATAACTGGAGACATGCATACTCCGCTTCCTTATTTCGGTCTGTTTTTCTTTAATTTCTCAAAATTTGCATATTTTAATTCGATTTTTTTACCTCAAAATTGGACAACGTAAATATATTTCATTTTATTTAAAATAATGACATAAGCATAATTAATGTACAATTACTTCGATTGATAATATTATTTAAATTAAGGATGATTAAAGAGTTAGAGTAACATTATTTATTAAATTTACGAAATATTAATACTCTTCAAAATTTAAGAACTCGAACAAAATATACAATATACCAACTTCACAAAATTTTAGAACTTTACAAAATTTACAAACTTTACAAAATTTATTAAACTTTCAAAGTACATAATAAAAATTTCATAATCATAAGCCAATGTGAAAAAAAAATACTGTTAAATTGTTAAACTGTTATAATCTTACAAATGTTTACTACACACTTTCTGAGAATGTCGCGACAGCTGTTTCGCCAACAGGTGTTACAAGCAACAGTGAAATAATTTTTATTTATTGAATTTATGTTATCAAAACTCCATAAAATAACCTATTACACTGTTGATTGTAACACCTGATGATGACATCATTTAGCGAAACAGCTGTCGCGACATTCTCAAAAAGTATATAATAAAAATTGTGATATCAGTCGAATAGCACACCTTCATTGCACATACGCAATTGTATAGTATATTTAAAGGCAAAATTATATAAAGCTGTCAGCTATCGAGAAGACTTCAGTTATTTCATAAATTCTTGCTTGCATATTGTAAATCATTTAGGACCCCAGAGAAAAGACAGTCATCTTGGAACTAGAAACGATCTATTGTTAGAAACTATTTGTGAGATATTTGTACCTCAGAGAGTATAATTACTACCCGTATACCTCACTATTTCTAACAGGATTGTTACCTCACTATTTCTAACAGGAATGTTGGACTTCAACACTCTTGAAACATGCCGAATGATCTTTCTATGTAAAGATTTTTTAAAACTGTTATCCAGGAGTATTCACAATCTAGAAATATTGAGAGAATTAAATCTATACATTCCAACCACGTTGGCATATCTTATTTTATACTCTGAACTGTCGCACAGAGGCGCTTCGAAGTTCTCCTATATTGAAGGCGATCCGGCTTCTAAACGAGATGGCATTCGAAATGGATATCTTTAAGTAAAGGTAGAGTAAATCTACGAACCCCCTTAGAGAACAACATAGAGGTAACTGTCATATTTCTATTTACATCTATGCACATTTCCTTTCATCATACTTTTTCCACTCTATATCTATTTGGCTCACGCTTTAATGATGTAAAGAGTTATTCAAGAAAATATTTGTAATAATGATACATCCTTAATGTCTTCATTTTTTTGTTACAGGAAACGTGTTCGTCATAGCTGCCATTATCTTGGAGAGAAATCTTCAGAATGTGGCTAATTATCTGGTGGCATCATTGGCTGTGGCTGACCTGATGGTGGCGTGTCTGGTCATGCCTTTGGGAGCCGTTTACGAGGTATTTGGAAAATTCTATCTTCCCGCTTATTTACACTATTGCTACTGAGGACCATTCTAAGATGCCATGGAGTCGGACATTCTATAAGTCTTGCTGTTTACATGCAAGGTGGCGTTTCACGATATTTTATAAAATCCAGCAGGGTTATGTCCCACAGTTGCACTTCCAGTAATTCGATTCTTGAAAACATTCCACAATACGTGTGTATTAATCGGAGATTCGTTATTTTTAATTCAGTACCAACAAAATTAAATATATCGCTCATTTAACATTGATGTAAGACTCTACAAAATTTGAAATACGATTGTTATATGAAGTAAGTTTTCTAGAAATTTTATAATATTGTAATTCAAGAAAATGACATATTGGCCATGTAAAAATCGAAAGAATCGACGTGCAAGGAAGCTTATGAGGTTTTTCAGGTTATATAAATATGGCGGTCCATTCTCTCTACCTACCCTTGCGGAGAAACGGCGTGATTGTTTGTTGTTATATGAAACGTATTGCCAAACAAGGGTATTTAGTTGAGACATTTGATGCACTAATAGGACGGCACTTGAAATTGTCTTCAAAGAGGTAAATCTTCAAGAAAATGTACGTTTTGTTTTTTCATAACGAAATCGCCCAAAAATATTTTTGAACGCTACTGACTATTGTTTTCTCTACTTACGTGCGTATTTATATTCAAGTAGCCTTCAAGAGTATTTTTTGTATTTATCAAGATGATCTGATACTAAACGAACTGCTTATTAAAGAACCAAAAGATCGACATCGCATATTTTTACCCCAAAATAAGCCTTGTTGTATTATTAAAATACGAAAACATTTAACCCCCTCAACGATTGTGTTAAGCTACCCCTGCACTTATATAACGTATACTAGGAACAAATTTAGCTCCAAAAAATATTACTTTACTTAATTTTATAAAACTATATTTTTTACACAAAAATTTGAAGTTGACGGAAGAAAATATAATAAATGCGATATAAATGAGATCTCTAAGATGAATGTATACTAACTAACTCACTAACTAACTAACCATCACGCCGTTTCTCCGAAGGGGTAGGCAGAAAGAATGGACTGCCACAATTAAACCGATTGTCGTCAGGTCTTACAATCAACTTAAGTTGACTGTAAGACCAGACGATGCTAACATCGGTCAGCGAAACAGCTGTCGCGACTAAATATAATCAATTGTGATGTTCATAACAAAGTTTTTCATTTAATTAACAATAATAACAAATAAATAACATCAGAAAAAATTTCTGAGGTATCTCTACATGAGGGAGTATGGTAGTTATCCGTGGCTCTATCCCACGGCATTTATTCTGGGAATGCTCGGAGCCAATTCTTTACAGCTTCGAAGAGATGGACATCTAATAACCCATGTCTTCAGATTAATTAGAGGATACTTTGAGAACTCGGCCGTACTGGAGGATGTTGGTCTTTTTGTCCCCGATAGATATCTCCGACAGCGACAGCACAGATTGTTTTACCTACCGGCCGCCAGAACCAATCTGCCTCTGGTGACACCGGTGGGAAGAGCAATTAGTCTGCTGAACGCGGTCTCCTCGGAGATCGACGTCTTTCATGTTAGTGAAAGTACGTTCAGGGGGCAAATACTATTGACTTTAGAAAGTATCTTGTCTTCCTAATGTCGAACCATCTCTAATGCGTTCCTGGTACTTTGTTGTATTATAATAATATTTTACCTGTACTTAATAGATGCCTTAAATATTTTCCTGTTTGTAATGTCTATTGAGTTAATAAACTGATTTGATTTGATTTGATTTGATTTGATTTGATTTAAACAGTTAACTGTCTTTCCCACCACTTTTCCATTCGTTATAGAGTATATAAGTAATAGATCCGCGTCATTTAATTGTTAAAATTTCATCATCTATACACAGAAGAAGGGAAGTCTGTTTTCCCGAAATATGTCTGTATGCGATGTAAATAAGTGTTGTGATAATACAAAGTTATCAACAAGTTGTTCTAAAGTTAACTGTCCCTTTACTAAATCAATAGCTTTAGAGCAATAATACACCCTCAAGTCAAAACTTTCTTAAAAAATCATTTTCAAAATTTAACCCACGTGTTAGGTTTACTAACATGTGTTAGATATGTTTCTAGGTTATTGCACTCATTTTGGTAAGTTTATATCGTTATCCCGATTATGAAGGTGTAAGCCTTCGAAACATGTCGAGAATAAAAAACTCGAAAGTGGAAAAAACAATGTTTTAATTCATAAATAAATGTCGATCTTTAATTTTTTTTCGTTTGTATAAAGAATTTATACAGGTGTAAAAATAAATTTTTCATTTGTTCCGATGACAATTTGAATAATTTCTTCAATATTATTTTAAAGTTCTTGCTGGTGTTTGATTGCTTTGAGTACCTAATTGCAGCTAATTAAAAAAAAAACGGTGGATGCGAGTAACATAAATCTAATAATCAAGTCCGGATCGTCCATGTCAACAAGTGCACCATCTAAAATGAACATTATGTGTTAATATATTTTTATTTTGTTATTTTATTTTATTTTATATCATTGTATTTTATATGATTTGTTTTAGATTTATTTTGTGGATGTTGAACGATCGAAGTGTGCGTGGGAGATGCCTATTGGTGGCGATGAGGTTCGCAACCCATCACACCGCGTCTCCCGCGGGGCGAAAAGAGAAGGACGGAGTGCCGCATCGGTTAAAATGTGACGGTCCATTCTTTCTGCCTACCCTTTCGGAGAGACGGCGTGATGGTTAGTAAGTTAGTTAATTCATAAAAATTCGACAAATGATATTATCGTCGCTTATTATTTAACTGAGTCATTATTCGGCATTTTGATAGTCGTGTGAAATAATAAAACGCCCACCAATCCCGTCGATACCATCGCCAGCAATCAGAATTCTGGGGCCGTTTTCGAGCCCCCTCCACCATGAATTATGCAAAGCCTATTATTTCAAACGACGAAATGGCGCGGGAATATGAAAACGCAAATTATACACGTTTTTGTTCGCATTCTGTCACTCCTGAGGTGTTTTCACGCGGAAAACTTACGTACGGGCACACGTCTTCGGCCGTAACGAAAATTTCGCGCAGTTTTCTTTTTCAACTGAACATTAATAATACAAGTAATAACATAACTGGTCCAAGTCTGGCATATAGATAGGAGTGACATCTTCAGGCGGTTTCTAACAATGCGCCAATGGCGGTAGCCTTTCACATTGTGTTAAAAAGATATTCTGCTTAATGCTTAATAAACACAAATCGTCATAGATGGCGTTAATATGTAGATTGCATAAACTACCACGTAAAGAGTAGTATTAGAGATTAACATATATACAACTTCCAAAAGTTTGTCAGACATGGTGGTCATAAGAAAAAATGTGGAATGGGGAATGTTGTATTACATAAAGCGTGCGCCTAACCCAACCAATGACAGGTCATAAGTCCTGTAAACACCTTGATCAACCGTATTATGTTTCCAATTTGCATCTGTTATTGAGATACAATTAATTCTTTAATTATACCCTAAATATTCCGGCTGATGTTTTCCATGGTTTCCTCAGCTGTAAGGTGAAGTCAAAACATATATAGATAGCCCATGGACCTTAGAGCTTGACTGAGTCAGCTCTGTAGTTGTGTTTGTAAGTGCGGGGCATAGAAGGGGGGGAAGAGTAGCTTAAATGTGGCCTGGTGTCTCTTTGATTTTCGTAAATGAAATTACAATTAATTAATATCAGTCCCGGATTGACGGGGGACGGGCCTAGGAAGTGAATCGGATGAATCGGAAGTGAATGAAGATGGCTGGACATCATCATCCCAGGACAGCTCACCGTCACAAACAGGTCAAACGACCTAAACTAAGAGAAAGAAGAAGAAGATTTCTTAATAGAAGTCACATTGTAAATATTGAAAATAAGAAATAAATCCTTCACAATATATAAGTTTATGAATATAAATTTAAAGGTAGAAGTTCATTGTAAATAATGAAAAAAAAAATATTTTTTTTTTACATGATAAATATTTATTACATCCTACTAAGACTTATGGTTTCGACCGATTTCGACAGCTCGCTGCCATCCCTTCATCTATGTGGAATTTAAATAAATATATATTTAACTTTTTTTTTAATACTATTTACCCTCAAGTCTGTTTGACATACGGGTACACCCGTGGGGAGTGAGTATCAAAAAAAACATTTTTTACTTTTTATGAATAGTTCGCTGTTCGCATTTTGCGGTACAAACTAGTGTTAGCATGTTAGCGGAAGTAGGAGGAATAATTTCACTCGACATTTGCATACACAAATTGTATCAAAACATTCTACGTGCGAGTACAACATTGTTTTTCTGGTAATGATTTTTGACGTAATTATTATTCATTAATGCGAACCCCTTACATGTACCTACGGAAAATGGAAAAGTGGAACACACTGAAAAACTGAGCCGAATATAACCGACATAAAAAAGCTAGTTAATTCTACGTTGTAGTTTTACAATAAAAAAATATTTTAATGACCCCTAAATGGATTTAAAACCACTAAAATACAAATAGTTTAAACCAAAACCTAAAATACATTTATTTTCGACCTAAATTCAAAAAATTACCCACCTTACTGTTGAAATTGCATAATTCTATGGGAAAATTTATGTATAATTTTAGCTGTATACCTGATCATGTTTGTAGTTTATTTATTTCAATTTTTTATTGTTTCTTGAACAATTATCTACACTGTATGTTATTATATGTTAATTATAATCCACAAACTATTTCAAAAAACACTACATGTTTCGGAGTTTAACCGTTTTCAGGTGTTAATAAATAATAATAACTAAACAAAGAAAAACTAATAAAAAACGCATTTAAAAATCGATACAATACAAAGGAACAATACATTTAAATTTTTTTTAAATAATCTGGACTAATTTCTATCAGTACTAATATTTTTTTTGTCAGTAAGAACTAATAAATAATATTAAACAATAATAATACATAATAATGAAATGATAATACTGTATGAAATTGTATTTTGGAAAAAAAACATACATTTGAAATGATATATTTTATATTGATGATATACGAGTATTTTATATTGATGATAAATGATTACTTTGCATATGACTCGGAATGGGAGCTTGCGAGACTAAAAGTAGACAAAGTATTTAAGGAGAAAGGAGTAAAAGGGAAAATCTGATTATTAAACTTTTTAAATAAATTAATACATTAATTAAATAATAATAAACTAATATAAATCAATAGCTCCCATTTTATTTGTACATAGGTTGCCTTTTATGTTTTTACAATCGAACAATAGATGGCGTTAGTGAGTTATGGTATCACTGTATTTGTGAATATTGACGTTTGTTATTGCGAAGCCAGTGGCAACACAGTAATTGACCGATTAGGTTGTTGATTGTGAACGTTTAAAAGAAGCAAGTTTGTGCGAAAATGGAGATCACTCGTGAAGGTTTTCGTTGGATGATTTTTTATGATTTTAAAAAAGGTCTTACTCGACAACAATGCATAGAATCGCTTCGTGCAACTTTTGGTAATGAAGCATCATCAGAGAAGACTGTTTGCAATTGGTTTGCAGAATTTTGTCGTGGTCGTGCGTCCGTCAGTGATGAATGACGAGAAGGTCGGCCAAAATCGGTTGTCATTCCGAGAAACATTGATGCTGTGCGCATTATGATTAAAGAAGATCGGCATGTGATTTACAGACAGATAGGGGCCACTCTTGGTATATTGCAGACTGCAATACAATCGATTTGGCATGAACATTTAGGTGTGAGAAAGATTTGTTCCAGATGGATTCCGCATAATTTGACCGAAACGAAAAAAAGGCTCGTGTTGATTGATGTCACGAAATGTTGATCAAATTCGACCAAGGAAGGCTCAAAATCCATATACAACATTGTTACAGGACACGAAACTTGGATATATTCGTATGAACTTGAAGACAAATAACAGTATACTGTTAGGGTGTTTCACGATGAACCCAATCCCACTAAAGTTGTTCATTCACGGAGCACTTCCAAGAAAATGATCGCTTGTTTCTTCGGTTGTACTGAACACTTTGCAACTCTTCCTTTGGAGGATCGAAGAACAGTTAATGCCGAATGGTATACAATAATTTGTTTGCCAACTGTCTTCGATGAACTAAGGAAAAACAACAAAAAACGTCGCATCATTCTTCATCACGACAATGCCAGCTCCCATAAAGCACGTCAAACAACTGAATATTTGAAGGAGAAAAACATCGAATTATGTTTTTCTCGTGAAAAACATTGAATTATTCTTTTTCACCTGATTTATCACCTAATGACTTTTTCTTGTTCCCTACTGTCAAACAAAAGATGCGTGGACAGCGATTTTCATCACCTAAAGAAGCTGTTGAAGACTTTAAAAATCATGTTTCTACAATATCAGCTTCAGAGTGGAGAAAATGTTTCCAGAATTGGTTTGAACGTATGCAAAAATGTATACTCGTAGACCTAAAAAGCAAATATTTCGAAAAGCAATAAAACACTTTGTTTCAAACTTGTTTGTTTCTGTTTCACTTTTAGTAAAAACTTAAAAGGCAACCCTCGTATTGTTGTTTATTGTATGTTTATCAAATTTAAAAAAAACAATCGATAGCATTCGGAAAGAAATTGTAATTTTTTGTTCTCGTGAACTTCAATTTATCATACTGTTGTTGTAACTCCCACAACCAAAATAAGAAAATTCCATTTGTATTAACCAATAAATATCACAGGTATCATCGTTCCGGCAAAAATTCAGACCATGTAACTATTTCAATAAAAAAAAACATCAAATCTGGTTTTCTTCAGGGAAAATGTTAATTGAATTTTCCCTTTGAAGTTTTAAATAATTGAAGAAAATATATCGGTGTATGGGAGATAGGAAGAAAATCCAATTTCCGAAGTTCGGGGCTCCTGTTCCCTGAGTTATAATTCCCTTGCGTGGGGCTGATTTTATTTGACAAGCGAAAATAGAAAAATATAATGTTTAGATTCCGCATCACGCCTTCCCATAAGAATACCACGCGAAGTTTAAGGTACTCAACGCTTTCGGACCGCGTGTAATCTTTCAATCGCCTATTATTAGGTCCATTGTTTTGGCCAAAACACTATGATACTTCTACATTGCTACTACTTTTCGGCGCTGCATCCTGGTGTGGGACTTGGCCTCCTCCACTGGCTCCTGTCCCTGGCCATCTCTCTCCATTCCCCAGCTCTTTCCATATTTTCCCAGTCTTCTCCCATGCAGTTCGCCCATCATTTCCTTGATCTGCTTCTTGGTCTCTTTTCGTGCGGGACCCATCTGGATATAATTTATAGTGCTCTACCCTCTACTTCAACAGTATCAACTGCTAAAATTTATTACACTATTATGATACCAAAACTTTTATTGTTCACTTTTTGAGCGTTGCGACAGCTGTTTCGCCTACCGGTGTTCGCATCATCATGTGTTACAAACAACTATTGTACAAACAAAATGTGTTTGTAACACGGTTGAAAAACATCGGTGGTCAAAAACAGTTGTCGCGACACTCGATAAGTGAATAATAAAAATTGGGGTATTCCCTATTGTTTTCTTAGTAAATTTTCTTCGTGGTGATGTTTTTGTGCCGACTGTGTATGAAAGTGAACCATGGAACTGGCAAAAAAGGGATGAAAATAGAATAAATGCTGTAGAAATGAAATCCTTGAGATGACACACTTATTTGATGACCTGTCAAAAATTGCGGAAGCTTGGTTGGGAAGTTTTGATGCTTCCACCATATAGTCCAGACATAGCACCCTCTGACTATCACTTTTTTCGGTCTCTGCAGAACTCTCTCAATGAAAACCAATTGATTCCGTTCTTCGCCGATGGCATCATGGCTCTACCCGAAAAATGGCGAAACATTGTCAATAATAATGGATTATATTTAGTTTAAATAAATTCGTTTTCACACTATGAGAGAAGTAATTGAATTTTACTGAAAAAAAAGGCACGAACTTCTTCCCAGACCTATCAGGATCAAATTTCCAACGCCTTTATTGTACTTTCATCCTTATTTTGTCAATACTATGCTTTTTTCCATTCGTAATGTTACATTGACGACCTTCATGGTCGAGTGATAAGTGCTTTGACTGCCACCCCGAAGGTCCCGGTTTCCATTCCCGGCGATGGCAGTGTGATTGTCACACTGTCTTTGGTCTGGTGCAGAATTCACGTGACAATTAAATGGCCATAGATTAGCTACCTATCATATGTCACGAGAATCAATATAGAGCTAATGTAATGATGTTAAGTCAACAAAATAATAATACTAATATTAAGACATATTTACTGACTGCTATCTTAGCTTTTTTGGAGAGACTTTAATGTAACCATAATTTTGCACTGCTACTACGGCATTTATTTCGTGATTATTATTTTTTAAACACCCGATTCGAAAGAGTTGAGAAATTCGAAGCATTCTATTTTTATTTTACGTCACAAGAAAACTCTGTCATATCCTATTAGAGCATAGATTCCCAAGGGGGGCAGTACTACCTCCCAGGGGGCGATGGGGCTTTCCAGGGGGACGGTAGCCGGTCCAGAGGTAAATGGGGGGCGTTGAGACAGTCAAGGACGGCGGTCATAGCGTATTTATTTTAATAAATAATAATGAAATAACGGGTTTTGAAAATAGTGTTTTCATGAATAAGATTTTTCTTTAATTATCCAAGCATAAACATTTCGGAGACGTTTGAATAAATTGAAACGCACTTTAAATAGTCACAACATTTCATATTTTTAATTGCCGACATGTATGGGTTCTTCTTCTTCGCACAAATTTGAACAATTAATAAAAACTGAATCATCATTTATATACTCAAAATGAAGGTGGAGTTATGGGATAACGGGAACATTTCGAACATGGGAATTTAATTTAAATTAAGTTGGTTGATTGTTATATTATCGTTATTTTTAATGGCCTTTTTTATTTCTAAAATTTTTTTTTTTTAAATAAAGCATTGTGATAATAAAAAGTGCTAATTGATAAAAATAAATTTCATCGATAGACAAAAAATGTGTTGCAGAGAGGACATTTTGGCATTTGTCAAAAGTATATTTTAAGAACTATTTGCAATTTAATATAAATGAAAACGTCTGTTTTCTAATAGTTTCATTAATTTTTATATGGAATGACATCTTTCGCCCTTCTAAGGCATTATTTATATTATTTAAAATGCCTTAGAAGGGCGAAACATGTCATTCCAAAAAAAATTTAATAAAACTTCTAGAAGACAGACGTTATCATTTATATTAATTATATAATATGGAATTTTACATCATTGTTCAAAAAACAATAAATAAACCGAAACCGTTTGGTTCGTTAAAACAAATAAAGTGGTGTAAAAACTAAATATAAAAGTGTTTTCGTGTTTTTTTTTATATTTTTCTAGCGAACTAACTAACCATCACGCCGTCTCTCTGAAAGAGTAGGCAGAAATAATGGACAGTTACACTTTTCTTTCCTGACATATGTCTCTCGCTTCCTCAACATTCATACAACTTGTGTCATGCACGCGTGTCAATTTCTCTGACTCCTCACATTGTCGACATTTTCATATTTTTCTCCAGTTTTAATCCAATGGATTAGTTTGCACCAAAGATCAACATTTAACTGGTTCTTGAGATGCTACTTGGGTCTATAAGGTTGTAGTTTCCCATTGCTTTCCACGTTTTTTTTATATAGATTGAGTATAAATATTGTTTAAGAGAGGGCGTTGAAATTTTTTTTCTTGTAAAGGGGGCGGTTGTCCAAAAAGGTTTAGAACCTGTGTATTATAGGATCATACAATTTGGGGCGAATGTATACCCATAGCTACGCTCTCAGTGCGTCGGGCACACAACTTGTAACGCACTGATTTTAAGCGACATTCCGCTGAAATTCTGTTATAATTTTCCGCAATTTCAAAAGGTCCTTTGAAACGTGGCATTCTTTAATACACTCTTAGATTTCTTTGAAAGTCTTATACATTAAAACAAAAAGTCTAATTCATGCTTTTGGAACACGAGGGCAGATTTAAAAGTGCGTGGCTTTACTCTCGTACTAGCGTTTAGCTTTACTACCGGGCTTCGTCTGGAATTTGAAATCTTGTTATATTAAAAACTTATTTTACTCGTTGTTCGTAATAGGAGCGACGTAGCGAGCTGGAAATTACTGCGTTGGCCTAAAAAAAAAGAAAATGCTTTCTACAAATTTCATAATTGTGAAGCTCAACAAACGAATATTTTTTTTCCTCTTTTGGAACTAGTATAATTTAAATTAATATAATTACACTTGGTATTACAACACTTTATTTCACATAACAATGACCTGTTTCGGTTAATAATTAAAATTAATTCAAACGCATCAATAAGCGTTATGTGTTTTAAGTTACGATTTATTCCTTGTAAACAGTGTTTCTTTTTTTAATTTTTTTTTTTTTTTAAAAAGACTAATACCAAGGATTTTAATCAGTGATATTAGAATTTATTTTACAATCTTCAATGTGAGCAGAAAATAGCTCATTATTATGAAGAAGGAATCTGGTAGTGTCCAGGCTTGAACCCATGTCCCCTGGATCAGGAGTCAAGCGTTCTATCCCCTAGACCACCGCCCGATTTGTTGAAATTGTACACAAACAAACATGTTTCGGACACACAGAAGCCCTTGATCAGTGATATATGGTAAACATTATATAAATATTACAAATATTTTTTTAAAAATCACAAATTTTGCTGGTTTTGAAAGATATTAAAATGATTTTTTATATTATAACAAAAGCATAAACTTTCCGAAATAAATTATTTTTATATTTCGTCTATGTTCGCCATAACTTTGTGTTGTAGATGTTGAATGTTAATTTTTAAATATATTCTTTGTGTACAACACTTCAATTTATTAAAAAAAAAAATTAAATATCAAACATGTTTCGAACTAACCAGCCCTTCATCAGTGATATTATATAAATATTTAAAATATTATAAAATTGTTTACAAATATGGTCAGTTTTGACAGATGTTATAATGATTTATTTTGGAACGTTTATGCTTTTAAAAATCTGTCAAAACTGATCACATTTATGAAAAAAAAATTGTAATATTTATAGAATATTTACCATATATCACTGATGAAGGGCTTCTGTGTCCGAAACGTGATTGTTTTTTAATTTTAATTTTTGTAATAAAGTGGGTATTGTGTACAAAGTTAAAAACATTGTTAATGAATCCGCAACACAAAGTTATGGCGAATATAGAAGATATTCCTTGTTATCTTATGATTCGCTGTTTAAAATATTTACTTCGATATAAATTAATATACTTCAAAGTGGATTTGGCAGGGCAGACCCTAGCTTGATGTTGCAGCTTTGAAATTAACTGTTGGGGATTATAGGTCAATTAAAATACCTGGGCAATACAATTACCAAGTCGGTAGTCACAGATGTGGAGGTAAAATGGCGGATCGCAGTGGCCCTGGAGTACATCTAACAAAACGAGGACAGTATTCTGCAAGGAGAACTGAATTTATATCTAAGGTAGAAAATGTTGAGTTGCTATATTTGGTATAGTATTTATATTATATGTTTTATGAACTGTTTGTGAAATTCTATGAACCTGTTAGAGATATTTAAAATTTACCTGCACAGAAGAATGCTTCTAATAATGTGGAGAGACTTGATTATCAATTCAGAAATCACGAAATAAGGAATTACAACAATGAATAGTTGAAATGTATTGAGTGAAATGAATAGTTGAAATGGCCACATCTTGCGTGGAAACAGATATGAGACCTTCCATCTCATGATAATAGCCAAGGTTGAAAGACGATGTGGACCTGGCTGAAAAGAATCAATTCGAGACTGACAAGTAAAGTCATTATTCCAGGCGGCGCAAAACAGAAAAGCTTTTGCAGAAGTGATATGTCAATAAAACCTCATACACCACAGGAAGAAGAAAAATACTTTGATGCTTTGACGATAACTTAAGCTCACAGGGATATTCTAAAAGCTATATTTTTAGAGTTATACTTATTTCGGCGCGTTTCGTAGAATGTAAAATTGAGAGCTGCGCGCGCACCCTGTTACGGAAATGCGACATAATTAAATTAGCCATCAATGATAAAAATAACGGCTGGACATTTCAGGCATGCCAACTCACAAATTGCAAAAACGTATCATGAAACGGGACATGAATAAAGTTATTTTTCTTTTTCTTTTTATGTACTTAGTATATAAAAAAAGAAGCCAAGGACGACCGAGTAAAACATGGCATGACCAAATTAATCAATTACTAAAAGGCGGCCACATTCGAAGTCGGAAAAATCGACGTGCGTGCATGGTACGATGTATGAATGTAGAGGAAGTCCAAGAGGTATGCCAGGACAGAGCACTGTGGCGATCCATCCTTTCTTTTGTAGGTTAGTTACATTAAAAAAATGTAAATTACATAGACATGTTTCGGACAACCAGTCCTTCTTCAGTGATACATATTATAAAGATACATATTTAAAATATTATAAAATTGTTTACATGACTGTTATTCATAAAAAGTGTAAAAGAGTACCAACCAACATTTTTAGTAGGGTAATTTCGAGGGTAAAAACATGTTATTAAGAAGAATGAACCTTCACCAAATGTACAATAATTCGAATATTCGTAATACAAATCACAGTTTTTGAAGTTAGTCATAAATAATTATTTAATTTTTCCCACATTGCATAGTGAAAATTTATCAGCGACAAAACTTTTGTTTAAAATCTTCAAGTTGTTTTTTGTTTTGTTACACCAAAGAAGTATAACTTTTTAGTGCGTAGGTACATATTATGTATACACACAGTTTTTTTATCAATTTTATGTCAAACCTTTACCGAATTTATAACCAATTACCTGAAATAAATTGACAAATGCTGAGTATGAAGAAAATATTTGATAAAATAAAAGCGATTTCAAAGCAGAAAAAATCCGTATACTCAATCAAGAAACGCGATAAACCTATCGGGGCGATTTCCCGACTTCGGTTTTATATTAGAATGAAACGGCAAGCGATCTCCCCCGCGTACAAGGCAGACGCGCCTACTTCTGCCATTATTCTCGGCCAGTAACAAAAGAAATGATTTACTTGCGTATCTTTTGACGAAAGTGAATTGTTTCCAGTAGAAATGTCCGATCTTGTCTTGATATCGGTCTATTGACAATCCCGAGGCCTCCCTCGGGACCTGCGCTCCTGATATTTCAGAAATCAATTACTCGATTGTAAGTAAAATAGAGGACCCGGATTTTATCAATAACCTAACCAAAGAAAATATTACGTATTCTTATTCAAAATCTGGACCGAATCTAATTTATGGGAAGTTTTATTGCTGCTCCTAAATTTTTTTTTAGATTTTTTTTTAGAGTCGTTTCGTGAGATGGCGCACACAAATTACGTTCGCGGTCGGTTCTGACTCCATCCGATGAAAACTTCTAATAAATAATGGAAATGGGGAAAAGTTGTATTTCAAGTTGAACGCAGAACGGAAAACAATAATTGCATCATGATTTATGTCTGAATGCGGTCGCCATTTTTTCATTTCATTTCAGATAAGTGGGTAGCAAATTCCCCTTAGATGAGATTTATTATATTTTGAGAATAAAATATCATGCCTTGAAAAAAAAATTGGGTCATTAGAGTGTTTTAAAAAAACGTGTTTTATGTATAAACGTGAAAATATCGTTTCAAATTTCATAATTAAAGTTACACGTGGTTATTTTTAGTTAGACCAATTGTTTGCAGATAAAAAGAGATAGGTGCACACTTACCTCTTACTATCAGGGGATTCTTTGAGAACTCCGTTATCTTGGAGGCTATCCAACTTTATGTTCCAGATCTTCGACAGCGTCAGCACAGATCTTTTATCTCCCAGCATGCAAAACCAACCTGCCTCTGGTGATGCCGGTGGGGAGTGCAATCAAACTGCTGAACATGATCGCTTCGGAGATCGACGTCTTTTATATTCGTGAAAGTACGTTCAGAAGACAAATACTCTTGACTTTGGAGAGTATCTTGTATTCCTAACGTCGAACCATATTTTATGCGTGCCTGGGATTATATATTTTTTTATGTTTTACCCGTTCTCAATAGATGCCTTAAACTATTAGGTGTATAACTTTGCTTCCGCCGTTTTGCAGGAAGATTGTATGACGGATTGTGACATGAGTGCAAATTCTGAGAAATTAGATTAAGTTATCGAATCTATTTATCTGGGAAGCATGTTTACAATAGATGGTAAAATTAAGAAAGACAGAAGGGTTGGTGACAAAATAAAGGGTGTATTCAAAATCATCACTTCAAATAGAAATATAACGACTTAAGCAAATACGGCAGTGCACAATGGGGTCCAAGTGCAGATCCTTATATATGGAAGTGATGCTTGAAGTTGTCAGAAGAAGGATGAATGTAGGATAAATGCCGTCGAAATAAGACCACTAAGAAGAATGTGCTGAAAAACAATGTACAATAGAATACCTAATGAAGAAGTAAGAAAGGAATGTGACGTAGATGAATGTGTCCCAATTATAAATAAGGGGCACTAATATGGTTTGGACATATGGAATGAGTGGATGATGGAAGAATGGTTAAAATATATTTACAAGTAGTGTGAACGGAAAAATAAGTCAAGGTGTGAGAAAGTAGAAGAGGCGCGAGAGTTATGCCGGGATAGAAGTATGAGGCGGTCCATACTATCTGCCTACTCCCCCGAAAAACGGCGTCATGGTTAGTTAGTTAGTTGAATTATGGAGTAATGAATCGTTATGGGTGAGGTTATTATACTATTTTTATATAATATAATTGTTGTTTGTAATATATTTTGAGAAAATAAACTGATTTGATTTGATTTGATAAACATTTATTCTTTTTAAGTCGACTTTTAATGGATTATTTTTTATTTATTTTAGTTTCAAAATCACTGTGTACTCGTATGTAATTACTTATCGATATAATTATTACTGTGTATATATAATAGATAATCACGGTTGGTGGGATAACTTCTTCACTGGTCTCCATCACTTTTGTCAGTATTATTCAAGGTATATAGAATAAATATGGTAAGATATTCCGCGTTTTATTTTTGACATCTACTGCGCAGCTACGTCACGTGGAGACCCAAGCATTAGGTTGTGTAGTATGAGTTGAGTATATATTTATACATTGGGTATGGAATTTTTCTTTGTTTATTTATTACGTCTAATTAAAAGAAGTTTTTGTAATTGTATTAAATAAATTATGACAAATCGTTTTCTTTATTTAAGTTATTGTTTTTTTTATTTTTCTTTTTTTAGAGTTAGCATCTTCAATGAGCTTTAAGTTCATTGTTCTTATTTTGAAAAACATTTTACATCGATAAAAAAGATTTTTAACTGGATATGGCAAATCAACTCCATTTGATTTAGCTTGTTTATAGTTATTTAGGTTTGTTTATAGTTTCGTTTCGATTTCGAGTTCACCACATGACGTCACTTGACAGCAAATTATTAGAAAGGGATAGCATGCTACGTGCGCAATATCTTACCATATTATTCTATATACCTTGAGTATTATTTAAATAAGTTAATTTCACTGATATCAGTATACTCAGTTAACACTCGTTTTACGGTGCTAAATCCATCTATTTCGTACGGTGCTGGAGTCCTTATATCCTGTTTGAAATAAATAAAAAACTAACTAACTAACTAACCATCACGCCATTTCCCCGCAGGGGTAGGCAGAGAGGATGGATCGCCACATTATTCTATCTTGGCATAATTCTCGCGCCTCTTCTACATTCACACATCGTGACATGCACGCTCGTCGATTGTTCCTACTTCGAACATGGCCGCCTTTCAGTAATTGATTAATTTGGTCATGCAGTGTCTTCCTTGGCCTTCCTCGACTTATTTTCGCATTCACACTACTTGCATACCTATTTATTTTTAACCATTCTTCCCTCATCCATTCGTTCCATATGTCCAAACCATCTTAGTGACCCTTTCTTGATTGTATTTATCACGCATTCATCCGCCTTACATTCCTTTCTGACTTCATCATTACATTGTTTTTCCGCACATTCTTCTTAGTGACCTCATTTCTACGGCATTTATCCTACCTATTTTGAAATATGTGTTCTAAATTGATATCACCAGAAAGCTTCAAGGTTAATTGTTGTTATATAATATAAATAAAATGTGAAATAATATGAAATAAGCTCAAAATACATATTGGCCGAGCCACAATCGTGGCAAGAATTAAGATGCCCGTCGCTGGTCACTCCGTATCAATCACCCTACAGCTTTTGTTAAATATAAATGTTCCCGTCATAATGTTGAATAAAAAAAATGTTTTAGCAGCATGCAGCTTATTGTCTTCTGGTGACCTTTATAGTATATTTTTTAAGTACATTGATTACAATGATCTTCGACTTAGAAATTTCAATAACCACCATTAACATATCATACACACACCATTTTCTATGGTCATTTATTGTTTTTATATAAACTCAAAGCGTTAACACTGTGGAATTCCATAATGATGTTTTTTCACTTTTGAGTTTATTTATCTCGACATATTTTGAAGGACACCTTCATCATCGGGAAAACTATATAAACTAAACTCCGAAACATGTCGAGAAAAATAAACTCAAACGTGGAAAAAACGGTGTTTTAATGCATAAAAAATTCGTCGTTATTTATTAGTTTAAAAAAATCATCTAATAAACTATCAAAAATTCTATACCACTTTGTTATATTTACGCATGCGCATATCGTCACCTGAGAGTAAGAAGGTTCCAAGTGTCAAAAGTAAAAAGCTGAGAAAAATGAAGTCAAACTTTTGTTGATTTCGGGTGTGTATCTTGGAATAAAATGGTTCCATCTGAAGTAGATGAAACTCTTTTACCGAGAAGCGTGTAAATTTTCTCTGGCGACAGTTGGAATAATAAAGTTCTAATTGTAAATTAATCCTTCTACAGTGAATCGTGTGTTTTGAATGATCAGATGGAACTTGATTATTTTTGTAACATCAAAATGACGATACTATTGAATGTTTTTTTAAGTGTACGTATAGATAAGGTTAGTAAGAACTCTTTTTACGAAAAAAATCCAAATGTGAAATTTTGTTAGTTGGAACCCTCTTACTCTCAGGTGACGATATTTACAAATCAGATATAAAACAAATAGCACTCGTGCATTCTTAGAATATTTCGTAACATTACTGTGCGGATAATTTCCAAGGATCAATTCTCTTCTTTGTTGACTGCCATTAGTGACGCACGAGCGCTTTTCAAATAAAATTATTGTGAATTCGTCTCACCTGTTAAGGCCAGTGGCGGTACTGCCATAGAAGCCCAGAAACCCGGCTTGCGTAAGACATTTTTTATCAAAACCTCTTCTGGCTTGCAGAGGTTCAGCTCTTGTGACTATTCCTCTTACGTTTGATGGGAACATTGTTGAAATGTGATTCGGTGGATTGTAGGTTTATGCGGGGGCACGATTTAATTAGATTTGGGGGTTTTGATTCAAAATTTCTTACGCAAGCCGGGCTTCTGGGCTTCTATGGTAGTACCGCCACTGTTTAAGACCTATCTACCCACACACATTAACCTCCTATAACTGTATTACAAATTCATAATACTACTTTATAGAGAATCGTTGATGAAAGATATTATATATTATGTGTCTAGAATAGTACGTAAATGCCAATCTAATCACTGTTCAATCCTTTCAATTCTATTGAAAATTCATCTCGAAAAGGATACCCAAATTTATTATACTGTATTAAACCCGGAACAAGCAGTTATTAAGTCGTCCTTAAAATCCTCAGCTTATCCGACTGATCCCGCTGATGAAAAAATAATCTGTGTAATTTTTCCTTTAATGAAAGTATATTTATTTCCGATAAAGAACATGAGAAATGTCGAAAATTTTTGATTATATTAGTTCAAAGCACAGATTTGAATTAATGATTAACAGGCACTCAAAACCACGTATTTCTATGTTTTTGTACTAATCGAGTTCAACACCATTTTTTATATATGAACGATCACTGCATCATAAAGTAATGGTTTTATCTTTATAATATATTTCAATTAACTTTATTGAAGATTTAGGCGTTAACACTGTGGAATTTCATTGTTAAATTGGAAGAAAAATTTTAACTCTGTGTAATCCACTTTATTCAATAAATATTTTTACAAAATGAAAATATTGTCCACTTGTTTCAGAGGAGACTTCCTCCATTCCCATGTGTTGATATAATATTTACACTAAAGGATGGAGAAGGTCACTTTCAAAACACGCAGTGGATAATAATTGCATTTTGTAAAAACAGTTAATAAATTAAATGGATTGTACAGTATTTCTTTTTATAAATTCTGAATAATAATTAAATAAAACGATATTTTTCTTTAACTATTTCCACTTTTGTCTTTATTTCGACAGCGAACGGTTTCGCCAGGCTCGCTGGCATCGTACCCACTGATAATACCCACTTGTACCCAGCAGTAAAATCATTTGATTATCTTATAAATTCTGACATTGCTTTCAATACGCATGTGTTTGTTCTCTCTGACCAGATTCTTTAGACACCTTGACACGACAGAGGTTTTATTGACTTGTTCTTGACCAAAAATTAACACACATTGTTGTTATTGACTAAAAATTAATACACCTATAAAGGTGTATTAATTTTTGTAACATACGAGTATATTTTAAATAATCCATTGTTTTGACGGAAACACTTTGATATTTCAACATTATTAACTGTTTAAAATAAAAAACTTTGCTGTAAATATCATAATTGATTATATTTTCTCGCGACAGTTGTTTTGCTAACATTGGTTAGCGACACTGCTGTTGCGAGAAAATATAATCAATTGTGATAGTTATAACAATTTTCATTTTTGTTAACCTTTGAATACGAAGATTTAAAAAAATATATTAAATTAAATCTCATAAACCAACGATGGTCCTGCGAGTATTGTATGGTTGCGAGAACTGAAACAGATACAATATGTTTTAAGACAGTCTTTAGAATTAAATATTTGCATTTATCGTATTTTTAATTTATTAAATAATTAATGTTTTTGATAGAAATTTCTTGGTAGAAGTTCATATTAAATAATGAAAACAAAAAAAAATGATACAAAATTTCTTTATTATTATGTATTTAGTGTGGTTCCACTTGTGTTTATGTTTAGCCGGTTTCGGAAGCTTGCTGCCATTTTGACCAGAAGATAGCAGCAAGCTGCCGAAACCGGTCGAACATAAACACAAGTGGAAGTAGTACACTTAAAACATAATTATAAAGAAATTTTGTATCAAAATTTTTTGTTTTCAGTATTTTTAATTGATTAATTTTTAAATCCCTGATGGAATATCACTAGTGATTTTATATTGTGTAACTGTGGGTGCTTACGGGGTATCTACGAGGTTTCAAAAAACTCCATTACAGAATCAATCATTTAAAAAACGAGTTCTCATTTAGTATTCAGATGAAAGTTTACATTATAAATATAACATTAAGGCTCTCAGGATACGGCAGCCCGAGGAAAGTTAAGAAAACTTTTCCTGATATTATTTATTCTTACCCAAAGCCATAATCGAGTTTTTCGCCAATTTTTACCAGACCCTTTACCAGGCGCTTTTCGCGTTCACGAATTACATCGAAAGGGGTGAGAATGAGAGACTTATATTCAAATAAAATTGAAAATCAATATATCCGCAGCATCTCGGCCGGAGCTGCTTCTCGCTGACAAGTAATAGCGTGTGGTTTGGATGGGTTTCATATAAAAAATGTCTCTTGTTTTCAAACCAAAACTTTCCCCATAAAAAAAACGTTAAAATATGGAGTTGATATTGGAATGGCTGAAATTAAGATTCCACAAACACTTCAGAAAATAATAGTTATGTGTTATTTGTTATTGAAGTTTTTATTGCTACAAAGCATATTTAAAGAATGCTCAACTATATTCCGTGTATAAGTTTAATATACATTGTTATATGATTTATCATGGTTTTTATTGTTGTAAATAAATAATGGTTATGTGTAAAAAAACACAAACAAGGCTTTATCTTGTAGAAATTGTGCGTCAGTTCAATTTTTATTACGTTTATACACAGATATATTAATATTATAGAAGAGATACATTTTTAAAAAATCACATCTTCTTATTGGTATCACCCCAAATTTGCATTATATTTTCTTAATTATAAATATAGTGACACACTGTTTGACGATGAGGTTCAGTTTTTAATACATACTAATCCATTATCCAATTTAACATAATAATATGGATTCATATTTGAATGAATATATTAACTTTTTAAATAAAAAAAACTGTGTTATAAATATCACAATTGATAATATTTTGTCACGACAAAATATAATCAATTGTGATATTTATGACAAAGTATTTTATTTAAGCAGTTAATAATGCTGAAATATCAATTTGTTTCTGCCAAAACAAAGGATTTTTTAATAAATATAACAACTTTTTATTTCACTTAATATAGACATGTTTCGGTTATCTAATAACATAACCTGTATCAATATACACAAAGTTAACTCAAAAACTTTTTATAGAATTAGTTTTTTTGTATACAAATACTTGTAGACAAATACTGGATTTTTACCCATTGCGGTATTACAACATTTTATTTCACTTAATTAATTTAAAATTTTGATTAAGAATTTAAAAAATTAGATTACTAATTTAAAAATTAGATTATTTTTTTAATTACTGATTTAAAATTTAAAAATTCAGTATTTGTCTGCAAGTATTTGTATACAAAAAAAAATCTATAAAAAACTGGTACAAGTTAAAAGCATAAAAATTGGAGTTTCACTCCAGGCGTTGTCTAGCAATGTGATAATTGCGTAAAAGCCTTTCATTAATAAAGGTTTTCTGCTTAATGCTTACAAATTATCTTAATTGATGGCGCTCATGTAGATGGACTTACCAACAGTGAAGTTATTAAAAAATATTAATATATATACAAGTTCCAAAAATTTGTCAGACGTGGTGTCGTAAGAAGGGAGGAATGGGGAATGTTGTTAAACATAAAGTGATTGCTTAAGCCAACCAATGACAGGTCATAAGTCCTGTAAACGCCTCGACTACCATATTCTGCTTCCAAATAATTTACATCTTCGTATCTATTGAGATACAATTAATCCTTAAAAACTTTTTAGTTTAAATTGTGTTGTCATTGATAAAAGTTATGTTTTAACAAAAAAATGTTTGTATTAAGTGTTAATACCAAGTGTTATTGTATTTATTCTTGAATAAAATTCAATATCTCTTTTTCGGAACAAGTATGTTATTTTTTATAGTATTATTGCGTACGATGGTGAATTTGTATTTTTGTTTTCGTTCAAATAATATTATTCTTGTTCTGTCTTGACACAGTGACTTAAGCTTTCTCTATCATAATATATCTCCCACGAGAAACGGTACTAAGAACACTCCTATATAAGCAGCAAAGCGTGCCCCGCATACAATATCTTAGTTCTGTCTACCACGAATTTGATAATCGCGAACTCTTATTGGGTACAAGGAATTCCATGTAAAACCTCATTGTATATTTTTAGAATTTAAAAAATGTTAATGGAAAAACACATATATTTTTCTTACTATATACGTATAAAAACTTCTTCTTCTCTTCTTCTTCTTTTAATAGATCTGACGATCTGTGACACAGAAATCATATCTCGTCGGATGATGAGATCCAGCTGTCCCTCCATCTCTTAGGCGGTCTTCCAGGTGGGCGGTGTCCGGAAGGGATTTCATAAGCGGCTGTATATGCGAGTCTGTCACCATGCATTCGGGCTACATGGTCCCTCCAGTATCTTCTTCTGGATCTACTCCACTGAACGATATCCTCTATTTCGCAGGTTTTTTATATGTCTGCGTTGCGGACACGATCTCGGAGGGTTTCTCCAGTAATTGATCTTAGGACCTTCATCTCCGATGTTCTTAGTAGTCCCTTGGTTCGCACAGTGTCAGCCCGTGTCTAAAACGTATAAAAACATAAACCGTAAATTTTCATCACATCATGACATTTAGAAAAGACTCAAACAACAGAATATCAATAATAACAAAATATTTTATATAAAGTGTTGTAGTGCCGACCCTTATGTATGGAAGTGAAGCATGGAACTGCAAAAGAATGGATGAAAGTAGAATAAATACAGCAGAAATGAGATCTCTAAAATTAATGGGTGGTAAATCTGTATATGATAGACTGTCAAATCTAAGTATAAGAAGTGAATGCTGTACGAATGAAAGTGTTTTGAACAAAATAATGAAAGGGTCGTTAACATGGTTTGGACACATGAAAAGAATGAGTGAAGACAGAATGGTGAAGAAGGTATATGTAACCGGCGTGAACGGAGCCAGAAATAGAGGAAGGCCGAGGAAAACGTGGCACTATCAAATCAATCAAATATTTTAATGTCGGTCACGTGAGTATGTCAGGACAGAACAGTGTGGCGGTCCATTATTTCTGCCTAACCCTCCGGAGAGACGGCGTGATGGTTAGTTAGTTAAGTTTTTTATTGTTCCATTAGAATGACCAGTTTCGCCGTGTCAAAGCAATGTCAAATGATTATACTTCAATCAAGGATCAAGTTATTAATGTTTTACTATACATTAACTAGATATTTGAATATATTATGTTCATTTGTGTATTGCAGATTTTCCAATTGCTTTTTATTCATTAAATAATTAATTTTACATTGTTCAATGATAAATTATAATAATTATAAATCCTAATTATTTTATTGTTTTAATTATTTGTATAGTAAAATATTATTTACTTACGTATGATATACTTAATTTCTTTGTTTCGAAATTTGTTTTGTTACCTAAATGAAACTCCGATCGGAGCGAAACCGGCTGATAAACAAAATATATTAGTGCTGAAACAAAATATTTGAGCATCAATAATTTTAAGTAAGAACTAAGTATTTGAGCTAAGCGTTCGTTTTATTTTTTTATATTTCTGATTTGCCTATATGTTTTACAAACAATTTGCACTTTGATTTTTTTAACGTTGTATTCTAACATTTTTAATTTATTAAACTTTTACAATGAACGTCGCAGAAGGTCTTTATCCCTTATTAAATCTTAATATATAACTATCGGTATATATGTATTCATACATACGAACATTTAATCAAAATGAAAGGACTTGCAATTTGGAATTAATTATTTGGACTGATACAAGCACAAAATAATTATAATTTCATCTTGTGTTACTTTATTAGTATCACAAGCAGACATCATCAAGGCCTAAAGCCCACAACTTTATATTTTTTGCATTCCCATCATAATAAAGATAATATTAAACGTGTATCTTCATTACGAATGCGAGTAACGTAACATTTTCATTAGACGGTTTTCTTCGAGACCGCATCATTTACGGCTGTCTTGTTTGTCAATTTCCACCCGCGACGTATACCAACTTTTCCCGCTGCTAATGAGGCTTGCAGCGTATTACGTAGCGAGACATGCCGATGAAGAAGACGCCTAGACGTGACGTAAAACCGCGTTACATTTCTTAATTAATTCCGCCATGTTTATGGCGGGCAATTCCTCTGGATGGTGTCAGGCTATAAACCATTTAAATTTACATATCGGATGTATTTAACTAACGCGTATTATACCTAAGCACACAGAAAGCTTGCCTTATGTATCCATTCATTACCCTACCTATTCATTGGCCCTGTTATACCCCCCTGTGTATTGTTATACGTAAATCAACAGCACAGATCAACACAGGCAACTTAAACTAAGTAATTTGTTTATTTAAGCATTGCTGACAGCATATGCTAATATCCGTGTGTTAAGGTAAATATTGATTAATAAAATTTAGCTCTTAATCTAAGCACACGCGAATATTTTAGCTCTATGGCATAGTGGAAATATCTCTACCTCAATATTAATCGTTTTAGTTATTAGTTTATAAGATATTTATTTACTGTTTACTGTTAAGACAGTGCATAATGGTGCTCATGTACCGACCCGTTTGAAGGATGAAAGTAGAATAAATGCAGTAGAAATGAGATCTCTAAGACGAATGTGTGGTAAATCTGTATATGATAGAATATCAAATGATTTGCATAAGAAGTGAATGCGTTGCGAATGAAAGTGTTATGAACAAATTAATGAAAGGATCGTTAAGATTATTTGGACACATGGTGAAGAAGGTAGGTATATGTAAACGACGTGAACGGAGCCAGAAATAGAGGAAGGCCGAGAAAAACGTGGCACGATCAAATCAATCAAATATTAAATGTCGGTCACGTGAGGAGTCGGAGAAATCGACGTGCGTGCATGACAAGATGTATGAATATGGAGGAATCGAGAGAAGTATGTCAGGACAGAACAGTGTCCTTTATTTCTGCCTAACCCTCCGGGGAGAAGGCGTGATGGTTATTTTAACTGTTAATTTATAAAACGTTGTTCATGGTATCACAACTTTTATTATTTTATTTGTCGCTACAGCTGTTGTCAACCTATGTTGATATCATCCGATTGATGTTGATATTTATTATGCAGACGTGCGTGCATGACACGATGTATGAATGTTGAAGAAGTGAAAGAAATATGTCAGGAAAGAAAAATGTGACAGCCTATTCTTTCTGCCTACCCCTTGGGGTAAACGGTGTGATAATAATAATAATAATAAATTGGATAATTTATAAAGCACCATTTTTATGAATTGCTCATCTCAAGGGCGCTGTAGAAGATGCTCCGTTTTATCAACTAGATAATAATAATAATAATAATAATAATAATAATAAATATATATAAACATATTTAGTATGAGGGCTGCACCCGACGAAATCGATCAGCCCTTCCTGTCAGGAAATGATAATTTGAAAAGGTGCGTTTTGAGTCTCGATCTAAACTCTGATTGATTCTCAATGCACTTAAGGTCTGCTGGAAGACTGTTCCAGGCTGAAGGGCCGGCTACCGCCAAAGCTCGGTCGCCAAAGTTTGTGCTTGGACAGCGTTTTGGCACAGTCAATCTATCGATCGCAGAAGACTTAGCTGATCGCAATGTCGACTGTCTAGCATTCAGGTTCTCGTTGATGCAGAGTTCAGATATATAAGCTGGTGCCATTCCATGCAACGCCTTATATACCTTGATGGTTAGTTAGTTAGTTAGTTAAATATATATATAAACGTAAACTCATGAAAAGGAGAAAAAACATTGCTTTTGGTCATAATTATAACGATTGTTAAGAAATTAGAAAAATGAAAACTAGAATGGAAGATTTTCGATTTTCTACCATAATTTTTTACGATGCTAAAAAACACATTTTCTCGGATTCAACCCCCTTGTGATTATATATTTAAATATGTAAAATATGTTATACTTGCGCCGAGAATATTAATTCAAATTGAATAGG
Source organism: Lepidostoma basale (assembly GCA_022606425.2). Taxonomy (NCBI): domain Eukaryota; kingdom Metazoa; phylum Arthropoda; class Insecta; order Trichoptera; family Lepidostomatidae; genus Lepidostoma; species Lepidostoma basale. Next base: position 3,436,177 of record JAHDVF020001589.1, on the reverse strand, counting down.
GCGAGGAAATTATTCACATAACTCAACTGGATTCACTGGCTGTATACGCCGATAGTAATAGTTCCTGGAAAGAAGATAAACTAATTCGGTAGATTACTTCTAAAATTCAATTTAGTCGAAAATTTCGCTTGTCCTTCGTTTACTAATAGCTGCCTATATCCGCGTGTATAGTTATGACAAGGAGCTTACCAGTGGCGATGCGTCATTTTATATGTATTGAATATATGAAACGTAACACATGGTGTTCTTCTACTGACCCTTATGTATGGAAGCGAAGCATGGAACTGGCAAAGGAAGGATGAAAGTAGAATAAATGCAGTAGAAATGAGATCTCTTAGACGAATGTGCGGATACTCTGTGTATGATAGAGTGTCGAATGAAAATATAAGAAGGGAATGCGGTGCGAATGATGGTGTTATGAACAAAATAATGAAAGGATCATTAAGATGGTTTGGACATATGGAAAGAATGAATGAAGAAAGAATGGTAAAAAAATTATATGTTAATAATGTAAATGGTACCAGAAATAGAGGAAGACCGAGGAAAACGTGGCACGATCAAATAAATCAAATATTGAATGTCGGCCATGTGAGGAGTCAGAAATCGACGCGCGTGCATGACACGATGTATGAATGTTGAGGAAGCGAGAGAAATATGTCAGGAAAGAAAGGTGTGGCAGTCCATTCTTTCTGCCTACCCCTTCGGGGAGACGGCGTGATGGTTAGTTAGTTAGTTAGTTAACACATGAAATTAGATTTAATTCTTACCTACTTGTAGTAACTTGTGATATCACTATTTATTGTAATTAATTATATTTTAATTGTTTTAATTTTTTTATTGTGTATATTGATTATACGAGTATATTACGAGTATCATCAAAATATAAATTAAGAGCATTTACAACACATATAGATATCTCCGACAGCGACAGCACAGATTGTTTTACCTACCGGCCGCCAGAACCAATCTGCCTCTGGTGACACCGGTGGGAAGAGCAATTAGTCTGCTGAACGCGCTCTCCTCGGAGGTCGACGTCTTTCATGTTAGTGAAAGTACGTTCAGAGGGCAAATACTCTTAATTCTGGAGAGTATCCTGTCTTCCTAATGTTGAACCATGTCTTATGCGTTTCTGGTAGTATACTATATATAATATATTATTTTACCTGTTCTCAATAGATGCCTTAAAAATAAAATTTGTAATGTCTGTTGATGAAATAAACTGATTTGATTGATTGATGATTGATTAGACCCTAGGTTTTCAAAATGGGCGATAACGCCCCCTTGTGGGCGTTTGAGACTTTCAGAGGGGCAGTAGAAGACCCAGAAAAAATAAAGAGCGTAGGCAGATAAAATCATATAGTCTAAAAAGACAAAAAAACACGCTAATCATTTCTTCCTTTTCTTCGTTCGGTATTCTACCATATGCCGTTTTCAGATACATAAAAGATTTAATAATATTTTTTAATTCAAAAGTGTTTCTTAATATTTGGATTAGCTTTTATGGGAAGGGGGCGTTGAACGTTTATTTTCCTTGTAAAGGGGACGGTGGCCCAGAAAAGATTGGAAACCTATGCAAAAGACGCATAATAAATATACGAAATTACACTAAAAATATCTAAATTATGAATGTTTTAATGGTTTCCATCTATAATTATCTGTTCTTGAATGGCATTTTATAACTTTTTCATATCTCTCGTCAAACATTTTTTTTTCATACTTATACAGATTACATTTAAAAAATGTAGTACGCTTATCAAAATATACGAGGTCTGTTCAAAAAGTATCGCGAATTTTGAATTTCCGCTGGCTACGTATATTTGATTTTTGATTTTTTTGTAGCGTTATGTTGGTACTCATGTCCCTTACTTATGCTGACAAGGTCGGCCATTTTGAATGTTTAGTTAATTTTTGACAGCTGTTTTGCTTGGATGTGTTTTGGCTCGTCTTCGATTTTTGCCTATTCCAAAAAATGGATCAAAGAATCTGTATCAAATTTTGTGTGAAAAACAAAATAAAGTGCGCGGACGCATTTCGAATGTTGACTGTGGCATATGGTGAAGCTACCTTGGACCAAAGCAACGTTTATCGGTGGTACAAAATGTTCTCAGAGGGCCGAGAAGATATGAACGACGAAGAGCGTGCCGGACGCCCGAGCACGTCAACAACAGACGAAAACATTGATAAAGTGAAGAAAATAGTATTAGCCAATCGTCGAATCACCGTTAGAGAAGTTGCTGAGGACCTAAACATATCGATTGGCTCGTGCCATTCGATTTTAACCAATGATTTGGGCATGAGTCGGGTCGCCGCGAAATTCGTGCCAAAATTGCTCAATTTCGACCAAAAACAGCATCGCGTTAACATTGCTCAGGAGATGTTGGACTCGGTCCGTGACGACCCAAATGTGCTCCAGAGGGTCATAACTGGTGACGAATCATGGGTTTATGGTTATGACGTGGAAACCAAAGCTCAATCATCCCAATGGAAGCTGCCGCATGAGCCAAGACCAAAAAAAGCGCGCCAAGTTCGGTCGAACGTGAAGGTTTTGCTCACAGTTTTCTTCGATTGCAGGGGCGTGGTGCATCATGAGTTCTTGCCACAGGGTAGTACGGTCAATAAGGAATATTACCTGCAAGTTATGCGCAATTTGCGCGAAGCAATCCGCCAGAAACGCCCGGATTTGTGGAAGAACAAAAACTGGCTTTTGCACCATGATAACGCCCCTGCTCACACATCGTTGCTTGTGCGCGAATATTTGGCCAAAAACAACACAGTAATGGTGCCGCAGCCACCGTATTCCCCAGACCTGGCCCCCTGTGACTTTTTCCTGTTTCCAAAACTGAAGAGGCCCATGAAAGGACGACGCTACGCCACGATTGAGGAGATAAAGACGGCATCGAAGGAGGAGCTGAACAAGATCACAAAAAATGATTTTTTTAAGTGCTTCGAGGATTGGAAAAAACGTTGGCATAAATGTATTATATCCGAGGGGAATTACTTTGAAGGGGACAAAATAGATATTCATGAATAAATAAATACTTTTTGAAAAAATATAAAATTCGCGATACTTTTTGAACAGACCTCGTATTCTATATTATTTGTCTTTTTCTATTTTATATACTTTGTATACACAAGATACTATAATGTATGTATATAATACTGAGGTGGCTCTGAGGATGGGCGGGCCGAAGTGGCAATGGGCTTGCCATATCTGTTGGAGAACCGACGGCCGATGGGGGAGACGGGTTCTGGAGTGGAGATCGCGTACAGGATTCCGCAGAGTTGGACGTCCCCCTGCCCGTTTACCCGACGATCTGAAGAGGATTGCTGGACATAGATGGATGGGAGCGGCAATGGATAGGGGGCGTTGGCGGGCTTTGGGAGAGGCCTACATTCAGCAGTGGATGGCAGACGGCTGATGATGATGATATACAACACTAACTTAAAAAAAAAAAATCACATATCAGACATGTTTCGGTCAACCAGTCCTTCCTCAGTGATATTATAAAGATACATATTTAATATTATAAAATTGTTAACAAATATGATCAGTTTTGACAGATGTTATAATAATTTATAACTATTAAATATAAAATTTCATAAAGTGTTTTTAATACTAAGTGTAATTATATTTAATGAAGGCGACTATAGTTGAAAAATAAGCGTATATACAGTGACCCTCTGTCATTTTCAAATCGTCAAGCGTTTAGGTTAGGTCACAACCATAATAAGCTTGTAAAATGAAAAATCAAGTATTCTGAAAATTCTAGATGCAATTCTAATTGCAATGATATAGTTTTATCATAATACAGAAACCAAAATATAAATCTTTCCATCGAATTATTATTCCCTAAATCTGTACATGAAGCTTTAACCTTTTAGTCTGAAAGCGTGAGAAAATAAATTAACTCGCCCGACACTGGCGGCCATAACAACTTGTCCCTTCCCATGTTAAGTTCGAGTGGTTTCTCAGTTCCTTCGCCCTTGCACCTTGAGGCGATGTATGTGGATGTAGAAAGCAAAACAAAATGGCGAAAGCTTTTAAGTCGGAGTGAAGGGTTCGTCTAAAATAAATTCAATTTCGGAACATCAAACTAGATGCTTCGAGGTAAAGTGGTCTCCGCAGTGTAAACAAAGTAATCGGCCGCACTTGAGACTTCCTTGGGAAATATTGCTTCTTGCAAACTCTCAATTATTTTTAATTTCGCATCCTTTCGTATCCTATCAAATATTTAATATTAAAGGAATTTATCAAATATTCTTCTTCTCGTAGTGCCATGTCAGGTCCTTCCTACGTCGGCAATCACTCTGGCGGACTGTCCAATCTTCACGCGCGAGAGATGGAAACTGGAGAAGGAATGTCAAAGAAGAGACATCCACATCACAGATCTCCCAGCCATCCTCCGCAACAAAGATACACTCTGCAGATTTGTGGACTTCGCAACCACGGTGGTGGATCAGTTGCGAGAAGCAAATAAATAACATGTGTTTTTTTTACAGGTGCGTCGCGTCCCGACTGAGGTTTTCCATGGTTCCCTCAGTTGTAAGGCAAATGTCTGGATGCTTATTAGCTAGTCCATGGAATCCCATATAGGAACTCCACTTCAGATTCATATTCTTTCTTCTTTTTGGCAATCTTTGCCACCCTAATGTTATATTACTTCGCAGAACTGCAAATTAAACAAGTCCACACCGCCCTGATAAATAAAATGCAGGGCATCAAACAATATATTCAACTAAAGTGAAAAAAAATCACTCTGGCGTAGGCCTCTCTGTCCTGTGCCAGCCGAAACAACTCCCTTACCCTCCGAATTCCTCGAGCCAGGACATCTGAGGTCCTCTCACACAACTCGCCTACCCTCAGTCTACCCTTTCACGATGAGGTGCAGTAGACCGTATTTCTCGTAGCAAATAATGTGTCCCAAATATGCCATCTTTCTAGACTTCTAGACAACAATTCGCTTCCTTTTCTCTCTCTATGTAGCACCTTATTGTTGATGACCAAGTCAGTCTATGAGATCTGCAACATTCTGCGATAGAGCCACATTTCAAGTCAAATATTACTGTAATTTTAATAATCTTGTAGACTTGTAGCTTCAACTCAAACGGATGAACGATGCGCGAACGCATAGGGAACGAATACAAAAACGTAGATTTATATATTTAAGATTTATTTATGTATGATATAAGTAAAGGTGATCAATTAAAACAACATTTTAGTGTACTATGATTGGACAAAAGCCCCTCATACATAACAGAGGAGTAAATTAATCGAATGGCAACATTAGTTCCAATTAAAATGCGGACTGTGCGAACTCCGTCCGATGATTGCCGCAACCTTTGTTTGTTCAGAAGTTTCGGCGAACCGGTCTGGTTCACCGAAACCCCAATCCGACATGAGGGGCGCCCGCGGTGGAGACCATTTATCCCGAATGGTTCTGGTAATCAGACGCTTTCACTACTGGCGCCCCGTAACACCGGCCGGTGCGGTCTCGAACAAAGACACTTCCCTCGAAACTGAATAATTAAACTGTTTCACTCGTATATATAATACAGCAATGTCTACGCAACTCTTTACTCTGTACATCGAGCTAAAAACTTACTTACCATCTCGCCTTATTCCCGAAGGAAACCGCACTCTTATACGCTTATATCTTGATACACATTTTTTTAAATTGGAAAAATCAATTGAGTTATACTTACATTACATCTAACATATCGTGGGTATACAAGTAAAAGTGACTATCTGCAAAAATGAAATTGAGATTATTGACTTTTTAACATCGTATTAGCATAATGCTTGACTGGTAAAAATTCCCCGTTGATTCGACACTCCAAAAAGAAATTAGGTTTTAAAAAATGTGACCATTTGATAGAAGCTCACAGATTCTTGACAAGTAAAATTGACCAAGTGACAGTTGGTCAATTTCACTTGTCGGTAGATGTCACCAGTAAAGAGTTATTTAGAGTTAGTAGTTAGTATACGGTTTGTTTTTCTATAATCCGGTAGTTGCATTAGTCATGGCCCAATTGATAGTGCACCTAATACTGCATTATGCTTTACATGGCGTGAGGTAAATGGGCAACATGGAAGTTCAGAAATAGATACTGCATTACAGATGTGGATAAACGGTCTTGATGAAAACATTAATGAACTTTCATTATTTTCTGATACATGTTTAGGCCAAAATCGTATCCAATGTATTGCATCATTATTCCTGTATTTGACTCAAACTACCTGGTTTAAAACGATTCAACATAATTTCTTAGAATCGGGACATTTATACATGGAGGTAAACCCTATGCAAAGTCCCAAAGAGTCTGTAATAAAACTTGTTAACGTTTACTGCTTGAATGACTATCAATATTTTTAAGGTTGAAATAATCTAAAAGAAACAAAAATAAAAAAACAACCCATACATAGTGAAAGACTCATAATTAATTCAGCATTTAAACTCCAAGCAAATACCCGTATCTAAATTAAAAAGGACTCTGGAGCGATTCCTCCAGAATATCATACTTGTTATAGATCGCTACCTGAAATAAATCATCCAGATAGAGCACCTGATCCTTATAAGGATTCAGAATCTGAAGACGATGAATAAATACTAGAAATATTTTTTTTATAAAAAGTAAATTAATAAACAAAATTCTTTAGATTATTACGTAAAACTTCTTAATTATTTGGTCTTTTTCATTTATTTTGTATTTCTGTGTTTATTTAACCTCTATAAATATATAAAAATAGATTATGAAATAAAAAATCCCAAAAACATGAATTATATTTCATACTATCTCCCCCAATGTACGAAATAAAAATGACTATCTGCAAAATATCATGAAAAATTGGACAGGTAAAATTGACTAAGTTTTTCAATTTTTTTTTTATCTAAAAGTGATAATGTTTTTTAAATATTTTTTTATTTAACCTTAAAGTTAAAAGCACTGTTCATATAATGTAAAATTACCAACCACCTACTTGAAAAACCTGATCTTTGAGAAGCAATTGAACTTTAGAAAAACACTAAAATGGCTCCCTTGAACATTATTGATTTTGTCACTTGGTCACTTTCTCTTGTATGCCTACGATATATGGTTTATTTAATAGTTATTTATAGGTAAATCTTTTAGTTTTTCTTCTATATTCGCCTTCGCTTTGTGTTGTGGATAGATATTTGAATAAATACAACTTTTACAATACTTTATTACACTTTTCACGGACATGTTTAGGTTATGACACAACGTTTTTCAATGTACAAAATTTTAACAACAAAATAAAACAGAGTGATCACGTATATACTAAAAAGGGTGGAGTTTTTTATAAAGGTGGAGGGGTATAATTAAGATTGAGGAGACGGGAGAGAAACGGAAATTTGATTGATTGTTTATTATATTTTCATTACTTTCATAGCTTTTTTAATTTCTAAAGTTTCTAAATTATGTTGTATTTATGTTTATTATTTATTAATTGCCAACGTTGGGGGGACCTGAAACGGCACTGGAAGAAGAAAAAGAAGAAGAAAAATTTGTAGATCTTCCAAGCTATAAGCGATCAAAACAGAATAAAACTTTTTTTTAAACAGACATCACGTACGAGTATATATTCTGAGCGTTAAGAGGACCTGCCACTACCTTTCTCGTATTGGCTGTGCTAAGCTGAATTGCATTGAATTGCACTGAATTGCATTCTTTTGCAACGATAATCTTAACTTGAAACTCCAACAAAGAATAATTAAATGTTATATATGGTATGTTCTACTATATAAAACCTGGACTCTGAAAGTGAATGTAATAAACCGGTTGGAAGCGTTCGAGATGTGGATATACCGCAGAATGCTCCGTATACATTGCACCGATAGGGCCAGTAATGCAGACGTACAACAGAGAGCCAGAGCCAATAGAGAGCTGTTGTCGAGTGTGAAAATTAGAAAGGTCTTATATTTAGGTCATGTGCTATGGGGAGAAAAATACCACCTCCTTCGACTGATATTGATGGGTAAAGTGGAGGGACGTCGGGAAGTTGGAAAATAACGTAGAAAGCAGCTGTCTTGGCTGCGGAACATTAAAGAGTGGACAGAAATAACAAGAGTTCAGAACCTGTTCCAAATAGCACAGGATAGAGATGCCTTTGCTGCAGTGATTGCCAACGTTGGAGGTACCTGAAACGGCACTGGAAGAAGAAGAAGAAGAAGAAGGACTTGTAGATCTTCCATGCTGTAGGCGATTAAAAACGAATATCACTTATAAAAAACAGACGTCACGTATATATTCTGAGCATTAAGAGGACCTGCCACTACCTTTCTCGTATTGGCTGTGTTAGGCTGAATTCCTATCAAGTCGTTGGAAGACGTTGATCGAACTGGCCTTTAAATAATGTTCATCAAGACGAAATATATTTCCGAGCGTATTAATAATTAACAAAATGTTGTCTTGTTTTCTTTGCTCTTACTGGGATATTCGCCTCAGCAGGAACGAAATTAATTATTTAAGGAGAGGGCTTTGAGTCCCACTTAATTATTAATAGAAAGAGACAACCCGCATTCGTGTTATCTTTTTGACAAATACATTATTCTTACATAGTGACGTCACGGGAGAAAACGGGGATTAGTTAAGATAACATTATTATAATTACACCGATGTAGGACAGTAAAATAACAGACAAACAAGAAGAGAAATTGAACAATAGTTTATGAGTATTCCTTACTCCGTGTCCCATTGAACAGGTCATGAAATTCAGATTCTTTAAAGATAACAATTATAAATAATAATCTATATAAATGTTATAAGGTTACAATTAAGTTGCATATTTACTTTATTCTACTCTTATTTTGCTCAAATTCTTTTAACTTCGGACATGCTCCGAAATATCATCCATCATTTGTCGTTTTTAGTGCTTTATATACGAGGGAATTTTGAGATTTGTTTTTTTTTTCTGGGTGTGGAGATAGCTAGTTGCAGCCATTTGTATAACGAAGCCAAAACGATTTTCATTTGTTCCAATGACAATTTGAATAATTTCTTCAATATTATTTTAAAGTTCTTGCTGGTGTTGGTTTGTTTTAAGTGCCTAAATACAGCTCATTAAAAAACGGTGGATACGTGGGACATAAATTAAATAAACAATATATGCACCGTCTAAAAAGAACATTATGTGATTAAATTATTTTTATTTTACTTTATATCATTGTATTTTATATTATTTGTTTTAGATTTATTTTGTGGATGTTTTACGATCAGAGTGCGCGGGAGATGCCTATTGGTGGCGATGAGGTTCGCAACCCATCACACCGCGTCTCCCGCGGGGCGAAAAGAGAAGGATGGAGTGCCGCATCGGTTAAAGTGAGACAATCCATTCTTTCTGCCTACCCTTTTGGGGAGACGGCGTGATGGTTTGTTAGTTAGTTAAATCAAAACTAATAAAGCAGCAGTTACCTCCGGATGTCTAAGGGAAGCTGTTTGGAACAAAAAGCATATGCTAGTGGAAAGAAAATTTATATTTATAAAAGAAGCATCAGGCCCATAATGACTTACGGAATCGAAGAGTGACACTGTCTGAACCAAACATCTCATAAGAGTAGCAGAAATAAAAACATTGCGACCTATCGTGGGTAAAACCCTTGGAGATAGGATACCCGACGAAGAGGATGGTTTTTTTTTGTTTTTTTTTTATTTCAATATTATCTTGTGACATATTATGAATGTGCGAATGATAAAAAATCGAAGCAAGTCTCGAAATTTGTGTATCTGAGAGATTTCTTTAGAGATGAGTAGATATATAGAATGAAGAGTCGATTTCTCTGACAGCTCACGTGACCGACATTCAATATTTGATCTATTTGATTGTGACACGTTTTCCTCGGTCTTCCGAAGAATCGATTTCTCTGAAAGCTCACGTGGCCGACATTCAATATTAGATCTATTTGATTGTGACACTTTTCCTCGGTCTTCCTCTTTTTCTAGTTACATTTACATCGTTAACATACACTTTTTTTCCATTCATTCTTTAGATGTGTCCAAACCATCTTAATGATCCTTTTATTATTTTGTCCATAACACCATCATTCGCACCGCATTCACTTCTTATACGTGTATTTTCATTCGACACTATCATACAGAGTATCCACACATTCGTCTAAGAGATCTCATTTCTGCATTTATTCTACTTTCATCCTTCATTTGCATGCTTCCATGCTTCACTTTCATACATAAGGGTCGGTACAAGAACACCATTGTGCACTGCCGTTTTATCTTTATGTAAAGGTATGGTTAATCTACGTATGTCTTCTTTATTTGCCAAAAAATAATATGCTGTTAAAGTAATTTATAGGGGAGAGAATGATTGCGTTATTCACAGACTTGCATGTTTGAATTTGATTCAGAATTTACAAAAACTCTTATTTTACAATATGTTATATGGCGTTAGTTCATTACAAGAGATAATACGATTTACCCTCACAATTCGAATCCCATGAATGTCGGCAGGGCCCAAACAAATCACACGCCCGAGCTGGTGTGTGCGTTTTTATTTCGCCGCGTTTTTTGCTAAATTTATGGATGTGTAAATTGTCTCTGGCGTTTTTTTCCCGCCAAACTACAAATCATTTAGGTCGCGTGGGAAGGGAGAAACTGCAAACCCTATTATATCTCTCGGATTTCAAGGGCTAACATACACGTGAACATTTAAAATACAATATTATTATTTATTTACAAATATGTTTTTTTATAATAATATACTTATTATACGAATGAACAAATCTGTTTTCTAGAAGTATTATTATAATTTATGTGAAGGCATGTTTCGCCTGTTTAATGCATGTTTAATATGTTTTTTAATAATAATATACTTATGATACGAATGAACACGTCTGTTTTCTAGAAGTATTATTGTAATTTATGTGAATGGCATGTTTTGCCTGTTTAATGCATAGTCTAGGGCATTTTCAAATATCAACATACATTTGAAAATGCCCTAGACACGTGAGATATTTCATTCACTTTAAATATAACAAAACTTCTAGAAAACAGACGTTTTCATTTTTAATAATTATTTAATATGGAGTTTTACATCATTGTTCCAGAAATAATAATTAATATGCTTTATTGTTAAAATTGAGCAATTCAATCTTCCTCTCCGATCTCAATCTAATGATTAGTTTGCAGCAAGGCGACGCATCTCCTCTTCCACTCCGCTCGGTCCTCGGCAACACCTTATCAACCCCGCATAAGAGGTGTAGCCCATATCTCGGCAAATCTGGTCTAGGTGCTCTTGGCGAGGTCGTCCTCTGCCAATCGATCCCTCGACCATTCCCTCCAACACATCATGCAGGAAACACTCGTGTTGCAACACATGACCAATCCATCTTGCGCGCCTCTCCGCTATGGTGTTCAATATGTGCCTACTCTCTTCAAATCTGCTGAGAACCTCTTCATTTGTAATGTGGTCCCTCCATGAAACATGGGCAACTCGTCTTTAGATCCACATCTCAAATGCCTCCAGCCTTTTGCGCTCTCTTTCGCCCAGGCACCAAGTCTCGCAGCCGTACAGTAAAACACTTCACACCAATGTTTTTATAAGTTGCTTTCAGCTCTATGTTGTTGGACTCGAATATTTTAGACTTTCTGTTGAAGGCAAGATTAGCCTGATGGATACGACTATCAACGTCTTTCTTGGATCGACCATCCCATGTAAAATTGAACAATTTAATAATATCCAATAAATTACTGCTTGTATTATTTACACACAAAACTGTATAATTTTGAATACAATAAAATTGACATTATTACTCACACGATCCACTGCCATTTGCGTCTAGCGACTTGTTTTCTAATTGGCTTTTCGCCTGCCATGGTCCAGAGAACGGCATTTGAAACTGTTTGGGGCCAATAGACTTTGAATATTAAGCGAAGGCACCTATTTATAAACACCTGGAGTTTACCAATAACCTCCGCGGTAAATTTCCAAGTCTCCGTACAGCAGTACGCTTTTAACTCTACTGCTGAATATTTGGAGCTTGAGCTTTCTCGAAATGATACTGGAACGCCATACAATGCGAAGCATAGCGAAAGCTCCCTTTACCTTGTCGAGTCTGCTGGCTACATCTTCCTCCGTATCTCCCGAGCCTGCTATCATACTACCGAGGTAGCAGAAGCTGGTCGTGGTCACAAGGGGGACACCGTGGAGCAAGATTGGGGTGGAGTCATTTGTGGACACTCGTAGGTCTACTGTCTTGGACATGTTAATTTTGAGACCTACTTTTGCCGCTTCCTCGTGAAGTCTACACAGCTTCTGCTTTGCATCCATCCGGTTTATCGAAAGCAAACAGAGGTCATCAGCATGATCCAGATCCTCCAACTGGGTATTACGTATCCATGGAATGCCACGAGGACCGTCGAAAGAACGGCGCAACACATCCTCCAGCACCACTATGAAGAGCAGGGGTGATAGTAGACATCCTTGTCACACTCCCGCACTCAGTTTGATGGCCTCGGAGAGTTATCCCTGGTGCACTACACGACAAGAACTATCAACATTGAACTTCCAAATGCATAGAAAAAAAAATTGTAGAGTGCATATAACAACAATGTTTCAATGTTTATCTTTGTGTGGTTCAGATCGTATGAAATATCATTTAATATTTTTATTTATATTATATAAAGCAAGTTTTATGAAAAGCGGAAAAGTTTGCAAGTATTATATGGGTACCTAAATGAATATCTCGTTATCGTTTGTCACCTCACATTCTTGCATGTTCATCTCTTAATCTTATCTCGTATATTCCTTTTGTAATATACCAGTTATTTCAGCGGAGAAAAACCCGCCATGCACGTATAGCAGGAAATACAGAGCGAAAAGAATATGTCAGAAGAAGAGCTAAACACCAAGCCAGCACCATCTAAAATCTAACCCTACCAAATTGGCGAATGTCCGATGTGTTAAAATCGTGATATTGTAGTTTTATAATACTAAAAAAAAGTATCGCGTATTAACGAAATGACGATGATGAAGTGCACATTTTTTAATACGTTTTAACTCAGATATTATTTATACAATAGTCCATTGTTTTGGCCGAAACACTATGATACCTTAACATTTTAAACTGTTAAATTAAATAACTTTGTTTTTTTGTATCACAATTATATTTATTTACGCGACAGCTGTTTCATCAATCTATGTTGACATCATCATTGTTGAGTTTGTAACTCCTGATATTTATATAATACATTAATTACTATTTTAATGTAATATAAAAATATCCTTGAATTTTTTTAAACTCTTAATCATAAAACTAAATCCGAAAGAGAGATTTACATTTTATAACAGACGAACGTAAATATTGAAAGTAAACATGTGTTTTACTTCTTCTTCTTCTTCTTCTGACTGTTGATCTTGCGATGAGATGTTTATGCAGGTTATCAACTTTCTTCCTCTGATGATGACGACCAGCTTTCCCTTCATCTCTTTGGAGGTCGTCCTGGTGGTCGACGGCCCTCCGGACTCTCGTGCATGACGATCGTAGGAATTCTTGCTGGATCCATTCTCTCGATGTGGTCCCTCCAGAATCGTATTCTCTGCCTACTCCATCTCACTATGTCTTCAATTTTGTAGGATTTGCGAATTTATTTATTGGGTTTCCTATCTCCAAGGGTTCTCCCCACAATAGGTCGCAATGTTCTCATTTCTACTACTCTTAAGAGATGTTTGGTTCTGACAGTGTCTGCTCTTGCTCTTACTTCGATTTCGTAAGTCATTATGTTGTTTAAAAAAACTAACTAACTAACCATCACGCCGTCTCCCCGAAGGGGTAGGCAGAAAGAATGGACTGCTACACTTTTCTTTCCTGACATATTTCTCTCGCTTCCTCAAAATTCACGCATCGTATCATGCACGCGCGTCGATTTCTCTGACTCCTCACATGGCCGACATTCAATATTTGATTTATTTTATTGGGCCACGTTTTCCTCTGTCTTCCTCTATTTTTGGTTCCATTTACATTGTTAACATATAATTTATTTACTATTCTTTCTTCATTCATTCATTCTTTCCATATGTTAAAACCATCTTAATGATCCTTTCATTATTTTGTTCAAAACACCATCATTCGCACCGCATTCACTTCTTATATTTTCATTAGATACTCTATCATACACAGAGTATCCACACAATCGTCTAAGAGATCTCATTTCTACTTCATTTATTCTACTTTCATCCTTCTTTTGCCAGTTTCATGCTTCGCTTCTATACATAAGGGTCGGTAGAAGAACACCATTGTGCACTGCCATTCTAGCTTTTTTGGATAGGGTTTTGTTCGCGATGACAACTTTAAGTGCACCATTCACTTTGTTGCCTGCCCCAACCCTTCTTTCAATATCCCTCTCCACTCGCCCATCTCTTGTAAACATACTACCTAAATACGCGAACGCATCTACTTGCTCCAAATTTTCACCATTCACATTATCACGTAGATAACAACTAGAATTACAAGTGGAATATGACAAAAAAATTCGACAATTCGAGATGGTCAGCCTCTAGTAGATCGGATCCACACCCGCCCGGCACAATCTAATTAGCAACATCTGCCGCGAGTCACGCGCGAGGGGGGGCAGGAGACGGGGTGAGGCTGCAGAGTGAGAGAGAGAGAAGGAAAACTTTTCAAAAATAGCCCCATTACGGACTCGGGCATCCGAACGAATGGTAAAAAAATACTTATTGGTAAAAATAATACTTTGCTGCACGGTGTTTCAAAACTAAACGTGTTTTTTTATCCGAAGATGTTGTAAACTCCCTTCACATCCTATCCTGACAATAAAAGACCTATCAAATTATGACTATAACTCCTCGAGCCGCCCCACAAGCGCCCAAAATCGATCCTCCTTCAGAAGAAATTTGAAGAAAAATTGAACAAATTTAAATTTGAGTTACGCTTATTTGACAATGCCTTAGATAGGCGAAACATGTCATACACCTAAAAAATAATAAAACTTCTGTAAAACAGGCGTTTTCATTCGTTATACTTATTTAATATTGAGATTTTATTTTCTCCTTGTATACAACAGGTCGCTTGAACCCAATTACTGTATACAATTTATTTTAGCTATTATATTGATTCTCATGACATGTGATAGGTAACCAATCTATCGCCATTTTATTGTCACGTGAATTCTACACCAGACCAATGACAGTTGTATGATTGTTCAGGAAAAAAAATTGTTTTATTATAGTTTAAGCTATATAATGTCTAATGTCTGCTTTGAGAATCAATCGAGTTTAGATCGAGACTCAAAACGCACCTTTTCAAATTTCCTGAAAGGAAGGGCTGATCGACTACGTCAGGTGCAGCCCTCATACTAAATATGTTTATTATTATTGTTATCATTGTTTTTTTTTTTTTATCTAGTTGATAAAACGGAGCATCTTCTACAGCGCCCTTGAGATGAGTAATTCATAAAAATGGCGCTCTATAAATTATCCAATTTATATATTATTTATCTTATCAAGGCGAAACATGTCATTCCCATAAAATATAATAAAACTTCTATAAAACAGGTGTTTTCAATTATATTAATCATGTCACTCCCATATACCTTTAATATAATATAATAAAACTACTCCAAAGTGCCATTTTCATAAATGTATAGATTATCTAAAAGATTATCTATTGTTCATAAAAATGTAAATATAAGTTTTGCTTATTATTTCCTGAACGATGATTTAAAACTTCATATTAAATAATTAATATAAATGAAAACGTCTGTCTACTAGGAGTTTTATTAAGTTTTTTTTATGGATGATATATTTCACCCTTCTAAGGCATTATAAATCTAAGGCAAATCAAATTTGATAATGTTTTAGAAGGGCAAAACATGTCATTCCATTAAAAAAAACTCATAGAAAACAGACGTTTTCATTAATATTAATTATTAGTTTTGAACAACATTTTGAATGTATACAAATTTTTGTAGACAAATACTGGATTTTACCCATTGCGGATAAATTATTTTTTATTTTATAAGGATTAATTGTATCTCAATAGAGACGAAGATGTAATTTTTTTTTCTGGGAACAGAATGTGGTGGCCGAGGCGCTTACAGGACTTGTGGCCTGTCATTGGTTGGGTTAAGCGATCGCTTTATGTTTAACAACATTCCCCATTCCGCATTTTTTTTTCTTATGACCACCGCGTCTGACAAATTTTTGGAACTTGTATATATGGTAGGATTCCACGCCTATCTTTACATTTTTAAATTCACTCTACACTAGCGTCATCTATTAACCGTCGCGTTGCCATGTGGTCAATTGAGTTTCCACTGCCAATTTAAAGTTGATTTTCTTAAAACCTATGAACCCTAATATTATAAAAAAAATTGTAATCCTCCATTGAAGTGTTCTCAATATTTCGTAATAAAAAAAAAAGCAAAAAATTACTTCCTTCATCCCAAAAAAAAATATTTTCTAAGACTGCCCTCACCTTCATTCGTGTTAAGGTAGAATTTGTTTTGCTAATATTTACAACTTTATCAAAAGTGACAAATACTTACTCGCTGTTTTGAACATATTATTAATTATATCTTTGACCTTTTCAATAGGTACGTAATAATACCGACTGGATGAAAACGCACCACGTAACTTAATAATATCAGAACTGTGAAAATATTAACACTTTACCAAAAGGGACAAATATTAATACGTACTCGTTGTCTTGAACGTACTATACATTTTGCCTAGGTGCCTTTATCTTCGCCCCGCCCGCCGCTGCGCGCAGACAAGTTTATACCTGATGTTTAGTCGTTCGTATGCTATGACGCATTACATATCAGAAATCGCATGGTTCCAGAAAAAAATTAATAATGATATGTTTTTCAAATAATCCATGTATGTTATAGATATCGATCTATTCCTAATGAAATTCCCTACAAGATGACATAAATTAAATTTTGATTCATCTAGTCATATGCTTGATATTTAGATAAAGTTAGCGGTAAACTGAACTTACCACATGGGAGCAAGCGTTTTGTTTTGAACACGGTACGTTAAGGGTTAAGATTGGAGAGCATTAAGCAGAAAACCTTTATTAATGTACTGTGAGATGTCTCTCCAAATTTTATGCCTACTTGGACCAGTTATTTTATACAACATTTTGAATGTATACAAATTCTTGTGGACAAATACTGGATTTCACCCATTGCGAATAAATTATTTTTATTTTTATTAGTTTTGAAGCTTTCAATGGACAGGAACCACCTATTAATTATCTTATCAATTCTGGAAAGAGTACCGCCTCAGTGACGACGACATATTTGGGATCCTTCTGAGATAATATACGTTATTCAATAATTTCATATCGTTATTGTATTTTTATTAAACCGTTTTGTTCTTAATGAGTCGCCTAAGTGTTTTCAGTTTGTTATGTCTCAATTGTGCATAATTATAAAAATAATAATAAATAAATGTATTAATTGTTAAAATATTAAACGCTGTTTACGGTATCCGAATTTTCATTATTTTGTATGAATGTATGAATCGGCTGACGAAACAGCTGTCGCAAAAAAAATTGTTAAAAATTGTATTACCATAAACAGCGTTTTATATGTTAACAGTTAATAATGTTGAAGTATCATGGTGTTTCGGCCAAAATAATGGACTATTTAAAAATAAGTTTACCATTATTTCATTACGGGAAAACATTTCAATCGCATATAGCATAATAACTAACTAACTAACTAACCATCAGGCCATTTCCCCGGAGGGGTAGGCAGAGAGGATGGATCGCCACACTGGCCTGTCCTGGCATACCTCTCGGGCTTCCTCTACATTTATACATCGTACCATGCACGCACGTCGATTATTCCGACTTCTAATTTAGCCGCCTTTTAGTAATTGATTAATTTGGTCATGTCATGATTTCCTCGGTCGTCCTCGGCTTCTGTTCCCACTCACGTTGCTTGTGTACAACATTTTAACCATTCTACTCTCATCCATTCGTACCATATGTCCGAACCATTTCAGGGATCCTTTTTTAATTTTATTCATGATGCAGTCATGCCTTACATTTCTTTCTTATTTCATCGTTCGGTATTCTATCATAGCATAATACTTTTAGAAAGCGGTCATATTTCATCAATATTAAACAGAGTTCAAAACATTTCTCATTTAAACGATACGAATAATGTACAATAAATACGTCCCTGTGAGTAAGAAATGACATTTCGTGCGACCTGCTACGAAGCCGAAGAAATTCATATTAAAAAGTCAGGCTTTCGAGCAATTCTTTCCCAGATCTACAATATTACAATACGAAGACTTTTTTTCATTCGGAAGCGGTTTTTTCGCATTGTCTTATGCCATAGTAATAACTCAGTCCTTGCGTTCCTATTGAAATTTATCAAAAGAACTGCTGAATAGTTATTTTTAACAATATAGAAAAATATGTTATATTAAAAAAACTAACTAACTAACTAACCATCATGCCGTCTCCCCGAAAGGGTAGGCAGGAAGAATAGACTTATTCTTCTTTCGGTGCTGTGTCACGTCCCTCCAACGTTGGCGATCTCTGCAGCAAAGGCATCTCTATCCTGCGTCACTTAGAACACGTTCTGAACTCTTGTAATTCCTGTGTTGTCCATGTTCCGCAGCCAGGACAGCTGCCTTCTACCAATTCCCCGACGTCCCTCCACTTGACCCATTAATATCAGTCGAAGGAGGTGGTATTTTTCTCCCCTTAGCACATGACCCAAATATGGGAGCTTTCTAATTTTCACACTCGACAACAGCTCTCTATTGGCTCTGGCTCTCTGTAGTACGTCTGCATTACTGACCCTATCGGTCCACTGTATACGGAGCATTCTGCGGTATATCCACATCTGGAACGCCTCCAACCAGTTAATTAAATGTTCATGTATTAAATATTATGCTTATTTATTTATTCAATAAAGTACAGCGGAGCATAGAATAAAGATTGAGTAGATAAAATGTGGTCTGGCACCCCCTTGTTGTTGCCGTATTTAAATGTAAGTCCCGGATGGACCGGGGACATGCCCAGGGAGTGTACGAGCGAGGCTGATAAAAGGGCGCCGCTACGCCCTATAACAGCCTCGGGTATGTGGCGGGAACTTCTATGTTCCTTTATCAAAAAACCAGTTAATTAGATTCACTTTTAGAGTCCATGTTTCGCATCCATATAGTATAACAGATCATATATAACATGTAATCATTCTTTGTCGGAGTTTCAAGTTAAAATTATCGTTGCAAAAGAAGGTTCTCATTTAATTGAATGCAGCTCGTGCAACTTCAATTCTGCGTTTTCTTTCAATGTCCGGGTCAAGCGCATTAGTGAGAATAAGAATAGAAAAGAGACTGCCATGTTTTTCTTTCCTGATATACTTTTCTCGCTTCCTCAATCATACACCGTATCATGCACGCACGTCGGAAAAAAGTTTTGCATATATCTAACTATGTTAGCATATGTGCTTATTTGTAATAGAGTATATCATATAACTTTGATATCTGTTACTTCTTGGGTAATGTTCTATCAACACTATTAAAATGCATCATACAATATTTCTAGACAGATGCAAAGAATTAACGGTAAACGATTTTGAATGCCAAAAGAAGAAGATCTATTGAAAGACGTCAAAAATATTATCATAATTCTGCTTTTAATGTGAAGGGTATAAATTTTATGAAATTCGTAGATAACAGTTACTTCTACAAGTCTTAAAAATAAATATTTTACTTTTTTATTTATTTACAAACGACGCAAAAGCTTATTTTCATTTCAAAATGCTTTAAGTTAACTCTGTTTATTTATGTTTTAACTTGTGATAGGTTAAACAAAGTACATTTGAAATAATGTAAATAAATAAAACATTTTAACAGATATTTATTTTTAACTTGCTTGTTCTTCCATTTTTTACTGGTTTCGGTAGTTTGCTGCCGAAACTGAGTGAAACTATAAAAGAATAAGTAGTGGAATTAAACTAAATACCTATTAAAATTTTAAAAGGTTTTTCGTTATTTACAAATAATCTGGTACCAAGTTTTTGATTACACGTGTTCAAAAATTCTATAAGACAATGAGATATGTACGAGTATGTTGTATAACCCTTACTCCGAATGGACTTTCAATTGCAATCAAAATTGATAATGATGCATATCTAAATGACTTATATTAAAACATAAATCATTTTATCTTATATACCGATCGATAAGATCCTCAACATCACTGCTGTCAGAAAAAAAATATTTAAAATAAAAAGTAAAAATTTGTACTTATCGCAGTTTACCTCGAGGATCCAAACACGATACAGAAGGATACAACGCTCTTGTTTCAGGATAGATTTATGAGAAGCAAAATCCTCGTGAGTGAAAAGTGACAGAGAGGATTTGTAAGAAAGACAGAAGGTCCTGTGAGCGCGGGGGATTTTTCCAAACGAATAAGATAAATCTGGACATTATTCTGCAAAACATTTTCGTTAGTTAATGTACGTATAGCAAAAAAAAAATAATGAAAAGGAGAAATTACTCTTCAATCACATACACCCGCCTCTAGAAAACAATTTTCGTTTGATCGATTGTGATCTTTATTCATTTATTTATAATATTTATTTATCTTTTACCAAGTACACGATTTTAATACCACCCAATTGGAAGTTATGGGTTATAACAACAACAACAACAACAAACCATCACGCCGTTTCCCCGCAGGGGTAACAGAGAGAATGGACCGCCACACTACTCTATCCTGGCACACCTCTCTAGCTTCCTCCACATTCATACATCGAGTCATACACGCACGTCGATTCTTCCGGCTTCTGATATGACCAACTTTTAATATTTGATTAATTTGGTCATGCCATGTTTTCCTCGGTCTACCTCGACTCCTTACTCCATTTACATTGTTAACGTATACTTTTTTAACCATTCTTTCTTCACCCATGCGCTCCATATGTCCGAACCAACGCAGCGTACGATTCATAATTTTATTCATAATACCTTCTTTCGCTCTACATTCCTTCCTAATATCGTACATCGTTCTACCACATGGGTTATTATTTTTAATTTAGTTTATGTCATTCTCCCAATGCTGAAAGTATAAAACCTTTGAAGCATGTCGAGAAAAATGTACTTAAATGTGGAAAATTGGGGTCAGGTAGTAACCAGCGAAAATAAGTGAAAAAAACTCCAAACATGATAACTGACCCAAGACAGGGCGTCCTGGAGAAATCATGTCAGGAGAGCCGACCTCACTTAAAGTGGAGAAAGAAGAAATATGACGAAATTCTCAGAATTAACACATCATTAATACGATATTAATTATCTTTTGACGGCCTCCATGGCAGAATGGCAAGAACTGCGACTGCCACACCGAAGGTTCCTGGCTCGATTCCCGGCGATGTCAATGTGAAAAAAAATCACACTGTCTTTGGTCTAGTAGAGTTCACGTGTCAATAAAAATCGCCATAGACTAAGCTACCTATCACATGTCATAAGAATCAATAGCTATAAAAATATATACAGTAATTTGATTCAAATAATCTGTTGTATACAAAAAAAAATGGAAAGCAACGGGAAACTACCGCATTAAAAAGCCTAAGTGGCATCCTAAGAACCAGACAAAATTTTACACTTTGCTGCAAACCAATCCCTAGGATTGAAAGCTAAAATTTACAATTTATACATGTTTATTTAGAATGTATCTGATTCATCAATTTTCAATGATCCGAAATCAAAAGTTGAAAAATTGTTTTCACAGCTAATTGTATTATTGTTTACTCCTACAGCATGAATCATATAATAACACTTTTAAATCTTCAATTCCAGATCAGCAAAGGGTGGATCTTGG
Source organism: Lepidostoma basale (assembly GCA_022606425.2). NCBI lineage: Eukaryota > Metazoa > Arthropoda > Insecta > Trichoptera > Lepidostomatidae > Lepidostoma > Lepidostoma basale. The sequence goes on along the minus strand of JAHDVF020001589.1, from coordinate 3,414,338 downwards.
GGGCGGAACTGTGCGACATGTGGACCTCCAGTGATGTCCTATGCTGCACAGCATCCATTCTCCATCTGGTCGCCATAGCAACAGACAGGTAATATTCCTATACTAAGTTTATATTACCATAAAATTTATTGTTCGCGTTATTTTAACCCTTTCTAGGTCGGTGGGAATACGTATTCCCACTTTCAAATTTTGCTCTAAAACGATCAGTGGGAATTACGTCTCCTAAGTTTTTTTTACTCCAATCATCTAGCGTCATTTTTGGTATTACGATAAAACATTACCAGCTTTATCGGTTGAACTTTTAACTGGCATTTGAATTTTAAAAAAACACGTGTTTTTTGTTTTTGAGTGTCGTGCGTTAAATAAGTTAATTTTTTGACAAAACTTTCAAGTAAATAAGGATTTTGACAATTGATTTGAGTTATATTGACATTTATTTCACTGTATGATATATACATAGCTGGTGGTTCGATCTGAATTTCAAGGTATTCCATATTTCATAAGTGGGAATGTGATTTATTTTTACAAAAAACATTTTCGTGTTTTTCTACTTAAAATATATTTTTTTTAAATATGTATATATTTTTTCTTACGTACAATGGGTATTCTACCAAGTATCAGTGGGAAGTATAGATTATATTATTGTTTAAGTTCCGATCAATTTTTTTTTTTAATTATATATGAATGACATTAGTCATTAATATTTGCATTTAAAATGCAAAAAAAAAATGAAGCACGAAAGGGGTTGAACTACTGAATACGTAAAAGGTTTTTTTTCTTATTTATTTCATGTATTTCTCACCTTTATTGACTGTATCACGATCAGTCTATGAGATATCAGTCACTTGTTAACACATTGTTAAAAAGAATGTTACTATTGTAATTTAAAACATTTAGTTTCTCTTCGTCATTTTTATCTGATAATTAAAATATTTATTTGTCTTCTTTTAACCATTTTTTTTTTACCCTTTGATATGTTTTGCTATTTTTCGGAAATTTTAATTCATATTTACAATACATATACATAGTGATTTTTTAAATGTGGTGACGGAGGTTACATCCTGTCAAGCTTTTTGGTAAAGAAAATCGTATTCAAATACCATAAATTATAGCAGTTTTTCCTATACCAAAAAGTGTTTGACAAAATTATATTTTTTTAATGTATAATATTTTAGACATTTAAAACAAAATGTCTAATGGTTTTTCGTCGTCATCGTTTTGGGATTGGGCCGACCATATAGTAAGAACAACGAATGATCGGTGTAACAGAAACAGCCTGGAGGGGCGACCAAGAACCGACCACAGAAACCCGGCCCAAAAAAACTACAAACAAGATGGTTTGATGACATCAAATAAGTGACAGGAAGTTAATGGCCCAGAATGGCGAAGGATAGAGTGTTGTGGAAGTTGGGATGGGAGGCCTATGTCCAACTCTGAACGACTAATAAGTGATAATTATGATGATGAACTGGCTCTAGAGCCCGCTGTAGGCCTAGGTCTCTTCCAACGTACGTCTCCATCTTTCTTTATCCTGGCATGTCTCCTCCATTTCCTGATCACAATAATATCTACATCCAGCCGATCTTCATCCAACTATCGAAATGTTGGTCTACCAACGCTACTGGGGCTTTATGGGGAAAATATTTTTTGGCATTTTCCCTTGACTCATTCTTCCAAATTTCTAATAACCTTTCGACAAATAATATTTTGTCTAAATTACAATCCGCCTACAGACGTTTCCATTCAACGGAGACGGCATTGCTTAGTCATGTCGGATTTAGTACTGGCAAACGAATCGGGCAAATTGGCACTGCTCTCCCTTCTGGACATGAGCGCTGCGTTTGACACAATTGATCACTCATATCTTATCCAACGATTAGCGATCACGTATGGTTTTAGAGGTAATGCCATAGACTGGCTAAATTCATATCTGTCGGATCGTTCACAAGCTGTGCAACTAGCAGGTAAAAAATCCTCATTTACTAATATCCAATCTGGTGTGCCACAAGGCTCTGTTTTAGGACCCCTTTTATTTATCATGTTTACAAATGACGTTGCCAAAATAATAGAATCCTTTGGCCTCCTCTCACATTGCTATGCTGATGATCAGCAACTTTATTTTTTCTGCAACCCTGATGACACCAAACATCTTACGTCAATAACTGTCAACTGCATTGATGCCATATCCAGATGGATGGCATCAAACAAACTTAAACTAAATCCATCCAAAACGGAATTTCTCTGGACGTCTTCCGCAAAGCGTCAACATCATATCGATCATTCCTCAATTTCAACAGCTGACAATGATATCGTTCCCAAAAACTCCACAAAGCTTCTTGGTGTTTATCTTGACGCAAATCTGTCTCTAAAATCCCAAATTAATAACACGGTCAGCGCTAGTTTCTTCCACCTAAGACGATTAAAATCCGTCAAAAGGAGTATTCCCCATGACACTTTCAAAACTCTTGTAAATTCCTTCGTTGTGTCACGACTAGATTATTGTAATGGAATTTATGCAAACATTCCAAAACAACAAATAAACAAACTTCAATCTGCGTTCAATGCAGCAGCAAGGCTCATTAAAGGCATTCCAAAAAAGTCCCATATAACACAACATCTCAAAGAACTTCACTGGCTTAAAAGTCCAGAAAGAATCCAGTATAAACTCTGCTGGACAGTCTTCAAAGCGCTACATGGAATGGCACCAAGTTATATATCTGAACTCTGTATAACGGACAGCCTAAATTCACGGAAATCCACACTTCGCTCGGCGAACTCCTCAGCAATAGGAAGATTAGTTGAGCCGAAGCGTTGCCCCAGTACAAATTTCGGGGATCGAGCGTTCGCGGTAGCCGGTCCATCAGCTTGGAACAATCTCCCTTCACACCTTAGATGCATAAATGATCCGACAGATTTCAGATCTAAATTGAAAACACATCTTTTTCATATTTCATACCCAATTTAAACATTTATACTTTGTTCTACTATACTTTTAAACCGATCGTTTTTTAAGCGGTCACATTTAGATTTTTAAGATTTAAAACACGTCTTAATGCGCCCTTGAGGTGATAACATCACAAAAACGGCGCTTTAAAAGTTAGCATATTATTATTATTATTATTATTATTATTCTACTTGCCCCACTCATCGCAGTCTCCCTATTTCTGATGAATTGTACGATGCTGGTTTCGTTAAAAATATTTTATTTATTTTGGACACGTAAAAACAAAATATAAATAGATTTTTCAAACATTAACCGGAGAAAACCGTAATCAAAATATAATAGTGGAGCAAAAAAAGATATGTATACACATGTTTATATTCTAAACATTTTTAATTTTATGTATAGGTAATATAAATTCGTATTTTGTTATATTTAGTAAGATATATGGTAGTTGCGGACTGTGTAGACTTTTTAAATTTCACCCAATCACAATCGAAAGAAGATTATTTATAAAATATCCGCTTTTGATTGGGTAACTCAGAGTAAAAAATAGCTCGCACCAATCCGGTGGCGGTTTTCATTTTTCAATGTTTACCAACAGATATGCATAAATCTCTTTCGCTGTTTATTCCGATAAAATCCGGAACCCGGATTTCCGGCTTTCTACAGAGTGACCAATGTTATTACATCGGTATTTTATTACCTGGGAGTTTTCTATCACACTGTTCTTTGTTAGTATCTCCAAAGTAAATTCTTCTTCTTCAAGTAGACCGCCGACATAGACTGTTACCCTTGCGTAGGATTCTCTGTCCTATGTTAACCAGAACAACTCCTTCACTCTCTGAATTCAGGTTACTCTCTGATATTTCTCAGCCCAAGACATCTGAGGTCTTCCCACACTGCGACTACCCTCAATATTTCCCTTCATCATTATTCTTCTACTTTTTGTCCTATCACACCTTCGTGGTGCATAGGGCCTCAAGGACCTTCTCCACCCGACTCTATCGCATGCCTGATGTCTAACATCATCCCAAGTGAGGCCTGCTGCCTTAACGTCGTCCTACAGGGCTCTTCTCCAGGTGGCTCTAGGTCTGCCTCGCTTCCTCTTTCCCCCCATAGAGGACCAGTCTAGTGTGCCCTGAGCGATGCAGACTGGGTTCCGTCTCAGAGTGTGACTGATCCACTTCCATTTGCGTCTAGCGACTTGTTCTCTAATTGGCTTTTCGCCTGCCATGGTCCAGAGAACGGCATTTGACACTGTTTGGGGCCAATAGATCTTGAATATTGAGCAAAGGGACATATTTATAAACACCTGCAGTTTTCCGATAACGTCCGCGGTAGATTTCCAAGTCTCACATCCGTACAGCAGTACGCATTAGGTGCAGCAAATCATAATTTTCGTTGCGAAGAATTTGTCCCAAATATGCAATTTTTCTCTCTTTCTTAATGTACTAAACTTTCGTAATCTTTGTATTGGACAACAATTCTCTTCCTGCTCTAGCTCTTCGCAAACTCCTCGGTGCTTTGTTGACATGTTGGTATTTTGTTTCAATATTCAATTATATTTTTACTTATTATCTCTAATGTCTACACGTATTTTAATATTACAAAGAGGTTTCATCAAATATCATGTATTGCAATCACTATATTTTTGAGTTTGGTTTTTTCGATCATGCTGTAGTTGGCACCGAGAAATGAATTTGGCCCGGAGAGCGAATGGGATATCTTTGGAAAGTCATTTGTGTTATTTCGTTTCCCGTTGTGATTAATTGGCCTCCAGAGGGGTGAATAAATTCAGAAATATGATTATAATTGGACGATCTTTTATTAATTCGCAGAAATAAGCGAAGGTTGGCTGAGATGAACGTCTGTTAATCAGCGTGAGAACCCGAGTACCAATTAGGAGATCCCTCGTTTGATGATCTCTTTAACTATCTTAGATATTTTAACTATCGATTTTTTATATCATAATACAATTTTTAAGTAAAACATGTATAAATTGTTAAATTAAAAAACTTTGTTTTATGTATCACAATTGTATTTTTATTTTACGTGATAGCTGTTTCGTCAACCTATGTTGACATCATCAGGTGTTACAATAATATATCAAATGTCAAAATTTCGTGATTTTTCGAACCTTTATGTGTATTTGTTCCTGTGTCAATTTGAATCATTTCCTTGATATATTTTTGAAGTTCTTGCTGGAGTTGAGTTAGGTACCTAATTATTTTAATTAAAAGAACGGTGAGTTACTATTTATAGAAGAAAATATAAAAGGTGAAAAATATAATAGTAAAAAATAATAATAATAATCATAATAATATTAAAAACAGTAATTAGAAGGAACTACATTTAATTTATTATGTTTCATCGTTTTTGACTCTATATTATATCCGGGACCCTCTGCCACGAAAGTCGGCTTTATGAGTGCTTTTATCTAAAAATATGTACAATATTATTTTATTCATTTATTCGAACAATTCTTACGCTTTAAAAAACACGTGTGTTTATCGTGTATGTTTGACGATATTGATAACATTATTCAATGAAAAAATTACTCCCACATGAACATAGATCAAAATTTATTGAGTTTTATTAACCAATCAGCAATCACGTCCACATTTGAAACAACAATGTCGCCCGCCATTTTCCGTTTTCATGATTTCCCGCTGCACAAAATGGCCGTAAATTTTCAGTTTATCATTGTTTATTCCGCGGCGAGGTGACATAAATCAGCAATTTACGGCCGGGAACTCAAGCGGCGGCGCTTCCTTATCGGTCGCATTTTATTGGGGGCAACTGCAACGCGATTTACTTTTACAGAGACCAACTCGATTTCCCACTTCACTACAAAAATTTATTTCCCCACTTTAAAGTTGTGGCTTCGCTATACTCCAGTTTATTCCTTGTTTTATACGGCAAAATCGTGGACGAAAACATTTAATGCAAAAAAACTCTAAATATTTCAAATTTATCTTACTTTAATTCATAAAGAAAAACAATTTTTATTTAATGTGCACGGCCAACTTCAGAGATGAAATCTATTTGCGCCATTGCAGGAAACTCAGAGATATAGCAAATCTGCAACATTTAGGACATTGTGAGATGGAGCAAAACGAGGAGACGATTCTGGAGAAACTGTGTAAACCGTATGGACACCACAGAATCATAATTATACACTTAGCAAATGGAATACCCGTAGGCCAACGACCACCTGGCAGACCACCCAAAATATGGCTAGAAAGCTAGTCTTCCACATCGTAAGAGGAGGTCGCAATAGTATAATATACTCGAATTCCGAAGAAAAGCGAAGGAAACACTTAACATTATTAAGTGTTTCCTTCGCTTTTCTTCGGAATTCATTATTAAAAAAATCTACCATGTAGGTATATAATTCCCCTTAATCAATAATAATTAGAAATCCACCCCTGTAAAAAAATCATTACATTGTTTTTTATAGTTTATAAAAAAAGGTAAAGCTCTCTTGCCACATTGTTGATACGACCGCAACTGTGTTTGGCTCATCAGTATCGTTTGTAGACTTTTAAATGTCTACTGAAACGCGTATCATATGAATACACGCGTATGAATAAAATGAAAACGTATGATTACAGGTACTGGGCCGTCACGAACGTGGACTACATCCACACGCGCAACGAGCGGCGGATATTCACCATGATCGTGCTGGTGTGGAGCGTGGCACTCATCGTGTCGCTGGCGCCGCAGTTCGGCTGGAAGGACCCTGACTACCTGGACCGCATCACGCTGCAGCAGCGCTGCCTCGTCAGCCAGGACGTCTCCTACCAGATATTCGCCACCTGCTCCACCTTCTACGTCCCCCTCCTAGTGATCCTCGTATTATACTGGAAAATATTCCAAACCGCGAGAAAACGGATTCGACGGAGGCGGGAGCACCAGGGAGACAACGCGAAGAAGTTAGCCGCCAAGCCCGACGCCGACGCGCCAGGCAACTGCGATAAGCATTCCGTTAAAAAGAAGTTTTTAAATCTCAAAAAGTACGGCAAGAAGAACCGCTCGGCCAAAACGGCGGAAACTCTCGCCGCTTCTCTGCTCTTAACGGAGGGACAGTCCACGACGACTGTGGACACTGTCGACGATCTGCACGACTCTCAAATGCGACACGAGCAAAAGACCACCGCCTTCACCATCTCTGAGAAAGTCGCCCCCGCCAACCTGGCTAGCAATACCCCAAACGTCGCCATCGGCTCGACGAACGTGTCGCCCGAGAAGTCTTCCACGGCGACCACCACGAACAACGGCTCCAACAGCCACCAGAGCCACATGAGCGACATCAGCAGGATAGAAATATTGAACAAGAACCAGGGAAGCACGCCCTCCGCGGTCGTCGAACGCAGCACCCCCGTAGAACACTCCACGGTGCACTCGGCGCGCGAGAAGAAAGAGAGCCTGGAGGCGAAGCGCGAGAGGAAAGCGGCGAAGACTCTCGCTATTATAACGGGGGCCTTCGTAGTCTGCTGGCTTCCTTTCTTCATCATGGCGCTGGTGATGCCCATCTGCCAAGACTGCGTCATCAACGACTACATGGCGAGCTTCTTCCTCTGGCTCGGGTATTTCAACTCGACCCTCAACCCGGTCATCTACACCATCTTCAGTCCAGACTTCCGGCAAGCTTTTGCGAGGATACTCTTTGGCCGCCACCGACGGAGAAGGCCCAAAAAGTATTGAATCCAGTTAAGCTTGACTTTTAAGTGTTCTTCAGGGAATGGTGTTTGTATATATGCGCTTACTTTAAATAATTTTGTCCAAGAAAACATCAATATGTAAATTTAATTAGGAAAATGTGTAAATTTGTTAGATAATAGATAAGAAAATTCCTATAAAAATAATAATAATCCTTAGTAGGTACCATCAACATTAGAAAATAATTTAAACTTAGGTCATTATTTGTATATATTGTTAAGTTTAGCAGCGTTTTGTAAATATCAATTATGTATCGCTTTCAATTGTTGAATTTCTCTAAAGATTTGACGTGTTTTTGTATGATTAGCTGATGTTAACTCTACATATCTATTTTACTTATTGGTAAGTATAAAATTTATACCAAATAGGAAATTATAATAATTAAATATAAATTTAAAAGCATTTTTAAATGTAAGTTATTTTTTGTATATTTTTAATGCGTGTTCAACAATACGTAGATATCGTTAAAAATATACATAAACAATAAAACGCAATAGATATTCTATGACAACGAATGTGTAATGTAGTTCTTAAAATCTTGTTTATGGATTTAAGTTAGCAGTTAATAATTTCTAATTTATTTACCCTTCCATCAAATTGTTTATTATAAACGGAAAATGTTATTACCCAACTTTATGAAACGTACACGGGTATACCTCAAACTGTTACTAAAATTTAAATATTTAAATGAGGTTAGGTTACTTAAGAAAATAAAAAATACTGCTTTCAACTAGATAATATAATATATCTGCTCAATATTTATTTAAATACTTATTGTACATGGTGTTAGAAATTATTCTCTTGTGAAATTCTGCAAGATAATTTTCATTATAGTGAAATTTATTTGTATAGTAAATATTTATTTATTTATTCATTTTATTTTATTATCATTTTTATTGAAGACCCAGATTCCAGAGCCCAGAGTCATGAGTCTTCAATATATTTCTTATTTAATTTAAATGTTAATATAATAATGTCTTACAAACCTCCAATTTCCGTTGAATGTTATTTCTCGTACATTAGTTAATTAAATAGAATCTTCATAATATTATACCTAATAAAAAATTATATATATTTTTAATTGTCAAAGATACTATTAATTAGAAGAATGCTAAAAACTTGTTTTTCGTGCTTTCTAATTGTAGTGTTGTTTAAAGTTTAAAGTATGAATAATGTACAGCTAAGTATGTCCGTATAAGAGTTATGAAATTATATTTACGGGACATATCAACCCTCAACCCTCTTTGTTAATCAATCTAGTTTAAATATTAAACAACGATAAGGTTTCGCTGTAAGTAGTTGGATTATATTATAATTATATTATAAATAGTACTTGTTGTATGCTGAAGAAGCATAGTTTATGTTGGATTTTAAGATATTTATGAAGAGCGTAACCGATCTTATATTGCCATAAGTAATTTGTATCTAAGTGTTATATTTTCTGCTTTCTCAAATATTTATAAACATACTCATCGCTGTTGAAGCATTTATTAAATGTTATAAGAACATAAGTATCAAATATATAACAAAATGTAACATTGGTGGAACAAACTGCTTGTAAATAATGAGGAAATCAATAAATGCATTTAAAATTTTGCTGACAATTCATTTTATATTTGTTATGTGACAGCATGCTTTTTCTTCCTTTGCGTAGCTGGCAAAATAGCTTTATTAGCACACCATATCGGTGAACCAAATCCACCTTGGTAGGACGACAGAGTACCCGACCACAGAAACCCGAGCATACCACAAGATGGTCTGATAACGTCAAGGAGTGGCAGATCAATCGGTACAGAGTAGCGAGGGACAGAGGTGTAGAAATCGAGAAGGGAGGTTCTATCCAACACTGGAAGACTAATGGCTGATGATTATTATTTTGGTGAATCGCTATTTACATCATGACAGCATGAGCCAAATCGATGTAAAAGGGTATTATAGCTATCATAATGATTCTTGTGACATGTGATAGGTAGCTAATCTATCGCCATTTTATTGTCACGTGAATTCTAATACCAGACCAAAGACAGTGTGACAATCACACCGCCCTCGCCGGGAATTGAACCTGGAACCTTCGGGGTGGCAGTCAATGAACTTATATATGCCTGAATTGGATGACTGGCTTCAATACAAAATACAAACAAATCAAATTTTCCCGATAACCCCAGGTCAAACTTATTATGGCTGGGTTATCAAAATTATTGCAAACATTTAAATAAAATACCAGTATAAACATCGTTTGATACTAATGATTGCTTGTGGGTAGGAATGGACTTGCAAAACAATCAATAACTTATAATAGGATTAGACAGCCACCAAATAGGGATTGATTTAAGAAATGAATGGGCAACTCTCTGGTTTAAAATTGCACCCTAATCATGGCCACCAAACCTTTAAAAAATCACAGTAGATTTCACACCTAAAATCACAACCTTGTGATTTACTTTGAAACAATGTTCCGACATAATTAATTCGAATGAAAACATGCATTTTCTAGAAGTTTTATTATAATATAATACAGTAAAAGTCCGTTAATTCGAACAACGATAATTCGTAATTCGAAATTTTCATAATTTGCTCGGTCCGAAAATTTACTTTTCATAGTAAATTCTACCGTTAATTCGAAATATCACGTATTTCGTAATTCGCAAAAATTTTGGTCAAAATGTATACAATTCTAATAATTCAAACGAGATCTCACGTGAAAAAGAATCCGTTTCGAGCGCTTAAATACATTAGTGCAAGCGAGATATCTATATATTATGTATTTCTCTTAAAAATATCACGCGGTAAAAAAGTGCAAAGCGATAAAATGAGAACACTATGTAAAAAGGATATCTTTATTCTCAGCATCTTTCGTGTATCCATAATTTATTTTCTATAAATTAACAATAAGTATTTCTTTCACAAAGTTTGCGGAGAAATTTCAAAGCTAGATAAAGTTTTTTTTTGTTGAGACATTACTTCAGAATGAGTATACAAAAAGGAACAAAATTAATAAACTTAAAGAATAAAACAAAAAAATAACGTAAAAACTATGTAAACACGATCGCGAATGTCAAAAGCGTAATAAATCGAGTCGAAAACCGAATGATGACAATAGGACAAAAACAGCTAAAATTTAAAGTGTCGGTCGATCACCACGTGAGGCGCTGTCTGCTGACCAATCGCAACGTCGCGTCGCTCGCTGACCAATCACGACCGAAATAATGTGTTAAGCGCGCGTACTTTGATTTTTTTTACGTACATTGCGGAAAAAAAGTGTACTAAAATATATCGGGACCGAAATAATTACACGCAAATGGCGGGAAAACGTAAAATCCGTTTTTTTTTTTTTTCGTATGAGATGCTCGTCTTAATAGGATTCTTTTAGCCAATAAAAAAGTTGATTTTGATTTCAAACCGCCATTTGATCCACAAAAACGTCGTTATGCTATCCAAACACTTTTGTTTTTATTATTATGAACACTTGACGTTATAATTATTATTTTGACAGAACAAACAAATGGCCGCGATGTTCCAAGGCGCAGCAGTTGGCTCAAAAATTGTTTTTTTAGTGATCGCGTAATTCGAATTTTTTTGGGAAATCCGGTCCCTTGAATTTCGAATTATCGAACTTTTACTGTATATGTGAATGACATTGACGCCTGTCTAAACACGTTGTTCACATAAATTGTAATTTAACTACTAGAAAACAGGTGTATCCAATTCGTATTAATCATTTAGTATAGTTTTTTATACGATTGTTCAGGAAACACAAATATTATTTAACGAGATTTAGCGGAGACACACCTTTTTGGTGTGTGTCTCAGCTAAATCTCGTGGTGGTTTTTCATCTAAATAGACAGATGGCAGCTTTGAAGGAATTAGTTTTAGCCAAATCCATTGCTTTCAGAAAAGCACAACTTCCATTTTCTTTACAAAAATTCGCCAAATAATTAAAATTTTCACATCAACAGACAAGGGTAAATAATACATATGATATAAGTATTTACAGATTTATTTATAAGTCAAAATTATTAAACAATGACAATTATATTGAATCCGCTAAAACAAAAGAATCTACGTGACTGGATTCGAAAGATCTTTATTTATACATAGGTGTTATTATTTATTATACATGGTGTACTTAATTGTGTGAAGTACAAATACAGTACTTCTTGTAGCTTCCTCCTATAGAAATTATAATTAACTATTATCTGCTTTAAAAAATGCCATTCAAAAACACCTTTTATATGTAGAGATCTGTTCCTTGCATACATAATGCAATCAACTGTTATATGCTTGTGTAACAAGCCAAGCTCGCTTCGTGAACGTTTTAAGTCAATCGTTGAAAGAATCATTTTCATTTAATGTTTCTTTCCACTCTCAAAAAAAAACAGATTCAGTGAGTTAGAAAAAAATTAAAATATCAGTCACTATTTATACAATGAAGGTCTTCAAATTCAAAACAAAAGCCCTTTTGATTTTACTTGTGTATCTATTCAAATATCTTCAAAAATACAACTAAACTCAAATGGATTTTAATTTGTTATAAAAATAATACAGCCAAAATTTACTACATCAAAATCTTAAACAAACTTTGGAAAAACAATATCTTAAATGCCTAAAAAGACAGTAAAAAAAAGCTTTTGTTTCGATTTAGACCCAAATTTGACATGTGAAACCCTACAGAGTAATCATTACTTTAAAAAATATACATTTAAAACCACTGAAAATTTTTATACAAGTTTACTAGATGTTGTTGGGTAACTTGTCTCTTATTTATATATCGATGGCGGCCAGTTCCGTTAACGTAGTATGTCCATTTCCTGGCTAAAAGAAAAGTGACCTATTATTTTGGAAAAATTTTACAAAAAAAGTTGTTATTATTCTATTTATCTCAATTTATTAAAAGTATGGTGTGTGCCATCAGCACATTATAATGGTATTGAAATACACAATTTAGGTCACATTCTAATAAACATGACAATTTTTTTAATTAAAATTATGAAGAGCCTCTTTTAAATCTGAATTTTATTAATCAAATTGGACAATAGTAAATTGGGTTCTGATAAAGCTATTCACAATACAAAATTATTTTTTGAAAACTAGGAATGTTTAAAAATTCCTTAGTTTTGGGAAGTACAAAAATTTCAATTCAGCTCTTAAACATAAGTAAAAAAAAAATCACACAAATATAATGTAATGAAACAGAGTTTTGAAAATAACCTAGATGTCGAAGTAAACATGTAAAAAAAAACTTAACTCCTAAGTATAAAATTCATGTGTACTATATAAAGCAACATATTGACAATTTGGTCTCTAACTAACTCAGATATTAAAGCTGGTCTGTAGGGTGACTTGAAAACTATGTTTACTCTCCTCTATCTAGTATTGTAACATTTCGAGTTAAAACACCCAAAAACTCACTGGCCCACGCAGGGCACTCAAAAGTCTATGCCTTATAATATATCTAATATCACTAATGTGTATGCCGCACAACGGGACCATTTTGAGGTTATTTATTAAATAAGTACAAAGAAGTTTAATCTGCCAATTATAGTAGATGATTTAACTATCGAGTCTTTGTGTGGAAGAACACTATTACAAGAACAGGTAAACACGCGTTTTAATACACGAAGATCCGATAATTGTATAAAAAAAAAACAAAGTTGAAAGTAGTACAATGAAATAATAAAGTTAATTAACATTTCCAAGGTATGAACAAATGTCTAGTTTCTCCGGTTAGAAGTCTGGAGACATTAAAAACATTAATTTAAAAAAAATAACATAAATTAACTCCAACTACAATTTTTGGAGAGAAAAAAAGACTATGTTTTATAAATTATTAAACACGTTCAAACAATATAAACGGACGAAAATGTCATTTTTTAAATGATCCCATTATACGGCAGACAAAATTAACAACACAGAATGTCCACATTGAAGTCCTGCAACAGGATGGGTGACAATTATCACTTGATCTCCTTAGCGTATGCGTCCAATTCCGCATCCAGCTGCTCCGCTGTAGGGGGGGCAGATTTGGGCTGTCTGCCACGGCCCCCCCGCGCTCCTCCTCTCTGTGGCCCGTTGCGTCCACCTCCGCCGCCACCACTTCCAAAGCGATTTCCTGAAAAGACAATATATTAATATATTTAATCATACATAAAAGTCGGTTAAAAAAGTTCTTGCTGGTTAAGTGCCTAATTACAGCTAATTTAAAAAACGGTGGATACGTGAAACATAAATTAAATAAACACAAAAGTCCGGATCGTCCATGTCAACATGTGCAACATCGAAAAAAACATTATGTGTTATTACATTATGTGCTAAATTAAAAAACAGTGGATACGTGGAACATATTATAAATTAAATAGACAATATGTGCACCGTCTAAACAGAACATTTTGTGTTAAATTATTTTTATTTTGTTATTTTATTTTATATCATTGTATTTTATATTATTTGTTTTAGATTTATTTTGTGGGTGTTGCACGATCGAAGTGTGCGCGGGAGATGCCTATTGGTAGCGATGAGGTTCGCAACCCATCACACCGCGTCTCCTGCGGAGCGAAAAGAGAAGGATGGAGTGCCGCATCAGTAAAAGTGTGACAGTCCATTCTTTCTGCCTATCCTTTCAGGGAGATGGCGTGATGGTTAGTTAGTTAAAAGTCCGTAAATTATTTAATAAGAAATACTAGTGATAAATCTAATCAAAAACAAAACGAGAACAGGTAAAATACCAGGAACACATGAAAGATGTTTTGAATTTAGAAAGACAATATACTCAATACAGTCGAGTATTTGTCTTCTAAACGTACTATCACTAATATGAAAGAGGAAATGAAATGGGTTATGAGAAACCCATCTCTTTGAAGCTGTAGTGTTATTTCCGGACATTCCGAAAAGAAATGCCATGGGAGAGAGCAGTTAAGTAAATGTATACACATAACTGCGCTCATTCAAAAACTACAAAAACAAAATTAACACTTGATTTCATTTTTTACCTTTGCCTTGTGGCCTCTGGCGGGGAGAACGGGGGTTTCTATCGAGTTGTTGCTGACGAGGGGGTCCTTGTGGGGCTCCTATGCGCCCTCCCCCCAACGCCCCTAGGTCGGACGTGGCCAGTTGAATGTTCATGGCCCGTCCATCCAGAGGAACTCCGTTGTACTGTTTCATTGCCTTCACTGCATCGGCCCGCCTCTCAAACACAACATCAGCAGTGCCTGAAATGTTTTAATACCAAATTGTTATATAATGATATTAACAATATATTTTTCAAACGATACACAATAAGACAAGAATCCTCTGAAAATTGTAAGAATCGACAAAGTAAACTCCACTAAAATTATTTAATCAGTTTGTGGAGCCTACTTTCCAGCTGTACAAGCTAAACATCTCGACCATAAATGATTTATAGTCAAACAGCATTGACATAAAAACCTCAAGTCAAAGTAGTATAAAGTAACATACGTATAACTCAAGGCTACTTAATTTTTTTTCAAATACTTTTCTTATATTGCAAAGGATTTTTAGATTGAAAAACTAATAATTATATTTAAGAACAGATAAGCAGGGTTGACTATTTTTATATTTTTTTAAAATTTAGGGAGGTGGGAAATGAAATGTTCATTATCTTAATCTTAGATACCCTTGACATAGATTTTCAGGTCCTATTAAACATGAACACATCTTTTTTGTGGAAAATTGGAATTATTTATAAACCTGATTTAGGAAAAGTAATGACTAAAAAGAGTTAAAGTTACATAAATTGGACTGTTTTTAAAGGAAATATAATGAAGTTATTTTTTGGGTTAGCAAAATAAATCACTCTTGTAGGGCTGTATGGAATTGCAGTAGGTTTGTGGAGATTGTACAACTGTGGAAATAATTAGCTGTAGGCAGCATGAATCTTACGAGCTCATTTGGCATATGAGATATGTTCACACTTTACGGTGGAAACAATTGCGGCAAGACACTTTTAGTTGGTGTAAAGAGATATGTCGAGTGTGTAGATAATGAATAAGTGGAATACTGACCTAAGGAGCGCCCGGACCTGTCGTAGTGCACGGATGCGCTCTTCAACATGCCAAACTCTGCAAACAGCTCCTGGACATCAGACTCAGACACTCCAAAGTCCAAGTTGGAGACCAGCAGCTTGGTAGGGCCCCCCGAGCCCCCGGTGCGGCCCGCCAGCGGGGCCTTGAAGCCCCCAGAGAACATGTCGTGCTTCCACGTGCCATTTACATCACCCTGAAACGTGTCGCTCTTAGATGCCATTGCCCCTCCGTCCTCAAGTGGCGTCCAATGGTCCACCTCACTCCCGTGTGCACCGAGTTGGGTACAACGCAACACTCATACTGTATGACAAGCCGCCCTTATGTGTAAAATCTAGCAATCTATTTGAACCCGTAGTAAAACAATACTTTTAAGAAAATCTACAAACTAATAAAAGTTAACATCATAACTATTTCACCCAAAAAAAATATATTACAATGTTAAATTTGAAACATGATTAATCGCAGACTACATGAATCATATTTATTAAACTATTATTTATACAGATAGAGAAAACAATATTACTTTAATTATGATTTTAATTGCCCTACTGATTTTGGAATTTCAATCGAACTTATTTAAAGAATTTTTCAAATTTAGCGTAAAAAAAAAAACAATTGATTGTTGATATATGTTTGAAAAAATGACTGAATGTGTGATGTGTGTAGAAATGTGTGATAAGACATTTTAGATGTGTGTAAACATGTAAAAAAAATGTAATGGAACATTTAAAAAATACAATGTATTACATTTTTGTAAAAATAGACACATTATATGATTTTAAAACACAAGAAACAGTTCTGACAGCACAGGTAGAAATCACAATGAATACAATTGAGTCCAAGATATTAAATAAATTAAAGTTCATCACTATATAACATATTCACTATTCCGAAAACACTATTTTGTTAAGATCTTGCAGTCGATATTTTATTTTTAACTCCGTCTTCTTCCAAGAGCTTCTGTCTCGATAATTTATCTCCTGCTCATTGTAATGGCTGATAATTTCTATTCCAGAAATCTCCTTGGTAAATTCCTTCCTTGATAATTAAAAACTTCTTTTGGAGCCTTGATAATCCTATGTCAGTTATTTTGATCACTGGGCCATGTGCCATTTAATCCAGCAACCTGGCTGCAGTGGGGCCAGCTTGGAATTCCTTCATAATCAAAACGTTTTCGTCGCAACATGCCCAACATGAAAATTTTCCTTCTATCATCATCCTAGTGATAGAAAACATGCGGCTTCCTCGCAGTGTTGATTTCTAATTCTGGTAAGCTTGGTATCCGATTACATTTATACTGGCTATATATATTTATATCCGAAGGCTCGCAGTCTATGTGAAGTAGAATGCGCATAAAAAATACTGAATCCAAGATTTGAGAAGCGACAATCAATGTGATCGTGCAGTTGGCAAATCAACCAAATTGGATGCCGATGAGATTATGTTTGGAGGAGGTGAATGCATCTTTAGTTAACTAGAAAAATTAATCGAACAACTAATTCGTAATGAAACACTTCTGCGCTCAACCGAGATGTTTACAAACACCCTAGAGCTAGGCATTTCGTCAACGTAATGGCCGCCAATTCCCAAGCCAAAGCCGTTTACTAAGAACTGGTTAATGGCGTCGGAAACGCTACAGTCGGAATACAACTCGTGACACTTGCCATGATTTGGCCATGGAATAAAGGGGTAGTTCTGTGAAAAACTCTTCGGCAAAGCAAAATCCTTCCTCAGTGACTCATGTCTTACGCCATTTCGCGTGGCGTCATGATTAGACATGTCGGTATTCATTTGTAACAACGTGCGTCGGTCAAGTCCTTATGAAAGAAAACATGAATCAAGTAGTTACCCTGGTGTACTTTTGCGGTTTCGCAATTCCGCCGCGATTGCGGCTTCTTTGGACACCACCTCCGGCTCCGGTGCTTTGACGATTTCTTGGGCCTGTGCCGCCGCCACCGCCGCGGCGGGGCGCGGCACCGTCTCTTCTTCCAGCTTGAGGGCGCCTTCCACCACTAACACGAAGAGATTTAGACGACTTAATAATGTCGTCTAAGCTCATGTCGATTTTATCCACCATCTTGACGTATTTAAATTGAGCGGGGAACTACTTAAACTGAACTTGTCTTCTCGTCACCGTCTCAGACAGCAATGATTATGTGTCGAGCATAAGCAACTAAATAAAGCTAAACTAAACTAAGATGGCGTTAGCTACATTTCCGGTATACCATAGACAATATACCATAGACAAATTGTGAAATGCGTGTATATCCAATTAACGGGGTACGTTAGTAAGATTTATTTTATGTTTAATTTTATTTTTATTATAATCCTTTTTCAATCACTTTTTACATTTTAACGATTTACATATTATTATAATATTTTATAGTTTGAATTTTGTTGAAATAAATTACCTTTATTGGATAGGTACGCATTTTCAAAAAATGTATTTGTTTAAATTAACCATTTTTTTTTTGGTAATTGGACACGGACTTTAATCTTTTGGCTTTCAGGAGTTCAGCTCTTGGTGGCATTAGATTTACATTAAATTAATCTAGGTTTTTTAAATTTATTGGTAAAAGTTAAACGTAAAAAATATAGACAATTTTAAATTTTATTCAATTTGTTCAATCGTCTCTGTGAAATATCGAACCTGGTTAGAACAAAAAAAAAGAACTACTGGAATAAAACCTTATAATTTTTTTTTAAAGATTATTTTTAATATATTCAAATACATTTTATTGTACTGTAATATATATGCATATGTTAATATACGCGTAGATTTTCACTACTGGTAAAAATATGTTATTAGGGTTCATGGTTTTAAATCAGTGTTTCTTGGTATCCTCGTCGACCGACGTTTCGAAAAACCATTGAATCTCCATATTTCATCTCCCATCTCCTTGAAGATGGAGACTGCAACGATATCCGAAACGTCAATAGAAGATGATACAGAGTCACGGATTTACCAGCGCTGAATTGAGACAATCCTCAGTTAACTACTTTATTGTATTCAAGATTTTAGAGAATTAGTATCGTCATTTAAAAAATAATCTATCAAATATTTAACCTTAATAAACATACTATACATCTCTGTCTCCTACTCGGAACAAATTATACATGAAATTGTGTATCTGTATATAATGTTCAAATATATGTCAATAGATGTCATGCTTACATAGATTTAAAATAATATATTATATAATAATATTATATATTATTATATTATTTTATCATTATTAAAATAATATATTATATTATTTTATCTATATAACATTGAACCTTTATTAATGCTTTATCCCAATAACAATTTAGCCCATTATTTATGTCGATAGCGATAAGCTTTATTTTATTATATTTAAAGTCACATTCTATAATATTTCTGTGTTTCTGGAAAAATTGCAATGACTCACGTTTTTTTGTAATTCAAAATATTCCCGGAAATTATCAATTGGTGGAAGTGGAATGCACATTGGAATAAACTAATTATAATTGTACTGAGAAATAATTATAATACATTTCAGGAATAGTATTTGTTTGTTTGATGAGTACCTAATACAATTATCTAAAGCATTTATCATAAGCATTAATAGATTATTGTAATATTTTGTGTAAAGAACATAATATATTAACAATAATTCTATAAATGGGATTGTCCTTAAATTTTAAATAAATATTCACTCTTTGTATAATTGGTAGGTAGTCATTATACATTGTTTTTTTTTTCTGTATATAAATAAATAAAAACGTATCTCAAATATAATTTCTTAACATGTATTAATTTTTGTTTTATCACTTATCATACTTCATACCTTCAGCAATCGTATAATATATTCACTTTGATAATACGTATTTTCATGTCTCTCATTTTTTTCTCTCGATATATTGATAATTAAAAAATCAAACAATGAAATGTTGTTGAATATTTTAATTTTAAGTTAATATTTTTACTATTTTCTGATTGTTATATAATTATTGTTTGTACAACTTATCCTTTTTGCCCCATAATGAGTTAACTACTAATGGTTATACAATAATAGTAGGTATTGTTTGTTAATTTAATCAAAAATTGAATGTCGGCCAAAGAGGATTCGGAAAAATCGATGTGCGAGATAAACGAGTGAAGTATCTCATGAAATGAAAGTGTGTCTGTCCATTATTTCTGCCTTTTCAGGGAGACGAGAACGGAGAAGAAGACGGAGAAGAGAATTTTTTTTAACAAAATCCCTATATTGAAGTCAAAAATATGTTGTCTTCATCTCATTGCCAAATATTAAGTGATAATTATTGCGCTTCATTCGAGACAGCCGTGGCGCTCATATGCCCGAAATTATATTTTAATAATAATGGCATAAAATTATCTATTTAATAAAGCCAATATCATAATCATTAACATCATTTTAATGTATTTTTATTTATTTTGAATTTGTATACCTCTAACAAAAACACACGTTAATATTCTACACTTAATAAAACCGTTAAAAAACTCTTAAGATTCATAAAAATCTACCCCCATTTAGGAGTTAATTTAGAGATGTTTTTTTGACTTCTTGTTTAGATGATGCACTTTCAAAAAATGCACTTTCAAAAAATATTTACTTCATCCCGCTGTGCTCCGTGCACAGACATTGTGTATGTAGGTATGTAGATAGGTAGCTATGTTAGATTTAATTTCGCCATCAAGTATATACCTACACTTTCTTCTAACAAGCATTTGCGTTGCCACGGAGTGTTTTCTTTGACGAAACAAGTAGCCAATCAGCGTCTCTCAAACTCTATTCCACTTTTGATATTCTTAATCCAAATTTTAAAATAATATACCCACACACGATATCAACCTGAATTTTTTATTTAATTTATTTTTGAATCACCGTTAGAATTCATATAGATACCTACCTATGTACTCGTTGGAATATATATTTTTCTTTGAATCTTAAGGTCCGAGCAACAAGAAAGGAATACAGAAAAAAATTAAGTATTATGAACAAGATTATGAAATGACCATTACATTGGTTTGGACATAGGTATTGAACGTATGAATGAAGGAAGAATGGTTAAGAAAGGATACGTTAACGGTGTGAATGGAGTACGGAGTCGTGGGAGACTGAGGAAACCTTGGCATGACCAAATAATTTTTTAAGGTCGGCCATGTCAGAAGTAGTCGACGTGCGTATATAACTTGCTGTATGAATGTGAAGGGATCTAGAAAGGTGTGTTAGGATCAAGTAGTGTGGCAGTCCATTCTCTCTGCCTATCCCTTCGGAGAAACGGCGTGATGGTTTGTTTTGTGAATCTTGGGTATGTCCGTGTTTTGTGGCATATCTTCGCCCTAAGATTTAGAGATAGTTAAAGAATCTTTTGAATAGTTATCAATAATCAACAAAGATCTCCGTAGTCTTCCCTGGGGTCCCAAGTAATTCGAAACAATATAATTCGAACCGTGATAATTTACACAAATAATAAGAATATGTTCATCTCATGCAGACTCCGCAAGAAGGGGGGCGGATCCATTTGACTACCGTAATCTTGGTAATATAATATTATAGCATTTCTTAAGGTTTCGGCAGCTCGCTACCATCTTCTGTTGATCATCCATCAGAAGATGGCAGCTAGCTGCGAAACTTGTCGAAGGTAAAAATCAAGTGGAATAAAACTAAATACATAAAGTATCAGGAGGTGTTCCGGATACCGAATTTTCCGGATAATCAAACAGGGGCTAATTCTTTTAGTAAAATAAGGTGTTAATCGATTTTTTTCCTCTGCTCATTTATTGGTTATGAAATTATAAATTTATTGTAAAAACATGTACGTATGTATTACATGTACATAAAAAGACTGACATTACCCTACGGTACTGGAAAAATAATTGGAGATTTTTTTTTAAAAGATTTTTTCTTTTTTGTTGCGCTTCATCATCTCGGCTCGTCCGGATAATGAACGTTCCGGTTAACTGACGTCCGGATAAATGACGTTCAACTGTTATTAATTGTTTCTTGAACAATGATGTAAAACTTTCATATTAAATAAATAATACGAATGAAAACGTCAGTTTTCTAGAAGTTTTATTATATTTTATGGGAATGACATTTTTCGACCTTCTAAGGCATTATCACGTATACTGACGTTCTACTGTATTATAATATAATATTTTTGTCATTATTTACAATGAACTTCTAAGTAAAAAAATCAATAACAACATTATTATTTTACAATTCATTTGCTTGAAAAAAAAAGGATAACTAAAAATCAACTACTATAAGAATTTTTTTTATCTTGCTACGTATTGGATTATATTATTATATAATATGAACATGATAAAATATTCTTAAGTATATTTTCATGTGAAAGTTAAGAATATTTTATGAAGTAATATAAAACAACAACAAAACCTTATACGTTTTTAATGGGCCGTGATTACAGTATACTCTTGTTCACCTGACCACAGGCAGAATGAATAACGAACGGATAAAAAGGTATATTCACCTCTATGCCCTCGTTATTTTATAAGATAAAAGTGTTATACGTATTTCGATAATGATATAATAAATACATTTTATGTAACAATCTTTCTTCTTATTCAGCCTATTCCCGTCGACTCCTGGACAAAGGCCTCCTCCATTCGCTTCTACGCCTCATGCAGACGCCTCTGTCTTATGCAGACTGCATCTAGGTTATTCCAACATGTCTGTTCAGGTCATCCTTCCCACTGTAGTTGCGGTCGCCCTGCACTTCTCTTTGCCGTCCACTGTCTCCAAGTCAGCAGTCTTCATGTCCATTTTTCGTCCGAGCTCCTGGCTACGTGACCTGCCCATTGCCACTTTAGAGTCGCTACCGGGTGGATGATGTCAGTGACCTTTGTTTTTTTCTCTCTCGCCGTATTGTTTCTGACTTTGTCTCCTAGGCTTGTTCCTAATATGGTTATTTCCATGGCTCTTTGGGTCACTCGTAGTTTCTCGGCGCTTTGTTTGGACAATGTTACAGTTTCGAGTTCATAAGTAGCAAATGGCAGCAACAATACACGATAAAAATTATCTTTACTTTAACTGAGGATGACTTTAACAATAAGTTGACATGGAAAATGTTGCTTAAACTAATTTAAACGTGAATTATTATATTCATTATAGCAGAAAACGTCAGTTTTCTAGAAGTTTGAATATTTAACACTGAAGTGACATATTTA
Organism: Lepidostoma basale; assembly: GCA_022606425.2. Taxonomy (NCBI): domain Eukaryota; kingdom Metazoa; phylum Arthropoda; class Insecta; order Trichoptera; family Lepidostomatidae; genus Lepidostoma; species Lepidostoma basale. Next base: position 3,391,456 of record JAHDVF020001589.1, on the reverse strand, counting down.
TGTCTTGCTAATATATTATCAAATCATGTATAATCAACATTGGTAATGACACACTAAGGTGAAACATATCCACTCACATATAATATGATAAAACTGACGTTTTCATCATTAAATAAGTAATGTGGAGTTTAACATTACGTCACTTGAGAGTAAGAGGGTTCCAACTAACAAAATTTCACATTTGGCTTTTTTTCGTGAAAAGGGTTCTTACTAACCTTATCTATATGTACAATTAAAAAAAACATGTAATAGTATCGTCATTTTGATGTTACGAAAGAATCAATTTCCATCTGATCATTCAAAACACACGATTCACTGAAGAAGGATTCATCAGGTAAAAGAATCTCTGGAAATTGGAATAAAACTCTTTTATTCCAAGATACACACTCGAATCCAACAAAACTTTGACTTCATTTTTCTCAGCTTTTTACTTTTGTCAGTTGGAACCTTCTTACTCTCAGGTGACGATTATTGTTCTAAAATAATAAATAATATTTTGTCACTACCAGAAAGAGCGCTGTCATAATGATGTCGACATATTTGGAATAATTTCTGGAATATGTTGTTTCTCATTGTGTTGTGATATTTGCTTAGGTAAAATTTATTTTTTGGATAATTTATATGTATCCAAAAGAGTCGCCTAAATCTTGTTCGTTTGTTATGCATTTTTTATTGAAAAATAAATAAAATGAATTAATCGAATAAAAAAACATTTCAAAAAAATTCACAGTGAATTACCGAACGCACAGTGATTATAGAATCAAGAAACAACATATAAATGTATTTAGATTGATTATTCTCGTTCTGACCGGTTTCGAAGCCCTTTAGCATCATCTGATATCTAAAAAGTAATTACATAATTTAATGTAAATATTGCATATTTTTTTTAATGTTTTCATTAAAGTACTTCAATACAACATTGAAGACCATATTTATAAAAACTATTATTATTTCAATTACAATTATAAAATATTTTTATTTTCATCTTTTAAATTAAGAGCCCCCTTTAAATTTTATCATAAACTATTAAAAAAATCCACAGTTGTGTATATCAAATAAATAAATAGATATGGAGTGTCTATACGTAAAAATATTGTGTTAGTTTACTATTATAGTATATGGAAAGTTTATTTTTTTAATGTGTACTTGCATTAAATGTTTTTGCTCTCCGTTTATTAAGATTAATCTTAAGAAACAACCACGTTGTATTGCATATTTAAAATTTCTTTTACAAAAGTGTATCACAGTTTGAAATTCCTCACAATATCGTTCCGCCAAGCTCAACGAATCGCTGCTCGTAAATACATGGCATGTTTATCATTAGGTATCAAAAGATTTCATTCTAGACACGGTATGGAACAATTAATTATCACTGAACAATATGGACGACCAGTTTTCCTAAGGCATCCGAGCCTCAGACATCTTTCACGGACACGTTGCAAAAATTGTTCCTCAACAAAAAACAGGGAAATTACAAACGGTTGCATAACTTGGACCGTCTGAAAGAGTAACGCCCGCTTTACATAATTATATTTGAGCCGCTTGAAACTACAACTTTAAATATTTCAAAATAGAACTGTGCTTTATTCAAATATTTTAAAACGAAGTTACAAGTGATAAAAATCTGTGTGTTTTTGTGTAATCATTCTAAGGTACTTAACAACTAGTTTGAAAAGTGATTAACGAATTAAATAAAGGATTTATTTCATTTTTCATTAAGGTAAGCAAAATAAACCTTTTCTTGTATTTTTATGGAATATAATAATAAAATACATTTTAGTTTATTTTTCACGATATCGAACTAAAAGAAGTAGGTCTGATCGGTTTTGATAGCTAGCTATTATTTTGTATATAAATAAATAAATTATAAAGTGAAATAAAACTATAATGTAAACTTTTTTATTATTATTAGGTAGTAAGAGTTTTTAATAAATTACTCTATATTTTTTTAAATAAAATGCCTTCTTAACACCATAAAAAATAGGATATCTGTTAAAATTACCTAACAGCTTAAATAAATAATTTTATTACAGACAAAACTTTTCATTAGCGTTCAAACTCTTCATACAATTTCAGAATGCAATAGCACGATGAAAATCCAAACGAATTTACTAAGAATTAAAATTCGAATAACACAGTAATTCTCTTAGGCAACAAACAATCGAATGATACTCGTATGCTGAGTAAATACTGAATTCAAAAAATGATTGGCGTGTTTTTTTTCGCGTAGGAACTCTCCGCGCAGGTTCGGCCTTTGAACGCACTAGCTGGCTGAAAACCCGTAATTAATTTGTTAAAAAATATTTCTGTGTTAAGATTTACCGTTGAGTTCGTCAAACGTCACGCAAGCTGGTTTAAAAGTGAGTTGATGACTGCGTTATAATTATTTACAGGCATATATAATAACTTCTTTGTATTTCTCTTAATAAACATATATTCACACTTTGTGAGTATGCCTAATTGAATGTAATATTGCAGCCATGGGCACGAAATTCCTGTTATAAAAAAATTAACAATTTAAACCGTTTGTGTGACCAATTTTGTATAACTTTATAAATATTGTATAATTGACTGCCTAATTTTTTTGTATTGTTTATGGAGAAAATCCTGCTAATTTGTTTTATCATTATTTATTATTATTATTTGAGAGGTATATGTTTAGGGGTATATAACAGATGTGACTAGGGTACAAAGGAAGCCAGTATAAGACAAGGGGTAAGACAGGGATGCTCTCTGTCACCTGCTCTTTTTAACGTTTATATACAGAATGCGATTGACGACCTTAGAGAGAGAATGAGTCACAGAGAAGGTGTAAGGATACACGGGCAAAATATAGACATGATAAGGTTTGCTGACGATATTGCTATGGTTGCTGAAAGTGAGGAGGAACTGCAGGAGGCCTTAGCAACTTTTCAAGGCATTCTTCAAGATAGCTACAACATGAAGATAAATAAAACCAAAACAAGTAGGCCGAACGCAACATCAGATGAGAGAAGTGACGTCAGGAGTTCCACTAAAGAACACCAAGGAGTTTGTCTACCTCGGGAGCAAACTAACATGGGATGGTCGGTCTAAGAGCGAGGTCGACAGCCGTATACATCAGGCAAGGCTTGCATTTAATAAAAGGTCGAAAATAATAGAATCAAATAATATAGACCTAAAACTGAGAATACTCCTCATCAAGACCTATGTATGGAATATCTTGATGTACGGCTGCGAGACATGGTGCCTATTCAAAAGAGATAAGCAGAGACTAGAGGCTTTTGAGATGTGGTCCTATAGAAGACTATTAAGAATTTCCTGGAGAGACCACATCACGAATGAGGAAGTTCTTCAAATAATCGAAGGAGGAAGGCACCTGTACAGGACCTTGTCCGAAAGGCGTACAAGATGGATCGGCCATGTAATACGTCAAGAAGGTCTCTTGCATGCCATAATGGAGGGTACGACCGAGAAGACAAACTCTAGGGGACGCCCACGCCGAGAGTATCTGGAGGACCTGTTAGTGGACGTGTGCTGCTCATCATATGCAGATTTCAAAAGAGCCGCACAAGACAGGTAAGAATGGATGAGAATAATAGAAGAAATTGCTGTAAACCAATCCCAGGATTGAAACTTTCTAACATAATATGTTTAAATTAAAACGAGTCACGTATATATTGTTAGTTGATCAATCAAATGTTTTCCACTAATTAATGTTTGGAAATAAACATTTATTGTGTAAGTGTATTTAAAAAATAGAAAATATTTTTTTTAAAATCGCGTATGTAACACGAGAATATCTTATGTTGAATATTAGTGTTTTACAGTACATTACATTATGAAAAACGCATATTAATTATGCAATTTATTTTATATGTTTAAATAAAAACCATGTTATAGAATATCACAATTGATTAATGTGTTTCCGCCAAAACAATGGATTATCTTATAAAAATATTTTTGTGTTAATATCATTCACTCGTTATTTTTTAAATATCTGAAACCGTTTAAATATATAATATAGTAAATTATATTTAACTTATTATTATTCACAAAACCAAACGATCTTGATCTATTAGTTATCTTTATCATTATCAAACTCACGAGAAATAACAAAAACGTATTTAAATATACAGTTTACATTAGTCGGTGCTGCATTCACGAAATTAAGATTTTAATGTCGTCTCTTTTAAAACCCGAATTAAAAGGTGACAGGATTTAATTACATCTAATTATTTTTAAGTATATACATTTCCTGTAACAGGTAACTACCCAATTAAAAGACCACAATTAAAAAACAGGGTAGTGACTTTTGATTCTTTGGACCACCGGGTATTATTGTATGTATGCCATTGAAACGCTAATAATAATATTTAATATTGATAAAATATCTTAATTTTTTCTAATAATTTATGGAAATTACGTATTTTGCTTTACTAATAAATCATTTGACAATTTCTTGACAAAACGAAACATCATTTCCTAAGAAATATATAGTTAACTAAATATAACACGATAATAATAATAAGAATAATACTAATATGCTAACTTTTAAAGCGCCGTTTTTGTGATATAATCACCTCAAGGGCGCATTAAGACGTGTTTTAAGTCTAAATGTGAACGCTGCATCTGATTGATATTCGCGATCGATTAGAAAATATAATATAACAAAATATGCAAGTTTTAAATTGGATATAAAATATGAAAAATATGGGGAGTTTTAGCTTAGATCTGAAATCTGTCGGTTAGTTGAGAAGAGTTGTGGCAAAGTGAATGGTGCACTTAAAATTGTAATCGCAAACAAAAGCCAATCCAAAAAACCTAAGATGGCAGCGCACAATGGTGATCTTGTACCGACCTTTATGTGTAGAAGTGAAGCATGAAACTGGCAAAAGAAGAATTAAATACTAATAAATGCAGTAGAAATGAGATATCTAAGACGAATGTGTGATAAATCTGTATATGATAGGGTGTCAAATGCAAATATAATAAGTGAATGCGGTGCGAATGAAAGTGTTGCGAACAAAATAATGAAAGGAGAAAATATAATGGTAAAAAAGTATAATATATAAAAATGACGTAAACGGTACTGAATAAATGGGAAGACCGAGGAGAACATGGCATGATCAAATTAATTAAATATTAAATGTCGGCCACGTGAATAGTTGGCATGCGTGAATGACACGATGTATAAATGTTGAAGAATTAAGAAATGTATGTCAGGAAATAACAGTGTGGCGGTTTATTCTTTCTGCCTACCCCTTCGGGGAGATGAGTGATGGTTAGTTAGTTAGATTAAGTTGAATAATTATTCAATCCTTTGAAAATGGCTTGCACATCGGAATCTCTGCACATCTGGCGAGTCACAATAGTATAGTGGTTTCAGCACTTAGCTGAACCACGAATGATCATGTGTTCGAAGTTAATTAGTCAGTTAGGTCAGTTTTCTTTACGACGCATAGTAACTTTACCTCGTAGGATTGTTTCGCCGTGTCAAAGGCGTCTGGCACTTAAATTATAATAACAACCCTGGCAATAAACAATCAGATTTATCTATGGACATCAGCGGACAGAGAGTCGGAATGCAACAAGAATATCTCACTTATCCTCTCGTTGTTATGTGGCTAAGAAACTTTTTAATCACACAATACTGTGTGCAAAATTAAACAGTTCTTAAATTATACTCCGCTGAATTGTTTGTGTCCAAAATTGAGTATTATTATTTCGTAACCAAATACAATATTCTAATTTTTAATTATTTATGCCTATTGGTGGCGATGAGGTTCGCAACCCATCACACCGCGTCTCTCGCGGGGGCGAAAAGAGGATGGAGTGCCGCATCGATTAAAGTGTGGCAGTCTATTCTTTCTGCCTACCCTCTCGGGGAGTTGGCGTGATGGTTAGTTAGTTAAAAACACTGTGTATAACCTATTATACATCGTTTTTAATTTGAGTATATCAAATTAGAAATATTGTAAAAATTTAAGAAAGGGTCACTTAGATGGTTTGAACATACAGGACGAATGTATGAGGGAAGAATGGTTAAAATATGTAGTGTGAATGGAAGAAGAAATCGAGAAAGGCCAAGGGAGACATGGCATGACCAAATTAATCAATTACTGAGAGGTGGCCATGGTCGAAGTAGAAACAATCGACGAGGGTGGATGTCACGATGTGTGAATGTAGAAGAGGCGCCAGAGTTATGTCAGAATAGAAAAGTGTGGTGGTCCATCCTCTCTGTCTACCCATGCTGGCGTGATGGTAAGCTAGTTAGTTAGTTAGTAAAACTTAATTTTGCTACAGAATTAGAACAAAACTCTATACCAAATCATATATTACATTACATTTACAAAGAGCAGTATTTTTTAATGATTCGCATTATAATATTTTATATTTTGACCACGCTCCAACGAAGAGAAATTAAAAATACAAGTTTATTTTTTGTAATTTAAAAAAAATTAAATTCAGATTCCTTTCTTAATTCGTAATTGTGTACTGTATAAATTTAAATATTTTTTATAGATTTATTAATGTAATGCTTATGAACGAAATAATTAAATATTTCTTTTGGAAATTTAATGAAAAATAACTTTTAACTAAATTATTAGTTTAATTTTATGAAAATTAAAATACACACTGCATAATTTGTTCCTTATTTATTATTATTTTAGTAGGTGGTATTTCTGTTTTCAAATAATTTTGATGCAACTTTTTACACATACGATTTCACACTGTTATGAAATTATCAAAAAATATATTTTACTAGGTCAGCATGAACGATTTAACAATTTATTTATTATTTTCGATTCTTGTTAAAAAGATAAATGCATGTATTGTGAATGGAAAACGAACTCGAGGAATGCCAAGGAAAACATTACATTAAATAATTAATCAATTACTTAAAGGCGACCATGTTCGAAGTCGGAGAAATCGACGAGCTTACGTGTCAGGATGTATGAATATAAAAAGCGGGAGAGTTCTTTCTGGATAAAACAACTTAGCGGTCCATCCTCTCTGCCTACCGCACCATTGAAACAGCGTGATTACGTTAATTTAAGTAGTAGTAGATTCACAAGATATCTGATTTGATGTGATATTTTACATAACCGTTAAAAAAATATTAAATTTCCGTATTTCTTCGATTATAAAACGCATCCTTATTTTTATGAGCCAGATATAATATTTATAAAAAATACCCCCAGAAGTATACCTTCATAAGAAGACATCGAATGTAAGATGTACTATTTTAGAAATACAGAGACACAACAAATTTTGGTAATACTAACTAACTAACTAACTAACCATCACGCCGTCTCCCCGAAAGAGTAGGCAGAAATAATGGACTGTCACACTTTTACTGATGCGGCACTCCATCCTTCTCTTTTCGCTCCGCGGGAGACGTGGTGTGATGGGTTGCGAACCTCACCACCACTATAATACTGTAAATCAATATTTAGTTAATTCTTATTTTATTTTCATCTATTTAAATAAAAGGCAATGTTCGTAGCTATGAGACCGATATGCTCGACAAATGCTGAACTTTCGAAGGTTTAAAATTTTTATCAGATACAAACCGAGTTATAATTCATATTTTAAATGCATGTAAATACATTTTTAATGTCAAAGGAAAATAAATATATTAACGCCAGGACATTACAGTCTATATTCGTGTGTACTAATTTTGTTTCATGTCAGAGTTTCATTGTGTATAATGTGATTCACCTGGCACTCAAGTTGGTTTCAATGATAACTGTCAATCGTCAGTGGATCGTCATGACTACACGCGTATTCAAGCAACAATTTAACTCGTTATGGATTTCATTATTAAACGTCGTGTATTTTGAGAAACACGTTATTGATTGGGATTTATAAATTAATATCGAACTTCAATGGTAGGTATTTGTTTAATTCACTTATTCGAATATAGGAATAGCGAACCGTTGTCCGTTAGTTATTAATAAAGAGGATGCAATGAGTTTTATTATTAATAATTCAGTTGATAAGATTTAAAGTCGAGTGAGCCTGCGTGGTTATTCGCATCTTGTTTCCACTCTAACCTTACCAATAAAACAATAATGCAAGGGAGCCTCGGATATGCTTGTTTACGAGGTGCAGCCTGAAGGATTTATTAATTAATATGGTTTAATATTTGAATCGCACGGCGCAAACTCCCGAAGTCCATAAACATAATAATAGGCTGTTATTGGCAGACGCGTGGACTTTATGGTCGCCCATAAAACGAACTTCGCGGAATTCCGCTGCAGACCTTTCACTCCACACGACAGGGCGATCGCTCATCTGTAAGTACATTTTAAACGCTATTATTAAAATATGAGTGTTTATGGTAGGTAAATGATGCAAACTCTGAAGTGTCAGACCTTAGATACTACGGTATATGATGCCAGATGATTTATGGAAAATAGGTATCTTCGTGATAATTACATTTTCAGTAATGACATGTTGCTTAAGCATACTTATATTTAGACGCTTGTTTAAAATGTTTGTTTTATCTCAAATATGACAAGTTTCGCATGCCGTAAGTTCACGGTTGTAGTTAATGCGAATAAAAATGTATGTTTTCTAGAAATTTTGTTATAGTTTATGGAAATGGAATATTTCACCCTTCCAAGGCATTATCAAATGTACTCGAAGAACGATCAACATTTGATAAAGCCATGGACGGGCGAAACATAGCATTCCCATAAATAATAATAAAGCTTCTAGAAAACATTTTTATTGGTTAATTAATACGAATGAAAACGTCAGTTTTCTAGAAGTTTTATTACATTTTATGGGAAAGACATGTTTCGTTCTTCTAAGGCATTATCAAATCTTTAGAAGGACAAAACATGTCATTCCCATAAAATATAATAAAACTTTTAGAAAACTGACGTTTTCGCTCGTATTAATTATTTAAAATGGAGTTTTACATCATTGTTCAAGAAACATTTTTTTTTATTGGTATTCATTATTTAATATGGAGTTCTATATCATTGTTCAAGAAACAGTAAAAAAGCTTAAGTTTATAAGAAGTAAATAAAACACTCAACAAATTTAAATACAAAAAAACAAACCATCACGCCACTTTTTCGGAAGGGTAGGCAGAGAGAACGAACCGCCACATTACTCTATCTTGACACACCTCCAAGTTTCCTCCACATTCATAGAGCGAGTCATAATCGAACGTCGATTCTTCCCATTTTTTTTTTGATCATGCTATGATTTCCTTGTCTTACTTGACTCATTACATCATTCACATCGTTAAAGTACGCTTTCTTATCCATTATTTCTCCATACATGCGTTTGTCGTGTACAAACCAACGCAGTATTCCTTTTATAATTTTGTTCACAATACTTCTCTTCCGTTCTTCTGTTCTTCATTGTCTGTCATACATCGTTTTACTGCACATACGTCTAAGGCAGTAATTTTTAACCGGGCGCCAGCGGCCCTATGTGGGTGTTTTGGAGGTCTGACGGGGCGTTTTTAAATTTTTAGCATTTAGGGGGCGCTACGGAAGTTCGAGTTGGCATTGCGTCAGTATAGAAAAATAAGCTCATTCACGTGCTATGCACAATGATTCACTTTTACACTTTCTTTATGAGCTTTGATATTACAATATAAATTCTATTAAATAAACTACACTTTCACTCACAAAATTTATACGCGCGTGTTTTATTTATACTTCTCATCATTTTTTATTTGTAGTAAGAAATCTATAACATATTATAAAATACATACCTACATAGAGAAAAGTGTAAATTATAATTTCGTATTTTTCTATTAAATAAGACATGCATTTCTATGGCATTATCTACAAAAACAAATGTTTTTAATAATACCTAAGATAGGCGAAAGATGTTATTCTCATAAATTATAATAAAACTTCTAGAAAACATACGTTTTCTTCTTCTTCCTTGATGTAGACCTATGTGGTCTGTTCTCCAGAGGGTTGCTCTTCCTATGTTGTAAATTTCCAGCTGTCCTTCCATCTTTTAGGAAGTCGTCCAAGAAGATGAGTCCCATGAGGCTGATTATATAGTGCAATATAGAGGAGTCTGATGGTGTCCATTTTTTTAACATGACCGTACCAATTCGTCCTTCGCTGTCTACTACATCTTATAATAACCTCAACTCCCATATCTCTCTAATTTTAGTGTTCCTCACGCAATCTCTCGGTGTCTTGCCTGCTATCAACCTTAGTATCTTCATATCGGAAGAACTTGTTTGTTCCTGACTGTGTCTGCCCTTGCCTCAACGCCATAAATATGTTATTGTTGGTCTTACGCATGATTCATAGATTCTCGTCTTACTCTTAATGGCCATGTCTTTGTTTTTCCATATTGTTGATTTTAGAGTACCAGAGATTGCCGCTGCCTTATTAACTTGGATTTGTATTTCTTCCCGCGGATCAGCTCTTCCAACCAGATACATGCCGAGATACCTGAAGGTTCTGACCTGTTCTATATAATGGGTTGATTCTCTTCAGTTTTTTTTTCGTGTTTTCGGTGTTTTAGAAAAGATCATAAATTTCGTATTTTCGATAGAAATTGTCGTTTTATATTTTTTACAGGCGTGGCATTCGCATTTTTTGTAGGTCATTGTTATTCGGACATTTTCATTTCAATACTATGATACTTCAACATTATTAAAGTTAAAATTTAAAGCACTTATAATATCACAATTTCTTTTTATTCACTGAGTGTGTCGCGACAGCTGTTTCGCCTACCGATGTTGGTATCATCAGGTGTTACAATAAGCTCTTTATTATAACACCTGATGATGCCAACATCGGTTGGCGAACAGCTGTCGTGACACTCTCAGTGAATAAAAAGAAATTGTGATATTATAACAGTGTTTAATTTTAACAGTAACTTAAGTTTTATTTGAAATATCGTTTGAAAACAAAGTATATATTTGCTGTTCATCCCCTTGCGAGGAGAACTGCTAATTTCAAACCGCATTCATATATTTCTTTATAGTTTTTGCTCCCGCAAACAAATTTAATAACCAGGCTTCCATCTAGCAGCTGATTTGCGGTATGCGGGTTAACTTATTCAAGTGGAAACTGACGTCAGACATATTTTATTTTCAGATAGAATCCATTTTATACATCATAACTTGTCATCGTAAATTCGTTTTCTTCAGAGCACCTTACCCTATTATCGCTACACCTATTATCGTGCATATGAATATACTTCTCGAGACCAATAGAAGTTTTCTAGAAATGATATTATATTTTGTGAGAATGACAAATTTCGCTCTGCTAAGGCATTATCAAATGTGTTTTTTGGGGAGCGCATGACTGGCCATGGTCAATGGTTTACAGGATGGACTCGACCCTCAATCATGAGGAATACGACTGAGGAGAAACATTGTTCTATCCTGACATACTTCTCTCGATTCCTCTACATACATACATATTCTCGTACATGAACGTCAATTTCTCTGACTCCTCGCGTGACCGATATTTATAATGTTATTTGATTGATTTGATCTACCACGTTTAATTAAGTCTTCCTCTATTTCTTGTTCCATATACATCCTAAATATATTATTTCTTCATTGATAATTTCCATGTGTCCACACAATCTTGGACTTGGATCTTTGGGTTTACAGAGGTTCAGCTCATGTGGCTATTCCTCTTACGTCTGATGGAAACATTGTTGGGAGGTGATTTTTTGAGTTGTCAGATTTGTGTGGCCCGGAGTGTTCCTCTGAAGGAGGATCGATTTTGGGCGCTTGTGGCGACTGGAGGTGTTTGGGTCGTAATTTGAGAGGTATTTTATTGGGGTTAGGATGTGAAGGGAGTCCTTTGTAAAAACGTTGGGCATGTTTCAGAATGAATTCACCTATCATCGGATTCCCGATTCTAGGTGCAGTTGTGTGATCCTGGTCCATGAAGGCGCACCAAGCGATAAACGGATAGCCCCTGATTGGGGCTGCATAAGTGAAGATCGGCCTTATGACCGTTTTGTAAATCAGGAGTTTATTGTCGGTGCTAAGTTTACTGTTTCTAGCTTACATTGGGTAGTCCATATAATATTAATGACCCATTCGCTTCACTTTTATTCGCACTGCATTCACTTATTATATGTGTATTTGACACTATAATATATAGTTTTATACAAATGCGTCTAAGAGATCTCATTTCAACTACATTTAATTAAACGTTCATCATTCATTTTGCCAGTTCCATTATTCACTTCCATACATAAGTGTCAGCACAAGAAAACAATTGTCCAATGCCATCTTATTCGCAGCACTCTAATCTCGTTTTATCGTGTTCGGCTAGTTGGCTAGTATAAAGGTCTCAGAGACATACGTTAAAACTGGTCTAATCTATATAATGTGGTCTTTGTTTTTCAGGATAGTAGACGCGACTTTAATTGTTTAATGAGGCTAAAGTAACTTAAGAAAACTATTTTCTAAGATTATGTAATCTGTAGAAATGCCTTTGTCTATTATAGAAATTACAGTAACAACGTACGTTTATCAGCAAACGGGAATCCTAAGATACCACAAGCCTGGAGACAGGAAATTTCAAAATAAATAAATTCCTAGAAACTTAATAAATATTTACTTGCAAATTGGAACTTCCAGAAACCATTAACCATTGCAAAAAATATTTACATATTTAAATTCACCTGAAATCTGTGGATTCTTTTGAATTTAAACATAGTAAAATATCATTATGAATATTACTCACACCCTTAATAGGTTTTTATTATATAGTAGCAACTAATAATTTCGTTTACACAAAAACATTAAGTTTTACTTTGTACTAATGATATTGGATTACATAGAATTTTTAAATTTCAACCTCTACTATTAGCATTCTTTATTGAATGCTAAGCCATTAACTCTGTGGAATTCCATAGTAATATACTTAGGAAATTTAAAATAACTTTGTTTAATCCACTAATTATTAAAAAAATATTTAAAAACACGACATGTATCGGAGGATACCTCCATCTTCAGATATAATAAAAACTAAACAAAGAAAGACTAATATAAAAACGCATTTATAATTCGATACAATAATTCAAATTGAAAAATTAACCTGGGCTATTTGTTATAAGTACTAATAATTAATTTTTTAACTGTGAGAACTAATACATAATATTAAATAATAATAATAATAAAATACATGATGATAATATAAAAAAATATATAAAAAATTGTAATTTAGAAAAAACATACATTTGAAAAGACATAATTTATATAGAAATTAATAAATGAAAAAAAAAAATTCAATATTTTTTTAAATAATTAGTGGATTAAACAAAGTTATTTTCAATTTCCTAACTGTATTAGCATTCCTTTTTGAAACATTAAAAAAAACGTAGACAATAGAAGATCGCAGGGAGCTGAAGAAATCCGCTTGAAACTAAATATGAATAATTAAATTAATTAAAACTAAATATGAGATGTTGTTCCTGTAACGACCCTTATTTATGGAAGTGAATCATGGAACTAGCAAAGAATGATGAAAGTAAAATAAATGCAGAGGAAAGGAAATCTCTCAGAAGAACTTGTATTAAATCTGTAAATGATGATAGATTGTCAAATGTATATACTCGTATTATAATGTATAAGAAGTCAATCCAAATCAAACTTAATTTTTTATTGTTTAATTACACATAAATCTCAGCCTGACATTAAAAGGTTGACAAGCAACAGGAGAGTGATGACGTCACGAAATATTTATTTATTTATTAAAATGTAATAGCATTTAACCTAAAAAATCTGTATATGATAGTGTTAATGCAAATAAAATAAGAGAATGCAGTGCGAATGAAAGTGTTATGAATAACAAAAAAAACCATCACGCCGTTTCCCCCAGGGGTAGGCAGAGAGAATGGACCGCCACACTACTATATCTTGACATACCTCTCTAGATTCCTCCACATTCATACAGCGAGTCATACACGCACGTCGATTCTTCCGGCTTCTGACATGACTAACCTTTAAAACTTGATTTTGTGTTATGAACAAAAAAATTAAAGGGTCTGTCATCCTCCCTCCCAAACAGAACAGGCAGAGAAATAAAACGCGGGAAAAAGAGAGCGTCAACGATCACCGAAGATCGGGGGAAAAGGCGATCCAAGGTGTCCTATCGACGCTCCGGCCTATTTCATCGCCGTGTACCTGACCTACCTTCCGGATCCTCGCCGAGTCCTCTCGCGCATCAGCGGCTCCAGGGTCCTCGGGAGAATAGCTCACCAGAAGGGAGGTCCAGCGATGCCGTCAGTCGGGGAAGGTAGACAAGCCGGACTGCGCAAATAAAAGCGTGGTTTGTCAATTTTAAACATATAAAAATTTATTAAGAATAAAAGACTTACCCTAAATATAATTATCCTTATGGTGGCCACCTAATTATTAACTAATTAGCCTAAAGAACGCTTAAAACTAACTATAACTAAAATACGCGACACGGGTGTTTCGCCGAGCGCGGCTCCAGCTGAGAGGGCGAGCCTGCGCGAAGGGCGGGAAGAACCATGTTCGGCAGCAGGATGTGGGGTGAACCAGCCACGGCTCTCTCGTTCTCTGACGGGGCGGCGGCTGGGTCATGGCGAGGAGGAAGACCACGGCTCTCTCTCGTTCTCTGACGGGGGCGGCGGTCTATCCTCTCTCCGCGGAATGGAAGGCGGCTGAGGCGGCGACATCATAAGCGGACCGGCCCGGCTCTTGGCTTCTCGTGGCGGGCGGCGACCGGTCCTTCATCTTGGCGGAGACGCGTGTGACGCACAATATTTCGTGCGCGCCCATTTTGGCGCGCTTTCGGCTTGGCGCGAAAGAGTCTTTAATGTTCACATTTTTAACAGTTTACACTTTATTGTTCACCCAATTGTTTCTTAAGCCCTCCCCGCGGAATATACATCGCGAGGAGGCAATTCACTTAACTTTTTCACAGTTCTTAAGTCATTGTTATTTTAATAGATTTACACAATCGCGACGTGTCCGTCCGACTGTAACTTCCATACTATCTGTCCGACTGTCACTTTCATACTATCTGTGGCGATTCCGTTCATTTCGATACTTGCATTCCGGGGGATGTTTGAGGGGAAAGTCTCCGAGGGGTAGGAAGGCTTTTGTTCCTTCGAAGCAAGGAGCCTGTAGCCTTCTAGGAATTACTACCTAGATAAGCCGCTCGTGAAGCATTTTGGGTCTTTTGAAATACTTTTACGAAGATTATATGCAACGCAAGCTCGTTTGAAAAATTATTTTGAAATGGTATAATTTTTGTCACAGAATAATTTCATAACAATCGACCCTGCCTTCTTTGACAAAAATTACACCTGGGATCGCTCTTTGGGGTGGAATAGGTTCGAATACTCTCTTGGAGTTAAAAACCGGAGGGGCTGTAATCATATGGTTTGATAAGGACCGGTGGTCTCCTTATCTGGATCTCACCGGCTCGTACATTTTTTGTGTAGCTTCTGTGAGCTGATTGGTACGAGTTGTCCGCTTGAGGTAGGCCAATCATTATTTGTAATCTCACATGGAGGTCCTAACTGGTAGGTACGAAGGCCATGTGAGGGAGGTTCAGTTACACGGTGCGCTAATATTCTTCGTTACGTGGCCAGGTGGGATGTCACCTGTATCTCACGTACGGCGGGAGCTAGCGCGATCAAGACGTGAGGTAGAAGTCTCTCTGCCGAAATTTGCAGAGAACACCTATCCGTTTCGCAACGGATCCCGTATCAAGTAAGTTATTATTCTGTATGTATAGTTCAACTCCAAAGCCAGAGGATAACTTCAAGCCTTACCCGATGAGAGTCGAACACCATTAGGATGTCCTCTAGACCGCCTACAGTTCGACTTTGATCATCAGCGGGTCGGGGGCACGTTTTTCAATTTCGGCTACTCGTTACTCCGGATCTTTGCCGGGATATTAGAAGTTCCGTCCACTGTAGCCGGTTTGGAGTGAAAGATGCTGCCATAGCAAATCCCCAGCGGTGGACGGTGTCTAATTTATATTATTGGGGCTGTGCCTCTCAATTTGTATTTTTATATGGCGGCTGGCAGATCGTTGCTGCCTAGCGGCGATTCAATTTTTTCGTCGATAATATTGCGTCACCGGTACTGCCTCAGTTAATTTAAAACGTATTAATTTTGCGTAACCTACTTGAGGTTACGTCGTCTTCTCGCCGCAGTTAGCCTACATAACCACGACGAGGTGTTCTTAAGATTTTTTTTTTTTTTTTTTGTTGGGCGCCACTGGGTTTTGATGAACCTCTCCCAGAAGAGGTAATTGTTTGGCATTACGGTACCTGTCGACTTAATGGGAAAGAAAACAGGCACACAATAACAAACAAAATTTCAAAAACAATACATGAAAAAATTTTAATCTATACGAGCGACACTTCTAAAACTACGATTGACAAACCAGCCCTATTCATTTACGCATTTCGGGATAATTTACAACTAGCTCAGGGTCGTGGATCGGGGAATCGGACACAATCCGATACCCTACTGAAAAAATATTTTTAAACAATAAGCCCCATATGTTGGGCAGCCAATTGTCATCCTCCCTCCCAAACAGAACAGGCAGAGAAATAAAACGCGGGAAAAAGAGAGCGTCAACGATCACCGAAGATCGGGGGAAAAGGCGATCCAAGGTGTCCTATCGACGCTCCGGCCTATTTCATCGCCGTGTACCTGACCTACCTTCCGGATCCTCGCCGAGTCCTCCCGCGCATCAGCGGCTCCAGGGTCCTCGGGAGAATAGCTCACCAGAAGGGAGGTCCAGCGACGCCGTCAGTCGGGGAAGGTAGACAAGCCGGAATGCGCAAATAAAAGCGTGGTTTGTCAATTTTAAACATATAAAAATTTATTAAGAATAAAAGACTTACCCTAAATATAATTATCCTTATGGTGGCCACCTAATTATTAACTAATTAGCCTAAAGAACGCTTAAAACTAACTATAACTAAAATACGCGACACGGGTGTTTCGCCGAGCGCGGCTCCAGCTGAGAGGGCGAGCCTGCGCGAAGGGCGGGAAGAACCATGTTCGGCAGCAGGATGTGGGGTGAACCAGCCACGGCTCTCTCGTTCTCTGACGGGGCGGCGGCTGGGTCATGGCGAGGAGGAAGACCACGGCTCTCTCTCGTTCTCTGACGGGGGCGGCGGTCTATCCTCTCTCCGCGGAATGGAAGGCGGCTGAGGGCGGCGACATCATAAGCGGACCGGCCCGGCTCTTGGCTTCTCGTGGCGGGCGGCGACCGGTCCTTCATCTTGGCGGAGACGCGTGTGACGCACAATATTTCGTGCGCGCCCATTTTGGCGCGCTTTCGGCTTGGCGCGAAAGAAAGGTCTCTAATGTTCACATTTTTAACAGTTTACACTTTATTGTTCACCCAATTGTTTCTTAAGCCCTCCCCGCGGAATATACATCGCGAGGAGGCAATTCACTTAACTTTTTCACAGTTCTTAAGTCATTGTTATTTTAATAGATTTACACAATCGCGACGTGTCCGTCCGACTGTAACTTCCATACTATCTGTCCGACTGTCACTTTCATACTATCTGTGGCGATTCCGTTCATTTCGATACTTGCATTCCGGGGGATGTTTGAGGGGAAAGTCTCCGAGGGGTAGGAAGGCTTTTGTTCCTTCGAAGCAAGGAGCCTGTAGCCTTCTAGGAATTACTACCTAGATAAGCCGCTCGTGAAGCATTTTGGGTCTTTTGAAATACTTTTACGAAGATTATATGCAACGCAAGCTCGTTTGAAAAATTATTTTGAAATGGTATAATTTTTGTCACAGAATAATTTCATAACAGGTCATTAGATTGGTTTGGACACAAAGAAAGAATGAATGAAGAAATAATGATAAAGAAAGTGTAAGTAAATAAAGGAAGACCGAGGAAAACGGCAGTATCAAATAAATTAAATATTAAATACTTTTGTATGAAGCATTAAATTTGGGATGTGGCATTATAAAAAATAATTTTCAAACACTTCTACTTGCCTTTCTTCTATATACGCCATACTTTGTGTTGTTATGATGCTTTATTTCTATTTTTCTTTTTTATACACTTTGTATACACAGCACTTATATAAGTGTTGTGTATACAAAGTGTATAAAAAAGAAAAATATAAATAAACTTTTACTTGTTTTTACAGCACCATATTTTTGTCAAAACCAACCGGTTTCGCTCCCACCGGAGCTTCGTGGGGGTTACAAAACTGTTATTTTATTTTGTAACCCTGCCGAAGCTCCAGCGGGAGCGAAACCGCTCCGTTTCGACAAAAATAATGTGGTATAAAAACAAGTCAATTTATTTTAAAAATACTTTTAAATAATAACCACGGGCCACGGGAGGAGTCAGAGAAATTGACGTGCGTGCATGAATAGGAAAAATCGACGTGAATCGAAAGAAATATGTCATGAAAGAACAGTGTGCCAGCCCATTATTTCTGCCTACCCCTTCGGAGAAACGGAGTAATGGTTTGTATGTTATAATTATTAATATTATTTTGTTGAATCGCTCATTACATCATGACAGCATGAGCCAAATCGATGTAAAGGGTATTATCGCTATCATAGTGACTAATCTATTTTATTGTCACGTGAATCCTACGCCAGCCCAAAGACAATGTGACAATCACGCTGCTCTTGCCGGGAATCGAACCCGGAACCTTCGGGGTGGCAGTTAATGCACTTACTACTCGGCCACGAAAGTCGTCGAATGTTGAAAGTTATACGGAGTTTTCAAATCAAATCAAATCAGTTTATTTACTCAAAAGACATTACTAACAGCATGAATGTTTAAGGTATCTATTGAGTACAGGTAAGATATTATACACATATAACATAATACCAGGAACGCATTAGTGTTGGTTCGACATTAGAAAGACGAGATACTTTCCAAAGTCAAGAGTATTTGTCCTCTGAACGTACTTTTACTAACATGAAAGACGTCGATCTCCGAGGAGACCGCGTTCAGCAGACTAATTGCTCTTCCCACCGGTGTCACCAGAGGCAAGTTGGTTCTGGCGGCCGGTAGGTAAAATAATCTGTACTGTCGCTGTCGGAGATATCTATCGGGGACAAAAAGACCAACATCCTCCAGTACGGCCGAGTTCTCGAAGTATCCCCTTATTAATCTGAAGAAATGGGTTATTAGATGTCCATCTCTTTGAAGCTGTAGAGAATTGGTTCCGAGCATTCCCATATCATTGTTCAGGAAATAGTAACAAACTCGTATTTATTATTCGGTAAACACTGGTGTAAGTACAAATATTTCATTTGATATTAGTGTCTATGGGGACGAAACACACTTAGTATTTATAACCTCCCCATACCGCCACTTATTGAATAGTATAGAGGACACAGAATAATAACCATATGAATAGAGCAGACGATTATAATGGTCCTTTCATTGTCATCCATGTTACCGGAGATCAAATTACACAACCACCATTTCCAAAGGCAAAACCCTTTCTCCAAAATAATACAGAGATAACATATAATATTGAGACAATATTTTTGGTATTTTATTAGCTATATTAAAAATTGTGGTCGCATATAATACTAACCATCATATAATATTTAATTTTTGTTTTAATTACTGATAATATTTTACTGCTGACACGATTCGATACTTTCGGTATCTTTACCGGGGCGATCTAAAAAGTAATCTGTATATTAAAAAAACATAAAGCCGAACATCAACCACAAACTATCACGGCGTTTCCCCACAGGGGTAGGCAGAGAGAATGGACCGCCATACTATTCTATCCTGACATACCTCTCTAGCTTCCTCCACATTCATACATCGAGTCATACACGCACGTCGATTCTTCCGGCTTCTGCCATGACCAACCTTTAATATTTGATTCATTTGGTCATGCCATGTTTTCCTCGGTGTGCCTCGACTTTCTCATTATTTCTTCACCCATGCGCTCCATATGTCCGAATCAACGCTGCGATCCTTTCATAATTTTGTTTATAATACCTTCTTTCGCTCTACATTCCTTTCTAATATCAGCATTTGAGATTCTGCCGTACAACGTTCTACCAACACATACGTCTAAGGGACCTCATCTCTACCGCATTTATTCTGCTCTCATCTTTCTTCTGCCAGTTCCATGCTTCGCTTCCATGCATAAGGGTTGGGACCAGAACTCCATTGTGAACGGCCATTTTCGCTTTCATTGATAAATTCTTGTTTCCAGTAACTATTTTTAAAGCTCCATTCATTTTGTTACCCGCACCAACCCTTCTTTCATCATCACTGTCCATTCGGCCATCCTCTGTAAACATGCTACCCTAAATACACTAATTCCCTCACCTGTTCCAAGTTCTCTTCGTTCTCACTTACCATACAATACCTTATTTCGCTGTTCATTCCTTCCTAATATCAGCATAAAGCCGAATATTGTTAATTATACATTAATTTCAGCGAAATCTTGTAGTGAAAGTCCATAGCGAATACTTTAAGATAGATAAAAAAAAGGGTTGATTGAAGGTGCTAAAATGAGCGAAGTGTCAAAACCGGGGAAAACGTGGCACGATCAAATAAATCAAATATTGAATGTCGGGCAAGTTAGGAGTCGGAATCGACCTGCGTGCATGATACGATGTATAAATATTGAGGAATCGAGAAAAGTATGTCAGGAAAGAACAGTGTGGCGGTTCATTCTTTTTGCCTACCTCTTCGGAGAGACGGAGTGATAGTTACTTAGTTTTTTCACCTGACCATTGGGGGGAAAATAGAGGGTCGGCGAGATGTTGGCAGGACACGAATCCCCTTGCTTCATGACATAATTGGAAATGGACTGACTTAAGAAGCGTTGAGGAGCTGTTTCGAGCTGCCAGAGGCAGAGACACCTGCTCTTGGGTGATAGTCAACGTCGGGGAGACCTGACATCGATAAAGAAGACGAAATGAAAATAAAATAAAAACATTAAATTATATTTTCAACTGTAAAATGGCAGCAAGGTGCCGAAACCGGTTGGACCTTAGAGGACAACTGAATATAATTTTACTTTCGTTTTAAGCACTTATTTGTTATGTGACATTATTAAAAATAATTAAAAACACAAACTTTTAAAAATATATTTTGTACCGCTTTAATTGTTTTTTTTTTTAAAACCAACCGGTGTCGCTCCTAGTTCGTTTTATAATCCTTATAAAGCTCGTGTGGAAGCGAAACCGGTTAGTTAAAAATTGTTGAATAAATTTTAACTATATTTTTTCCATTTCTTACAATGAACTTCCTACCAAGAAATTTCAATTAACAACATTATAACTAACTAACTAACTAACCATCACGCCGTCTCCCCGAAAGGGTAGGCAGAAAGAATGGACTGTCACACTTTTACTGATGCGGCACTCCATCCTTCTCTTTTCGCCCCGCGGGAGACGCGGTGTGATGGGTTGCGAACCTCATCGACACAAATAATACCTAAATATATTTTTAGTTTTGTTTGATGTGTTTTTGGGTAACTCCTTCTCGACCGACGTTTCGGAGATCGTTGCAGTTTCCATCTTCAGGGTAATGAATGTGATATGTGTTGTGTCTGCTAAGGTACTTCACCGTTGTACCATGTCCACGGTGTTACCCAAAAACACATCAAACATATTGCTGCCAACCGTGAAAATCTACGCAATTATATTTTTAGTTTATTTACCAAGTTTAATTTATTGTATTGACCGGTTTGGTTCGGTTCGGAATATTTTATTGGCAGGCCATAATCTAGGCTCCGATTTATATTATACATAAAGTAAATAGTAATGATTTTTGCATACTAAAAAAGGTGGTCGATAACTTTGAATGTACATAACAAAGGGTGAAATAAGTTATAAGTAATTATAATGCATTACTCAATACATTTTGTTTAAGCAGGTTGGCGGCTCCTTAATTATTACCTTAAATTCTCAGTTGTAAACTAGAAAAACGAAAGTGTCTTTTTTTTCAAGGAATATGTAATCTTCTAAGAATTCTAGTACAAACGTACTTTTTCCAAAAAATGGGAAATTCCAGATATCATTGGTGAAGACATCAGATATTTGAAATAATTAAATTCGCCTATTCAAACTAATTCCTTAGAACTTTATCATTGTAAAGTATCATTACGAATATTAGTCACACCCTTAATTGCTTTTTATTTATAAATATCATTACCTGCCAATAGACATTGTTCAGAAAATAGAACTTTTTGAATTATTTGACACTAATAACATTATACAGAATCAAATAATATAGACCTAAAACTGAGAATACTCCTCATCAAGATCTATGTATGGAGTGTCTTGATGTACGGCTGCGAGACATGGTGCCTATCCGAAAGGGATAAGCGGAGACTAGAGGCTTTTGAGATGTGGTCCTATAGAAGACTCTTTGGAATTTCCTGGAGAGACCACATCACGAATGAGGAGGTTCATCAAAGAATCGAAGGAGGAAGGCACCTGCTCAGGACCTTGTCCGAAAGGCGTGCAAGATGGATCGGCCATGTAATACGTCAAGAAGGTCTCTTGCATGCCATAATGGAGGGTATGATCGAGGGGACAAACTCTAGGGGACGCCCACGCCGAGAGTACCTGGATGACCTGTTGGTGGACGTGCGCTGCTCATCATATGCAGATCTCAAAAGAGCCGCACAAGACAGGGAAAAATGGAAGAGAATAATGGAGGAAATTGCTGCAAACCAATCCCAGAATTGAAACCAGAGAAGAGAAGAATAACATTAGATTAAGTAGTAACATAATTTATTCGTACTTTCATCATTTGTATGTACTTCTTCCACGTACTTCCATGTACTTTTTCCACGAAAAAAAATAACATTAAAATATTAATGTTTTAATTTAAATTTCTTGGTAGAAGTTCATTTTAATCAATGCAAATAAAATAACATTCCTTTATAATAAATATTTAGTTTAATTCCACTAGGTTCTACGGCTTCTGCCGGTTTTGGAAACTAGCTGAAGGTGGCAACGATCTGCCGAAACCGGTCGAAGCCATAAACGAAGTGGGATAAAACTTGATATTTATAATGAAGGATTTTTTTTTTCACCCTAAACGACATTTGTATTTATATTTCATTTTATATACCTATATGATTGCTACAATTAAAGCCGAGAGCAAATTTATATTTAAAATATATGTGTATTACTTAACAAACCATTACGCCGTTTCTCCGCAAGGGTAGGCAGAGAGAGTGTACCGCCACACTACACTATCCTGACATACCTCTCTAGCTTTCTCCACATTCATACAGCGAATCATACACGCACGTCGATTCTTCCGGCTTCTGACTTGACCAACCTTTAAAATTTGATAAATTTGGTCATGCCATGTTTTCCTCGGTCTACCTCGACTCCGTACTCTATTTACATCGTTAACGTATACTTTTTTAACCATTCTTTCTTCACCCATGCGCTCCATATGTCCGAACCAACTCAGCGATCCTTTCATAATTTTGTTCATAATACCTTCTTTCGCTCTACATTCCTTTCTAATATCAGCATTTGAGATTCTGTCGTACATCGTTCTACCAACACATACGTCTAAGGGACCTCATCTCTACCGCATTTATTCTGCTCTCATCTTTCTTCTGCCAGTTCCATGCTTTGCTTCCATGCATAAGGGTTGGGACCAGAACTCCATTGTGAACGGCCATTTTCGCTTTCATTGATAAATTATTGTTTCCAGTAACTATTTTTAAAGCTCCATTCATTTTGTTACCCGCACCAACCCTTCTTTCATCATCACTGTCCATTCGGCCATCCTCTGTAAACATGCTACCTAAATACACTAATTCCCTCACCTGTTCCAAGTTCTCTTCGTTCTCACTTATATTTTAAACTTTCATTTGCTCTTCCCTTTCAAAAAACTAACACCTTTGACTTTCCGACAATCATCATTAAATCGTTGGACTTGCATACCTCATACATTCTCGACACCAAGACTTGTAATTCGTCCTCACTATCCGCAAAGAGAATGTATTACTTTCTTTTTCTTTTTCCTCTTAGTTTAGGTATTATGACATGTTTATGATGGTAAACTGTCCTAGGATGATGAGTGTTAATCTTTAACAATTTTTGCAATTCTAGTATCCTCCACGCGGTCCACATAATCCCTCCAAAAGTTCCTTCTGCCTCTTTCCCATCTTACTATGTCTTCAACATCACAGACAGACCTTATCGTCTCATTTCTGATCCGATATCTTAGGGTTCTTATTTCAAAAAGTGAATATAAAATGTTGTGTAAATATTTATTTGGCTTTTCTATTTATTGAAAAAATGGCAGGGGCAGTCACAGTAAGGACCAAACAAGTTTTGAGGACTTCCGTAATGAAGACACTGAGGACGATAGCAGGCAAGACACTGAGGTATCGCGTGAGGAACACCAGAATAAGAGAGATGTGTGAGGTTGAGGATATTATAAGATGGAGCAGACAGCGAAAAGGGGGACTGGTACGGTCACGTTCAAAGAATGGACTCCACCAGACACCCCTATATTGCATTGCAAAATCAACCTCATGGGACTCGCCCTCGTGGAAGATTTCCTAAAAGATGGAACTCTCTGGAGAACATACCACATCGGTCTACAAAAAGAAGAAGGAGAAGAAAAAGAAAAAAAGCGTTATTTTAAGCCCCCTGTCACTCAGACGCTATCCTTAAGCAGAACTGACTACATAAATGTCATTTTGTTGCACTCTGTTAAGTAATTCAAGAACATTTTTCTCTATTCGTTTTGCGTATAATCGCATGTATAAACTATCTTATCAGATTCGTTATAAGTCACTCAAAAGATATCATTCCTTTATTGCCTATAAAGTGTGTTCATCGCACATTAACATCATCTCGAGTACCTAGTCGAGACGTACAAAGGTCCATTTGTAAACGATAATGCCGTCTTGTGATTCGTCCCTTAATGCGTGTTTTGACCCCCAGCCGCACAAAAGGCTGTCATTTGCATCATTAAGACACCCACAAACCGAACTAAAGAATAATTTGAAAGGGAACGTGTCTTCTTGGATGTACGGGGAATATTGGAACTGATCCGAGATGGTAATATCGAAGCCCTTTATTAGATCCACCAACAGCAGGACACGATATGGTGGGAGAATCTAAATTAAGATGTTACTAATATTCTTCTTCTTCTTCTTCCTTATTGTAGACCTATGTGGTCTATTCTCCAGAGTGTTGCTCCTCCTGTGAGGTAGATTCCCAGCTGTCCTTCGATCTTTTAGGAGGTCTTCCACGAGGACGAGTCCCATGAGGTTGATTATGCAATGCAATATAGTGGAGTCTGGTGGAGTCCATTCTTTGAACATGACCGTACCAGTCCCTTTTTCGCTGTCAGCTCCATCTTATAATACCCTCAACCTCACATATCTCTCTTATTCTGGTGTTCTTCACGCGATCCCTCAGTGTCTTGCCTGCTATCGTCCTCAGTGTCTTCATTTCGGAAGACTAATATGATTAATACAAATGAATACGTGTGTTTTATAGAAGTTTCATTATATTTTATAGGAATCACTTACAATTTCATTTACAAAAAATGCTTTTAGAACCACCTAACACTAATGGATTATACATAATCTTTAAACTTCAACCCCGCACCACTATAATTTAATATAGCTTCTTCTTCTTCTTCTTCTTAGACTGGTTGGAGGCCGCTAGGGCCTGTTTGTGCAGAGTTTGCTGCCTCTTGCAATATGGATTCCCAGCTGTCTTTCCATATCTTGGGGGTCTTACCGCGTCCTTTTTCCCTCTGGTTTCCCATGTAAAAGGGCATTTTATATATATATAAAACTAACAAACTTTAAGGCATTATCAAATGTAACGAAACTTCAACTCCTTGCAGTTTATGTATACTAGTAAATGGAGCAAAATATGGTAATTAACGAAAATTGATGTGACTTTATACATTTTTAAGAAAGAATTATTTGGGTAGGTCCAGAAATATTGGAAAGATGTTTCTTGGAACACGTTAAGAAATTTTATGACAATGATTACATAGTTAGGGGATACTAAATGATATAATATAAATCAAAAATACACACTGTCTTTGGTCTGGTGTAGAATTCACGTTACAATAAAATGGCGATAGATTAGCTACCTATCACATGTCACGAGAATCACTATGATAGCTATAATACCCTTTACATCGATTTGGCTCATGCTGTAATGATGTAAAGAGCGATTCAACAAAATAATAATACTAATAATAAAGTGTTTCTAAGAATGAATTATATATACATCTTCCAAAATTTGTCATGCATGATCATAATAACAAAGGTGGAATGCGGAATGTTGTAATTACATAAAGCGTGCGCTTAACCCAACCAATGACGGGTCATAAGTCCTGTAAACACCTTGATCATCCATATTCAGTTTCCAGTTTGCGTCTTCGTCTCTATTGAGATACAATTAAATTTGAAAAACATCTTCTTACAAATTGTTTACAAATTATTTTACTTATTTCAAGGTGACTAATGATTCTAAGTATTATATGTAAAATAAAATCGCCATCCTGTGTGCGTAGACTCTATCGATGTATTCTTCCAATAATTTGATAATGCCTTAGAACGGCGAATCATTTCATTCCCATAAAATATAATAAAACTTCTAGAAAACTGACGTTTTCATTCGTATTAATTATTTAATATGGAGTTTTACATAATTGTTCAAGAAACAATATATAACAAATATATCGTTTGACTACAAAAAAACAATGCGCACCAGTGCCCACTGATGGATTTAGTTTTCAAACCGTTTTTAGTTTTATTTTCATCTTAGCTCGTAAAAAGTTTTCTCCATTTAAATGCAGTATGTGCGAGGGTCGTAAAAATAAATCAGAGAATGAGATACCCACCCTATAGTTAACACACATCTATCAATGCAGTTTTACTGCATATAGGACTTGCTATATGATCCTTGTATCTATTCAAGGCATGCTAACAAGCATGTGAAGGGTTAACTACATTTCCAGGATATTTCGTACATCAAACTCCGGCGTATGCAATGAAAATTTCTATTATTGCAGGGTTAAAGGGTCACAAATTGAAGGATGAGAGCTTGTTAACAAAGTTGCCTTCGTGTACCTAGTACGTCTTTATACACTGAACCAGTAATATATTATATGCTCACTATTTGTGTTTCTCAACCTGTCCGGTAGGGAGATTCTTATTTTAACTCAATCATAATATAAATAGCCAAAAGACGAATGTCATCAAGAAAGAAAACGATAATATTTTGAATACAAGAGAGCGAGAGAGGTATCTCTCTCCGGTCTCAATCTAGCGACTGGTCTGCAGCAAGGCGACGCATCTCTACTTCCACTCCGCTCGATCCTCGGCAACTCTCTTCAACTCCGCATAAGAGGTCCAGCCCATATCTCGGTAAATCTGGTCTAGGTACTCTTGGGGAGGTCGTCCTCTGCCAATCTATCCCTCGACCATTCCCTCCAACACATTATGCAGGAAACATTCGTGTCGCAAGTAGTCGCGAGAGGTATACTTCTTTGAATTTGGTTCTGATTCTGCCAGTTCGTGCTTCGCTTCCAAACATAAGGGTTGGGACCAGAACTCCATTGTGAACGGCCCTTTTTGCTTTCATTGATAAATTCTTGTTTCCAATAACTACTTTTAGAGCCCCATTCACTTGCACCAATCGTTCTTTCAACATCACTGTCCGTTCGGTCATCCGTTGTGAACATGCTACCTGAATACACAAATTCCCTCACTTGTTCCAAGTTCTCTTCGTTCACACTTATATTACAAACTGTCATTTGCTCTTCCCTTTCAAAAACTAATACCTTTAACTGTCCGACATTCATCATTAAAACGTTTGACTTGCATACCTCATACATTCTCGACACCAAGACTTGTATATCGTCCGCACTATCCGCAACGAGAACGGCATCGTCTGCGTAAAGCAGACAATTTACAGACAAATCACTCATCTTAGCACCAGCATTTATACATTTAAGTTTTTTCATACACTTGTCCGTGTACAGATTGAACAACCATGGAGACATCACGTAGCCCTGCTTAACACTCTTTGTGATATCAAAACAGGGCGTGATGTCCCCATTTACCCTAACACTGACAGTGCTTCCTTCTTAGAAAAAAGCAACCGCCTGTATCAGTTTTATGCTCACTCCGTATTTGGACAAGGTTGACCACAGTTTATCTCTGTTCACTCGATCATAGGGTTTTTGCAAAACGACAAACGCACATAAAAGCTTACGGCTTTTGGCCATAAACTTCTCCGCAAAAAATCTAATCCATATAATATGATTTAAAAAATCTGATCCTAATAATAAGATTCCAATGATAAATCATAGAAGGCAAAAAAAACATTTTTTACTTAGGAACTACAAAAAAAAACAATAAATAATAAATATTTAACAAGTGGACCCCCATTTACATCTCATAGACCCCCAATTTTTTTTCCAATTGTCATAGACCCCTTGCAAGTTGAAATCGACCCCTGAGGGTCGATATAGACCATTTTAGAAACCACTGCTTTGGATCCTGATGGGCTCGACTTATTAATCTAACTAGAGTCAGTCGTTGCGGGCAAAGAGTTAACTAACAAAGTATAATACGAGTACTTTACTTATAAGATAGTGTTTGTATTTAATTTTTTTCCTTTTTTTCGTCAGTTGTAACCATTTTGTAATCATAACTATATTATAAAATTGATATTCAATAGAATATATATATTTTTAAAACTTAATAATAATTAAATGAGGATCTTAATAATATTTCATTATGGCTTAGGAAAAATAAGCTCAAATTTAATGTGACAAAAACAAAATTCATGAATGTTGGAAATCAACAGTGATGATAGACGATGAAATTATAGAAGAAATACACGAATTCAAATATTTAGGTGTCCTAATAGATAACAGACTAACTTTATATGGCTAAAAAATATCATTCTGGGCAGGATTAGACGATATATCAGCGCAGAAACATGCAAGACTCTATATAACGCAATCATTTTCCCTCATAGAAATATGCCGGGATTAAAGTGATGCTGAAAGAGCTAAAAATATGTCATTTAAAAAAATAATTACATACAACGTTTTAATACACAAAATTGATAATGTTCACACTTCTCAAGAATTTTTAAGGAAGATAAAAAGTGACCAACATGAACATCAATATGAAACAAAAAAGAAAAATAAACTAAGGCTCCCATTCAGAAAAAAATAGATCTCAGAATTCCCTTATGTATAAAGCATTTAAAATTTATGAAGATATACCGGAGGATGTCAAAAGTGTGCAGAGCATAAAAAAATTAGAATAGAAAATAAATATGTAAACAAAATGTAACCCTATATTGATGTGTATGTGGATTATTATAATTCAATGTTTAATTGTTTTTTATTAGAACATGTGTGTTGTACATGCGTTCTATTTCAAGTAAAATCAATAAATAAATATTGAAATATTTTATGTACATTCACTATCGTTTTTAACAACCTTCTAAAAAAAATATTGCTCTGATGGTAGCGGTTTCAAATTCTGATGGTGGTACTATTGAATTTTTCCGTCATTTGATAAAATATAAAATATTCCTGAAATTAGCTACTTCGCTACTAACTTCGCGAAGGAAATTGTTTCAACCTGTTGCGAAAGAAAGTGACAGTTAAATGTTTGATAAAAGATATTGTGATAGTGTTATTGTGAGCAAAATTTGCTGAATAGCATATATATTAATGTTAGTAGCACGTTGGTTATTTAGCAGGATATCACAATTATTTTGATTTCCCATATTAAAGGTAAGAATACAACAATATAGCATGGATTAAATGTAGCATACTTGTACATTTTATCATACAAATTCGACATTCTTGAATTCACAATGACTTACGAATTGTTTTTTTTAATCTATACAAAACCCAATGTCGTATTAACTAACTAACCATCACTTTGTTTCTCCGGAGAGGTAGGCAGAACGAATGGACCGCCACACTGTTCTTTCCTGACTTCCTTACTTGTCTCGATTCCTCATCATTCATACATAGTGTCATGAACGCAAGCTGACTCCTCACGTGGCCAACATTCCATATTTGATTAATTTGACCTGCCACGTTTTCCTCTGTCATCCTCTATTTCTAGTTTCATTTACATAGTTAAAATACTTTTTTCCCATTCCCATTCTTTATTAATTCTTTCTACGTATCCAAACCATCATAATGATTTTTTCATTATTTACTTCATAACACTTTCATTCGCACTCCATTAGCTTATTGTATTTTAGAAAATTAATACGAATGAAAACGTAGCAGAATATGGTAATTAATGAAACTTGATGTGTATTTATACATTTTTAACAAAGAATTATTTGAGTAGGTCCAGAAATATTGGAAAGTGTTTCTTGGAACTCGTTAAGAAATTTTATGACAATGATTACATAGTTAGGGGATACTAAATGATATTATATATTATAATATAAATCAAAAAAAAAAATTTTGAGATAGAATGAAATAAAGTATTTCTAAGAAAAACATATTCTTACAAAATTTTTACAAATGATTTTACATATTTCAAGGTGATTAATGATTCTATGTATTGCGTATAAAATAAAATCGCAATCCTGTGTGCGTAGACTCAATCGATGTATTCTTCTCTTCTGCATCTGAAATGTGAAATAAATACAGTGCGGAATGAAGAGTTCTTTGAATATAATTATATATCGGAACTACATTAAGGAATAGGGATGAATATATGTTAGTTTGTTCATTGATTAAAGTTATATTAGGTTTTTTGTTATGTCTTATATTTTCATTCGACACTCTATCATACACAGCTTTTTAACACATTCGTCTAAGAGAATT
This sequence comes from Lepidostoma basale, assembly GCA_022606425.2. NCBI lineage: Eukaryota > Metazoa > Arthropoda > Insecta > Trichoptera > Lepidostomatidae > Lepidostoma > Lepidostoma basale. Next base: position 3,360,661 of record JAHDVF020001589.1, on the reverse strand, counting down.
GTTATTTTTATCACCTCCGAAACATGTCGTGGATTATATTTTTAGATTGTAAAAATATTTAATAAATTAAGTGGATTATGTAGTGTTTAATTTACACCTTCCAAATTAATTATCGAATTCCACAGTGTTAACGCCTTATCCTTCAGTAATATAATAGAATCCGTATCACCTTACTCAGGCCTCCGAGCTTTTAAAGTTACAAGCACATCAAAGTTTCTCGTTATTTGATTACTCTATAAGCTCGATCACGTTACTTCTACTATCTATTATCTATGGATCTTCGTTTCATTTGCTTTTAATTTATGATCATGGGTTATTTTACGGTTTGGTCTCGGTTCCATAAATCAACGTTAGCCTAACTTCTGTCTTATAGATTCAACTATCGTCTCAAATTTACATTTTGGCGTTACCATATTATGAACCGTTACTTCTTCTTTGGCATTACTTCGAATCAATAACGATTTTCTTAAAAAGGGCTTTATATCTTTTCGTTTTCTTGCCATTGTGATGAAAATGTGGCCGACTTGTGTCGTTTTCAGAGGTGCCAGGTCTTATAGTATAATTAACACAACACGTGGAGCCACCTTCCATGCTCTGCAAAAAACCTGTTTGTTGTCAACTTACACAGACTTTTTTTATATATTACAGTGTTGTATTTTTTGTTTTGTTTGTTCCGAAACCATCTATCCATCTTGGAGACATGTGATGTGTGATGGTGGATATACTCGTATTTATTTTTCTCCAGGCTATACCAGTTATGTCTCGAAAGTGACATTTCTCAGTCTACTACTGTTGTAATGCTATTTGTTCCAATATAATAATAACTAACTAATGAACCATCACGCCGTTTCCTCAAGAAGATGAATCGCCACACGGCTCTTTTCTGGCATACCTCTCGAGCTTCCTCTCTATTTATACATCATAACATGAATGCTCGTTAATTTTGTCATGCCATGTTTTCAATGGATTCTTTTTCCATGCACACTCCTTGTATATAACTTTTTCTTCTCTTCTCAGTCGTATTCCTCATGAGGGTCGTCAATATCCCCGATCTTATTATCCCCGATTTATAATTTTTTTCTTTATCTTATTTTGCTTAATTTGTATTGTTATTTTCTATCTTGTGCTATTTAATGCCTTATTTTACTTGATTTGTATATTTCTTTCCTTTATGCTATTGTCTTGTTTTACTTGATTTGTTTATTTTTATTTACTTTTTTGCCTGATATGTGTATTTCTTCTGTATCGTGTGCTATTTATTGCCTTATTTTACTTTATTTGTGTATATTTCTTATACTATTGTTTTATTTCACATAACACTCACTTTACCTAGGGATTAGTGTCTTATTTGACTTGATTTGTGTATTTTTATAGTGTATAAATTTGCCTTTCGCGAACTAAGCGTAAATTCGTACATTGATGGAAGTATGTATTTAAAATGTAATTAAAATTACTTTAATTAGAATATTTTTTATCATTTGTCGAATTTTACATTAAGTTAATCTTTATCGTTACATTTATCTATAATGATAAAAACATCTGTAATTAGCACATAAACCTACCTGGAGACAACATTTTGATATGAAATATCCAACATGCCCAATATTCTCGTTTTTATTGTCAATATATTTATTTATTTATTTTTATTTATATATGTTATATTCTGTTAAATATTTATACTCTCGACTGTACGCTAAGGGCAGTCTGGGGAGATAAGATTACGATACACGCATATATTGTCATAAGAAATTACAGTCCTGAATAATATTTTCATACATATTTTTTTATGTAATCTTACCCACAAACACCCACAAGGCTACTTTTATATTCAAATAAGGCAAGCGAACTTGCAAAGCACTGTGCGCAACAGCGCAACGTGAGTTAATATTATTACAAATTTTGTGTTCGAGTTCTTTAAATATCAACATAGAGTTTTTGTAAAGTGGTGTATGTTGTAATCTCGTATCACTTAAAAATTCTGTCTCTGAATTTGCTTTTGTTTCTTTATATGCAGTTGTTCGAATATATAATCTCATATTTGCAACATACAAAAATAACGATTGCAATTACATTTGAATGGTTGAAGTAAAACTGGCACTACAACAACAACAAAAAACAACAAACCATCACGCCGTTTCTCCGCAGGGGAAGGCAGACAGAATGGACCGCCACACTACTCTATCCTGACATACCTCTCTTGATTCCTCCTCATTCATACAGCGAGTCATACACGCACGTCGATCTTCCGGCTTCTGACCTTTAAAATTTGATTAACTTGGTGATGCCATGTTTTCCTCGGTCTACTTCGACTTCGTACTATATTTACATCGTTAACGTATACTTTTTTAACCATTCTTTCTTCACCCATGCGCTCCATATGTCCGAACCAACGCAGCAATCCTTTCATAATTTTGTTCATAATGCCTTCTTTCGCTCTACATTCGTTTCTGATATCAGCATTTGAGATTATGTCGTTCATCGTTCTAACACACATACGTCTTAGAGACCTCATCTCTACCACATTTATTCTGCTCTCATCTTTCTTAACCGACACTAAGTTCTAAATAAAATAAATAAGTATGCAGTTTTGTTTTATGTCATATAGAATGAAACTACATACTTACAAGGGGAGGGCACCACATAGGAAATTGACTTAGTACCCCCTAAGAGTCGTATATGGTCAAAGTAAGAAGACGCGGGATTTGAACCGGAGACCAACCGGCCAACAAAATAGAGAATGCATGCTATCCGCTCAGCCACCAAGCTATTGAAACTAGTGTCAAAATTTCTAACATATAAGCAACGGTGAAAATTTTCATGATTTTTTTCTCGAATTTGATAGCTATTGTGCTTTCTTACTTTGTCTATAGACGATTCTTTGAGGGTACTACAATCCAGCAAAATCCCATCCCGAAGTCAATTTTCAATGTCGTACCCTGCCCTTGCTAGTTTTTTTTACTTAGTGCGTATGTTATTGCAACCATTTATTTATTTATTGTCCGTTCACAACAGAGTTCTGGTTCCTACACGAATGGAAGCGAACCATGGAATTAGCAGAGAAAGGATCAGAGGAGAATAAATGTTGTAGAGCTGAGATCCCTAAGACCATAGGTTCCGCAGTTCCATGGGGGGCGGTAACGGGTTCATATGTAAACGGGGGGTGTTTAGGCAGTCGAGGGGGGCGTCCATGGCGTATAGTTGTATTCAATGAAATACTATTTTCATGAATAACAATCTATACATGTTAAAAAAAATCTGATTCATTCGATAATATTTTTTGTTTCTGCTTTGAGATTTAAAACAAACACAGATAATGTAAAACCATTTTTCAATATTTGGTACTATTATGAGAAAGGTGGCGTTGTATTCGTTTTCATATAAAGGGGGCGGTGGTTCAGAAAAGTTTGAAAATCTATGCTTTATACAATTGTATTATAAAACATTGTATGATGAATTTCAAATGCTGATATTAGGTGGGAATGTAGAGCGGAAAAAAACTGTTATCGGCAAAACTATGAAAGGGTCACTTCATGTTTTTTTACTTTGGATAAAAAATGGATAAAAAATAATGCTCAAGATCGTATACGTTAAGGATGTGAATGGAGTTGGGAATCGTGGAAGGCCAAGGATTACATGGCATGATTAAATTGATAGGTCATGTTAGAAATCGGAAGAATCGACGTGCGTGTGTGACTCGTTGTATCAATGTGGAAGTGTCTAAAAAGGTTTGGGAGGATACAATAGTATGGAAATCCATTCTCTCTGCCTACCTCTACGAAAAAAACAACGTGATTGTTTGTTTTTATGTTTGTAATTATTATATTTATTAATTTGTTGAATCGCTCTTATTACATCATTTCATCGCGAGCCAAATCGATGTAAAGGGTATAGCTTTCATATTAATTCCCATGACATATATTTATGTGTGACAATAAAAATGGATATAAACAAGCTACCCTATCACATGTCATGGGAATCTATAGATAAAAAAATATATACACTAATTGAGTTCAAATAACCTGTTGTATACAAAAATGTGGAAAAGAACGATAAACTACAACAACAACAACAAACCATCACGCCGTTTCCCCGTAGATAGGCAGAGAGAATGGACCGCCACACTACTCTATCCTGGCACACCTCTCTAGCTTCCTCCATATTCATACAGCGAGTCATACACGCACGTTCATTCTTCCGACTTCTAACAACTTTCTTCCTCGGTCTGTCTCGACTCCGTACGGGAAACTACCTCATTAAATAAGCCCAAGGGACGTTCTAAGAACCAGCAAAGATGTTAAAAGACTTTGCTGCAACCCAATCCCAGAATTGAAACTCGGATTGATTGATTGATTGAGTCTGTTAATTTTTTATCAGACCGTTCAAAATATAATATTTTTATACTAACTAACTAACTAACCATCACGCCGTCTCCCCGAAGGGGTAGGCAGAAAGAATGGACTGACACACTTTTCTTTTCTGACATATTTCTCTCGCTTCCTCAACATTCATACATCGTGTCAAGCACGCGCGTCGATTTATCTGACTCCTCACATGGCCGACATTCAATATTTAATTTATTTGATCGTGCCACGTTTTCCTCGGTCTTCCGCTATTTCTGGTTCCATTTACATCGTTAACATACAATTTATTTACCATTGTTCCTTCATTCATTCTTTCCATATGTCCAAACCATCTTAATGATCCTTTCATTATTTTGTTCATGACACCATCATTCTCACCGCATTCACATTCTTATATTTTCATTCGACACTCTATCATACACAGAGTATCTACACATTCGTCTAAGAGATCTCATTTCTACTACTATTTTTTATACTACATAAACAAAAATTTATTTCATGTACTGGATCGCCCACATATTGCTCAAACTTATAGACTAAAACAGTCTTGCATAATTATATGTAGAAATGCAGCATTTCGTTCCGTCGTGTATGTAATTCAGTCCGTATGACTGACGAGCGCGCATTATGAATAATCTCCTCTCTGCCTACCCCTCCCGGCGGGGATAATCGCGGTAATAAATTTCCCGCGCGATTATAAATATGGCCACGCCGCGCATGCGCCAAGTAAACATGGCGGCCACGAAAGAATGGCGGCAATTTGTCTCGAACCGCTTTGTTCGTTTGTTCGGCGGACAATGCGCATCACGCGGGGGCTATTCTTCAATTTCTACACAAATTGCTGCGAACATAATATATAGGGTAATTTCATCCGCGGGTGCCTTACCTCTAGTGTCTGACAGCTAGTAAAACGAGTACATTTTTGATATTTGATGTCTTTCCTTATCATCCGGAGAAGGCAAGGGAAACTATTCCAATAAAACTTCCCAGGAAATAACTGCGGCGAAAAAGCATTCCATACAATGATAGACAACGTAGGGGGATCTCACGGCACCATAAAAAGATCCTTATTTTAGGAAAGTGCGTTTTTGATCATGACTCATACCTTGGTTTGGGTGATTAAATCCATCTTTATGTTCCGGATGATTATCTTCGACAGCGTCAGCACAGACTGTTTTATCTCCCAGCTTGCAGAAGCAACCTGCCTCTGGTGATGCCGGTGGGGAGAGCAAATAAACTGCTGATCGCTTCGGAGATCGACATCTTTCATATTCGTGAAAGTACGTTCAGAAGGCAAATACTCTTGACTTTGGAGAGTATTATGTTTTCATAATGTCGAACCGCCGTCGAACGCCGAACAAAAGTCGCCGATATCATGGATCGGATCGCAAAATTGAAATGGCAATGGGCAGGACACGTAGCCAGACAGCTAAGTTCAAGATGGACTCCCAAAGTCTTAAAGTGGAAGCCATGGAAAAACAAAAGGGGTGTCGGTCGGCCACAGAAGAGATGGGCCGACGATATTGTTGTGGTCGCTGGGAAAAAATGAATTGAAGCGGCACAGGATAGAGAGAAATGGAGACAGATGGAAGAGGCCATCTCTCATGTGTTCCTAGTATTATATATATTTTTTATGTTTAACCTGTTTCTAATAGATGCCTTAAAATATAATTGTTGTTTGTAATATCTTTCGAGAAAATAAACTGATTTGATTTGAGATAATCAAATGATTTTACTGAAAACTCTTGATGGAAGTTCATTTTAAATAATAATTAAATAAAAATGTTTTTAACTACTTCCACTTTTGTCTTTATTTCGACAGCGACCGGTTTCGCCAGTCTCGCTGTCGAAAAGACAAAAGTGGAAGTAGTTAAAAAAACATCCTTTTATTTAATTATTATTTGATTTGATTTGATCTGATCTCGCCTCGTGAGGACTCCATCATATCACAGAACCACTTTCGAGTCTGTTCCGAGCCAATTCATTATCAAATGTTTAATAATAAACACAACATTAAAAATATGTATTCCGTTGAGTCAAGAATCGACATTATTAGTGAGATCAGCAAGATGGCGACCAGCGGGATAACTTCCTTTGCGTGTGTCTGGAAAAGGATATGGCTTTTGCGATAGGCAGAAATTGTTTAACTCGACATTTCCCTATTTTAATCTGCCATTGCTGATACGCTTCCCGGATCGTATTAAATCTATTCATAATGCGAGAATGTCACATCTGTAATGGATCGCTTGATGCGAAATGCTAAGCTCGATTGAAGATGGATGTCTAATTTATTGTAGCTTTTGTGCATTACGAATACACGTGGGAAGCTTTCTTAAGCTTCCGTCGAACGTAATACCTGGTTTCGGACGTAATATGCTTTTTAAAGAAGTATTATTTATAATTGTAATAAATTTATAAATTAATTTTTTCTTTTTAATTTATAATTTACGTAATAAGCTAGAATGGCAGTGCACAATGGTGTTCTTCTACCGACCCTTATGTATGGAAGGGAAGCATCGAACTGGCAAAAGAAGGATGAAAGTATAATAAATGCAGTAGAAATGAGATCTCTTAGACGAATGTGTGGATATTCTGTGTATGATAGAGTGTCAAATGAAAATATAAGAAGTGAATGCGGTGCGAATGATGGTGTCATGAACAAAATAATGAAAGGATCATTAAGATGCTTTGGACATATGGAAAGAATGAATGAAGAAAGAATGGTAAAAAATTACATGTTAACGATGTGAATGGAACCAGAAATAGAGGAAGACCGAGTAAAACGTGGCACGATCAAATAAATCGAATATTGAATGTCGGCCATGTGAGGAGTCAGAGAAATCGACGCGCGTGCATGACACGATGTATGAATGTTGAGGATCGAGAGAAATATGTCAGGAAAGAAAAGTGTGGCAGTCCATTCTTTCTGCCTACCCCTTCGGGGAGACGGCGTGATGGTTAGTTAGTTAGTTAGTTTTTTATTTATATTTTTTTTTGTATACAACAGGTCGTTTGAACCCAATTAATCAATACAAAATATTTTAGCTATTATATTGATTCTCATGACATGTGATAGGTAGCCAATCTGTCGCCATTTTACTGTCATGTGAATTCTACACTAGACCACAGACAGTGTGACAATCACACTGACATCGCCGGGAATCGAACCCGGGACCTTCGGTATGGAAGTCAGAGCTCTTACTACTCTGCCACGAAGGTCGTCTGTATGTAAATACTTATATAATATAAATTAATACGACTGAAAATAATCTGTTTATTTTAGGTTTTATCCAATTTAAAGGAATGACATATTTAGCATTGCTAAGGAATTCTTTTGTAAAATGTCATTTCCGTACGTATTTTTTTTCAGTCTTCAAACTTTTTAATAATAAAGCTGTGGTGAATATTAATTATTTGTATTCCCCATAGCTATAGTTAAAATTTTATTTCAATTAATTCAATTCGAACGTAAAAAAAATATCTATAAGAATATGTCTCAAGCCTATTAAGATTAGGCTAAAGGTGAGACTTCTTTGCTCATAGGAAAGGTTGATCTTGTGGATTGGTTTTTTCCATTCGTTTAAAAATATTATATTTTTGAAAATGATAATCCAATAGAATTAATCTATATTGTAAATTTCCGAGCATTAGAGACTATTTACTTTCCACAATAATGTTTGCCATAAAAGTTTTCTTCAAAAACATATTTAAACTACTTACTTATTTTGCTCTAACCCCAAGCATCACCAGGGTAAGAACATTTTTTTCCAGTTACCCTGAGGAAGATCATGTTGGATCAAGTTGGTAGTTTTAAATATATTGGGGTAAAAACGTGATATCATTTGTATATTGTTTCTTGAACAATGATGTTAAACTGCATATTTAATAATTAATATGAATGAAAACGATGTTTTATTATCTTCTTCTCTGGTTTCAATCCTGGGATTGGTTTGCAGCAATTTCCTCCATTATTCTCTTCCATTTTTCCCTGTCTTGTGCGACTCTTTTGAGATCTGCATATGATGAGCAGCGTACGTCCACCAACAGGTCCTCCAGGTACTCTCGGCGTGGGCGTCCCCTAGAGTTTGTCCCCTCGATCATACCCTCCATTATGGCATGCAAGAGACCTTCTTGACGTATTACATGGCCGATCCATCTTGCACGCCTTTCGGACATTATAGTTTTATTATATTTTGTGTGAATTGTGTGTTAGACACTTGATAATGCCTTAGATAGAAGAAACATGTCATATAATAAAAATTCTAGAAACCAGACGTTTTCATACTAATTTATTTATAAATGTCTAACTAACTAAACATCACGCCGTTTCCCAGAGTGTAGGCAGCGAGAAAGGACCGTCATACTGCTCTGTCTTAAATCCTTTACATTCATACATCGTAACATACACGCTCGTCGATTTTTCTGACTTTGAAAGTGGTCGTTTGAAAATTTATTTTGTAGTTCCATGCTTTTCATGGTCTTCCACGGCTTCTCTTTCCACTCACACTTCTTGTATACAACATTTATGTGATTCATTGGAAAGTATTTATAATTTAAATTTCTAATAATTAATACGAATAAAAACGTCTGTTTGCTTGAATTTTTATTATATTTTATGTGAATGACATGTTTCGCCTGTCTAAGGCATTCCTAAATTTCTAATCGTCCAACTAATTTATGAACAAGTGTATTTTTTACAAAAAGGTCTATCGAGTAGAAATTCTCACCGCTTACCACTGTACGCTCTAACGTACGTATAAATGTAAATAATTTAATCAGATTTCCAGCTATCATTAAACCAATATCATAAATCACCAATCTTCCATTTGTGTTTCATCCCAACGAGATAATCCGAGTCCACCGGAACGTAATTACATATTATTGGTGATTTGTTTGTGTTACACAACCATGGTGGTGCCTGGACTTCGGCTACAGCATATAATTGTATCGCCTTGACCCTTTGACCCATGATAGGTAGTGTACAGCACGGTACAATATGACAAATGTAATTGGTTCCTGAATCTCTTACCATTTGTCAAGATTGCGTCTTCGGTGACAGTCTAGATTCTATAGCATGGGGGGATTGGAATAGCATAAGCCCGGTTATTGTTAAATATTGTTTTATTTCAAACCACCTTTTCTATTTTGACATTGTAGAAAAAATCACTAGTTTAAACACTATGTAAAATGGAACTACGCCAAAAATACAATAATAATATAAATATTGAAAATATATTTCTAACTAACTTATGACGACCTTCGTGGCCGAGTGGTAAGTTAAGCCGATTAAGCATTGACTGCCACCCCGAAGGTTCCGGGTTCGATTCCCAGCGAGGCAGTGTGATTGTCACTCTGTCTTTGGTCTGGTGTAGAATTCAAGTGACAATTAAATGGCGATAGATTAGCTACCTATCACATGTCTTGAGAATCATGACGATAGCTATAATACCCTTTACATCGATTCGGCTCATGCTGTCATGATGTAAAGAGCGATTCAACAAAATAATAATAATAATAATAATAATAACCATCCCGAAAAGGTAGGCAGAAAGAATGGAGTCCCACACTGCCTGACATACTTCTCTCAACTCCTCATCATTTATACATGCACGCACGTCGATTTCTCCGACCGACATTAAATATTTGGTTTATTTTACCGAGTTAAGTTTTCTTCAATCTTTTTCTATTTCTAATTCCATTAACATCGTATTTATTTCCGTTTTTTATTTATTTATTTTATTTTTAGCTATTGATTCATATGAAACGTGATAGGTAGCTAATATATCGCCATTTTATTGTCACGTGAATTCTACACCAGACTAAAGACAGTGTGATAATCACATTGCCATTGCCGAGAATCGAACCCTTTTATCGATTAGTCAAGCATTTTTTTTTCAAAAATTCTCATGCAACGCTATTTTGCATCAAAATGAATTATCCCTCAATTAATCAAAAACAAATACAATACATAACATTATGGCCCCCATATTAAATCATTGAACAAACATTAAATGAAACAATTGTATTAATTAATACTAGTATTAAAAATACACGTAAAATAAAAAACTAACTAATTAACTAACCATCACGACGTCTCTCCGAAGGGGTAGGCAGAAATAATAGACTGCCACACTTTTCTGTCCTAAAATATTTCTCTCGCTTCCTCAACATTCATACATCGTGTCATGCACGCGCGTCGATTTTTCTGACTCCTCACATGGCCGACATTCAAAATTTGATTTATTTGATCGTGCCACGTTTTCCTTGGTCTTCCTCTGTTTCTGGTTCCATTTACATCGTTAACATATATATTTTTTTACCATTCTTTCTTCATTCATTCTTTCCATGTGTCCAAATCATCTTAATTATCCTTTCATTATTTTGTTCATAACACCATCATTCGCACCGCATTCACTTCTTATATTTTCATTCGACACTCTATCATACACAGAGTATCCACACATTCGTCTAAGAGAGCTAAAAAATAAATAAATTCGTAAAATAAATATAAATTATAATAGTAATATAATTTTTACTGACGAATTTTTATAAAATAAAACAATGCTTTTTCCACTTTCGAGTTTATTTTTCTCGACATGTTTCGAAGGTTTACACCTTCATCATCGGGAGAACGATATAAACGATATAAATGAGTTTATATCGTTCTCTTATCTAATCTTCTCTTTATTCCGATGATGAAGGTGGAAAGAAGAAAAATAAACTCAAAAGCGGAATAAACAGTATTTTAATTCATAAAAATTTGTCATTATAATTTTTATTATAATACAAAAAAACATCCGTTTTCTAGCAGTTTTTTTGTAGCTTATGGGAATGACATGTTTCACCTTTTTAAGATATTATCAAATTGAAGAACACTGACGTTTTCATTATTGAAACATTATTGTTTTTTTTACATTATTGTTCAAGAAACAATTATATGGAAAATTTTCTTATTCACAATGAGGTTTAACTACAAGTATGTTAACACCCGAAAAGCTGAATTTAACATATTATTGTATATTATAAAATATGTATTTATTTACCAATTCAAATCTGTATCCGTCATCAGCAAAACTTCTTAAAGATAAGGAGAAGAACTGATTTATTACATTTCATCCGATTTCCATATGGTATTCATAGACGCGGAAATAGATATTCTGAAAACACTATAATCTATGCACGCCATCAAATTTCACAACATGTACTCTCAATCTTACGCATGCTTTTTTAATTACCAACCAGTCACCATTTTAAATAAAAATATCATTAATACCAATTTACTGTTTAAGGTGAAAATCGAATATATTATATTTGAACATTATGTTACGATAAATGAGAGGCCAACCCTCATGTATGGAAGTGTAGCTTGGAGCTGGCAAAAGAAGGATGAAAGCAGGATAAACGCCGTAGAAATGAGATCACTAAGAAGAATGTGCGGAAAAACGTTGTATGATAGAATACCGAACGATGAAATAAGAAAGAAATGTAAGACAGATGACTGCATCATTAATAAAATTAAAAAAAGGATCCCTGAGATGGTTCGGACATATGGAACGAATGGATGAGAGTAAAATGGTTAAAAAGTTGTACACAAGCAGCGTGAGTGGGAAAAGAAGCCGAGGACGACCCAGGAAAACATGGCATGACCAAATTAACCAATTACTAAAAGGCGGCCACATTCGAAGTCGGAATAATCGACGTGCGTGCATGGTGCGATGTATGAATGTGGAGGAAGCCCAAGAGGTGTGCCAGGACAGGCCAGTGTGGCGATCCATCCTCTCTGCCTACCCCTCCGGGGAAATGGCGTGATGGTTAGTTAGTTAGTTAGTTTTTTAAGGCGATTGTGGAAAATGTGAACTGACAAAAGCCAATGATTATTTTTCTTTTTTTTTAACTTTGTACAAACACACACTTTATTACAAAAATTAAAATTAAAAAACGAACAAGTATCTAGTTTCTATTCCATTTATCATTATAGGACGTACGAATGTCTTGTAGATTTACAAAAAAACATTTTTCTAATGTCATTATTCTATTCTCACGAGTCACTCCATTACCCTTCTGGTCCATATTTGGTTTATCAGACTGGCAACATGTCCCGCAAATGACCATTTGAGCTTAGTCATAATTTCAACAACAACAAAAACAAACCATCACGCCGTTTTCCCGAAGGGATAGGCAGAGAGAATGGACCGCCACACTTCTCTATCCTGACATACCTCTCTAGCTTCGTCCACATTCATATATCGAGTCATACACGCACTTCGATTCTTCCGGCTTCTGACATGACCAACCTTTAGTATTTGATTAATTTGGTCATGCCATGTTTTCTTCGGTCTACCTCGACTCCTTACTCCACTTACATCGTTAACGTATACTTTTTTAACCATTCTTTCTTCACCCATGCGCTCCATATGTCCGAACCAACGCAGCGATCCTTTCATAATTTTGTTCATAATACCTTCTTTCACTCTACATTCCTTTCTAATATCAACATTTGAGATTCTCTCGTACATCGTTCTACCACCACATACGTCTAACAGACCTTATCTCTACCGCATTTATTCTGCTCTCATCTTTCTTCTGCCAGTTCCATGCTTCGCTTCCATACATAAGGGTTGGGATCAGAACTCCATTGTGAACGGCCATTTTCACTTTTATTGATAAATTCTTGTTTCCAGTAACTATTTTTAAAGCTCCATTCACTTTGTTACCCGCACCAACCCTTCTTTCAACATCACTGTCCGTTCGGCCATCCGCTGTGAACATGCTACCTAAATACACAAATTCCCTCACCTGCTTCAAGTTCTCTTCATTCACAGTTATATTACAAACTGTCATTTGCTCTTTTCTTTCAAAAACTAACACCTTTGACTTTCCGACATTCATCATTAAATCGTTCGACTTGCATACCTCATACATTCTCGACACCAAGACTTGTAATTCGTCCGCACTATCCGCAATGAGAACGGCATCGTCCGCGTAAAGTAGATTACATATTAGATTACAGATTAGTGGATAATATTAATTGAAAAAGATATCTCACCAGTTGGTTTCATTGATACAATACTGAGTTATTATATAAAGTAACAATGTATGAAATTGCTCAGACTTTCTACAATGTCGGGTTGCATTTCATTACACAGTTAAGATTTCAAAGATTTAATAAACATTAAACGCTCGTATATTTACATTACATAACTTAAACCTTGCTCAGACCCCATTGTTCGCAATTCTTATAAGTCAAATTTACTCGTGCAGATGTATTCGTTCGCCGTAAACTTGTTCGTTTTTAACTTTGAAGAATAATTTTCTGCAGTTTAATATTTCGAAAACCAGCAATTGCCTGCAATAAAACTCATAAGTTTAACCCTTCGCAATAAAATACATATTACAAATAGTACTTTGTTCCATAGAGCTTCAAGTTTATTTCGAAATTAAATATTTATGTAATAGACATTTGGACTATGTCTTCTTCTTCTTCTTCTTCGATGGCCCTACAGCCCATATCGAGCCTTAGCCTCCAGTATTCTTCGCCTCCAACTCCTCCTGTCCTCCGCTTCGACCCTTCAATCTGACACTCTTAACAATCTTGTTCCATCTCTCCCAACTTCATCCTCCCATCGCAGCCTTGGTCGTCCAATTGGTCTTCTACCACCTGGGTGCCACTCCAGCAATCTTTTTGGGGTTCGCGATGACGGCATCCTCTGCACGTGACCGGCCCATCTCAGTCTATTCAGTCTGACCTGTGTGGAGAGACTGGGCGCTTTGTAAATATTGTACAGCTCGTCATTATGCCGCACTCTCCAGCCTTCACCGTCATTCACAGGCCCCAGAATTCTGCGCAGCACCCTTCTCTCAAAAGTATCCAGTCACTCTGCAGATTTCGCTGTCATTGTCCACGCCTCACACCCATAGGTCACTACTGTTCGGATGATTGTTTTATACAGGGTGATTTTGGTTTTCCAGTGTACGTTTCTTGATTTGAGCGCTGGTAGTAGAGAGAAGAATGTTTTGTTACCAATTGTGATTCTTCTTTCGATTTCCTTGTGATCTTCGTTTTCTTTTGTTATAGACGAACCCAGGTAAGTGAAGTCCTCCACCATCTTAAAGTTGTATCTGTCCTTGAATCTGATGGTTCGCCTTGAGTTATGGGTTGCATTCCTGGTTTGTTTCATTATTTGTGTCTTTTCTTCGTTTATCTCTAAACCCACCTCCTTGGCTGCTGTCTCTAAAGGCTCAAATACTTCGTGTATGGCTGCTAGGGATCTTCCTACAATGTTAAGGTCGTCTGCATATCCTTTGATCTGGCTGCTATGAAAGTATGTGTTGGGATTCGTGTTAAGGTGGTAAGTTTTCCTTATGGCATATTCCAAACTCAGGTTAAAAAGTGTTGGGGCTAAACCATCACCTTGTTTGAGGCCCTGTGATACCATGAATTCATCTGTGAGCTCTCCTCCTATCTTGACTCTACATTTTGTATTATCCATGGTTGCTTTTACCAGTCTTTCTAACTTCGTAGGGATTTTGAAGTTCAAGAGTACATCATACAGTTTCTCTCTACTGATACTATCATAAGCCTGTTTGAAGTCAATGAACAGCTGATATACATCGAATTTTGGACTATGTACTAAACAAAATATTTAGACTATGTACTACACAAAATATGAATCACAGTTTTGTACGAAAAATAATGTACCTATCTTCTTCTTTCTTATTTTTGTCCTGTCACACCTCCGAGATGCATAGGGCCTCAAGGAACCTTCTCCACCGACTCTATCGCATGCCTAATGCCATTTTTTTTTATGTATACTACAGGTTGTTTGAACCCAATTACTGTATACATTTTTTTTAGCTATTATATTGATTCTCGTGACATGAGATAGGTAGCCAATCTATCGCCATTTTATTGTCACGTGAATTCTACACCAGACCAAAGACAGTGTGACAATCACACTGCCATCGCCGGGAATCGAACCCGGAACCTTCGGTATGGAAGTCAGAGCTCTTACCACTCTGCCACGAAGGTCGTCAAAACATCATCCCAAGTAAAGCATGCTGCCTTAACCTCGTCCTGCAGGGCTCTTCTCCAGGTGGCTCTAGGTCTTCCTCGCTATCTCTTTCCCCCCACAGGGGACCAGTCTAGTGCGCTCTGAGCGATGCAGGCTGGGTTCCGTCTCAGAGTGTGACCGATCCACTGCCATTTGCGTCCAGCGACTTATTCTCTAATAGGCTTTTCATCTGCCAAGGTCCAGAGAACGGCATTTGACACTATTTGGGGCTTATAGATCTTGAATATTGAGCCAAGGCACCTATTTATAAACACCTGGAGTTTTCCAAAACCTTCCGCGGTAGATTTCCATGTCTCACATCCGTACAGCAGTACACTTTTAACGCTACTGCTGAATATTTGGAGCTTGCTAAATGTTTAACTCCCTGCTAAATGTTTAATATGAAAAATATATTTGGTATACATACTTTTGAAATATTTGGAAAAAAAAAACAACGCTGTTTATATTCCACTTTAATTTATTAAATATCTTTATACAATAAAAATATTAACCACGACTTGTTTCGAAAGTGACCTCCATCCTCAGGTGTAAATATATAATATATAAACCTGAGGATGGAAGTCACTTCCGAAACATATCGTGGTTAATATTTTAAAAGTGGAACATAAACAGCGCTATTTTTTCTCTTCCAAAGTTTTTACAACGGAATTCACAGTGTAAAAGCCTTAACATTCAACAAAATTATAATATATATATTTTTAGAAAGACATATTTCTTTTAATAGCTTTATCAAATTAAATTCAAGAAGTCATGTTCAAAGTCGGAACAAGCGACGAGCGTGCGTATCAAGGTGTGTAAATGTAGAAGAAGCACGAGAATTACGTCAGGATAGAACAGGGTGGTGGTCCATCCTCTATCCATCCTCTTATTCCATTCATACTACTTGTATATTCTTTTTGACCTTTCTGCCCTCATTCATTCATTCCATGTGTCCAAACTATCTAAGTGACCCTTTCTTAATTTTATATAGAACGCATTCGTCTACTCTACATTCCTTTCTTACTTCATCACTAGGTATATTATCATACATTGTTTATCGGCACATTCTTCTTGCTGACACCAATTCTACGTCATTTATCTTATTTCTGTCTACTCCAAGCTTCACTTCCATACATAAGGGTTGGCACTAGAACTCCATTATATACTGCCGTCTTTATTTTAGTGGATATATTTTTATTTACAGTGATGACTTTGAGAGCGCCATTTATTTTGGTTCCAACTCCAACCCTTCTTCGATATTCTTCACCATTTTATCATCTCTTGTATACACGCTTGAGAGATAAATGTTTTCTTAAATTTTTATTAAATTATAAGGAAGTGACAAATTTCATTTTAACAATTTCTTTCCGAAATATGTTTATCTATAAATTTCCCAAAACTTCGTGAAAACGTATGGTTTCCATAATATTATATACTTATATATTTACTATAACTAGTATATGCCTTCGGGGAGATGTCGTATTTTAAAAATAAAATTATGTTTATACAAATTAATACATTATTTGTATAAAAGATCATTAAGATTGTTTGGGCACAGGGAACGAATGAATAGAGAAAGTAAGGTAAAAGAAGTATTTGTTAATAATGTAAATGGAACTAGAAATAGAGGAAGACCGAGGAAAACCTTGTGCGATCAGATAAATCAAATATTGAATGTCGGCCACGTGGAGAGTCGGAGCATGGCACGATGTATGAATGTTGAGAAAGCGAGAGAAGTATATCAGGAATAAAACAAATGCGGCAGTCTATTATTTCTGCCTACCTCTTCGGTGAGACGGCGTGATGGTTAGTTAGTTAGTTAAGACATTATTAACTGTTTAAAGTAAAAAACTTTGTTATGAATATCACAATTGAATAGATTTAGTTGCGACAGCTGTTTCACTAACCGATGTTAGCATCGTCAGGTTTTACAATCAACTAACTTTTCTAAAATCACACACATTGTAACATCGGTTAGCGAAACAGCTGTCGCGACTAAATTTATTCAATTGTGATATTTATAACAAAAGTTTTTTTAAATAGTCCATTATTTTGGCCGAAACACTATAATACATTAACATTTTATAACTGTTAATGAAAAAACTTTGTTATTGTTGATGATGTAAACATCAGTTGATGAAACAGCTGTCGTAAAATAAATACAATTGTGATATAAAAACAACGTTTTTTCATATTATAAAGTTTTTTTAATTTAAACAGTTAATATTGTTGAAATATCAAAATGTTTCCGCCAAAACAATGTATTATCTAGTTAAGATTATTTCAATACATGTTGAGAGAATTATCATTATTTTTCAAGTTGCATAGTTAGTTCGATAGTTAACATAATAGAAAGTCCGAAAGAGAACATTTTTCATCACAGACATTGTATTATACATTACCTATATACTGGTACAATATAAAATGTAACTGACATCAAAGCTTTATTTTATGTTGGTAGATACATGACACAAGCGTCACCCACAATTATTTAAGGACAAAGAAGGAAGAGGACAGAGGATTCCTGTTTTATCTGCAGATCAAATCTCTCTTCTTAAACTCCAATTGGATCGTCTCGCGTAGCTGTGTGAGTCGGAAACTGGACGTAATTAAAACTAACTATTTTATATTTTTTTTAAAAAGTATTCATGATTTCATTTGTGCTCCAATTGTACTTAATGCGTACGTGTACAGTGCGGATAAATATAATTTCTCAAAATCACAGTGAAGATAGAATGGTGAAGAAGGTATTTGTAAACGGCGTTAACGGAACTAGAAATAGAGGAAGGCCGAGGAAAACGTGGCACGATCAAATCAATATTTTTTTTTATTTCTGTCACGTGAGGAGTCGAAGAAGATGTATGCATGTAGAGGAATCGAGAGAAGTATGTCTGGACAGAACAGTGTGGCGTTTCATTATTTCTGCCTACCCCTCCGGGAGACGGCGTGATGGTTAGTTAGTTAGTTTTAAAATCACAATTAACGTACTATTGTTGAGATTTCTTGAACAATTGTTTAAATATTTTAATATTGTTAATTGAAATTTCGTGGTAGAAGTTCATTGTAAATAAAGAAAAATACAAATTTTTTTTTTTACTAATTTTAGTTTAATTCCACTTGGTTTTATTCCTTCGACCGGTTTCGGTAAATCGCTGCTATCTTCTGGTACCTACATCAAATGTTGTTAGGCTTATAGATGAATTGATAATGGTGAGGGTTGAAGTTTAATAATTATATATAATCCGTTTATATTTTATGATTCTTTGAAAAATGTGTGCGTATTTAAATTTTATATATTGTATAAAAATATATTATACAAGATGTCAGGTAAATGACTGTCTTCTCACGTGGCCGACATTCAATATTTGATTTATTTGATCGTGACACGTTTTCCTCGGTCTTCCTCTATTTCTAGTTCCATTTACATCGTTTACATATTTTTTTACTATTCTTTATTTATTCATTCTTTCCATGTGTCCAAACCATCTTAATGATACTTTCATTATTTTGTTCATAACACCATCGTTCATAAATTAAAAGATCGATAATCCAATTTTCTTTGCAACTGGAAAAAATCGTAGATAAAAACATCAACAGGAACAAAATGAGATCACGCCTTGAAAATTGCCAAGAAACATATCTAAAATGCTGTTATATGGCGAAGACTATTAAAATTAAATTTTTTAAATTAAAACAAGCAAAAACTGAAGATTTGTGTGAAACCTGCGCGCAATAAATGAATCAAAACAAAATGATTGCGGGTGTTACTGTAACGGCCATAAAGAGAATGGCTGTAGTATCTCGCACAGATGTTTCTAACAGGCCTCCCAACAGTACAAGGGACACTACTCAGTGTCCGGTACTGGGTAGGTACCCACCTGGTGTCAGCCTCTTCGATTAAATCTCCCAGAGTACTTACTCTCCCGGGGAATTGTCGGTATAGCGCGCATCGCGCGGGCTCTTGGTCACACTTGAAACTTCTAAAATCAAATTGTTCGATCTATTGTTTTTTTTTAATTAATCGTTACCTGTATTAATTATACCAATGAATGCAATTTTTTATATAACATTGAATCACATCATTTCCATAAATCAGTAAAAATATTCACTAACGCTACTAGTAGGGAATTATATTCAGCTGCCGAGACAGTCTATCTATCTATGTCATAAATTCTGACATCAAAATAATTTATTATTGAATTTGGATAACATTGAGGACTGACACTCACAGAATTCATTATTGATAGCTTATATATCAATTATTTGGTACTTGTGGTCTTGAAACTATAACATTATCCAAACAAAGTGCCGAGAAACTACGAGTGACCCAAAGAGCCATGGAATGAGCCATAATGAGCCATAATAATGAGTAAGAAACGATACGGTGAGAGAAAAAACAAAGGTCACTGACATCATCCACCGGATAGCGACTCTAAAATGGCAAAGAGAAGGAGAGAAATTTGGACGTCTTCATCACTGAACCAAATTCGATATCCCGTCCAAAGAGATCGAAGATTATAATGTTCTCTCGACGATGAATATGTAAAGCCTTCGAAACATGTCGAGACAGATAAAATCAAAAGTGAAAAAACAGTGTTTTAATTCATAAGAAATCGTCATTATGGTATTCCATAGTGTTTACACATAAAGAAGAAGAAGAAGGTTAATAACAATGTTCAATAAATAGTAGATATTATGTAGTTTAGTTTTCTTCACGCATTATTGTATTATATATATATTTATTTTAGTTTCTCTTTCATGTTTTCATTTTCTTAATTATATTTGATTTTGTCCTGTAATTAAAAAAAAAACGTGATAATTATAAGACATAATAATTAATGGTTTATAAATAACAATGGAAAATATCTTCTATGTTCGCCATAGATGTTTGTGTTGTAGATGTTTTATTTGTCTTTTTTCTTTTTCATGTTTTTTTGTTTAAAACAAATACTGTTAAAAAAATTATATTTAAATATCAGACATGTTTCGGACAACCCGGTCCTTCCTCAGTGATATTAAGATATTTAAAATATAAACCTATCCAAAAATGCTAGAATGGTAGTGCACAATGGTTTTCTTCTACCGACCCTTATGTATGGAAGCAAATCATGGAACTGGCAAAAGAAGGATGAAAATAGAATAAATGCAGTAGAAATGAGATCTCTTAGACGAATGTGTGGATACTCTGTGTATGATAGAGTGTCGAATGAAAATATAAGAAGTGAATGGGGTGCGAATGATGGTGTTATGAACAAAATAATGAAAGGATCATTAAGATGGTTTGGGCATATGGAAAGAAAGAATGGTAAAAAAAATATATGTGAACGATGTAAATGGAACCAGAAATAGAGGAAGACCGTGGAAAACGTGGCACGATCAAATAAATCAAACATTGAATGTCGGCCATGTGAGGAGTCCGATAAATCGACGCGCGTGCATGACACGATGTATAAATGTTGAGGAAGCGAAAGAAATATGGCAGGAAAGAAAAATGTGGCAGTCCAATCTTTCTACCTACCCCTTCGGCAGACGGCGTGATGGTTAGTTAATTAATAGTTAGTAAAATATTTTTAAATTGTTTACAAATATGATCAGTTTTGACAGATGTTATAAAAATTTGTCGAAACATGTCTGATATTTAATTTTAATTTTTTAAAGTTAGTGTTGTAAACAAAGTATATAAAAAAGAAAAAGACGAATCAAAATATGGAAAAGTTCGTGAGCGGGTATAATATTATGTTTATAAATAAATTAGAAGTAATAATTCCCACCATATATTTCATAAGAGTTTCTAATAAGGAAATATCCTTATGAGAACAATATAATTCAACAAGTCGGGCTCGGAATAAATCCATTTGTTCCCAAAGACAGATAAATATGCCCGATTTATTAGTTCGTTCATTTTGAGTATCGGGTCCATAAAACAGGATTAAATATATCTTATTTAAGCACAACACAACGACACATTGCAAAACTCGACTGGAAATCGATTTGCCCTTCTCGTTACTTTGATTTGTTGCGAAATAAATCATCTCAACGTATTTATAACTGGGTTTAAAGTATCCTGGCAAATTGTTATGTTACGTTTAAAATATCCTGTCTTATCCTTGACTCGGTAACTACTGCAAATGTAACTTTATTTAAATACCTCCCTCGTACCACAAAGATTTACCAGTTCAAAGAGAAAAAGACATAATTAAAAAAACTACAATAAATAAATGTATAATTTCGTATGAACCACTTAATGTGTAGCGTCGCATTATCATAATATAAAATAGCCAAAAATTCGCATGTCATCAAGAAAGAATACGAGAATATTTTGAATACAAGATAGTGAGAGAGGCATATTTCTATTCTCTTCGAAATTAATTCTAAATGCATACGATGCGCATGCCCCAGAACGTATATGGATTATTTTGAAATTTGTTAAGATTATTGTTATATGACTGTAGGGTAAAAAAAAATCAGAACAATTTGATGTTGTTCATTGTGAAAAAAAAGTATTAACATAACTAACTAACTAACTAACCATCACGCCGTCTCCCCGAAGGGGTAGGCAGAAAGAATGGACTGCCACACCTTTCTTTCCTGACATATTTCTCTCGATTCCTCAACATTCATACATCGTGTCATGCCCGCGCGTCGATTTCTCTGACTCCTCACATGGCTGACATTCAATATTTGATTTATTTGATCGTGCCACGTTTTCCTCGGTCTTCCTCTATTTCTGGTTCCATTTACATCATAAACATATAATTTTTTTACCATTCTTTCTTCATTCATTCTTTCAATATGTCCAAACCATCTTAATGATCCTTTCATTATTTTGTTCATGACACCATCATTCGCACCGTATTCACTTCTTATATTTTCATTCGGCACTCTATCATACACAGAGTATCCACACATTCTTCTAAGAGATCTCATTTCAATTGCATTTATTCTACTTTCATCCTTCTTTTGCCAGTTCCATGCTTCGCTTCCATACATGAGGGTCGGTAGAAGAACACCATTGTGCACTGCCAATCTAGCTTTTTTGGATAGGTTTTTGTTTGCGATGACAACTTTAAGTGCACCATTCACTTTGTTGCCTGCCCCAACCCTTCTTTCAATATCCCTCTCCACTCGCCCATCTCTTGTAAACATACTACCTAAATACACGATCTCAACTGTTTGCTCCAAATTTTCACCATTCACGCCAATGTTGCAGACTGTCATGATTTATTATTTTTCAAAAATCATTACCTTGGACTTATTAACATTCATCATCAGATCATTTCGCATGCATACCTCATACATACAATTCACCAGGACTTGTAGTTCATGCTCGTTGTCAGCAAGTAGGACAGCGTCATCCGTATACAAGAGACAGCTTACTGACACTCCGCCCATTTTGGCACCTACATCCAACCCTTTCAGCTCTCTCATACAATTGTCCATATACAGATTAAATAACCACGGGGACATTACGCAACCTTGTTTGACACCTTTATTGATATCAAACCAGGCTGTAAGATCTCCATTTACTCTGACACTAGCAGTGCTTTCTGTGTATAGCGACTTAATGGCCGTGATCAGTTTTGTACTTATTCCATATTCAGACAATATTTTCCACAACTTTTCTCTATTAACATTAAAAATTAAAACTTATTACTGAACCTAGTTTATAAATGGTAGAAAATCTTTACTTCTTTGAATATTTTAAAATATTATTGTATTTAAATACTTTTTCTAGTTTTAACACCACTTTATTTTTATTAAAACCAACCGGTTTCGCTCCCGCCGGAGCTTCATCAGTAGCTCGGAGTTCCATTTTTTGTAATCCTGACAAAGCTCCAGCGGGAGCGAAACCGGTTGATTTTAACAAAAATAAAGTGGTGTAAAAATTCGTAAAATAGTGTTAGTATTATTTTTAATAAGTGTAGGTACTTACCTTAAATAACTACAACAATTGATTAAAAGGTCCGTTTCCTTGAATTTTATACATAGGTATGGAAAATAAAGAAAAGGTGTACATCTAGAAGTGAAGAAGAAAAAGTAATAATAACTTTTATCGTCATCATCATCATCGTCAGCCATTACTCGTCCAATGTTGAACATAGGTGTAAAACACTCCCTTCTCGACTTCTATGAATATTCATCCCTCGCAACTCTGTTCCTTTGACCTCCTGTCACTCTTTTGATGTCATCAGACTAACATGCCTCTGCCCGGTTCTCGGTAGCCAATCCAATAATAATAATAGTAATAATACATATAATAATAATAAAGGCCAACTAACCATCACGTCATCTCTCCGAAGGGGTAGGCAGAAAAAATGGACCGTAACACTGTTCTTTCCTAACACACTTCTCTGGCTTTCTGAAAATGCATACATCGTGTCAAGCACGCACGTCGATTTCTCCGGCTCCTCGCGTAGAATACTAATAATTATTATAAATTAGATGATTTATAGACCACAGTTTTGATGAATTTATAATCTTAAATCATATAAAGCTATTTCCGTTATAATTCAATAATAAATATTGTTTATTAAATTTTATTTTAATATATTTTGCCATTTGCTAGATTCTGTATCCAGGCCTGTTCGAAATACAAGTTGTACTGAATTTTATTTTGGATAACGATTTGTCCTTCCGTCAACACTAACACGGCCCTCGGTGTAAGGGCATGCCACTGTGAATTATTAGGTACAAAAGGGCCATTAGTCACCTTCATATTCTACTAATTCACTATTACAGTTAGTGTCTGAGAGGAATGTAGCTTTAAGGCGCCTTGCTAGTATATATTGTATCGCCATGTTGTTCCGCATTTTGGAATTAGGGCCTCCGCATAAATATCTACTTTAAAATCAAGATTAAAAAGTTCATATTTTTTTCTAGAAACCGTTTATGTTTAACTATCTCCTTCTCTTATCTCTAACCAATTCTACACTCCTGGGTGTTAGCCTCTTCAAATTTTTATTTTTATAAATTTGACATATTTTGGCGCGTTTAGTCAAGGGTTAAATTGAAAGCTGCGCGCGCTCCCTGTTACGGAAGTACAACATGAATAAAGTTTGTCGTAAAAAGTGTAAACTAGTACCAACTGTCACATTTTATTGGGGTAATTTCGAATGAAAATATAAGAAGTGAATGCGGTGAGAATGTGATTATTTTTGTTATAGTTTTGTTTTACTCGTGTCTGCAGCCCTTCAAGCGCCAGAGACAAATGCGGAAACATCATATTCTTATATTTCAATTAACCAACCATGACGCCGTTTATCGGAGGGATGGGCAGAGAGGAAGGATCACTACACTTTTCTATCCTGACAACTCTCGCGCCTATTCTAAATTCACACATCATGACACGCACACTCATCGATTGTTCCGACATCGAACATGGCCACAAACAAACAAATAAACCATCACGACGTTTCCCCGCAGGGGTAGGCAGAGAATGGACCGTCACACTACTCTATCCTGGCACACCTCTCTAGCCTCCTCCTCATTCATAAAGCGAGTCATACACGGACGTCGATTCTTCCGACTTCTAACATGACCAACTTTTAAAATTTGATTAATTTGGTCATGCCATGTTTTCCTCGGTCTGCCTTGACTCCGTACTCCATTTATGTCATTAACGTATACTTTCTTAACAATTTTTTCTCCATCCATGCGCTCCATATGTCCGAACCAACGCAGCGATCTTTTCATAATTTTGTTCATAATACCTTCTTCCGCTCTACATTCCTTTCTTATATCAGCATTTGAGATTCTGTCGTATATCGTTCTACCACACATACGTCTTAGGGACCTCATCTCCATTGCATTTATTTTGCTCTCATCCTTCTTCTGCCAGTTCCATGCTTCGCTTCCATACATTAGGGTTGGGACCAGAACTCCATTGTGAACTCCATTGTTATGAACAAAATAATGAAAGGATCATTAAGAATGGTTTGGACACGTGGAAAGAATGAATGATGAAAAAATGGTAAAAATATTATTTGTTAACGATGTAAATGGAATAGAATAATACCGAGAAAAACGTGGCACAATAAAATAAATCAAATATTGACTGTCGGCCACGTGAGGAGTCAGAGAAATCGACGCGCAAAAATGTTGAAGAAGCGAGAAATATATGTGAGGAATGACTGCGCATTTTGCTTTGTCCGATTCGCCCAACCTAGCCAGATCAGCCAGAACATTGTCTATTATATACATCTCTGTCTAGGCCTTCCAAGAGGTCTAACTCCAGTCGGTCTAGACGCTACAGGGTCTTGATTCCTCTGGTATTTGGTTTGGCATACGTGCCCAATCCATGCTATGTATTCCTAACATGTTTATCGATTATTAAATAACAAAAATAAATGATATTTTATCAAAGTTTTTACAGTACCAATGCACGATTTTGTAAACGACTTTATGATTCCAGTGTGCTACAACAATTTCCGTTGTGATACTTTCAGTTGTAATTTCCGTTGTGCAACGATCGAAAGCATTTGGTCCTTACCCTGACGCACACCTTCAGATGATACTCAACGTCCGGAACACGCCACCGCCCCCTATCCATTGCCGCTCCCATCCATGTCCATCTATCCTCTTCAGATCGTCGGTCCACCGGGCAGGGGGACGTCTAACTCTGCGGAATCCTGTACGCGGTCTCCACTCCAGAACCCGTCTCCCCCATCGGCCGTCGGTTCTTCCACAGATATGGCTAGCCCATCGCCATTTCAGCCCGCCCATCCTCAGAGTCACCTCAGTCACCTTGGTTTGTTGTCGAATAAATTCATTTCTAAATCTGTCCCTCAAGGTTATTCCAAGCATTGCTTTTTCCATGGCGTGTTAGGCGACCTTGAATCTGTAGACTAGACCTTTTGTCAGCGTCCACATCTCGGCTCCGTACGTCACGACTAGCAAGACACACTGGTTGAATACTTTAGTCTTGAGGCATTGAAGCACAAAAGCGATCACTGCAAATTTATTATTTGTTATCGCTCAATTAATTTCGAAATTGTACGATATTTACATCCGCGTATAATTATACACCAAGAAATAAACTAAACTTAAAATTCTGCGTGATTGATAGCAATATTATAATTATATTTTCTCTTTACGCTTGGAAAGTAAATCGATATATTATACATTTGAGCTTTGTTTTTTTTTTTGTATATACAACAGGTTTCTGAAATAGAATTACTGTGTACAATTTAAACAATGAGTAATTTGCTAAATATGAACTTATTATGGTAGGAATATGCTGCTTGAAAGTAATAGCTCATTTGAAAAATTTCCACATTTATTAGCTCAGACACCTCATTTATCAGCACCATACCTCGAGTCATGTAACGACAGGACAATTGTTTTGCTATGCCCTATGCACGGAAGATCGTGTATCCTAGAATCTCCTCTATTGAAGCCTTAGCTCTTCCAGAGGCATGAGCTAGAAATATTTTAAATCCTAAGATCATCAATGTACCATTTCTTCGTGATTTTGTGTGCATGAACCTCAAATACACACTATGCTTGTATAAGCAATCCAAGATATCTTTTCTGGATTTGTTCTAATTTTCTTATCCTACCATACATTACTTGAGCCATACATGTCATCGCTTATATACCTACCATACATTACCTACCATACATGTCATCGCTTTGGGATATTAGATCGCTTTTAAATTATTTAAAAATATTTTTTAATAATTAATACGAAAGAAAACGCTTGATTTCTTGAAATTGTATTATATTTTATGTGAATGACACGTTTCGCCTGTCTAAAGCATTGTCGCGTGTGGCGAAAATCAAACGCGTTCCTTTATATAAATATGAGTTTAAAGAGCAGAATACGGTAATTAAGGTAATACATTGTTGAACACAATTAAAGGAAAAACCCCAAAATAATTCAAGTATTACCTGAAACTAATTTAATTAGCAGTTCAATAAACTATAGTAATTACTGGTTAGATAAGTTATAATTTTCAGTAAACTCGACTACCCAATAATGTCTAATAATACTTTACTAAGATCAATTTCCATCTGAACGCGTATTATTTTTAAAAAAATGGCCGGTGCCACTTTCAACGTAAAATTATGTTACTTTACTTTTATTTTTCCATTATTAGTAATTTTAATAACTCTTTAAAAATATTGCTCAATCTATTCAATTAAATTTGTGGTAGCAAACAGTTTGCCTTATTTCATTGTTTCTATTTGTTTTTATGTATGTTTTAAAATCGCTATTTGTTACCATAAATATACTTTTTTATGATGCATCATTTTTTCAAAAATGTTGTCATTTTTACAGAAAGCACTGGCCTTCAAATAAATCATAAAGATTTTTAAACGGATATTTTTATTATTATTATATAAAGATATATATTGAGATAAAACTATGTACATATTTTTTAAATAATCCATAGAAACACAAAGCACCATGATATGTTTTAAGTGACAACAAGCACGGAAAAATATCGTTACTAAGTCTTTTTTTTAAGTGATAAATGATCGTGGGCGTCTCAAAAGATCGCCATCTCGTGGTCGTAGCGTTTCGTGGAAATTGTATTGTTTCTCCTGTCATAGTCTATGGCTATCGGTGTAGAGCGTTTCACTGGAGGAAAGTGCGGCTGCATTTTCCGCGACCATAGACCGTAAAGCCTCCGCCCGGTCCCGGCCACTAGAGAAACTCTCACACAACCACCCGTATCATGTGCAGATTCATTCACAATCGCTTAATGAATGGTCGTTTCTTATTATATCAATATTCGCAAGCAATCAGATAAGATGGAAGCGTTTAATGGTATTATTATACTGATCCATATATTTTATATTTTTTGTTTTTTTAAACTAACTAACTAACTAACCATCACGCCGTCTCCCCGAAGGGATGGGCAGAAAAAATGGACTGCCACACGTTTCTTTCCCGACACATTTCTCTCGCTTCCTCAACATTCATACATTGTGTCATGCACGCGCCTCGATTTCTGTGGCTCCTCACATGGCCGACATTCAATATTTGATTTATTTAATCGTGCCACGTTTTCCTCAGTCTTCCTCTATTTCCTATTCCATTTACATCGTTAACATGTAATTTTTTTACCATCCTTTCTTCATTCATTATTTCCATATATCCAAACCATCTTAATGATCCTTTCATTATATTGTTCATAACACCATCATTCGCACCGCATTCACTTCTTATATATTTTTATATATTTATTATTGAGGGTAACAAACAGTATATATATAAATATATAAATATATATAAATAAAATATACAAAATATAAATAAAAACATACAAAAACAACAAAACGAGGCTAATTACATGCTACCAAAATATTATATAACAACTGACATAAGGTTAAATATATAAAAGGAATAAAGTAATATTTAAATGAGTTAAAAAGATAACTAGTAGTACTTGTAATAATGAATAATTAAATATGAAATATTTTTTTAAATATAAAAAAAAAAAAAAAAGGTAGGGTAACATAGTTTCATTCGCCCCGAAGGGTTGCTCAAACTATTTTTTTATAATCACTTTCATTAAAATGGAACACATCGATGTTATTAAAGCATTTATTTTACATATCGCATATCCGGTACACTGCCGCACTTTGAGCGTAGTTAGTCCGATAAGCAGTTTTTTTGACGTTTATGTTGCGATGTAAACGGAACCAGAAATATAGGAAGACCGAGGAAAACGTGGCACGATCAAATAAATCAAATATTGAATGTCGGCCACGTGAGGAGTCTGAGAAATCGACGCGCGTGCATAACACGATGTATGAATGTTGAGGAAGCGAGATAAATATGTCAGAAAAGAAAAATGGGACATTCTTTCTGCCTACCACTTCGGGGAGACGGCGTGATGGTTAGTTAGTAAGTTAGTTTGTTTAAATAATTAGAAAAATGAAATCACTTATACCATAGGTTTCCAATGGCGTCGGTCCCGCATACGAGTATATTAAACTAATACCTGGATATCTCTGTGAAGATATGTTTTCTTAATATTTCTGATTTTCTTTACTTTCACAATTTAAAAAAATATACCTTAAATATTTTCCAGTTATAATCATATTTTCTGAAATCAATACTAAAGAAAACCCCTGTTGTCTAGAAGTTTCGTTAAATTTACGGGAATGGCGTGTTTCGCGAGAAAAAAATAATTGTTTTATTTTATTTAAAAATTCATCAACTATGTAAATTTATTATCCACTTATATTTCTAGAAAATTTTACAGAAAATATTTTACATAAATGATGAATGATTTCGCTTTTTTAGTATAAGCTAATCTGAAGCATTGCGATAAATTCTTCTACGCAACAAAAGGAAAACTCTATTAAAATATTTTACTTTCGTTCTGTGCAAAAGAAAATATAGACCATGTCACAAGCGTCAAGAAGCGTAGATATAATACGTACGTCGCGTGCTCGCGAAACGATCTTAGAAAGTTCTGGAGAAGTCGATGAAGTGAACACAAACCGACAGATTTATATCAAGATAAAAGAATTCCATATAAATTCGCATGGCGGTGTTCATGTGTAGCCAGCATATCTGTATATAGGAACATCGGTTCAGGTCGAGGTTTCTGAAATGGTATTTTCTTAATCATATAGCTACATTTGATAATGCCTTAGACATGTGAAACATGTCATACGCATAAAATATAATAAAACTTGTAGAAAACAGACGACTTGGATGAAAGCATCTGTAATGTTTGTGTTTTTGTTGTTGTAAATAAATGATATGAAAATGAAAATTGACGTTGGTCTATAAGTATCAGCATTGCAGAGAGTTTTCCCTGCATTGGCGTAAAGAGCTCTTATCTCTGAGGTTCTGAGAAGATTTTCATTTTGTGCTGTATATAAATATTCTTCGTCAGCCTGTCTCCATCCACTGCTAGACGTAAGCCTCTATACCCTCACGCCACCCCTCTCGGTCTCTCGCCAGTGTTCTCCAGGCCCTTCCCGCTGTCCATACAATATCTATATCTATATCTTATACATCTTGGAGGCTATCCATCTTTATGTTCCGGATGGTTGTCTTCGACAGCGTCAGCTCATACTGTTTTATCTCCCAGCATGCAGAACCAACCTGCCTCTGGTGATGCCGGTGGGGAGAGCAATCAAACTGCCGAACATGATCGCTTCGGAGATCGATGTCTTTCATATTCGTGAAAGTACGTTCAGAAGATAAATACTCTCTTGACTTTGGAGAGAATCTTGTATTCCTAATGTTGAACCATCTCTCATGCGTTCCTGGTATTATATATTTTAAATATTTTACCTGTTCTCAATAGATGCCTTAAACTATAATTGTTGTTTGTAATATTTTTTGAGAAAATAAACTGATTTGATTTGATTTGAAAATCATCGCCAAACCTGGTAGGCTGTCTCCGGCCCAACCTAGGCTTTCCATTGGCACACATGTGCAGCTCATTGCCACTTCATCCTCGCAATGCATATCCTTATATCTGTGATCCTAGTGCGTCTTCTAATACACAAGTTGGCTATATGGTCTGTTAGTGAGATACCCAACATGGATCTTTTCATGGCCCGTTGTGCAAAATTAATAATATTCATTACTTCTCTAGTCAACATCCATTTCTCGTATCCATAGGTCGTCACACTGCATTTTGTGGCAATTCCGACTTGAAGATGTTGCCCAGCCTTCCAATTTTTTTTATACAGATGAATCGAGCAGTATTCTCCTATCAATCTCCTTGACTTGCATCCTCTTTCAAAACCCAACAAATGACCAAGGTACACATATTCATCCACCATTTCTACACTTTGATTTTGAATTTTAATATCTTTAATTGTTCAATTATAAATATATCACTTTCAAATTCCAAATTCTCATTTTAAAGCATAAATACGCAGCTCTTTCAGATTTTTTTAGTGCAGTAAGGGAAAGGTTATCTGATATGAAAATCGGTGAATATTTTTTCCTTGTTTTACTTATGTAAGAAGTATTTACATATGCTATTTTCAACTTACATCGGATCTTGTTATATTTGCATATTACTTATGTAAGTATCTGTTAATTATTAACAAAGAAAGTTAAAACACAAGAGGGACTCGCGATAGAGTTATGGATGCGTAATTTATGAAGGAAGTAAGTTAATTACATAATATCGTGTGATGCGAAGCGCTGATCATTAATTATTATGGAACACCTATGTATTAATACATGTACTCTGAGTACACCAGAGTATGAACAGGGCGATGTTAAAATATTTCTTCACAATATTGTTACGAGTATTTCGTATAATATTTTTTTTTTTAAAATCCTTGACTTAAAATGTTAAACCATTTTTATCTCATTTTAGATAAACTTGAGGCGTTAACACTGTGGAATTCCATAATAACGATTTTTTATGAATTAAAACACTGTTTTTTCGACTTTATCTTTCTTGACATGTTTCAAAGGCTTATACTTTCATCATCGGAAGAACGATATAAACTTACAAAAATTATTCCAAACTGAGTGCAAGAACCAAGAATTGTATATGTATTTAACCTAGAATTATATATTCAAGGTTCTTGCACTCAGTTTGTAATAATTTTGGTAAGTTTATATCGTTCTCCCGATGATGAAGATGTAAGCCTCCGAAACATGTCGAGAATAATAAACTCAAAAGTGAAAATAATAGTATTTTAATTCATAAAAAATTCGACATTTTTATCGAGTTTTTTTTTTCTTCTGAATAATATGTAATTTTATTTTGGATTTGCTTATATGGTTCTCCCGACCAAACTTAATAATTTTAAATTAATAGATTGATAATTATAACATAACTAACTTACTAACCAATCACCACGCAATTTGCTGAAGGGTTAGGCAGAAATTATTTATTTATTTATTTGAAATAGTACACATGTATGGTACATAACACATGTTCTAATAAAAAAAACAATTAAACATTCAATTATAATAATTTTGTTTACATATTTATTTAATTCTATTCAAAAAAAATTAATGCTTCTGCACACTTTTGACATCCTCCGGTATATCTTCTAAATTTTAAATGCTTTATACATAAGAGAATTCAGAGATTTGTTTTTTTTTTCTGAATTGGATCCTTAGTTTATTTTTCTGTCTTGTTTCATATTGATGTTCATATTGGTTACTTTTAATCTTCCTTAAAAATTCTTGGGAGGTGTGTCCATTAACAATTTTGTGTATTAGTAATAAAACGTTGCATGTAATTATTTTATTAATTACATAATTTTTGTCTCTTTCTGCATCACTTTAATCCTGGCATATCTGCTTCTCCTTAAAATTATTCTCATTGCTTTATTCTGGAGAATTGATAATCTTCGCATTTCTTCTTCATTTGCTAAAATAATGTGCTCCTTAAGTAATTTACGAGGGAAAATGATTCCGGCATATACAGTCTTGCATGTTTCTGCGCTGATATATCGTCTAATCGTCTAATTGGTCCAAGGACTGTTCCTTGTGGTACACCTAGAGCGCTCATATGCGGCTCAGAAACCAAATCCCCAACTTAACGTGACTTGATAACGGTTACTCAAATATTCTTTGAAATATTTTAAAGCATTTCTTCTTATCCCAATTTAGTCTAATGGACCGCCACAATGTTGTTTCCTTGCATACTTCTCTCGCTTCTTCTTATTCATTATAAATACTGGTTCCGATTTTGAAAATTAGGATTGTTTCATGTGGTGCTCCCGTAAATTTCTAGATAATTCGTGTATAAGTAAATTGTTTTGGTGCATTTGATTGTTGCCGCACTTTACAATAGTTAATTGTGACACGTAATACGTTAGCACTGTTTTGGTGTTAAAATTAAACATGTTTTTTCGTTTATATAAAGATTTTTGTTCCAATGACAATTTTAATAATTTCTTCAATAGTATTTTAAAGTTCTTGCTGGTGTTGGTTGGCGGAACATAAATTAAATAGACAATATGTGCGTCATCTAAAAATAACATTTTGTGTTAAATTATTTTTATTTTGTTATTTTATTTTATATCATTGTATTTTATATTATTAGTTTTAGATTTATATTGTGGATGTTGGACGATCGAAGTGATCGCGAGAGATGCCTATTGGTGGCGATGAGGTTCGCAACCCATCACACCGCGTCTCCTGCGGGGCGAAAAGCGAAGGTTGGAGTGTCACATCGGTTAAAGTGTGACAGTCCATTATTTCTGCCTACCCTTTCAGGCAGACGGCGTGATGGTTAGTTAGTTAGTTAATATGGTGTTTTACATGATTTTTCAAAAAACAATATCTAAATATAATTCAATTATTTATTTGGGTACCAGAGATAAGTATCTCATCAAGGCGGGGTTATATAGTTTGAGAGGTACATATTATTCAATCTCCTAAATTAGGTACTACTTAAAACTAGACTTAAGTCGAGTGTATAATCAAATAGTTTTCCTAGGTTCCCGGCACCTAATAGGGTTGCCACAATCTCAGAACTCGTCCAGTTAGGGGCACATCGTGTCCCGGCCTAATAGTCAGCCCTGGGGCGATGGAAGCCAATCTATACGGAATCAGTGGCGCCCCGCAATCTGTTCAGGGGCGTACCTTATTATATGTTTAATAGCTGGAATGCAATAAATTACCTAACACTTTTTATATCATAAAAATATACTAATATGTAAATATTTTTTATAATTATTCAAAACGTTATATCTAGGAATCCACTGAAAATTTTTTGAGGAAAATCAAATTAATATGAGAAAGATTTTCAAAAAATATTCAATTGTCTATCTTAATAACTAACCATCACAAAGTTTGCCTGAAGAGGTAGGAAGAGAGGATGAACCGACACACTGTTCTACTCTGACATAACTCTCGCGCGTCTTCTACATTCATACACCGAGACACGCACGTTCATCGATTGTTCCGACATTAAACGTGGTCGCCTTTCAGTAATTGATTAATTTGATTATGCCATGTCTTCCTTGGCCTTCCAAGACTTTTCTCTCCATTCACATTACTTGTACAATATATATATTTTCAACAGTAGTTCCCTCATCTTTTCGTTCTACATGTCCAAACCATCTTAGTGACCATTTCGTAATTTTATTTAGGATGCATTCATCCGCCTTAGATTTCTTTATTACTTTTTCATTAGATATTCTGTCAAACAAATTTTGATTTTATATAACAGGCCAAATTTGACCTGTTATATAATATACTCCGCTCATTTTGGCACCTACATCCAACCCTTTCAGCTCTTTCATACACTTGTCCATATAAAGATTTAATAACCACGGGGACATTACGCGACCCTGTTTGACACCTTTATTGATATCAAACCAGGCTGTAAGATCTGCATTTACTCTGACACTAGCAGTGCTTTTCGTGTATAGCGACTTAATTGCCGTGATCAGTTTTGTACTTACGCCATATTCAGACAGTATTTTCCACAACTTTAACGTAATCATATGCTTTTTGCAAATAGACAAACGCATAGAAAAATTTGCGGTTTTTGGCCAGAAACTTCTCTGTCAATGTACGAAGTCCAAAAATTTGAAAAAGTTATTTTTAGATAAATATTTAATTATCCAAAAATTATATTGTTAGATAAATATTGTATTTTTTTAGGGATTCTTGTTGGTAGATAACCTTGTTGTCTGTAAAGCCATCCACTCATCTTACCTCCCACGAAAATCTTAATATAGAAAATTGATTACCTCACAAGACGTAACCCTTAGCAACCATAAACCCCCAGAGCTATAGTAAGACAGCTGGAAACAACTTCTCTAAAACAAAGTGAGCTATGAATTGGAAGAGACTTACATAGAAAAATATGAATACATACATATTTGTAAGTATAAGGATGAGTACCTAATAATAAATTAAAAACAAACAAACAAACCATCACGCTGTTTCCCCGCAGGGGTAGGCAGAGAGAATGGACCGCCACACTACTCTATTCTGGCAAACCTCTCTAGCTTCCTCCACATTCATAAAACAAGTCATAAACGCACGTTGATTCCTCCGACTTCTAACATGACCAACCTTTAAAATTTGATTAATTTGGTCATGCCATGTTTTCCTCGGTCTGCCTCGACTCCGTACCCCATTTACATCATTAACGTATACATTCTTAACCATTCTATCTTCATTCATGCGTTCCATATGTCCGAACCAACGCAGCGATCCTTTCATAATTTTGTTCATAATATCTTCTTCCGCTCTACATTTCTTTCTTATATCAGCATTTGAGATTCTGTCGTACATCGTTCTAACACACATACGTCATAGGGATCTCATCTCTACCACATTCATTCTGCTCTCATCCTTATTCTGCCAGTTCCATGCTTCGCTGTTGCATGCTTAAAATATTCATATAATTATATTGTAATTGTAGAGGTAATTAATGAACAAAATATATGATGTCTAATGTTTAATAATCTAAACATTGTTTTTAAGTCATTCAATTACATCTCGTCATGTTTCAAATGTAGTACCTATATCTACACCTCAGAAAAATATTAACGATGATGAAGGAATGTCTTCAAATTATGACATTATAATTAAAATATAATATAAAACATGTAATAGAAAAAATTTTATGTGAAGATACTTAAGAGTGTTAAAACATTTAAAAAAAAAACGTATAGAATTCCGTGATTTTAATGCGATAAATTTAATTAAAAATTATCATAGAAAAGACTATTAATTAGACGCCTTGTAATAAAATTTCAAATTAATAACACGGTCAGCGCTCGTTTCGTCCACCTAAGACGATTAAAATCCGTCAAAAGGAGTATTCTCCATGACACTTTCAAAATTCTTGTAAATTCCTCCGTTGTGTCACGACTGAACTATTGTAATGAAAATTATGCAAACATCCCAAAACACCAATTAAGCTAACTTCCATATGCGTTCAATGCAGCAGCAAGACTCATTAAAAGCATTCCAAAAATGTCCCATATAACTTAACATCTCAAAGAACTTCACTGGCTTAAGAGTCCAGTAAGAATCCAGTATAAACTCTGCTGGACAGTCTTCAAAGCGCTACATGGAATGGCTCCAAATTATATCCGAACTCTGTATAACGGATAACCTAAATATAAGGAAATCCACACTCGGCTCGGCGAACTCCTCGGCACTAGGAATATTAGTTGAGCCAAAGCGTTGCCCTAGTACAAATTTCGGGGATCGAGCGTTTGAGGTAGCCGGTCCATCGGCTTGGAACAATCTTCCTTCACACCTCAGATGCATAAATGATCCGACAGACTTCAGATCTAAGCTGAAAACCCATATTTTTCATATTTCATACCCAATTTAAAACTTGCATATTTTGTTCTATTATACTTTCTAATCGATCGCGAATATCAATCAGAAGTAGCGTTCACATTTAGATTTAAAACACGTCTTAATGCGCCCTTGAGGTGATTACATCACAAAAACGGCGCTTTAAAAGTTAGAATATTATTATTATTATTATTTCTTATTATAAATGTCATATCAAATCAAAACAGCTTATTTTCTCAAAAGATATTACAAACAACAATCATAGTTTAAGGCAGCTATTTAGAATAGGTAAAATATAATAAATATGTAGGTAGGTTCTACCAGGAACGCATGAGAGATGGTTCGACATTATGAATACAAGATACTCTCCAAAGATGATGTCAACATAGGTTGATGAAACAGCTCTCGCGAAGTATAAAAATACAATTGTGATATATAAAACAAAGTTTTTTTCAAGGATTAATTGCATCTCAATAGAGACGAATATGTAAATTATTTGGAAACAGAATATGGTAGTCGAGGCGTTTACAGGACTTATGACCTGTCATTGGTTGGGTTAAGCGATCCCTTTATGTTTAACAACATTCACCATTGCGCCCTTCTTACGACACCAAGTCAGACAAATTTTTGGAACTTGTATATATGTTAATATGTTTTAATAACTTCATTGTTGGTAGGGACATCTACACTAGCGCCATCTATTAAGACGAAAAATAGAACAAGACAAAAAAACAAAAGTTTTTTTTAAATTTAACAGTTAATGCAGTTATATTTATTCATATATGAATCCACAACACATAGTGACGGTGAATATAAAAGAACATATAATAGTATTGTAGAAAAAAAATTGCATAGATAGTGTTTATAATTTAGTATTAGATTTACGGTTTTCGCATAGCGTGTATTCTAGAAGGATGAAGATATCCATGATCAACGCAAATATTCAACTATTACCGACGATAGAATATTTATAGAATAAACACCAATTAGCCATAATGGGGGATGTCCGAATAATGATGTAATGGCGCATACGGACATGGACACGACCGAGGGTATAATTTATTAACATAAAAATTATCCTACACAATACGCTTACATTCCGTGCATTCCCCGGAGAATTGACCGCTATACAGCCAGGTCGAAAGTCATTTCTTCCAAATAAATAATACGAATAATATATTTAAACACAACATTTATTTTTATTTCAATTAACTTGCAGTATTATCATAATACAAATAGACATTCTTCTGCTATGATAACGTAAACTTGAAACTCCGCCAGAGAATGATCAAATGCTATGTGTGGTCTGTTTTACTGTACGGGTGTGAAACTTGAACCTTGAAAGTTAACTCAATGAACAGACTGGAAGCATTTGAAATGTGGCTCCATCGCCGAATGCTTAGAGTTCCCTGGACAGACATGGTTACCAATACCGAAGTCCTGAGGCGAGCTAGAGTAGACAGGGAATTCTTATCAACTATCAAGGTTCGAAAGATCCCACATCTGGGTCATATACCACCTTCTCCAATTGGAGGGGAAAATTGAGGGACGCCGAGGGCCCGGAAGGAGACAAATGTCCTGGCGGCGAAACGTGAGGGAGTGGACCGGCATCCGAAGTGTGGAGGAGCTGTTCCGAGCGGCGCAGGACAGGGACAGGTTTGCCGAGGTGATCGCCAACGTTGGAGGGACCCGACGGGGCTTTTGAAAAAAAAGAAGAAATAGACAAAAACCGTATGTCGTCAAGAAAGTGTACGAGAATATTTTGAATACAAGAGAGCGAGAGAGGAATAATTTGATTCTCTCCAAAAGTAATTCGAAATGCACACAGTGCGCATGACCCTTGAACGTTTCTGGATAATTTTGAATTTTATTCTGATTGTTGTTGTATGACAATAGTGTAGAAAATAAAATAAAAACAATTTGGTAATTTGAATTGTGAAATTTTTAACGTGTGTGAAAAAAAATATTTACATTAGAAGTTAAAATTGATTATTGATTACGGTTGTACAGTGAACCAAGTTTATAAGGGGTAGAAAATCTTTACTTCCGTGAATATTTCGCTGGTTGCAAATAATTTTAATTAATGGCGGCCTTTGTAGCAGAGCGGCAACGGCTATGACTGTAACACCTAAAGACTCGGGTTCGATTACCGGCCGTGACAGTATGAACAAGTTTATTAAATATCTAATAGATATTGTAGTTAGTAAGTTCTAATAGATAATATAATTAAAAGAGACTGTACTTTCGGTCGGCGTATGAGCAATCACTCGTCCATCGGAAAACAATCGGATTTCCACGAGCCGCCCGAGGAAACACGATGCAAATTGAGAAGATTGCACGATCGGCTATCGATCTAAGAATGCCCGAAGTATGACACTGGATATACGACAAATTATTAGAACGTCACTAGCGGTTCGTGGCTTTATAAGATTTTTAAATATATTCAACATTTTTCTTTTTTTTTTTTTTTCTTGAATATCTGTTTACATAATTACAGCGAGACCCAAATCAATGTAAAGGATATAGTAATTATATTGATTCTCATCACCTGTGATAGGTGGCTAATCTCTCACTAGTTTATTGCCAAGTGAATTCTGCACCAGACAATGTGAAAATCACACTGTTATCGTTGGGAATCGAACCCGGAACCTTCAGTCACGAAGGTCATTATTGTACTTACATAATTAATCTGCCTCGATCCATATTTCCTTACCTTCAGAGGTAATATGAC
Source organism: Lepidostoma basale (assembly GCA_022606425.2). Taxonomy (NCBI): domain Eukaryota; kingdom Metazoa; phylum Arthropoda; class Insecta; order Trichoptera; family Lepidostomatidae; genus Lepidostoma; species Lepidostoma basale. The sequence goes on along the minus strand of JAHDVF020001589.1, from coordinate 3,321,295 downwards.
ATTTTTGTTGAGTGTGGTTCGGTGATATGGAGTCCCCACGAGGCGAGATACTCGCTCATGTTAGAGAGGGTTCAGAAAATATTTCTGAGATATCTCTACATGAGGGAGTTTGGTAGCTATCCGTGGCTTTATCCGCTGTCCTAACATATTTTTTCAAATCCTCTACATTCATATATCATGTCATGCACGCACGTCGATTTATCCGACTCCTTACGTGGCCGACATTTAATATTTGATTGATTTGATCGTGTCACGTTTTTCTCGGTCTTCCTCAATTTCTAGATCCGTTAGCGTCGTTTATATATACTTTCTTCACTAGTCTGCCTTCATTCATTATTTTCAGTGTTCGAACCATGTAAATAATAAAAATAAAACTTTGACCAATCTCTAAATATTAGATATTAAAAAAGCAATAAAAGAAAATATGTTTGATTTATTTTCTTTGTTGTAAGTTATTACCTGAACCCCAATAATAACTTTACATTATTATTTTAAAATTTAAAGTGATTCATAATATTTGTTTAAACACAAGCAAAAACGTTCCAAAATAAATCTTTATAACATCTGTCAAAACTGATAATATTTGTAAACAATTTTATAATATTTTAAATATGTATCACTGAAGAAGGACTCTGTTGTCCGAAACATGTCTGATATGTAAAAAAAATAATAAGTTAGTGTATATAAAAAAGAAAAAAGACAAATACTTTCATTATTTGTTTCATAACATACTCATTCGCACTGCATTCTTTTTTTAAATTTGCATTTGACATTCTATCGTATAAAGATTTACCACACATTCGTCTAAAAGATTTGAAAAAAACTAACTAACTAACCATCACATCATTTCTCCGGAGGAGTAGGCAGAGAGGATGAATCGCCACACTGCTCTGTCCTGGCATACCTCTCGGGATTCCTCTACATTCATACATCGTACCATGCACGCACGTCGATTATTCTGACTTCAAATGTGGCCGCCTTTAAGTAATTGATTAATTTGGTCATGCCATGTTTTCCTCGGTCGTCCTCGGCTTATTTTCCACTCACGCTGCTTGTGTACAACTTTTTAACCATTCTTCTCTCATCCATTCGTTCCATATGTCCAAACCATCTCAAGGATCCTTTTTTTAATTTTATCCATGATTCCGTCATCTGCCTTACATTTCTCTTTTATTTCATCGTTCGGTATTCTATCACACAAAGTTTTCCCGCACATTCTTCTTAGTGATCTCATTTCTACTGCGTTTATCCTGCTTTCATCCTTCTTTTGCCAGCTCCAAGTTTCACTTCCATACATGAGGGTTGGCACTAGAATTCCATTGTGAACTGCCATTTTTGCTTCTGTGAATAAATAGAAATATATCTACAGAATAAATAGAGTAAATAGAATAAATAGAATAAATAGAATAAATAGAATAAATAGAATAAATAGAATAAATAGAATAAATAGAATAAATAGAATAAATAGAATAAATTGAATAAATAAAATAAATAGAATAAATAGAATAAATAGAATAAATAGAATAAATAGAATAAATAGAATAAATAGAATAAATAAAATAAATAAATAGATAGAATAAATAGAATAAATAGAATAAATAGAATAAATAGAATAAACAGAATAAATTGAATAAATAGAATAAATAGAAATGTATCCTCAGAACCAAAAGATTAGAAGACATTTGAATATGAAGATTTGGTATATTTATGCTTGAACTCGTATTGCGTCTAGGATTGACCCGACATCCCGTGCATCGTGAGCCAAGATTTCTACTCGTATTCCCTGTACCACAATTTGCTGTTGTTTATTATCCGTCCGTTATATTATTTATTGTGCCGACTGTATCAGAAAACCTTTGAATCAGAAAACTATTATACATAGGTATGAGCCTGTACTACTCCCCAGTTCATCCATTGCCGGAGATGAACGAACGAACTTCACGTTTTTCAAAATAAAGAGACCACCTCTGTGACGTCATGGCAGCGTACGGCGATCGTGACTTCTAGAGCCAACCTGATCCTGACTTCAATACACAATACAGTCAGCTTCAAGAACATACCATCTCATGAAATAAACAACTTCATTTTCTTTTGAATTTACGCTATATTTTTAATGATTTCAATTGAGTTTAAGCCTGCAGTCGATTATATAATTTAGCATTTTTAAAGATTGTAAACATAAATTTATATATGTTTTGTGTTATTTTGGGTAACACCGTGTGATTTCTTCTTCTCGACCGATGTTTTGGACCGACGTTTTTACCCTGAAGATGGAGACTGCAACGATCTCCGAAACGTCGGTCGAGAAGGAGAAATCACACGGTGTTACCCAAAATAACACAAAACAAATTGCTGCCAACCGTGAAAATCTACGCAATAAATCTATATATTTTGAACTTTTTTTTTTTAATTTTCTTGGTTAATAAATGCCAAACATACGATTCAATTGTTGATGTTTCGAATTTAGACATTTCTTGCAAATTTACTTTAAATAACTTTAGATTGTAAAAAAAAGTACATTTTATAGATTCTCTCATTAAAATAATTCATTTCTATCTCTCCATTTTTTTTGTGGTATTTTTAAATAAACAAAAAGTGTTTGAAAAAAAAACAAGTCCCTTATTGCCTTTTCTATAAAAAATATTTATCAATAAATATATGTTTTTATGAAAATCAAATGATTTTACTGATATCTCTCGATGGAAGTTCATTTAAAAAATATATTAAAGAAAACGATGTTTTTTTATTACAACTACTTCTACATTTGTCTTTATTTCGACGGCGACCGGTTTCGCCAAGCTCGCTAGCCCAGTCTGTCGATGCTAGAGAGCCTGGCGAAACCGGTCGCTGGTGAAATAAATACAAATGTGGAAGTTGTTATAAAAAAACATAGTTTTATTTGATTATTATTTAAATATATATATTTTTAAGATTATTTATATAAAATTCTATTGCAGTATGCAATTGTGTTGTGTCATATAAAAAAAATATAGATTTCACCAACTTGGCTTATTTGAAGATATACAATAACCGAGATATATTGTTATATGTTCTCGTATATTGTAACATTAAGATACTTTTTACTATAATTTATATTGCAATAAATGAATAACTATGATTACAGGATGACATATTAATTCTTGTTTCCGTGATTTCCATTTTATTCTCTATACTTGCGATAATTTGTTATTTAAAAAATGGTCATATATTTATGCAGCTGACTGTACATTGTATTGTAAGTAGGGCCACGTCACTGTTTTCTGCAGAAGAGAAAAACTATGATTCACGAACATCTCTTCTAGAATGTATCTATTATATACATATTTAACGTTGAGCTTTTATATACAAAACATTTACATATTTGGCTTATATTGTATCATTCTCAACACACTTATCAAATGTTAATCTTTTTCGCATCCTGGTTTTATAAATATTATTTATTATGTAAAACAACTCAAAATTGAAACAGAATAGTCAAGTCCTAAATTTGGTTCATATGACTTTACGGAGTGAAGACTGGACCCTCAATGTGAACATAATAAACCGTATAGAAGCATTTGAAATGTGGCTCCATCGCAGAATGCTACGGAACCCATAGACTGACATGATCACCAACAATGAGGTGTTACATAGAGCAAGAGAAGAATGGTGTTCTTCTTTTTTTCTTTTTGTCCTGTCACACCCGACTATCGCATGCCTGATGCCTAACATCATCCCAAGTGAGGCCTGCTGTTTTAACCTCGTCCTGAAGGGCTCTTCTCCAGGTGGATCTAGGTCTGCCTCGCTTCCTCTTTCCCCCCATAGGGGACCAGTCTAGTGCGCCCTGAGCGATGCAGGCTGGGTTCCGTCTCAGAGTGTGACCGATCTACTGCCATTTACGTCTAGCGACTTGTTCTTTAATCGGCTTTTCGCCTGCCATAGTCCAGAGAACGGCATTTTGCGATACATTCTTCGCAACGAAAAATATGCTCTGCTGCACCTCACCATAAAAGAGAAGATTGAGGGTAGGCGCGGTGTGGGAAGACCCCAGATGTCCTGGATGGAAAAAATCAAATAACGGACCAGAATTAAGTATCGCAGAGAGTAGATATTAACCTTCTTGTTGCTAAGGGTAAATTGATATCTCTTAAAAGTTATTGCCTGTAGGCAATAAGCACGCCAAAGTTTTTTTTATCATATTCAACTATTCAATAATATTTTTGTATAATTCTTCTTCTTCTTCTTTTAATTGTTGTTTCTTATGAAGGATTGGTCTCCTGCGAAGTCAAATCCCATCTTTCGATACATATTTTTGGTCGTCTGCCCGGGCGTCGCGTCGTCTACCTTGGGGTTGGCCATGCATCACAATGTGAGAGAGTCTAGATGTGCCCATTTTTCTTTCGTGTGCTTGCCAATATCTTTTCCTTTTCCTCCGACCTCTTCAACCTCGCATATAACCCTTGACATTAAAATCTGAATGAAAATATTTGATATTAAATAAATAAATTATCCAACAACAACAACAACAAACCATCACACCGTTTCCCCGCAGGGGTAAGCAGAGTGAATGGACCCACACACTTCTCTATCTTGACATACCTTTCTAGCCTTTCGTCCACATTCATACAGCAAGTCATACACGCACGTCGTTTCTTCCGGCTTCTGATATGACCACCTTTAAAATTGGATTAATTTAGTCATGCCATATTTTCCTCGGTCTACCTCGACTCCTTATAAATAATCTATATACAAAATAATAATAAATAACCTATAACAGAAATAACCCACATACAAAAATACCGCGACAAAGTTATCCATTAGATTCCATTTTTATTCGGGTTGGCAGATTGAGTATCACCAAGATTTTTTTATTACTAATCAAATAACTATTTCAATATTATAATTGATGAAATTGTGTAATTCCCGTCACATACCCGAGGCTGTTATAGGGCGTAGCGGCGCCCTTTTTTCAGCCTCGCTCGTACACTCCCTGGGCCTGTCCCCGGTCCATCCGGGACTTAGGTACATTTAAAGACGGCAACAACAAGGGGGTGCCAGACTACATTTAATCTACACCATCTTACTTCTATGATCCGCTGTTCTTTATTGAATAAATAAGCATAATATATAATACATGAATATTTCAGAAACTTTATATAAAAGATTAAAACAATAATACACCACAGTAATATACAGCGGGAAGAACAGTGCTGATTAAAAAGATAAATTAAAAATTATAATTAAAATATTTTAGACGTGTTTCTCATTTTAAGACCACATTTGTGATGCCCTTATAAGGCGAAACACGTTAGCGCTTAACGATTATAATAAAACACAGTAAAATTGCAAACTTCAACATGTCTTATTTATTACAATGTAAACCTTATGGTTAGCATCCGAATATTATTCTTACATATTATTATTATTTGTTCGTATTTCTAAAGAACCATCGTTTATTACATGAACATCACAATGTCAAGCTACAATGTTACATAATCTCTACAGAGTCAAGTTCAACGAGCCATTAAATCGAAGAGAATCCAGAGAAAAATACCCAGAAAGTAAGGCATGTGCGTGGAGGCCTAATACATACGATTCAGAACCTTTTGCTCCGTGGCAAAAGTTGTGGAATTTCTCTTCGTGAAAACACTCACGTTGTTCCCCTATACGTCTGAGAGGCTTGAATCTATCTGAATAAATAAATAAACAAAAAGCACGATGTAATGTTTATTTAATGTTTAATATTGCACACGAAATCCGACATTCTGAAGACCCGTTTGGTTGGGAACAAAGGGTGAAAACAGTGTTGCAGAGTTATTTCGATTTTAAATTGTGTTCTAAAACAATTGCCTACTGCTGACAAATATTAACTAGATTTGTGGCATGTACAATTGTACATATTTAAAACCAAAAAAATTTGCTATTCTTTTTAATAACCAATTAAGTATCCTGCTCCAAAGAATACACATTTATTATATATCGCCATAACTTTGTGTTGCGGATACTTTGATCAATGTATTTTACACTTTGAAAACAACACAAAAAGCATGTTTCGGACACAGAAGCCCTTCATCAGTATTTTGAATAATATCTTCTTCTTCTTCTTTTAGTCCTGTCACACCTCCGTGGTGCATAGGGCCTCAAGAAACTTTCTCCGGCCGACTCTATCGCATGCCTGATGCCTAACATCATCCCAAGTGAGGCCTGCCGCCTTAACCTCGTCTTGCAGGGTTCTTCTCCAGGTGGCTCTAGGTCTGCCTCGCTTTCTCTTTCCCCGATAGTGGACCAGTCTAGTTCACCCTGATCGATGCAGGCTGGGTTCCGTCTCAAAGTGTGACCGATCCACTGCCATTTGCGTCTAACGACTTGTTCTCTAGTTGGCTTTTCGCCTGCCATAGTCCAGAGAGCGGCATTTCACACTGTTTGGGGCCAATAGATTTTGAATATTGAGCGAAGGCACCTATTTATAAACACTTGGAGTTTACCAATAACGTCCGCGGTAGACTTACAAGTTTCACATCCGTACAGCAGTAGGCTTTGAACGCTACTGCTGAAAATATAATATATGCAATATAAATATTTAAACAAAGTTTTGTGAAAATCTGTTTATTTATTATATTTATATTATTATATATATATAAAAACACTGATGAATGGCTTCTGGGTCCAAAACATGTTTGTGCATTAATTTAAATTCTTTTATTAAGTTCGTGTTGTTTACAAAGTTTAAAAAACATTGTTGAATACAAATTTATACTGCAAAATGAAGCTTTTGTATAATTTAATATTTCTAAATTATATATTGTATATTTTTTCAAAATCAATATGACATTTATGATGTTATTATAAAATGTGCGTTCTAAAAAAACGGTTTAAGTTAAAAATATTATTGTAGCAAATATGGTATTTTATTTATAGAAAGAAGTATACAGAGAGTATATACCACTGTAAAAAAACATTGCCTTTATGACATATTTTCTACAATCTACAATATTTATGGATAAACCTTCCTTTACCGATGGTGTGTAGCTAGTACACATTGCTTAGCTACAGATTTTCGATTTTGAATTTAAATAATGTTCGATTGGGAAGTGCGGGAGAGACTCGTGGGGTGTTTTGGTATCGTGAGCGTTAGTGACTATGGAGCGTTGGACAGGAGAGCAGCGTGCTTACGCTATTGAGGAGTACCTAACGAATGGCTCTTTGCCCATTCACGCACGACATAAGTTATCTCTATAAATATAATAAATAGAGAGTTAAGACTATTGGTATTTTTCCGTTAAATATTTACGCATTGATTCAAATGTTTTTCATTTGAACGAGCGAAATTTTAAAAAAATGATCGGAGCAACATTTCGGCGTGGATGTGACCACGATGTTACATAATATTATAATACTCGTATATTACTTTTTTTTTATCTTAAATTTATTTTTTATTTCTAGTAGGTACTATAAGTATTTTAACTCTTAAATATTATGTATACCTTATTTTGTCGTAGTTTAACTTCAATATTGTTTCACACTATCATTTGTTAATTGTTGACTATTATTTTATATTTGTGGTAGCATGTAATTGGCCTTAATTTAATTATTCTAAATGTTTTATTATATAAATATTATTGATATCACTGTATGTTACCCTTAATAAATAAAACAAAAAAAAATGTTTTTCACAATACATAGTTACATATTATATATAGCACAGAATAAATATTTTATTTTATTGAAAATCTGAGATAAATCACTCACATTTTCAATTGTGTGGTGCATGACTGTATTGTTCACACTTTACGTCTTTTAAACAATTTATGATCGGGTATATTTACGTCGTACTCTCGCTACCATAATATTCTGAGCATGAGTAATTATTACGACTTTATTTCAATGTTAACAATAATCTGTCTTTTATACTTGCCCTCGCTTATTATAAGTATAACACAACAATATATACTCGTGTATCGAGTTGGCATAACTATTTATCTATGTAAAACATTAACCTGAAAAAATGACTTTTTCGTTCTAAGACCACATATTTTTTAACCAAGACTTTTTATACTTTAAATCGCGAATTTTTACACAATTTATTCAATTTTAGTATTTCAATTCATTTGTTCTCGCTCTACAAGCAATAACATTGAATACCCAGGCACTTCTTTGTATTAAAGCTTCACTTAACAAATGAACATTCATTTATTGAGCATCCAGTTAAGTAGAACCAGTTATCCGCTGATGGTAAAATTAATTAAAACTAAATTAGTTTCGTATTAAAGTGAGTCACTAACTACATAACCTGGTCTGTCCTAGAAATGACTTGTAAATTTTATGAAGAGTTGTTGACAGTATGCTACAATGTTTAATTACGTTTCAAGTGCAAATACTAGATGGTTTTAAATATAGAAACAGAATAGATTTTTTTACTATTAAAAAAACCAATAAAATGATGTTTCTTTTTTTATAAACGAGTACTTTGTATACAACACACACTTTTTTATTGTTTCTTGAACACTGATGTAAAACTCCTTATTAAATAATTAATTCGAATGAAAACGTCAGTTTTCTAGAAGTTTTATTATATTTTATGTGAATGACATATTTCGCCCTTCTTAGGCATTTGATAATGCCTTAATTTAATAATGCCTTAGATGGGCGAAATATGTCATTCCCATAAAATGTAATAAAACTTCTAGAAAACTGACGGTTTCATTCATATTATTAAACACACTCTTTATTTATAAATTAAAAATAAAAACCAAACGTATTTCGGACACACAAGCCCTTCATCAGAGATAATGTATTAATATTAAAAATATTTTTTAAACTTTTTTACGAATGTAGTCAGTTTTGACAGATATTAAAATGATTTATTTCGGAACGTTTATGCTTTTGCTATAACAAATATTCTGAATAAATTTAAAAATAATATTTTTTTAGTTCTTATTGGAGTCCAAGTTTTATCTTACAACAAAGGAAACAAAGCAAATGTTGACGTTAAAATTATTTTATTTTTTATAATATTTTAATTGAATTATTTAGAAATATTTTTCTTAAAATAAAAGTGTAAGATGCTTGTGTATCCGAAATGTGTTTGGTTTTAAATTTTTATTTTTCAATTAAGTGTGTGTTGTATACAAAGTATATAAAAAAGAAACATTAAACATCCGCAACACAAAGTTATGGCGAATATAGAAGAAATAACATGATTTGTTTGCATCGATTTTTTTATCTTTATGTACAGAATTTAGGTAAAACTAAGTTATGTTAATTAAATGAATTTGATAATGCCTTAGAAGGGCGAAACGTGTCATTCCCATAAAATGTAATAAAACTAATAAAAATATAATTAAATAAGAGGTTGATTATTTGACAATTATTTTTCTAAAAACAATGCGTTTCAACTAAAACACTTTTCAAATAAAAGAAAACAGAATAAATAAGTATTTAAATTTATTTTAAAATGTCACACCATATTTTATATTATGTGCTTCATTTTCTTCTTCTACAGCCTATTCCCGTAATTTTCCACTACAATTCACTTCCACGCCACTCAGAAAAACTGCATTCAGGTTGTGCCGAGGTGTCGATTCAAGATCCTTCCACCGTAGTTGAGGTCGCGCTCCACTTCTTTTTGCGGTTCGCGGGCTCCAAATCGGGAGTCTTCTTGTCCATTTTTCATCTGAGCTTCTGGTTACGTGACCTGCCCATTGCCATTTTAGAGTCGCCACCCGGTGGATGATGTCAGTAACCTTTGTTTTTTTTTCTGGCTCTGCTCTAAGGCTTATTCCTAACAATGCTTTTTGAGTCACTCGTAGTTTCTTCCCACTTCGTTTTGCACAGTGTTACAGTTTCGAGGCCATAATCGTCAACCGGCAGAACACACGCTTCATATACTTCTCTCTTCACGTTGATAAATATTTTTAAAATCTAAGACTCTTTTCTGATAGCTTAGTCTATATGAATAATGCAGTTGTTGTCACTTTGTATTGTTTGTAACACCTGATGATGCCAACATCGGTTGGCGAAACAACTGTTCCAACATTCTCAAAGAGTAAATAATAAAAATTGTGATATTTTAACAGTGTTATAAGTAATCCAATGTTTTGGCGGAAACACTTTTATAATTCAACTTTATTAACTGTTTATAAAAAACAGTGTTAATGAATATCACAATTGATAAAATAAACAGCATTTTAGTTCACCTGATGATGCTACCATCGGTTAGCGAAACAGTATCTTGCCTCTAATGTCGAACCATCTCTCATGCGTTTCTGCATACGTTAATATATATAATATTATTCAAAACATCAGATTTGTATACATCGTTTAGTTCTTGGTAAGTAACCTGGCAAAGACCAAGGTGATGGGCACGGGAAGGATTGAAATCAACGTGGATGGCAACAGAATTGAGAATGTCCAAGAATATACATACTTGGGACACAATATTCGATTGGGGCGAGATAATAAAACCGCAGAGATAAAAAGAAGAATTGGACTAAGCTGGGCAGCTTTCAGAAATATGGGTTACATCCTTAAAAACCGGAAAATACCGATCAACCTGAAACGAAAAGTCTATGAAATCTGCATTCTGCCAGTTGGTGCTTATGGTCTTGAAACTGTTACATTGTCCAAACAAAGTGCCGAGAAACTATGAGTGACCCAAAGAGCCATGGAAAGAGACATGTTAGGAATAAGCCTAAGAGACAGAGTCACCGAGACCGTGGACGGCAAAGAGAAATGCAGGGCGACCACAACACCGCTGGAAGGATGATTTTAATAGACACGTCGGAATAACCTGGATGCAGTCTGCACAGGACAGAGTGACATGGAAGCGAATGGAGGAGGCCTTTGTCCAGGAGTGAATGGGAATAGGCTGAGGAAGAAGAAGAAGAAGATAATATTTTAGCTGTTCTTAATAGATACCTTAAACATGTATGCTGCTTGCAACGGTATTTTGAGTTAATTAACTTGTTTGATTTAAGTCAAAAGTAATCCTTCTCCACTGGATTTATGAATTTATACATGGAAAGGTAAGAACAACTACCTGAATTATGAATTTTGATAGATGCATGTATAATTTACAAAAATCCATCAGACTATCTTAATTTATTACATACAACTAATCTGTGCAAGTTGGAGTGACATTTTGACCATACAAATGTCAAGGATTTCGCCGCCACTTCAAATCCACGCGAATACATCTTGTATGATGTTTCATGCCTTTGGGTCATTAAAGAAGTTGTCGTAAAACTGTCACAGTATTTTGATATCGCGGCATAGGAAGATGATATATGTGTGTGTAACGTGTATAATAAATACAAATGCAATTTTTAAGGAAAATGGTTTATTCCCACCACCTCCCACTAATGACCGGCAATTATTTTGGACGCATAGCCATATTGTGGTACCTGCACAATGCTTAATAATTGAAAAAAAATGTATACAGTGTGAACCCTTCTTTTGAATGCTTCTGCTTTGCACTCGTATTTATGAATTCTAAAATGCAATGATACAATTTTCGAATTTGTTAACATTTATCAATCATTGTTGAAAAAGACCGTTTTTTGGATGTTTTTGGGGATATTATTTAGGAGTGATGCTACCAGATTTTTGCCTTCGCATTATCAATTTGACGAGAATCAAATACGTAGCTATTTATAAAATTAATGAAACTTAATATAGTACTTCTTCTTCTTCTTCTTCCTTATTGTAGACCTATGTGGTCTGTTCTCCAGAGTGCTGCTCCTCCTGTGAGGTAGATTCCCAGCTGTCCTTCCATATTTTAGAAGGTCTTGGACGAGGACGAGTCCCATGAGGCTGATTATGCAATGCAATATAGGGGTGTCTGGTAGTATCCATTCTTTGAACATGACCGTACCAGTCCCTTTTTTGCTGTCTGCTCCATCTTCTAATGTCCTCAACCTCACATATCTATTTTATTCTGGTGTTCCTCACGCGATCTCACAGTGTCTTGCCTGCTATCGTCCTCAGTGTCTTCATTTCGGAAGTCCTCAAAACTTGTTTGGTCCTTAGTTCTTTTGGTAGTTATATTATTGTATTGGGTATTTAGTACAATGTTCAAAATAATTAAGGGACAAGAAAAATACTCCATAATTATAAAAGTATTGACAAAATATATAGTAATTCTTCTGTGCGATCGTATGTAATTGAACTCCTGCTAAACTACTGGACCGATTTTGATTAAATTTGTGTGTGTATTTGAATGGGTCCCTGGATGGTTTAGATTTACAATTGGACCCAGTATTGTAATTGGCCTTCTGAGAATAATTCGTAGTATTTTTGTTTACCATAGATGGCGCTGATGTCTAATTCTGTGTTTAAACATGCGCAAATCACTTGCGTTCTTGCGTGGCATAGATTTAAAATTGAGTTCGCTGTGTTTCTATGTTTTCCATGTATGGCATGTATCACAATTGCGTAATTGAGTGTATTATTCATCGACAAAATATATTGAAATAGCAAGCAAGCCAACGTTCGGGCAGGACAACGTTAGGTCCGCTAGTGTAAAATATTTGTGTACTAACTATAACTAAGCAAATATATTTATACATTTAATTATTTTAAACATTTGAAATGCATATTAATACTCGTACATTTAAAAATATACTACATAATCAAAATATCGAAGAATTTAATTCAAAGCAGAAACATTTTAAAAGTCCAGATCGTCCAGAACATCGTCCCGATCGTCGTGACATTGAACATTACGTATTTTATTATTTTTGTCATTTTATTTTATTTTTATCATTGTATTTTGTATAATTTATTTTGTGGACGTTGGACGATAAAAGTGTGCGCGGGAGATGCCTAATGGTGGCGATGAGGTTCGCAACCCATCACACAGCGTCTCCCGCGGGGGCGAAAAGCGAAGGATGGAGTGCCGCATCGGTTAAAGTGTGGCAGTCCATTCTTTCTGCCTACCCCTTCGGAAACACGGCGTGATGGTTATTTAGTTAGTTGGTTAACATTTAAAAATGGAGAACAAGCAATAATAAATATTTGTTATGTGAAGCACATTATTAAAAATATTGGTGTGCGGTTATTAAAAATATGTTTAAACACTTTGATACTTTGTTATTTATGAAAAGTCGGTTTTAATTATTTTAGTTTGAAACCCTGACGAACCTCGCATAGTCAAAGCCGATTAGTTCAATAAAACAAAATAAAGTAGTGTAAAAAACAAAGTATAAAAGTGTTTTAAATTATTTTTAATAAATATATTTTTTTATATTTGTGAAATGTATACTTATATCTGTATACGAATCCTGGATTTTCACCTGTGGGTGGTTAATTCAAATTTTTAATTGTATCTCAATAGAGACGAAGACGCAAACTGGAAACTGAATATGGATGATGTTTACAGGACTTATGACCTGTCATTGGTTGGGTTAAGCGCACGCTTTATGTAATTACAACATTCCCCATTCCACCATTGTTATTATGATCATGCATGATACATTTTTGGAAGTTGTATATATACTCCAAATCCATACCTATCTTCACGTGTCAGTTCCAGTTAGCCATCTATGTAGATTTGATTGTACTAATTAATTTTTTTGCGTCTTCGTCTCTATTGAGATACAATTAAATATTTTTTTTTATGTTTTAAAAAATGGGGTTACCAGTCCATCGAGGAAATCATTCGCGAATTAAATCACCTCACAATTAAGTAGTGAGAGTGCAGAAGACACACGGTTATGAAGGTATCTGTAATTAATATGTTAGTTCCACACTCGCGTATTAATTTATTTATAACCGGCAGTGAAGCATACGATGAGCAAGAGAAATGCGTACTAGGATGAAAAGTTTCCTTTAACATAACATCGACTTCTTATTCACTCGCGCTTCGTTACACACAAGTTTTAAATCGCTATATATTAAATGTCGACTAGATTGATAGTGTGATTTATTGTATTTACAAAATGGATCGTAAATCATAAAAACTACTTTTTCGTATCCCACAAATGCACACCCTGTACGTCTAATTTAATTTTAACAGTGTGAGTGGAAAAAGAAGCCGTGGACGATAAGGAAAGTATGGCATGACCAAATTAATACATTATTAAAATATGGTTACATTCGAAGTCGAAAAAATCGACGAGCTTGCAAATTATAATGAATGAATGATAGGTATGTCAGGACAAAGCGGTATGCCTCTCTGTCTACCCCTCCGGGGAAACGGCGTAAACGTTAGTTAGTGAGTTTGATTTAAAGTGTCTAAAAGCATTGTTACAATTAAATTTATATATACTATTATTTTAAACACTCTTAAGTCCTGAATAAAATTAAGAAAGGGTCACTAAGATGGTTTGGACATATGGAACGAATGGATGAGGGGAGAATGGTTAAAAAGATATATGCAAATATTGTGAATGGAAAAAGAAGTCGAAGTAGGCCAAGGAAGATTAATCAACACTAAATGGCGGCCATGCTCGAAGTAGGAGCAATCGATGAGCATGCGTGTCACGAAGTGTGAATGTAGAAGAGGCGCGTGAGTTATGTCAGGATAAAACAGTGTGGCGGTACATCCTCTCTGCCTACCAATAATATGACAGATTTATTAACCACTAGTGTACCCATTTAATTTAATATGAAATTAATCTACAATTTGTAAATGGATTCATCTATTCATCAATTTGAAAGTATTCTTAAATTTCAATTATGTTATTTACTGCATACATTTTTTTTATGAATTTATGCATTTTTTTAATGGATTGTCTTTTTATGGATTAAGTTGTTCTGCCTCGAAGAAGGTCGACCACTAGCACCAAGTACAAGCATTTTGTAGATAAAACGGTTGTAAATTTTGTGGCATGGGAAGAATTAAAAATTCGGGTAGGTACCTATTATATTTACACGGGTAGGTACTCCTCTCTGAGATTGGAGATAGGAGAGTCCCGGCTAACAGCGTTAACATGTCCCTCGCATGCAGCCGAGGACGGATCGGAAATGTACTGAGGAACAGGCACCGCCCTCTGGACCTGACGCCACCATAACTCAATTATGAGTGAAACTTTCTCAAATAAACGAGAGATGTTTTTACCACCTGAATAATCAATACCATTGTGTAATATGGACCCATGTATTTTCTAATTCAATTTATGCTTATTTCAATTAACGCCCTAGGAAAGAATTGAATTTCATTCTTTTTTTTCTACTGTATTTGCTATCACTTCGGATTGTAGATTAACATTTTTTTACAATATGAATGTTGTTAGTTGAAATTTCTTGGTAGTAGTTCATTGTAAATAATGAATAAAAAAATATATCTTTTCTCGAACAACGCCAATTTTTTTTTAAACAACACAAACATTATTTTTTTAAATATTTAAATTCAAATATGTTTCGGACACGGAAGCCCTTCATCGGTGTTGTGAGTTTTTTGTAAATACAAAATAAATAATTAACATTTTTTTATGAATGTGTCAGTTTTGATAGATATTACTTTAATTAAAAATAAATATTTTATGAATTTTATATTAATTCCACTTGTTTTGTGTAATATGGGCCCATGTTGAATTAAACTTAATATACAATAAATATATATAAAAATTGATATCACAAACACTTTTTACAATATTGATGCTGTTAATTGAAATTTATCGGTAAAATTTCATTGTAAATAATGAAAATAAAAATATTTAAATAATATTTTATACAATATACTCGTATTTAATTAATTAATTAATTCCACTTGATTTTGTAATATTGACTATTTTGGAATTAAAATAAATATAATATTTTTAACTCGTTCGTGAAGATTGTGATGAAGTGTTGTGAAAATACATTGTTTTCAAATGTGACGCAATTTATTATTTTAAAAAAATCATAAAATAATATGCGAGTAAATTGTTTATAAAAAACATTAACTGGCAAACTATCGCGCCATTCCTCCGAAGGTGTAGGCAGAAACGATAAAATTCCAATTTTAAAAATTACGTGTTCTGTACAATTTTACAATTTTGATAGTTTTCTGCTATTTCCATTGAATTAATCAGAATGGATTAACATAAATATTGTTCTATGAATTTGAAGTAATTTGTTTTAAAACACCAAATTCTGTAAACCGTTCTTTTCTGAAACTGTATCCACTTGAAAAAATTAGCTCTTGGTCCCATGTAGATTCATGTATCTGATAACAAACATTACTTCAACGTTTCAACTCTTTCTAACGGTTCTGGAATGATTAGAACACAGATATTAAACAATGAGATTTGCATTTTTAATATGAATAATAAGATTATACTTACTGGTCCAATTGACCTTAAACTGCTTACTAAAATACAAAGATTTTATAGGAGCATTCATCACCAAGAAAACTTCTGCAAGTATCTTTAGCTATGTAAACGCCCGTGCAAGTCGACTTTAGTATATTTATGTTGCCTGTGCAACTTGCTGCAACATCCACGTGTCTGTTTGCAGAGAGACTTTACACTATGAAAGCTCCAGTTTTCTTGCCAGTGGTCACTTCGGTTAACTTATAATCTTCTGTTTTAACCGAAACGCTATGGGACTTCAATACTCGTATATCTAACTGTTTTTTTAAATACTGTTGTAATATAAAATATGTCACAATTTATTAATAAATGAAAAAAAATATATATATACAAAATTTCTTTATTATTATATATTTAGTGTGCTTTCACTCGTGTTTAACGTCGACCGGTTTCGGCAGCTTGCTGCCATTTCTGGTCGACGTTAAACACAAGTGGAAGCACTCTAAATATATAATAATAATAAAAATTTGTATCATTTTTTTTGTTATTTAAAATGAACTTCTACCAAGAAATTTCAATAAAAAATATTAATTGTTTATTGTTGAATTTCTATGATGTATCGTGACAGCTGTTTCATCAACGTTTAGTTATCGGAAACACAATGATGCATTTAAATTATTAACTGTTTAATCTGGAACCCTGTTATAATATCACAATTTAATTATTAATTTATATGAAATTATCGCGACAGCTGTTTCGCCGACCTATGTTGGCATCAACAAACAACGGTTGTTTGTAACACCTGATGATGCCAACATTGTTTGGCGAGACAAGTTCGCAACAAATTCATATATTATTTAATAAATTGTGATACGCATGATAAAAGGATTTAAAAATTAAAAAGTTTATTGAAGATATTATACCTTCATTATCAAGAAAATGATATAAACTTTTATAATAATACACCATCACGCCGTCTCCCCCAAGGGGACGGCAAAAAGAATGAACTGTCACACTTTAACCGATGCGGCACTCCATCGTTCTCTTTTCGCCCCCGCGGGAGACGCGGTGTGATGGGTTGCGAACCTCATCGCCACTAATAGGCATCTCCCGCCCACACTTTAAACTTTAAATGTATAATTAATAAACGGATATATTTAAAATTTAAAAACACTGATATCTTTGGTCTCGACCTCAATTCCTATTTATAAAGAATTTAAACCATATTAGAAAAATGCTTCGTTAATCCACACTTTTTGTATTATTAATCCATCCATCTAAATGAACTTTTTAAATTCGCCTAACTTTCTCTGCATTCGATAATCGGTCATAATAATACTTATATCCTGTCTTTTTGTTCCTGGTAATTATGCAGAACCAACCTGCCTTTGGTGATGCCAGTAGGAAGAGCAATTCGGACGTTGAATCTAATCGTCTTGAATTTGGACGTTTTCATTATCAATGAGGCAGTATTCTTAAAAAAAAAATTACAAATTCTGGAAAGAGTACTGCCTCACTGACGTCGACATATTTGGGTTCCTTCTGATATGTATATTTTTCTCGTTTCATGTTGTTTTATCTTATCTTTGTAACACCGTTTTGTAGCCAAATGACTCGTCTAAATATTTTTCGTTTGTTATGTCTCATTTGTGTATTATGTATAAATAAATAAATAGAATATTCAGGCTAATTTGTATAGCGCCGTTTTCGTGAATAAAATATTTTCTTACATTTTTCGTTATAATTTCTCATTTCTACAGTATTATTTTGATATATTTCTCTAATTACCCATACTTTGTTAACATGGACAATACATGCAATTAATTTTTGATCCAATTGTTTTATATTTTCTTGTTACTTTATGCTTCTTCCATAGATGAGTAACTCGTTTATGATAGGTGCTTATATTTGTTTAATATAAATTAAGTACTTAATTATGGTATTATGTAAAGTATTAATTAAACTTTTATACTGTGTTCGTATGACTTTAAATAAGAATATTTTAATTAAAATATCATTTAGTTACCTCTACCCATCTCGACATTATATTATCATATGTCCCAAATAACTCAAAAATCATTACAGCGTTACGACCTTTTATAAAAATATATTAACGTTTTAGTCTACATAGGAACATTAAATAATAGAATAGAATTGCTCTTTTGAAGAGATGATTAATTTATTTTACTGGTTCTGCTTATGTTTTCTGTAGTCCCGATTAAATGAAGTCGATCAGAATGACAGTCGGGACTTTTGGCCTTAGGCGAAACTGCTTTATATAGTACGTCAAAGTTTTCTTGGCATGTCGTACAATAATGAAAAAAAATCGTTTTTTTTATCGTTATCATTTTGTTTGTGTTAACATTTAATTGGATTAAGTAAACATTTTTAACATTAAAAAAACTAGCATAAAAGTATTTATTTTCTTCTATATTCGCCATAACTTTGTGTTGTAGATGTTAAATGTTTATTTTTTTATAAACTCGGTATACAACACTCACTTTATTAAAAAAAAATACCAAACATGTTTCGGACACACAAGCCCTTCATCAGTGATATTATGTAAATATTAATATTTAAAATATTATAAAATTATACAAATATTATAAAATCATTTTAATATCCGTCAAAACTGACCACATTTGTAAAAAAATATATAATATTTTTTATATTTATATTTATATAATGTCACTGATGAAGGGCTTGTGTGTCCGAAACATGTTTGGTATTTAATTTTTTTTTAATAAAGTGAATGTTGCATACTAAGTATTTACAAAAAGAAACATGAAAAGTATTTATTGTTTCTTGAACAACGCTGCGTAACTTCGTATTAAGTAATTAATACGAATAAAAATTTCTGTTTTCTAGAAGAGAGATTTTCAAGGCAAGATCTACAATTAATTGTTTATATAAAAAAAAATTATTTTAAAAAAATCCTTCGATCAGGCTCTAGATTAACTATTAAACTTTTTTTTATTTGAATGGTTTAAGATGAACCAGTCAGAATTTATAATGGTCACCGCATTATTAAAAAGGGTCAAACAGATATGGCGATAACTTTATGTATAATTGATATGTTTTTTTTTCAAATTTGAGTCAAATCAAGTTAAAACATAATATAATAATCTTATTCTGACTGCCGCTAACCCCTTAAGCGTATAACTTTTATTATGATAAAAGTTACATTCTTAACTTTTTATTTAAACCACGGAATGGTTATTATAATTTAATCCAAATAGTTTCGCTTGTACCTAAGCATCATCCGGCAATATTTTTTTAATTTTTACATTTATAAATAAAATTTATTTAAAAATTTTATGTTTGTTTTCAAGGGTGATACAATTATTTACACGTATAATCTTATTAAGGATTTTACTGAAATCCCTTGATTGAAGTTCATTTCAAACTGGTGATCAGTCTGTCGATGCCAGCCAATCTGACGAAACGGGTCGCTGTCAAAAGACAATAGTCGAAATAGTTATTAAAAACATAGTTTTATTTTAGAATGATGAAAGTAGAATAAATGCAGTAGAAATGAGATCTGTAAGACGAATGTGTGGCAAATCTGTATATGATAGAGTGACAAATGCAAGTATAAGAAGTGAATGTGGTGCGAATGAATGTGTTATAAACAAAATAAGGAAAGGGTCATTAAGATGGTTTGGACACATGGAAAGAATGAGTGAAGACAGAATGGTGAAGAAGGTATTTGTAAACGGCGTGGACGGAGCTAGAAATGAAGGAAGGCCAAAAAAATGTGGCACGATCAAATCAATCAAATATTGAATGTCGGTCACGTGAAGAGTCGGAGAAATCGACGTGCGTGCATGACAAGATGTATGAATATAGAGGAAGCGAGAGAAGTACGTCAGGACAGAACAGTGTGGCGTTCCATTATTTCTGCCTACCCCTCAGGGGAGACGGCGTTTGTTAATTAGTTAGTTTTATTTAATTATTGTTTATTTACAATCTGCCAAGATGCGGGGGCTCAGTATGCCATTTTACTTTTTGAGAATCATCTCATTCGCCAGACGTGCTTGTCAATTGTAAAACCAACAATAGGTTCGATCTCGGTAGCGAAGTAATTATTAGGACCGGGCTTATTCCGCCGGCAATATGCAAAAAACACAATAAACAGATCCCATGTGTGTATTCAGTACGTGAAAAGATAGTTTTTTGACCCCGAAATACGCTGCGCAGGAGCACCCTAACGGGACACCCACATTAAACAGAATTCGTGAGATTATACCATGAACATATTTGTATATACCTACATACGAGTATAGTATAGCGATCATGAATATTGCATTGCACGCTCTTTCCTCTTTCGGATATATGGACATTATTTCCATTTTTTATGAATCAAACCACGACAAGTACATATCACATATTATTATATCGTCATATTGTTGAATAACTCTTTACATTATTTAAAGCGCAAGTTCTGAATAGAGGCAGAGAAGAGAAATCGTCACCCGAGAGTAAGAAGGTTCCAACTGTCAAAAGTAAAAAACTGAGAATAATTAAGTCAAAATTTTGTTGGTTTCGGGTGTGTATCTTGGAATAAAAAGGTTCCATCTGAAGCAGATGAAACTCTTTTACCGAGAAGCGTGTAAATTTTCTCTGGTGACAGTTGGAATAATAAAGTTCTAAGTGTAAATGAATCCTTCTTCAGTGAATCGTGTGTTTTGAATGATCAGATGGAACTTGATTATTTTCGTAACATCAAAATGGCGATACTATTACATGTTTTTTTTTAATTTTACGTATAGATAAGGTTAGTAAGAACCCTTTTCACGAAAAAACCCAAATGTGAAATTTTGTTAGTTGGAACCCTCTTACTCTCAGGTGACGAAATAACATAATAGGAAATAATTTTCAATTAATACGAATAAAAACGTCCATTTTTTACATAATTTATTATATTTTATGGGAATGGCGTACTTCGCATTTCTAAGGCATTATCAAATGTTACATTACAAACAATATTTCTTTATTTATTTATTAAGGGTAACATACAGCGATATCAATAACATATATTAGAAAAAAAAATGAGATTGAAGTTAAACTAAGACAAAATGAGTCTAAAAAATATTCAAGAGTTAATAATAATTCTAATAATCATACTAAATAAATAACAATAATAATAATAATAATAATAAATTGTATAATAATAATTATAATTATAATAATAACAATAACATAAAACATGAAACGTTCCAAAATTTAGAAAACTTTCTAAATTTTTCACTACAATTATTTTTAATTTAAAAAATATATAAGTAAATTTTACAGTGATATAGTTAAAATGAAACGATAATAATATACTCGTATTGTATTTCAGTACTTATTTGCAAAAAAGGTCTCAAATGAATTTGGGACCCTCTACAAATATTAAAGTACCGATTTATAATACCTTAACTAAATATGTCATTTGTTTTATTTTTCTGGAATCTTCTTTTCTGGATTTTTCTGGAATTCTTATCTGCGATGATTGTGGTTGGTATTTGAAATAAATTTCTTTTTTTTAGTTCG
Organism: Lepidostoma basale; assembly: GCA_022606425.2. Lineage (NCBI taxonomy): Eukaryota > Metazoa > Arthropoda > Insecta > Trichoptera > Lepidostomatidae > Lepidostoma > Lepidostoma basale. Next base: position 3,299,549 of record JAHDVF020001589.1, on the reverse strand, counting down.
ATAACTTTGAACTAATATTGACATCACGTTTCTGTTAATATCCTTAGAATCTCGTTACACGAAAACGCATTCAAAATTATCGACATTGTAATAAGAATGCAAAACGAGATGAAAAATCATTCCTGGCTATAAAGAAGACCACAACAATGGAGGGGGTCGTGGAGGGGGGCGGTCGGAAGACCCATTGTGATCGTGATTTTGTTATTATATCGATATTGCGATATCTCCCGATCACATTAACTAACCAGAAAAAATCCGAGTTTCGCTTTGTGGTCGAAAGGCGCACAATGACAATCTATTTGTATTTTTGGCACCTGTCAAAAGTCGGTACATTTTCGGATTCATCGTGCTCGGAGGGTTGTTCCAAAAGTTTATAAAGGGTGTTTTTTTAGAAGTATACAATACATATTCAAAATGAAAAAAAAAAACAGATCAAAATAATGTTAATGTCTATGATATTGGCTTTATTTTATAAATAATTTTATGCCATTATTGTTTAAATATGATTTCGGGCATATGAGCGCCAAGTCCAATTTTCGACAATTGTCGTCTTTGTGGATGCGTATTATCCACTAGAGTGTACGTGGTAAAAACGATCTATGGTATTCCGAAAAACTTACTAGGTACGTAAAATGGACGTAGTGCGCGATAAGTTTGGCGAACCGAACCATGATTTTCAAAATAAATTTATACAATCTGCAAGCGCTGTTTTGACATCAGTCTTTTATCTACATCAGACTACAAATCAACTTTCAACTGTTATTTTGTCGTTCCGTATTCTATCATGATTGTGTTATGAACAAAATAATGATAGGAGCATTAAGATGGTTTGGACACATGGAAATAATGAATGAATGGTAAAAAAGTATATGTTAACGATGTAAATGGAACTAGAAAAAGAGGAAGGGCGAGGAAAACGTGGCACTATCAAATATATCAAATATTGATCAAATAAATCGAAATCGACCACGTGAGGAGTCAGAGGACGCGCGTTGCATGACACGATGTATGAATGTTGAGGAATCGAGAGAAATACTCGTATGTCTGGAAAAAAAAGTGTGTCAGTCCATTCTCTCTGCCTACCTTTATGGGGAAACGGCGTGATGGTTTGTTGTTGTCATTGTATATGTCCAAACAAATTTTCTGACTGTTTTATTTTATTATTAACATATTAAAAAAACTTACATTTTTTCTGATTTGGAGTTGTCATACAGTGTACTCGTATTTCCGTACATTCTTAGTTATGATCTATTTTCTATGGTATTTATGTTATTTTATTATAAGGATTAATTGTATCTCAATAGCGACGAAGATTTAAATAGTTTTCGGGGAACAGAATACATCTTCGTCTCTATTGAGATACAATTAATCCTTATATAAAAAAAAAATTATCCGCACGGGGTAAAATCCAGTATTTGTCTACAAGAATTTGTATACATTCAAAATGTTGTATTTATGTTATTTTTTTTATTATTTTGACCAATTAACTTCAATGTAGTTAATTTTATGGTGAATAGAAAAAAATCCAATAACTTGGAAACCATTTAAAGCATTTTACTGGGCTTAAAAACATTTCGTGATACACTCTGCAAGTGGTCACTTGCTAGAAAACTTATCGAATGCCCCTCGTCTCTGAAATATACAATGCTCCTCTTGATTTAACAATAAATTGTTATCGGAGTTATAGTTATTGCCCATTCACCTGCAAAGGCCCGTGATTCCGGACATGTTTTACCGTTACAATTTTTTTATTTCACCAAATTAATACAAAGTACCAGTCACCGAGCGCCTTAAATAGCAGTCGAATCGTAATGAATTTCTTACATTGTATTAATATTCTGAAATTCAAGATATTAAATTAACGCCTTAAGAATGAGATTGAGAGAAAAAACACTGTGATGAAGTAATTTTGTTAAAATAAATATAAATATATAACAAACACTATTTAAACTGAAAAAAATATATTTTTATTTGAAATTTCATTGTAAATAATGAAACTAAAAAAGTATACAAAATCTTTTTATAATGTATTATATATTAAATAAAAACACTAATGCTTGTGTCTTCGCCCGGTTTCGGCAGCTCAAAAATATATGGAATTGTCAATTATATAGAAACTAAAAATAATTTAATTTAATTGAAAATACTGTTCGAAACTTTTAACTAACTAACTAACCATCACGCCGTCTCTCCGAAGGGGTAGGCAGAAAGAATGGACTGCCACACTTTTCTTTCCTGTCATATTTCTCTCGATTCCTCAACATTCATACATCGTGTCATGCACGCGCGTCGATTTCTCTGACTCCTCACATGGCCGACATTCAATATTTGATTTATTTGATCGTGCCACGTTTTCCTCGGTCTTCCTCTATTTCTGGTTCCATTTACATCGTTAACATGTACTTTTTTTACCATTATTTATTTATTCATTCTTTCCATATGTCCAAACCATCTTAATGATCCTTTCGTTATTTTGTTCATAACACCATCATTCGCACCGCATTCACTTCTTATATTTTCATTCAACACTCTATCATACACAGAGTATCCACACATTCGTCTAAAAGATCTCTTTTCTACTACATTTATTTTACTTTCTTCCTTCTTTTGACAGTTCAATGCTTCGCTTCCATAAATAGGGGCTGGTAGAAGAACACCATTGTGCACTGCCATTCTATTATGAAATCGTTTTAAAATGTTTAAAAAAACTAAATTATGAAATCGTTTTAAAATGTATATTTAGTTAAAATCCACTAATGTTTGTATCTTCGACCGGTTTGAGCAGCTCAAAAATATATAGAAATATCTTTATTATATAGAAATTTAAAATAATTTAATTTACAAAAAAATATATATACATATATATTGATAATACTGTTCGAATCTTTTAATATTATTAGATTATATAGAATGGTTAAACTTCAACCACCCACCATTTTCATTTCATATATAAAAGCCTATCAAAATTTGATGTAGGTACCAGAAGATGGCAGCGAGCTGCCGAAACCGGTCGAAGACACAAACAGTAGTGGATTTTAACTGAATATACATTTTACAAATATTTTATTAATTTTTATTTTATTTTTCATTAGTTAAAACTAACTTACTAACTAACCATCACGCAGTGTCTCGGGAAGGGTAAGCAGAAATAATAAACCGCCACATTGCTATTTTCTTACATACTTCTCTCAGTTCCTCAACCTTCATACATCGTATCATGCACACACATAAATTCCTCCAACTCCTTGCGTGGGCAAAATCTTTGGTTGTACCACGTTATCCTCGGTCATTGTTTATTTTTTGTTCCGTTTACATCATTTATACATAATTTTTTCAAATGTTTCTTCATTCATTATATCCACGTGTCTAAACCAATTTAATTTTCTTTTCATTATTTTGTTCATAACACTTTCATCCCACTGCAGTCGCTTTATTTGCATTTGACACTCTCTATAATATGCAGATTAACACACGTTCGCTTAAGAGTCCTCATTTCTTCATTTCTTCTGCATTTATTATACTTTCATCCTTTTTTTTCTAATCGCTATTTACATCATGACAGCATGAGCCAAATCGATGTAAAGGGTATTATAGCTATCATAGTGATTCTCGTGACATGTGATAGGTAGCTAATCTATCGCCATTTTATTGTCACGTGAATTCAACGCCAGACCAAAGACAGTGTGACAATCACACTGCCCTCGCCGAGAATCGAACCCGGAACCTTCTGGGTAGAAGTCAATGCACTTTGCCAGTTCTATAGTTCACTTCCACAGATAAGGGTCGGTACAAAAAACGACATTGTGCACTGCCTACTTTTTGATGGAAATTTAAACATTTGTACGATTAAATGAAGATATTATACGTACCTCAAGTGACAGTATATACGAGTACTTCCGTCATATCATTTTAAAGGAACCCTTTCAAATTCTTTCCATTTAATTGTCTTGTGTATGGTACATTAGTTATTCATAATCAGCGGGAAACTTCTCAAGCAGCGGATTCTTTGAACTCGGAACAATTCGCAAATTCCCATTCCGTATCGCAATATTATTTGTCTTGCATATTAATGAAGCGGTTTTTCCATTGCATACGCGCTTCTGTCCACTAAATCAGACAAATATAATTTTTGCTTCCTTGCATTAAGAAAACTAAAAAATAATCAACTAACTAACTAACTACTAACTAACCATCACGCCATTTTCCCGAAGGGGTAGGCAGAGAGGATGGATCACCACAATGCTCTGTCCTGGCATACCTCTCGGGCTTCCTCTACATTCATACATCGTACCATGCACGCACGTCGATTATTCCGACTTCGAATGTGGCCGCCTTTTAGTAATTGATTAATTTGGTCATGCCATGTTTTCCTCGGTCATCCTCGGCTTGTTTTTTCACTCGCGCTGCTTATGTACAACTTTTTAACCATTCTACTCTCATCCATTCGTTCCGTATGTCCAAACCATCTCAGGGATCCTTTTTTAATTTAATCCATGATGCAGTCATCTGCCTTACATTTCTTTCTTACTTCATCGATCTTATATTTATTCTTAGATCTTATATTTAAAGCTGTTGATATGATAAACTGATTTTATTTGATTTGATAATACCTTAGACAGGCAAAACTTGTTAATCCCATAAATTATAATAAAACTTCTACAACACAGTCGTTTTCATTCATATTTATCATTTAATGTGGAGTTTTGTATCATTATAAACGCAATGACAATGGTAACAAAATCGAAGATATTAAATGAATATTTTTTTTAGTTCAATATTTTTTGTAGTATTTTAACGGGTACATAGGTTTAATGATATTTTTTATTACTAACGAAACCTGTAAAGTAACAAATATATTCATAAAATGTTTACAGTAACAAATTTTATTAGGTATTTCACAAACAGTGTCTGCGGAAGCTTTTAACAATGTGAAATATCCCTACAACGGGTTGTAATTTTAATTTTAATTGAAAGAAAAAGTATAGTATTTTACGACATAGCACCTTTGATTAGATACACCTCCATAATAAATTTTAAAAAGTCAAACAACTCTCTCTAATGACTTAATTCAAAATTTCATAATAATTCCACGGTACCTACCCAACTCGTGTGTATAATTTTCTCTTTTTGTAATTGTTTTGTCTGTGGATTCCAGGATCCTACCTGTATGCTAATGGCGGCAGCGGGTGTTTAGTAATGACTGATATATCTCTATCTATTAATAAGGGAATTGTACGCTGTTGAGGTTTATCACACCTTCACGTATGAATCGGACGAAACACATCAAAACATCTTGACCGCTTTTCTGGTATTGGGTTGAAACCCACACGCTGTCTGATGGGGGTCCTAAACCCAAGGGCTCACTATTTAAATAATTTTATATTATTGTCGTATGAAGCACTCAATTTGTGTTGCAGCAGTATTAAAGTAATTTAAAAACACTTTTACATATATTTTTACACCACTTTATTTGTTTTAACGAACAACGCAAAACAAAGAAAACATTAGTTTTGTCCTTCTAGTTGAATAATAAAAACTGAATAAACTTTATATGTATTTTCAATTATATATCTATTAGAAATGATCAAATTTTCTATGACCGCAAGTGGGGTCACTCCTTACATTATTTTCTTTTAATAATATTGATTGACCGCAAGTATTGTTCTGGCCGCAAATTGCACGACCGCAAGTGGCACTTTTTCAACTGATTAACTAAAAATACAATTATTTAACTATGAATCAAAAAAATCTTTTTCATAAAATATATTTATTTATCAATCTAACACACCATCTAATCGTGTCTCAAAAGATAGACAGAAATCATCTCCATGTATCATCGTCTCATCAATGCAATAAAAAAATCAAAATGACGCTAAACATAACATCGTTATTGTGAATTATCAGTTAGCAGTTATTAAATTAATTATACGATAAACCCGATTGTCGGTTGACCGTTACGAGTCCTTAAATACCCCTGCCGCCCTGGAACCGTTGAAGGGTACAAAAAAACCTTAAAGAGATTGGTCCAATGGATGCTGTAGAACCGAGTTGTTGCCAAAAAACCGGTCTTCGATACCTTCCCTGGCCGATATAAACAGGGATGGTCGAAGTCTAAATTTTAAACCGTATTATGACAATGCTATTGAAATATAAAATGTATGTAATAAATAATTTAGATCATGTTTTTATAAGTGAGAATTAATTTTGAACATAAGAAAGTGACTTTTTTGTTCACGTGAGATTTGCTATTTACACGCGAAAGCTGTTCATTGATTCATGTGAGAATTTCTCTCGGATAAATAAAGCTATTTAATTGGACACATGAAATCCACATCCAAAGTCACGCGTGCATTGCTATTAGGCGTACAAAGCTACGATTTAAATGACATGAGAATGCCTATGGATATATGAATTACATAATTTAATTCGTGTAAGTACTGTTACTGAACACACGTATAAGCCCCTTGAGATAAAGAAATCCTTCAATATTAAATAATCAGACCAATCCTTACTAATAATCCTATATCGCCAACTATTAAAATAACTTTAATGAAACAATTCAAATTTTGTTAGAAACAAATTTTAAATATAATAGTTCTAACAATTTCCTAAAATACCATACACTATTGGCAACAGCCAAAATGTCTACTAGATTATTTTTTATTATCAATTTAAAAAATCTGTAAACTTTGCAAAGCTCCGGCGGGAGCGAAACCGGTTGATTCGTTAACAAATAAAGTGGTGTAAAAACAAAATATATATATTTTTTTTAAATAATTTTTACATATAAGTAAGTTTAAAATTTACTCGTGAATTACTACTGGACTTATTAAATTTAAATATACTAATATACTATAGAGCTTTTAATTAAATTCGTGAATAAATTTTTGTCGTAACATTTTACTATTTTCGTCGACATTTCCTGGTTAGGGTTTACTGCTTAACTCACATAGTGAGGGTGGCTCCATTTGCAGTAAAAAAAATATGTCGAACTGCAGTTGACTAAATTTACAGCTCAGATAGAGTCCTAGTTCATAACATCACGTCCAATTTAGTAGTGAGGAACTAAAGTAAAAAGGTTTATAAGTGTGTGCATGTACGAATATGGTTATATGAGATGTATGAATGCGTATGTGGAAACATGTGTATATTGAACAGAAAATTAATATTAATGCTATTAGTAATAGCGATGTAAGCAATTTCTGAAATTAACTTTCTTAATATGTATTCGATTTTGTGTTTTCATACTATATACCTTCTGCAATCATGTAAAATATATATGTATAAAATATATGCTTTTTTATGATATTGCGATTAAAATTAATTTGATGATATGTTTTTTCGTATTTCAAAAGTAGTTCTCTTTATTATCTTGATAAAAATATAATCAAATATTGAAACGTTGTTAGGCTTTTAATACTTGTAGACAAATACTGGATTTTACCCATTGCGGGTAAATTGTTTTTTTTATAAGGATTAATTGTATCTCAATAGAGACGAATATGTAAATTGTTTTCTGGGAACAGAATATGGTGGTCGAGGCGCTTACTGGACTTATGATATGTTATTGGTTGGGTTAAGCGATCGCTTTATGTTAACAATATTCCCCATTCCGCCGTTCTTACGACCACCACGTCTGACAATTTTTTGGAAGATGTATATTGTATATATACTACAATGTTGAAGAACACTTCACATTTTTTATTTCAATCTACACTAGCGCCAGTTTTAGTTCAAAGTCTATATTTTTACTACTCTCTGAACGTTGTATAATAAATGTATATGTTTATATTATATATCATTACATTGTCCCATAAAGAATAATCTACTCATAGGAATACAATAAAATATTGCATGTTCATAAAATAAATTATAAAAACGATACATTAAAATATAAGCTGCAAATGTGGTCTGCGGCAATTTAAAGTAATTTTTTGGACTGCTACTGTAGTTAACCGCACTAAAGGGGTTAATCGTAAGTACATAAATTCTAGATTGTTCCTCGTAGTAAAACAACAAGTTTACGAATTGGTTGTTGAAAATAATCGAGTTTCCGTGCTGCTTCTTACTCATCAATATTGATTTAATTAAAGGCATGCATACACTTATCTCTTCCTATTACCGACGCGTGTACCAACACGCTCTGTTCTGATTTGTACCACGTCAAACGTTTGATTTGAATAACATAGTCATTAATATTTCTACTTGATCGGTTTCATTAAGCCATTAAATTTCCATTCGGAATCATGCAATTGAAAAAACACTTTGTTTACAAAGCAACTCGTTACACATGTACCATGTATTAAAAGTATGAAATGTGACACGTTAAACTTCCCTAAACGTAAAAGTGGCACGATCAAATATATCAAATGTCGAATGTCAGCCAGGTCGGTTGAGGAGTCGGAGAAATTGACGTGCGTGCATCACACGATGTATGAATTTTGAGGAAGCGGAGAAAAATGTCAGGAAAGAATAGTATGGCAGTCCATTCTTTCTGCCAACCCCTTCGGAGAGACGGTGTGACGCTTGGTTAGTTAGTTAAGTATTTTGTAGGAACGTTTTTATGAAAATATATAAGAATAGATACATTCATAATTTATTATAATTATTATTTCGAATACAAATAGGAAGTATTTAAGATTAAAGATTAGACACATTAAAATATTTTTTCAATTCACCTGAGATTTTTTATTTGACATATCATAATTACTTAAGCGAAAAATAGGAGAATTTTTTTACGACACTTTCATGATTTTTTATGCATTAAAACACTTTTTCCGGTTTTCAGTTAATTTTCGCTAAAATAAACAAAAAAACTAACTTACCAACCATTATGCCGTCTCCCCCCAACGTGTAGACAGAAATAATCGACAGCCACACTGTTTTTTTTTCATAATATACTCTTCACGACTCCTCAAGATTCATACGTGTCATGCAAGCGCATCGATTTCTCTGGCACAAAGGTCAGTAAAATATACTCTATAAAAGAAAAACGTGTTAATTTTTTTTTAAATTAATCGTATTTACAGATATCCACCGTTTTAACCTCTTTTGTTTTTAAATTTCAAAGACAAAATTATTTATAATAAAAATCCACTATATTAAGTAAGACATTAAAGTTTCTGTAAGAAAGAGCTGAAAGGGTTGGATGCAGGTGCCAAAATGAGCGACGTGTCAGTAGGCTGTCTCTTGTATGCGGATGATGCTGTCCTACTTGCAGACAATGAGTATGAACTACAATTCCTGGTGAATAGTAGTATGAGGTATGCATGCGAAATGATCTGATGATGAATGTGAATAAGTCCAAGGTAATGATTTTTGAAAGACAAGAAATCATGACAGTCTGCAACATTAGCGTGAATGGTGAAAATTCGGAGCAAGTAGATGAGTTCGTGTATTTGGGTAGTATGTTTACAAAAGATGAGTGGAGAGGGATATTGAAAGAAGGGATGGGACAGGCAACAAAGTGAATGGTGCAGTATATGTGAACGATGTAAATGGAACTAGAAATAAAGGGTAGACCGAGGAAAACGTGGCATGATCAAATTTATGAAATATTGATGTCGGCCACGTGAGGAGTCAGAGAAATCGACCCGCGTGCATGTTGAGGAATCGAGAGAATTATGTCAGGAAAGAAAAGTTTCGATTTTTTAGGACATTATCAACAATAAAACAATCATTAAGTTACATATGTTTTAAATTAACTATAGGATACATCAATATTTTTATTACGCGACGCGAGAATCTCTATTGTTTAGTTTTCATCAATATTAGAATAACTAAGTCAGAATTGCTATTTGAAATACAAATTCGATTTTTTTATTCTTATAAGAATTGCTATCAGACACATTGTATGATAATGTGGCGTCAGACGGCGTCCTTGGGGCAACCCTGGTGGAGCAGAAAACAGTCGAAAATAATATATCGCCGAGACTATTTTTTTCTCTCGCTATCAACTGGAATTCTGCCGAGGACGAGCGTGGCGTGTCATGCTAATACCAAAGGACAAAATATCCGCAGAGCCAATTTAATGATTGCGCCGAAGGATCAAACGAACTTTTGAAAGGACCAAACATTATTTTATTTCGAAGCATAATCTCTGGTGTAATCTTTAGTTTCTCTACTCGTTCGATAACTGCGCACTAATTGCAGTTCTTAGAAGGATAACATGTACGTTCATGATCATTATTTATTTAAAAAAATTAAAACCTTTTAAAATAACAGCTACCAAATTGGAGTTCAATTAATTACTTGAACAATCTGATATCGATTCGAAGTGTTTTTTGATTAATTACGCATCCTTAAAAATTCATGTATTATTGATTTGGTCCTGATTAACAATATATTATATTATTCATATTAGTGAAGGAACGTTCAGGGGACAAATACTCTTGACTTTAGAAAGTATCTTGTCTTCCTAATGTCGAACCATCTCTAATGCGTTCCTGGTATTATGTTGTGTTTTTATAATATTTTACCTGTAATCAATAGATGCCTTAAACATTTTGCTGTCTGTAATGTCTTTTGAGTTAATAAACTGATTTGATTTGATTTATTTAATATAATAAAAATCGATATAATATTATTTTATATAAACTGTTCATGTTCATTCAGGATTTTGATTCTTCAACGTTGTTTAATTCTTATTCCCTAAACAATGGTACTCGTATTACTCGTTTTAAATCAATATTAAATTAGATTACTTCATTTCCCTAAGAAATTCGGCTCTTTTTACGTATTTATTATATCCTGAAAAATGTTTTAAAAAATTGAGTATCAATTAAAACATCTGTTTTCTAGTTTTATTAAATTTTATGGGAATGACATGTTTCGCCATATAAATTGTGTATATCTCCATATTAAATAATTAATACGTATTTTGTTAAAACATCTACTTTTTAGAAGATAATTTCAGATAAACAGATTCCCATAATGACGATTTTCTTATGAATTAAAATTTATTTTTTTGTATCAATTAAATGATCTCGTATCTTGATTTTATATCGTTCTACCAATGATGAAGGTATAAGCCTTCGAAACATGTCGAGAAAAATAAACTGAAAAGTGGAAAAAACAGACTTATGAATGACATGTTTCGCATATGTATAATAAATTTTCTAAGAAAAAAGCGTTTTCATCAATATTAAATACTCTTGTAACCTGAACTATCTAACTAACCATCACGCCGATTCCCCGGAGGGGTAGGCAGAGAGGATGGATCGCCACACTGTTCTATCCTGGCATAATTCTCGCGCCTCTTCTACATTCACACAACGTGACATGCACGCTCGTCGATTGTTCCTACTTCGAACAATGCCGCCTTTCAGTAATTGATTAATTTGGTCATGCCATGTCTTCCTTGATCTTCTAGGTACTAAAATTCCCTTAAATTGCTATTCCCTTTACATCGATTTGGGTCACGTTGTAATGATGTAAAGTGGTATTCAACAAAACAATAATAATAATAATAATAAGAAACCTCTCATGATACTCCCATGTTGAATCGAGTTATATAAAAAAAAAACATTGATTTCTGTTTTTGGATAGATTTGGAAAAAAAACACCAGGCGTCACTGCAAACGCTTTACGCGTCTAGCGTATTATGTAATGAATTATATATAGTACCTGCGTAGATGTTCAGCACATACCATGTGCCCAATAAACGCAATTAATTTGATAAGACATAAGGAAAGCAGTTACATTATTTATGACCCATTTCCAAGAATCACCGACTCGATCTGGTCAAGCACCCATTAGATGTTCGGACTCGATAGAACATCGGACCATTATGTTCCGAATAAATGCATGGATGTAGATACAAACCCGAAGGTGTGTGTAATAAATTTTACCGATTCCAGAGAAAAGCTTTTATCGCGGACTCAGAGCATGCATTAGGATGTTATCTACATTAAAAAATCAAAGAGTTTGTTCCCATACACCTTTTAAAAGGTTATTTGTTCAAATATTTTCACCATATCTTTGTTGTGTTCAAAAATATTTCAATATTACAATATAAGAATGATATTTTTCGCCTTACTTAAACATTATCAACGTTTAATAATAATGTTATATAATATATCACTGAAGCATAGATAGCAGTTCACAATAGGGTTTTAGTGCCGACCCTTATGTATGGAAGTGAAACTTGGAGTTGGCAGAAGAAGGACGAAAGTAGGATAATTGCGGTAGAAATGAGATCACTTATAACAATGTACGAAAAAAACAATGTATGATAGAATACCAAATGAAAATGTTTAAAAGTAATGTAAGGCGGAATAATGAGTCCTAAATAAAATTAAGAAAGGTTAAATAAAATGTGTTGTACATATGGAACGAATGGATGAGGAAAGAATGCTTAAAAAGATGTATCGAATGAAAAAATAAATCAAGGAAGGCCAAGGAAGATATGACATAATTAAATAAATCAAATACTGAAAGGTGGCCATGTAAGAAATAAGAACAATCGACGAGCGTGCGTGTCACGGTGTGTGAATGTAAAAGATGTGCAAGAGTTATGTTAGGATAGGACAGTATGGCGGTCCATCCTCTCTGCTTACCTCTCCGGAGAAGCGGCGTGATGGTTAATTATTTACCGTTGTAATACCGTTATAAGATGGTAACTTGCACTCCCTTAAATTATTTTTATTTTATTTAAAGAAACCTAACTCTGAGGTTCTAAATTAAGATTTTGGAATGCTTTATACTATCTACAATAGATAAATAAATCATAGCTCATCAATATGAAGAAGGAATCGGGTCGTATTTAGAATTGAACAATTTTTTTCTGGATAAGAAGGCAAACTTATTGTCCTATCCTCTCGACTGCCATTCGAATTAAAATCAGATATTTTGAATGTAGCATTTGATAAGTTTACCATATATAATACAAACAAGTGATAAGTATAAACAAGTGATAAGCATTAAACGTTTAGGAATAATCAAGAAAAATATTCGTAAACTATTTATATTAGAATAAGCATTTAATAAATAAATATTTCTAAATGGCCTTTTCAAAGAGATTTAAATTTTATATTTTTAAAATAGATGAAAACTTTTTTTTTCTACAAGTTTTTTTTACTTATGGGAATTACATAGGTTATTTATTGTTTCTTGAACAATTATGTAAAACTCCATATTAAATTATTAATATGTATGAAAAAACGATAGTTTTCAAGGAGTTTTATTACATTATTTATGAATGACATGTTTCGCCCTTCTGAGGCATTATCAAGCGAAACATTTCATACATAAATATTATAATAAAACTCCTTGAAATCTGTCATTTTTTCATACATATTTAATTACATCGGTGTTTATGGTCGAAATGTACTCGTATAAGCTTTTCCAAAACACCTAAAACATGTAACCTGGGTGTAGAGAATCAACCCATAAAACAGGTCAGAACCTTCAGGTATCTAGGAATTGACCCGGTTGGAGGAGCTGACCTGAGAGAAAAAATTAATACAAGCCCAAGTCAACAAGGCAGCTGCAATCTCTGGTGGCAGTCTTTATAAACTTGACCACGTTGACGTCCTGGTATAGATCGTAGAGCTCTGTGTTGTATCTCCTTCTCCACATCTGACCATCCTTAATAGGTCTGAGAATTATGCGGAGGATTGTTCCTTTCGAGGCAGTTCATCTTTACTTCATCACGTTTAGTGAGTGTCCGAGTCTCCGAGGCTGTATGCATTAGAAAAAAAACATATACAAAAGCACATTTTTAGATCGATCGAATGAAGATACTCAAATTATCGATCTCACATTACATTATTCCACACTTTCGTTCCAACACATTTTATAAATCTGCTTCATAGATTATAAAACATAATTTTCTGCGTCATAAAACTAAATTTATGACGTCATAAAGGTGTATTTAAAAATGGAATTTTATAAAGTAATTGCTTCTTTGGATAGTACAGATTCTTTGTCTATCTCTAAATCTTAACCATCATTATCACCGCATACTTCATTTTCAACACTTTCTTTGCCTATAAAATACATTAACTCGAATATAAGAGTTAACCTTTTGCGTGATGAGTGAAAATAAATTTGTTTTTTTATTTTAAAAAACGCTTCAATGCATTACATTATAATATTACAGAGTTGTGAAACTTTATTTGATGCATTAATTGAATATTATCATAATTAAATATTTATTTTCTTAAATAAATTATAAATATTTAATATTAATTTTTATGTGTTTGATAAACACAACATTAATTTTTTTTTTCAATTTTTGTTAATCTATTTAATTATTAATTATGAAATTAAGTTTATGATCTAAATAGCTTATCATCACGCCATCTCTCCGAAAAGGTATGAAGAAAGAAAATACAGCGACACTTTTCTTCATTCGCAATCATGTATCGTGTCATGCACGCACTTCGTATGTTGTTAACATGTGAAATTTCTATTCCTTGATCTCGGTAATACCAGTTTTTTCTGACTATTCGTCTATATGACCCTCACGTGTCGATATTAAAAATGTTACTGATTTGATTGTAACACGTTTTCGTTGGTTTTTCTCTATTTCGTATCCCTTTTACTCGTACAATATAAACTTATATATACATTTATTTATTCTTTGCATTTGTCCAAATCATAATAATGAATTTTTAATTATTTTGTTCATAACGCTTTCATGCCTATGCATTATTTCTTGAATGATGTAAACATTCGATGGTGCCTTTTCATGGCGAAAAACACGCCATTATCATAAAACACAATAAAACCTTTTACGAATATTTTTAAACGTTTGATAACATTCTTTTTTTTTTGTAAAAAAGACTAACACCAAAGATTTAAATCAATGATATTGGAATTTATTTTACAATCTACAATATGATCAGAAAATATCTCATTATTATGAAGAAGGAATCTGGTCGTGTCCAGGCTCGAACCCAAGTCCTCTGGATCAGGAGCCAAGCGTTCTATCCCCTAGACGACCACCAAGTTGTAACGATATAATTTTTTAAACCCTGATGAAACCGGTCATTAGTATATAAAAAACGTGGCGTTAAAAGCTTTTTAATAATATCGATGGCTGGAACTGATCGGATCAGTTTTTATAATTCTTATTCATTTTGATAATTTAAAATCTGAATAAATTCGTTTTAATAATCAATAAATTACATTTGCATCGCTCAAAGATATGTTTTAATTGCTCATTATTATTTTAAGGGCAAGACACTCGCATCAAAACGGTTAATCGAAAGATTTGTCCGTGGGTTAAAGTAATACATAAATCATATCTCTCTTCCCTACGAGGGTCATATCGCCAGTACATAGTTACATCCTCTTGCAGCATCCCAAATGCTCCGTACTGATGAGATACAATCAACTTATTATATGCATTTTTATGAATCAAAACTTCTTTTAACTTACTATTACAACAACAAACCATCCAGAGAGAATGGACCGCCACACTATTCTCCACCTTTGAGTTTATTTTTCTAAATATATTTAGAAGCTATTTTATCATTAAGATAACTACAAATTTTATGTCGTTTGTACCAGTTAACGACTATTTTTTTTCATGGGTATACGTATCCAAGTAAAAATTATTTTTTACTGAACGAAATGATTTAAAACAGCTCACATGGTATACTATCTTATCAATGAAAGCGAAAATGGCCGTTTACAAAGGAGTTCTGGTCCCAACCCTTATCAAATCAAATCAAATCAAATCAGTTTATTTTCTCAAAAGACATTACAAACATTTTTTATATTATAGTTTAAGGCATCTATTGAGAACAGGTAAAACATAATAAATATATAATACCAGGAACGCATGAGAGATGGTTCGACATTAGGAATACAAGATACTCTCCAAAGTCAAGAGTATTTGTCTTCTGAATGTACTTTCGCGAATATGAAAGACATCGATCTCCGAAGCGATCATGTTCAGCAGATTGATTGCTCTCTCCACCGGCATCACCAGAGGCAGGTTGGTTCTGCATGTTGGGAGATAAAACAGTCTGTGCTGACGCTGTCGAAGATAACCATCCGGAACATAAAGATGGATAGCCTCCAAGATGACGGAATTCTCAAAGAATCCCTGATAAGTCTAAATAATTGGGTAAGTGTGCACCCATCCCTTCTTATCTGTAAACTATTGGTCCCCAGCATGCCCAAGAGGAATGCAGTGGGATAAAGCCACGGATAGCTACCAAACTCCCTCATGTAGAGATATCTCAGAAATCTTTTCTGAACCCTCTCTAACATGAGCGAGTATCTCGCCTCGTGGGGACTCCATATCACCGAGCCACACTCGAGCCGGCTCCGGACCAATGAGTTATACAAAATTCGCAAAACATAGGGATTCTTGAAAACTCTACCAGTTCGGAGAATAAATCCCAACATTTTCAGTGCAACAGTGCTTATGTATGAAAGCGAAACATTTAACTGGCAGAAGAAGGATGAAAGCAGAATAAATGCGGTAGAGATGAGGTTCCTTAAACGTATGTGTAGTAGAACGATGTACGACAGAATTTCAAATGCTGATATAAGAAAGGAATGCAGAGCGGAATAAGGTATAATGAATACAATTATGAAAGGATCGCTGCGTTGGTTCGGGCATATGGAGCGCATGGACGAAGAAATAATGGTTAAAAAAGTATACGTTAACGATGTAAATGAAGTACGGAGTCGAGGTAGACCGAGGAAAACATGGCATGATCAAATTAATCAAAATTTGAAGGTTGGTCATGTTAGAAGTCGGAAGAATCGACGTGCGTATATGACTCGCTGTATGAATGTGGAGGAAGCTAGAGAGGTATGCCAGGATAGAGTAGTGTGGCGGTCCTTTCTCTCTGCCTACCCTTAAGGGGATACGGCGTGATGGCTTGTTGTTGTTAATTAGAAAATATGGAGTTTTACATCATTGTTCAAGTACCTAATTCAATATTTTCATTTGGCACTCGTCTACAAAATTTATATACACATTTGTCTTAGATATATCATTTTAATTGCATTTATTCTTCTTTTGTCAGTTCTATACTTCACTTCTACACTGTGGGGAAAAAACTTGGTTTTAAAATCACAACTACCCATTTCCATTATGTCGATATACGCCTTGCTTTATTACGAGTACTACTTGATAAATTATAATTAAGCAAATTATTGGTGGACACATTAACGAAATTATAGACGAGATGACGGAAATAATGAATCGTTATCATTTTACCGAGGAAAAGGGAAAACGTTGTTTAAATATCCATTTAAATTTCGAATACTTACCTTATAATTATATCGTACGTCATTGTTGGATGGTGAAGTAAGGGTTACTTGGAGGATGTCGTGGGTTGTATGCAACATTTGGACCTGACTACCCGGGTAGGGAGGAAGTGTTAAGGGGTCGGGAGTGGCCGTGGACGGGGGCCGAGGTTGTTGGTGGCGAAAGAAGGACGGTGACAGGAAGTGGCCTTGGGTTTTTTTGGTCCTGGATACAGAACCGAGTGGGACAAGAGTTTATTAACCAGAACCAATCTGCCTCTGGTGACACTGGTGGGAAGAGCAATTAGTCTGCTGAACGCGATCTCCTCGGAGATCGACGTCTTTCATATTAGTGAAGGTACGTTCAGGGGACAAATACTCTCGACTTTAGAAAGTATTTTGTCTTCCTAATGTGAACCACTTCCGATAGTCGAATCCACCAGGCTAAACTTGCCTTCAACAAGAAAGCAAAAATATTCGAGTCCAATAACATAGACCTAAATCTCCGAAAACAACTGATAAAAACATTATTGTGGAGTGTTTTACTATACGGCTGCGAGACTTGGTGCCTGGGCGAAAGAGAGCGCAAAAGTCTGCAGGCGTTTGAAATGTGGACCCACCGACGAATTGCCCATTATTCATGGAGGGACCACGTTACAGATGAGGAGGTTCTCAACAGAGTTGAAGATAATAGGCACATGTTGAACACCATAGCGGAGAGACGCGCGAGATGGATTGGTCATGTGTTGCAACACGAATGTTTCCTGGATGATGTATTGGAGGAAATGGTCGATGGATCGATTGGCAGAAGACGACCTCGCCGGGAGACTCTAGACCAGATTTGCCGAGATATGTGCTGCACTTTTTATGCGGAGTTGAAGAGAGTTACCGTGGACCAAGAGGAGTGGAAGAGGAGATGCGTCGCCTTGCTGCAGACCAATCTTTAGATTGAGACCGGAGAAGAATGCGTTCCTGGTATTATGTTATTGTGTATAATATTTTACCTGTACTCAATAGATGCATTAAACATTTATGCTGTTTGCAATGTCTTTTGAGTAAATAAACTGATTTGAATAGTGGCCTTGATGGAACAAATTCTTCATGTCTTTACGTGATGGGTATTATTGTAAGCATCTCCATAGATGGCATTAGTGTGTGGATTATATAGATTAATCTTAAAAAGATTAACATATGTAATCAAATCTACATAAATGGTGTATTGAAACTGACATGTAAAGATAAGCATAGATTTTTAACATATATACAACCTCCAAAAATTTGTCTTACATGGTCATAAAGAAATATGTGGAATGGGGAATGTTGTAATTACATAAAGCGTGCGCTTAACCCAACCAATGACAGGTCATAAGTCCTGTGAACACCTTGATCAACCATATTCAGTTTCCAGTTTGCATCTTCGTCTCTATTGAGATACAATTAAATTTGAAAATACCTTTTCTCTCTTCTCACGTATGCATATAACGAGCAAATTCAGTCGATGCCATCTTCCTCGTAATAACCAAGTTTGACTGTATGTAAAATATGTACGTGTTTATAAAATAATCATCTATTATAGTGCAGTAACGCTAATTGTATTAATAACTATGTTTCTGTACAGTGATTGCGGGTATAAATAAAACGTTTATTGGAAAAATGATCTTCTAGATATATAAAGATAATAATATAGCAGTAGACGGCAGGAATCGTATAATAAATATTCTATATAGTGTCCATCTTCTCAATTGCACCCACTGCCATGGTTATTTCAACCGCCAATTCATCGCGCTTAAGTGTTTTATAGGATGATATAATTATTATATTATTGTTCCATCATGGCAGGAACCTATAAACTAATTAACTAACTAACTAACCATCACACCGTCTCCTCGGAGGGGTAGGCAGAAAGAATGAAACACCACACTGTTCTGTCCTGACATACTTATTTCGCTTCTTCTACATTCAAACATCTTGTTACGCACGCACATCGATTTCTCCGACCCCTCACGTGACCGACATTTAATATGTGATTGATTTGATCGTGTTACGTTTCTTCTTATTATATTTCTAGCTCCGTTCACGTCCGTTCACCTTCTTCACCATTCTCTCTTCACTCATTCTTTTCATGAGTCCAAACCATCTTAACGACCCTTTCATTCACTTCTTATACTTGCATTGGATACTTTAACATTAGATTCGTCTTAGAAATCTCATTTCTACTGCATTTATTCTACTTTATCTTTCTTTTGCCAGTTCCTTGCTACACTTCCATACATAAGGAACAGCACTTGAACACCATTATGCGCTGCCATCTTAGCTTTTTTGGATAGACTTTCGTTTGCGATGACAACTTTACGTGCACCATTTACTCTGATGCCTGACCCAACCCTTCTTTCAATATCCTTCTCCACTCCTAACCTTTGTAAACATACTTCCTAAATAAACAAATTCATCCACTTGTTCCAGATTTTAACCGTTTACACTAATGTTGCAGACTGTCATGTTCCCTTCTTTTTCGAAAATCGTATCTTTACCTTGGACTTATTCACGTTCATCATCAAATCGTATCGCTTGCATACCTCATACATACTAGACACCAGGACTTGTAGATCATGTTCATAAACCTATAAATAGATCATAAATCCAACGACGGTAATAATATATCATAATTGTGATGTTTGTTCTGACTGTTTTTCATCGCTTATCGACGACATTCGTGGCCAAGTGACAAGATCCATGACTCACACCGAAGGTCCCGGGTTCGATTCCCAGCGATGGCAGTGTCTGTCTTTGGTTTGGTGTAGAATTCACGTAACATTAAAAATAGCTATAGACTGGTACCTATCATATGTCATGAATATCAATAGCTAAAAACGCTTATGCAGTAATTGGATTCAAATAACCTGCTGTATACATAAAAAAAATAATTTAACACTGCATCCAGACGAGTGGGTCTCGGGATGAATTTGGACAAAACGAAAGTCATGTATAATGAACATGTTATCCCTAAAATCGGTAACCGCCGATGGGTCGGTTCTCGAAGTGGTAAAAGAGTAAACTCGTACATATCTTGGCCAAATCATTCAATTAGGTAGAAACAAATTTGAGAAAGAAGCCGACCGAAGAATTCAGTTGGGTTGGACGTTCTTTGGAAAATTACGTCATGTTCTCACCTCTAAAATACCACAATGCTTCAAGACTAAGGTCTTCAACCAGTGAGTCTTGCCAGTCATGACGTACGGAGCCGAGACGTAGACTCTGACAAAAGGTCTAGTCTACGGATTCAAGAACCGAGGCCGATGGGGGAAACGGGTTCTAAAGTGGAGATTCCGCAAAGATGGACGTCCCCCTGCCCGCTGGACCGACGATCTGAAGAGGATTGCTGGACATGGATGGATGGGAGCGGCAATGCAAAGGGGGCGGTGGTGTGCTTTCGGAGAGGTCTATATTCAGCAGTGGATGACAGACGGCTGATGATGATGATACAAAAAAAATTATGTGGAAAACCACAAGGAACTACCACATCAAAAAGATACAAGTGACATCCCGAGAACCAGAAAAGATGTTAATAAGCTTCAGAAGGAGAGCCGAAAGAACAAAAAAAATATTTCAAAATTATTATTTGTAGTGGCTGTCCAGAGCGGCATTAGGGAAGCAAAGGCCCCATCACCGAAGATTGGAAGTAAAAAGTGTTTCCAGGGCGGCACTGGGAAGCGAGGACCCCCGCGCCCACAGGTGTCCGGTCCGAGGCCACGCCCCTTTATGTGGAGTTTTATTGGCCATTATTTTAATGAGATATCCGTTTCAGCCATCCCTATAATTTACCTTAAGCACTACCCACATGGTCTCTGCTCCGGCATTAATGTCTCGCTCACTCACAAATTTACGAAATACGCGCATTTTTGATCGCCGTATTTGTGCATTATTTATTGAGACTCGTGTGCTCGTGTTGTGAATGTATTTACGGTTCGTGTTTTATTATGTATTATGCGTGTATGTATTTTATTACGATGATTTATGAATCACCCAGAACAAAACGTCTCCCTATTTTTTTGTCGTCGTGGCTATCTTTCCACTGCTAGATGTAGACCTCAATGAACATTACCCATTTTCTCTCAACCACCGTCTTCCCCCGACTGGGATTCTTTCGACCATATTTTTGTGGGTCGATCGAGTTTCTGAGCCTTAGTTTATTTTTCTTTCTTGTTTCATATTGATGCTCATGTTGGTTACTTTTTATCTTCCTTAAAAAAATTGAGAGGTGTGCTCATTAACAGTATTGTGAATTAGTAATAAAACGTTATATGTAATTATTATTTAATTGACATAATTTTTAGCTCTTTCAGCATCAACCGATCAAATAATGTAAAGTACAAATTTAATAAAAAAATATGTATAATGCTAGTTATATATTCCAGACCATTTTAAAATAACTTGAATTAATTATTTTGAATCATTGACAGAGCACAGAGAAGGCATTATAAGAATAATACCTAATCAAGATGAGACATGTCATGATGAGACATGGTTGCTTTTACCAGTCTTACTATCTTCGTAGGGATTTTGAAGTTCAAGAGTACATCATACAGTTTCTCTCTACTGATACTATCATAAGCCTGTTTGAAGTCAATGAACAGCTGATATACATCGACGTCAAATTCCCAGCATTTTGCTAGGATCTGCCTTACTGTGAACAATTGATCACTTGTTGATCTGTTCCTTTTGAACCCAGCCTGGTACTCTCCGATGATGTTTTCTGTAAAGTGTTTCATTCTGTTTTTAAGAATTGTGGTAAAGATGTTGTATGATGTACTCAAAAGTAAGATGCCTCTGTGATTCTCGCATTTCAGCTTGTCTCCCTTTTTGTGGATTGGACATATTATGTTCTAGGTTCCATATTTTTGTTATAATTCTATGGATCAATTTATGGAGATGATCATTTCCATATTTCAGTAGCTCAGATGGTATATCGCACCGCGAGTGTAAAACCGAGATAAGTGCAAATATATATTTTGGAGATATTGGAGTTTAAAGACTTCATATTGCAAGGAAAAACTGTTTTTTTTTTAATAAACCAATGATTTTCGGTTTAAAGTAATATACCTATAAACCGAAAATCATTGGTTTATTTAAAAAAAAAAACAGTTTTTCCAAGTAATATGAAGTCTTTAAACTCCAATATCTCCAAAATTTATATTTGCAGTTATCTCGGTTTTACACTCACGGTGCGATATTATTATGTCATATCCATAAAATATAATTAAACTTCTAGAAAACAGACATTTCGTATTAATTAAATTAGAATCAATATAAAAGTAGATAAAGCACTTTTCTATAAAATCAAGAAAAACGATTTATGCCTGTTTGCACAAGAGATGACTGCACCAAGGCAGGCTGACAGAACTCGAGATTATGCCGCTATAGGAAACCAATCAGCCACACAAATCCGACCCCCGTCGTTCAACCGAATGCGCTTTTGTTTCTTGCATCTCCGCTTGTTATAATAATGACGTCATGTTTCACGTGCTATTGTTTTATGCACTAACAAATGCAGAAATCAAATGCAATAATAGACATATTCATAAGATGTTTTATATTGTTTTTATTATATATTTTGACGTATTCGTATTTTGACGTATTAATCGCGGATGGAGCTAACCTCTTAAATCTCTGAAACTCTTTGGTGATTTTCGAATTCCTTTAAGATAAATGCATATCGGCTGTAAGCATACTATTTACACCAGGCCAAAGACAGTGTGACAACCACACTGCCATCGGCGGGAATCGAACCTGGGACCTTCGGTATGGCAGTCAGAGCTCTTGCCGCTCTGCCACGAAGGTCGTCATATATTAGTGAAAGTAAGTTCAGAGGACAAATACTCCTGACTTGACTTGACATACCTCTCTTGATTCTTCTACATTCATACGTACATTCGTACGCTCGTTGATTTTTCCAACTTCGAATGTGGCCTCCTTTTAGTATTTGATTAATTTTGGTCTTGCCATGCTTTCCTCGGTCTTCCGCGACTTCTCTTTTCACTTACCCTGCTTGTATACAACATTTTAACCATTCTTCTTTCGTTCATTCGTTCCATATGTCCAAACAATCTCAGGGATCATTTATTTAATTTTACTTGTGATGCAATCATCTCCTTACATTTCTTTCTTATTTCATCGTTCGATATTCTATGAAATATCGTTTTCTCACAGATTCTTCTGAGTAATCTCATTTCTACGGTATTTATCCTACTTTCGACCATTTTTATGTATGCAACAGGTCGTTTGAACCCAATTATTGATTCTCGTGACATGTGATAGGTAGCCAATCTATCGCCATTTTATTGTCACGTAAATTTTACACCATACCAAAGACAGTGTGACAATCACACTGCCATCGCCGGGAATCGAACCCGGGACCTTCAGTATGGAAGTCCGAGCTCTTACCACTCTGCCACTTCTTCTTTTTCTTCTTCCTCAGCCTATTCCCGTCCACTCCTGGACAAAGGCCTCCTCCATTTGTTTCCATGTCATTCTGTCCTGTGCAGACTGCATCCAGGTTATTCCGACGTGTCTGTTCAGATCATCCTTTCACCGTAGTTGCGGTCGCCCCGCACTTCTCTTCGCCGTCCACGGTCTCCAAGTCAGCAGTCTTCTTGTCCATTTTTCATCTGAGCTTCTGGCTACGTGACCCGCCCATCGCTATTTTAGAGTCGCCACCCGGTGGATGATGTCAGTGACCTTTGTTTTTTCTCTCACCGTATCGTTTCTGACTGTCTCTTAGGCTTATTCGTAACATGGTTCTTTCCACGGCTCTTTGGGTCACTCGCAATTTCTCGGTACTTTTTTTGGACAATTTAACAGTTTCAAGAACATAAGTACTAACTGGCAGAACGCAGGCTTCATAGAACAATCTGCCACGAAGGTCGTCAATTATGCCAGTTAGTCAGTTAAGCCAGATCCAAGCTTCAAAGTAAATTTTTTTAAAGCTAATTAATTATCCGTTCAATTATTTGTTTTGCTTCCTTAAAAAAGAACCTTGTTCACCTTTTAGACGCCCATGCCGCGTGTTCACCCATAATTCTGTGTAAGCATCTAAAGGGATATTTAAACTAAGAAAAAATATTCGGCGGCGATTTAAAACTTTTCCATTGGAATTAATTTAATAGCGGAACCCTAAAAAGGTACAATTTTCCGCCTTTCATCTGCCGTCTGATGAAATGATAACTCAGCTGTAAGGCACGTGTATCGCATACAAATGGATCAGGTTCGATTGTTGTACATTTATCTTAACGCGGCGTTCTGTCTGCGCGTTGACAAATTCCGTAAACAGGGGATCGAATATTGCACACATTAAAAAAAACATGTTGCTTTTTTAAAGTATATACACGAGTTTTTAGTGTTTAATTAACTTAATATTAATTCCTTATTATGAAACCAAACGCTCACGTGGCTGTTTATATAATTTTTATTAAACAGAAGGATTTTATGGAATCCTTAAATTATTTTGTTTTTAAATACAATAACATAAATTAAACGTCTGTTTTCAAGATATTTTATTATATTTTATGGGAATGGCATATTTCGGCTTGCTAAGGCATTAACAAATATATATATTTTAAATCGATGTCGATGGGCATTTTAAATTAGATACAAGAGTTCCAGTTTTTTTTATTAATTTGATTCTTATTCATAATAATAATTTAAAGCATTGGAAATTAAGAAAGCCCTTTTCCCCATATTTCCCATTGTCCCATTTTAGCCATGTTCCCCAATGAAAATAATTTTAAATATTACCGTAAAAATAAATAAACAAAATTTAACTCCCCTGTCCGGCACTAAAATCTGAATTAGAAATACTCCATTATTTTTCCCTAATGAGCATGACTCGCCGTTCTTACGTCTATTCACATACCCCTCTTTCTCCACTCTAGTTTATATTCCACTCTAGTTTACACCCCTGATTGTAAACCAAAACCGTTTGGTGTTACCAAATAAAGTGGTTTTTATACAAATACTAAAATTGTATTTATTATTTTATTTTTAAAAAATATTTGTTACAAGATGGAAAGGAATAGTGATTAAAAATAATCTCAAGTCACATATTTATATCTCTAGAAATTCTTATAAAACCACCATGTTTTTATTCGGTTTATACCATATATGGGAGTCAGTATTATGTATGGTCTTTTATAATATGAATAGCTATTTTAATTTCCGAACATAATTCAAATAAAACTACGCTTATAAGCGTACATTAAAATTATAAAAAAGTTACTTTAACATCTATAGAACGAAATAATTGATACATGTTTTGTGTTTTTTGATTTGTTTGAAAATAAGCGAGGAATTAATTATCAATATATTTATATAAGTAAGTACAGATAAAGTAGAAATTCTCATCACTTGATTGCGAGGCGCATACTTAATTTTCCTGTACAATTCTCTTAGGAATCCAAACCAGCATTCATCAAGCAGATAAGTGCTTTGTTCTTACAAGATTCATGCGTCTTCGTCTCTTGACATCGTATTCCATCAGTCACTGGGAGAGAATGATAAATACCCTATTTAAGATTACCTATCCTTAATACCAATGCAGAGATTTCTGCGCTTTATTAGAATGGGCTTGAGGGTATGACAGAAACGTATTACTCGAAGCAAAAAAGGATTCAATAAATTAGTCGGAAGGACTAAACGTTCTTGTTCAATTGATTACTTCCTGAGAATCAGGTAAATGGCAAACAGACATGGCATTGCGTAGGTACACTTGACATTAAACGTTCTTTATTTATTTATATGGCGCTAAGACTTATTTAACTTCAATACTATCAGTTAGGTTAGTTAGTTATTTTAACTAACTAACTAACTACCCATCACCTCATCTCTCCGAATGGGTAGGCAAAAATAATGGACTGCCACACTTTAACGGATGCAGCACTCCATCCTTCTCTTTTCGCCCCCGCGGGAGACACGGTGAAGCCGAGCCATAGAGGGCTCCCTCCGCTTACCCGAAGCTGTTAAAGGCGCAGCGGCGCATTTCGTCAGCTTCACTCGTGCACTCCCTAGGCCCGTCCCCCGTCCATGCGGGACTTACGTTAAAAAATATATATATGTGCGAGTATATTTGCAACCATGGGGGACCCAGACCACATTTAAGCTACGCTACTCTCCCTCGATGTCCTTCCGTACATACATAGCAATACAACAGCAAAAGAAAATACACAATTGATACATAAATAACATATGTTAGAGAAAGAATAAAAAAAAAGAAATAATGCACAGCAGGAGGCACAGGAGGGAGGGCGGGGACAAAATGCAGGATGGGGGAAACAAGGAAATTTATTTAATATGTGGAATAGGGAAGGTAACATAGGATGTTCATACTATATATATTTAAGAGAAGAAAAATAATGAAATTGAAAAATAATCACAATATAATAAAATTATTATGGTTTCCAATTATGACGGAGAACAAATAACGTTTTTTTTTTAATTGTGAAGGGTTTGCTCCCTTTAAGTATATTTCTGAGGTAATATAAAATTTCTATAAAATTTCTGAGGTATCTCTACATGAGGGAGTATGGTAGCTATCCTTGGCTCTATCCCACGGCATTTCTTTTGGGAATGCTCGGAACCAATTCTCTACAGCTTCGAAGAGATGGACATCTAATTACCCATTTCTTTAGATTAATTAGGGGATACTTCGAGAACTCGGCCGTACTGGAGGGTGTTCGGCTTTTTGTCCCCGATAGATATCTCCGACAGCGACAGCACAGATTGTTTTACCTACCGGCTGCCAGAACCAATCTGCCTCTGGTGACACCGGTGGGAAGAGCAATTAGTCTGCTGAACGCGGTCTCCTCGGAAATCGACTTCTTTTATGTTAGTGAAAGTACGTTCAGAAGGCAAATACTCTTAATTCTGGAGAGTATCGTAAAACTATCATACTTGTGAAGACTTGTACTCATGTGCTGTTGGCACACGCGCATATCCCTAAAGGCTTGTACTTTTTAGGTACATTACTTTTTCTCAAACGCGTACGTGATACGGGATAGCGCAGAATGATACAGTCAAAGTGTGCGTAACACGTACGTTCATATGCATAGGACGGTTACTGATCCTTTCATTATTTTGTTCATAACACCATCATTCGCATCGCATTCACTTCTTATATTTTTATTTGACACTCTATCATACAGAGTATTATTTTCACATTCGTCTGAAAGATCTCATTTCTACTACATTTATTCTACTCACATCCTTCTTTTGCCAGTTCCATGCTTCGCTTCCATACATAAGGGTCCATATCATGTCGTATGATTTTTCTAAAGTAATAAATAATTCGTTCTTCATCTTCGTCATGTCAATGGCAACTCAGTCAGATAACATTATAACGGTCACCGCATGAGATCCAATATTCTCTGATGGAAGAGCGAGTGCAGAAAAAAAATGCGCTTTCTTTACCTCAGGGAGCACGGTTATTAACTACCCGTGGCTCTTTCCGACTGAATTATTGCTAGGCATTCCAAGTTACCAATCATTGGGGAAAAAGAGGAATATATATATAGAGAGTTAACTTCTTCCAGCCGATTAAACAAATAAAACGGATGTCCTGAGTGATGTTCCTGATAATTACTTTCGTCAAATACAGCACAGATTGTTTTATTTCCCACCCCGCAGAACCAACCTGCCAATGGTTATGGCTGTGGGTAGAGCAATCTCTTTGCTTAATCGGTTGCTTCGGAATTCACGGAATGGCACCAGCCTATATATCTGAACTTTGTGTTGCTGATAGCCCAAACTTGCGGCAATCTACGCTTCGATCAGCAAACTCGGCAATAGGCAGATTAGTTGAGCCAAAACGCAACCCCCGAACAAATTTCGGAGATCGGGCTTTCGCAGTGGCAGGTCTGTCCGCCTTGAATATGCTTCCTGCACGCCTCAGATGCATTGACAATCCGACAGATTAAATCTCACCTAAAAACCCACATTTTCAAAATATCACATAAAATGTAAACGACTGCTGTCTGCTTACTGGTGTCACATGCAGGTCTCATGACTAAAAACATTGTCAAAGCGCCCTTGAGGTGAGCTATTCACGAAAACGGCGCTCTGCAGATTAGCCTAATTATTATTAAGGACTTGTTTCATAACATGCAATTTTTTCATTTAATATTATTATTATTATTTTGTTGAATCGCTCTTTACATCATGACAGCATGAGCCAAATCGATGTAAAGGGTATAGCTATCATAGTGATTCTCGTCACATGTGATAGGTAGCTAATCTATCGCTATTTAATTGTCACGTGAATTCCACACCAGACCAAAGACAGTGTGACAATCACACTGCCCTCGCCGGGAATCGTACCCGGAACCTTCGGGGTGGCAGTCAATGCACTTACCACTTGGCCACGAAGGTTGTCTATTGTATGGTCTATTGTATAGTTAAATTCAGAAAAATTTTACATAAATATTTGAAGATTATTTTTGTATAGAATCATGTTTACCACCCCTGATCTGTATGTATATAAAGGACTAAGTTTACAATAGTGTTACCAGTCTGTCGATGCCAGCGAGCCTGGCGAAACCGGTCGCTGTCTAAATAAAGACAAAAGTGGAAGTAGTTAAAAACATCGTTTTATTTAATTATTATTGTATGGTGCTTTAATATTGATTAATGGCGTTAATATTGAAGAGATAAAAGATATAAAGATGACAGTTTTTGTACAAACTATTATAATGAAGTATTTCTACAGGAAATGATTCATCACTCGGTAGTCGGGAATGCGGGAATATGACGCTAAAATAAAAAGATGACATTGAGAGATGATACTCTCATTTTAAATATCGCGTTCCAAGGAGGTGTAAAGGTTAAACGAAAGGGAAGAAACCAAATCATTCATCTCTCGTCATTAAACACGGCTAAGCGGCTATTAGTATTCTGTCTAGGAGCATAAAGGAGAGTGATCATTCCAGTTATCCCCTCCTGGATCGCAGGGTCTGTTTACCTACATGTAGCATAAGAGGCATCGATGGAAAAAGACATTATACCCAGATCAAAAAATATATATAATTATCATGTATTGATATACTGTATAGAAGATATTTCATTTGCGTTATCAATTTCGCAAATCAAATTTTCTCGAAGATGTTTTAATAATAATAAAAATAATGTTATTTTGGTCCTGTCACACTTCTGTGGTGCATAGGGCCTCAAGGAACGTTCTCCACCCGACTTTATCTAATGCCTAACAAATAATAATAATAATAGTAGAAATAATAATAATATTAATAATAATAATAATAATAATAATAATAATAATAATGATAATAATAATAATAATATTAATAATAATAACAATAATAACTATAATAATAAAAATAGTAATAACAATGACTATAATAAAATAATTATCATAATAATAATTATTATAATAGCAATAAAATAATAAAAAGAATGATAATAATAATAATATAAGTTCCAATAATAATCGTCCATGTCAACATGTGCAACATCGAAAAAAACATTATGTGTTATTACATTATGTGCTAAATTAAAAAACGGTGGATACGTGGAACATAAATTAAATAGACAATACGTGCATCATCTAAAAATAACATTTTGTGTTAAATTATTTTTATTTTGTTATTTTATTTTATATCATTGTATTTTATATTAATTGTTTTAGATTTATTTTGTAGGTGTTGGACGATCGAAGTGTGCGCGGGAGATGCCTATTGGTTGCGATGAGGTTCGCAACCCATCACACCGCGTCTCCGGCGGGGCGAAAAGAGAAGGATGGAGTGCCGCATCAGTAAAAGTGTGACAGTCCATTCTTTCTGCCTACCCTTTCGGGGAGACGGCGTGGTGGTTAGTTAGTTAGTTAGTTATAATAATACCACTTTTGAAGTCGGAAAAATCGACCAGCGTTCATGTTGCGATGCATGAATGTAGAGGAAGCTCGATAAAACAGTGTTTTAATTCATACAAATTACGTCACTGTGAAATTCCAGTGTTGATGCATTAGTTTTATTTTTAAATATCAATATTCTTACGAAAAAAATCAACACATATACAATTTGATGTCTAAAGCTGAAATGTAAATAATTTTAAAAAATACGTTTTATTCGAGTCTTTAGATAAAAAACGTAGTATATGCCGATCTGATAGAATTAAACATTACCTATATAAAAATACCGTCAATAAAAAAATCATCATTATGGAATTCCAATGTTAACGTCATAAGTACGTAAAAAATTCCTTAAGAAAAATTACTGATAGATTGGAATGTGTCAGCTAGATTTTAATAAAATTGAGAAACATAAGATTATTGATGCAATTTTGAAATACACACTTTATCACAAGATTCTTAAATATTGGTATTTTAATATATTATTGTTATTTCCACAGCTGTCTGTGTATTGATGTAAATAATATATACAAGCATCTGTTTATACATGCATTTCAGTAAATTTTACTAGACCCATAAAATTTTCACATAAAATTTAATAACTGCTATGTGAGAAATTTAACACCTTATTTGATTGCGGTCCATAATTTATTATTAATTACGATCCATCGCTCCTACTAAATACCATCCTGTTTCTTCTTTTTCTTATTCCACTCAAGCTCGACTATTGTCGGAACCACTTTTACTGCCATACGATGTTTTTTTTTTTGATTTTATAATGAACAAATATGTTTACACGTACACGTTTACAATCATGCTACAAGCAGCGATGATAATACAACATTTAAAAATTCTTTATCAACTATACGAGTATATTTATATTCCTCTCATAAATACGAAAGTTTATATTTTTTTTATTATTATTTTGTTGAGTCGCTCTTTAGATTATTATAGCGCGAGACAAATCGATGTAAATGGTAAAGCTATTATATTGATTCTCGTGGCATGTGATAGGCAGCTAATCTATCGCCATTTTATTGTCCGTGAATTCTACACCAGGCAAAAGACAGTGTGACAATCATGCCATCGTCGGGAATCAAATCCGGGATCTTCGGCAGTCAAAGGACAAGCCAATCGGGCACGAAGGTCGTCCATATCCTTATATCTAAAAATACAATGTTATAGACTATAGGATCAATAGACTCGTCAAATATTGAAGCGATTGCGATGATATTTTCACTGTTTACTAATATTATTCAGTAATGGTAAAAATATATTTGATACGGACCTTTAGGAATTAATGTAAATTAATTTTTGATGTGACAAGCATATAGTTTTTGTATCGCAATGAACGTTTCAGTCTATATTGATTCATCATACAGTATAAATTAGGAATTTCACCATTACCAAATATTATTTAATAATGCCCTATCAAAGTAAAAAATGTCACTCCCAAAACATTATAAAAACTTACGAATTCAAGAGTTTTTATCAATATTCGTAGTAAACAAGGCAGCTGCAATCTCTGGTGCTCTAAAATCCACAATATGGAAAAACAAAAACGTGGCCATTAAGAGTAAGATGAAAATCTAAAAAAACATGCGTAAGACCAATAATAACATATGGCGTCGAAGCAACGGGGGACACAGTGAGGACCAAACAAGTTTTAATGACTTCCGAGATGAAGACACTGAGCACGATAGCCGCTCAAAACACTGAGAGATCGCGTAAGGAACACCAGAATTATAGAAATAGATGAGGTTGAGGATATTATAAGATGAAACAGACAGCGAAGAAGGGACATGGTCATGTTCAATGAATGGACACCGCCAGACTTCTCTATATCGCACTATATAATCAGCCTCATGGGACTCGTCATCGTGGAAGACCTCCTAAAATATGGAAGGACAGCTGGGAGTCTACCTCACAGGAGGAGCAACGCTCTGGAGAACAGACCATATAGGTCTACAACAAGGAAGAAAAATAAGATTATTATTCATCCGTATCAATTGCAAGTTAGTTCCATAAGGTTGGCCGAATGTGAAAGAAGCTAGAGGTGTGTGTCAGGATCGAGTAGTGTGGCGGTCCCCTCCATCTCTTACAATAGGAATCCGATGCACCACAACGTGTGGGATTCTGGAGGGATCCATCCTTATATACGTGCACATTCCAGTTGTTGTAATTGTTTTTTTTAAGCAAAATGGAATCCTTGCTTTTTGATACTCGCCCTATTACCCTAGGCGAGATGATCTGCTAATCTGTCCTTGCATTTTATAAGATTCCTATAACGATAACAATAATTTTTCGTTACAATCTATCAACTTGTTACTAGTCTTGTTGCGGAATGAATAATTAATAGTATTAATGCGAACAAGTTATGAGGTGTTATTCAATCAATCAATGCCAACTCCGGACTGCGTGGATCTGTGAATCGCAATCACCGGGCGCAGTATGCGATCTCGATTCATTCTCGAATACGAAGTTTAAATTTAAATTACTTTCAATCATAGTTTGCTACAAAATAAACGTTACACTCAAGTCGTTACAGCAAATATATGGTATATCAACTAAACCAAATGGAAATACATAATAGATTTTTTGTACAAATTCTAGAAGTTTTATCATATTTTATGGGAATGACATGTTTCGCATTCTAAGGTAACGAAATTTCAGCTCGTTGCTGTTTATACGTATACACAAGTAAATGGAGCAGAGTATGGTAATTAAAGAAAATAGATGTGACTTTATATATTTTTAACAAACAATTATTTGAGTAGGATTAATAAATATTGTTTTATTAATTGTCCGTTAATTTTTGGATATATTATTCATAAGAAGTTTATTAGCAGAATTAACAAAGTGTATAATGATTGTTTTTTTAGTGGTTTACAAATTCTAAATTGGCTTCATTTATTCGATAATTTTATGCCATTATTGTATAAACATAATTTTGGGCATATGAGTGCCACGGCTAGCTCGAATAAAGCGCAATCATGGTGTCCAATTTTTGGCAACTTTATCAAGCAATTGAATAAAATGGCAAAACGTGCTGACTACAAGTCAACTGTCAACTGTCAAATTGACAGTCTGTAGAAACAATGTTGCTAGTTTAAAAACCAAACCTCTAAAAAAAATTATTATATATAACATGATTTTTTTGTACATTGCTGTTTTCACTTTTGAGTTTATTTTTACATTGCTGTTTTCACATTTGACTTCATTTTTCTCGACATGTTTCGAAGACTTACACCTTCATCATTGGGAAAACGATATGCACTGTTTATATCGTTCTCCCGATGATGAAGGTGTAAACCTTCAAAACATTTCGAGAAAAATAAACTCAAGAGTGGAAAAAACAGTGTTTTAATTCAGAAAAAAAAATTCATTATGGAATTCCACAGTGTTAACACTTTAAGTTTATCTAAAATTAATAATGTTTGAGGAAAGTCAGTTTATAAACGAAACCTCTAAAAAAACATCCTATATATAACAAAATCAGTTTTCTAGCGCCGAATCAAGGGGATATGATTCGCTTATTAGAGCCAGACGTTTAATTTAGACAAAATCTTAAGGGCCCTGTTTGTCCCAATTAAATTTAAACTACTGCATAGGTCGACTATCAATTTATGATAAAACTAATATC
The DNA here is from genome assembly GCA_022606425.2 of Lepidostoma basale. NCBI lineage: Eukaryota > Metazoa > Arthropoda > Insecta > Trichoptera > Lepidostomatidae > Lepidostoma > Lepidostoma basale. The sequence goes on along the minus strand of JAHDVF020001589.1, from coordinate 3,265,785 downwards.
GGTTCATATTGCTCGCTAGTATCTTGTATGTCTCATACTATATCTTGTAGATCTAGCAATCACTCGAAGTTTTTACGTTATTTCATTTCGCATTAAACCCATTTAAGTCTCGGTAGCTTGCTGTGTTATAAAAATAAACATACCTGGTAATTACATTCGCTGTTGCGAATGAGCATTGATATACAACTTTCTGAAGGGCTTTAAGACGTATGTCCAACTCGGAACAAAAAAAATTACGTCGCCTTTAACATGTAATTGGTACGATTTAATTTTTTTGTATCACAATACTTTTACGAACTCAATTTCTAGAAGATCCTATCTTGAGACGCGCTTACGAGATAGAGAACGCTTATTGCGCACACAATTACAATATTTGTAATGGGTCCCTTTTCGAACGCTATAACCGATAAAAAAAAATTATCTATTAAATAATCAAAAGATTAATATCATCAGTTTTCTAAAGCAACGTTTTCTTTAGATAAGTAATGATCGATTTGTTTAAATGTTGTACGTACAAAATGATTGAAAACACTGCAGTAGGTACTGCAGCGAATAAAAAAAGAAAAATAAATATTTAAAATAATAAAGCGCGGGAAACTGGAAAACTTCGGGCACTCTATGACAAACGATAAATTCAAATAGATCCAACTGATTATTCAAGGTAAAATAACGGAAAATGGTGTGTCGGCAGAATTAGAATATCCTGGATAGAAATATCGTTCAGAATAGAAGTATGTGAAATATACAAAAGGAGGCCTATGTCCAGGAGTGGATAGGCACAACAGGGTGAAGAAGAAAAGGTACATTGATTATTTTAGGAATTAAAATACTCCGTAACCTCATTGATTGCCCATACCTCTTAATATGGGCTATCAATGAGGACCTCGAGTGTTATGGCTTCAATGCACCGGACAGGTATGCCCGCGCTAGAAGACACGATTTGTTGTGCATACAGCATACAATGACCCGGGGTATGGTGCTCTTGAATGAGGTGTCAGTCGATGTGGACATTTTCCAAATGACCTATGCGTCCTTTAAGGATCATAAAGGTACAAACCACGCAGTATATGACCCAGATCTTTCGAACTTTGATAGTTGTTAACAGTTCCCTGTCAACTCTAGCTTGCCTCAGGACTTCGGTATTGGTAATCATGTCTGTCCAGGGAACTCCGAGCATTCAGCGATGGAGCCACATTTCAAATGCTTCCAGTCTGTTCATTGAGTCAACTTTCATGGTCCACGTTTCACATCCGTACAATAAAACAGACCACACATAGCATTTGATCATTCTCTGGCGGAGTTTCAAGTTTACGTTATCATTGCAGAAGAGTGATTTCATTTTATTAAACGTAGCTCTTGCTGCCTCAATTCTGCATTTTATCTCTACACCTGGGTCAAGAGATTGCGTTAGTATGCTGCCGAAGTATTATAAGTATAGGAGATATGTTGTATTGGTCTGGTATAGATTTCACGTGGTAATAAAATAGGGTATGTTGTATACAATAAAAAAAAGAATGATAGAAAACCTTCGAGAACGGTTCAGTTGCAGCACAACATCCCTGTTTAGAGTTGCTGTATCAAATGATGTTGTCCAACCTCCAATAGCAGAGGAACAAGACGAGGAAGAAGTTGATATTTACGTCGTCACAAAATTTATGTCTCGAATATGTGACAGTTTTCCGTACAAGTTTGGGAATCTGTGATCTAGATATGGATGGGTCAGAATATTAATGGATCAAGTCCAAATTTTATAAATTTGGAGTTTAATGTTTCTACAGGTAGTTAAAACAGATTTCTATGTTGTGTGTTAATACAGGTGTTTGAAGAAAACAAGTCTAAATTCAGTGACAAATGAAATCCGGGAAGTCAGAACCAAGTGACCATGACCAAAGTGAGGATGGTTTTGAAAACGATGAAGTTATTTACGATTATTGTTGTATTTTAATGTTGCTCTATTTTTTTTAATGTGTTTCATTTGCGTAAGGAAAATTTTCAGATTAATAGTGAATCATGTCCTTTTTTATTATTTTATTTGTACTTTTAATATTAATAAAGCCTTTGTGTATCTTATTTTTGTCTATTTATTTAAATTGATTCATGTACTATCAAAATAAATGAAGTGTTTGCAGTGAAAACATCCCTGGATTTTACAGAAGTCTTTCAACTTTAGGTCTAATTATCTCAGAATCAGGATCGATGGACTTGAGCCATTAATATTCTGAACCACCCGTATATCAAGTATCGCCATTTTCTAGCAAGTAATTAGTCAATTTTACAGCTGATGGGGTCGCGCGGCCCCGCCAACGCTCCTTGAATGATGAGAAAACAGATTACCATCTATTGATGCGTGGAATTATTCTGGAATTAGATAATACCGCAATTTGCACTCACGTGGACTGATTAACTTGGATGCACGCATGAAGGATGCTCCCTGATCCCTCGGCACAATGCTCTCCTCTCCGGGCAGGAGTTAGAGGTTAAATAGGTTACAAAGCTCATTCCATCTCGCCACATTCTAAGGGATAATAGACTTTGAAATGCGTACCTTACTAACTAACATACGGTGATCTAACCCTGCAGCGCGTCATGATGCAAATATGAAGTTTTTCTTAATATTTTTGTCGCTTCGCTTGTTTCGATCGTAGGGCTTATCAGGTGTTCTGTACACCAGATGATAGGTTGACGAAACAGCTGTCGATAGATGTCAATATAGGTTGACGAAACAGCTGTCGCGTAAAATAAAATACAATTGTGACACATAAAACACAGTTATTTAATTTAACAGTTTAGTTTGAAAATAAGAGTGAAATAAGTGTTTTGAATAATGAAAAAAACAAAATTAAATTGAATAAAACACTTTATTTTGATTAAAGAGCGCCAACCGGTTTCACTCTGTAACGAGCTTCATCGGGGCTATACACAAACTGTTACGCTCTTTACTCAAAATAAAGTGGTTATATACAAAGTGTTTTATTTAATTATGTTGGCTTCTTACCAAAGTTTAAAAAAAAATACTAGAGGATGACAGCGAGCTGCCATCTATTAGTTAAAAAGCGAAGCCATAAACCTAGCTAGAATTATACTAACTGAACTTCTACCAAGAAAATTCAAACATCAATATTAACAGAGTTTCAATTAATAAAATGAGATTTTTTCCATTATTTATTAAGGGGATCTCTATTTTAAGCGAATTTTATTATTCAAGTATGCAGAACGGAGTTTCCCTATATGGAGTAACTTCATGAGCGCTCGTGGTAATTTCCTAATAATTATTGTGTCTCACTCCGAGGTCTAGCAGTATGCGGAATAATAACACAAAATTTGCGTTTCGCGCATAATACGAGTATGACGGTCCCGGCGGTAGACGGTAGACAGCGCCGCTCCCAGCCGCCCGACTACTGAAAGGGGTACAAATAAAACGAAAGGTTTCAATGCCGATGGCCGCGACTATGAATAATGTATCGCGGATAAACGTTTCGCCTACATTTGCATATTTACGACGGCCGGTGTTTTAAAATCCATAACATCCTTCGGAGGTGCGCTGCTAATGCGCTTTTGATAATAGCCTTACTTTTAACGCTAATGAAAGAAGCTATTTCTTGCAAAGTGCTCATTTTTCATACAACTTCTAAAATTTATAAATTCTCACGAAGCTACATTGTCTCAATAAATAGCGTCGAAGCACCAGTATTTGACCGCCCCCCAGTAAATGACCGTTGGTTAATACAACAAAATATAATAAGAATTGCTCTATGTGTCCAGTCAAAAAACTTTCATCCCAAGAAACTATGACAAAAGAGGTAGGCAGAGACAACTGTTGGTAAGAAACAAAACTATCAGTTTTGAACTGTGCCTTGTCAAACGGTAAAAGTGCGTCTTCCCGTTGTTGTTTTGAGATTGTTAGTAGTTTTTTATAAGGAAAAGTGTGGTAAGTGTTTTTTTAATGTTATTTCTTATGCAATTCTTTGAATACTTACATATTTTTATATGTTAGGGTGTTTCATGGTGTGACAATGTAACAAAATCTATGTATTGTATCAATATAACCTGAAGTTGTCATTTACTGGTGATTGTGCTATTTTTTTAGAGAAATATTAATTTTAATAGTAATACTCATATTTCAATAAAAAAGTTAGAGAATTTAGAGAAGTCAATGTGTTTTTTATTGTTTTCTTTTATTTTGTACACTGAAATAATGAAATTAATGCCTTTAATGTGGATTTCAGTACAAGCTGAACCTTAAACGGTCATTCATTGGTGCTTTGACCCTACGCAACTTATTTTTCTTAGTAAATTAATAATTAAATAAAACGATGTTTTTTAACTACTTCCACTTTTGTCTTTATTTAGACAGCGACCGGTTTCGCCAGGCTCGCTGGCATTGACAGACTGGTAACACTATTGTAAACTTAGTCCTTTATATACATACAGATCAGAGGTGGTAAACATGATTCTGTACAAAAATAATCTTCAAATATTTATGTAAAATTTTCTGAATTTAACTATTGGCATTACAGGTATTCTTGGAGGTTCGTATTTAATACAATGGGTTTTAATTTTTATTATCTCTTACATATTCATGTATAATGTTTGAAAAAATGGTAATTTTGTTTTAATTATTACTGAATTTCTTAGAGCAATAATTTAACAACGGAGTTCTGAGAAGGGTTGGTGCGGGTAACAAAGTGAATGGAGCTTTAAAAATAGTTATTGGAAACAAGAATTTATCAATGAAAGCGAAAACGGCTGTTCACAATGGAGTTCTGGTCCCAATCCCAATCATTTATGGAAGCGAAGCATGGAACTGGCAGTAGAAAGAAGGATGAAAGCAGAATAAATGCGGTAGAGATGAGGTCCCTTAGACATACGTATGTGTGGTAGAACGATATACGACAGAATCTCAAATGCTGATATAAGAAAGGAATGTAGAGCGGAAGAAGGTATTATGAATAAAATTACGAAAGGATCGCTGCGTTGGTTCGGACATATGGAACGCATGGATGGAGAAAGAATGGTTAAGAAAGTATACGTTAATGATGTAAATGGGGTACGAAGTCGAGGCAGACCGAGAAAAACATGGCATGACCAAATCACAACTTCTAAAATTTATAAATTCTCACGAAGCTACATTGTCTCAATAAATACGCAATACATTATTCCTAGCGCAATAATTTAACTACGGAGGTCTGATTCTGATGGCAGTGCACAATGGTGTTCTTCTACCGACCCTTATGCATGGAAGCGAAGCATTGAACTGGAAAAATAAGGATGAAAGTAGAATAAATGCAGTAAAAATGAGATCTCTTAGAAAAATGTGTGGATACTTTGTGTATGATAGAGTGTCGAATGAAAATATAAGAAGTGAATGCGGTGCGAATGATGGTGTTATGAACAAAATAATGAAAGGTTCATTAAGATGGTTTGGACATATGGAAAGAATGAATGAAGAAAGAATGGTAAAAAAATTATATGCGATGTAAAAATATAAACGATGTAAATGAAACCAGAAATAGAGGAAGACCGAGGAAAACGTGACACGATCAAATAAATCAAATATTGAATGTCGGCCATGTGAGGAGTCAGAGAAATCGACGCGCATGCATGACACGATGTATGAATGTTGAGGAAGCGAGAGAAATATGTCAGGAAAGAAAAGTGTGACAGTCAATTCTTTCTGCCTACCCCTTCGGGGAGATGGCGTGATGGTTAGTTAGTTTTAGTTAGAGTTCTGATTCATTCCGAAAGGTTCTAAAGACCACGACACATTTTTTTCCTTACTTGATTCTCTCGTTTCCCCAACATTCATACATCGTATCATGCTAGCTCATCGATTTCTCCGACTACTCACGTAACCGTCATTTAAGATTTGATTTATTTGATCGTGCCACGTTTTCCTCGGTCTTCCGCTATTTCTCGTTGACATCGTTTAAGCGTACTTTAAATAATTACGTAGATTTTCGAGGTAGGTAGCAATATCTTTAAATCCTGGCCGACGAAAAAAGTTGCATGGATTTTCCCAAGATCCAAAAAAAACGTATACTTTCTTTGGCATTATTTCTTCATACATGATTTCTATGGGTCCAAAACATCTTAATAATAATAATAATAACAATTATTATAATTATTTTTATTATCATTATTAGTTTTATTATTATTTTTGTTATTATTATTATTATTATTATTATTATTATTATTATTATTATTTATACGATGGCGTAGACAGCGAAAAACAGACTGGTACGGTCATGTTCAAAGAATGGGCACCAACATACTCCCCTATATTACATTTCACTTCTTTTCTCAATCTTCATAAACGATGTCGCGAAAGCAATACACTTCTCGCGATTTCTTTTATTTGCAGATGACTTAAAACTTTTCTTAAAAATAACTACATTGGAGGACTGTTTGCGTTTGCAATCCGATATTGACAGGATTGTTGACTGGAGCAAGCGCAACCAGATTTACTTCAACATATCCAAATGTGTTATAATGTCATTCTCTAGGGCGCACTACATTACATATCATCGATATTCCATGAGTAATGAGAGCCTCAAACGTGTATCTACTGTCAGAGATCTTGGGATAATTTACCAAAGTCGATTGACATTTCGTGCTCAGATCGAGAAGGTATGTGACGTTTCGTTAAAGATGCTGGGTTTTGTTCTTCGAACTGTTAGGGTTTTCAGAGATACCCGGGTCCTTAGAACTCTGTATAACTCCTTAGTCAGAAGCAGACTCGAGGGAGGTGCCGTGATATGGAGTCCTCATGAGGCTCAGTATTCTCTCATGTTGGAGAGGGTTCAAAAGAAATTCTTGAGAGCCCTCTACATGAGAGAGTACGGGGTATATCCTTGGCTCTATCCAACGGCATTTCTCTTGGGTATGCTGGGGTATAACTCCCTCGAACTAAGGAGGGAAGGATTATTAACATCACATTTTTACAAACTGATTCGGGGCTCTATTGAGAACCCCTATGTTCTGGAGCAAATAGGTCTTTTTGTTCCTGATAACTACCTGCGACAGCGCCGACATCAATTGTTCTTTACTCCGTCACGCAGAACCAACCTGCCTTTGGTGATGCCAGTAGGAAGAGCAATTCGGACGCTGAATCTAATCATCTCGGATTTGGACATTTTCAGTGTCAGTGAGGCAGTATTCAAAATAAAAATATTGCAAATTCTGGAAAGAGTATTGCCTCACTGACGTCGACATATTTGGATTCCTTCTGATATGTATGATTTTTTGGTCTCATGTTGTTTTGGTTTTTTATCTTTATAATACCGTTTTGTGTCCAAATGAGTCGCCTAAATTTTTTATTGTTTGTTATGTCTCATTTGTAAATGTATAAATAAATAAATAAATAAATAAATAAATAAATAAATAAATAAAATTTACGTAATCAGCCTCATGGGACTCGTCCTCGTGGAATACCTCTTAAAAGATGGAAGGACAGCTGGGAGTCTACCTCACAGGAGGAGTATCACTCTGGAGAACAGACCACATAGGTCTACAACAAGGAAGAAAAAGATAATAATAATTATTATTATTATTAAAATCATAGCGAGTGGCATAAAATCGTAGTGGCGATGAGGTTCGCAACCCATCACACCGCGTCTCCCGCGGGGCGAAAAGAGAAGGATGGAATGCCGCATCGGTTAAAATGCGACAGTCCATTCTTTCTGCCTACCCTTTCGGGGAGACGGCGTGATGGTTTAGTTAGTTAGTTAGTTGAAATCATAATCGACTGCGTGTATGACTCGCTGTGTGAATGTGGAGGAACTATAGAGGTGTGCCAGGATAGAGTAGTGTGGCGGTCTATTCTTTCTGTCTACCCCTACGGGGAAACGGCGTGATGGTTTGTTTTGTTTTTGTTTTTTTAGTAAAATCATTATTATAATTATTATCATTTTTATTATTAAGAGGAATCATGTACGTTTATTATTTTTAAGTGATAGTCGAGAGGACCTGATATAACCTTGAGAGAAGAAGAAGATATTGTATTGCTCATCGTAATTATGACAAAGCCTGTCACATTCCACGTGTATAAATAAGACTTGAAATTAACTCTCCATATATTTATTCTCTGTCGCATTTAAGTATGAGACAATTTTAAGTAATCTTTTCAACAACTCGCAGTTCGAAAGATATGCATTTACGTAATAGGTTGTTAAACTAATTAAGTTGTCCGTCCCCTGTTGTAATGTGACGGGGGATATCTTATTAACTGCGTCCAGGGAATGCTTTTTGTTTTATTAATTCGCTCCACCGTACTTACTCTCTGGTGGTAGACCACTATTATCATACCGAAGGCAACCAGCAACAATGTAGGGCTCGCTCTATGGGCGAGGAATGGCCCTTGAACGTGCAAGGACGCAAGGGCGCGTAGGTCAAATATTTTTTTATCCCTGCCATTTGTACTGCAAAATATTTAAGATACCTCTTGTCAATTAAAAAGGATTTTATTGTTAATATCAGTGGTTCTCAAACTTTTTTGCAGACCCTCTACCTTTGTCTTACATTACTCTTTACTTTACTCATTTTTTTAATTGTGACAAAGTTTTATTATTATGGAAGTTACCTAATAAATTATAATGGATATTTTTTTAGCTCATCGGCGACTTCTGATTAGTAGGTGAGACATTCGATTTTCCCAAAAGGGCTAAAAAAATTGAAAAACTAACCGGAAGTCGCTGTCGAGCTAAAAAAAAGAAAGGTCGTCATCGTCATTTCGCGAATGAGCTAAAAAAAAGATTGACAACGAAAAATATCCGCGGACCCCCTGACGTTGTTCAGGGTCCGCGGTTCCCAAATCAATTATAATTTTCCGCGGACCCCCCGAAAGATCCCAAGGACCCATGGAGGTCCGAACGGACCACTTTGGGGACCACTGGTTTAGATCATAGGTTCCCAAACTTTTTTGACCCATGGGCCCCCTTTCAGACACAAAATTACACAAGACCCCCCTGGAAATTTACTTTTTATTTAATTAAACAAAACAGAAAAATGTAGTGAAACTATGTTTTATATATTTAATATATAGTGTTATAAATAGGATACGCCGATACTTAAATTGTTAAATAATTAATATTTATTAAATAATCTTAATGAGAAAGACGAACCTGATGTACTGTCAATAACGAGCCTGGTGTGAAATCATCAAATAATACGAGTATATTCAAGCACGAAAGTATTTTTTTTAATTTCAGCAAGGTATTTTGTAAATCAAACAATTCGAAAAAATATATTTAAAAAATAATTATTATTACAGAATAATATCAGAGAAAATGTGAAACTAATACATGCTTACGTTTATGATTATTTAAAACATCACAAAATCATAGATGATATTTATTTTTTTGGTGATTTTTTCTAAAAAAAAATTGTATGTAACAAATTGGATACGTATGTACATCGGATTTCAATATTCTATAAGGTTGTATATTTTAGCACCTCATTGGCCCTTTTTTGCTTCCCAGGGCTCCCCTACTCCTCCAGGGCCAGAATTACTCCCTCAGCTTCCTCCAGGACGCCCATGGGGCCCACTTTGGGAACCTTTGGTTGAGATAATCCTTAACTAAGTAACCATCACGCCGTTACTCGGAGGGGTAGGCAGAGAGGATGAACCGCCACACTGTTCTATTCTGACATAACTCTCGCGACTCTTCTACATTCGTGACATGCGCGCTCGTCGATTGTTCCTACTTCGAACATGGCCGCCATTAGTAATTGATTAATTTGGCCATGCCATGTCTTACTTGACCTTCCTACTTGCATATATATTTTTTAAACATTTTTCCCTCATCCATTCGTTCCATATAACCAAACCAAATTTTATATTCCACCTTACATTCCATTCTTACTTCATCGTTGCATATTTTATCATACATTGTTTTTCCGCATATTATTCTTTGTGACCTCTTTTCTACGGCATTTATTCCTCTTTCATCCTTCTTCTGCCAACTCCAAGCATCACTTTCATAAATAATGGTAACTTCCATACATAAAGGTTCCATAGATATTATAGCAGTGTTCCAAAAAAAGAGTAAATAAGGTTTTATCGATTTAATTGTGAAGAGTAGAAGTGAACGCGTTAAAATTCTCAACTAAATAATCTGTAGGCTCGGGGTTGCAAGTGAGTTAAGTCACACGATAATTTAAAAATAGAATTTGAGCAAATATTTTTACGTAATTAAATACCCCGTGCGAAATGCGGGCACCGGGTAGTTAACGAACAGTCGGTATTTCTCCGTTAACGAAAGATTTTTTTGGTAAAACATAGCGGGGCTAGGAAGACGGACGCGCTGCATCTGCTGGGTGCCCTCCGAACAAGATTAATTGAAAATTGTTACCTCACTCCTCTTAACAATATGAGGTAATGTCGCTATACCGCGCGTTGACATTCATTCCGTGTTCTTCTTCCAGCAGAGGGCGGCGGAGGGAGGCAGCGGAGGGGGGAGGGAGGGCGCGGAGAGGACCGCCAGCCGCCAGTGCAGCATGGGCCGCCGGAGCGTGCGGCCGCGTGCGCTGCTAGCCTTGCTGGCGCTACTCTCCCTCGCGAGGGGGGCTCGCGCGCGATTCGGGGACCGGCTGGGCCCGCGCCTGCCGCCCCGCGCGGCGCCCCCGCCCACCACCACTCCACCCCAGGAGCCCCCGGCCCTCGCTCCCAGGGACATAGACATCTACGAGCTGGTGCCTCCTGCACCCCCGGAGAGACACGCCAGTCTCACGGAGGCACACCGCCTGGAGATGAGCACGGAGTTTTTCGCCATCCCTGAGAGACCCCCACCTCCGGTGGCGGCACCTCGTCCCCCGCCGCCGCCGATCCCAGTAGAAGAAGAAGAAGAAGAACGCGCGGTGGTGAACGCTACCGCGCCTCCTGTGGCAGGCACTCTCCGCGGAGAGGTGTGGGCCCTGCCGCTGCTGGGGCTGTCCTCCTGCATCATGCTAGCCATGGCCGCCTTCGAAGTGTTCGTGCTCTGCAAAGTGTGGCGGGCGGCCCCCAGCCGGCGGCACCTCTTCCTCGGCCAGATGCTTCTGCTGGGGCTGTTCGCGTGCGCCGCGCAGGGCGCGCTGCTTGCGGCCTCGCCTTCCGCCCTCACTTGCGCCGCGGTCCGCTTCGGGGCCGGCGTGGCTCTGGCGCTCGTATTCTCCGCGCTTCTAGTCAAGTGCGTGTTCCTCATCAGCCTCAATGGCGGCGTGTACCTGCCCGCCCCCTACCAGGCCCTGCTGCTGTTCTTCGCAGTGATGATCCAGGTGGCCATCGGCGCGCAGTGGCTCGGCGGCAGCCCGCCGCGGGTGAACCTCGGTCCGCCCGTGCTGTGCCGCGCGCCGCTCGGAGATCTGTTGCTGTCCTTCGTGTACGTAGCGTTCCTCGCCACTTTCGTGGGCGTACTGGCCGTGAAGAGCCGCGGCATCCGCGACAACCACCGCGAGGCGGGGTACATCGCGTGGGCGGCGGGCGGCGCGGCGCTCCTGGCAGCCGGCTGGGCGGGCGGCGCGCTACTGGCGGCCCCGCGACACCGCGACGGCTGGCTGGGCGGAGGCCTAGCGCTCACGGCCGCGTTGGTCTTCCTGGTCATGTTCGCCCCCAAGGGCAGGCAGCTCGCGGCCCTGGGTAAGGGCGGGGAAGGATCCGGAGAACGCGAGGAGCGCCTCAGCTCCCTAAGCCGGGCGGGCTCGGGCTACTCACCCTCCTTCTTCCATTTCAAGCCTGTCAAGTACGGGGTGGTAGGGGCCCCCGCGCCCCCCAAGCAGCCAGTTCCCCCACCCCCAGCCGGTAAGTCCGCTCTATACACATATTTCTAAACAAATTCACGAAAACACAATTATTCAGACACACCGATTGAACTTTTCACGAGCACTTAAACACCGCATTTAGAATTATGATGGTTAACGTAGGAAATTGTTTTTCCGTTAGGTCCGAAGCCTACTAGCCTCAAATGCTGGTGTTTCGACAACCGTGACAATCTTAATTTCTACACAGTTTACCCGCGTCAAGGTTCCAGAAGGCACCAGACCTGCCTTTGATTTAATCGCAATATTGGAACGAAAAAAGAGAAAATTTTCTAGTATTACCTAAACCAAATCAGGGCTATTGAGTGATAAGAGTGCGATGCGGGAATTCAGATAGTATCTCTCTATATTAAAGCGTCTATTTAGCGCAGAACATGTTATTAAGGCCATTTCAAATGTGTTATGATTAGTATACGTAATGCACACAGCTATGGTACACGAAAAGATAATTAAAATATATTTTCCAACTTACCAAAATTAATATTTTTTCACAAAATGCAAGTAGCGTTGATGGGTAAATATTTGCATATATTTTTATTTAAATACGGCTATACAAAATTTAAAATTATATTATATAATATAATTTTAAATTTATTATTATCTTACAGATGGGCAACGTGAATGCTTTTAAATAGTTTGTTAAGTATAATAGCTTGTTTTTTAATAAAATTTTCCAATCAATTGTTGAGTTATCTCTAACACACCTATATATTAAGTGTTTTTTGAATAAGTGAATAGTACTCAAATAAATCTGTTTCATTAATTTTATAAAAATTATTTTAAATAGCTTGCAATAGTTCTTAAACGTTTAAATTGTATTAATCATAGAATAACAGATTTATTATAAAATTCCTCGCTACGAGAAATTTCAATAACCAATAAATATGTGAGGTTTTTAAAATCTCTGCATTAATAATTGATGAAAACGTTGGTTTTCTAGTAGCTTTATTGCTTTTTAAAATGAGCTAGCAATGTAAAACATATCACTTAAAATAGTGTGCATGTCTTTAGTGTGTTTTGAACAATGATTTAAAACTCCATTTTAAATATTGTATTATATATTAATGAATTGTCCGTTTTCATGAAGTTGTAGCACAATTAATAGGAGTGACATATATCCCCTTTATAGAGAGTGAAATCATGTCATTTACATAAATTACAATAAAACTTCTAGAAAACAGACGTTTTCATTCGTATTAATTATTTAATATAGAGTTTTATATTATCAAGAAATAATAAATACTTGGTAAATTATTTTACAAAAGCTTTTTAATGAAATAAATCGATATTTTTTAATAACTAGAATACTTCCACTTTTGTGTTTAATTCAACAATAAAGACAAAATGAAAGTAGTTATTTAAAAACGTAGTTTTATTTATTTATTAATTCACTATGCTTCTCCAAGTTACAAAATACAAGCATTCGAGTGTTATAGACGTATGTGCATAATTGAGCACCAGTTTGTAAGAAATATGTTTTTTAAACTGGATTCTTGATCTTGTAACGACTACTGGTTGTTTGAAATCGATATATATATAAATATATTTAAAATGAGTAACAAAAGATTTTTTTTACATTATTTATTTACAAGTTCTTTAATTTTCCATATTTAAGTATTTAATATGTAGTTTTACATCGTCGATCAAGAAGCAATATTTTTTTTTAAATATTTTTATCACTTTATGTTGTGGATTCACATTAGTATAACTGTTGTAAAACATTGTATTTTCACAACACTTTTTTGCACTTTTTACATACATTTATCGATCCGCAGACGTCCCTACTCAGTGTAGGAATTTAAATAAAATAAAATATCAATTACTATTTAAATTTCTACACTGGGGAAGACCGTTCGCGTTCTTCGAAACATGTTTGTGAAAAGCGCAGAAACATTTAACGAAAATACATCATTTTTTTGAAATTATTCAAATAATTTTATTTTAATTCTTCTTCTTCGATGGCCTTACAGCCCATATCGAGCCTTAGCCTCCAGTATTCTTCGCCTCCAACTCCTCCTGTCCTCCGCTTCGACCCTCCAATCTGACACTCTTAACAATCTTGTTCCATCTCTCCCAACTTCATCCTCCCATCGCAGCCTTGGTCGTCCAATTGGTCTTCTACCACCTGGGTGCCACTCCAGCAATCTTTTTGGGGTTCGCGATGACGGCATCCTCTGCACGTGACCGGCCCATCTCAGTCTATTCAGTCTGACTTGTGTGGAGAGACTGGGAGCTTTGTAAATATTGTACAGCTCGTCATTATGCCGCACTCTCCAGCCTTGCAATCGCAATCGTGTTCCGCAATCCCGTCATTCACAGGCCCCAGAATTCTGCGCAGCACCCTTCTCTCAAAAGTATCCAGTCGCTCTGCAGATTTCGCTGTCATTGTCCACGCCTCACACCCATAGGTCACTACTGTTCGGATGATTGTTTTATACAGGGTGATTTTGGTTTTCCAGTGTACGTTTTAATTCTAGTTAATGTTTTCTTCATTTTTCCTTCATTGCAAAATAGTTTCTCCATAGTTCCATAAATGTTCGAAGCCATTTGCCGGAACCTCTTGGCAATTTTATATTTTCTCTGATTATAATCAATAAACACACACTCGAGATCCTGATCCCCTTTTTTAAAGAACATAGAAGTTCCCGCCACATAACCGGGGCTGTTATAGGGCGTAGCGGCGCTCTTTTGTCAGCCTCCTGGGCCTGTCTCCGGTCCATCCGAGACTTACATTTAAAGACGGCAACAACGATAGGGTTCCAGACCACATTTAATCGACCCCATCTTACTTCTATGCTCCGCTGTACTTTATTGAATAAATAAGCATAATATATTATAATATAATAGATAAACATTCGAGCATTCGACTGCATGGGCAGGACTAATTAATCTAACTGAAATAAGTCGTAGCTGGCAGAGTTAAATTCTGTCATCTGCGTTACTTTACTTTCTTACTTCAACCAGGTTTTGTATAAAAGAAAAATACAAAAATGATTAATCATGAATTATATCTGTCATAGACTGTACATATTTGAGTATATCGGTGAGACTAAAAGGCGGGCCACACTGTGATAAACATCGGTCTCCACCAACGGTTTAAAACAGTTGAAAACAGTTGTAAACCAAAATTCGTTTGACGTAGCTTGTGGATAAACACGCGCGGCTGTGGATTCGTGTTTATCCACAAGCTACGTCAAACGAATTTTGGTTTACAACTGTTTTCAACTGTTTTAAACCGTTGGTTTATCACAGTGTGGCCCGCCTTTAACACAATAACATGACATATACATATTTGGATTAGCGTTGATTATTTTTTCTTGGTAGATGCTCATTGAAACATATAATTTTTTATACATATTGTTTTCTTTTTACACATATTGTTCTCTTTTTATACATATTGTTATCTTTTTTATACATATTGTTATCTTTTTTATGCATATTGTTATCTTTTTTATACATATTGCTCTGTTGTAGATCTTGCGATCTATTCAGATCAATTTTGATGCTTGTGCATCACAATCGAAGGTATCCTCACTTGGTCCATCCTTTCAATGTGATCTCACCAGAATCGTATGCTCTGTCTACTCCATTGCACAGTGTCTTCAATATTGCAGATTCTGAATCTGTCCGTTAGGTATCTCATTTCTTAGGGTTCTACCGATAAGTCGGAATGTTTTCATTTCTGCTGTTCTAAGGAGATTTTTCGTTATGAAAGTGTCTGCTCTTGCTTCGATTCCGTGTAGGTATATATTTTTTGCTCCCTTTAAGAAAAGGCATAACTTTTTTTTTATTCAACTTATTTTTCTTCTATATTCGCCCTACTTTATGTTGTTATGATGCTTTATTTCTCTTTGTCTTTTTTATGTACTCTGTATATACAACACTTATATAAAATAAATAATAATTACATAGACATTTTTCGGACACCCATACATAGATACGTATTTAAAATATTTTAATATTGAATATTACAAGATTTATTTTGGAACGTTTATGCTTTTGTTATATCAAATATTATGGTTCAATTGAAAATTTAAAATAATAATTTTAAGTTCTTATTGGGGTTCAGGTAATTACTTACAACAAACCCCAATAAGAACTTTAAATTATTATTTAAAAAAATTAATTGAATCATTAATATTTGTTATAACAAAAGCATAAACTTTCCAAAATCTTTATAACATCTGCCAGATCATGTAAACAATTTTATAATATTTTAAATATGTACATTTATTATATGATCACTGAAGAAGGACTGGTTGTCCGAAACATGCCGTTGTAATTTAATTTATTTGATATAAGTGTTGTGTAAATTATATAAAAAAGAAGAAAGAGAAATAACTTTTTTTAATAATAATTTTTTTTATTTCTAATTTCAGATTTTTTTGCAAATACTTTTTTTATTCCTATCCCACGCTACTCTTTAGATTTTTTGGGATTTAGACAAACAAATATCATATTCATATATATGTTCTCACCAAACGTTATCCCAATCACAACTATTTTTATAAGATTTTTAAATTATCCCGTAAATATTATAGAAGTTCAAATGTCATAATGATTCATAAGAAAAGAATTCATGGCCTTTAAAATGTATCATTTTAAAGGTAGACAAACATCTGGATCTAAAAGTATTTTTAAGAATAAATTTGTAAGCAGTTAACAGTTGTCATTTCAATAAAACTAATTATTAACGGTTACCATTTAAGGTGATTTGCATATTTAGCACTTAAGCAAAAAGCGCATTATTATTCGCCAACACTTAAGTTTGTTCCAAAGCACATTAAAATTGAATATATTGTTTTTTTAATTGCTCTTTTTTACCGAAAATTATCTTACAGATTATCAGATAATATTGTATCCGTATTCGATCTCGTTTTTTATTCATACTGTATAAATATAAATGGTGTTGTATTTGTGTCGTTTTCGGTTCACAGCTTAATTAGTAGTCTTATTTTTATTTTTTTAAATTATCAGCACTTTTTATTATTATTTTGTTGAATCGCTCTTTACATCATTACTACTACTTACTTACTACTTTTTGTCCTGTCACACCTCCGTGGTGCATAGGGCCTCAAGGAATCTTCTCCCGACTCTATCGCATGCCTGATGCTTAACATCATCCCAAGTGAGACCTGCTGCCTTAACCTCGTCCTGCAGGGTTCTCCTCCAGGTGGCTCTAGGTCTGCCTCGCTTTCTCTTTCCCCCCATAGGGGACCAGTCTAGTGCGCCCTGAGCGATGCAGGCTGGGTTCCGTCTCAGAGTGTGACCGATCCACTGCCATTTGCGCCTAGCGACTTGTTCTCTAATTGGCTTTTCACCTGCCATGGTCCAGAGAACGGCATTTGACACTGTTTGGGGCCAATAGATTTTGAATATTGAGCGAAGGCACCTATTTATAAACACCTGGAGTTTACCAATAACGTCTGCGGTAGATTTCCAAGTCTCACATCCGTACAGCAGTACGCTTTTAACGTTACTGCTGAATACTTGGAGCTTGAGCTTTCTCGAAATGATACCGGAGCGCCATACAGGGCGAAGCATAGCGAAAGCTCCCCTTGCCTTGTCAAGTCTGCTGGCTACATCCTCCTCCGTACCTCCTGAGCCTGCTATCATACTACCGAGGTAGCAGAAGCTGGTCGTGGTCACAAGGGGGACACCGTGGAGCAAGATTGGGGTGGAGTCATTTGTGGACACTCGTAGGTCTACTGTCTTGGACATGTTAATCTTGAGACCCACTTTTGCCGCTTCCTCGTGAAGTCTACAAAGTTTCCGCTCCGCATCCACCCGGTTTACCGAAAGCAAACAGAGGTCATCAGCATAATCCAGATAATTACAGCGCGAGCTAAATCGATGTAAAGGGTATAGCTATCATATTGATTCTTGTGACATGTGATAGGCAACTAATATATCGCCATTTTATAGTCACGTGAAATCTCACCACACCATAGACAGTGTGACAATCACACTTCCATCGCCGGGAATCGAACCCGGGACCTTCGGTGTGGCTGTCAAACTACTTACCACTCGTCCACGAAGGTCGTCAAACTATACTGGAAGGTATTCAAAACAATGATACCAGCTAACATCTCTTACATTTTTATTAATAGCTCTAATTACAGGCAAAGTGTCAAATTGGAGGGTCGAAGCAAAGAACAGGAAGAGTTGGAGGCGAGGAATACTGGAGGCTAAGGCTCGATATGGGCTGTAGGGTCATCGGAGAAAAAGAAGAAGAATTCCCGGCATTCTACGCTTTCATTAGCATGATTCTCAGCAATAAACAGATGAGCGCTCCAGATTCCTCCACATTCATACTACGAGTCGAATACGCACATTGATTCTTCCGACTTCTAAAATGACCAACCTTTAAAATTTAATTAATTTGGTTATGCCATGTTTTCTTCGGTCTACCTCGACTCCGTACTCCATTTACATAGTTAAAGTATACTTTCTTAACCATTATTTCTCCATCCATGCGCTCCATATGTCCGAACCAAAGCAGCGATCCTTTTATAATTTTGTTCATAACACATTCTTCCGCTCTACATTCCTTTCTAATATCAGCATTCGAGATTCTGTTGTACATCGTCCTACCATACATACGCCTTAGGGACCTCATCTCTACCGCATTTATTCTGCTCTAATCATTCTTTTGTCAGTTCATACTTCGCTTCTATACATAAGGGTTGGGACCAGAACTCCATTAGGAAGTCAACGATTTTTACTAGTATATTCTCGTCTTCTTCTTCTTTCTCAGCCTTTTCCCGTTCACTTCTGGACAAAGGCCTCCTTTATTCGCTTTCATGTCACTCTGTATTGTACACACTGCATTCAGGTTATTCCGACATGTCTGTTCTGATCATCCTTCCACCGTAATTGCGGTCGCCCTGCACTTCTCTTTGCCGTCCACGGTCTCCAAGTCAGCAGTCTTCTTGTCCATTTTTCATTTGAGCTTTTGGTTACGTGACCTGCCCATTGCCATTTTAGAGTCGCCACCCGGTGGATGATGTCAGTGACCTTTGTTTTTTCTCTCACCGTATCGTTTCTGACTCTGTCTCTTAGGCTTATTCCTAACATGGCTCTTTCCATGGCTCTTTGGGTCACCTGTAGTTTCTCGTATCATAAAGTCAGAAAGATGTTTTGTGATTCTTTGTTATTCTTCGTTTACAGAATATTTAAAATAAATTGATTTTATCCATCTTTACAATTTATAAAATAAAGAGAAATTAAAATAACGTCAAACTATTCGAAGCCATCTACGGAACGTTTTACGTGTTTCGTAATCTTCCGATTGCATTAAATGAATGATTACTTTATCTTCCGATTGACCGTGCCTGCAGAAAGTGTATATTTTATCTATTAGTATTATTAACGCAGTCTAAACTTAACACATCTTCTTCTTCTTCCTAATGGAACCTCTTCCATTTTTTTTATACAACAAGTTGTTTAAAACCGATTACTATACACAATTTGCTTTTTAGCTATTCTATTGATTAGGATATCGTGATGTAGGTATTTTAAGCATGTCTACTGCAATTTTTATAATTATATTATTTTGTTGAATCACTATTTACATCATTACAGCGCTAGCCAAATCGATGTAAAGGGTATAGCTATCATTTGATTCTCGTGACATGTGAAAGGTAGCTAATTTATCGCCATTTTATTGTCACGTGAATTCTACACCAGATCAAAGACGGAGTGACAATCACACTACCATCGCCGGAATCGAACCCGGGGCCTTCGGTGTGGCAGTAAAGCATTTACTATGAAAATCGTCACGTCATTATCACGTGAATTATGTTAGAACAAAGACAGCGTGATTTTTTCACACTGTCATCGCCGCGAATCGATCCCGGGAACTTCGGTGTACGCAGTCATAGATGTTTCAACTCTACCCCGAAGGCCGCCAGTCCACCGCAAGGTTTTACCATACACAGATACTTATTTAAATTAAGGTATTTTTGGCCTTTTTTCGACAATAGTTCTTGATATCAATAATAACATATGGCGTTGAGGCAAGGGCAGACACAGTCAGGGCCAAACATGTTCTGAGGTCTTCCGAGGTGAAGACACCGAGGACGATAGTAGGCAAGACACTGAGAGATCGCGTGAGGAACACCAGCATTAGAAAGATATGTGAGATTGAGGATATTATAATATGGTGTAGACAGCGAATGAGGAACAAGTACGGTCATGTCCAAAGAATGGACACCACCAGACTTCCCTATATTGCACTACATAATCAGCCTTACAGGACTTGTCTTCGTGGAAGACCTCCTAAAAGGTGGAAGGACAGCTGGGAATCTACCTCACAGGAGGAGCAACCCTCTGGAGAACTGACCACATAGGTCTACAACAAGGAAGAAGCAAAAGTGTTTTTGATATGCTTACGTGTTGAATATAATCACATTTAAACGCCAAATCTTTGAAGCTTGTTAGTTTATATTCATGTGAATATAAATTGATTGAATGATGATGATTAGTATAGCGCCATTTTTGTGAGAGATTCACTTCAAGAGCGCTCTTCGTCCGGAAAGCTTCTCTTAAAAAGAAATGTTTAAAGAGTGCTTCTGAACACTCCTTTGTCGTCTAAATTGCGGGTATTGTGGAGCAGCCTGTTCCACGCCGAGTCAGTCCTGCGATGCCAAAAGCGCGATCCGCGAGGTTTGAAGCTCCTTGGCGCCGCGGGACAAGAAGTTTGTGTGTTACTTCTTCCTTCGAGGATCGTAGAGTTGACTGCCGAGGGTTCAGATCGATTAGCTTGCAAAGTTCTGTGAGGTAGTGAGATGCTTGTCCATGTAAGGCCTTTCATTACGGATTGCCGTCTATCTAGTTGCTTCATGGGCTGTCCGGCATATAGTGAGTTGCAGTAGTCGACACGTGAGATGACAAATGAATTTATAAGGATTTTAATGGCATGATTGAAAATACAGCGCAACAAGTTACCACCTTATTCGTCAGAACATCAGTTACCGTACGAAGTCGCCTTTTGGTTCCCATAAAGTTGTGCAGATATTTTCCTTAATCTTGTCTATTGTTAGCGTAATTGATTCCTTATACTGCGCTAGCGTTTTCCACTACCATACCGTAACTGTATAAATCGTTTTCTTCTGATAACCATATTCATTTTGTCTCTAACCTCCGTTCGCCATTACAGATAAGTAGTTAAATGGTTCTCCATAAAGATGTTGACATACACAATACCGGGAAGTCTTCGATTAATTAACCCGACTGAACTTAGAAACCGCTTTGTAAGATTACTAAAAACTACCTGTTAACTATCTATATAAATTAAAGGGTTCGATTCCCGGCGATGGCAGTGTAATTATTGTCTCACTGTCTTTGGTCTGGTGTAGAATTCACGTGATAATAAAATGGTAATAGACTAGCTATTAAGTTGATTTTAAGACCTGATGATACTAACATCGGTAAGCGAAACAGCTGACGCGACAAAATATAATCAATTGTGATATTTATAACAAAAGTTTTTATTTAAATAGTTAATAATGTTGAAATATCAAAGTGTTTCCGCCAAAACAATGGATTATCTTACCTATCACATGTCATGAGAATCAATAACTAAAAAGTTGTACAAAGTAATTGGGTTCAAATAACCTGCTGTATACAAATGTGGAAAGCAACGGGAAACTACCATATTAAAGGCCCAAGTGGCATCCCAATAACCAGAAATATCCTTACATTTTGCTGGTTTCGATACTTTGGATTGAAGCTAGAGAAGATAAATACAAATGTAAATGTTCGTTTCTTGAAATTCTTAAATCTCCTAAAATTATTCACCAATTGCTTTAAGATTTTGACAAAACGTTGCATTCGAATAAGCGCGTGTTTTTATATGTGACAAGAGTTTTTACCTCGGATATTCTTTTCTCGGGAGTACCAACCTGGAGGCCATTGCTCCCTCACATGTTGGAAATATCTTTCTTGGATGTTGAGATTGAGTATTTTTGGATGGTGATAGGAGGCATTCTTAGAGATCCACCCAAGTTATTGGGTGGAGACCGAGAGACGGTGACAGGGAATGGCCTTGGATAGCAGCCGGTGGTCTTTGGGACCATTATCCATTACCAGACTGAGCCACGTGGCCGGGTACAGCTAGTTCTTTTTCTTCCTGGCGCTATCCCAACTCGTCGTCTGTATTGACTGTTGGGGTAGGCTCTTCTCAATCTCAGGCTGTACCTCGCACGGTTCTGAGCACCGCCATTTCTCAGCAAGACGCTATTGCACTGAATCATCCATGTGTTCCTAGGTCTTCCTCTGGATGGTTGACAAGGAAGATTCAGAGACAGAGATACATTTACTCTGCATTATCAAATGTTGAAACAAACATTTGATTATTCCTTAGCTAGAAGAAACACGCCATTCCCATAAAATGTGATGAATTTCTAGAAAACAGACGTTTTCTTTCGTATTATTTATTTAATATGGAGTTTTACATCATTGTTCAAGGAACAATAAATAAGTAAATGGAGATTTGATTGTCTTGTTGAGTATATATGTGTATAATAAAAAAACTAACTAACTAACTAACCATCACGCCGTCTCCCCGAAGGGGTAGGCAGAAAGAATGGACTGCCACACCTTTCTTTCCTGACATATTTCTCTCGCTTCCTCAACATTCATACATCGTGTCATGCACGCGCTATCGCGCATCGTGTCATGCATGTCGATTTCTCTGACTCCTCACATGGCCGACATTCAATATTTGATTTATTTGATCGTGCCACGTTTTCCTTGGTCTTCCTCTATTTCTGGTACCATTTACATCATTAACATATAATTTTTTTACCATTCTTTCTTCATTCATTCTTTCCATATGTCCAAAACATCTTAATGATCCTTTCATTATTTTGTTCATGACACCATCATTCGCACCGCATTCACTTCTTATATTTTCATTCGACACTCTATCATACACAGAATATCCACACATTCGTCTAAGAGATCTCATTTCTACTGCATTTATTCTACTTTCATCCTTCCTTTGCCAGTTCCATGCTTCGCTTCCATACATAAGGGTCGGTAGAAGAACACCATTGTGCACTGCCATGCTAGCTTTTTTGGATAGGTTTTTGTTTGCGATGACAACTTTAAGTGCACCATTCACTTTGTTGCCTGCCCCAACCCTTCTTTCAATATCCCTCTCCACTCTCCCATCTCTTGTAAACATACTACCTAAATATACAAACTCAACTACTTGCTCCAAGTTTCGCATGTGTATAATAAACGTATAAAATAAACAATAAAGAGAGCTGCCAATCAACTAATATAATTCAGCAATAATGATGGCTCGTATGTCGTTAAACGAAATGTAAAAAGTTAATAATTTTAAGCTTAAAACTTCTACAGAGGAATGTGAAATGTTACTCATCAGTAGGTCTATATTAGGTAAAGGCCTGGATCCAGATTTTTAATACCGTCTAGAATCGTAATTACTTCTTTATTCGCCATGTATTCAGGTAGTATGTTTACAAGAGATGGGCGAGTGGAGAGGGATATTGAAAGAAGGGTTGGGGCAGGCAACAAAGTGAATGGTGCACTTAAAGTTGTCATCGCAAACAAAAACCTATCCAAAAAAGCTAAAATGGCAGTGCACAATAGTGTTTTTCTACCAACCCTTATGTATGAAAGCGAAGCATGGAACTGGCAAAATAAGGATGAAAGTAGAAAAAATGCAGTAGAAATGAGATCTCTTAGACGAATGTGTGGAAACTCTGTGCGTGATAGAGTGTTGAATGAAAAT
Organism: Lepidostoma basale; assembly: GCA_022606425.2. Classification (NCBI taxonomy): domain Eukaryota; kingdom Metazoa; phylum Arthropoda; class Insecta; order Trichoptera; family Lepidostomatidae; genus Lepidostoma; species Lepidostoma basale. The sequence goes on along the minus strand of JAHDVF020001589.1, from coordinate 3,242,228 downwards.
ATAACAAGTGAATGCGGTTCGAATGATGGTGTTATGGACAAAATAAGAACCAGAAATAGAGCAAGACCGAGGAAAACGTGTCACCATCAAAAAAATCAAATATTGAACGTCGGCCATGTGAGGAGTCAGAGAAATCGACGCGCGTGTATGCCACGATGTATGAATGTTGAGGAAGCGAGAGAAATATGCCAGGAAAGAAAAATGTGTCAGTCCATTCTTTCTGCCTACTCCTTCGGGGAGACGGCGTGATGGTTAGTAAGTTAGTTAGTTAGTTAAAAATGGTAATAATAATAATTACGCCTTTTCACTGAAATGATAACAAGATAAGAAGGACCGCTTCACTGTTATTTCGTGACACACATCAATTGCCTCCTTAATAATAATAATATAATAGTACAATGAGGAAGGACGTCTATGGTCCGATACATGTTTGTTAAAAGTGCACCAAAAAAGTGTTAAAATACAATATTTTTTTTAAGTTATTCGCCTCGAAATATGTTATCCAATAATTTATTTGAATGAAAATGTCTATTTTCTAGAAATTTAATTATTTTCTTAGAATGACATATTTCATCGTGCTAAAGCATTATCAATTAATCATATCTTAGAAAAGCAAATATAAGAAGCGAATGCGGTGCGAATTAGAAGATATACGAGGTGTTTCAGCAATTCATATTTTTTTCCCACATGACACTTTAATATATCACAAATACTAATCGATACAACTATTATTTAAAGGAAAGATCAAGCATAAAGCACAAAGTGCAAATATATAAGACATGTGTCAGACCCATAATGACTTATGGTATAGAATCGAGGGCTGACACAAATAGAACCAAAGTACTATTACGAACCGCCGAAATAAAGACACTTCGCGCTATTCTGGGCAAAACACTGAGGGACAGAATCAGAAACACAGTAATACGTGAGACCTGCGATACCGAAGATATTGTCAGATGGGGCAGGAAAAGGAGACGCTTCTGGCGCGACCACGTAGAACGAATGAGCGACGATAGACTCCCTTAAGCAGCCGCAAAGAACGTGCCAATGGGAACTCGCCAACCCGGAAGACCTGCGAAGAAATGGCGAGACAGTTGGAGATCTGTGTCCCAGGAGTCCTCGACGCCATAAAAACAGATCCACAGATCTATTAAAAGAGGAAGAAGAAGAAGAAGAAGAAGATCAAGCAATGTCAATGTTTTGGCTGACGAAAGAAAAAGAACAACCATTTTATACGGTCAGCTTATTGTCTTTGCATTATCTCTGCTAGCTAATATGAAGTCAATTGTCGTTTGTATTAGACGGTAGTCACTCACTATGATTGACGTGCAGCAAAAAAAATTTAGGGAATACCTCGCTTTGGTCGTTAACCGTCTACGTGTTTGAAAACCTGTATTTCGATATTGACCCTTCATTTCACGATGTAGTAAAGTTGCTTCAAACCGAAAAATCTACTAAATTTGTATAGAATAATTTAATTTCATGCTTATTCTTGTTATACGCTACACTCTACATTTCCATCTATCAATTAACCGTTAGAGTGCTAAGCAGCGATTTTGCGCTGCGGCGATTTGTATCGAAAAGTGCGACGCAGCGCAAAACTGACGCGAGTTTCAGTGCGTTTTTGGCGTTCCGCGGGAGTGGACGTACGCTGACCTCACACATAATTTATAACGACGGTGCATTTTTATGCTTTTAAAAATAACTTTTTTGCGTTTTTACAATTATTGACAAAAAAATAGCCATGTCACGTGATAATATTTCAGACGTAAATTCGATGTGTAGTGATTTTGCGGATAGTGAAACAGAAATTAGTAGTGATGACAGCAGTGTCATATTACATCGAAGAAAAAGATTGAGAAGTGAGTCTTCTTCTTCATCACCATCTTCAGAAACGGAAGAAATACAATCTTTTGACAAATTTTGGTTTTTTATAATTTTTATTTTCAAAACCAAATAAAAATATAATAGTAATGATATTTCATGTTTATTTCTTCATATTTATATTAATTAACCTTTTTTCTGTATAACCCAAAAAGATTTATTAAAATTGATTAATATTTGTCTAAATGAGAGTGTTTTATTTGACACCATAATTTTTTCCTTTAGAGTAATCAAAATATGCATAGCATTTTCCAATAGATTTTTACAAAAATTGCTTAGCACTCAAACGGTTAAGCTACACAAACCATCGCAAGTGGGGCTAGTTAAAAAAAAACATGTTTACGATGACATTTGGTTGACCTGCTCCGATTACTGCCAGTTTATTAGACACATTCTGTTTAAAAAAACTTAAACTAACTAACTAACTAAAAATCACGCCGTCTCTCCGAAGGGCTGGGCAGAATGAATGGACTGCCACATTTTTCTTTCCTGACATATTTCTCTGGTTTCCTCAACATTCATACATCGTGTCATGCACGCGCCTCGATTTCTCTGACTCCTCACGTGGCCGACATTCAATATTTGATTTATTTGATCGTGCCACGTTTTCCTCGGTCTTCCTCTATTTCTGGTTCCATTTACATTGTTACCACGATTTTTTTTTTTACCATTCTTTCTTCATTCATTCTTTCCATATGTCCAAACCATCTGAATGATCCTTTCATAATTTTGTTCATAACACCATCATTCGCACCGCATTCACTTCTTATATTTTCATTCGACACTCTATCATACACAGAGTATTCACACATTCGTCTAAGAGATCTCATAAAAACAAAATAAAAAACTTTTTTTCAAATAATTAAAAAATTATGCATTACCAGATGAGTATTTATAGAATAAAAAAATGCATAAACGTTGGAAAAAATATATTTTATATCTGTCAGAACTGACCATATTCGTGAAATTTTTGTTTAAAGTTTTATTCTGCAAAAACAGGAACTACAAACCATCACGCCGTTTCTTCGCAGGGGTAGGCAGAGTGAATGAACCGCCACACTACTCTATCCTGACATACCTCTCTAGATTCCTCCACATTCATACAGCGAGTCATACACGCACGTCGATTCTTCCGGCTTCTAACATGGCCAACCTTTAAAATTTTATTAATTTGGTCATGCCATGTTTTCCTCGGTCTACCTCGCCTTCTTACTCCATTTACATCATTAACGTATACTTATTAAATAATTCTTTCTTCACCCATGCGCTCCATATCTCCGAACCAACGCAGCGATCCTTTCATAATTTTGTTCATAATACCTTCTTTCGCTCTACATTCCTTTCTAATATCAGCATTTGAGATTCTGTCGTACATCGCTCTACCACACATACGTCGTAGGGACCTCATCTCTATTCATCCGTATTTATTCTGCTTTCATCTTTCTTCTGCCAGTTCCATGCTTCGCTTCCATACATAAGGGTTGGAACCATAAATCCATTGTGAACGGCCATTTTCGCTTTCATTGATAAATTATTGTTTCTAATAATTATTTTTAAAGCTCCATTCACTTTGTTATCCGCAGCAACCCTTCTTTCAACATCACTGTCCGTTCTGCCATCCGCTGTGAACATGCTACCTAAATACACATATTTCCTCACCTTTTCCAAGTTCTCTTCGTTCTTATATTACAAACTGTCATTTGCTCTTCCCTTTAAAAAACTAACACCTTTAATTTGCATACCTCATACATTCTAGACACCAAGACTTGTAATTCGCCCGCACTATCCGCAACGAGAACGGCATCGTCCGCGTAAAGCAGACAATTTACAGACAAATCACTCATCTTAGCACCAGCATTTAAGTTTTATTCTGTATATACAATAATTAACTACACTCATGAAGGGCTTCTGTTTTCGAAACATGTTTATGTTAAATAATAATTAAATAAAACGATGTTTTTTAACTACTTCCACTTTTGTCTTTATTTAGACAGCGACCGGTTTCGCCAGGCTCGCTGGCATCGACAGACTGGTAACACTATTGTAAACTTAGTCCTTTATATACATACAGATCAGGGGTGGTAAACATGATTCTATACAAAAATAATCTTCAAATATTTATGTAAAAATTTTCTGAATTTAACTATTGGTATTACAGGTATTCTTGGAGGTTCGTGTTTAATACAATGGGTTTTAATTTTTATTATCTCTTACATATTCATATATAATGTTTGAAAAATTAAAAATTAAAACCCATTGTATTAAACACGAACCTCCAAGAATACCTGTAATACCAATAGTTAAATTCAGAAAAATTTTACATAAATATTTGAAGATTATTTTTGTATAGAATCATGTTTACCACCCCTGATCTGTATGTATATAAAGGACTAAGTTTACAATAGTGTTACCAGTCTGTCGATGCCAGCGAGCCTGGCGAAACCGGTCGCTGTCTAAATAAAGACAAAAGTGGAAATAGTTAAAAAACATCGTTTTATTTAATTATTATTTAAAATGAACTTCCATCAAGAGATTTCAGTAAAATCATTTGATTATGTTTATGTTAATTTATTTATTTTTAAATATAATGTGTTTTTTAAAGAAATAAACATTGTTCAATGTATCCGCAACACAAAGTTATGATGAATATAAAATAAATCAAGTTATTTTTTTAAATATTGTTTTCGTTAAAATTTTTAAAAAATCATAAAATGAAGGGTTAAACAGTCAAAACACCGCACCTCCATTTTAGGTTTATCTTTAATCTGAGATTACCTACATTTAATATTGAAATCAAGTTGGACAGAAATCAAAATTGACCTGCTTTTCTACTACGGCCCCTCCATACAAATTGGACCGTGTCATCTGGCGGTACTTGGAATCGATGAGTTGTTTCCATTTTTGCGTAGACGCGGTTTTGCGACCATAAATTAATAATGTTATTGTTTGCGATATAGAACCGATACGGCATTACGGTTATTTTTTATTAACCTGCAATATATGAGGCGTATAGAAACAAAGACGGCAATGTCAAGCAAAATACGATAATGATTTAATTTTGATAGAGAAAAAATATTACAATCTGAGTGTACATTTGGTTTAAATACATTTTCGAATTTTTAAAATCAGATTTGAAACAAACCCGGTAGTGTCAACAAAATTTCAGAACAAAAGCGGCAGTTACTAAATGAACCAATCACAATGCGAGAAATGTCATTTTTCAAAATGGCGTTCCATACAAATATCGTTCGTATGAAAAGGTGTGATAACAAACATGGAAATGCCTTGCTGCATTCAAAACAAAACCGGCAGTGTCAGAAAATTTGTAACAAAAACGGCAATGTCAATTATAAAACAGCAGATATCTTGGAAAAGAAACCACGGGTATAAATAAAAATTACTCAAATAATAGCTGCACACTATGTTTTTTATAATTAAAAATTGTTGCATCGTACCTTAAACAGGTTTTCGTTGTTCATTGTTCACCAACAATTTGATGATTTTTTGTTTCTATTCGCCTCATATATTATTACTATTTATCAATGATATGAAACTTCTCAAAGTTTTATTATACATTATGTGTCCAAAGAAAGTTTGTGTTTGTTTAGCTTACTGCGGGAACGCAACGAATCCAAGGGGTGCGGGGGCTATGTCAATCGGTAGTGTGACTCTTGGGAATTTAGTCGCTATGGAGCGTTTCTCGGTAGCGGACCGCGCGTTGTACGTGCCAAACTTATGACCTACATCCAGGAGTGGAAGGTCATAACTGCTTGAAGAAAAAGTAGAAGAAGATAATAAAAATATGATACTAGGAAATTATTAAATGATTTCATATTTCTTATACTCCTATTATATACGAGTAGTACAATACAATGTTAATATAGGTAAAGAAAACAGAATATTAATATTTTTGACATTATACAAATCAGAAATTACTCAAAATAAAGAGTTTTCTTAGAAAAATGTGTTTTGACAAATATCTTAATTATTGTTGACAATGAATTAAGTTCATATAATTTACAGTAAGTACCTAATTCTGCTCCATTAGCTCTGGTACATATACTGCTACACATTTGACTCCCGCGTTATTTGATAATGCCTCAGCAAGGCGAAACATGTCATTCTCATGAAATATAATTAAACTTCTTGAAAACCTAGGTTTTCATTTATATTTTTTACTTTATTCCTTATGAACAGCTGTCGTGTTCATAATAATTATTATTTATAGAATTTAGTCCAATTTATAAAAACAATGTTTCTAAGTAATTATTTCAAATTTAAATTTATTTATTTATCCAAAAAGACATATTGATTTTGTGGTTTTATAATATCATTTGTATAAATTTTTCAAAGAGTTTTCACAATCAGATGAAAAATAGATGTACTTTTATTTTTGTTAATTGTGTAAGTAATAGTTTTTAAATGAGAAATATTTTAATTTACACTTTATAAACCATGATATTTTCATGCGTAGTTATTCGTTTTTGGGCAATTTAAATGTAAATTATCATTTTAGTTAAATTTTTAAGCTGTTTCATAATTTGTGAAATAAGTTTTTTTTTTAATTATGTACTTTTAATATGTGGAAATTTTCAAGTGTCTGATACGAAACTTTCAACAAAATTTCACCGGCGCCACATGCAAAATGTGGCAAACGATAACGGAACGGAATAATGAAGAAATTAACATTGAAATTGGGGAGCAATCGTAATAAAATGTCGTAAGTGTTGCAGCATGGGCCGCCGCCTCGGTTGCTTTTAAAATGAAATGCACAAACGGGAACCCAGAGTCATCGATCTTCACGCACGCCTTATCATATCAGCCACGGCCAGGGCTGCCCGAGACCCGACAAACTCGTTTACAAAACGTTTTCAAACGAAAAAAAAACAATCGCAATATCAAAATGATTATTTATTGAACAGTGTTTTTAACTAATTAACTAACTGACTAACCATCACGCCTTGGCCATCCTTCTTTTTTTGCACCCGCGGGAGACGCGGTGTAATGGGTTGCGAACCTCATCGCCACCAATAGGCATCTCCCGCGCACACTTCGATCGTCCAACGTCCACAAAATAAATCTAAACCCAATTAAGGATTAATTGTATCTCAATAGAGACGAATATGAATATTGTTATTTTGGAAACAGAATATGGTGGTCGAGGCGCTTACAGGACTTATGACCTGTCCATTGGTTGGGTTAAGCGAATGTTCAACATCATCCAAAAAATTGTCAGACGCGGTGGTCGTAAGAAGGGGGGAATAGGGAATGTTGTTAACATAAAGCGATCGCTTAACCAAACCAATGACAGGTCATAAGTCATGTAAGCGCCTCGGCCACCACCTTCTGTTCCCAGAAAACAATTTACATATTCGTCTCTATTGAGATACAATTAATCCTTATAAAATCAAAATGATTATTTATTGAACAGCGTTTTTTACTAACTAACTAACTAACCATCACGGGAAACGTGGTGTGATGGGTTGCGAACCTCATTGCCACCAACAGGCATTTCCCGCGCACACTTCCATCGTCCAACGTCCACAAAATAAATCTAAGACAAATAATATAAAATACACTTAGAAAATTGAAAATAACTTTGTTTAATTCACAAAATATTAAAAAAGCACGACATGTTTCGGAGGATACCTTCATCTTCAGATGTAAAAATATACTAAAAACTAAACAAAGAAAGACTAATATAAAAACGCATTTAAAATTCGATACAATAATTCAAATTTAAAAATTTGCCCGGGCTATTTGTTATACTCGTAAGTAGGTACTTATAATTATTTTATGAGTGAGAACTAATAAATAATAAAAAATAATAATAATACATGATGATAATATAAAAAAATATAAATAATTGTAATTTAGAAAAAACGTTCTTTTTATAAGACATAATTTATATAGAAATTTAAATTATTATTTTACAATTAGTTAATATAAAATACAGTGATATAAAATAAAATAACATAATAATCATAATACCTATAACACATAATGTTTTTTAAGATGGACATGTCAGCTGGACGATCCGGACTTTTGTGTTTATTATGTTTTTTATACATTGTAAACAACACGAACTTCATTTTTTAATTAAAAACAAACATGTTTTGGACACAGAAGACCTTCATTGGTGTTTAGTATATACGAGTACAATAGACATATTTTAAGATTTTTTCATGAATGTGGTCAGTTTTGACAGATATTAAAATATATTTTTTAACGTTGATGCATTTGTTATTTTTTTTTTTTTATGAATTAATACCCTGATGTTTCCACTTATGAGTTTATTTATCTCGACCAAGGTTTTACACCTTCATCATCGGGAGATCATATATCTAAACTTATAATGATGAATATGTAATACCTTCGAAACACGTCATGAAAATTAAAACTAGAGGTTTATTTTCTTTTTTGAGTTTATTTTTCTCGACGTATTTCGAACGTTTTACACCTTCATCATCGGGAGTTTATATCAATCTCCCGATGATGAAGGTGTTAATCAAAACATGTCGATAAACACAAAAGTGGAAAAATAGTGTTTTAATTCATAAAAAAATCAAATGGAATTCCACAGTGTTAATGGCTTTAAGTTTATTAAAGATTAAAATGTTTCTTAAACAAAGATGTAAAACTAAATTTTTCTAGATTTTTTATTTTATTATCTGAGAATGACATGTTTCGCCTTTTTAAGGCATTGTCAAATGTGCTCCTCCTCCCCCTCACCAACATTTGATGATGAGGGGGGTGAGGATCATATTTGATAACGCCTTAGCAACGCGAAACGTGTACCTAATTCCGCTAAAATAAAAACATTTGTTCTTACACCACTTTATTCATAAAATATTGTGAAATAAAAACAATATACCATACACATGTGTTTTAAATTATGTTTAATAATGCCACACAGTAAATTAAGTGCTTCCATATGAAATTACAAAATAAAACTTTTAGAAAACAAACGTTTTCATTCCTTATTTTACTTATGGTATTCATTTACCATACAATATTACTTAAAATAATTATTTGGTTAATATGAATCAAAACACTGTTATTTCCACTTTTACTTTTTTTAAATCGAATGCATAACGATATTAATTATTTCGAAGATATATTATACCGTAATCGAAAAATATCGATCATCCTTAAACGAAAATTCTATGAAGCCTGCGTTTGCAATTTGGTACTTATGGTCTTGAAACTGTATCATTGTCCAAACAAAGTGCCGAGAAACTACGAGTGACCCAAAGAGCCATGGAATGAGCCATGTTAGGAATAAGCCTGAGAGACAGAGTCAGAAACGATACGGTGAGAGAGAAAACAAAGGTCGCTGACATCATCCACCGGGTGGCGACTCTAAAATGGTAATGGGCAGGTCACGTAGCCAGAAGCTCAGATGAAAAATGGACAAGAAGACTACTGACTTGGAGACCGTGAACGGCAAAGAAATGTGCAGGGCGACCGTAACTACGGTGAAAGGATGATCTAAACAGACACGTCGGAATAACCTGGATGCAGTCTGCACAAGACAGAATGACATGGAAGCGAATGGAAGAGGCCTTTGTCCAGGAGAGGATGAGAATAGGCTGAGGAAAAAGAAGAAGAATACCGTAATCGACTTCAGAGTTTCATCAAGTACGATGTCATATTTTTTTTGTTAATTTACAATCATAGATATCGCTCTTTATGCTTTTCAAGTGTTGTGTATGAGTTAATTTCATTTCCCACCAGTTTTTTTGCTTACCCATGTGCTGAAGTATTTCAATTTCTTTTTCAGTTAAGTAACTTACACGAATTTATCATTATTGCTTCATTGCCTGAAAATAAAATATAAAAACATGTTTTATTCATTATTCGTAAATATTTGTAAACGTAGAAACCCTAATATTACATTGTCATTCACAATAATTCAATAAATAAAAATCCAAGGATTAATTTGTTTCTTTCCTTAACCTCGAAACGTTGGCTTCATGTAAAAAAATTCAATTTATATGATAAAAGAATCCATTTTGGAATTCGACCTTAATTTCAGTTCTAATTTCAAAATTCAATCACGGATGACTGAATTTAACACAAATCTTTCTTGTTAGATTAACAAAGTTACCCACACGTAGTTACGGGTAAGTACTAAACGTATATCGTAATTCTTTTTTATTTTGTTTAATAATTATTTCGTCAGGCAACCCTGAGCAGAGCTCAGCAGCGTAGAGAGAAGTACTGTTTCGAAAGTATCTTTAGTAAAATGACAATAAAACTTCAACCATTGTTCCGAGATTACAACAAATTTATACAAAACTTAATGCTAATATGAATATTTATAATGCGTACAGTAATTTTACACGTTCTTTTTTATATTGCAGTTATATTATAATATTATACTTTATCTGGTATTATTTTACTGTAGGCTTATCTCTACGTGGCTGATGAAAAAACAAATGAAAAAAGATTTTTTACCCAAATAAACGTGTAAGGTATTAAAGTACCTACGCAATATTTTTTGGTTCCTAAGTATGACTTTAATCTGTGTGACTATGATACCATCATAATTTTAAAAGAAATGCATTGTGCTATTTTTTCTATTACCAACCTATCTAAATCAAAATACATATTCTCATGAACACACAAATAAACGACAATTTTTATTTATTATTTTTGTGGACCTATACATTTTGTTCAGATATCAATTAATATGTATGTTCTTGTACCGACCCATATGTATGGAAGCGAAGCATGGAACTGACAAAAGAAGGATGAAAGTAGAATAAATGCAGTAGAAATGAGACCTCTTAGACAGGTTTCCAATATTTTCTGGGCCACCGCCCCCTTTACAAGAAAAATAAACGTTCAACGCCCCCCTCCCATAAAAGTTATTCCAAATATTTAGAAACACATATTAGAATTTTAAAATTTTATTAAATTTTTTATGTATCTGAAAACAACATATGGTAGAACGAAGAAAAATAAAAAATGATTAGCGTGTTTTTTTTTTTCTTTTTAGACTATATTTTTTTATCTGCCCACGCTTTCTATTTTTTCTGGGTCTTCTACTGCCCCCCTGAAAGTCTCGAACGCCCACAAGGAGGCGTTATCGCCCACTTTGAGAACCTAGGTCTTAGAGGAATGAGTGGATATTCTGTGTATAATAGTGTCGAATGAAAATATAAGAAGTGAATGCAGTGCGAATGATGGTGCTATGAACAAAATAATGAAAAGATCACTAAGGTGGTTTGGACACATGGAAAGAAAGAGTGGTAAAAAACGATGCAAATGGAACTAGAAATAGAGGAAGACCAAGGAAAATGTGGCACGATCAAATAAATCAAATATTGAATGTCGGCCACGTCAGGAGTCAGAGAAATCGACACGCGTGCATGACACGATGTATGAATGTTGAGGAAGCGAGAAAAAAATGTCAGGAAAGAAAAGTTTGGCAGTCCATTATTTCTGCCTACCCCTTTGGAGAGACAGCGTGATGGTAAGTTAGTTATGTTGGTTTAATCAATTAATAATGTGGAAACATTATAATTTCATCGAATTTTCTTACAACGAAATTACATTGTTAAATTCTTTCGCCGCAATCTACTGAATGATAATGTCGTTTATACAAAAATTCGTTATAACGAATCTTGATGTACATAATCTAATTTCGTTTCAAACCACATCGAAGTATTCGTTATACTCTATATTACGTTATATTGAATATTTCAAAATTCGTTTTAAACGAATCTGGCTGGATCCAATAGATATTGATTTTATAGATGAATTTAAATATTTTAAATTACTCTTTTAATGCATAATGGAACTTTATGGTGAAATTATACCTACTATATTTCTATCTATTCACAACACAAAAATATGATTTTATTTTGTCACTCAATAATCTTTTCGTGACGCTAAAGTATATTTGATCTATCTATATTATAAAAGAAGAATATATGTCGATCTGTGATATAAGTGCGATGGGCGAGAAATTGGAGCAAGTTACCGAATTTAAGTATCTGGGAAGCATGTTTACAAGAAACGGAAAAATGGAGAAAGACATCGAAAGAAGGGTTGGTGCTGGGAATGAAATAAATGGCGCAATCAAAGTCATTACTGCAAATAGAAATATATCCACAGAAGCAAAGATGGCAGTACACAATGGATCTCTAGTGCCAACCCTCATGTATGGAAGTGAAGCTTGGAGTTGGCAAAAGAAGGATGAAAGCAGGATAAACGCCGTAGAAATGAGATCATTAAGAAGAATGTGCGGGAAAACGTTGTATCATAGAATACCGAACGATGAAATAAGAAAGAAATGTAAGGCAGATGACTGCATCATGGATAAAATTAAAAAAGGATCCCTGAGATGGTTTGGACATATGGAACGAATGGATGAAAGTAGAATGATTAAAAAGTTTTACACAAGCAGCGTGAGTGGAAAAAGAAGCCGAGGACGACCGAGGAAAACATGGCATGACCAAATTAATCAATTACTAAAAGGCGGTCACATTCGAAGTCGGAATAATCGACTTGCGTGCATGGTACGATGTATGAATGTAGAGGAAGCCCGAGAAGTATGCCAGGACAGAGTATTGTGGCGATCCATCCTCTCTGCCTACCCCTCCAGGGAAATGGCGTGATGGTTAGGTAGTTAGTTAGTTTATATTATAAATATGTCTAGAAACTTATCTCTTATGATATAAAAACAACTAAATTTCTTTCTTTAAATCACAATGCCACTTTCAAACACTTGCAAACTATTTTCATTGGAATATTTATGTACTTGAAATGAATGTCTTATTTTGATGGGGTGATTGCCTACAACAATGCACATGTCACAATCATTTGATATCACTGGAATATGTCTTGCTATGGATGTGTCAGGCTCGGTGCACACTGACTCCGACACGGCTATGCGTTCCTACCGTACCACGGATCCGAGCTGAGAATAAACATATTATTTCTAGCGAAAGCTAAAAAAATTATCGGAGTCAATGTGCTAGCCTGACTGGAGAATGCTCTTCACAGATCGGTACCCCGCGGCGCTGGCTCGCCTGTACTGCTACCCGGGGATGCCACCCCTGCACCCTTACGCACCCCCTTGTCACTTCTACTACCCTCCCCCGAGGTTCACCCCAGGTAAGGTTATCGGCGGTGGATTGTGCCTACCGTATCATTAACAGCAACAAATAATAGTAACTTGAAATAAGGGATAAATTAAAATCTTTTATAATTTTATATATATTTAAAACAAATCAAATCAGTTTATTAACTCAAAATACATTACAAACAGCAACATGTTTAAGGCATCTATTGAGTACAGGTAAAATATTATAAAAATACAACATAGTACCAGGAACTCATTAGAGATGGTTAGACATTAGTAAGACAAGATACTTTCAAACATAGATATATTTAGCATTATTCCAATTGTTCTTTAGCTTCGACCGGTTTCGGCAGATTGCTGCCATCTACTGTTATCGTTGTTTTTTTGTTCTTTTTTCTGCTTACATCATTTGTTTTTTCTTATTTTATTATCTTCAATTATATTTACCATTCAGTGTTTTTGGGTTAACACTACTTATTTAAATTCAATTTTACTTTCTTTATTATAAGCAATATAACATTAAACCATTCTTTAAAATATCAATACGTATCGGTAATTTAACAAATGTATTATTTTATTCTTTGTGGTTAATAAAGAAAAATCTTGCTTTAACTTGTAATAAATAGACCAACATGTTTAAAGTTTTACCATTCAAATTACTATTTTCTACTTTTTTATGTACGTGATAATTCGCTTCAAATGGTAAATGATATTTTTACCAAAATATAATACCGTAATTATAATAATAAAGTTTTTTTAAATAATTTTATAAATCTTTATATAAAATATATAAGTTCAATATATTCAACAATACCAGGAAACACTTATACGTGAATATTTATTAAGCAAAACGTAATCTAAAAACGAATAAAATTATTCTAAAATTTCTTCGAAATTCAAAAAAAAACAATGTAGTTGTGTTAATTCTTGAAACAAACAGGTGTGGGTTTTTAAAAATAGTGATAATTAAAATTTGACATGCATGAATTATACCAATGTTTTTATAACACGAACACAGTGCTGAATATAATTAATTACTCCATTTTGCTGTTGTTAATTGATACCGTTTTCACCACGATCCGCCACTGACTTATGCACTTTCTTCCATGCATCATGCCGGGACATATTCCAGCGATATTACATGTGTTAACTAAATTGTGAATTGTTATTTGTGTATCACTATTTGTTAAATATATTGTAAAACTGAAAATATACTATGTAATGTCGCTAGGGTATACCGAACATGAAATTTCTTTAATTGTCATGTCATAGGTGGGAAGACGTAATAACATGAATTTGCCTTGATAAAAAAATATTATACCTTTCAGAATAAGAATCAACTTATAAAAAGTTAAAGGTTATTTTTAACAAATATTTAAATAATTATTACGAATGAAAACGTCTGTTTTCTAGAAATTTTATTTTAATATAATTTATGGAAATTGCATGTTTCGTCTTTCTGAGGGATTATCAAATGTTTCGATAAAAAATGCATTTGATAATGTCTTAGAAAGGCGAAACATGTCATAAACTATTATGTCACGAAATAAGTCATAAACAATAAACAAATGCAATAAAACTTCTATAAAACAGATTTTTTTATTACTATTGATTATTTAAATTGGTTAATATTGTTTTTTGAAATTTCATGGTAGAAGTTTATTGTAAATATTGAAAATAAAATAAAAATTGTAAAAAATATTTTTATTTTAACATCAGTGGATTTAGTTTAAATCCACTGATGTTTGTGTCTTCCACGGGTTTCGGCAGCTCGCTGCCATCTTCTGGTCACCACCGGTGGTGAAACCGGTCGAAGACACAGACATCAGTGGATTTTAACTAAATACACATCTTTAAAAGACTTTTACAATATTTTTTTTTTTTATTTAATATGGAATTTTGCATCATTGTTTAAGAAACAATAAATAAAATGTTTAAAAATAACTTCTAATAGATGGGGGAGCAATAGCTTTTGGGCAGATACTCCCCCCGAAAGCCAAGATACAAGACAACATAATATTTTGTTTTACACGAAACCTTTTTTGAAAATCGAACACGGCGTCATTGGTGATGTCATTGTACGATAATAAGATACCTGTATTTTGTTTTTAGGAGAATTATACTTTGTGTATCCGCATTAAATATAATAAAATAATACTATCGTTGTTTTTTTTTAACCATTTGTCAAACAGAGATAATTTTTTTGGTAGTATTTTTTTTTATTCCCAGTTATGCAATTGTGGTATTCATATATTTTTTACGTATTTGTGATATTTTAATTGCTGAATAAAATTGCATAGTATATAAATGTCTATTCGTCTATACGTCTTCTCACTTATCAGCTATACAGATCTTAATTATTCATTTCACTATAAAAATATTTATAAATTTCTCCTTTGCAATGCATGAACGCAAACTTTTCAGTTGCAAATTCTTTCTCACCTGCAAGCAATTCTGCATCAAATGGAATTTTAATTCTACGTGATCGATACTGCTACATTATAATTTTATAAAATGAATATTTTGGTGACATGATAATATTTTAAAAAAATATGTACTTATTCCAGCTCTCTTTAAAATTATTATTAGAATCATTCTATTAACATAATCGGATGAAAATCAAGACTTTTGAGCACAAAAATAACTGATAGTATGTTCTTACAAATTTAAAAAAAATTGAATCATGATTTTTTGCATTTTCGTATTTAGTTTTCTCGACATGTTTCAAAAATAGACCTTTATCACTGGAGAAAACGATGTAAACAGATTAATATCGTTCTTCCCATCATAAATATATAACATTCTAAAAATGTCGCGGAATATAAACTCAAAAGTGAAAAAACAGTGTTTTAATTCATAAAAAATCTGCATTATAAATTTCCACAGTGTTAACGCCTTTAACTTGTAAAAAGTTGTGAATCATTTATAAAAAAATGTGGTCTACAATGGGACCTAAAGTATAATATCCTATTATTGTATGGAAGTATATTAATATTTCACAGATTGAACCCACGTTTCCTTGATCTACAGCGAAGGGTTCTGTTCCTTAGACCATAGTTTCTTAACCAGTGGTACCCGAAGAATTTTGAGTTGTCGCCGAAATTTTTTTTTTAAATATTGCTATATCAACATACCATGTTTTTATAATTTAAAACCATTCATAGAATTATTTGTTTTGTTTTTTAAAATCTTTTATATAATTATTTATCATTTTTTATTTCAATGTTGGGGGTCCGTAAAATATTTTATAATTTTATTGGTGGTCCGCGGATGTAAAAAGGTTAAGAAACTAAGCCCTAGATTCAGTTTCAAATGGTTCAAAAAAAAAATATTATTATTTTTTTAATATGTAATGTTTTATAATGAATTCAAGATTTTTATAAGTTTTCTTATATTAATTTTCAGTTTTGGAAAAGAGGTAAGAATTTATGTTATCAGTTTAACTTGAAAAATGACATGTTCGCAGGTCTTCTGATGAGGTCAGAAGAAACAAATATGTACACCACGCTGGAGCCCACATTCAGCAGTAATCCCAACGTTTACTTCCAACGCAATGAAGGGGTCCACCCCGGCATGATGTACTGATGACCACAACTCCTGGTGACTTCAGAATAGTGGAAGACTTCTCATATTATGTGCAATAATTAAATTTAATTACACATTAGTTTGTCTTTGTGAGAGCCATGGAGAAACCCGAAAATTATTCATGTGACTACATTTTGTAAAATTATATTATCTTATTACAAGTGGTAATGGAAATTCATTTAAAGATAACAAAAATCTAAGAAATATATAATACAGTACACTCCCAATTTTCTGGGGTCGGGTTAACCGGAAAGCGAATTATCCGGGACACTTGAGTCATTGAAAAAATAATTTGTAAAAACAAAAATATTTCACAATAATACTTATAATGCAAACAAAAACACAAATCTTCACAATGAAATTGGGCATTTAGTTCGCATTTCCGCCACCACCAACATACTTTTGTGTGTTTACAATAAAGCACCCGCAGCGTAGTTCATACTCATAAAACATTGTCGTTAATTTTAATTTACTGTGAAAAAGTGCCTATAATAATGGATAAACACAAACGAGTACAAAATGGTGCAACCGTCAAATATTTATCGAATCAATATAATGTTGGTGATCAAACGATACGGGACATCATTAATAAAAAGGGAAAATTGATAGATTTTTCGATTACATGGGATAGCGCCAAATGCATAATACGGGATTTTTTTTCACCATCCATCCCGGAAAATCGGGAGTGTACTGTACATACTAAATAATACTACCTAAATTATTATGAGGATATATATTTAAATTGTGACATTCTGTATTTATTTATAATATTGATCTCTTCCAATTGTTATAACAATATATAATTCTATTATAATAAAAATGTTTTACATTGCATGTTTCGGACTTGACCTTCTCTATCCTCGTGTGTATTTATTTGTAAAAATATTAAATAAATAAAGTGGATAAAACTGTATTAAAATTCTCCTTTCAAATTAACAATTAAATTCCACAGTGTAAACGCTTTCAATAATGTAATTCTAACAATAACACAATTTTTGGCTATAATAGTTACGTAAAAGTTTATATTGCGAACTGAAATTTCAATTAAAAGTTTTAAAAATGTGTCATATTTAAAACTGTTTTTAATCTAATAATACTTTTTTATACAGCACACATAATGTGCCAAAGGATAATAATGTATTTAAAATCATTAAAAACTCTGAATTAGATTCCTATAAAACACATACTAAAACACTCATTTTTTTCCTTCATATGAAGGTAATATTTTTTTGTGTAAAGTACTTTGATTACTGGACTCTTGATTCAACAAATTTTATCTCTTGCCACTTTATTTATAAATGTGTTACAAGTTTTGTTTAAAATTTTCAAAAATAAATAAAATGTAGTCACAAAAAACATATACATATATAATTAATAAATATTTTTAAGTGGAAAACTCAAATTCAAAGGCTCTAACTTATCTTTAGTTAAATAAATAATTGATGGTCAAGAATGAGAAGCAAAACATTGTTTACATTGAAAATATATATTATTTCCATAATATGAAGGCAAATAAAACACAAATAATCCTAAGTCTTCTACTTTAAAGTAAGTGATACTCTCATCTCATGTAGGAAAGCGTTCTAGGTTTTCGCTTCATGTAAATATTCCAAATATCATTCTCATGATTTCGTATACTAAATTATATAATGTTAGATATAGTTTTTTTTAATATATATTAGGTTCTATCACATATTAATACACACAGAAAATTTTATTGGGCAATTATCTTAGCATTTTCCTTTCAATAATGTGTTGTGAAATTTATTGTAATGAAAATGTGTGTCATTTGTCAAAATTCAATTCTTTTTTGCTTACTTTGAAAATGCAATATTAAAAATGCTATGCGTCAATATAATCAACAGTATTAATTGTACAAAATGCAGTTATTTTACAAAACATAGCTTACATAATCGGCGGTCAATCATTGTTGTTTTCCAAAATTCTTTCCTCCATGTTTATTTTTTTTAAATGTCATCAGTCATCAACCATGACAGGTACAAAATTTTTACCATTACATTGATGACTCAATTCATGGAAAGCCAGATTTTTTTCTAAAGTAATTATTAATTTTTAAACTGTTTTCTAATTTACAAAACTGATCAAGCTTCTGGTTTTTTAAATATCAATTTCAATTGACCTTAATTGATTGGTGTTTATTAGTAACACTAGTTTAGTGTGAATAATGATTTAATACTTGCCCATTAAATTGTCTTGTATAATCCAATCAGCGAAGTGTAGTGTAATTGTACATAGTGAAAGTTTTATATAAATTCAGTACTATAATTTTTTAACTATCTTTCTATAATAAATAATAAATTTGGCCATTTAGAAATTATTTGCTTTGCAATTTGTTTTGTAAATAGACACAGAAAAATTGTATGCTTTTATAGTAAAGTAAAAACGTTTTAAAGCCTATTTCATTTTAGTATTTTAAACTGGTATGAAAATTCAGATAGTTGCTTTACATATTTTTAAATTAAAATACAACTGATTCATTCATTTTAAAAGTCTCCTCATATTTTGGTAGCAATGCAAATGTGGTGTCCCATAATGGAGTAATCTACTCATGGGAGTACAATAAAATGTTGTATGTTTGTAAAATAAATAAACAAATATTTTACAATATATATTAATGTTATATATTTCAAGATAATCAAATGATTTTACTGAAATCTCTTGATGGAAGTTCATTTTAAATAATAATTAAATAAAACGATGTTTTTTAACTACTTCCACTTTTGTCTTTATTTAGACAGCGACCGGTTTCGCCAGGCTCGCTGTCTAAATAAAGACAAAAGTGGAAGTAGTTAAAAAACATCGTTTTATTTAATTATTATTATATATTTCAATCGGATATTGATGCATCGT
The DNA here is from genome assembly GCA_022606425.2 of Lepidostoma basale. NCBI lineage: Eukaryota > Metazoa > Arthropoda > Insecta > Trichoptera > Lepidostomatidae > Lepidostoma > Lepidostoma basale. The sequence continues at coordinate 3,222,793 of JAHDVF020001589.1, read as the reverse complement.
TTTAGAAAAATCAAAACTAAGTTAAAATTGGAATGTAAAAATCCCAATTGAAATTAAGTCATCATGTAGCCAATATAATGTAATGTTTTTTTTTTTCAGAACAATCTCATTTTTAATATTGTAAATAAACTGAAAATATAAATAGCTACCATTTTTTATTTTTTAATAACCACCCAAAACACTAAATATGTAATTTTTTCAGGTGAATTTTTAAAAAATTTTTTCATTTATAATACCATAAGAAGTAATTTTTGATTTATCAATACTTGATTTTTCCAACTTCAAATGCGGCCACCTTTTAGTAATTGATTATGTTTTCCTCACTTTCTCTTTCCATTCTAATTGCTTGTGTACAATTTTTAATCATTCATCTCTCGTCCATTCATTCCATATGTCCAAACCATCTAAGTGGTCCTTTTTTAATTTTACTGGCAGGATCAAATCAATCAAATATTAAATGTTGGTCACGCGAGGAGTCAGAGAAATCGCATGACACGATATATGAATATAGATGAAGCGAGAAAAGTATGTCAGGACAGAGTCCATTTTTTCTACCTACTCCTTCCCCCCGGACAGCGTGATAGTTAGTCTGTTAGTTACTTAGGATGCAATCATCTGCCTTATTTCAATGTTTGGTATATTCTATCTAATTATTTATTTAAAAGATACATTAGCAAATATTACATTGCATTATTGATGACGATTAACTGGAAAATTAAATAGATAGCTGCAACACCCTTTTCAGTCACATTGCTAAAAAAAAATTTCAAAATTAATATGAATGGGAATATCTATTTTCTAGAAGTTTTTTTTATGTTTCAAGGGAATGAAATGTTTCCCCTTGCATTAATTTACTTTTATTCAAATTAATTATTTAATATGGAATTTTACATCATTAGACAGAATATATCGACTGAAGCCAAGATGGCAGTGCACAATGGAGTTCCAGTGCCGACCCTTATGTATGGAAGTGAAGCTTGGAATTGACAGAAGAAGGATGAAAGTAGGATAAATGCCGTAGAAATGGGGTCACAATGAAGGATGTGCGGAAAAACAATGTATGATAGATTATCTAATGATGAAGTAAAAAAGGAATGTAAGGCGGATGAATGCGTAATAAATAAAATCATGAAAGGGTCACTAAGATGGTTTGGACATATGAACCAAATGGATGAGGGAAGAATGGTTAAAAAGATATATACAAGCAGTGTGAATGGAAAAGAAGTCGAGGAAGTCCAAGGAAGACATGGCATGACCAAATTAATCAATTACTGAAAGGCGGCCATGTTCGAAGTAGGAACTATCGACGAGCGTGCATGTCACAATGTGTGAATGTAGAAGAGTCGCGAGAGTTATGTCAGGATAGAACAATGTGGCGATCCATCCTCTCCGCCTACCCCTCCAGGGAAACGGCGTAATGGTTAGTTAGTTAAGTTATTCAAGAAACTATACATATGTTAATTTTCACATTGATAAATGGCCAGACAAACTAATAGCTTGTATAGATTCCAAGCAGCCAAGTCAGCGTGTATTTTAAGGCAACAGGTTAGATAATAAAAAACTTTCAGTGTAAAAAATCATTTATTGAGAAAAACACTTATAATAAATAGTACTAATTGCTTCGATGGAACATGCAGCGGCGGCGAGTAAAGTCTTCACTGGGTGCCAGTGGACAGCAACGCCAGCAGACCTCCGGCAGCAGACACAGAAACAACATAGTTACTGAGGAATGGTTAAGGAAAGTACACATCACATGGAAACACAGACAAATAATGTAACAGTAAATCTGTTTTTTTAGCAAAGAGGAAGTATACGAGAGACTCGAAACAATCAAATGATTACTAGATAATATATTAAACTCTCTAAGAATCATATTTATTAACTGAATATATTATTATCTGCACAATGTTTATCAATTTTTATCTCTGTATGTAAATCGAATGTTTGTCTATCAGTCCTCGATTTTCTCGAAAATTACTTGATCGATTTCACAGAAAATAGCAGGATCTGTTCTTATTAATGCCGGAAAGTTTAAGAGAATAGTTAGAATGAAATCCAATATGTAAAACTGTTGCTATAATGTTTTAAAATTAGTATGAAAAATATTGAACCACCCATGTTATATTAAGTGACTTCCGTCCGTAATTAAAAAAATTATAATAACAAAATAAAATAAAAAATGTTTAACCCTTGAATCAAATCATTTTATATATTAATGTAATTAATCAATAGATTACCAAAATATGTTTTTTTAACCGTTTTTAGAGAGAAATTAAAGCTTTAAATAAAGGAAAGGTTAACTTTCAATACTTAACTAAAAAACCATCATACTGTTCTCTTGCAACCTCAACATTCATGCATCATGTCATAAACGCACATCAATTTCTATAACTCTCACACGACCAACATTATATTTATTTAAAAATCATACTATATTATGAAGCCTGTGTTCTGTCAGTTGGTACTTATGGTCTTGAAACTAAAACATTGTCCAAACTAAGTGCCGAGAAACTACGAGTGACCCAGAGATCCACGGAAACAGCCATGTTAGGAATAAGCCTAAGAGACAGAGTCAGAAACGATACGGTAAGAGAAAAAACAAAAGTCACCGACATCATCCACCAGGTAGCGACTCTAAAATGGCAAAGGGCAGGTCACGTAGCCAGAAGCTCAGACGAAAAATGGACAAGAGACTTGGAGACCGTGGATGGCAAAGAGAAGTGCAGGGCGACCGCAACTACGGTGGAAGGATGATCTGAACAGACATGTCGGAATAACCTGGATGCAGTCTGCACAAGACAGAGTGACATGGAAGCGAATGAAGGAGGCCTTTGTACATGAGTGGACGGGAATAGGATTGAGGAAGAAGAAGACTATATTATTAGAATTAATCGTAAGTTTGTAAGAAAAAAACATTTGTTATTAATCTAATTTAAGATATTTTACTGACAAATATATTTTGTTTAAATCAGCAGCATTATCACTCAGAAGTCAAATGTTGGTCTGCATGCAAAAACTAGAATTATATTAAAGTAAATACAACACCTTTCTAAAGAGACATGTAAGGGAAAAAGTGCAACCATTCAGTATGCTAAAGTGTTTTTTAACAACTTTGAGTATGTGTAAATATAATGGAATATTAAATGGAATTTCATGTGAAAATGTTTCATTACGGCTTCTGACACCCCGGTCAAATGTTAAAAATACATAGCAGTGTAATAATGATAAAATAATGGTAAAATAATGTGAGCACTTTCACGCAAGATTCAAGTGAAAAGTAATAATACTCTGCTTCCCATGGAGCAGTTTCACAGCGGACCATCAATCATATAAGGAGTAATTACTGCAGCCACATGGCACTATTCATATTTTAAGGTAAACAACAGACTGTGATATTCCAGAAGTTCCAATCCGATCCGAATTTACTCAAAAGACATTACAAACAGCAAAATGTTTAAGGCATCTATTGAGTACAGGTAAGATATTATACACATACAACATAATACCAGGAACGCATTGGTGATGGTTCGAACTTAGGAAGACAAGATACTTTCCAAAGTCAAGAGTATTTGTTCCCTGAAAGTACTTTCACTAACATGAAAGACGTCGATCTCCGAGGAGACCGCGTTCAGCAGACTAATTGCTCTTCCCACCGGTGTCACCAGAGGCAGATTGGTTCTGGCGACTTATATTACGCTAATGAAGCTTGAATACAAGTGAAACTAGTTGGCTTCAAATATAATTACCATTCCGTAGTTAAAATACAAAGTGTTTATTTTATTTTATTATTTATAATTTTAAAATCTCTAAAATAATAATAATAATAGAACTAACTAACCATTGGGCCGTTTCCCCGAAGGGATAGAGGCAGAAAGGATAGACTGCCACTATTTTCTTTTCTGGCATACTTCTCTCGCTTTAACATTCTAGTCTTATTAATTATTATAATAATAATAAAAAGCAAAGAAGTGTCAATTGAAAGTTAATTCATTAGTTTTGGTAAAATGTAGAATCAATACTTAATCTTAAAATATCTGCAACACTAAGAAATGGTTTAAATTCTGTATTTAATTAACGAATTAACGATTAAAGAATAAAATAAAAATTCTAACTATTTAGATTAAACCTTTGGTAATAATACTTAAAATATATATTACATAAAGTATATCACATTATTTTACCCATTGATTTATGGAACTTTATTCGTTCTTACGTTGCGTTGAAGCAGGTCACCCGATTCAGACATCAGATAAGCCGATGGGTTAATGTAATCAATAGTGTTATTCTCATTAGAATAAAATCAATTTCAACCCAGAAATATGTCGATGTTATAGAAAGGATACATTGCTGGCGAGAAGGATCTCAGGAGGTAGAAGCTGGTGAAGATGACGAGAGCGAGGAAGATGGCGTTGTTGTAGAAGATGGAGAAAGTTGTCGCTTCGTAATCAGCAACCTCGTTCTTCTTCCACAGAATTCTACAGAATATAAATTAATTTAATCATTTTAATATATTTATAAAAGTCCGTAATAATATTATACACTTAATATACATTATTCTTGAGTGTTTTAATATTTATAATTTTAAGTACACATTGTTTTAAATAAAAATAATAATTCATTCATTGATTCATCGAAAGAGTGCACAAAGAGGGCACATTTATAATTTCTTAAATATTCCAGATTATTCAAAATTTGGACTTCCAGCGACATCTATTGGTGTACACAGTAATTAAATAATTTATCAGCTAGTTTACATGTTTTTCAAACTGAAATAATGATTTGTAAATGTCATTAATATCTTACTATTTGAGAAGTTAAATAATTTATGAGTATGATTTTTATTGCATTTTATGGGTATGACATGTTTCACAATGATAAAAGTGAATCATGGGCATAAAATATAATAAAACTTTTGATTCATATTAATTATTTAAAATATGTATATATCGTCGCCCCAGAGCAATAGTGAGATAAACCAGTGCCATCTTGACAATATAACAAGCCGTAATGTTCCTTTGATATTGTTTATGGTTTAACTTGGAGGCCTTGCACTTATTTGAGTCTCCTAGGGCCTAGGAGACTCAAATAAGTGCAAGGCCTCCACCAAGTCAAACCATAAACAATATCAAAGGAACATTACGGCTTGTTATATTGTCAAGATGGCACTGGTTTATCTCACTATTGCTCTGGGGCGACGATATGTTAGTTGCTAGCATGACAAATTGAAACTGATTCGTAAATTAAGAAAACAATCGGAAAACATTAAAAAATCTTGTAACATTAACATGACTTTATTCATTTGTTCAATATGGTTGTTTAGATAAATAAATGACCTCTCGTCCTTCTCCTTTCGGCTCATCTTGCGGTCTTCCGCGAGCTTCTTGGTCATCTCCCTGTTGACGGCTTCCTCCCTCTTGACGGCCACCTTGTGCTTAAGCAGGAACTTGGTGTTGCGGTAGGCCATGGCCATAAGGTGGGTGCAGACAGCAGTCACCAGCGCGAACCAGCCCAGCGATGAAAACATGTCCATCATGTGGATCCTCCAAAACAACCCTGGAAATATTTTAAAACACATTTTAAATCTAAAGCAATTTTTATTTCCATAAGTACTTTTTTATACCTTCTGGAAGGAGTATTTTAAACACTGTTTTTCCACATTTTTTATTAAATATTTTTACAAAATTAAGCTATTTTACATTACATGTTTCGGAGATGATTTCCTCTGTCGAAAGGTGTAAAATAAGTTATATTTATACCTGAGATCAACAACAAAACATGTAGACATTTAATAAATAAAGAGGATAAATCGATGCTTCATGGGTTCCATTTTGTGTCTGAAAAGTATAATATGATGATATCCATTGCCAAAACAAAATGTCTAACAATATCCCAACAGCCTCTCAGATGCAAATTGGTTGTAGACGATAAACCCATAGAACAGGTCATGAAGTTCAGATATCTGGGTGTGGAGATATCTAGTTGCAGCAGTCTATATAATGAAGTTAAAAATCAGACCGATAAAGTTGCAGTTATCTCCGGATGCCTAAGGGACACTGTCTAGGACAATAAGCATATGCTAGTGGAAAGCAAAGTTAGAATTTATAAAACAAGCATCAGGCCCATAATGACCTAGGGAATCGAAGCAAGAGCAGACACTGTCAGAACCAAACATCTCTTAAGAGTAGCAGAAATGAGAACATTGTGACATATTGTGGGGAGAACCCTTAGAGATAGGATACCTAGTGAAGGAATTCGCAAATACTGCAAAATTGAAGACATAGTGAGATGGAGTAGGCAGAGAAGACGATTCTGGAGGGACCACATCGAGAGAATGGATCCAGCAAGAATTCCTAAGATCGTGATGCATGAGACTTGAGAGGGCCGTCGACAACCAGGACGACCACCAAAGAGATGGAGAGAAGGCTGGTCGTCTTCATCACAGGAAGAAAGTTGATATCCTGCATAAACAGATCGCAAGATCTACAATCAGAAGAAGAAAATAAAACAATGTTTAAAATTCTCCTTTCAAATTAACAAAGAAATTCTACAGTGTTAACCTACAATAAAGTTTTTTATATCTTATGATTTCTTAAGATTTTTGAGATATCAGCCAATGTTGTGGCTTGTGCATAATAAATGTCAAATTATTGTTATTTTTATTTTAAAGAAAACATAAAAACTGGAACAAAATTAATATTTACTGAAGGGAATAGAAAATTTTATTTAAGTATTTAAAATGAATTAGTAGTAAGAAGCTATTCAGATTAGTAACTGTTAATTGAATTTTCTATTGCATATTCACTATGAAAAAACAGTAGTATTGTAAGAAATAAAGTTCATATGTTTTAAAAGAAAATTCGTTTTTTTAAACAAAATAAATTAAAAACGTGTTCTTGAAAAATTTAAAACAAAATTTGCAATGAATATTGCAATAATTTTGGTCCTGAAAAGGAAATGTGTTGAGATTATGTAGGTACTTTACGAGCTGACAGCTGCTGAATAAGGTTATGAAAATATAAATAATGTAATTAACCGTATTCTAATGATAATTCTATTTACTTGAGCAATTCGATACGTTAAAATGCTTACCTTATACAAAATAAGAGGTTAATTTCATCGTGAAAATATAAAACAAATAAGAAAAGATAACCAACAAATTTATAAGTGGGAAATATTGTGCACATAAAGTATAAATTAAAGAATTCGAACAACGGGAATCTAGACAGCATAAACCAATGGTATGTGTATAATTCTAAACGAAAAACTTACAAATTGGAATCGCCGACACGATGAAAGCATTTCCATAAAATAGGGCAGACGATTTTGTTGATACATTTCTGCTGAAATCTTGCAGCAAAAGCTCTTCGTCCTTTGTGAAAGCCTTACTAGCTGTTTTAGCACTCATTTTTAATTTATAAATGTTAACTTTCCCTCACTCAGAACACGTAATACAATCCCTAACGCAAAATCACAACCAGCACGACCGGAACGTAAACCTCCAACCGCAAGTACAATTTATCCACGATCGCCACGAATGACGGGACGTGTCACAAAGTATTACCATTACTTAAAATACGTCACCTGCAAGCGAGTACCTTTAGCATAATTGCGTTTAGTACTTGCCGCACCGAAATTAATAATTTTATAACATTGAGCGTTTAAAATTAATAAGAAAAATATTTTAATTTTTGTGCTCTTTATTTATAATAGCAATAGAAAATATACTTTCAGAGATGTAAGCAAATAATAAAAATATTTTTATTTAATACAACGATTTAATTTTTTTGCCTTATATGTGAAAAAGTTATATAAAACTACATATTAAGATGTCACTCCCATAAAATATAATGAAATTTCTCAAAGAAGCAAGCATTCTTCAAAATAAATATTTCGTATTGCTAGGACATTATAAATGATTTGAAGGTACATTACAAACAAATTATGTTTTAAATTTATTTTTATCAATTAGTAAACGGAGGATCAATTCTGCACCACCGTTAACTATTTGCAGCTGTGAAGATCTATGGATCTGGACGATCTTCATCACAATGTGTGACTTGAATAGCAAACAAAATGTAGGAGAGGTTTTCATCAATTTTCTGATGCTGTAATTTTCCTTGAAGCGTATCAAAATCAGCTACCTCCACCTGAAAAAATCTGAAATGAAAATTTTCTCCAAATATGTAATATATTTTTTTCTGTTAAAAGTTTCGTCAATCTACCTCATGAGGGGGATCTCTGCGAATTGGAGGGAAAGGGGCATAGAGTCTTTCACAGACTGCACAAATGCCACACCACAATCTAAAGGGAATACTTATATTCTCCATCTCTTTTACCTAAAAAAAATATTTGAACACTTATACCATTTATTAAAAAAATCCACCAAAGAAAGAAATATGTATTATACGAGCTATTATGCTCGTAAGCACCTCATTTTTATCTTGAACATCAAATTCAGCGAATAAGTTGACGTCGCACGATCCAAAATTATCCAATATTGAAAGACCCTCTGATTGGTTAGAGACTTCGGTTTTTAGAGTACTTTTTTTAATCATCTTTATTAATTTATCAGAAGTAAGTGATTCCCATCGCAGCAATAGTTTGAATGATTCAGCCATTTTTTCTGATAGTGTTTCACCCATCATTATTTGGAGGGCTTCTTTTATAGACTAGAATTGAAGATTAATAATTAAATAAAGCTTATTTATTGTTTCTTGAACAATGATCTAAAACTCCATATTAAATAATTAATATGAATGAAAACGTCTGTCTTCTTAGCAATAATATTATATTTTAGATCCTGATAGATTACTCCAGAGTCAAAAGTTCGGAGAATCCAATATTACAGATCTATGAGAAAACATCGATAGAGCCTACCACAACGCTGAAGGATTATATTACTGTACTCGTATATGTACTTAGAATCATTAATACTCGTACATTTGAAATATGTAAACTCACTACCATAATAAATCATTAACAATTGTAAAAAAATGTTTTTCTAAGAAAACACATTATTTTAATATACCTTAAGCACTTTAATAATTATATAACGTCAATCAATATTTTTTAAATGTATAAGCATTGTTAATTTGTCCTAAAGTTCGTTAATTAATTTCAAGTATGTAATGCTTTACAGTATTTTGCAACTTTCACCTCGTAACTATTGTAAACTATTTCAATTGTCTTAATTGCCATATTCTGTTGCATTAATTTGTGTATATAAACAATCGCGCACTTGATTCTTGCCACATTTGATAAAGCCTTAGAAGGTCTGTATGTCATTCCATCTAAAATATAATAAAACTCCTTGAAAACAGACTCCTAGAAGACCAATCATATTAATTGCGATATTATTTTTTAATAATTTGAACTGTTTTTATTATTTATTAAATAAACTAACCATTAAAGGCATTAAAAACGAATTTGGATTAAACTGCTCCAAAACAGTTTGATAAAGTAGTTGTTTGGAACTTGATACATTCACATATTCCGAGACATACTGCATCGGTGAAAGACCTGTACAAAGAATATAATATATTAAATTAATATTTACTGCTTTTTTTCTGTATTGCAATTATAAAAATAGGAAATATTACCGACAAGATCTCTTCGATCAATAGGCAGTGAGAAAATTGCATTTCTACGTGAAAATACTCTTGGCAAGTGTAACCATTTATTCAAGCTAAGAGCTGGTAGCTTCATTTCTTTTAACAGTTCAGTCATCTCTTTTCCATATATTTTCTCAGGACGGGTTCGCATGGCTTCTTCTAAAACACATCGCCTCTAAAATAGATAACGTTATAACTGTAATTAAAAATATGGTGTCCAAATATTCAATAAGTTCGGTAATCACAAACCTTTGGATCAAACTCTGATTCAATGGCTAAATTATCAACTTCTCTTTGTAGATGTTTCAATAATCCTGCTTCCAAAAATGAGTCATTGATTATCACACGTGATTGCCTTTTAGCAGAATTACTGGAAACATTTATGTCAACCTCATCTGGTGCTGCGAATGACGCTCTTGAACTAGGATTGTGTGACTCTGAACCGATTCCCGCGATCTGCAAAAATGGTTTAATCATTATAGAAAACAATACAATAACAACAAAAAGTTACAGTCTATGATTCTAAAAGTATTAATTTGTTTGTAGAGTTATTTCATTACCCATTATTTTTATAATCGTGGACAAATATAGTGTATTGTGATGTAAAACCTGAACAATATCAACAGTGCTAAATTATTATTTTTTAGTTTTCAAGAATTCTAAAAAATAATAATTTAGCACTGTTGATTTAGTTTTCAAGAATGGGGTGCTCAAAGTTTGGTAGGGTCACGGAGATGCATATTTTGCTGGCAAATATGTGTCACTTAAATACCGTGAAATGCCACAGTTGCATTCCATCAGCAACACTACCAATAGTCCTACTCCTAGCGTCCACGAGTGGTCTCTTAGGCCCCGCGAGCCCCGGGCAATGTGGCCACTGGCAATACCATCCAGCCATAGCAGATAGGAGAGGATGAATGGCGAACTTCTGGCGCCATAAAACCAGAACCACCCAGCTAAGGGAAGGAAATCCCCAACAGAAAAACCCTGGCCCTCCTGGTAGGGGTTGGGCGAGATGCTAATAACTTCTCCCCATAAAAAAGCAATGATTACGAAACCAGACGCAGAGCCTCGGACAAGGACTGGAACTCGGACTAGACCCGGCAAACGAAATATGGACATACGAATTGGCACTTGGAATGTTAGAACGCTGAATAGAAGTGGAGCTCTTAGAGAGCTAACTGCAGAGATGAAGAAGTATAAGGTACAAATAATGGCGGTGCAGGAAACAAGGTGGCTGAACAGTGAGACGTTTGACACCACAACTCACACGGTTCTACACAGCGGTAGCAAGAAGCACCATCAACTCGGGGTTGCGTTTATAGTGGACGAAAATGTGAAAAACAGTATTATTGGTTTCAGGCCTATAAACGAGCGAATATGTGTTCTCCGTATTAAAACTAGATTCTTTAACGTTTCAATGATAAACGTGCATGCAGAGACTGAAGATAAGGATGATGCAATTAAGGACACTTTTTATCATAAATTGGAACATGTTTTTGACTCAATACCCTCGAACGATATAAAAATTGTTATAGGTGATTTCAATGCGAAAATAGGTCGAGACACAGCACACCAACATATTACAGGAAGACACAGCCTACATGTGGATAGTAATAACAATGGGTTCCGAGTCATAGATTTTGCTGGGTCCAGGAATATGGTCATATCATCCACACAGTTACCTAGGAAAGACATATTCAAGTGGACGTGGACCTCTCCAAATGGCAGACACCATAACCAAATCGATCACTTATTAATAGAAAAAAGAGGGGCCTCAAATATCATGAACGTGAGAACATACAGAGGTGCAAATTGTGATTCAGACCATTACATGGTAGTAGCAACATATAGGAGTCGCATCTCAAATTACAAAACGACAAGACAACAGGATGTAATGAAATTCAATACTGATGCACTCAAAACACCCGAAGGTCTAGAGAGATACCACAATGCGCTCATAGAACATCTCCCAAACGAATTAGACCAAGCGATATCCCAAGAAACCATGGAAGAAGATTGGGATAAGGTTAAAAATGCAGTTTTAAATGCAGCCGAAACAGGTATAGGCAACAGACCTAGGCGAGCCAAAAATCCGTGGTTTGATGATGAATGCAAGGACAAAAAAGAAATCAAAAATAAACTTCGAAAAATATACATAGAGCAAGGTACAATACTCAAGAGACAGGCTTACGAAGAAGCCAGAAGGGAGACCAACAAAATACTGAAAACCAAAAAAAGAGCATACATGAATAATATATTGCTGAAAATGGAACAGGACTTTGTTGAAAACAACACAAGAGAAGCCTATAAAGCAGTCAACGTTTTTAAGAAGGGGTTCAAACCAAATACAAGCTTATGTAGGGACGCTGCGGGAGACATCATAGCGGATTCAGAGAAGATCAAAGACAGATGGAAGCAATACTTCCAACATCTACTTAACCCAAACACAAGTTCCGAAAATGAAATAACCGAGGTACCCACAGAAAATGATTACGAAGTAAATCCTCCCACAATCACAGAAGTGAAATTAGTAATTAGGAAATTAAAAAACAATAAAGCACCGGGAGTGGATAATATACCATCTGAGCTACTGAAATATGGAAATGATCATCTCCATAAGCTGATCCACACAATTATAACAAAAATATGGAACCTAGAACATATCCCTGAAGATTGGCAGATGAGTATAATATGTCCAATCCACAAAAAGGGAGACAAGCTGAAATGCGAGAATCACAGAGGCATCTCACTTTTGAGTACATCATACAAAATCTTTACCACAATACTCAAAAACAGAATGGAACACTTTGCAGAAAACATCATCGGAGAGTACCAGGCTGGGTTCAGGAGGAACAGATCAACAAGTGATCAATTGTTCACAGCAAGGCAGATCCTAGCAAAATGCTGGGAATTTGACGTCGATGTATATCAGCTGTTCATTGACTTCAAACAGGCTTATGATAGTATCAGTAGAGAGAAACTGTATGATGTACTCTTGAACTTCAAAATCCCTACGAAGTTAGTAAGACTGGTAAAAGCAACCATGGATAATACAAAATGTAGAGTCAAGATAGGAGGAGAGCTCACAGATGAATTCATGGTATCACAGGGCCTCAAACAAGGTGATGGTTTAGCCCCAACACTTTTTAACCTGAGTTTGGAATATGCCATAAGGAAAACTTACCACCTTAACACGAATCCCAACACATACTTTCATAGCAGCCAGATCATAGGATATGCAGACGACCTTAACATTGTAGGAAGATCCCTAGCAGCCATACACGAAGTATTTGAGCCTTTAGAGACAGCAGCCAAGGAGGTGGGTTTAGAGATAAACGAAGAAAAGACACAAATAATGAAACAAACCAGGAATGCAACCCATAACTCGAGGCGAACCATCAGATTCAAGGACAGATACGACTTTAAGATGGTGGAGGACTTCACTTACCTGGGTTCGTCTATAACAAAAGAAAACGAAGATCACAAGGAAATCGAAAGAAGAATCACAATTGGTAACAAAACATTCTTCTCTCTACTACCAGCGCTCAAATCAAGAAACGTACACTGGAAAACCAAAATCACCCTGTATAAAACAATCATCCGAACAGTAGTGACCTATGGGTGTGAGGCGTGGACAATGACAGCGAAATCTGCAGAGCGACTGGATACTTTTGAGAGAAGGGTGCTGCGCAGAATTCTGGGGCCTGTGAATGACGGTGAAGGCTGGAGAGTGCGGCATAATGACGAGCTGTACAATATTTACAAAGCTCCCAGTCTCTCCACACAGGTCAGACTGAATAGACTGAGATGGGCCGGTCACGTGCAGAGGATGCCGTCATCGCGAACCCCAAAAAGATTGCTGGAGTGGCACCCAGGTGGTAGAAGACCAATTGGACGACCAAGGCTGCGATGGGAGGATGAAGCTGGGAGAGATGGAACAAGATTGTTAAGAGTGTCAGATTGGAGGGTCGAAGCGGAGGACAGGAGGAGTTGGAGGCGAAGAATACTGGAGGCTAAGGCTCGATATGGGCTGTAGGGCCATCGAAGAAGAAAGAGTTTTCAAGAATATTTAGGTATGGAAAGCAGTGACGGTACTCCCATAGAAGCCCAGAAGCCCGGCTTGCGCAGGCAATTTTGAATCAAAGCCCCCAAATCTTAGTAATCGTGCCCCCGCATAAACCAAAAACCCACCAAATCACCTTCCAACAATGTTCCCATCAGACGTAAGAGGAATAGCCACAAAAGCTGAACCTCTGTAAGCCAGAAGAGGTATTGATTCAAAAAAAATTACGCAAGCCGAGCTTCTGGGCTTCTATGGGAATACCGCTACTGATGGAAAGGCATAGATGTTCGTACAGAGACACCAAGTGTATTCTTGACGAGAGGTGGGTTTTACATATAAGAAGCAATATTACAAACATATTTAGAAAAAAAATCATTTATCATATAATTCAATAATGTTATTAATGAAGCCTTGAGCTACAGTGTAGGAATATATTTTGATTTTTTTCTTTGCTTAGATTTATTACAATAGTAAAATGATTAGAAATAATGAGTGATAAAAAGAATACCTGTGTTTCGGGATCATTCTGCGTTACCATAACAGCTGAAGTGACTCTGTTTCCCCTTTTCTTCTTCCTTCCCCTCCGGCGCATTTCCCCAGAAGCCACATCCACCAACTCATGTTCATCTTCTGGGACATCCACACCTTCAAGTACACCATCTATCAACTCTTCCGCATCTATTTTAACAGCAGGAGTTTTGCTTACGGTTAGATTTTTTGACTGTAATACTCTTAACTGATTCTATGAAAAAATAAAAGAAAATGTATATGAAATTCATAATTCGTCATGATAAAAATAATCGGTATTTAGTAAAGACAATATCCTTCATAATTGTAATCCAGGAACTACATCACAATATTTGTATTATACCTCCAAGTAAGTAAAAAACTCTTTTGACGATTCATTTGGCCACGGAGTGACTGCACCACGAGATTCAAATGCCTTTTGTTTTGACTTCTTTTTTTGTGACTTCCTCTTTGCAGATTTTCTTTTCTTTTTTGGTTTCCCGCCATTACTGTCATTGACTTTACTTCTGACAGCCATTTTTTTCTTACTATCCTCTTTGGGTTTTTTTGGAAGTGACTTTTTATCTATAGTTTTGTTTAACACACTTTTATTATTAATTATTACAGGTTTTCTTAAAAGATTCGTCATTTCTTGATTCGAACTAATACCAACAGATTTAACTGGTAAAATTTTGGATTCTGAAGGTTTTGATTTTGAAGGAACAATTTTAGCTAAAATTTTATTTTTTATTGTTTTAATCATCTTGATTTTTTAAAAATATAACTTTTTAATGTGGGTCAAAGTTCTATTCACACAACTCAAATACACTTGTTGTAAGATAATCACCATAGCTGTACAAATTAGATAAAACTAAACAATAAGATTACTGACATTGATTTTTAGATATCCAGAAACATAATCAATTAACCATATTTGTGATAAAAGAAAAAATAGAAAAATGAAACTTAACAAAATACAATCATAGATAAATAGTGGTTTCAGGTAAAACAAGGTATGTAATAGATATTTAACCTAATAACTCAAACTCTGTGAAAATATTGTTTTTCAATACCATATTATGCGAGTTAAAGGCTTTTTAATACTTTTGAATGTTAAAATTGAATACTTATAGTTATTAATTTATTGTAAATGTGTTAAAACTGCTGAGATATTTTTTTACCTGTAAATATTTATTTTAAGATAAGTATAATTATTTTATTACTGTGAATAAAATTATGAAAGGATCGCTGCATTGGTTCGGACATATGGAGCGCATGTATGAAGAAAGAATGGTTAAGAAAGTATACGTTAACAATGTAAATGGAGTACGGAGTCGAGGTAGACCAAGGAAAACATGGCATGACCAAATCAATCAAATTTTAAAGGTTGGTCATGTAAGAAGTCGGAAGAATAGACTTGCGTGTATGACTCGTTGTATGAATGTGGAGGAAGCTAGAGAGGTGTGTCAGGATAGAATAGTGTGGCGGTCCATTCTCTCTGTCTAATTCTGCGGAGAAACGGCGTGATGGTTTGTTGTTGTATTATTTTATTAAATTTAAATTTTATACTAACTTATCAAAACAAATTTTCTAATTTTATTTGGATGTTTATGAATAGCAATCAATTATTTTTATTATTAATTATTAACAATATTAGTAACATTAAAAAAATCTTTATAGAACAAATCATTTACATGCTGGTACACACCTTACTAAGGTTTTTTTTAAATTACTATGCAAATCCTTTGGTGACAATTCTGTGATAATGAATAAATCACATAGTAGTGTGAAATGTAAACTTTCAAAATAGATACAAAACAAAAACAATACTCCTTTCTTGGGACCTACCTTAGCCACTTTAGAAGTGCGGTCAGAAATGTTTCCCCGAGGAGATCTGACCGAGAGCGTGGCGGGAGCTACGAGGGGCGGCATCTGGTTGACCCCCGCAGACAACTTTTTGGATGATTCTGCATTGGCAGGGGTTGTACTCGCACCAAAACTGCTGCTAATTCCTAAGCCGCTACTTATTTCTGAAGTTTGAAAACCATGCCAGCACAATGTTTCCTGGAATTCAATTACATGTCTCACGAACATCATTCATTTCAAATGGAAATATTGGACGGTTATTGATTTAACACAATTTAGAAAACTAATATATATAGTAAATAAATGAAGTGGACAGAACACTTGACTCCTTGATCACGAGGACAGACATGACCAGATTCCTTCTTGATATAATGAGCTATTTTCTTTTCATATCGAAGATTGTATGCATTTAAAAATAAATATATAACAACCTAACCTAGTATATTGATTTTATAAACTGTTACACTATTGCATAAAACTTCAAATTAATTGTTGAATAATGAAAATAATAAAAAATGTAAAAACATTTTTTTTTCTGGGATAACAATGCCCACCTTAATTTTCTTAATTTTAACCATAATCAGACTTATTATTATATAATCTCACCAGAAGATGGCATCGAGCTGCCAAAACCGATCAAACACACAAACATTAGTGGATTTTAACTATATATACATTTTAAAAAGATATTTTACAATTTTTATTTTATTTTCATTATTAACAATAAACTTCAACAACGAAATTAAAAATAACTTTTTTTTTAGTTTTTATGGGTTGAATATTCAAGGAAATATATATTTTATTAAAGTTTTATTATATTTTAAGGAAATGAAATGTTCCTCTGATAAAATAAAATAAAACTTAAATAGTTCATTGATTTGGCCGAAACCTTATGATAATTCAACATTATTACTGTTAAAATTTGTTATAATTTATAAGAAAACTTCTAAAAACATTTACTTCAATATCAAATTTTAACCATAATAAGACTTATAATTATATAATCTCACCTAACTGTAGTAAATAAAAATACATCAGGCCCGTGTGTATAATCTATATATTAAAATATCAATATAGAATGTTTGAGCTCCTACCTGACTGTGACTTCTTCGTAGATCTAGTACCAATTTCTGCCTTGGGGCTGGTGGGTTATCTGGAGTCAGACAGCGCCTCCTCAGAGAACCCCTGGATACAGCACTAGCTAATGTCGGAGCTGGAGTCAATGGCCGAGAGTCAGTTTGTGTGTATCTACATTAATAATAAAATATATTTAATATTTTCAAAAGACTTCTGATTTTATGAATGTTTCATTAATTTTTTCTCACCATGCTCAATTACTCTGACATATTTTTTATTTATTGAATAACTAATTTTATTTAGCGATCACTTGCCTTCGAAATAATTCTTCTGGAACGAAATCAATAGCAGTTTCATTGATAAGCAATTTTTCCGCCTGGTGCATGGAAGCACGCAACGCAGCCATTTCTTCTGCCAGGAGTTCGATTTTGTTTTCTGAAATCTGGATGAAAAGCAAAAAGGCCTTTAGGGTGTACTATTATTTTAATTATTTGAGTAGTTGATTGATAAGTAATACTAACCAAGGAATCTTTAGCTCTCTTAACCACATCTTTAATTTCAGCATCTGCTGGATGATTACATAAAATAGAACATCCAAATGAGAATGGATTGTAAAGTCCAGCAAAAGGTCTTAATACAAATGGAGCTGGTGCTGTGATGCATGATATTTCTACAGGATTCTGAAATTAGCAATTATTTTTAATCACTTAAAAGTAAATAGTCCATTGTTTTGGCTGAAACACTATGATACCTTAACATTTTAAAACTGTTAAATTAATATAACTTTGTTTTTTGTATCACAATTGTATTTAATTTTACGCGACAGCTGTTTCATCATCAGGTGTTACAATAATATATCAAAAATGTCAAATATTTGTGATTTTTCAAATCTTTATGTGTATTTGTTCCTATGTCAATTTGAATAATTTCTTTGATATAATTTTGAAGTTCTTGCTGAAATTGAGTTAGGTACCTAAATATTGTTAAAAAGAACGGTTAGTTACTATTTATAGGAGGAAATATTAAAGGTGTATAATATAATAATAATAATAAAACAGTAATTAGAAGGCACAATTACACATAGTAGAGTCAAAAACGATGAAACATAATAAAAAGGATAAACAATAACAGGAAGTGGATTACATTAATAGGAAATGTGACAAAAGTTGAAGGTAGTATTATTATTTTTTAGCTAAATTGTACAGGGGAAAAGTTTTTAATGTATTATAATATTGTAATTATAATAAGAAGGAACTCGGTTATTTATAACATTTAGTTTACATTTTTTGGCCTTTAAAATATCTACATTTTCTAATTTCTCTAATTTTTTAGGATTATTTGCTATATGTAAAAAAATTGGGTTTTTGGTCTCGATGATGGTCAAAATTCACACAATGATTGGCCATTTCCGAAAAGATGTTTCTGTTTTTAAATAAATAAATTAAAATTAAAAGATAATATACAAGTGTTCTTACTATTCAAAAAATATAATTCGTACTAGATCACACCACAAATAAAATAATTATAAGAAAACCAATTTAACATATCCATTAATTTTTTTATGTTATTTATTTACTCGTACATACCTTTTTTCTTATTTCTACAGGTTTTCGTATACTTTCCATTAGGCCTGTTTTGCTCCAGGTAGACATTTTACGAATATTAAAATTTAACTGTCAAATGCGTGAAAGATAAAAATATGATAACACCACTCACGAAAACCATAGAGTTCACCCTGCAGTGTGTCTACTATTAAAATCAAATTTAATGTAAGAAGTTTGATCAATAATATCTAAAAATCAGGTCTTACAAGCAAAGAAATAATTTTGGTTGCTTAGGAAAATAAACTACACACTTGTACCACTTATGAATCAACAGGTGGCTGAAATAATTTTATTTGTTTATACAAACAAGTTGTTTTTTTATTAGCGAAACAGACCAGTAGTAAAAGTGATCGGTGATTAATTTAATTAATACAAAATAAAATGTCTCTATTCTGGGAGTTTTAATGGAATGACATGTTTCACCATACTAAGACATTCATCATTAATAGCGCTACAGCCCACAAAGGGCCCCGGCCTCCTCCAGAATTCTTCGCCAATCTCCCCGATCCATCGCCGGAATTCTCCGGATCAATCAATTACCCTCAATTACCTCAATCATTATCACATCAATTACCTCAATCATTATCACATCAATTACCTCAATCACTATCACATCAATCACCCCGAGATCCCCCTCCACACCATCCATCCACCTCAGTTTGTCTTTCCATCTGGTCGTGTACTGAGAATCTTCCATGGAATTCGGTTTTCTTCTATTCACGAGGTGTCCCAACCATCTAAGATGATGTATTTTTATAAACTGCACTGTTTGGCTCATTGTTAAGACCTTCCAGCTCATGGTTATACCTTATCCACGCTGATGCATTATCAAATGTTAAAAAAATACATTTGTACATGCCTTCTTCTTCCTCCTCAGCCTCGGTCTCTCCACTGCTGGACATAGGCCTCATTCAAATGTTTCCAAGAATGTGACAACGTTAATGCCTTAGCAAGGCGAAATTAAATAATACTTCTAGAAAACAGACATATATAACATGGAATGAACTTGTTAAAAAAATCTTTGTTTCATATTTAAATACATTCTTTTTATTTATCGTAAGAACCTTTTAGATTCATAAGAACTTGTTAAAGAAAAATTCTGTTCAAAACTACAAAATCAATCACCTAAAAATATTTCAGCATTTTTTCAAAATTCGCTAGCGAAATTAGCGCCTAGCAATAAATGGCATAATTTTTACTTCACAGAACCCATCTAATTTGAACGAAACATGTTTCATCATAGCGATAATATGAAAAAGATGTTTTTATTTGGCTCTCGCAGACATGTTTAAAAAAAAGTTCAAAAGTTTTCAAGAGAATAAAACACAGTTTTAGAAGGAAAATTCTTTATTTACTTCTTAACAATGTTGACTCAAATAAAATGTATTTCTACTCAATATTAAAAATACATAAGTAACACACAAACATTGTGGTGAGTATTTGTGGGGTTACAGTTAAAATGTGATACACACTTCAAGCATTAAAAGAAATTTGTTTGTCACCTGTTTTTGTTAAAACAAAAAAAAATGGTAATTAAAATAATAATGCAATAAATTATATACGTAAACAATATTTTGTTTAGTAACAATGTACCTCTGTTATAAAACCAGTTACTATTTAAGGTGGAAAGGGTAAGAATTAATGGTAATTTTTTTATTATGAGAATTTTAAATTAAACAATGTTGTTAATACAAAAATGACGTAATCATAAAATCTTAATTAATAAAATATTAATTAACCGTTTAATTTAAACAGTGTTTTGATATCACAAATTATTTATTTATTTAAAAATTGTCATGACACCTGTTTCGCCAACCAATATCGGCATCATCAGGTGTTACAAAATTGAGTTGTTTGTAACACCTGATAATGTCATTGGTCAGCAAAACGACTGTCACGACAATTTTGTAGGATTTAAATAAATAAATTGTGATATTATAACAGTGTTCAAAATTAAACAGTTAATAATGTTGAAGTATCGTAGTCTTTCGGCCAAAACAATGGATTATCTAAAATATTAATTGTAACATTCTAACCTTTAAGCTTTATAATAAAACATCTTTTTTTTTTCAATATATCACATCACTTACAGTCTATTGGCTTTCTAAGATATAAAATAATTAGAATTTTTAAGAAGTTTAATAATAATCTAATTTGAACAGCGCCATTTTTTGTGCATCACTCGCCTCAAGACAGTTGGCTCTTTAGGGTAAAATTATTAAAAGACAAAAATAAACAATATGTCAACCACTATTTTTAAAACACATATACATTGAAAATATAGTTTTTAAAACGTGAAAAATAAGATAATGTAACAAAGCCATATTTTTTAAATAGAAACCTTTAGCACAACAGTAAGGCATGTTGAAATACTGAAATAATATCCTGGAAAACTAGGAGCTAAATATAGAGAATCTATTATTAAACATAAAAAGCTTGGAATGGTTTAGTCAAAACAAGTATCCAAGGGTTTTACATACATTGAATTTATATTAAAAAATACTAATTTGTGATGAAACAACAAGTGACACATATAAAATAAATTTAATAAAATATACTCAAACAAATAAACCTTTCATATAGCTTTAGTAAATTATGATAAAATAATAAAACATAAACTAACTAACTAACCATCACGCCGTCTCTCCGAAGGGGTAGGCAGAAAGAATGGACTGCCACACTTTTCTCTCCTGACATATTTCTCTCGCTTCCTCAACATTCATACATCGTGTCATGCACGCGCGTCGATTTCTCTGACTCCTCACATGGCCGACATTCAATATTTGATTTATTGATCGTGCCACGTTTTCCTCGGTCTTCCTCTATTTCTGATTCCATTTACATCATTAACATATAATTTTTTTACCATTCTTTCTTCATTCATTCTTTCAATATGTCCAAACCATCTTAATGATCCTTTCATTATTTTGTTCATGACACCATCATTCGCACCGCATTCACTTCTTATATTTTCATTCGCACTCTATCATACACAGAGTATCACACATTGTCTAAGAGATCTCATTTCTACTGCATTTATTCTACTTTCATCCTTTTTGCCAGTTCCATGCTTCGCTTCCATACATAAGGGTCGGTAGAAGAACACCATTGTGCACTGCCATTCTAGCTTTTTTGGATAGGTTTTTGTTTGCGATGACAACTTTAAGTGCACCATTCACTTTGTTGCCTGCCCCAACCCTTCTTTCAATATCCCTCTCCACTCGCCCATCTCTTGTAAACATACTACCTAAATACACGAACTCAACTACTTGCTCCAAATTTTCACCATTCACGCTAATGTTGCATAATAAAACATTTAAATAATAAAACATTTAACTCTGATTTATATAAATGTGATGGAATAAACTTTTAATTATCATATATGTGTTATAAGGCTTATTTTTAATAAATCTCAACTGGTAAACTGAAATTTTATTTCGACATTAACAAAAGAGAGTTAAATAATAAAATATGGCACAATAATCATCAAACATAGTGATAAAAGTATTTAAATATTTAAAAAATAAAATAGAATTTACTAATATTTTTTATATTTCACTAAAAATATTGACTTGATTCTAACACATTTCTAATGCCCATGTGAATTTAAACTAAATTTAAATGAGAGATTTTAATTTTTAAAAACGTTCACCTAGAAGGCATCCCATTAAATAAAAAATATGGACCACTTCAGATATATCAGCTCTGTTCTTACCAATTATGTATGGCACAATCGAAAATGACATAGATCGTAGAATAAACGTAGGATGGCTTAAATGGCATGCCCTTTTAGAAGTGACAGCAGTATCAGTAGCAGTACAAGTACCCGTGCAAAAAGGAAAGGTGTACCGAACCGCCGTAAGACCTGCTATGCTCTACAGATTGGATGCTGGACCGCAAGGCGTCAAGGAGAACGAGGCTACACGTAGCAGAAATGAAGATGCTAAGGTGGGCCACCAGGGTTACAATACTGGATAGAGCTAAAAATGAGCATATCAGAGGAAACCTAAAGGTCGCCCACATAGCGGAAAAGGCTAGGGATTAACATCTGCAGTGGTACGACCATATGAGCAGGAGGGACGATGAATACATTATCTACAAGGCAACGTCCACTCCAACTGGAAGGACCAGGTCAGCCTCCTTCAACGTGGATGTCCACAATTAGGAATGATTTTAGAGCATTGGGACTGGACAGCCAGATGATCCAGGATCGCGAAACTTGGCAAAGCCATATTAAAAGAGCCGACCCCAAATAATAAAAAAAAAGAGATCCGTTTCCTTTATACATATATTTTGCTTAAATTGTTATGAAACTCAACAACTAATTCAGCAGTCATTTAATAAAATATTACTACATCGAAGTTTAGCATTACTATATAATATCGTATATTTGGCCCCACAGACTAATTGAATACAAAAATATTATGTTTATTGTTAAAAACCTCCCAGGCACTTACAGCGACCTATTATTATATTCGAATATCACACATAAACATTGACCCGTTTGAACAGTTTGATAAAAACTACAACAGTTAAGTATTACTGCGGGAAATTCAGTTCAAAAACCAAAATGACAGAAAACAATTTGCAAAAAAAAAAATGCTTTTGGTCATATAGGTTAAACATGTTGAAAATCAGAATTGAATTAAAAAATTTTACCAGATGCCACAAAAGATAAAATCCTCAACATGTTTGCATTAAGTTATTCGTTAAAATAAACATTTGTAACATATAATTATTATATAATTAACGATCAATAATAAAAATTATAGAGTAATAGTATCATTTTTTTTTATATTTCAAATGTAAAATAATTTTTGGTTTTATTTATTATTTTTGTGTTGACTGATGTGCCAACAAGGGAATTGATTTTACCGAAAAGGTAAAATACTAGACAATGTAGATTATCTACCATCAATGATAAAGATTAATATAAAAATGTGTTTATGCTAAAGTTATCCCCCAGTCGTGAGATTATAAAAAGAAATCGTTGATTAAATTAGTTATAGTCATAATCAATACGTAATATCAGATACACATAGTTTCTGCCTTAACAAAACGTTCAAATCTAATCCCTTACCATTCCTAATACCACAAACTCCGATTATTCAATACTCCAGCGACCTGAATCACCAAATATGTAGATCCCTTATCAGAAAATAAAAAATTAAGGAAATGTTATAATATTCTGTTTTGGAACGCGAATATGGTACCTCATTAAAAAAAATTATGAGGACCGCATACAGCTTCTCACCTTCAAGCATCGCATATGCTATGACCACGTGGCTCATTGTCAAAGCGTCAGAATCTAAACAAAAGAAAGTGAATACTTTGTTTCATATAAAATTTTAAAAATTTTACTGTCTATTATTGATAACAAATAGTTGAAATTGAAGCGATAAATTATAATTGACAATTGTTTCACGACAAAAGAAATTGGAACTACAAGTATAACGCTGTTTAAAGTGTTTTATCTCCCAACATGCAGAACCAACCTGCCTCTGGTGATGCCGGTGGGGAGAGTAATCAAACTGATAAACACGATCGCTTCGGAGATCGACGTCTTCCATATTAATGAAAGTACGTTCAGAAGACTAGACTCTTGACTAGTAGTATCTTGTATTCCTAAAGTCTAAACATCTCTCATGCGTTCCTGGTATTACCCGTTTTCAGTAGATTCCTTAAACTATAATTGTTGTTTGTAATATCTTTTATAAAATAAACTAATTTGATTGAAAAAAGACGCAAATCTATACAGATTGTAAGGGAAAAGATTTGTAAGGCAGAAACTACTCGTATTTAGCTACCACGGAGGTTCATATCGGCACCGGGCCGGTATTCTTGTATTCAAATATGGAGAGGAGTATCTCGTTCAGGGACATCCACCGCAGGGGATAGAAGCGCACGTTGACTCCTCTCACCACACTGTCGCAATACTTCATGGTGTTGCTGAGGTGCAGGTAGCTGTATGTGAAGCAGATTGCCATCCCCCAGAAGAATACGCTGCCCAGCACATTCGACCTACAAAAAAGTTTAAATATTTTAAAATAATTGAATGATTTAACTGAAATCTCTTAATAGAAGTTTATTTAAAATAATAAAACAATACTTTTTTAATGTATACAAATACTTGTACACGAATACTGGATTTCACCCATTGCGGGTTATCAATTCAAGAATTAATTGTATCTCAATAGAGACGAAGATGCATATTGGAAACAGAATATGGTTGATCAAGGTGTTTACAGGACTTATGACCTGTCATTGGTTGGGTTAAGCGCACGCTTTATGTAATAGGGTCAGTCGCCAAATGCTCTAAAGCCTAGCTCTCTAAAGACCCGGCCCTTGCACACAAAGCGGAATAGACTGTCTAGGGTTTTCTCGCACATTGTCTCGAACGTCAACAATATTCTCCAATGATCTTGCGTTTCTTTGATGAACAGGCACTTCTTCATTGACCACCGATCCGGTTGTCTCAAATTTATGCATTAAACAACGTATTGTGAACTCTGTAGGACGGCTATGAAGGCCATAAATTGTACGCAACCCACGGAACGTTTGGCAAACAGAGCGCTGATTTTGATAATAAATTTTAAAAATTTCAACGCGTTATTGAAACGTTTAGCGTTCCATGGTTAAATTTCGAGCCTAAATATGTATTCTGGTCAAATTTGACAGCTATCGCTTTACCAAAATGGCCGCTATATGCTGTCAAAGTTCCAGCATCCCTATTGAAAAACCCTATATGAAATTAAAAAGCGTGATATGGAAATATAAAAAAATTTCTACTCACAGCATTTTTTTGAGACGATTTGATATTTTACTTCGCAATGAAAGCCTTGTGGGTGGAGTGTAAACCATTACGGCGTTGTTATCTGAAAATATTAATAACATTCTTTAGTATGATTCACAGACTATATTATACATATATAAATTTAAAAACATGTTTTCTGTTGTAGATAATTCATGCAAAATGAAATTGTGTAATGATTGTGAAAATACTGTTCTGATATCTAAAATGGCCACTAAAAGCAGTCAATAAAAATATATTTATAGAAAAAGTTTCAGTAGTCGAAAGTTTGTTAAACAATTTTAAGCTAACTAACTAACCATCACGCCGTCTCTCCAAAAGAGTAGGCAGTAAAAATGGACCGCAGCACTGTTCTTTCCTGACATACTTCTCTCGTTTCCTTTAATCTTTAGAATACTTGACAACAATATATTGTTGTTCTTAAAATCAAATGAGGATGGTAAAATGACTCATAAATGCTTGAATTAATAATTTATAATAGTAAACACGAGTGTTTAGTGGTTTTATTTGGATTTAATTTATATAAATAGAGAAAAACTTATTTCGCCTTGCGAGGAGGAGGTTGAGAATGCCCATTTGTATCGCCTTACGAGGGCATTCTCAACCTCCTCCTCGCAAGGTGAAAGAAATTTGTCACTAATTATATAATTTATATAAATTAAATTCAAGTAATACCACTAAACAATCGTGTTTACTATTATAAATTAATAATGGAGTTTTACAAAACTAATAGCTTGAATTAATATAATTTCTGTGAGATAAATAGTTCAACTCGCTCATATGAACAAGCAAGTGAGAATGAGATCACATTCGGTAAACAATCTAAACAACATTGAAGTATGTATTTTTTTGTTTGTTTCTTGAACAATGATGTAAAACTCCACATTAAATAATTAATACGAATGAAAACGTCTGTTTTCTAGAAGTTTTGCTATAATTTATGGGATCAACATGTTTCATCTTTCAAAGCCATTTTTCCATTGTATTAATTACGTAATTTTTCAAAATTAATACGTATGCTGGAATTTAACTAATATTTTGAAAAATATTTTTGCAGCAAAAGGATTAAAGATATGTTTTTTTTTTTTATATTCCATATTTAAAACAAAAACTTGTCTTTCACATGAAAAAATATTACTTAAAATATGCTTTATAATTTACATTGTAAAACAACGTATTCACCTCTAACACAAAACAAAATACAGCAGATTTTAAGATGGAATATGTTTACGCATTCCAGTTTATACTATTTCAGATACAGTTTTTTTATCAGTTGTCAACAGTTCTCAATGTCAACTGTACCTTCAACACAAATACCAAAGTGATTGGTTATTTAAGATAAAATCTTTTTATTATGGAATTTTAAATATTCAAGTTAGTATTGAAATCAGTTGGTGATTGATAATAGTGATATTTGGTTGAGATGGGGTATAAACTAATTATAATATACAACCAAAAAGCTAATATTGCATACAAAAAAGTTATCACTAACGTGGATGTAAATTGGGTGCAATTATAAGAACAAACCTAGAGTACAACCATAAGAGATATTCAAAACCATGCACAAAGATAATATAATTTATTAAAATATATACATTACATATCCTAGAATTTTTTAAGTTAACTGACTGGCCGAACTCTGATGCTTCCTTTCATGCACCGTAACACGCACTCCCCTTGATTTTTCCAACTTCAAACATGACTGCCTTTTAGATGCCATGTTTTTGACTTTTTTCCATTCGCACTACTTGTAAATAACTATCACGCCGTCTCCCGAAGGTGTAGGCAGAAAGAATGGACTGCCACACTTTTCTCTCCAGACATACTTCTCTCGCTTCCTCAAGATTCATACATCGTGTCATGCACGCACATCGATTTCTCAGACTCCTCATGTGGTCGACATCCAATATTTGATCGTGCCACGTTTTCCTCTATTTCCAGTTCTATTTACATCGTTAACGTATACTTTTGTGTACCATTCTTTCTTACTTCTTGTATATATATATTAGGTCCTTACATATGAAATTGGCGTTTTGCCGTACTGGCAACTTTGATCTCAAATATCTTCTCTTTGGTTAGGAATTCCAAATTCAAATTTATACAGCTATTTACTTAAGTATTTGTGTTTCGAAAATTATAATTCATTTGTTTTTTCCTCAATTGTTTTTTTTCTTTGCGTCACTCAGTTTACAAAATGGAAAACTTGAAATATCGCGTTATTTACGAGTACGAGTTCCACCGTGGCACCAGTGCTGCAGAAACGGCTCGAAGGATTAATGATGTGTATGGCGACGGTGCCGCAAAAGAAAACACAGTGCGTTTTTGGTTCCAACGTTTTCGTTCTGGAAATTTCGACCTGCAGAACAAGCCCCGTGGACGGCCGGAGACCAAAGTTGATAATGAAGAATTGAAGGCTATTGTGGAAGCGGATCCATCGCAAACCACGTCCGAGTTAGCTGCAGGCTGCGGTGTTAGTGATAAAACTGTTTTAATCCACTTGAAGCAAATTGGGAAGGTGAAAAAGCTTGAAAGGTGGGTACCTCACGAATTGAGTGAAGCAAATCAACAAACGCGCGTTGACTGCTGCGTTGCATTACTCAACCGGCACAATAATGAAGGGATTTTGAATCGAATCATTACCTGTGATGAAAAGTGGATCCTGTATGATAATCGGAAGCGCTCATCGCAATGGCTGAACCCTGCCGAACCAGCCAAACCATGCCCCAAGCGAAAATTGACTCCAAAAAAGTTACTTGTGGGCGTTTGGTGGACTAGTGCTGGTGTCGTTCACTACAGCTTTCTTAAATCTGGCCAGACGATTACGGCAGATGTCTATTGTCAGCAACTGCAAACCATGATGGAAAAACTAGCTGCTAAACAACCGAGGCTGGTTAATCGCTCTAGGCCACTGCTGCTTCATGATAACGCTAAACCACCCACTGCACAACAGACGGCTACCAAATTAGAAGAGCTTCAATTGGAATGTCTAAGACATCCACCGTACTCTCCGGACCTTGCCCCAACAGATTACTATTTTTTTCGAAATTTGGATAACTTCTTGCAAGGGAAAAAATTCAACTCCGATGGGGCAGTCCAAACCGACTTCAAAGATTTTATTGATTCCCGTCCGAATGTTTTTTTTTAGTAAAGGGATCGATGAACTACCTATGAGATGGCAAAAGTGCATAGATAGCAACGGTACATACTTTGATTAAATAAATATATTATATTTAAAAAAAATCAACTTTATGTTCCTCCCATACAATACGCCAATTTCATATGTAAGGACCTAATATATATATTTTTTTTTAATCATTCTTTCTTCATCCATTAGTTCCGAATGTCCAAACCATCGTAGTGACCCTTTCTCAATTATATTTAGGACGCATTCATCTGCGCGACATTACTTTCTTATTTCTTCATTCTGTATTTTATTCTTATTCACATTCTTCTTGGTGATCTCATTTCTCTGGCATTTATCCTACTTTCATTTTTTTTCTGCCGACATTAAGCTTCATTTATATACATGGTTGGCACTAGAACTCCACTATGCACTGCCATCTTTGCTTCAGTCAATATATTTTTATTGGCAAGGATGATTTTGAGTCCACCATATTTTGTTCCCACCACCAACCCTTATTTTGGTGTCTTTGTCAATTTTCCGTCTCTTTCAGTTAATGTTCTAAGTAAGAACAATCGACGAGCGAGCATTTCATGGTGTGTGAATGTAGAATAGGCGCAAGAGTTGTGTCAGGATAGAACAGTGTGGCGATCCATCCTCTCTACCTACCCCTCCAGAATAACTGCATGATGGTTAGTTAGTTAGTTTTTTTAATTTATTATTTCTTTATAAGCTTGAGTTAATAATGAAACACTATGTATTACATTGTATTTCTAACTATTATAAGCTTGATTGAATAATGAAACCCTAATATTTCTGACTGTTATAAGCTTGAGTTAATAATGAAACACTATGTATTTGATTGTATATCTGACTATTATAAGCTTGAGTGAATAATGAAACACTATGTATTACATTGTGTTTCTGACTATTATAAGCTTGAGTTAATAATGAAACACTATGTATTACATTGCGTTTCTGAGTATTATAAGCTTGAGTTAATAATGAAACACTATGTATTATTACTATCATGTATGAGGGTCTCCAGACTATTATGCGAGCATTGCCATGATTAATCATCCACTACCAATCTTCTACTGTTAGTATGATTACTATCCGCAGTATGCGTACAAAATTATCCGGCATTAAATAACACAATGACACATACTGAGGCACTTGAAAATTATTATCGACAGACTATAGCACTTTTACTTCACAATATGATTCTCTAAGGCAGTGGTCCGCAACCGGTGTGCCGCGGCACACTGGTGTGCCGTGAGCCGGAGCAGGTGTGCCGCGGCCAAATGTATAATGAAAAAAATTATTTATTTCTAGTCGGAACTCATGAATTGCGAAACAGTCGACTCTTTCGTAAACAGTTCAGGAGATATTAGTGACTTTTTTTTGTTTGTTTTAAGTAATTTGTGAAAAATCAATCACCGCTGAATTCTACTAGCCGGAAGTTACTGGCGACCTCAATTTTTAAACTTAACAGTGACTTCCGCCCGGTTGAATTCGCGAAAATTTGGTCCTTCGATCTTTCTGAAGGAGCAAAAAAACCGTCGCTGCTGATTTCTACTAGCCGGAAGTCGCCGATGAGCTAAAAAACGTGTCCTGAGCTGATTGACGCCCACGTACAGGCCGAATTTTAGGTTTTGGTGTGCCGCGGAATTCTAGGAAGAACTTATGTGTGCCGTAGGTGAGAAAAGAGTGTGGAGCACTGCTCTAAGGTACAATAACACAGACACAATTTAATAATTTATTTTTGATTGATGCAACTATTATTACCATCGGCTTGAAAATCTGTTTGCATATCTCTGTGGTGAAGTTGTCGGCACTGCTTGGACTTCTCTTTCGTGAGGCGCACCATCTTCATCTTGAGTTGAGCCTCCTTAATGACGCTCTCCGAGTATTGTATCTGCAGTTTCATTAAGTTCTGGTGTTGGTTCATCTCCGAGATCCTATCGCTCTGACACTGAACGGTGTGCTGAAGCTGAGCTATTTTATCAAACTTCTCTTTCAATTGTACGGTGAGAGTCTGATTCAGATCCTTATGCACATCCAACTCATTTTTAAAAATACTTAATTGCTCTTCCGACTTTTTAATAGCGACAACGTAGGTTTGTTCATTATTGATTTCCTCGTCAAATTTTGTTGTATTTTCAAACAATTCGGATGTGATATCTTCCTGATCGAATGTTTCGACGACATCTTTGCTATCTTCGTTGAATGTCAAACAATTAGCAGAGCTCACTCTCTGCAGGTTAGATTCAAAGTTTCCATAGTTTGTTGTGTTGGAGCACGCGACGGGAGTGGAGATGCTGATAATTTCTTCCATCAGGGAAATGTTATTTCTCGGAGTACTTGTGAGGCCCTCCAAGTCTCTTCCTTGACCACTGTATTTAGCATCATCTACACGATAATCATGTAAACAGAGCATGCAAAAGAAAAACAAAAACTAATTTAGTTAAATACAAACAAAAAGCAAACATAAATTAATTATAAAATAAAGAAAGATTAATACTGTGAATGTAAATAAATAGAATTTATCACCATAACAAATATATAAATAATAATTAAATAAAACAATGTTTTTTAACTACTTCCACTTTTGTCTTTATTTAGACAGCGACTGGTTTCGCCAGGCTCGCTGGCATCGACAGACTGGATGCCAGCGAGCCTGGCGAAACCGGTCGCTGTCTAAATAAAGACAAAAGTGGAAGTAGTTAAAAAAACATTGTTTTATTTAATTATTATTTAACCACTTAATGCTCGTTTTTTTTTTTACGAAAATAGAATCAGAAATATCAGGTGATTTTATTTTTTAATTAAAGAATTTATATAATTTAAAAATAGTCCAGTTCCAAAAAGAGGCGAACTCTGTTTGTTAGTATACCTTATGTAACACAAACAAGTCGAAACGCGCGAGCAGTGCTCGGGTTGGCGCGATACGATACATGCGCCGCGCGCGAGCACTGCTCGTTCAAAAGCATTAAGTGGTTAAAATGAACTTCCATCAAGAGATTTCAGTAAAATCATTTGATTATCTTAAAATATATAAATCTTTAATACAAAAATGAAAAGTGCAAAATATTTATATAAGAAGACAAAAAACCATAAGTATCAGCATAAAATGCAGTGCAATGCAATAAAAAAAAATCGGCAAGCATACCATACACCGTGAAAAAAATATATAAATGAAAGAATAACAGTAAAACAAGGTGCAAGCTGCGTGCAGACATAATTTAAGAGTTACCTGAATCAACTCTAGTTAAAACATGTTTTTCTTTACTAAAGTTGATATCCAAAGCAGAGCCCGCTTCATCATCATTGCTCTCCTCCATGCTCTGGTCCAACTGGCGCTTGTAGTGTGAAGAGATGTTAATCGTGTTCTCTAGATCGACTTCCAAGGAATACTTGACTGATGTCAAATATTCAATCATCTTCTCCTGTTCGTTGATTCTGGTATTGTAGACAAAGCAATCTTTCTTCAGCGTTTCTATATCGGCTTGAGCAGCCGACAGCTGTTGCAGGGCCTTATCTTTATCTGCATTGCTTTGCAAAAGCGACTGAGTTAAGGAATGTTTCTGAAAGGTAACAAAACAGATTAAAAAATACATTTAAATTTTTTTTCGCAATATAACATGAATCATAAACTATAAAAGCACTAACTAACTAACTAACTAACCATCACGCCGTCTCCCCGAAGGGGTAGGCAGAAAGAATGGACTGCCACACTTTTTTTTCCTGACATATTTCTCTCGCTTCCTCAACATTCATACATCGTGTCATGCACGCGCGTCGATTTCTCTGACTCCTCACATGGCCGACATTCAATATTTGATTTATTTGATCGTGCCACGTTTTCCTCGGTCTTCCTCTATTTCTGGTTCCATTTACATAATTAACATATAATTTTTTTACCATTCTTTCTTCATTCATTCTTTCAATATGTCCAAACCATCTTAATGATCCTTTCATTATTTTGTTCATGACACCATCATTCGCACCGCATTCACTTCTTATATTTTCATTCGGCACTCTATCATACACAGAGTATCCACACATTCTTCTAAGAGATCTCATTTCAACTGCATTTATTCTACTTTCATCCTTCTTTTGCCAGTTCCATGCTTCGCTTCCATACATAAGGGTCGGTAGAAGAACACCATTGTGCACTGCCATTCTAGCTTTTTTTGATAGGTTTTTGTTTTGTTTTATAAAAGCTCAATGTATCATAATCTAAACTTGAAACTCTGACAAAGAATTAACACTTCTCCAACAACAATTTACTAGCTATTGTAAAAGCGTATATTTCTTATGTGTTAAATATCTTATTTGTATCTTTATTCTATAGTTTGGATCAATTTGTTATGTTTATGATTTTTATTTTTTATCGAGTCTATGATCAATATATTTTTATTAACCGCCCTATGCATATGAACGTACGTGATACGCACACATTGACTGTACCATTCGGCGCTATCACGTACGCGCTTGAAAAAAAAGTAATGCACCTAAAATGTACAAGCCGCTACGGATATGCGCGTGTGCCAACAGCACATGAGTACAAATCTTCACAAGTATGATTGTTTTACAAGGGGCAGGTGAAGTGTGCGGTCGAGTTTTTGACGTTTCGTAATTTAAACAAATTTAATTAATATATAATTAAATTTAATTAATAAAAAACGTGTTTTTTTTTAAACATGTTTCTCGGAAAATTACCTGGAGGCAGGGCGGTTTTAACAGTAATGATTTTGAAATTTAGATGGAATTACATTTAATTCATATTAATTTTAAATATTACCTGCATTAACAGCAAAAATGACACTGAGTAACTAACCTCATTATTTAATTCATCTATTTTATTGTTGAGAGAGTTATTCTCCTTCTTCAGCATTTCCACCGAAGTTTTCAGAACCAAAGAGTTCTCCCGTAAGGTGACCAGAGACTCGGTCAAATCGTCGTTCTCTTTTTTTAGCAATGAGAAGGCCGCACTGTTTGATTGCTCGCTGAAATAAAATTCATAACATTACAGATAAACCAAGTTTTTGAATTATGTAAAAGGTTTAATTGATGTTTAAATCATATTTCTGGGAAATATACCACACATATTGTAATGCCAACCACCCCCTGTATGACATGTCATACGTGGAGAAGTATGGGGGGAGGCCTATGTCCAGCAGTGGACGACAACGGCTGTTAAAGAAGAAGAAGATGTTGTAATGTAACAACTTATTACTTTAAAAAAAATACATAATTAAATTATGAGCGCAGATTATTGGTGATGTGATCATTTCACGGTTTTCACGGTGTCATAGTTTAATAAGCATTAATAGTTAGAAGTGTGAAATCAATTTGATTTGATGAACTGGATTATTCTGTCTCCAGAAATACTCAAATGTCCATCCACCCATGACAAATAAAAGGTCAATCATAAAGCAAACAGACCAATGCAGATGACTATTGTTTAGACACACTTTAAGATGGGGTATAGATATTGGAAGAAAGGAAACGAACCAGACATAAGCCACATGGAAAAAAACAATACAAGAAGAATTCAAAGTATAAGAATAAGAAGCCCATCGATAACATGAAAGAAAACGTGTAGACGTAGGCGATTTCGCGGGCATCTCACCTACGGTACGAGTGAGTGAAATAAAATACGGCGCTTATGAATGAAACGAAACATACACATAGGTCATTTCTGTGTATGTCAGCGGAGTCATTTGAAACGCAACAAATTAAATTGCTTCAACTCGAAATTGTATCGCCACTGGTTGGGGTATAGATATCAGAAAGAAGAGGAAACGAACCAGGCATAAAGCCACCTGAAAAAGAACCCTACAAGAAGAATTCAAAGCATAAGATAGAGACAGCTCAAAGCCCTATGCATCACATAGATATTACAGGATGACCAAAAGGAGACAGAATAGAGCGGTAAGGATGTAATTCAAAATGAACTCACGCCTGTATCCGCGCCTTGAGTTGCTCTCGCTCGGCCACGAGCTGCGTGAGGGCATCCTCTTGTTGCTGGGCCGAGAGGATTGTGTGTTCCAACTGGCGGCGCAGAGCTCGCGAGTGCCGTTCCCGCTCGGCAACCTCAGCCTGCAGCTCTGATATGCGCTCCTGGTACGCCACTATACAAACAATACACAAAATTACTCATTATAAAATCTTTAGTTGCTTACTTAAACAGCCGTTGTCGTCCACTGTTGGACATAGGCCTCCCCCAGACTTCTCCACGTAATCCTGTCTTGTGCCTTTCGCATCCAAAATGGATCTAAATTGGATGCGAAAGGCATTATAAAATACTATTCATATATTTCAATTCTCCTCTTTACTCTCATAACCAAATCAACCGGAGCAGCTTTTACTATAAAAAAAAAAACATAGTCAAATAATTAACTCAAAGTAAATCAAGTTTTAGCATGACAAACAACAATGTTCCATAATAATATATTTTTATCCTTCTTGTTCTATCACACCCCCGTGGGGCATAGGGTTTCAAAGATCCTTCTCTGATGCCATTCCAAGTGAGGCGTGTGGCTTTAACCTCGTCCTGCAAGGTTCTTCTGTAGGTGGCTATAAGTTTACCTCACTTCCTCCAATACGCCTTCAGAGGATCTCACAGACTACGCACTCACAGAGGATCACCTTGAATGATGCAGTCCGGGTTCCGTCTGAGAGTGTGACCAATCTATAGCCATTTGCATTTGGCAACTTGTTTTCTGACAGACATTTCAGCTGCCATTGCCCAGAGAAATGTTGCACTACACGACAAGAACAATTTTCTTACACTCTCTTCTAAAGTTTCAATCCTGAGATTGGTTTGCAGCAAAGTTTATTAATATATTTGCTGGTTCTTGGGATGATTCTTACACTGCCCTTATGATATTTACAATGTTCTGTGAAACCCCTCTGAGATTGACAGTCGGCCAAATTGAAGTCCATGATATTGTATCAAAGGCTTCTTCAAAGGCGATGAATGTTAGGTTCATGCTGCATTGCCATTCAGAGGCCTCCTCAATCATGATGCAGAATATGTTTGTGTATCTATACTCATCTAGACTAACTGGAGTAAGACTTCTAGGAATGCCTAGACAGCACCTAATGGACAATGTTCTGGCTGATCTGGCCATGAGCTTAGAGAAAAATCATCAAGGAGGCTAAAACTCTTCAAGAGTTGTATAGCCATAGGAAGTAAGTATATGTTTGTGTGCTGAACAAAAAAATCGACCACTTCAAAAGCCAGCTTGTTTCCATTCTCTCATGCATTGCATTCTCCCCTCGAGCATACTAGTCATCCTCATGAGGATCTCTGTCATCACAAAAAGGACAGCAATTCCCTTCCAGTTGTTACAGTTCCTCAGATCTCCTTGTTTGAGGACTTTAACCTGGAGTCCTTACTTCCAAGCGAGTGGTAACCTCTCAGACAGCTCAAAAAAGAACTCTTGTATATTTAATAGGACATAAGTCATTACAATAAAATGAAATATGGATACCCAATAAACTATAATTACCTTCATGGGATATGCTGCAGTAGGATGAGTATTGACTGTTTTCTGCGAGTGCTGTATCATAGTTGGTTATTAAAGAACCACCTTCCATTATTCTAAAACAAAAAATATTTCGGGAAATCAAAAACTAATCGAAAAACGCATTGACCAAATTAAAATTCTATATGCGAAAATGTATATGATGATAAATAAAAATTACCTTGCGTCCTTATCTTTTTTCAAATTCAGTGTCCATTCTAAGAGAGCATCTTTCAAGCTGCTTTTATCGACATTTTCGTTGTTTGAAAACGGATCCAATATTTCTTGCAGCAGCAAATATTCAGTTCTAAAACCGGAAAAATTTAAGTAAAATTTAATCTGAAATAAGTGTCAAATAAAATCATATACAGAAAATAGTTCAAACCTGTCACTGCCGATATATGGAGCTATCATCTTCATCACTCGTTGTGCTGGTATTTTTTCCACTTCGTGATTCAACGAATTAAATATATTAGATACCACACAGTCGTAATCTAAATAACAAAACAATATTACGTTAAATTACATCTAAAAAGAATCCATATTTCATTGTTGCTGTTCAGAAATGGATATAATCAAGGGTATTATTTTATAGCAAGGCAAAGTAATAAAGTAAATTACTGATGATTTTATTTAATGATTATAATTAAAACTTTGAATGAAAAAAGTGTATTCAAAATCACAATACAAACCTTTGTCAGAAAACTCCATGATGAACTTATTTCAATGAAAGTGTTAGAAACTTATTGAAAATCGAAAGCACATTATAATTTTTCAGATTAACACTAATATATATACACAAAACTAACGTTACTCGCTCGATTATCAATGATCAAAACAACGACAAAAAATTGAACGTCACAACCACTTTACCGCCCTGCCGTATTTGAAATAATTCTGACTAACGACACTAGTAATATTTTTTCGAATGGGATATAATATTTACAAAAACAATTATATTCTTTAAATGTATGAAGTATAAAGATTATTATTGCATACATAAATTTCACGCATGGACACAACTTAACGGAAGAAAAATATTTTATACGCATGCGCCGACGCTTTTAAAATGTTACCATAGAAGAAAAAAAATCTCTGGGATATTGGTGATATCTATGGATCAAGGGTAAAATTGTTTATTATTATAGTTATCGTTTTCCAAAATCAATTACCCCAAGGGCGCATTGTTAAATAATTTATTATTAGATCCAAATCGAATAATATGAAATGAATAATTATATGTATTAATGTATAATACTTTCCCGTACTCATGAATACTGATGTGAATTGTACTACTGAAATCTCATGCTCAATACGCGCATAGCACATACGTGTTTTTTTTAACGGTCAATGTGTATAATATGCAAAAAAAAATTGTAATTATTTATTATTATAATTTTTCATTCCTATCGGTTTTATATCATATTTAAATAATACATAATTTGATAGTCTTACCAGATTACTTGAAAACGCTCCCCCATGAAAGTTTTCTCTTTTGTGTCATCATGTTAACACTGTTAAATATTAAGGTCAGAAGATGAAAATGTCGCTTTTGACATTATCCTCCTAAAGATTCAGTTGTGTTTCGGTTGTCGATCTGTTAACAATGGTGGACATGTAAAACATGACATTCAAAAGAAATTACTTCTTTGTCCCCTAATTCAAATGGAATGATTTTACAAATTCAACGAATGTTATACGAATTTCATCCAAAATGTGATGCAAAATGTAAGGGGGCGATAAAGGAAGTTTGTGCTGAGGGCATACCAGGATCTTAATTCTGCTCCGAGTCCAGGCCATGCATTCTTGCTACTAGGGAGATCACCTCCATCTCACATTATGACAAATCATATACATGCTCCATCTGTTATTATAATTTATAAATTTGCATAATGTTAATTGTTATGCCAGCATTAGGAATAAGATGATAGCAGTCACCAAAACCAGTCAGAATTATAAGGCAAACAAAATAATAATACTTCTTCCTTAAGTGCCATGTCAGG
Source organism: Lepidostoma basale (assembly GCA_022606425.2). Taxonomy (NCBI): domain Eukaryota; kingdom Metazoa; phylum Arthropoda; class Insecta; order Trichoptera; family Lepidostomatidae; genus Lepidostoma; species Lepidostoma basale. Next base: position 3,184,589 of record JAHDVF020001589.1, on the reverse strand, counting down.
TCCCCCGTCAGCTATCACCCTGGCGTAGGCCTCTCTGTCCTGTGCCAGACGGAACATCTCCCTGACCTCCTGAACTCCGGTCCATTCTTTGATATTCTTGAGCCAGGACATCTGGGGCTTCCCACACCGCGCCTACCTTCGATCATTCCTTTTATGATGAGGTGCAGCAGATCGTATTACTCGTGGATAATATGTCCCAAATATGGCATCTTTCTAGACTCAACATCAGAATAATCAAAATAAAACTAAATACAACAAGTTTAAAAATGTTTATTTTAATTTTACTTGGTTAATATTATCAATATATTTTAGTATTATTTAATATATTTAATTATAACTACTATTCCAGTTCGTCAATCTCATATTCATCCACACAATATCCCATAGATAAGGAGTGTTAAATTGGGATATCTTCGAGTATTGTTAGAATAGAAGGCAAAGCACCTTTTTTATATTTTCTGGGATTTTGTATATCCGAGGTCTGTCCAATAAATACGCAAACTGATTTTTTTTAAATTTTATTTTCCAAAATTTAGGGTAGATCAATCTTATCCCCTTTAAAATGCTCCCCATTTGTATCAATGCACTTGTCCCACGTCCGTTTCCATTGTTTAAAACATTCCTGAAAGTCTTCTGGAGTCAAGCTCTTCAGCTGCTTTGGCGTTTCATGTTTAATCGTCTACACGCCATCCCAGTGTCGCCCCCGCATGATCTTTTTACATTTCGGGAACAAAAAGAAGTCGCCAGGAGCTAAATCTGGTGAATAGGGAGGGTGATCAATCATAGAGATCGCATTACAGGTCAGAAACTGACGGACAATCAGTGATGAATGTGAAGGCGTCATGATTTTCTCAAATTCAAATGTTGTTATAATCGTGTGCACAGACGATTTTCCTAAATTTAGTTCATCAGCAATCATCGGAACAGTTAATCGATGATTGGAAAGAATAACAGACCAAACACGTTCAATGTTTTCATCATCACAGGAAGTTGACGGTCGTCCTGAACTTGCATCGTCCTTGCAGTCATCACGACCCTCACTAAAACTCTTGACCCACTTAAAAAGGGCAGTTTTCTTCAGTGTCTTAATTCCATAAACAGCCTTGAACATTTCATGAATTTCCGATAATTATTCCTAAGTTTCACAAAAAATTTGATGTTGACTTGTTCCCGACAATAAAGTAGCCAGTGCTCTTACGCGAATTTCAACTGAAGACCACCCGAGCAACGCAGTTCGCGTATTTAATGGACAGACCTCGTACATATACCTGTCAGGTTACCTTACCTATTAATTTTATTTATCGAAATCCATACATATCCCATAAAATTTCAGTACAAGTTATTTTTGTTATCACAGAAACATAGAATTACATAGTGAATTCATATTCTAATTAACCATCATACCATTTCCACAGATATTCCTGTACATTGATCGATCTTATCACACAATCATTACAATCATTTCAAGGATTAATTGTATCTCAATAGAGACGAAGATGCAAATTGGAAACAGAATATGGTGGTCGAGGTGTTTACAGGACTTATGACCTGCCATTGGTTGGGTTAAGCGCACGTTTTATGTAATACAACATTCCCCATTCCACCCTTCTTACGACCACTATGTCTGACAAATTTTTTGGACAAATTTTGTGGTGTTGCATAGTAGCAAATATACAACTTCCAAAAAATTTGCATCTTCGTCTCTATTGAGATACAATTAATCCTTGAATTGATAACCCGCAATGGGTAAAAATCCAGTATTCGTCTACATGTATTTGTATACATTCAAAATGTTGCATTCCAATCATGTTTAAGTTCTTATATAATGAAGACTTTTAAAACATACTAAATAAATTTGAGTGACAATTAAAGCTTTTTATAGTACATACTTTGCGGTAACATTCATAGCATTGAAAAACAATTAATTGGGATCTTTCTTCTACAGATTATTAATATAATATACATCATTTCTCAAAAGAGTGTTCAGTTCTTTAGACCAGTGTTCTCAAAAGTGGGTAATGTAAGCCAATAATTCCGGCAAAGTGACATAAAAAATAAGAATGAACATATCCTAACTAGTATTTTGATAATGTACAATCAAAAACAATAAATAGAGGAAGATTTGACAGCAAGAACACTATTGAATATTTATACACTTATAAAAGATGTACTCGTATACTGCCTTTGTAAACATTTAAGGGTTCACACTCTACATTTATTTTGTTTGTAAGGTATGTCAGCAGGAAAGACCAGAGAAAGGAGATAGACCACTGTCTTAGACTACTACATGGATTTTGAGAAGCAAAACCAATTAAACACATGAGATAGATTTCCTTTTATAATAAATATTAAACATACAGGGTGTGTCCCAAAAGTCAGGTATATTGACAATCTTCTTCTTTTTTATGCCGTGTCAGGTCCCCCCCAATGTTGGCGATCACTGCAGCAAAGGCATCTCTATCCTGCGCCACTTGGAACAAGTTTTGAACTCTTGTAATTCCTGTCCACTCTTTAATGTTCCGCAGCCAGTGCAGCTGCCTTCTACCAACTCCCCGACGTCCCTCCACTTTACTCATTAATATCAGTCGAAGGAGGTATTATTTTTCTCCCCTTAGCACATGCCAAATTTCTAATTTTCACACTCGACAACAGCTCTCTATTGGCTCTGGCTCTCTGCAGTACGTCTGCATTACTGACCCTATCGGTCCATGGTATACGGAGCATTCTGCGGTATATCCACATCTCGAATGCCTCCAACCGGTTGATTACTTTCACTTTATTATTATTGACAATACTGGTACAAATCTTTAATATTCTTCTCCTTCATGCCCGGTACGCCCTCTCAAAGCCCTCGACGGGAACCAGAATTGTTGTCACGGCTGCTTGAATAGCATCAATGCTGTCAAAAAAGCGTCCTTTGAGTACAGTTTAGACCCTCGGGAATAAAAAAAGTCAGTTGGAGCTAGGTCGGGACTTTACGGTGGCTGCAGTAGTGGTACCACGTTGTGCTTCACCAGGAACTCACGGACTTTTGTTCGTTTGTCGACAGTTTTGAGACCAGCCTGATGTACACCTTTCGCATATTCAATTCATCCGTAACGATGCGATGCACAACAGTTTTTGGAACATTTAGAGTGTCAGCTAATAACGCTTATTCGATGGTCATAATTCAATAAATCCCGCATACGAGTCACTTTTTCATCGGTTTGGCTTGTTTCTGGCTTATCAAAAAAAATATTTTTAGACTTTTGGAACACATCTTGTAGTCAAATGTTTAAGTCTCCCATACAAACATGTTTTGCAACATATTAAGACACTCTCTGTGCCGGTCTGCTTTGGGTACAAGTTGAGTTGTCACATATTTTGTAGCGTCTAATAGCCGGCTGCATGTCTCTCCCTGCGGCTCCATACGCTGCGCCACCTGACTCAGGAGCTTAGAGGCTCCCTCCCACAAGAAGATTGTGGGTTCCAGAATGTCAGCAAGGTCATCATTAGTCAAAAGACAGGCCATGTGACAGAGTGTAACGCAGAGCTAGAAAAAGAGAGAAACATTTTGGTTACTAATATTTGTACGATTCAAAATGAACTAACCATCACGTCATCTATTTGAAAGGATAGGTAGAAACAATAGCCCACACACGCATGTCGATTTCTCTGTCTCTGCACCTGGCCTGCATTTAATATTTGATTGATTAGATCACGCCGCATTTTTCTCAGTCTTCTTCTATTTCTTGTTCCATTTACATAGTTAATATATAGTTTCTTTATCATTCTTTTATGATTCATAGTATGTTAAATTATTATAGAAGCATATCAACCATAAGAATTAAAATATAACACTGAAAATTTAATTACGGATGTATTATACAAAATAAGACACAAGATAAAAAAATATTGAGCTATTAATTATTTATTTATTCAGGCTAAACACCCATTAACAGAATTGTAATTAACAATTAATATTGTTTCTTCTATGTTCGCCATAACTTTGTGTTGTAGATGTTTAATGTTTCCTTTTTTATATACTTTGTGAACAACACTCACATTTATTAAAAAAATAAAATTAAAATTTAATATCAAACATGTTTCGGACTAACCAGCCCTTCATCAGTGATATTATTTAAAATATTATAAAATTGTTTACAAATATGGTCAGTTTTGACAGACTTAGGATTTAATATTAATACTGTTTTATTTATTTATTTTTTTAAATAAAGAAAGTAAAAAAAAATGATGCAGGTAAATCCCAAAACATACATAAAATTTATATTTGAAAATAATATATTGTTTCTTGAAAAATGATGTAAAACTCCATAAAAAATTATGAATGAAAATGTCTGTTTTCTAATTAACTAACCATCATGCCGTCTCCTCGAAGTGGTAGGCAGAAATAATGGAACTGTTCTTTCTTGACATATTTCTCTCGCTTTCTCAACATTTATAAATCGTGTCATGCACGCACGTTGATTTCTCCAACTCATCACATGGCTGACATTCAATATTTTCTTAATTTTAGAAGCTTTATAAATTTATGGGAATGAATCATTTTGGCAGCTATGTCAGCTACCTTCAACAACGAAATCGAAGCTACAAACAGGCGTTTTCATTCATATTAATTATTTAATATGGAGTTTAATATTATATTATTGTTCAAGAAACAATAAATGTTGAAGGTAGATTCTTTCCCATAAACTATAATAAAACTTCTAGAAAGCAGACGTTTTCATTCCATGTATTATGGAAATAAATGGATAAAAGCATGCCTACCTGTTCAACTAGGTGATCTTTGTGTTTATATTCAGTAAAGTCGTCCGTGTGGTTAGCAGACTCCATGGCAGAAAGAATCGCCTTCCATATGTGCGGGAAAGTTTCCCCGTAGAGTGGCCTCCGCGGAGGCGCTTTCAGAGCCATGGCCGCATGCGCCCGAACTTTTAAATTGCGACACTTCTCCATCAGATCACAGAGGCATCCAAAAACTCCAACCTGTAAAATAATCACTCCTTGATGAACTCAGGACAGGATCAAGACTCTGATAAGCCTTAGCATTAACTTATTTTGGTGCTCCCTTACACTTGTCCACATATTACATTTTGGATGAAATTTGTATCACACACAATATTAGAATAATTGCTTCCATATGACACAAGGAGAAAAAAAAACTTTAGACTGATCACTGTTCAAATCAATCAAATCAGTTTATTTTCTCAAAAGATATTACAAACAAAATTAAGGTTTTAAGGCATTTATTGAGAAAAGGTAAAATATGCATAACGCATGATATGATTCGATATTAGCTGTTCTTTCTTCCGACTGCAAGAACCAACCTGCCTCTAATAATAACAAGATTACCTCGGAGATCGACATCTTTCTTATTAGTGAAAGAACATTCAGAAGACAAAAACTCTTAACTTTAGAGATTATCTTGTCTTCCTAAAGTTGAACCATGTCTCATGCGTTCCTGATATACCCTTTCTCAAATAGATGCCTTAAACTATAACTCTCTAAAGTCAAGAATATTTGTCATCTGAACGTACTTTGAATAATATGAAAAATATGTTGTGGTTACAATATATCTTAGTACTAAATATATTTTAAACAATAACAAACCATCACGCCATTTCACCATACTCTATCCTGACACACCTCTCTAGCTTCGTCCACACTCATACAGCGAGTAATACACGCACGTCGATTCTTCCGACTTTTAACATGACCAACCTTTAAAATTTGACTAATTTAGTCTTGCCATGTTTTCCTCGGTCTCTCGACTCCGTACTTCATTTACATCATTAACGTATACTTTCTTAACCATTCTTTCTCCATCCATGCGCTCCATATGTCCGAACCATCGCAGCGATCCTTTCATAATTTTGTTCATAATACCTTCTTCCGCTCTACATTCCTTTCTTATATCAGCAATTGAGATTCTGTTGTATATAGTTCTACCACACATACATCTTAGGGACCTCATCTCTACCGCATTTATTCTGCTCTCATCCTTCTTCTGCCAGTTCCATGCTTTGCTTCCATACATTAGGGTTGGGACCAGAACTCCATTGTGAATGGCCGTTTTCGCTTTCATTGATGAATTCTTGTTTCCAATAACTATTTTTACTCTTAAATATTATATTTTAAATAGGAGTAAATAAAATAGTGGTGTCCATTTTTGTAATGATATTGTAATAAAAATTAAATAAGCCTACCTGCCAGTTTTTGAATTTTGCAAAGAGCGTTTCATTCTTCAGCGTCTTGCCCAGCGCGTGACAGGCGTTCCAGCAGACTTTCATGTTATTCCCATTGGAAGCACAGAACACGAGGCGTTCTATGGCCGTTAGTGTGATGGTCTGAAGCTTAGAATCTTTCTGGAGGTCTCCCTCGGTTAAAAGCAGTAAAAGATTCCCAATTGCACGCATGGCACTCATTTTAATCTGAAAAAAAATTACAATGATAATTACTTACGATGTTAAATGATTGCAACCACCATTCGTAACCAAGATATGATACTGTAGATCGGTGGTTTCCAAAGTGGTTTCTATAGGGCCCAGGGGTAGCTCCTTGTGTCTGTTGAAAATTAAAATTAATTTGGGAAGTGCGGATGTTGGAGGGACTGCGAAAGGTTTAATGTAAAGAAAATAAATAGAGCAAATTGCAGATCAATATAGCAGACAGAGTGAGAAACACCACTATTTGAGCCAGAACAGGAGTGTTGGACATCATCGGAAGAGTGGCATAAATGGTGCTGGGCAGGTTATGTCACTCGCAGCTCTGACGGTAGATGCACAAAATACCTCCTTTGCTAACGTTCTAGAACTGTGACCTGAAACTCAAAAAGTCTCCAACGATGGAGGGACGTCTTAGGAGAGACCACCGGTATGACCGGGTATGATCGACAGACATGGAACCAGGCGGAGTATGGTATGTCTTAAGCGAAGGCTGTAGGCTAATGATGATGAAATAAATATAAAAAAAAGAAACTGATAGGAAATTTATGATATAGAAAACCTCATTGAAAAAATGTGTTTTTATAATATAATCTACCACAAAAGTCATTATTTAAATTAATACTACTTCATTGATAAAAACGTTTTATTTATATTTTATTTTTTCACCATTTACCAATTAAGATATCAAAATTAAATTTGTAACATTTCTATTATGCGGATATGTACCATAGAGTTATTTTACTTGGGGGTTTATGGTCAGGATTTTGGTATAAGAAAGGATCCACAGGCATAGCATGTTTGGGAACCACTGCTTTAGATAATGAAAAAACAAATTATTTTTTCTTATTTATCAAAATAATTTGTGAGAAGTTGCATATTACAAATATCTTACTTTATCATTTTCCTTTGATGCAGAAATACTCTCCTCAAGCAGTCTTACGAGTAAGTTGTGATCAATCGACTCAATTTCTGGATTCTCACTAAAAGCAAAACAATAGTTGGATAAACCGAATAATAAAACTTCTTCATCACACTTCCTCCGATGGGTAAGCCCAGAATATGGACTGCCAGACTGTTATAGCTGCCCTACATTAAGATAGCATGTCAAATATTCACATTGATTTTTTACTACAATTATAACTGCGATTAAAATTTTATTAATCTGAATCATATCATGTTTTCCTTAGTTTTTTATTCATATAATTAATATATACTTTCTCTGAAAACATCTTATTGATTTATCATAATTTTCTTCTCAAACATATAGATATAAAAAAATAAAACACTTTGTATTTAACCATGGTATGGTATAACGTGTACTCAAATCAAATCAATTTATTTACTCGAAAGACATTACAAACAGCATAAATGTTTAAGGCATCTATTGAGTACAAGTAAAATATTATACACATACAACATAATACCAGGAACGCATTAGAGATGGTTCGACATTAGCAAGAAAAGGTACATTTTAAAGTCAAGAGTATTTGTCCCCTGAACGTACGTTTACTAATATGAAAGACGTCGATCTCCGAAGAGACCGCATTCAGCAGACTAATTGCTCTTCCCACTGGTGTCACCAGAGCCAGATTGGTTCTGGCGGCCAGTAGGTAAAAAAATCTGTGCTGTCGCTGTCGGAGGGACAAAAAGACCAACACCCTCCAGCACGGCCGAGTTCTCGAAATATCCCCTGATTAATTTAAAAAAATAGGTTATGACATGCCCATCTCTTCGAAACTGTAGAGAATTGGTTCCGAGTATGTATTCCCAAAAGAAATGCCGTGGGATAGAGCCACGGATAACTACCATACTCCCTCATGTAGAGATACCTCAGAAATTTTTTCAAACCACCATACAAGGTGTTTTATTATTTTATATCTATACATTTAAAATGTGTAACCACAAAATGAGTGCTCCATGTGAAAATTTAATTTTCTTCTTGATTTTTTTTTAAAAACCTTATTTTTGTTTATTCATCTCTTATATCGGAGACATTCTATCTACATCACATATTCACTGGGAGAAGTCTTTATTCTGCTATATTTTGTAAACTTTTTTATTCTATTTTTTCATATTATTGTGCACTGCCAACTGATAGTGGTATTTGAGATATGGTGCTACAGAAGATGATTAGGAATTTCCTAGAGAGACCACATCATGAATGACGAGGTTCTCAGCAGAATCAAAGGAGGGAGGCAACTTATAAAAATCATTTGAGAGGCGAGCCCAATGGATCAGCCACTTTATGTGCCATAAGGGTCTGAATAACAAAATAGAGGGGATGGTTATAGGGACAGATTACAGATGGCATCACTGAGTATCTGAAACAGGTGTGCAAGGACATAAGCTACATCTCGTATGTTGAGCTGAAGAGGAGAGCAAAGACCTAGCGCAGTGGAGGACGAGGTATAAGACTGCTGCAAACCAATCCCTAGGATTGTAACTGCGAAGAAGATGAAACTGATAAGTGATAAAACCCTGCTGAAACTATTTTAACAAAAGACAAAACTTACTAAATAATATGGTAGTATTTTTACTAAAGGAAAAAATATTTACACATTCAGTAAGAGAGCATCGGTGATGTTGGCTAGAGCCCACGTGGCCTTTATCTTGACAGCAGGGGAGGCTTCGTTTAAAACTCTTATCACCGACTCTCCGCAGTCACTGAGTAAGCCAATGTCCTGAAATACAAAGCAACTGAATTAATAAAACAAATATTATTTGTCATTTTTATGTTTTCTGGTATATTGTTTCAACCACAGATATGTATTTATTACTTATTTATTATTATTTAAACAATACCTTTTTTAACGTGTATTGGTCCAACTGTTGTTTACATTAGCTATTTTAAAATGAAAGTGGTGCTATGATAATAGTTTTATGTTATGTGTGTCCCATCTTGTTCTATGTAATGGAAACATGGACCTTTGCAAAATACTAGGACTGAGATTAGACTCCCAAAGAAAATACTGTGCTCTCAGCTGATGCTGAGCTCAGGAAGAAGGAAGGAAGACTGCCTTAAAGTGATCCTCCAAGGACTAACATAGTGAATGCTGGGAAAAAAACTGTAGAAGATAGACCTAGGAGAATAACAGTATATAATGTTATGCAAGATTTCGAAGCTCAGCGCAGAGGTGACACCATAAATAGGAGGAGATAAAAGGAGGACAATCAGGAGAAAACGGTGGCAGTTCTAAAGCCAAAGTCTTTCCTTACTCTAGATGCCCCAGAATGTGTAGGACTAGGATTGGACTATAACCATAAGAGGACCCACATTTTTTTGTTATGGTGAATTTTTCTGGGATTATGACGTTCAATCACCCTTACATCTCTTCAGCGGCCTTCCTGGTAGTCTTTTGCTGCTAGGGTTTTAATTTTTAACCATTTTTGTCTTGTATTTTTCATGTGGTCCACATGGTCCCTCCAAAAGTGCCTATTGCTACTTCCCCACCTCATTATGTCTTCATAACCCTCAGACAGACCTTATCATCTCATTTCTGATTCGATCTCTGAGAGTTCTGCTTGCAATGGAGCATAGGGTTCTCATTTCTGCCACTCAGAGATGGTTTTTAATCCTGTGGGTATTGGCTCTAAGTAAACATTGTTGTAATCTAAAAATTTTGGACCTTGCAAACAAAAAATTGAGTGCCGAAAGAAATTTAAAAAAAAAAGTAACCTCTCTCCAATCGGGGTACATGATGCAGACAGAGAGGGCCCTCACTGCAGCGGCTCGCACCAGCGCCTCCTCATCTCCACTGGAGCCCAGCAGCAATGTCGCACACAACAACCGAAGATTTGCCTATGCAAAAAAAAATATATATATATAATTCAAAATATGGTATTCAATTTTATCTTTTTTGACTTCCATTCCTTTGATTCCGCCCACACTGGGTACTAGAGCTTTCAAGGGGAGGGCGGTAGCGGCTCCAGAGTTAAATGAGGGGCATTGAAGCAGTCTTTTAATAAATAATGAAATACTTTGAAAATATTACTCTCATCTAAAGGGCCATTGAGGTGAGCTATTCACGAAAACGGCGCTATACAAATTATTATTATTATTAATCAACTAAACTAACTAACCATCACGCCATCTCGTTGAAAGGGTAGGCAGAAAGAAAAGACCACCACATTGTTCAATCCTGTAATACTTCCCTCACTTCCTCTACGTTCATACATCATATCATGCACGCATGTCGATTTCTCCGACTCCTTGCGTGGCTGACATTTAATATTTGATTGATTTGATCGTGCCCCATTTTCTTCGATCTTCTTCTATTTCTAGTTCTTTACCAATGGTCACGTGAGGAGTCGTAGAAATCAACGTGGGTACATGACACCGTGTATGAATGTTGAGGAAGCGAGACAAGTTTGTCAGGAAAGAACAATGTAGCAGACCATTCTTTCTGCTTATCCCTTCGACAAGACGGTGTGATGGTTAGTTAGATTTTTTTTATAAAGTCAATTATAATAAAATTGTTTAATTTTGAATAAAATATATGCTTAGTTATTACTTTGGAGAATTTTTGAGCACCAGAATTGTGTTTCCTGTAACTACAAGTCATGACTTATTTTATGGTCCGCTTTGCTGCACAGAAACACTGTTGAACTCTCTTATATTTAAAGTAATTGTCTTCTCAATGTATTGACATCCGAAATAGATTTAGATGCATATATAGCTAATATAAAAACACTTATAATTATGAGGAATAAAAATTTAAAATAATAATTGTGAATTTCTTAAATGAAGGAAATAATCTTACTGGTAATTTGAAAAACACTATCTCTCCGATGCTGCTGATACAGTCGCAAGCAATCGCTCGTCCAGGACCATTGTGTTCGGATTGTAGCAACTGGGTCAGGGGACCTCTTAGCATTAGCGTCCAGAATTTAACGCACTCTTCCAGCTTTACATTTGAAGATGGATCTAAAAATACCATAATTTATCATTAACCCATTGCACCACTAATAAAGATGACATAATTTGTTCATAAGACTAAATTACACACAAAATAAAAATAGTAAAACATAAAAGCATAATTTTTTTGTTTGTTCTTAAGCTAGATCATTATGGCTCATCCCCAGGTAGTTTTGGAAGAAAGTGATAAGCTTTAAAGCATTCTGGCATGTGGAGAGCCACCACACATTTCTCACATTCCCATCGAGATTCACTAGAATCACTAGAATATTCATCAACTTCATTCTCACTGCCACTTTCCAAAAGGATTCGCTGTATTTCATCCTCATTTGATGAAATATAATAATAAAACTGTGGAATTTCATAATGACGAATTTATTATGAATTAAAACACTGTTTTTTCTGCTTTTGTGTTTATTTTTCTTGACATGTTTCAAAGGCTGTACACCTTCATCATCGGGAGAACGATATAACCCCTAATAAAATAGTTTATATCGTTCTTCTGATGATGAAAGTGTAAAACCTTCGAAACATATTGAGAAAAATAAACTCAAAAGTGAAAAAAAACAGTGTTTTAATTCATAAAAAAATTGTCATAATAAAAATTCTAGAAAACAGTTATAATAAATTGAATCATAAATTTTTAAGTACTGGAATATAATTTTTGCATGGCATCTCCCATGGAGCTCAGGTATTTTGCCGTGTGAATACTGATTTGTGGCGAAGGGTCCCGAAAGGAGGAATACAGGACACAGGTCATGACCTCCAGGAAGGGAGCCAGCATGGTCTCGTAATGCTTCAGGGCAAGTGCGGAAAGCACCTGAAGAGACTCCAGACGGATCGGAACCAGCGCTTGAGCAGTGGGCTGAAACAAATACAATTAATAGTTGAAACTTGGTATTATACATTATGACAAAACTCACAACGTTTTTATAATTAATACAAACTAGTTATAAAATATACATATTTAGTATGAGGGCTGTGCCTGATGCAGTCGAATAACATTTACATCAGGATACGATATTTGAAAAGGTGCGTTGTGTCTCTATCTAAACTCTGGTGGTTTCTCAATGCACCTGAGGTCTACAAGAAGATTGTTCCAGGCTGAAAGACCGGCAACTGCGAAGATTATCTGCCCATCGCAGAAGACATTGCTGATTGCAATGTAGACTGCCTCATATTCAAGCTCTTGATGATGTAGAGTTCTGATATATTTTGTGATAAAAAAAATTGATTTAAACTTTGCAGGTACTATGAAATCATGAAATTTTTTTAACCAAACTGTTAATAAGGAATATTATTTGAGTCTTAATCATTGTTTACATGACGCTGTCACCTCACACCCTCTTGGTATTTGCACCATGATAATGCACTGTCTCATATTTCATTGGTTCTTCGAGAATATTTCGCCAAAAATTTGATCCGTATCGTTCCACAACCACCGTATTTGCCTGATTTAACAATGTGCGACTTCTGGCTGCTCAACAAACTCAAAAGACAGCTCCAGGGACATCGTTTCGATACGACTGAGGAGATAAATGCCGAATCGAAGAAAGTATTGAAGGCCATTCTCGAAAAAAAACTTCTCTGACCATTTCGAAAATTGGAAAAAACGTTGGCATAAGTGCTTTGTGTCAGACAGGGAGTACTTCAAAGGTGATGAAACTAATTTACAAGAATAAATAAAGATTTTTCATTTTATAAACAAATTCACCTTTTTTTATCACACTAATATAAGCTGGTACTTTTCCGATGAATTTTTCAGTCAATTTAAGTCAAAATTTGATAAGTGGTTGTCTGCAGACTAGCATAAAATATAACATTATTTAAAAAAATATTACCTCCATGATTCCGCTCTTTACTATCCACCCCAAGTTCTTTAAACATATCTCAATAAGCCAACTCATTTTCTCAAGCTTCTCCGCGGGGATAGAGACTGGTTCAAGCCCCAAATTCTTCACATCGATACTCAATTCTGTTTCCTCGCATACTTCTTCCTCTGACCATTCATCAGATTCATATTCATCTATAGAGAATTTATTTTTGTCATCATTTTTTGATTTCGACTTGGCCAATAAATCTGTAGATTCCGTTGTAGGAATCTGGCTATGGAATAAAGATATAATTTCAGGAATTGGTGTGTCGACAGATATAACACAACCCATTACTATCAAGGCAGCAACTCCAATAGTCCAATCTAAAAATAAAAAATAATTACCATAAAAAACTGCAGTACCACTTTTGCAAACTGATGAACTATGTATGAACTTAAAATTGCTTATAAATTATCCAATTATGGGACAAAATGTGTATATATATATTTTTCATATTGCCAAAGTTTTTGAGGCAAAAATTTCATTGATTTTCTTATATTTGCAGTAAAATTATCTAAGTGTAATGAATAAAGGTTAATAACATTTGAAATTGGAAAAAAATTGTTCCAATGAAGATTTTTTTTTTTAAATAATAAAATAAAACAATGTTTTTTAAAAATTACTTCCACTTTTTGTCTTTATTTTGACAGCGACCGAATTTGCCAGACTAGCTGGCGTTGACAGATTAGTCCGTTACACAGACTGTCGATGCCAAAAAATGGAAGTAGTTATTATAAAACATCATTTTATTTCATTATTATTTAGAATGAACTTTCTTCAAGGGATTTCAGTAAAATCATTAGATTTTATTTTAAATTCACTAATATCGTGATCAGTTTTGTGTTTTGTCAACTTTGCTGACATGAATTCTAAATTAAGTTAAAAAAATCTAATTCCATAGATGTAACCATTAAATACATTTAGAAATAAATGTTATAAAATTTAAATACAAAGTGTCAAATCACCTCTGTGAGAAAGTAATTTCTTGACATTTTTGACAATGCCTATTAGTAGGCCGCCTCCGAGCTTGCTGTAGGGTGTTGCCTGTATGCAGGCCACTACGCATTTCAGTGTCGCCACTATAACAGGAATATATCTCTCACTGACCAAGACCTCACAGAGAAGGGTGTGCAAACTCTCTAGAGTGTGTCCGAGCATTACGGAAAATGGGGTAAATGCAGTCATCGCACGCTTGCTAGAAAAATATAATTATAAACATTAATATTAAAATATCGAATATTAAGACATTGATTTGAGACAAAATATAAAAGACAACACAAAGCCAGTGATCCAATGTTAACTTTTCCTTTACTGTGTTAAAAAAAATACCATGCGTTACACCGCTTAATCACTACGCACATAAAAATGAGAGTTTGAAATTGAAAACATGGAACATTCATAGAATACCATTTTAATTTACAACAATTGAAGTAAAAATTGATAATATTATTCATCTAATTGCAAAAAAAAAAGTTTGAAAAACCATCAAGTCAGAGAATTACCAAATCTTTCGTTGAAAAACACCCTGACTACAATTTGAAGGAAAGAAGACACTGAAGTCTTCCTCTCTTTCTCACACTCTGAATATTATAGAAGTAAGAATGCAATGCAAGTAGTTTGTATTGCGCTTTGATTACTTCTTAAACTATGAAACCCAACTAAAAACGATCTTTCTCACTCTATTGCGCTTCAATTCCCTTTAGAATTATAAAACTTTACTATTTTTCAGTTTAAAAATCAATTAATATGTAATTACCTAGCCTCTGCCTGTGACAGATAAGGTCTAGAGGTGATGAGTAGGGATAGCAAGGCAGCCAAGGCAGCCGTCCTTCCGGCTCCACTTGGCTCTCGCTGGAGACATGCGGCAAGCCCCGCGGGCCGGCTGGACGAAACATCTTCAGGGAGCAGTGCCCACCAGTACCCAAAAGTTTGGTGCTTCTCCGACGTCTAAAAATAGAGAGTGATATAGTAAATTTGATTAAACCAGCAGAAATTACCACACACAAGGATGAAATTTCAGTATTATGTGGGAAGTTTTGACAACTGTTAAAATTAATTATCTTTAACAGTTGTCAAAACTCTCCACATAAACGGGAAAATTATTATAACACCTGATGATGCCAACATCAGTTGGCAAAACAGCTGTCGCAAAAAAATTGTGATGCAATAACAGCATTTAAATTTTAACAGTTAAAAATGTTGAAGTATCATAGTGTTTAAGCCAAAACAATGGGCTTAGTTAATAAAATTAATATTTTTACTGTTACATAAACAATGGTGTGAAACTCAAACATTTTTATAGCTTTCACATTTGGATAAGACATTAGATAATCCTAATTACTTTTAACATTAAAGAGTGGACCAGAATTCGGAGGGTGGGGGAGTTGTTCCGGCTAGCACAGAATTGGAATCGTACCCGGGACCTTCAGTACAGCATTCATAGCTATTACCACTCTGCCACGAAGGCCGTAATTTGTTTTACAAAATTTAAGACATATAAATTAGAACAATCGACGAATTAGAGCGTGTACGACTCGCTTTATGAATGTGGTGGAAGCTAGAGAAGTGTGTCAGGATAGAGTAGTGTGGCGGTCCATTCTCTCTGCTCACCTTTCTAAGGGTATGACCACACTGAAGTGCCAGAGTAGGAGTCAAAATGAACACCCGGCGAACCAACGTATGGTGCACTATATGACCTGCCACAATATACGCTCTGCGCCACAGGACGTGATCACAAGCAAACTGTGTCTTGACTCCTACCCAGGCACTCCAGTGTGGCCATACCCTAAAGAAACGGCATAATGGTGTTGTTATTGTCCGAAGAATGCATGAAGTAGATTGGATTTGGACTTGGAAATTCTGGCTTAAAGAAGTTCAGTTCTTATGGCTATTCCTTATGCCTGATAGGAATATTGTCAGAAAGGTATTTGATAGGTTGTTGGTTTATACAGAGGCTTAATTTGTGTGGAAGCGAACTAGGATGATTTGTCAGGAAAGAACAGTGTGGTGGTCCATCTACCAGGCTATGTTTTTGATGGTTAACTGACTAATTTGTTAATAATTTGTAAATTACCCTTATAATGACAGATAATAGATTCAGTGCAGCCAATCTCGTGCTAGCCTGCGCCGCCTTCAGACGAGCTTGGTGGCTACTTTCAGAATCAGACATGTCAGATTCGCTGGTGACTGTCCACTGCGGGAGGGGTATGACATCACTCTGAGTAGCCGTAATGTTGGCAGCCTTGTACCCAAAGGCCGCTCTATCCTCGGCGAAAACATTCTGATTAGAGGAGCCCTCGGCACTAGAATTGTGTTTCCAATTGTTTACCGGTTTGGTGTTTTTGTTTTTTCTTAATTTCATCCGCTGAAAAGCGTAAACACATTCATTTATATCATTTAGCTGCGTTCACATGTTCGTTCCGTCAGACAGTTTTGGACTGTAGCGCATCAGATCTTAATTCCGATCTCTACGTGTAAACGCCCCTTTTGAATCAAAAGGAATCATCAAAACTTTAATAAACAAGGAATTAAAATGTGAGTTTAAAATGTTTTAGAAAACTAATATTACAATCATAGTGACAAGAAACATTCAATAATAAGTGGGTAAAATGTGTAAACAAAAGACAACTGCAAAACTGGTCAAAACTAGAACAAGTGGAATAAAACAAAATATTTAATATAAAGAATTCATAAGGCGGAATGGGGAATGTTGTTAAACATAAAGCGATCGCTCAACCCAACCAATGACAGGTCATAAGTCCTGTAAGCGCCTCGGCCACCACCTTCTGTTCCCAGAAAACAATTTACATCTTCGCCTCTATTGAGATACAATTAATCCTTATATAATATAAAGATGATTTTTTTTATGTTTTTTCCACTTTTGAAAGCGATATAACAAATAAACATAACACCATTATGGAATTCCACAGTGTTAATGCCTTAAATTTATCAATATAAAGATATTAAAATATTTATTGTTTCTTGAACAATGATGTAAAACTCCACATGAAATAATTATTACAAATGAAAACGTCCATTTTCTAGAAGTTTTATTATATTTTATGTGAATGACATGTTTGGCCTGTCTAAGGCCTTATTATAAATGTTTGATAATGCCTTAGACAGGTGAAACATGTCATTCACATAAAATATAATAAAACTTCTAGAAAACAAATGTTTTCATTCGTATTAATTATTTGACATTAAAATACATATGTTTTCATTGTTTACAATAAATTTCTAACAGGAAATTTCAATAAAAAAATTAATAGTTTAAACAAATTACCTTTCCACCTTTGTTGGTAGGCCCCACGTGTAACTCGGCTACAGTCTGTTGAGATGGCATGACTTTTTGAGGAACAAGATTTTCATAGCCATCGAGAGCATACAGCATCCAACATCTGCAAGCTCCAATAATCTCTCCAAGATTTCTATCAATCTCTTTATTGTCAGAGTATACTTGTATTAATATATTACTAGCACAAGATAATATCTGGAGTAGAAAATAAACACAAATATATGTATAAGTATACATTAATTAGTTACATACATATATTGGGTGTTTCAGAATGTTCGGTCAGTTTTTTTGTATGAAAATTTTATATGCAGTTTTTGACCGCGATTGCGATGTGAGGTCAAGCGTTGTCGTATTGAAGAATCAGTTTTTCAGCCAGTGCCTGCTTTAATCGCATTAGTTGTTATCGGTAGACTTCCCTGAGACTGTTTCACCTGGTTTGAGGTGTTCATTTTTTGGTCAAACTCTATCAGTCTTCCAGGGCGATCTTTTCCTTCAACGTTAAAATCACCAGCTTTGAAGCGTCTATACCATTCTCTGCATGATTTATCCGATGGAGCATGATCGCCACAAACTTCCACAAGCACTTTATGCACCTCAGTTGCACTCTTCTTTCAATTAAAACAGAACTGCAGGACTTTCCGCAAATGGTTCTTATTTACCACAAAGTTGACATTTTAAGGAGCGATAAAACAAATGTTGTTGTGAGAATGACAAATATTTGCGAACTGAACTTAATTGACAGATGCTCAGGCTTACTAAAAAAAAATGGCCACTAGATTTGAAGGCTTGAAGCAGCCAGAATCCTCTGTTGTAAAACAGACCAAACTTTCTGAAACACCTAAAATTAAGTAAATGATGTGTTTACAGAAATTAACGTTTCATAAATAATAATAGCCCCACTACAAGAGAAAGATAGATATCACACATCCTGCAGATGGCCCGCATGACATCTCTTTCACACGTAAATAATAAAAAATATAATTTTTTTATTATTAATTGCGGATGGTAGCATTTCTCACTAGTATTTTAAAAACTCTGTAGCAACCAAAGTTTTAAGTGCTTACTGTAAGAATATTCCAAATGCATTTTACATTTGATTATTTAAAACATGTGAGATATCATTATTGTGAGAGCATGAACATCTTTCTAGTGGTAAAATAAATCATTAATTGAAAGATCAAATTTAGTAATAACATGATGTCATAATTGGAACCTGCTTGTTTCAAAAACTTCTTTTGTTCTCAAAAACAAGCAGGTTCCAATTTGTCTAAAAAGAAAAATATTCTATGTGTGCATATTGCCTATCCTATCATATAATTAATAGAAAACCACCCTAACAGCAAAAAGTATCTACAAACTAAAAATCACACAACGATCCATGGAGAGGCAAATGCTGCTACCAAAGTCGAGGACATGGATCATATAGCTAAATTAAAGTGCCAATGGGCTGGACATATAGCAAGACAGGGTGATACCCAGAATATGGACATCCAGAATACTTCAGTGGAAACCTTATACAAAGAAAAGGAGGCCACCTAAAAGATGGACTGACGATATTGCCCGAATAGCTGGAACGACCTGGATGTGGAAGGTACAAGCAGATACGAGTGGAAGAAAATGGAAGAGGCTTATATCCAGCAGTGGAGGGAAGAAGGCTGTTGAAGAAGAAGACGTTATAATTGCCTTGATGCCTCTATCGGTTGGCCTGTTTCAATACAAAGTAAGAACAAATAAAAGTACCGACCAATACTAACTAAAAACAAAACAAAAATATGGCAAGTCGAATCACTTTAAAACTCACCTCACAAAAATTGACTTCATCCTGATTCTTGTGCTTCTTCTTGTAGAGATAAAACAAGGACACTTTTGTTATTTTGAGTAGGTACTCATCTGATAAGCTCTCTTTATAATTTTTATTTGTTACACTCTCACAACATTGGGTGAGCGCCTGTAAACACTTGAGTGCTCCCAATTCAATATAGAACGGGTTTTCTAAATTCAATTTTAAAAATTCGTCTGATTCATCTCGGAGGATCCTAAACAGTATTCCGTTCTTGCCGATCAAATCTTCAAATAGCTGAAAATGATAAATTGTTTCCACTTATATATAAAAAGTATGATTGTAAAATAAAAATATTCACAAACCTTAAAATTAGGATTAATAATAGTTTTGAAAGTCATATCTAAAAGGTTTCATTTTAGATATTATAAACACGGTTGTTTAGTGGTTTTACTTGGATAATTGAAATCCAACTAAAACCACTAAACAATCTAGTTTACTATTATAAATTAATAATGGAATTTTACAAAACTAATACCTCAACCATAAATAGATATTATGGTTTAATATTTTTCACCTTACTAGGGCAATATCATAATATTTATTGTTTGAAAAATGGTGTACATATATCACACGCTTAATAGAACACTGGCTTAACTCAAAAAAGCAAGTTTTGCTCAATCTGACATGAGTCGGTGTTTTAACAAAAACAGTCGAAAAACACGTACGAATGGATAGCGTTAACATTGTGAAAAATAGATGGATAGTGTTAACACAAGCCTCTGTCTAATGTTAACTCAATTATGACCTAAACCATAATTGGTCAGTTTACTATTAAGCATACGATATATTTAATATTGATGAAAATGATAAGTCTTGGTGTCGAGAATGTATGAGGTATGCAAGTCAAATGATTTAATGATGAATGTCGGAAAGTCAAAGGTAATGGTTTTCGAAATGGAAGAGCAAATGACAGTTTGTAATATAAGTGTGAACGGATAGTGAAGTCGAAAGAAGGGTTGGTGCGGGTAACAAAGTGAATGGAGCTTTAAAAATAGTTATTGGAAACAAGAATTTATCAATAAAAGCGAAAACGGCCGTTCACAATGGAGTTCTGGTCCCAACCCTAATGTATGGAAGCGAAGCATGGAACTGGCAGAAGAAGGATGAGAATAGAATAAATGCGGTAGAGATGAGGTCCCTAAGACGTATGTGTGATAGAACGATATACGACAGAATCTCAAATGCTGATATAAGAAAGGATTGTAGAGCAGAAAGGATCGGTGCGTTGGTTCGGACATATGGAACACATGGATGGAGAAAGAATGGTTAAGAAAGTATACGTTAATGATGTAAATGGGGTACGAAGTCGAGGCAGACCGAGGAAAACAAGGCATGACCCAATTAATCAAATTTTAAAGGTTGGTCATGTTAGAAGTCGGAGGAATCGACGTGCGTGTATGACTTGTATGAATGTGGAGGAAGCTAGAGAGGTTTGCCAGGATAGAGTAGTGTGGCAGTCCATTCTCTCTGCCTACCCCTGCGGTGAAACGGCGTGATGGTTTGTTTGTTTGTTTTTGAAAATGACAGTTATAAATATATTTTATGGAAGCGACATGTTCCACCTTGATAGGATGGTTGACAATGCAAGACATAAAAAAATACTGCAAATAATAAAAGTTTACATATTTATATACTCGTAATTACCTGTGTTAGATATTGTGCATTGGTTTTTAAAACCATATATAAACTCTTTAAAATATCTTCAAACACCATCTGGTTACACTCTGTCAGAGCCTTCATCAGCCAAAGACACAGGTTTCCCGCCTCACCGGAGGGAACCTGATGTTTCCTCAGCAGTCTACATATTAATTTACAACTCTTTGCCACTAAAAATGATTCTGAAGGGGACACTATCCGAGATATAGCTTGTAAAACAGAATTGAGAGCCTGAGAAAAAAGAAACAATTAAAATCATACTAACTTACACGATTTGTACAATGATTGTTGAATAATTTCATACACCTACGCAAAATTTTAAACCTGCGCAAATTCTAGATAAGATATTATATTAGAATTAATGCACAGTAAAAGCAAATATTTCAAAATAAATACAGATTAAAAACGTAACTGATATTTATATAAATTTAATTGTAAGTTATAGGTTATGTCTACATAAAGTTGGTTCAGACACCTACTTTGAGATCAGTTAAAACATATGTCTTATAATCAATTGCATTAAGATCGTCTAATGTAGAATTAAGTTTCACTTTGTCTATACTTTTTCCATCTAATGATAATAAATACAAATTCTGAGCCAGCGCTGGCAGCTGACAACGGAGATCAGCCATTTCTGCAGTTTATTATTTTGACATTTACTTCTAGTATTGCCAGCGCAAAGGACGTTAGATTTTTGTAATTTTTAAATGTGCAGTTCTTACTTATCACAAAATATGATGAAAACCGAAATTGTCTCTAAAGGCCCAAGAACCAGCAAAAATGTTACACTTTTCTGCAAACCAATCCTCTGGATTGAAACTAGCATAGAAATATTAAATAAAACTGAAATTTAATGCAATAGTTTTTCCGATATTTTCCATTAATTTAGATGTTCGAATTATAATTATTTATTAACAATAAATTCATACTAAAGTTTGTAATATAACTCTGAATGAGGAAAGCCAAGAGTAGGTTGCTGAATTTGTATATTTAATAGAATTAGATAGCTGAACGGAATGACGTCTAAGAGTTGGTGCGGGTAACAAAAAAAAAGAAGCTTTGAATATAGCTAATGGAAGCAAGAATTTGTCAATGATGCGTATATGACTCGCGTATGACGTGCGTGTATGACTCACTTAATGAATGAGGAGGAATCTAGAGAGGTGTGTGCGGATAGAGTAGCATGGCGGTCCATTATCTTTACTACCCCCCCCCCCCCTCCCCGTGGAAACGACGTAGTGGATTGTTGTTGTTTTAACAAATAATTATTTTATTTATCTCTATATTTAGCAAAAAATATTGTAATATATTTCGAACAATGTGTATTTTCAAATATTTATTATGTCAAATAACACTTTTAAATTAATGTTGTGCTCTATTAATTTTCGCTATTGAAAATTTTTCGCAGACGTTCATTGTAATAAGGAAAAATAATTGAATACTTAACAATGTTGTATTTTCCCAAATATGTTTCAATAGTTTTATTTTTATAAATAACACTAACTAACTAGCCATCACGCCTTTTCCGGAGGGGTAGGCAGAAAGAATGTACCGCCACATTGTTCTGTCTGACATACTTTTTTCGTTTTAATATTTGATTAATTTGATCGTGCCACGTTTTCCTCTTCTATTCTTTCTTCGTCGTTATTACTTCATTCATTCTTTCCATGTGTCCAAACAATATTATTGACTCTTCCACACACTTTCATTCGTAATTTATTCACTTCTTATATTTACATTTGACGTTATCATATATAATTTTTTAATTTAGAAATTTCAGTGTTGTTACCATAAGTGTAGACAGTCAAAATATTAATGTTCATGGAATTGTTATTACTTATTTCTTTTATTAGTAATAAATTATCAGTGTTCTGTAAAATAATCTTAAAAAATGGACTTTGGAGTTATTAGACTGTCAATTTCTTTCCAATATTGCGTAAATACAGAATTTATTTATTGATTTCGATGAAGTATGTATCATACAATGTCTTTTTTTCATGCCATTCACACATAATTGGTTTGTTGTGGTATATATTGAATTCTAAATAATGAAAAAAAAATTGTATTTTATCAGTTAAATTTCACTTATGTTTATGTCTTCGACCGATTTCGACAGCTGGCAGCGAGCTGTCGAAATCGGTCGAAGCCATAAACAAAATGTGGAATTTCAATAAATATACATACTAAATTTTTTTTTTTTTTTTTTTTTTTTTAATTTTTTACAATGAACTTCTACCACGAAAATTCAAATAACGACATTAATATAATATATTGAATTCTCTCAACTACCTACTTCTAAATAGTAAAACTCAATAGTACTTCTAAAGAGCACTGGTCAAAGACCTGTTTTTCACTAGTATTTATTTCTGTAGAAATTTTAATACTTGTTATATAAGTAAAAAATCAAATGATCAATGAACTATATTATTATTTCTAAAGTGACATAAGTGGAACAAAGGATTGTCACATTAACCCTTTGGTTGCCAAATAACCAATATATCGGCTCTTGCTACACCAGCGAAAAATGCCAAATTAATCAAATAAATTGATCGAAGTCATGATTTATAAAAGAATCATATATACATTTTAGACAAAGTGTGAGGGATTGAGTCAGTAGTACATATTACTTTTGGATTTGGATATCTTCTTCTTATTCTTTTTCTTCCTCAGCCTATTCCCGTCCACTCCTGGACAAAGGCCTCCTCCATTCGCTTCCATGTCACTATGTTTGTGCAGACTGCATCCAGATGATTCCGACGTGTCTGTTCAGATCATCCTTCCACCGTAGTTGCGGTCGCCCTGCACTTGTCTTTGCCGTCTACGGTCTCCAAGTCAGCAGTTTGGTCCGATTTTTTTCCGATTATTATGTTTGGTAGATTATATCAGTATGATTTGGACATATCTTTGATAAAATAATCATATTTAGAATTAAAAGCCAATGTACACGTTAAAAGTATCCCAAAATTGCCGGCAGCCAAAGGGTTAGGTTAGATAGTCAATGAAGGCTCACAAAATGATTTATTATAATTTTAATTAACGTTTAATAGATCTATTCGACACAGCTGAGTTAACATTACAAAGTTAATGATTGTTTGAAGTAATTTATTCTAGGACGCATTTTTGTATACATTGAGAGCTCCGAACCAGTTGAAACTAGTTATCTGAGTCTCTTTGAAATAAGTACCGCTAAGTGTGACAAAATTGAAATACAGCTTCCAAGCATCCATGATTTCTTTAAACCCAGTTATGAATATTCATTTTATTTAAATAAATACACATATGAATTTTACGTGCTGTTCAAACATGAAAAAATAATATTATTCTAATCGTGGAAAATGAGTCAAAGTAGAATAAAAAATGTAATTAAGTCTTACGCACGAACTTTAAAAATAAAATTTATTGTTTCACTTTTTAAATCACGAATCGTATTAAGTCTAAATTTCACAAAATCATTGTATTATTTTTATTACCTGCATATAGCAATAATTTCAGTTTAAACATTTAAGCATTAAAATGTGTATATGAATTAAATAAAATGAAAATATCTTAATTGCTTTTTTAATGTTTCAATATGAATATTTAGTTTTCAGAAAAAACAATAAAATATTGAAACAAATCTTCAGTGTTATGTATTCGGGATGTGCGTGCCTTTTGAGAAAATATCAAATAAATTTGTGATATCTTTATTGTGCCACAATTAATATGTAACTATACTCCAAAAATTAAAAAAAAAAATCATTTAACGCAAACGCATACAATGCACATGTAGCGACAAGTGGGTGCGATGGTATAAATATGTACGCAGACATATATTTACATCTCTTTCTTTCTATTGATAGGTAACTGGCGTGGGAAAGGGACACAGCTTTTAAAGGGACAATAATCTGACGTAAGAGCATCGTCTATAAAAATCAAGTAATCTGTCGATTACTCTGTGCGAACTGTGAGAAGAGTAAAAAGGAATATATCAAACCGCTTCAATATATTGACAAATATTAGATTTTTCTACTAGTGCATAAAATATTTCCAGCTTGTTCAGTCCAGATGAGACATTGATAAAAGTGAACATAGGAACGAGTTGCCGTCAGTATTCAAGTTTTTTCGGAGGGTTATGTTTCTGAGCCGTGTCAGTGAAGCGAATTTCGAATTTGAAATCTTGAAATAACATTTTTAGAGAAAGTATTTTCTTTAAACAAGTTTTAAATCTTTTTGCAATCGTTTTAGCGTCTTTCAACTGACGAAAATACATTGTTTGACACTGAATATCCACACAAATCGTGAGCCGGCTTATTTCAGCTAAATATTTTTTGAAATTTCTTCCAAAAACACAATTAACAGGTAAGGTTAACTATAATTTACTAATCTTTTTATTATTATTGTTGGAAAAACTATCCAAATGATTTTCCGAGTTATTTTATGTCACATTTAATTCATAAAATATGCATTAATTGTCTTTGACAGAACATATCAGATTCAATATTTACTTAAATTTTTAAAATATACCCACATGTTTCTTTTGTGATAGCATGTTACTAATGTTAGCTTTCGTTTCACTCAAGTTAAGTTATTTTATGTTAACAAAATAATAAATAAAATAAACTCTTTATTTTGCAATGTGTTATATTGATACAATTAATGTCACTATAACAGGTAAGGGCTTTTTTATTGTTCTTTTGGAAGTTATTTTGTATATGTGAGTATGTAAGATGTCAAAAAATCACTTTACAATAAGCTCCACCCCCTTTTCAATAGCGATCAGTTTTTCGAGAATGTTCCATCACCCTGTTGTCAGTCTCGTGAATTGTATTTTATCTCTTTTCATCTACTCTTACAAATGCACCTAAGGACAGAGACAGTTATACATTTATAAGTTACTATTACGAATTAAGAGAGTTGCAGCGAGAAGGCACATGCATTCTAATTTGGAAAGCTATGACAAAAAAATGTATATTTCGTTCGAATTCGTTTGGCCACATTGTGTGCAATTTATATAATCGATTTTTAAAAAGTATTCAAGCATATTGTGAATATGTTGCTTATCCACAATTTCAAAGAACTGTTTATTATACGAAATTAATTGTACGTCATATTTCAAAGATATTTTAGGTATTAATATAATTTTGAAATACTTTACATATTGTATATTTTATAATCAAAAAAGTTAACTGATTTCACAGATTTTTTAATATTAACACAAATCAATTATACAAATAATATGATAATGTAGGTCGGACGAAAATGTTTTGTTAAGTACATATTAAGTATTTTTTAAAAATATTGTTGAAAAATTATTTGTTGTGTCTTGAACAAATATGTTAAACTCATACTTAATACTTAAAATATATGAAAACGTTTATTTCCTGGAAGTTTTATTATATTATATTATGGGAATGACATGTAGATATGATATACTATCTAATGATGAAGTAAGAAAGGAATGTAAGGCGGATGGATGCGTCCTAAATAATAATAAAAAGGGTCACTAAGATGGTTTGGACATATGGAACGAATGGATGAGGGAAGAATGGTTAAAAGGTATATACAAGTATTGTGTATGTAAAAAGAAGTCGAGGAAGGCCAAAGAAGAACATGTACGAGTATGCAATAAGTATAACCTTGTGATGAACGTGTCAAAGTCTAAAGTTATGGTATTTGAAAAGGAAGAATTTATGACGGATTGTGACATAAGTGCGAACGGTGAGAAATTAGAGCAAGTTACCGAATTTGTCTATCTAGGAAGCATGTTTACAAGAGATGGAAGAATGAAGAAAGATATCGGAAGAAGGGTTGGAGCTGGTAACAAAATAAGTGGTGCACTCAAAGTCATTACCGCAAATAGAAATATATCGACAGAAGCAAAGATGGCAGTGCGCACTAGAGTTCTAGTGTCGACCCTTATGTATGGAAGTGAAGCTTGGAGTTGACAGAAGAAGGATGAAGGTAGGTTAAATGCCGTAGAAATGTATGATACAATGTATGATAGAATATCTAATGATGAAGTAAGAAAGGAATGTAAGGCGGAAGAGTGCGTGATAAATAAAATCAAGAAAGGGTCACTAAGATGCTTTGTACATATGGAACGAATGGATGAGGGAAGAATGGTTCAAAAGATATATACAAGTAGTGTGAATGGGAAAAGAAGTCGAGGAAGGCCAAGGAAGACATGGCATGACCAAATTAATCAATTACTGAAAGGCGACCATGTTCGAAGTAGGAACAATCGATCCCAGATAAACAAATCCGGTAACTTGCTCTAATTTCTCACCGTTCGCACTTATGTCACAATCTGTCATACATTTTTCCTTTTCAAATACCATAACTTTAGACTTTGACACGTTTGAGAGGTCATACTTATTGCATACTTCGTACATTCTTGACACTTGGACTTGTAGATCGTCCATGCTGTCAGCGATTAAAACAGCATGTTTCATACATCTATCTGATAATGCCCTGGCAAGAGGTTACCATCATTATTCACAGTATCGTCAGAACACATTAAAAAAAATAAGAATGGCAAAGGAGGTATACGTTAATTGATCACGAAATCTATAATAGAAAGATAAAATAAAATACTCGTATGTCGCAACTAAATCAATAAAATTTTACATTCCGCCATGTCGGAAAATTGACGCACGAATTTGACACGCTGTACGAGATTATAATATTATGTACATAGTTCGATGGATATATGTAACATGTATGGCTGTCGATTTTTTCCGCCTATCCCTACGAGAAAATGACATGTTGATTAGTTAGTTAGTAAGTTAACCAATGACGATTTTTTATGAATTAAAACACCTTTTTTCCACTTTTGAGTTTATTTTTCTCGACATGTTTCGAAGGCTTACACCTTCACCATCGGGAGATGGACATAAAAAACGTCTTTTCATATCATTTTCCCGATGATGAAGGTGTAAGCCTTCTTAAAAATGAGTTTTTAATCCCAATTGGTGTTAAACAAAGGTGCAAAGTGTTCAAACTTCACCCTAAAAATGCCACCTCTGTTACATGACGCATGTTTCAATTAACAGTTTTTTTCTCTCTCTTTTTCTTTGTTTTATGTTTAAACCATTTAGCAAATTTGAAATAACCAGCCTTGTTCAGGAGACCTTATATTTATTAATAACTGAGAAAATCACCCCGATAGTTGGTTTTATTAACTTGTCTCTTGTGACAACAAATTTTCAGTGTTGAGACGCCGCGCCATTGCCTAATTGAATGTCATTCGCCCTGGGGACACTATGTTGACGACAGCGGACTCCGCTGACAATCGATGTGTTATGGCGATAAACAACATCCACTTAATTGGATTGTTGATCTAGTCATTTATGGCTAGTTATTTTTGAAATCAAAGTTCAAAAAGAGGGGAGAAATTCTATGTATGTTCAAAACATCGTGCCGTTTCACCGAAAGAGTAGACAGAGAGAATGGACCGCCACACTACTCTATTCTGAAACACCTCTCTAGTTCCTTCATATTCATACAGTGAGTCTTACACGAAGTCGATTCTTTCGACTTTAACATGCCCGACCTTTAAAATAGGATTAATTTAGTGTTTTCATATTATATTTTCCTTGAATCCGCAATCCATTCAAATCGTTAACTTAAACATTATTTCTTCATCCGTGATTTTCATATGTTCAAACGGACGCATCGATCCTTTCATATTTTTTGTTTTGTTGATATCAGCTTTGAAATTCTATCATATATCGTTTTACTATACATGCGTCTAAGGGATCTCATCTCTACCGCATTTATTCTACTCTCATCCTTCTACCAGCTCCATGCTTCGCTTTCATACATAATGGTTGGAACCAGAACTTCACGTATTTCATGTAGTTTATGTTTGATCTTGACGATAACATCCATTAGAGAGAAGTTTTATGATACGTATACTTTGTGCATGCATACTTGTCGATTTTTTCGACTTCGAATGTGGCCGCCTTTTAGTATTTGATTTGGTTTTCCACGCTTTCTCTTTTTTTAACCATTTTAACATTTTAACCATTCTTCTCTCATCCGCTCATTCCATATGTCCAAACCATCTTAGCGTTCCTTTTTTAATTTTACTTTTGATGCAATCATCGAACTTTAATTTGTTCCTTATTTCGTCGTTCGGTATTCTATCATATATCGTTTTCCTCACTATTCTTCTCGGTGTTTTTTTTTTTACGAAATTTATCCTACTTTCATCATTTTCGCCAGCTGCAAGCTTCACTTCCATACATAAGGGTAAGCACTAGAATCTTTGCTTTTGTGGGTATATTATATTTCTATTTGCAGTGATGGCTTATTATACATATTTTATATCCAGTTTTTTTTAAGTTTCCCCATTTTTAACCATGTTAACATTTTAACCATTCTTCTCTCATCCGTTCGTTCCATATGTCCAAACCATCTCAGGGTTCCTTTTTTAATTTTACTTATGATGCAATCAACTACCTTACATTTCTTTCTTATTTCGGGATTCGGTATTCGAAACATGTCACTTCCATGAAATATAATAAAACTTCTAGAAAGCTGTTGTTTTAAATATTTATTATGTAATTTAAAATAATTGTTAAAAAAACAATAAAATTTAAATTTACCTCAAACCATGAATTAATTTGCAATATAATATATTCATATTTTTTATCCACACGACGGCAAAATAGTACTGACAAAACATATTATTATACTTACTATATTATTAACTTAATAACGAGCCATAAATCAATTGCGTCTTTCGTTAAAGTTTTTTATCAGATGCAAATTGAAGGTAGATGCAATACATTTTATTCTTATATCGTAAAGTGATCTTGGTTCTTGTATGAAATTTTACATCATCGATCACAATACAGAACGATTGAATATATAATTGTATAACATCTCTTCGTGGACGTTGCAATT
The DNA here is from genome assembly GCA_022606425.2 of Lepidostoma basale. Lineage (NCBI taxonomy): Eukaryota > Metazoa > Arthropoda > Insecta > Trichoptera > Lepidostomatidae > Lepidostoma > Lepidostoma basale. The sequence continues at coordinate 3,154,672 of JAHDVF020001589.1, read as the reverse complement.
GATATATTATCACGAATAACTGGGGATATTGTACACTAACTAACTAACCATCACGCTGTTTCTTCGGAGGAGTAAGCATAGAGGATGTACCGCCACACTTTTTTTTTAAGTCAGGGACTTGGAGGAGTCCCACCGCTTTCCCGAAGCTGTTATAGGCGGACGTCGCCTTTCGTCAGCTTCGCTCTATTAATCCCTAGGCCCGTCCTTCGTCCATGCGGGACTCTAGTTACTGGGGTTTTGTGATTAAAGAAAAACAAGAGGGACCCAGGTCACATTTAACCGTCGCGTTGCCATGTGGTCAATTGAGTTTCCACTGCCAATTTAAAGTTGATTTTCTTAAAACCTATGGACCCTAATATTATAAAAAAAATTGTAATCCTCCATTGAAGTGTTCTCAATATTTCGTAATAAAAAAAAAGCAAAAAATTACTTCCTTCATCCCAAAAAAAAATATTTTCTAAGACTGCCCTCACCTTCATTCGTGTTAAGGTAGAATTTGTTTTGCTAATATTTACAACTTTATCAAAAGTGACAAATACTTACTCGCTGTTTTGAACGTATTATAAATTATATCTTTGACCTTTTCAATAGGTACGTAATAATACCGACTGTGGATGGAAACGCAGCACCCAACTTAATAATATCAGAACTGTGAAAATATTAACACTTTACCAAAAGGGACAAATATTAATACGTACTCGTTGTCTTGAACGTACTGTACATTTTGCCTAGGTGCCTTTATCATACGTAAAATCTCGTAAAGTCTCGCCCCGCCGGCCGCGGCGCGGAGACATGTTTATACTTGCTATCCAGTTGCTCGTATGCTGTGACGCATTCCATATCAGAAATCGCATGGTTCCAGAAAAAAATTAATAATGATATGTTTTTCAAATAATCCATGTATGTTATAGATATCGATCTATTCCTAATGAAATTCCCTACAAGATGACATAAATTAAATTTTGATTCATCGAGTCATATGCTTGATATTTAGATAAAGTTAGCGGTAAACTGAATTTACCACATGGGAGCGAGCGTTTTGTTTTGAACACGGTACGTTAAGGGTTAAACTACCCATTTCCTCTGTGTCCTGCCGAAATGTAAATTTATTTAATAAACACAATACAGAAATCACACACTGTTCTATTCTCACATAACTCACGCGCCTCTTCTACATTCACACACCATGACAATTGACTCGTCGATTTTTCCTACTTCGAACATGGCCGCCTTTCAGTAATTGATTAATTTGGTCATGCCATGTCTTCCTTGGCCTCCTTCTTCGACTTCTTTTTTCCATTCACAATACTTGAATATATCGATTTCAATTTTTTGACCATTCTTTCCACATCCATTCGTTCCATACGTCCAAACCATCTTAGTAATCCTTTCTTAATTTTATTTAGGACGCATTCATCCGCCTTGCATTCCTTTCTTACTTCGTCATTATGTATTCTATCATACATTGTTATTCCGCACATTCTTCTTAGTGATCTCAATTCCACGCCATTTATCCTACTTTCATCCTTATTCTGCAACCTTCAAGCTTCACTTCCATATATAAGGGTCGGCACTAGAACGCCATTGTGCATCGCCGTCTTTGTTTCAGTTTACATATTTCTATTTAAGCGTTTATTCATATGATTTATTGATGTATTTGAGAAGATGTACTCGTAAATATTTGTTTAATCGATATAATTTTTTTATTAATAATAGGTAGAATGAAAACGTCTGTTTTCTAGAAGTTTTATTATATTTTGTGTGAATGACATGTTTCGACTGTCTAAGAAATTATCAGATGTTTAAAGAAAACTCTTGAACTCCAAGAAAGTTTTCTAAATAAGACGGCATCAATATGGTGATGTTCCTTCTAACAATGCTAGATTAATAAAAAAACATTTATTATAACTTACTTACTTACTTCCTATGGCCATACAACTTTTGAAGAGTTTTAGCCTCCTTGATGATTTTTCGCCAAGCTCCTCGATCCTGCGCCTTTTGCTCCCAGCAGTCCGATTCGCCCAAACTAGCCAGGTCAGCCAGAACATTGTCCATTAGGCGCTGTCTAGGCCTTCCTAGAGGTCTTACTCCAGTCGGTCTAGTCGCGTACAGGGTCTTGATTGCTCTGGTCTCATCGGCTCGGCATACGTGCCCAATCCATGCTAGTTTATTATAAACACTTATTAACATTTATTATAAACACTGAATTATTGAAAATATTCATATCTAAGCGCGATGAGATTAATAACCGAATTGCTCTCTTTACTGGCATCGGTAAAGACAGGTTAGATTCCACAACGGAAATAATCGTTAGTTTTTTGATAATTAATTTTCAAGTGAAATTGATAACTTTTAGTTATTGACTTCTGCCCTTCTCAGTGCAATGACCTGTCTGCGAATACAGCTAATCAAACCCGTCCATCAAGTCTGAAATACTTCCATCCGTTTGATTATATTAGATTTCCAGGTGTCTTTGGCTCTAGGCCTCTGGATTGTTGAAACTTTTGGCAACTTGTCAAGCTTATTGAAGGGTACTCGAAATTAAATAGGCACATTAAAAAAATACTCTACTGATTGCAAGATAATTGAAAGGTTACGTTTATTTTTAATGATTATATGATAGAGTGACAAATGCAAGTATAAGAAGTGAATGTGGTGCGAATGAAAGTGTTATGAACAAAATAAGGAAAGGGTCATTAAGATGGTTTGGACACATGGAAAGAATGAGCGAAGACAGAATGGTAAAGAATTTTCGGAAAGGTTTCGATTTCTTTAAAGTAATCGCAGTGTACTTACTTTAAATAAATCGAAACAATAGAAGAAATAATACGAAAGTGTCACAATTTACATTCTTCTTTTGCGATATCCCAACAATATGATTTTTCGAGTTGAGTCGTTTTCGTCCTGAAGGTGCGATATGCACAAAACAAAATTATGGATACGTTAAAAAATACAAAGAGCATGTCATAATAATACCAACGGTGACGTCATTATTGCTTTATTGTTTCTTAAACAATGATTTAAAACTCCATATTAATTGGTCATTATTGCTATCGTGCTATGTGAAATAAATAGAAAATATCGTAAAATAAAATAAAATACACTTGGTATTACAACATTTTATTTCGCTTAACACAGACATGTTTCGGTTATAACATAACCTTTATCAATGCACACAATTTTAACAATAAAATAAAATAGAGTGTTCACTTATATACAATACTGGAAAAGGTGGAGTTATGTATAAAGGTGGAGGGGGTATAATTAGGATTGAGGAGAGGGGAGATGTAACGGGAACATTTCGAACATGGAAATTGAATTTAAATTTAACTGAGTGGTTTATTATATTTTAATTTTTGCTGATGCTTTTAGTATTATCAAGCTGTTTTTTTCTTCTTCTCAGTATTATCAAGATGCTTGCCGCCGCTAGCCCCAGTATCGAGTTGCCCGGAGAGGATGTTACCATGCCTGGTCTGCAGAGGATGTGGGAGAAGGCCCGCGCCCGCCACGCCTGGGACCCATTGCCCGCCACTCCTGAGTCTGATATGCTGGAGACATTCCAGAGTGCACAGGTAAGATCTGTACCATCACACTCCTCCCACGTTCCCACTTTTTCTAGGTATTATGCATTGTGAAAGAGGAGGCTAATAAATTTCGTCGCCCGTGATTATAATTAATCAATAATACTTGTCTATATCAACGACCTTCTTTTAATAAAGTTGGATTGCCTTGTGACATATTTGCAGTAACACCTAACACCTGTCTTGATCATTTTTTTATTATTATTAAATATTTTGTAATATGCGTTCGGCCTATAATGGCATAACAACGAGGGTTGACACCGTGAGAACAAAATGTCTCCTAAGAACCAAAGAAATTAGGACTCTTCGATATATTACAGGAATGACGCGGTAAGAAAGACAGAGTGAGAAATTTTCGAAATAAAGAAGATCTGCGATGTCGAAGACGTTATGCGGTTGGGAAGAACGAGAATTAATGTCCACAGTAACGACTATGTGGAGAGAGTGTATTCTGAATGAGTGATAATTAACCTTTATAATGCGGCTGACTACATTTGCAGTCTAAAAAATATATTTCTAACTGGCTGACTACATTTGCAGCACAGACAGTGAGTCCCAATTCATCATAATATTGCGTATACTTTAATATTAAGGAACTAAACATTAAAGGATTATAAGTTAAATTCAAATATTAGGTAACTGCAAATCGTCACCTGAGAGTAAGAGGGTTCCAACTAACAAAATTTCACATTTGGCTTTTTTCGTGAAAAGGGTTCTTACTAACCTTATCTATACGTACAAAAAAAACATGTAATAGTGTCGTCATTTTGATGTTACGAAAAGAATCAAGTTCCATCTGATCATTCAAAACACACGATTCACTGAAGAAGGATTAATTTAAACTTAGAACTTATTATTCCAACTGTTGCCAGACAAAATTTACACGTTTCTCGGTAAAAAAATCTCTGGAAATTGTAATAAAACCCTTTTATTCCAAGATACACACCCGAAACCATCAAAACTTTGACTTCATTTTTCTCAGCTTTTTACTTTCGTCAGTTGGAACCTTCTTACTCTCAGGTGACGAAATGTAGTTTGTCGGAATTCGAAATCAATTTTTTTGAACTGCAAAAGTAGTAACACTATAGGGGTTAAAGTGGTAAATAAAATACCAACAGACAGCTGGACATCTACATCCCAGGAACGGGCTCTGAGAAATAACAGGACAGTCCTAAATAAATCAGAAAATAAAATTTTAATATTAATTATCTTGTTTTTTAGTTTTTTCTAAAGTGGTTAATTTATTCAACTGTCCGCCGCAATATTTGACTGCCGCAATAATTATAATTTAAATAGGATGGTAATTGTACCCATCAATCACAAGCAACCTTTCTTTAATGTTAAGAAACCTAGTTATAAACACAAAACTGCCAGGCGAGAATTTTTAAGCACTCTTGAATTATTTTAACATATATTCATATTTCTTGGTAAGATTTTTACTACTCATGAAATTTTATAATACAATATTTTTTTTTTTATACATTACAAGATCGCATTTTTTTCCTGTTTTTAATGAACGATTTTTTACTAATATTTAATATAGAAGTCGATTGGCTTTAAAATGCAATGTTAGTGCTGTAAAAACATTAACCTTTATTTAAAAACATGTTCATTTATTATTATTATTTCTAATTAGAATGTCTCATTTATTTAAACTTTTTTTACTCCTTTTAATTATGTAACTTGTATGGTGAAAGTAGTTTTAACTAGCTATTCGTTGTGCACTTTTTAGATAAGTTTTCTATCGTTATTTTTCTATACAACTGTTGAATAGATTTTTGCTAATCAAAAATTCAACGCAGAATATGTCTGTAGCGTTTATTACTTTTTTGTGATGTGTATAATGACGGCCACTCAATGACCCAATTTTTCTGCGATACACGTGATCAGCATAAACTATTCCTAACGGATTGAAGTGTTCAAGGTAATTCGTAGATTAAAGCAAAAAGTTTTATATTTTATTCGCATACAACAGCCGTTAACGGTGCTGCATTAAATAAAAGTCATTTTAATTCCATTTCAATGCAAATGTTATTCTTCTTCTTCTTAACCCATTCATTGCCACATGTTTGTAGAAACAGCGCGCCGGTACGCCACGTATTTTCTCCCAAACTATCGAAAAATATCGATCCTTTTTGGTTTGTTAATATTTTAAAATATTCATAGATGTCGTTGTGAGAAAATCGGAATTAATTTTGAAATACTTTTTCCGAATATTGCGAAGCGCGCACAGCTGCGCTTATGGCGATCGTCTACGTAGAGCGCACATGTGTGCTTACGGCGATCGTCGGGTTAAAGTGCCCTGTCAGGTCCCGCCGACGTTGGCGATAAACGTTCTGGTAAACTCTTCCCTATTCTGCGCTGTCCGGAATAGCTCCTCCACAGTTCCGATTCCCGTCCATTCCCTCATTGCGCAGCCAAGAGATCTGCCTTCTCCCTGCCCCCTTATTTTTCCCTTCAAAATTAGATGCAGCAGGCGATATGTTTCTCCTCGTAGAACGTGACCCAGATATAAAATCTTGCGGACTTTGATCAATGTCAGCAGCTCTCTATTTACTCCTGCACGATTCAGGACTTCTGTGTTCGTCACTCTGTCTATCCATGAGATCCTGAACATTCTTCGGTGAAGCCACATTTCAAATGCCTCTATCCGGTTAATTTTAAAGTCCATGTCTCACACCCATATAACAGAACAGACCACACATAACACCTTAACATCCTCTGTCTTAAACTTTTATTAACGACAGATATTACAACATTGTTCTCCGTGACTGAAGTGATGTTATAAACAAGCAAGAGACATTGAAAACAAGATGGCGCTAAAAGGAAAGTAATACGTGTTTATGTGTCCATACACGTTTGTGATGTTAATTAGAAATGTATCGTTTCTGAGGCGTATTGCAGTTTTCTCGGTATAAATCATAGAAATGTATTTTCCATGAAATTTTCCAATACACAATAGCCATTGTGCGCGGGGAAGTGATAACCGTTAACTGTTTCCATTTTCTTGTTATCGGAAAACATTACCGACTTTATGTCATATAGATGTGGCATAAAGAAAGAAACTGCTCAAGAATGCATTATACATTACTTGAAAATATGTAAGTGCAGTCGTTTCTGAGATTTAATAGATTCATAAAATATTTGAGCGCGATTGCCAACAAAGCGACGCAAAGTATGATAAAAGCGAGAATGGAATAGTCTCCTTTTTGTAATTGATTTATTTGGTCATGTTATGTTTTCCTCGGCCTTCCTTGACTTTATTTTCCATCCATACTAATTGTGTGCATTTTTTAACTGTTCTTGCCTCATTTATTTGTTCCATGTGTCTAAACTATCGTAGCAACCATTTCTTAATTTGACTTAAAACAAATAAATCTGCTTTACATTCCTTCCATATTTCTTCGTTCTATACATATGCGTGGATTTGAGATTTTGCACCAAATCACGAAATGAGAAATTAGTCGGGCGATGTGAGAACTCCTTTTTTAAATGCCTTACAAGATTGTATAAAAACAACAAAATAATTAATAATAATACCATTTTGTGAAATAAATAAATTCATTAGCTCAAGATCAAGTTTATCTTATACAAATGAAATAAACATTGTCTCCACATCATGTATTGTTTAATTATTATTAATGTATACATTTTTGTTTAGGAACCTACTGAAATTCCAACCAAGAGATATTTGGCCACGTATTCTGATGTGGAGAGTGACGCAGAAGAAGTATTTTACGAACATGAAATTCAGGTGAGTTATTTAAGTTTTATCAGGCTTCGTATGTAACTAATGTGTAATAGAGGTGGATAAGTATAATATCATAAAACAGTTGAAAATCGTTTTTTCGAATCGGTTTTGACTTTTTTTTTTTATTTTCAATCTCTGCTTCTTCTTGATGTAGGTCTTGTGGTCTGTTTCTTTAGATTGATTGGCATCCTACGAAGTCGATTCCATGATTCTGTTTCGAAGTTCTTCTTAAGGATCTTGTTTCAGAAGTGAACTACACGTTTATAGGAGTTTATGAGTTGTAATCGTGAATTGAGATGTAATGTTCTGCTCTTTTAAAACTTACGGAGTTTATTTACATAGAATTATAACCCTATAACCCTGCATCGCTCAGGGCGCACTAGACTGGTCCCCTATGGGGGGAAAGAGAAAGCGAGGTAGACCTAGAGCCACCTGGAGAAGAGCCCTGCAGGACGACGTTAAGGCAGCAGGCCTCACTTGGGATGATGTTAGGCATCAGGCATGCGATAGAGTCGGGTGGAGAAGGTTCCTTGAGGCCCTATGCACCATGGAGGTGTGACAGGACAAAAATAAGAAAAAGAACCCCGGGAATTTTTAATGTAATCGTGTTTTTATACAAAATAGTAGGTAACTAGTTCTCAGAGGCTTTCACTTTATCGATTTTTAAACATATTTTTAAAATATGATCTATGACGTCATGTTGTTTAGATTTATGACGAAACATGCATATGAATAATTCACTGTTTAAACAATTTCCAGTAGCAACTGTTGCGACTTTTCCGCTATTAATTTTAAACGAAAAGACAGACGACATGTGTCTATATGCGTTAAATATTTATTCACAAACTATTGTGGTTCATTTTACATAGACTAACAGATGTGATTGCATACTATTTATTGGTTTGTTTCCATGCAGACATAAAAGCACATTAAACTCATTTGAAAATTCATACACACTGACCCTAAAGATGCAATTTATAAGGTTTCCGATGTCTATCTCAAATGAAGACTACAGGGGAAAAACAAGGAATGTCAGTAGAAGGTTAATTTGAATAAATTGAGAATAAAGCTAATCAAAGTCTATATATTTCTTAGCAATTAGCAATCGATTATCTGGCCATAGTCGATGACACACATGATTTTTTAATATGAACATTTTACTGTGGATAGATGCGTACAAATGCCGCTAGATGGCATTATTACATTTATTTTGAATTTTAACTGACATTCCTTGTTTTTCCCCTGTAGTCTTCAAATCCAATATAAGATATTTAAAAAAAAAATCAAAAACGAAGAATTTTCAAAAAACGGAATCTAAAACGTTTTTGATTATAAGTGATTTTACGATACATTATTGTTATTTTGTTGAATAGCCCTTTACACTATTACATCGCAAACCAAATGTTAAGGGTATACCTATTATATTGATTCTCATGACAAGTGATAGGTTGTTAATCTATCGCCATTTTATTGTTACGTGAATTCTACACCAGACCAAAGACAGTGTGACAATCACTTTTGGATTAACCTTTTGCATTCCTCTATCATGGTTGTTTTACCTGCCACCAATGGCTTAAATAATTCACAATAAAATATATAAGAAAGGAGTCTCAATAATAAGCCGTATTAGGAAGTTGTAGAGTGCGTTATAGTTATTATTAGATTAATAATGAAGTTAACCAATTAATGATAAATAATTCATTTATTTTTCTCACATTGTAGAGTGAAAATTTTATCAGTGACAATGTGTTATCAGTGACAACTTTAGTGGTTTTTTTGTTACTCTAAAGATGTATAACTTTTTATGTGGGTACATACGCACGCGGTATTTTTTATTATCAACTAACAAACTATCACGCCATTTCCCCGGAGGGGTAGGCAGAGAGGATGGATTGCCACAACGCGTTGTCCTGGCATACCTCTCGGGGTTCCTCTACATTCATACATTGTACCATACACGCACGTCGATTATTCCGACTTCGAATGTGGCCGCCTTTAAGTAATTGATTAATTTGGTCATGCTATGTTTTCCTCGGTCGTCCTCGGCTTCTTTTTCTACTCACGCTGCTTGTGTACAACTTTTTAATCATGTTTTCTCCATATGTTCAAACCATCTCAGGGATCCTTTTTTAATGTTATCTATGATGCAGTCATCTGCCTAACATTTCTTTCTTATTTCATCGTTCGGTATTCTATCATGCAACGTTTTCCCGCACATTCTTCTTAGTGATCTCATCGGCGTTTATCCTGCTTTCATCCTTCTTTTGCCAGCTCCAAGCTTTACTTCCATGCATGAGGGTTGCCACTAGAACTCCATTGTGAAATATTTTATGTATCCTCTTCTTCTTTCTGTGTCTTGTCAGGTCTCCCTAACGTTGACTATCACCCTTCATAGTGGTGACCTGGGGAAAAATATCCACAGTGGTATCCCCTTGCCTTCTCTGGAATGTTTATGTATGTGTCATGCACGCGCGTCGATTTCTCTGACTCCTCACATGGCCGACATTCAATATTTGATTTATTTGATCGTTTCACGTTTTCCTCGGTCTTCCTCTATTTCTGGTTCCATTTACATCATTAACATATAATTTTTTTACCATTCTTTCTTCATTCATTCTTTCCATATGTCCAAACCATCTTACTGATCCTTTCATTATTTTGTTCACCGCATTCACTTCTTATATTTTCATTCGACACTCTATCATACACAGAGTATCCACACATTCGTCTAAGAGATCTCATTTCTACTGCACTTATTCAAAAAAGATGACAAAAAATTATCAAATAACGTTATATGTAAAATGATCTACAAAATATGAAAGGTGTTGCGAAATAGAAATATTTTTATTAAAATGATATACATTTAGGTTTACTGAAACTATTTAAATGGTTAGAAACACCTCGTTGTTAACCCTGAAACACGTGTAAATATATACATCAATACAATACAACGCACTTGCATAATGTATTATAAAAATACGCATGTAAATGCAGACTTCTCGGGTTTTCAGGAATGTGTCGTTGTATTCCCGAACGTCTGAATTGCAGAGGCCTTGCATACGGAAATAAATTAAACATCCGCAAACCTGACGCTAGGCACCTTGTAAGCGATAACTCTGATCTTGACGAGTTTTTGTTCACGCAGGCGATTCGTGAAGGTGCCAGTCGACGGAAGCCCTTAGGAACGCAATGACCTGAGGAAGGTCAGACGACATACAGTACCACTAGAACGCAGCCGTGAGAAAAACGAATCAATTACCGAAAATAATTTTGTCGGAAATTAATCAGACGCAATAAGATTAAATTATAACTGAAACTTAATAATAACTGAAACTTGAATAAATAGAATAATGAAAGGAACATTAAGATGGTTTGGACATATGGAAAGAATGAATGAAGAAAGAATGGTAAAAAAAGTATATGTTAACGATGTAAATGAAACCAGAAATAGAGGAAGACCGAGGAAAACGTGGCAAGATCAAATAAATCAAATATTGAATGTCGGCCATGCGTGCATGACACGATGTATGAATGTTGAGGAATCGAGGGAAATATGTCAGGAAAGAAAAGTGTGGCAGTCCATTCTTTCTGCCTACCCCTTCGGGGAGACGGCGTGATGGTTAGTTAGTTAGTTAGTTGTTTGTCAAGCCAATTAAATTAAATATCAGTCTTCGATGGCCCTACAACCCATATCGAGCCTTAGCCTCCAGTATTCTTCGCCTCCAACTCCTCCTGTCCTCCGCTTCGACCCTCCAATCTGACACTCGTAACAATTTCGTCCCATCTCTCCCAACTTCATCCTCCCATCGCAGCCTTGGTCGTCCAATTGGTCTTCTACCACCTGGGTGCCACTCCAGCAATCTTTTTGGGGTTCGCGATGACGGCATCCTCTGCACGTGACCGGCCCATCTCAGTCCATTCAGTCTGACCTGTGTGGAGAGACTGGGAGCTTTGTAAATAAAATTAAATATCAGTAAAATCACTAAACAATCGTGTTTACTATTATAAATTATAATGGAGTTTTACAAAACTTAACTATCACTAACGCTGATTTATCTAAAGAAATGGGTTATGGGAAACCCGTCTCTTCTGAGCTGCGAGGAGTTGAATTTGCTTTATGCCGCAATTCTTCTTATTCTTCTTCCTAGCCTTGTCCCATTTACTTCTCTGCTCTCGGTCGGCTCTTCTTGTGTGGCATCTTTAGGACTGTCAGTCGAGGATGACGTTTGGTGGGATACGAGCTCTTTTGAGACTCCTTTGAATGAGTCCTATCCACGTCCTTTGTGTCCGCTTCCATTATACCGTGTAACATGGTCAGCTGGACGCCGCATGACGTGACCGTACCATCTCCGACTGTTAAGTTTTTCCGAGATTGACCTCACTTTGAACACAATCTAAGGTGATATTTTTTCTGCATAAACGTGATAATCGACCGAGTCAAAATTGTTTTGGATACACGTCCAAGAATTTTATTTTGTTTGCATAAATAACGTATACGTAAATACGTTAGTGACATCTGTAACGTGAGCGCATTGTTGTGCAATATTGATTTTATTTCACGTCCATTACTACGTGCGTTCAGCGTTTCAAAATATTATAAATTACTTCGTCACGGACTGCTTACGGTATGCAGATAAAGCTTGATCAAGTTAAATTCAATTACGCAAATGGTCCATTCGTTTTGAAAATAATTACGTATACGATTCATTGAAAACAATTGCTTTGATGTTTTTTGTATACAAATGATATTTTCTATAGATGTGATATTGCCAACTTGATGCAATCTTATCATATTCAGTTATTATTTCTTTAACTTTATTTTACACGAAAATACATATTGGAAATAACAAATATTTTTAGAACCGTAAGAAGATTGTACTCAAATACTGCAAATTAACTATGAGCATTAATGAAAACGTCGTTCTTATTGTTATTATGTTTCGCCATAAGACTTAAAAAAACAGATGTTTTCTCTCATATATTTAATACGGAGTCTTATATTTTTGTTTAAGAAATAATAAATTAAAGAAAATGTTTGTTAACATTTTAAATCAGTTATTCCTTGGAGTGGGAACTGGCGACTACTAGACCAAAATTCCTCCTCAATATCCTACCACGTACTCTGTCAAACAAATTGGTCTCACGTAGGATGCTATCTCTCACCACAACATCATCCAGGCATAACTCCTCTTCCCTTCGAAAACAGATTCTTACCTAAAATAATAAGACTGATCCCATTATACTCTACAATGCCAACCCTAACTGGTCTTCCATTTCCTGACCGAGAAAAATATAGGATTTTAGCATAAACCTTAGATTCTTCCTTGCTCTCTTTCAGAGGAGCACTCCGGGTCACACATCCAGCCCCCACATAAAACAACCACCAATACACATTTTCAACAATGTTTCTAACAGACTTAAGAGGTCCATTTACACTGGACAGTTATCAGCCGATACCGACACGTCACACTTTTGCGTTGAGCAAATAATCGTTTTGTTTGTTTTGATGGTATTCTGTAAAAAAGATATATTAACTGTACGAAACACATCCCGAAAAATATTGATCATTAATATTGAGTGTCATTTTTATGTAGGTAGGTGCTTTCTTCGGCAACCCCCGACGGCGATTTTATTAAAGCATTTGAGATAACGAGTCAGTGAGATTCAAGGCTATTTTTATCGTGACGCGTCACGACGTGTCGGTATCGGCTGATGACTGTCCAGTGTAAATGGACCTTTAGCAGAATAGCCATTAGAGTTGAACCTCTGTAAGCCAGAAGATCTAAGTCCAAGTCCTAAGTATTCGTACAAGTTATTTTAGTATACGTTCGGTTTTATTTAAAATGTCCCTTATCGCCCAGACCTTTAAGCGTGTCCCTCACGGGTATTTGGTCCCGTCTTTATTTACTGCCGTTCCGATTGTTCGAGTCCAATAAATCGAGCGAGTTCAGTCCTGAGTCCGATGGAATTTTGCAACCTATTTTCATCCGAACCGCGTCTTAACACATTGTGGGCGGGAAACGTACAAAATACATTTAAAAAAAAAAATAAAAGACTAATACCAAGGATTTAAATCAACGATATTAGAATTTATTATTGCAATCTTCAATGTGAGCAGAAAATAGCTCATTATTATGAAGAAGGAATCTGGTCGTGTCCAGGCTTGAACCCAAGTCCCCTGGATCAGGAGCCAAGCGTTCTATCCCCTAGACCAGTGTTCCGCAAACGGTGTGCCGCGGCACACAGGTGTGCCGTGAGCCGGATCCAGTGTGCCGCGGCACACAGGTGTGCCGTGAGCCGGATCCGGTGTGCCGTGGCCAAATACATAAAGAAAACAATATTTAGTTGGGACGTAGGTGATCTTTTTTTAATTGTTTTTTTTTAGGCAATTCAGCTTTTTCGTGAAAAAGGTCCGCAGATTTCTACTGGCCGGGAGTTTCTGGCAAAAAAAGGTTACCAACGTCTCCCGAGCTGATCGACTTCTACGTCCAGATCGAATTTTAGCTTTTGGTGTGCCGCGAAATTCTAGGAAGAACTTAGGTGTGCCGTAGGTTAGAAAACTTTGCGGAACACTGCCCTAGACCACCACCCGATTAGCTAAATGTTGCTGGAGCGAAAGAAACATGAAAATATTATTAACGATTATAATTTTGTAACAATGTTATAATGCCAATCAAAATTTATTATTAAATTTCTTTAAAAAATGCCGCGACAGCTGTTTCGCCAACCTATGTTGGCATCATGAGGTGTTAAAAAATCAAAACGCCTAATGATGCCAATACATGTTGGCGAAACAGCTGTTGCGACATTTTAGTAAATAAATTTGTGATTCGTATTAATAAAAGTGATTCAAAATTAATACAGTTTAGGTACTGTTTCGGCCAAAATAATGGATTTATTCGGATCGGTCAAAACGACCTGAATGTGTTAATTGAGGCTGGTTGTTATTATTATTGGCCCGTTTCTGTCTGCTTTTAAATTGATTCTCGGTAGTCGACGTTATTGATGGATACAAAGTCCGCTGCGATAATTTAGGCGTCGATCATTTAATAGTTACTCTTACGTAGTAGGTACCTTTTTTAAGGTCAAAAGTACATATCTATCTCGCAGACCAAATACTTTGGCGTCACAGTATCTATTTATAAGTACGCACATACCTCTATCTTCCGGTTTACCGGTATCAGATAGGTAAACACGTTTATTTTTACTTCTTGTAGTTATCAATCTAAAAGCCGGTATACTTTTGTGTACACACGTGTATACATTACGCAATTGTGGTTTTTATAATCGTTTTTAATTTTAGAAGGGATGATTTTTAATAATTTAAATGTACAGAATACAAATACTCGTATATACAGATATGCAAAGCGATACTTACTTACTTACTTTCTATGATCGTACAACTCTTCTTCTTCTCCTTCAAGTGCCCTGTCGGGTTCCCTTAACGTTGGCGATCTCCTCAGCGAATCTGTCCCTGTCCTGCGGTCCACGTTTCACATCCATACAATAAAACAGACCACACATAGCATTTGATTATTCTGTGGCGGAATTTCAAGTTTATGTTATCATTGTAGAAGAGTGATTTCATTTTATTCTTGCTGCCTCAATTCTGCATTTTATCTCTACATCTGGGTCAAGAGATTGCGTTAGTATGCTGCCTAGGTATTCAAATTTTTCCACCCATTCAACGTTACGGCCTTGAACGGCCCTGAAGAACCGGCCGGCGAAGTACGGCCTTGAACGGCACTCTTGAAGAGTTTTAACCTACTTGATGATTTTATATCAAGCTCCTTGATCCTGCATCTTTTGCTCCCAGCAGTCTCTTTCGCCCAACTTAGTCAGCTCGCGCTGGCTTGCCACAGCGTAGAGAAGCTTCCCCAGGTGGCGGATAAAGGAACGGCCAATGGATATGTATGTTAAGGGCACTCATTAAAATTAGGCAGTTTAACAAATTTGTATTCGTTTACGATAATTTGTCACATTGCCCGGTCATTATAAATACTACCCACTATTATTTCTCTGTGAACTGCATTTTCGCTCACTTGTCGCTTTTGCGCGTTGACGAGTTCCAGATTGTTTTTGGGTTCTATCCTCCCGATGTCGCGTTGTATTGAATTTACTTAAAATTATCTTCAATTGATTTTGTGTTTTTGTTTATTATAAATATTTTGGAATTTGCACTAGTATTTCTAGTAATCGCACTAGTATTTCTAAAGCAAAATAAGTCAAGCGATTACGTACTATACATCAGATATATTAGAACATAGAAAAATCGAATTAAAATACGTCCTCGAAAAAATAAATGTATTTACGTGTGCTAGTATTAATAATGTGAGACTAGAAGATATAGTGATTTTGACTTGTGTCACTTCAGAAATACATACTAGTGCGATATAATACCCACGCAACAAGGTTATTAATAAGTAAGTATTGTGAAATTTCACTATAAAAATCTTTGTTTTTACTCTGTACAAAAGTATCCAATTATAATTCACACGTGTAATATTTTACTGTATATTTATTGCTATAAAACTTTTATAAAAAAAGTATTACTATTATTAAATTTAATATTTTTTTTTAATAACATACGTTTTCAAGAAGCCTTTTTAAAATGCGAGTGACATGTTTCATAGTTTTCACAAAAACGTAGACACAATGTTTAGTAAGGCGAAACATGTCACTCCCAATTGGAATTGGAGAAACAGTTCTTCTTCTTATTACGTCTCTGATGAAAACATTGATAGATATGTCATTGGTTTAATAATAATAATAATAATAATATGCTTACTTTTAAGGTACCGTTTTCGTGATGTAATCACCTCAAGGGCGCATTAAGACGTGTTTTAAATCTAAATGTGAACGCTGCATCTGACTGATATTCGCGATCGGTTAGAAAGTATAGAACAAAATATGCAAGTTTTAAATTGGATATAAAATATGAAAAATATGGGTTTTCAGATTAGACCTGAAGTCTGTCGGATCATTTATGCATCTGAAGTGTGAAGAAAGATTGTTCCAAGCTGATGGACCGGCTACCGCAAACGCTCGATCTCCGAAATTTGTACTAGGGCAACGCTTTGGCTCAACTAATCTTCCTATTGCCGAGGAGTTCGCCGAGCGAAGTGTGGATTTCCTTGTATTTAGGCTGTCCGTTATACAGAGTTCGGATATATAATTTGGAGCCATTCCATGTAGCGCTTTGAAGACTGTTCAGCAGAGTTTATACTGGATTCTTTCTGGACTCTTAAGCCAGGTTGGTTTATGTGGAGGATTCATATTTGTGTCCGGAAGTGTTTAATTGAAGGAGGATCTAGGTAGAGTTAGGATGTGATGGGGAGTCCTTCGTAAATATTTTTAGCAAGTTTCTGTTTTCATCTATCATTGGAATTTATGATATAGTGCAGTTAAATCGAATGTAATAATTCATTTATTATATAATATTTTATAGATGTGTCATGTTTGTTTTGACAAAACCGGCAACGTCAATATTTTTCTCTGTTAGTCTCACGATCAGATTTTTTGATATTTGTAATATTTCGGAAACGTTAAGAATACAGTCACTGCGCCGGATGCAGTGTAGGTCTTCACGATATAAAAATAGTCCACTGATCGCGAACTTCGTTCGTCTCTTCGGCAGGTTCTGGACTTTACTCGCAAAAATAATCTGCCTCCTGACTCACACAACTCCGTTATGAGTTTCAGACGCAATCTTAGCTGTCTGTGACGAAATATGAAATGTCAGGGGTCTCGAAACTTGTAAAATACGATAACTTATTGATTTTTTAGTGCATATACTAAACTGTAATTTAAGATCATTGTATAAAAAAACATAGATTTTTGTTAGATTATCGCACGTAGAGAAATCAGAAAGAAATATAAAGCGAATTAACCACCATAGGTATTTGAACGTACGTGATACGTTCACTTTGACTGTACCATTCTGCGCTATCCCGTATTACGTAAGCGCTTGAGAAAAAAGTAATGTACCTAAAATGTACAACCTGTTAGGGATACGTGCGTATGCCAACAACACTTGAGTCTTCATAAATATGATAGTTTTACAAGGGGCAGGCGAAGTGTGCGGTCGAGTATTTGACGTTTCGTAATTTAAAAAAATAAAATTAATATATAATTACATTTCTTTAATAAAAAACCTGCTTTTTTTGCACGATTCTCGGAAAATTACCTGAAGGTAGGGCGGTTAATTGTTATTATTCAAATTAAGAATGGGTCACGTGATTGTGGTTCATGGAATGAAAAACAAAAAAAATGTGTACTTGCGTTAATCGTTGTACAGATTTATGTAGATAAATATATTGATATGTCTGGATACATGTGTTTGGCGATACATCCATGTTCTCTATATGCATGTTTCCCGTGAACGAGGCTTCAAAATAAATTGCTTTATTAGGATTTCAAATTTATGATCGTCACTTTAAAATTTATAATAATGACAGCTAAATTCATTCCAATCTAACTGATTGTTCGATTCTCTACTTTGAAACCAATTTAGAAGATTCTCAATGTATCTATAATGCATACAAGGTCCAAA
The DNA here is from genome assembly GCA_022606425.2 of Lepidostoma basale. Classification (NCBI taxonomy): domain Eukaryota; kingdom Metazoa; phylum Arthropoda; class Insecta; order Trichoptera; family Lepidostomatidae; genus Lepidostoma; species Lepidostoma basale. The sequence continues at coordinate 3,136,788 of JAHDVF020001589.1, read as the reverse complement.
AGACTATTTACTGAACTTGACTTATCAAAATTATTTAGCTCACATAACAAGATAATGAGAACACATTATGGTATACATTAAAATTAAATTCACAGATTTAGTTGCTTAATAAATATATGTTATTAAAACACTTTTTAATGCATCTAATTAATCAGCGATTCGTTCAAAGTATATTAATACTAAATAAATACAGTTTATTACATTTAATTAACTTATCAATTACTGGGTTTTTAATATCACCCTTATAATGATCTCGTGTTATCGGGTCAAAGGGGCATTTTAAAGATTACGATATTTACACAGACCTAGTAAATATGTATCTAAGTAAATACACGTTTTATATAATTCATTCAAGTTCATGTACCCTCATTTTAACCTAGATAAAGTACTGGAGAATAAGACGGCTGTCTGCGCGTTAACTTATTGATCTATGATTATTTGACTCCGGAATCAAATGGTCAAATCGTTATCTAAATAGTTTATAAAGTTATTACGCGTATATTTTTTTGCATATGTATTTTTATTACGCTGTTATCACATGTCATGAGAATCAATAGCTAAAAATATGTATACAGCAATTGGGTTCAAATAACCTGTTGTATACAAAACTGTAAAAAGCAACGGGAAACAACTGCATTAAAGTGGCATCCCAAGAACCATTATAGCTGTTAGATCACATATAGATTTTACTGCAAACCAATCCCTATGATTGAAACTTAAAACGAATGTATAAATTATTCAATAATTTATTAACTTAAATATTGTATTCTCACTTTTTTTTCACTTTTCACAAACATGTTTCGGACCGCAGACGTCCTTCCTCGATTTATTTGATTAAAAAATAATTGGATAACTAATTCGATTATGAATAAATTGCTTTCGGTTATACGGTGTATCCTTAAAAAAATCTATAAAACATAATTTAATTTTTGCCTTACATAACTGAAGATATTTTTATACGTGTATTATGAGGAATGAACTGAGTTTATCTGTGTTTTGTTTATAATTTGCAACAAAAAAATATTACCACCTTTAAAAAATTCAAATTTGAGATAGTTTTAACTGCAACTGATTTCATAAATTCTATTAGTTTAAAAAAATAGTATTATTCGGATTTCTGTCATGATGAGTGAATGTAGAGAGTTATGTCAGGATAGAACAGTGTGACGGACCACATCTGCCTATCCCTCTGGGAAACGGCGTGATGGTTAGTTAGTTAGTTTTTCAGATTTTTAATATTGAAATTCTCACGTGATAATACTATCTCTAATAATTTTTTATCCACATGTTTACTAGTAGTAGCCAGTTATAATACTTTTATTGTGTAATCTTTATCGGAAGTATAATTACACGAATATTGCTCATCTACAGAGATTTTATCAGCTTATCTGCTATCTGTATTATTATACACTATCAAGTATTTTAACTTTTCGTAGATCCCGGTGACAAAATTTTAATTAGTCATTGTAATTTCATAGAAAACCGATTTTCAATAATATCTATGAATCAGTTGTATTAATTACTATTATTTTATTTACTGAATTATTAATATCAATGCGTTACGTTGTTTTATCATAAATTATATAATGAATACGAATATAAAAATCTACTTTCTAGAAGTTTTATTATATTTTATGTGAATGACACGTTTCACCTGTCTAAGGCATTAACTTTTTTTAATTTGCCTTGGAGAGGCGACACGTGTCATTCACGTAAAATATAATAAAACTTCTAGAAAACAGACGTTTTCATTCGTATTGATTATATAACACTAAGTTTTACATTATTGTTTAAGAAACAATAAATAAATAATATTTTGAGATTAGATCTCAGGACATGAAATCGTGGAAATTACACCAATTAAAAGCAATAACATATAATAGTTGTTTAACATATAAAAGTTTTTACAATATCAGAGATATTTTTTTTTTAATCCGATTGCAATTATTTTATTATTTATTTATTGATCATTTACCAAGTACACGATTTAAATACCTTCCAACTGGGGTAACCCATTCTATGTCAATAGAAAAAAAATACAAAATTAGAAAACAGATAGGGAACAACGGGAAAATATATCTTAAAATTTTCTTAACATATCTTAACATCATATTTATTTAAAAATAATTATATATTAACACTATTTACTTATTTATAGTAAAAATACAAATATGTATAATTAAACTAACTCGTTGGGTTGTTTACCCCTGACTCGTCACCCTATTTTCGTCCTCAAATCGAATTCCTAAGAAGCGTCTCGGGATTACAGCTTCTGACTCGTGATGCTGTGGGCTGCGACTGCTCCCTTTGCATTTCGTCTTGTGTAAATATCTGCATATAGATGGCGCCTCTACCTCACGCCGCGACGAGCCAACTATTAATATATTAGACCCGATGGGAGTCAAATATAACTCCAATGCGAACTGATACACCCAACAGAAATAAATTTATGCTGTATAGGAAATTCATCATTCATGAAATATTATAATTATTTTGTTGAATCACTCTTTACATCATTGTAATAGCTATCATAACGATTCTCATGACAATATGATAGGTAGCTAATCTATCGCCATTTTATTGTCACGTGAATTCTACACTAGACCAAAGTCATACAGTGTCATAAGTGTGTAAGTCATAAGTGTGACATACAGCCATCGCTGGGAATCGAATTGGGACCTTCGGTGTGAAGTCATAGCTCTTGCCACTCGGCCGCAAAGGTCGTCATATTAGCTTGCATGTTTTCCAGTGTACTGCCAAAACAAATTAATCATATGAATAGTTTTTTTTTAATATATTAAATACGGGATTGTATACTTCGAGATGAAAGTTTTCAAAAGTAACTAAAAAAACATTGTTTTTTTTTAAATTGGTAATTTGATTGTAAATTGAGATGTTTTCATTATTATGAAGTAAAATATGGATCAGATTTTTTATTTACATCACTTTTTCAAGGAAACGACGACCTTCGTGGCAGAGTGGCAAAAATTACGACTGCCACGCCGAAGGTCCCGGGTTCGATTCCCTAGACTTTAATGGCAGTCTGATTCTCACACTGTCATTGATCTGGTGAAAAATTCCCGTGACAATTAAATGGTGATAGATAAGCTACCTATCACATGTCATGAGAGTCAATATAATAGCTATAACCTCTACATCGATTTGGCTCGCGCTGTGATGATATGAAGAACTATTCAACAAAATAATACCAACACTCAAATGCTCTTCATTTGATTAAAAAAAACGTTTTTCCATTGAGGACTCATCCTCGTTTTTATCAGTATCGAACAAATAACTGGAATTCACTTTTTGATTCAACTAGAAGAAATTTATATTTTTCTTTGAAGTGAATAAATGTCTATAGCACAATCTGAATATGGTTTGTAATAGTACAAAAATAATAGCATTAATATTGTATTATGCATTTGTTGTTGCATTTATATCTAGGGGGTTATTTATATTTTATAACATGTCACCATCTCGAAGTGTATTTAATAAATATTTATATTAACCTTTGGTGTCTCCATGCATATTGCAAATTGCTTTAACATCACGAGACTGACGCAAATATACTTAAACTTCGATCTAAGCGTAATTTATTAATCTATTAAATATATACATATTAATTACTAATGATCTTCAATACATTTCATATAAAATTGTATAATAGATATATGTACAATATACGCACATTCGTAACATTGTGTTCTTTGTACGAGTAATTTACGTCGAATTATTTTGACGATTTAAAATCTAATAGCTCATTATTATGAAAAAGGAATCAAATCTTCTAGACCACCATCAAATTTCACAGTATTAATGACATATTCTTCTTATTTTTGTCTTGTCACACCTCCGTGGTGCCTAGGGCCTCGAGGAACCTTCTCCACCCGACTCTATCGCATGCCTGATGCCTAACATCATCCCAAGTGAGGCCTGCTGCCTTAACGTCGTCCTGCAGAGCTCTTCTCCAGGTTGCTCTAGGTCTGCCTTGCTTCGTCTTTCCCCCCATAAGGAATCAGTCTAGTGCGCCCTGAGCAATGCAGGCTGGGTTCCGTCTCAGAGTGTAACCGATCCACTGCCATTTGCGTCTAGCGACTTGTTCTCTAATTGGCTTTTCGCCTGCCATGGTCCAGAGTTTGGGGCCAATAGATCTTGAATATTGAGCGAAGGCACCTATTTATAAACACTTGGAGTTTTTCAATAATGTCCGCGGTAGATTTCCAATTCTCAAATCCGTACAGCAGTACGCTTTTAACGCTACTGCTGAATATTTGGAGTATTATTGACATAAGTTTATGTAAAAAAAATCGAATTTACATATTATTAATACGAATGAAAACGTTTGTTTTCTAGAAGTTTTATTATTGTATAATTTATTTGAATGACACGATTCGCCTGTCTAAGGCATTATCAAATTTAATGGGGTTTAGACAGGCGAAACGTGTCATTCAAATAAATTATAATAAATCTTCTAGAAAACAGACATTTCATTCGTATTTTTATTTTAACATGGAGTTTTACATCATTGTTCAAGAAACAATAAATATATCAAAACAGATTCAAGAATTGTTTTTTTTATCAATCTGGTTTCGAATCTTTTTTAAACAAATTAATTATTATTGTTAGAAAATATTGATACCCAATAATTACACAACGCATTGTATTACTTTATAGATCATAATATTTTCTCAATTTACGTCTTATTGCGTCAGAGAAGAGTTCTCTCGACTGCGTCACGTCGCTTTTTATTTATAGAGCTTCCTCAATTAATTGTCCGGCGTCCAAAGCGGGTTTCACTGGCCAGCGGCACAACACACCCCCAATGATTGGTTTTGATTGGTGTTTTCATCCATGTACGGATGCTTCAATATAAAAGTAACGGATCACTGTTATGCTAGAGCAGTGTTTCTTAACCGTATTGAAAGAATCGTCCCCTTTACCACGTTAAAATTATCCAGCGCCCCCCCACAAATTGCGAAATTCAAAATTTACACTTTTCTCCACGTATGTATTTTATGCAATCGATTTCCTACTATAAATAAAAAAATTGGAGAAATAAAAATAAAACACGTGATTATTTTAATAAACATTATGTATTTATTGCCTTTTTTGTCATATCAACATTACACACAACATTATAATATTATTTCAATAAAAAAGTACACGATTCAATACGAAATATGATTTTTTTAAAATAAAAAATACATTCAATGAGATCCTTGAGCCTCATGTGATTGCGCCAATTTCGTAATATTAGGTTCAAATTTACTTAAATACAATCTCAAATCTCCTCTTTGGCTTATTTGTAATCGTATTTCGTGATTTTTTTAATATATACATTGCTGCACTAAAACTTTTTTCCACTAAATACGACGAAGGAAATGTGAAAATACCTAACTAACTAACTATCACGCCGTCTCCCCGAAGGGGTAGGCAGAAAGAATGGACTGCCACACTTTTCTTTCCTGACATATTTCTCTCGCTTCCTCAACATTCATACATCTTGTCATGCACGCGCGTCGACTCCTCACATGGCCGACATTCAATATTTGATTTATTTGATCGTGCCACGTTTTCTGGTTCCATTTACATCATTAACATATAATTTTTTTACCATTCTTTCTTCATTCATTCTTTCTATATGTCCAAACCATCTTAATGATCCTTTCATTATTTTGTTCATGACACCATCATTCGCACCACATTCACTTTCACTTTATTCTTGTATTTTCATTCGACACTATCATACACAGAGTATCCACACATTCGTCTAAGAGATCTCATTTCTACTGCATTTATTCTACTTTCATCCTTCTTTTGCCAGTTCCATGCTTCGCTGTGAAAATACCTTATTTTTGTATTTCGACATAACGCCCACTGGAACTCCTGCAGCGCCCCCTAAATTCTAAAAAATTATAAACGCCCCCCCAGACCTCTAAAACGCCCACAAGGGGGCGCTGACGCTCCCGTTAAGAATCACTGTGCTAGAGAATCAAACCCTCGAGTGCGTGCGTCAACAGCCCGGTGCGAATTGATGGACTCAATTGCATAGAAAAATAAAATCATCAATTCAATTGGATCTTTATAAATAACTAACTAACTAACCATCACGCCGTCTCTCCGAAGGGGTCGGCAGAAATAATAGATAGCCGGCTCCTTTCTCTGCGCAGTACTCGAGAGCGTGCGTCAAAAACCCGGTGCGAATTGATGGACTCAATTGCATTGAAAAATAAAATCATCAATTCAATTGGATCTTTATAAATAACTAACTAACTAACCATCACACCTCTATCCGGCATAAATAATAGATCGCCGCACTGTTCTATCCTGACATTTCTCTCGCTTCCTCTACGTTAATATATCGTGTCATGCACGCACGTCGATGGATTCAATTTCTTTTTCTTCTTCCTTGTTGTAGACCTATGTGGTCTGTTTTCCAGAGTGTTGCTCCTCCTGTGTGGTAGATTCCCAGCTGTCCTTTCATCTTTTAGGAGGTCTTCCACGAGGACGAGTCCCATGAAGCTGATTATGCAATGCAATATAGGGGAGACTGGTAGTGTCCATTCTTTGAACATGACCGTACCAGTCCCTTTTTCGCCGTCTGCTCCATCTTATAATATCCTCAACCTCGCATATCTCTCTTATTCTGGTGTTCCTCACGCGATCTCTCAGTGTCTTGCCTGCTATCGTCCTCAGTGTCTTCATTTCGGAAGTCCTCGAATTTTGAGGACTGGATTCAATTGTAGATAAAAAATAAAATCACCCATTCAACTTGATCTTTATAAATAACTAACTTACCATCAGGCCGTCTCCCCGAAGGAGTAGGCAAAAATAACGGACCGTCACACTGTTCTATTCTGACATACTTCTCGATTATTTTGCGTTCATACATGGTGTCATGCACGCACGTCGATTTCTCCGACTTCTCATGTAGTCGAAATTTAACATCTGATTGATTTGTTCGTGCTACGTTTTCCTCGCTCTTCCTCTACAATATTTCGATTGCAGATATAAATAAAAGCGCAAATTCAATTGGATATTTATAAATATAATAACTTACGAAAAAACCGTCACACCGTCTCTCCGAAGGGGTAGGTAAAAAGAATGGAGCGCTACACTGTTCTATCCTGACATACTTCTCTTGATTCCTTTTAATACATCGTGTCAAGCAGGCACGTCCATTTTCTGACTCCTTACGTGGGCGATATTCAATATTTGATTTATTTGATAATGCCACGTTTCTCTCGGTATTGCTCTGTTTCTAGTTCCGTTGGTATTTATACATCGTTAACATATACTTTGCAAATCAATAGAATATTATAATTATGTAATGATATTAAGACAATCCAAGTATTTATTTATATAACATTATTTTTCCTAACGTCTCTACCTGTAGTTATAATGCATTTATAAAACATGCATAATATCACATTATGACGATTCATAATTTGGCAACCAATTAAGAATTTTAAGGGCACATATCCAAATGTAAATTGACTTCCATTTTATTGTTTATTCGTTATTAGTAAGACGTGGATTTATTCGCCATGGATTAGAATTGTGAATATTTTTTAAAGATTTTAATCACGTTTGGTGTGTAATTTAAATTTGTTTGTTATAAAGAAAAATTTCAATCGTGTTGTGAATTTTTAAATCGATAAATTCGTGTTGAATTGGGTGGAGAGTTTATTCTGTACTGTGTAGGTAGTCAGCAAAAATGTTGCTGGTTCATCAGTTTCCTTATATAGTCGATTTTTTGCTTGAAAAAATTGTGTCGTACATCGGAGAATATTATTTCCAGGTATGCAGTCGACACACTTGGAACATTTTGCATACAAAAGTAACTGCAATTTATTTTACGTGTTTATTTAAATACGTATTTTTTGTGTTGTATGCATTATGTTGTATTTAACTAATTAACTAACTAACCATCACGCCGTCTCCCCGAAGGGGTAGGCAGAAATAATGGACTGCCACACTTTTCTTTCCTGACATATTTCTTTCGCTTCCTCAACATTCATACATCGTGTCATGCACGCGCGTCGATTTCTCTGACTCCTCACATGGCCGACATTCAATATTTGATTTATTTGATCGTGCCACGTTTTTCTCTGTCTTCCTCTATTTCTGGTTCCATTTACATCGTTAACATATATTTTTTTACCATTCTTTCTTCATTCATTCTTTCCGTATGTCCAAACCATCTTAATGATCCTTTCATTATTTTGTTCATAACACCATCATTTGCACTGCATTCACTTCTTATATTTTCATTCGACACTCTATCATACACAGGGTATCCACACATTTGTCTAAGAGATCTCATTTCTACTGCATTTATTCTACTTTCATCCTTCTTTTGCCAGTTCCATGTAGTATATGTACACATTTTGTATTATAAGGTCGGAAAATTGCAATTAATTTATATATATTTTAATAAACAAAACATTAATAGATTTTTTGGTGTTTACAACAACAACAAACCATCACGCCGTTTCTCCGAAAGGGTAGGCAGAGAGAAATGGACCGCCACACTACTCTATCCTGACTCACCTCTCTTGATTTCCTCAACATTCATTCAGCAAGTCATACACGCACGTCGATTCTTTCGACTTCTAACATGGCCGACATTTAAAATTTGATTGACTTGGTCATGCCATGTTTTCCTCGGCCTTCCTCGACACCGTACTCCATTTACATCGTTAACGTACACTTTCTTAACCATTCTTTCTTCATCCATACTTTCCATGTGACCAAACCAACTTCATAATTTTGTTCATAATACTCTGCATTCCTTCCTAATATCAGCATTTGAAACTACATCGTTTTACCACGCGTACGACTAAGGGATCTCATCTCAACCGCATTTATTCTACTCTCATCTTTCTTCTGCCAGTTCCATGCTTCGTTTCCATACATAAGGGTTGGAACTAGAACTCCATTGTGAACGGTCATTTTTGCTTTCATTGATACATTTTTGGTGTTATATTCTAATAACTAATCAGCCATTACACCCTCTCCCCGAAGGGGTAAGCAGAAATAAGGAACCGTTATACTGTGCTTTCCCGACATGATTCTCTCGCTTCCTTAACATTCATACATCGTGTCATGCACGCACGTCGATTTCTCCGGCATATAATATTATATTTATTTTAGGAAACAACAGTATGGCGGTCTATTCTTTCTGCCCACCCCTTCGAAGAGACGGCGTGATGATTAGTTTGTTAGTTAAATACAGCTTTAAAATGTTAATAAAATATACGTTCATGAACGATTTGGATTAACAAGTCTCTAATTGTAGGCTAAAGCAAAGAAAAAGAGAAAAAAAAAAGTTTATTGTTACATGTGTCATGCACCACGGGTGACATCTTTAGGGTGACGTTTGAACTATACTATATTTATTATTCAATCACTTTGCACAGTTTTTGACCTTTAGTTTAACACCAATTAGGATCAAAAACTCGTTAGTAGACTTTTTGATACTTTTTGGAACCTTCATAATTATTATTATTATTATTATTATTTTGTTGAATCACTCCTTACATCATGACAGCATGAGCCAAATCGATGTAAAGGATATTATAGCTATCATAGTAATTCTCGTGACATGTGATAGTTAGCTAATCTATCGCCATTTTATTGTCACGTGAATTCTACACCAAACCAAAGAGAGTGTGACAATCACACTGCCCTCGCCAGGAATCGAACCCGGAACCTTCGGAGTGGCAGTGAATGTGCTAACCACTCGGCCACGAAGGTCGTTCAGCTCTTAATTTGTAAATTAATTAATGGAAATTTATAATTGAATAATAATGATGTTGATTTTCAGGGTCACTTGGAGAGTGCCAGTCGGTCCAAGAGGAAGATCAGTCGCGGGCCCCTGGTTCTGGATGCCGGAGCCCTGGGCGACATCCCAGCAGTTTATGTGGTGCCCCCGCTGCCCGCCCACCAGTTGCCCGTGGTTGGGGTCTACATCGACCCTCGGGTGCTCACCGGCTTCCGTTACCGCGTCAGACCGTTGCAGGTAAGAGACGGCGAAAAGCCACCATACACACATCATTCTATACTAGTTCCTAAGATTAAAATTAAGACTTCATATTCATTTCCTTCATATCTAGATATTTGATATTCTGCAATACTGATCGACTTTTGCCTAGCCATCACAATAGTTATAATTTTCTAGTACATATCTAGCAAAATTGATGACACAATGATTTTATTCAATGTCATTAGAATTTATTTTACAATTTTCATGATGAGAGAAAAAAAAGAATTGACGACCTTCGTGGTAACGTGGTAATAGTCTTACTACCTTAGCAAAGGTAATGGGTTCGATTCCCGGCGATGGCAGTGTGATTGTCACACTGTCTTTGGTCTGGTGTAGAATTCACGTGACAATAAAATGGCGACAGATTAGCTAGCTAACACATGTCATGAGATTCGATATAATAGCTAAAAACAAATTGTATACAATAATTTGGTTTAAACAACCTGTTGTGTACAAATAGATTGTGTACAGGTTTTAACCCATATCCCCTGGATCAGGAGTCAAGTATTCTATCCCCTAGGCCATCACTTGAATATACATCCACCCAAATATATAAAAAAAATACATATTAATTACTCATCTATCAAAACTGAAAAAAATTCGAAATTTGTGAAACTAAAAATAATTTCTTCAAAGCGTATTTTTTTTTCAATTAGATTATCACTAAGGATTTAAATCATGCATAATGTAGTTCTTGTACCGACCCTTATGTACGGAAGCGAAGCATGGAACTGGCAAAATATGGATGAAAGTATAATAAATGTAGTAGAAATGAGATCTCTTAGACGAATATGTGGATACTCTGTGTATGATAGAGTGTCGAATGAAAATATAAGAAGTGAATACGGTGCGAATGATGGTGCTATGAACAAAATAATGAAAGGAACATTAAGATGGTTTGGATACATGGAAAGAACGAATGAAGAAAGAATGGTAAAAAAGTATATGTTAACGATGTAAATGGAACTAGAAATAGAGGGAGACCGAGGAAAACGTAGCACGATCAAATAAATCAAACATTGAATGAAAGTGTGCATGACACGATGTATGAATGTTGAGGAAGCGAGAGAAATATGTCAGGAAAAAAAGTGTGGCAGTCCAATCTTTCTGCCTCCCTCTTCGGGGAGACGGCATGATGGTTAGTTAGTTAGTTATTTTAATCAACTGTATTAGAATTTATTAAACAATCTTTATAAGAGCAGAAACGAAATCTCTTTATTATGAAGAGGGAACTGGGTTCAGGATTGAACCATTGATTTTGTTCTGTCGCCCAGACTACCACCCGTGTGAGAGTAAAATGGTAGAGTGCTGGGAATAGAAATAAGAGATATTGCCTCTGAAACAAGGTTACAATAATATGAAAATTAAAAAAATTTCCAGTTTGTACATTCAGTAAAATTCCTTTATTATTTAAGGAAAACAATCACATTTAAAAAATGTCTGATCAGTATTGCAAGATGATGATATCTACAGCTTTCATGTGTTCAATGCACTTTGAGTTAAACAGAAGCTTTCGTTGAGCTCGTTAGACTATAATCACTTGTGTTGCTTAATTTTTTGTGCCCTTTGAAGTATCACATGCATTCCAAATGGATATTTTGAAGGGTTAAGGATATAATTTCTAAATAATTGTTTTAAGGTGAAGCGGTAAGTACGATAGGTTGATGTCTAATTAGTATCCATATCAAAATAAACTTGTTATTTAAAATCTATTTAACATATCTCATATATTATATTATAATATATATTCATTTGGAGATTATGAAAGACATTTTTTGATGAAGTAATAAAGAACATTGTTGGATATGTTATTTTATAATAATTGTTATCATTTATTATTAAAAAGATATATCTAAAAACATTTTTAAATGCTTTAAGATTGATCATTACGTTTTCAACAAAATATTATTTTCAATTTCATCATTGAATACTGCCATTAATTTTTTTTTTTATCTATGATTTTGAGAAATCGGTTTTAAGACAAAAATGTTTTATTACTATTAAAAAAAAAAAAAATTCTCCATATATTTGAAACTAAAGTTTCATACATTAACTTTGTATTTATATTTTAAAAAGGTTAAAATTTCAATAAATAATTTACACTTTGTATAATATTTTCACAACACTTTATTTTTCTTTTCACAGACATGTTTCGATCGTGACACTTTTCAGAAATTCCTATCCACCTCATTAAATTATCAGATATTTAATAACGATAATAGTATTGAAATTTTGCAAATTATAATGCCCAGTAACACCATCATGCGACGTGCGTGCATGACACGATGTATGAATGTTGACGAACCGTGAGAAACGTCAGGAAAGAAAAGTGTGGCAGTCCATTCTTTCTGCCTACCCCTTCGGAGAGACGGCGTGATGGTTAGTTAGTTAGTAAATACCCATTAAAAATAATGAAAATATTATATTATAAACAACCAACTTAATTTAACTTTAATTCCCATGTTCGAAATGTTCCCATTATACCCTCTCCCCTCAAATCTAATTTTACCCCCACTCCTAGACATAACTTCACTCCTTTTAATAAATGTAGTGATGATTTTGTTTCATATTATTAAAATATGCATCAATAAAGGTTGTGTCATGACCGAAACATTTCTGCTAAAAGTAAAATAGAGTGTTGTGAAAATAAAGTGTATATTTATTTACTTAGATAACTGATTTAAAAACTTAAGCGCATTAAAAATGATAGTGCCATAGACAATAAGAGGTTTTGCTTTAATTTGCATGCTCCCTATTTATGTGGCTTATTACCATAATCCTACGATTATCATTCTCTATGTGTAACATACCATTACTTCCAAATGCATTTTAATACAGTGATTGCATGCAGAAACACCCAAAACGGGTGCCATTCACGGTCTCATGTTATTGGATGATCTTTATACTCTTTTAACCCTTATAATTATCAACAAATGTTAGGCCAAAATTGTTAATGCAGGATAAATTATAATTATTATAAAATAAAGTGTTCTTTAGTTGGTTGAATGCAATATGAGAGAACACTCATTACGTAAAATGCTCCGATCAACGATATTAAATTTTTTATGACTTAGGCCATGTGAGGAGTCGTAGAAATCGACATGAGTGCATGACACGATCTATGAATGTTGAGGAAGCGAAAGAAGTATGTCAGGAAAGAACAGTGCGGCGATCTATTTTTTCTGCCCACCCCTTCGGAGATGGCACGATGTATCTTAGGATTTATTTTGTTTGTTCAAAAAACTTCTTATTAAGAATCAGTTTTTACTTACACATGTTTGGGATATTTGCTCATGTGATATTTGGTATCTTTAATAATTTATTAGACCATTATGGACTACCTGTTTGTAACAGAAATTCAACTACAAGGTCTTGAAATACAACCGTTTAAAAACAGTTTATTTAATAAGGAAATTTTTCAATTATCAAATTATCTAAAATTTATGCTTAATTTATGTTGCTATTACTTGCTCATTAACATGCCGAAAAGGGAAAAGTTATTATTTTTTTTTTTATCATAAGGCATTTCAATAATAATTTTAATATGTTATCTTTTAAAGCGCCATTTTCATGATGTAATCACCTCAAGGGCGCATAATCAAATCAATATTCTAATACAGGTATCATTTTGGTGTTAAAATTATGTTTAATTATTATTTTACTCACTCTATGAGCAATTTTCATTTGTAGAAAGTAAGTTTGATAGGGAAATACACTATTTTGTGTGTTTCACCTCACCACACAAAATACATACTAATTAGGCCTGGCTACTAAATGTTTCTGATGGAACAAATATCTCTACAATCAAACATTTATATTCAAGAATTATTTTTATTAGTGGAGAGAAATCCTTGAGTGATATTTTAGACTATAGCAAAATAGTGCACCGACCAGTCGTAATTCGTCTTTTAACATATATTCGATTCCAATTGTCATGTCAATTGAATGGTTGAAGTAAAATAGGCACTAAGTACAAGAAAATACAAAAAAACTAAGTATGCAGTTTTGTTCTATATGACGTATAGAATGAAACTGCATACTTAGTTTTTTTTTGTAATTTTTTTGGTACTTAGTGCCTATTTTACTGCAACCATTCAATTGTATGTTCAATTTGGAATATTTTTATATTATATGTACGTACTTGTATTTATTCTGTCCGAGATACTTAGTTTATTTGTAGGTTATGGAGTGTGTGTATGTAAAAGTGAATGAATGTTGAATTATAGTTGGTAATGCTTTGAAATTTAAGATATTCCATTATACGGTAACAAATATATGTGATTATCGGTCCTTCATCCAACGAATTTCTACGGAACGTGTTTTAAACGTTGTATTATTGACAAAATGAGTACTTTTTGGCATATTTTGGCAAGGTTCAACTTTGCCCATAAAATGTATTTGTTTTGAATTCCAGTAAAAACGTTAATAAGGGCTGGAGCCTGGTCCATAACGGACAACGTGAGTCGTTTTTTTATTTTACTTTTATGCAATTGCTATGATTACTATTGTACTCCATTCTCTTATAGAACATGTTTGACACTCCAACACAATCATTCTCACCCATCGTACATGTTTTCATTGCATTGTTCAATCATGTGCTGTTTGTTCTCCCCTGCATATTGTTGAGTCTCTTGTTTAAAATTCTTTGATTCGTAATTCACAACAAATGTATCCATTGGGTTCAATTCCCATATCGTAACACACTGATTTGTAATTTTGCTATTAAAAATTATATGCAATATACAATCTATCAATGCTTTTAACTTTGTAATGTATTTTTCTTTTTTGAATAAGTTTTTGGTAACATTGTATTATCACAACACTTTTTTGCATTTTTTACAAACAAGTTTCGGGACACAAACTTCCCTTCTTCAGTGTATGAATTTTAAGAGTTAAATGTTATTGAGATATTACTTAGATACTAAATGACAATTGAAAAAGTGGGGGGAAAAAGTTAAATTTAGTGGCAGGGTAAATTGTTGTTTACTTGGAATTATGAGACAGGGGGAGGGGAAATAAATCAATTATGGGACTAGAAGTTATGTTTAGTTGGTTGTTTATAATATCTTCTTTGTTTTTAATTGCCTTTTTTATTTCCAAAATTTCTAGATTATGTAATGTTAAATTTCTATTATTTATGTGTAAAATTTCAACGCCGTTATCTTTGTTAAACGAATGAACGTGATAATACAATGTTACCATTAAGTTATTCAAATGTGAATCCACAACACAAAGTGATGGCGAATATAGAAGAAATATTTTTGTTGTTTAGTTTTTTTTTTAAATGTTGTCTTCTTTCTATTTCATAAATTATGATTTGATGAGTACACTTTAAAACACAGACCTATATTAGATCCCTGATTCGTTGAACCTATTTATTCACCAATGGATTAATATGAAGCGACTTCTTCCAGGGTTTGGACGGTCCGAGTTCTAAGAAGACCCGCGCCTTGTTCCGAGACAAGGCCCTGACGCTGCTGAGCATCGGCCGTGGGTACGCACGCCGCTTTACCTTTGAGCCCGTGGACTCCACGCTCAATGACAATGATAACTATTTCTGGAGCGATTCGAGGCCCGAGGGATACGGGTTCGAGATTGAAGCCGTGTCCGTCGGAGACAAGTTCACGGTCTTCGATACGAACCACGAGGCTCAAGGAACGCTAGAAGTTGTGCAGTTGCAGGTAAATATTTGTAAAGATTTATAGATTTTTATAAATTAGAGTATAAATTTAGATTTTAGAGATTCACAGGACCTGCAATGTAGATGACATCGTAAGATGGTGTAGGTAGAGAAGACGTTTATAGATATACCACTTTCAGAGGATAGACCCAACGAGGTCGAGAGAAAGTTAGACGTCTTTATCACAGGACCAAAGTTGATATAATCTGACCGAACAGTACGGAAAGATGTAAAAAATATTGACTGACCCAAATGGTCACTTTGTAAATAACCTCTTTTCTTATAAGTTAGTAGGTTTTGACTAGTTTCGCTTGCTACATCAGGGCAATAAATAATAAATTATAAGTACAGAAAGATGGAGAAGAAGATAATGACTGACCCACATGGTCACATTTGTTATTTAAACACTTGCTAATTGTGCAAAGAGTTTTTATTTTAATTTATTTTACAGTTCCAAATTAGTTTTATGTTTTCAAAAGTAACAATCACTTTGTGAATAACCTCTTTTCTTACAAGTTAAAAAGATAAACTTGATAAACTAATAAATAAGTATGTGACTGTAGTTAAGAAATTATTATTTTTGATTCTCAGAAGGAGCAAACTGAACAAGAACAGATGATCCACAAGGATGGTTCAATTGAGAAGAAGGTGAAGTTCTACGCCCTCTGCAAAGTGGAATGGTACGAGAAGAGCGGAGAGACAAACGTAGTGCCTGTGAGCGGTATTGCCGTGGTGAAGAAATGCCGTGGACAGAAGGCGGCCTCTGTCACCAAAGTCCAGAACGTCTCCATCGGAGGAAAATCAAACAAGAAAGGTTTCGAGATGAAACCCGGCATCCAGTCGTGCCTCAGAAGAATTACTGTCTCCGGAGAAGCGATTGCCGACATTCCTACCAAATATACTGTCGTGGGTCTTGAGAACTATGAGCTTCCTGTTGTAGGTTGGTACCTCATTATCAACGGTTATTCCAAATAGTATCAATAGTGGAACATAAATAGTTCTGTGCCTGAAATTTAACACTTTTTATTACAATGTTATGCGTTTGTTTAATTCGTTGACTGTAGACATTCCGCAACCGTTCAACGTGAACGCCGTTGAAATACTGCTGGATATGCAATTTACTACATCGACAACGCGCTTCGGTTGAGTAGCCGAAGAACCCCGATCGGGATTAGAGGCAGTCAACGAGTTAATTGGTTTTTTAAATAACACAAATCTTGTTTTGTTTAACATCCCCAATTCTTATTATAACATATTGGTTCCACCTAAAATTTCCTTATATTATTTCCCCCACCCTTAAGTATTACAAAATCATTTTTATAAGGACACACTGTTTGGCTATTAGGTTTAGTTGGAGAATGCCCTCACAAGGCGATACAAATTCGTAACTTTATATTATTGATCATTTACCAAGTACATGGTTTTAATACCTCCCAACTGGGGTAACCAATTCTAGGGAGGCATTCCTAGCAATCTATATAATTTCTAAATTTAGGGAACAATTAATGAACAAGGGGAGCAACACGTATCCTATAGTGTATAACTTAAAATTAATTGTCTTATATAATATATTATAACACTATTTAAACACTATTTAAACTATTTACTTATTTTTAAAAATTATACTACATTCACGCCTCCCTTTTTTTAATGTCTCCGTAGTTACATGTTTTTTTGTAATTGTGCATTGTCATTTTCATTTTTAAATCAAATTAACCAAAATCCGTAAAATCAATTCAACAATCGCAATTATATTATAATTTATAATGCAGTTTTACAAAATAAAATCCTTAGCCATCAACAAATATAGCGATAAATTCTAACTCACAAAATATTTATTTCAGGAACCTTTGTGGATCCTCGTATTATCGCTGGTTTCCATTACCGCGTGCGCCCCGTAGGCTGGCGCCGTCATCTCTTCCAGGGCCGTTCTCTTCTGCTGCAGTCTGTTGGAATGGGCTATGGCAAGAGGCTGAGTTTCCAGCCAGACACCCTAAATGCTCCGGAGAACTATTTCTGGTCAGACTCGCATGCTGACGGTGTTGGCTTTGAACCTAGAGCCCTCCACGTTGGAATGAAGTTTGAAGTCATTGCTAATGGGGTGAGAACAATTGAGATTTTAATATAGTTTAAATTTGAAATTATTTATAATTAGCAACTGAAAATGTTTGCGTATACAGGTTGTCATCCTGATTGTAGCCGTTAGTGGATGATTTCATGTATCACCTAATGATTTGATCTATTATTGGTAAAACATATGATAGTATCATTATCTTATTTGTCATTACAATATTTTTTAATTTTAGATAAACATAAGGCGTTAACACTGGAATTCCATAATGAATCATCCTTATGAATTAAAACACTGTTTATATTGTTATATCGTTCTCCCGTTTTTTCCACTCAAAAGTGGAAAAAACAGTGTTTGAATTCATAAAAATTCGTCAATATTTTAAAAATAAATATGTAATGATATGGTTCTTAGATCCATATTTTTGCAGTCTCTTTTACTTCTAAACATTTTTTACAATGTATTTCTTTTTCCAGGAGCATTTGGGAGAGGCACAAGTTTTCCGTGCCGACTTGCCCCAGATCGAACAAAAGACAGAACTGATCTCCGTCCCGGGTAAATCCAGAAAATCGGTTGTGAAGTACATCCAAGTAGACGTGATGTGTCACATGAAACTGGCTACTACAGGAGGCGGCTCTGTCGACTCTGAGGTTCATCTTATGAGAGTCTCCGGAGTGGCTATGGTCCAGAAAGATCCGGAATCATCCAGAGCACGAGTCGTGAAAGTGTATGATGTGGGTCTCGCCTCGCAGCTCAACCAGCTGTTCGTGCAGTCACAGACCGAGCTCACATTCCACCCCTTGCCCTGAACATCCAAATTAGATCTACAGAATGCCCGGAGAGAGATGGATGCTGTCCGTGGATAGTCCAGATACAGCTGCTTGGGAAATAATGATATTAATTACCAAATATTATGCTTGAGATCTTTACCTATTATTTATTAATTAGGGTTATAGATAAGTTGTAGTAAATGAAATTTAATCACCATTCCATCATCTATTTCCCTGTGATCCGAGGTGAATCAAGGACTCGCTCTTCTTGGTGAACATCTTTTCCGTTTTTGAGTCACCTAAGTCATTTGTCTGTGCAGACCGGACTAACAATCTTCTTATATCTGCACTTTCATTATCCACAAAAATATTGCATGAAAAATGAAAAGATAACTACTCAAAATTGGCAGATCTGTTAATTTGCACTGTGCTATAAAAATTACGCCAAAAAAACAATTATTTTTGTATAAATATACATATTTATCCAATATAAAAGATGTCTAAAAACATATTGTATATTTTTACATACATATATGCATTAAAATTGCCTTCAAATTGACTTGATTGAAATAAGTTAGGAAACATAGAATCTCAAATATGTAATTGTAAGAATTTTGTAATGTATTTAAAAAATATTTCTTATTATTTACATATGAAAAAATCTTCAACCTAGAAACAAAATTTAGATCATGTCAATTATTTTTTTATTTATAGGCGTATTAAAATCTAATATTATAAAAAGAGAAATTATTTTTGAAAAGATTACATTCTTAAAATCGTTTAAAAAATGGATTAAACACAAAGTTAGTTTTATTTATTTACTTGCAATGTTATGTTATGTAGTATCAGTATTTTCTTGATAATGTTTATATTATTTAATAATGTATTTGTTTTTTTGTATATTTAAATACTTTTAAATAAATAAATAAAAACAAAACAACTGTTTTTTACTTGAATATGTATTATTACTACAGGAGCTAACAGAAGAGTTTACAATCACTTAAGAACTGAAGCAGAGAGATACCCTGGCTTCTACTCTCTATAACCTAGTGCTGGAGCACGTTATTTATAGAACAATTCTCAGAACTGACAGTAGTCTGATAGTCGGATATGCGGATGACCTAAATATAGTCAGAAGAACCATAACAGCTGTCAAGGAAGTCTTTGTATGTGAGGCGGATTTGAGAATAAATGAAAGTAAAACAAAGTTTATGACCCAATGCTGAGACCCACCCAACAGAGGAAGAAGTAATGTTCAGCTGACAGATACATAACTACTCTTTTGAGACAGACGACCAGTTCTCATACTTGGGCTTACTTCGAAACAATAGCGACAAGGAATCGAATATCAAAGGGTAATAAATCATATTTCTCCTTATTGCCAGTGTTGGAAGTACCGGAAAACAAAGTCCACAGAAAAACAAAGATAACCCTGTACAAGACCATTATAAGGACTGACTTGGTCTACGGATGTGAGGCATTGACGCTGACAGCAAAATATGTTGAAGCACTGGACATATTTAAAAGGAGAATTCTTCACTCATTTTGTGGTCCTGTGAAAGATCGAAAAGAGTGGCGCATAAGTCGAAATGAAGAATTGTACAATATTTATGAACCCCCAAGTATCTTAACACTCCTTAGATTGAGATGAGCTGGACACGACTGTTATTCGGAGAAGGAGGCAAAAGTTGAAGGAGACCAGTGCTCGATTTGGCAGTAGCGCAATAGAAGAACAAAGAAGGATAATGTATGTATTAACGTATTAAATTGGATATTACTTCTTCGGTGCAAAGTGTAATATAATTTTTTTGTTTTTAAGAGTGTAAGAACATTTTTATATACAGATAAATGTGTTAACTGGGATCATACAGGCAAAATGTATATATGTAAAATTGCTAAATCTGTTCTCATTAATTTAATTAATTTATTTATTTTACAACTTTTTGGAGCAGGATATTGTGAAGTTAAATTTAAATTTGAAATAATATTCGATCCCTTATTTTGTATTTTCGCGGACTTTATGAATAGCTGTTATAAATAATGTCAAAAGATGTCTCCTTAAAGGTAACAAAATATTTTCATAGATGTCTCTATTAACGATAAAAAGGTTTAAAAATGCGGATAATAAGAAAACATTTCCCGCTCAAAATGTATTTTGCCTTTTTATAATTACTTCTTTTTTTTACAAAATTAAGATGTTTATGTGTTACAATTCAACAATGGCGATTATTTTATAAATTAAAACATTGCTTTGTTCCATTATTGAGTTTGTAATAATATTAAGATAAAGGTATAAAACATTCGTGTCAAGAAAAACAAACTCAAAATTAAAAAAAAAAAACATTGTTTTAATTAATTAAATAAGAGTTTACACAAACTCTCATATTTCAATACTTTGTTTGTTATCCGTTTAGATTTAAAAGTAATTTAAATTTTCTTAATATATTTTTATTTATATATTAATATTTCGGATATTATTTATAATTTAGAGAAAACTCACTCTTATCAGAAATGGTGGATTACATTCACTAATTCCTTAAAAATATTACGTATAAATTATAATAACCCTTTTACACACTTTTATACATTTATCCCAGATAATAATTAAATATAACGATGTTAATTAATAACTACTTCCACTTTTGACTTAATTTCAACAGCCACGTGTTTCGGCAGGCAAGAAAATATAGTTTAGATTTTTCATACTTGATTTATTTACGTTTAAACTATTGACTTTTTCACAGTACTTTAATAAAATGTGACATGAGCTATGAATGCATTGAAAAATAATATATTTTAATAGATAATACAACGATTTTACTGAAATCTCTTGATTGAAGTTCATTTTAAATAATAATTTAGTAAAACAATGTTTATTAATTATTTTCTTATACTTATTGTCTTAATTTCGATAGCGATCGGTTTGTCGATGTCCGCTAGCCTGGCGAAACCGGCCGCTGTCAAAATAAAGACGATTAGTGAAAGTAGTTAATAAAAAAATGGAAACAAATTTTTTTTCATACAAAATTTCTTTATTTATGTATTTAGTGTGCTTCCACTTGTGTTTATGTTCGACCGGTTTCGGCAGCTTGCTGCCATCGTCTGGTACCTACATTTTTTTTTTTTTTTTTTTTTTTTCTTTTTATGGAGTCTACGTTACTTTTAATTATTATTTGCGTTTCCGCTTATCTTTGTCAAGGTTAGGCATTTCAGAGACTAAAAAATTCTATTTTTCCTTTTCGAAAATGAGAGTTTTTGTTTTACGTTACTTATAATCTATTACATTATTTCATTTCAAATGGGGAAAAATTTCAAGCAAAAAAACCCCGCTGGTACCTACATCAAATTTTATTTGGTTTATATAATAAATGATAGTGGGGGGGTTAATTTTTTTTTTCTCCTGATTCTAAATAATGTATTACTGTTATTAACTTGTAGTTAAAATGATTCTATATAATGTAAATTTATTATGTTTTGTGTTAGTTTGTTTACTAATTACTAGGGTGGCTAATTCGCAAACATGGTTTATTTATTTTATCTTTGTCTATATTTTATATAAAAATTCTTTATAATTCTTTATATTTATCCAAAACATCGTTTTATTTATTTTATCTTTATCTAAATTTTATCTAAATTTCTTTATGATTCTTTATATTTATCTAAATTTCTTTATAATTCTTTATATTTATCTAAAACATTGTTTTATTTATTTTAATGGAAGTTGTGTTGTTGCATTACTGAATTTTTTTTGTTAACGTCATAGGGAGCAGAACAATTCAACGATTCATCAACAAAACGTTGTACATAAATTGTTGTAAACTACAATTCCGTTCGTTTTCCGCTAGACACAGAAAACAAACTATTAATGCCGAAGAGGTAATACCAAAAAAAATACGTTCGGTTGAACTTCGCAGTGGAAGAAAGCTAGTATAGTATACAACACGAGATTCGTTAGGCGACCGGCAACCCGGTTGGACGCGTCGCGGGAGTCGTTTGTATGCGCTGGAATAACCACGAATATTATTTTAAAAATAACAATGTTTACAGTGGTCATTTAATTTTGCATCGAAAGTTTTGTCAATCCAGTGAGAATGTCTGTTTTGTGGCCTCGTATTTTTCTGTTAGTGATATGTTTCGTCTGTGGTGTAAACTATGCGATATCTTTTAATTTGGAAACGAGAATCCCTGTGATAAAAATCGGAAATAATGGATCACATTTTGGATATTCCGTGGCAGAACATCAGACTATAACAGCGGACGGAGAAACGATAAGCTGGTACGTTTTTTTATCATTGGCTCTCGAGTAATAATTATTTTTTATCAACTTATAAACAATAGGCCTTCAAACTTGTAACGCTCGGTTTATTTGGTACCTATTCAACAGGTGTTTAGAGAATTCGTATTATTATTTAGCGAGCGTAATAACGTAGTCTCATTAACTGTATGCTGTGTTACGTAAATTGACAGAAACTTGTAAAAAGTGTCAATCGGTAACGCAATTTTTTATCGGTGTTTTAAATTGTGTAATGATTTATGACACTCTTCTGTCAACACGTGGGTGTATTGCAGCTAGTATTTATTTTACAAGTATTGCTCAATTGTTTTGAAAACATAAACAAGCGGACGGAACTCGGTGGTACTTACTTACTTATTATTTATCGGACTTTGCATAGTCGACTTTATTTATAACTTCACACTGCAGTCGGTCTTGGCTAATCACAATAAAATGTTTTATACATGAAGTTATCATATACTCGTACAGGTTTTGCTTGTTGTACTCGGCATATCTTTTTAATTTGAATAAATAAACGAATTGCTGAAATATATTACAATTAATACCATAACATATCATGAGATTTTGGGTCAGAAGCCTTTGTCTCGTAATATCCTCTTCGATCGAAGTTTGGGAGATCGTTGCAGACTCCACACCTTCATGGTAGTTAAACAATAATTACCATTAATAAATATTAATGTTACCTAGACCTAAAACTGAGAATACTCCTCATCAAGACCTATGTATGGAGTATCTTGATGTACGGCTGCGAGACATGGTGCCTATCCGAAAGAGCCAAAAGGAGACTAGAGGCTTTTGATGTGTGGTCCTATAGAAGACTATTAAGAATTTCCTGGAGAGACCACATTACAAATGAGGAGGTTCTCCAAAGAATCGAAGGAGGAAGGCACCTGCTCAGGACCTTGTTCGAAAGGCGTGCAAGATGAATCGGCCATGTAATACGCCAAGAAGGTCTCTTGCATGCCATAATGGAGGGTATGACCGAGGGGACAAACTCTAGGGGACGCCCACGCCGAGAGTACCCGGAGGACCTGTTGGTGGACGTGCGCTGCTCATCATATGCAGATTTCAAAAGAGCCGCACAAGACAGGGAAGAATGAAAGAGAAGAATAGAAGAAATTGCTGCAAACCAATCCCAGGAGTGAAACTTTCTAACTAACTAATGTTATTTATTGAAATTTCTTGGTAGAAGTTCAATATAAATGGAATAATATTTAAATTTTTATTATTTTTATTAGTTTGTTTTCATTAACTACGAGTATTATAATGATGGAGTCTGTAATGGTCTGCGAAACGTCGCCGAAAGAAGTGGATCCTGTGCACATCATAACATAACATGTTTAAATATTAAACATTAAACAATAGTTAGTTTATGGATAATATTGTATTATCTAACTAACAATTAATTGTGATTATTTCTACTACCTATACGGCAAGCTGGTCGATTCAAGCCATTTTAATTTAAAAGGATCTCTGTTACATGTTTTGCATTTAATACTTGAATAGAAAAACTTTAAGCAAAATATAACAAATACCTATAAATAATTTGAATCCCTAAAACGCATCCTAAGGAAGCTATCTATACAATGTAAATAATGAATTATTAATTTTATCTCAATAGAGACGAAGATGTAAATTGTTTTTTGGAAAAATATGGTAGTCGAGGCGTTTACAGGACTTATGACCTGTCATTGGTTGGGTTAAGCGATCACTTTATATTAACAACATTCCCCATTCCGCCCTTCTTACGACCACCACGTCTGACAAATGTTTGAAAGATGTATATATGCTACTTATGTTAGGTCATACAATTAATCCTTAAAAATGATTAACCCGCAATGGGTAAAATCCAGCATTTGTATACATTTAAAAAAACGAAATGAATTATTAATACATAAATCATTTATATTTTGATAAAAAAACGTTGTTTGGGAAAATAAAGGGGTTATCCATTTCATAAAATCTTACAGCTGCCATCGTTTTGATTGGCTTTTGATGTCTTTTTATATTATATAACTAACTAACCATCACGCCGTCTCCACGAAAGGGTAGGCAGAAAGAATGGACTGTCACACTTTTACTGATGCGGTACTCCATCCTTCTCTTTTCGCTCCGCGGGAGACGCGGTGTGATGGGTTGCGAACCTCATCGCCACATATTTATATTATATTAACAACCAAAAATGAATTTTGGTCTTATTTAAATTTTATAAAGATTTTTATGTAAATAAGATCAAAATTCATCCCCAATTACGGCTATTGTGGATTGATTGGGCCTGATTGATGACACTGGTCATAAGCTGTCGCGGATCGGATTGATGACACTGGCGGGGCCGTAGTTTGGAGACTCCTGCAATAACCCATCAAGTATTTCGTCAATCAAAATGATTGATTGTTAACATCCACCACCTCTCAATTCAGACATTGCTCATTTCCTCTTACTCTCAGCCTCTTTTTTTTTAAAATAAAATAACTTTTATAATAATAATAGGTTTCATCAGCTTCGCTCATGCAATCTCTAGGCCCACCCCTCGTCCATGAATTATGGGACTGTTAACCGGAGAATGGAACATTTCAACATGACCAAGAGGAACCCTTAGCCAGATTTAATTAATATCTTTTTCATTTCTATGTCCCACTCTCACAAGCCAGAATCTTTCAAAGGAGCACTCCGGGCCAGAGACCCTTCATAAACCAACTACCAAATCACATTTCTAACAATGTTTGCAATAGAGAGGAATAGCCACGTCCAAGTAGTCCAATAATCCAAGTCCAAGTCTTGGACTTGGACTTGAATTTTCTGGCTTACAGAGGTTCAGCTCTAATGGCTATTCCTCTTACGTCTGTAGGAAACATTGTTGGAATGCGATTTGGTAGTTGTTTTATGATGCGGCTAAATGTATGGCCTGGAGTGTCCCTCCGAAAGATGGCGAGGGGGGATTTAGGGCTTATGATAAAGTCTTACATTATTATGAATATCAGTTATGGTTGGGATTGTATTTATAAAAAAACTCTGTTACCGAGGGAAAGATAAGAGTAGCAGTGCCTGGATGGAGTTGGGGTAGGAGATAGCGTCCTGCGTGAGACCATTTTGTTTGGCGGAGTCCAAGGTACAGAAATTTTCCAAAAAGATCAGTGCAAATGTAAAACGATTCGAACATACACAACCGAAACGATTGATGTTTGAGTTTATTATATGTTGATATTATATAAAAATATCTGCTATTGAAAGACGTAAACACGGATACTTTAAGATCACCAGAACTTCGTTTCCAGAAATGTTAAATATATATTACATAGTGTATATTGTAGGAAGCAATCTGGAAAATTTGTATATACAATAATATAAATTTAACTGTGCTCCAATATCAACAACTATTATTTGATTCACTATCATATGAAAAATGACGTAAAACTCCAATTGAAATATGTAATATAACCAAATGATTTTACTGAAATCTTTTGATGGAAGTTTATTTTAAATAATAATTAAATAGATAGAGGCGATAGATTGGCTACCTGTCACATGTCACGAGAATCAATATGTCAGCTTAAACAAATTGTATACTGTAATTGGGTTCAAGCGACCTGTTGTATACTAAAAAAAAAACGATGTTTTTAACTACTTCCACTTTTGTCTTTATTTCGACAGCGACCAGTTTGTCTGGCGAAACCGGTCGCAGTCGAAATAAATCAAAAGTGGAAGCATTGTACTTAGGAAATTGAAAAACTTTGTTTAATCCACTATTTAATAAAAAATATTTTAAAACACGACTTGTTTCGGAGGATACCTCCATCTTCAGGTATAAAAAGATTATAAAAACTAAACAAAGAAAGACTAATAAAAAAACGCATTTAAAATTCGATACAATAATTCAAATTTAAAAATTAACCTGTGCTATTTGTTATAAGTAGGTACTAACAATTATTTTTTAACAGTAAGAACTAATAAATAATAATAATACATGATGATAATATAAAAAAATATGTAAAAATATACATTTGAAAAGAAATAATTTATATAGAAATTAATAAATGATTGATTTGCATTTGATTGAGAATGGGAGCTTGGGAGATTAAATCTAGACAAAGTATTTAAGAAGATAAATAAACTTAAAAATTTAGAAATCCTCAAGTCGGTGAAATTGGGTGAAAACATAATTAATAATCAGATTCCTCCTTTTACTCCTTTCTGCTAAAAAATCTTTGTCTACATTTTATCTCCCAAGCTCCCATTCCCAATCAAATGCAAATTAATTATTCATTAATTTCTATATAAATTATGGCTTTTCAAATGTATATTTTTTCTAAATTACAATTTTTTATATTTTTTTTATATTATCATCATATATTATTATTATTTATTAGTTCTTACTGATAAAAACAATATTAGTATTCATAACAAATAGCCCAGGTTAATTAATTTTTTTAAATTATTGTATCGAATTTCAAATGCGTTTTTATATTAGTCTTTCATTGTTTAGTTTTTATAATATTTTTACACCTGAAGATGGAGGTATCTTCCGAAATGTGTTTGTGCATTAGTAAAGTTATTTATCTGAGTGCATTTTCCAAGATGACTCTGCACTGTGCCACCGAGCACAAACTTAAGTATTATTTTTTTTCACACTGTGATTTATAATGTTCACAAAACAATATTTAAAAAATATAACACTGTTAAAATAATTTTTAGGTCAAAGAATATATGAAAATTCATGGGATTCCAACACTGGATTGGCCCGGAAATAGCCCTGACCTAAACCCTATCGAGAACTTGTGGCATAAAATGGCAATTGAAATAAATAAACCGAAGCCTCCGTCAAAGGAAAACCTTAAAAACTTCACCGAAAAAGTGTGATTGAAAAATGTATCCAAGACTACATACATAATTTGGTGAAATCCATGCCTAAACGTATTGAAGCAGTTATTTAAAAAAAAAGGAGGAACAACAAAGTACTGATTTTGTTGGTTTTTGATAATTGTTAGTGTTATATACCTATGTAATTTTATTTAAAATAAACATGTGTTTATTTAAATTATGTGAGCATTTTTAATTTTTGTGACAAAAAATCGAAAATCTACAAATTAACTCTAAAATTTAGAAAAAAATAATTTTGATCCCTAAGAAGGCACTTTTCTTGCAGATCATCTTTAAACAGTGTTGCTTAATAATTTGGAGTGAAAAGCTATCAAGGAATCACAAAAAAATATATAATTACAAAAAAACGATATTTTCAGTGTGAAAAGATTTCTGTGCTCGCTACTGTATATAACACTCTGCAGTAGTATAAATCTCTTTCTAAATTAACAATGAAATTCCACAGTAATGAATACAAATGAAAACGTCTGTTTTCTAGAAGTTTTATTTTATTTTATGGGAGTTATGTGTTTCGCCTTTCTAAGTCGTTATCAAATGAATTACATTTACATTTGATAATGCCTTAGAAAGGCAAAATATGTCATCCCTATAAAATCTAATAAAACTTCTAGAAAACAAACGTTTTCATTAATATTAATTATTTAATATGGAGCTTTACAAATTTGTTCGAGAAACAGTAAATACAACTCCACAGTATTAACGCCTTAATCTTCAGTACATAATAATAATAACAATAAAAATAATAAGTCGACTGTGGCGCCATCGCGTGATTCTTTTTTATATTTAAATACGTGTGTATTTAATTAACTTTATCATCGTTACTTTCAATTACTAACACCAAATTTATTACACCCAGCCAATAGATTAGGGATTCGGTCGGAATTTGTGTTAGGTCTCTCAGCGGGACACGAATGAAAGTGTACACATTACTGTCACCCAGGATATGTGGATAATACGCACGCTATACTTAACGCATCGGCCTGCCATTGGATGCCACTCTCGGATCGTCAGCGGGACTCATCTGTGATAAACTAGTTTTGCTGGATTCCAAAAAAGTGAGAAATACGGTGACAGCCTTGCAGAGTCGGACCTGTAATACGGTAGCCGCTTGAGTCCCACATAAATTAAAGAATTCTTACGTATTGTATGCATGGGAGTTAATTTTTAAGTTGTACTCTTTTTCGCGCGTTTAGTAAGTTTGACAGCTGCGCGCGCATCATGATGAAGTTAGCCATCAATGATAAATATCGGCCGGACATTTCACACGTGCCAACTCACGAATTGTAAAAACGTCATGAAACGAGTCATGAATGAAGTTAGTTGTTAAAAGTAAAAAATAATAACAACGATCTGTCACATATTAGTAGGGTTATTTCGAATATTTTGCGCAATATTATTCGTAATTTATAATTTATAAATTATTATTAATTCATTTTTCCACAGTGTGCAGTGAAAAATTTATCAGTGACGAAACTTGCGTTTAAAATCTTTAAAATTGTTTTGAATATTTTTTTACGAATTTAAATAGAGTTTTTTATTCGTATTAAGGTGTATTAAGTTTAATTCCACGCATTCCTCATCTAGCTCTTCACGTTGAAACCGGTCGTTACTAGAAATGTGGATTAAAACTCGATACATAGCTGTATTTTAACTAACTATCACCCCGATTTCCCGGAGGGATAGGCAAAGAGGATGGACCACCATGCTGCTCTGGCCTGACATACTTTGGCCTGATCTAGATTCTTCTACATTCATACATCGTAACATGCGCGCTCGTCGATTTTTCCGACTTCGAATGTGGCAGCCTTTCAGTATTTGATTAATTTGGTCATGTCATGTTTTTCTTGGTCTTCCTCGGCTACTCTTTCCACTCACACTGCTTGTACACAACATTTTAACCATTTTTTCTCGTCCATTCGTTCCATATGTCCAAATCATCTCAGGGATCCTTTTTTAATTTTACTTATGATGCAATTATCTGTCTTACATTTCTTTCTTATTTCGTCGTTCGGTATTCTATCATATATCGTTTTCGGTGCTTTCATTTCTATGACATTTATCCTTTTTTAATGCTTTTTGCCAGCTGCAAGCTTCACTTCCATACACAAGGATTAGCACTAGAATCTTTGCTTTAGTGGGTATATTATATTTCTATTTGCAGTAATGGCTTATTATTCATACTATTTAATATATTTAGGAAATTGAAAATAATTTTGTTTAATCCACTAATTATTAAAAAAATATTAAAAAACACGTCATGTTTCGGAGGATACCTCCATCTTCAGGTGTAAAAATTTAATAAAAACTAAACATAGAAAGACTAATATAAAAACGCATTTAAAATTCGATACAATAATTCAAATTTAAAAATTAACCTGGGGTATTTGTTATAAGTACTAATATTTTTTTAACAGTAAGAACTAATAAATAATAATAAATAATAATAATGCATGATGATAATAAAAAAAAAAATAGACAAATTTTTTTTTATTTATAAAAAATATGCATTTGAAAAAACATTATTAGTATAGAAATTAATAAATGATTAATTTGCATTTGATTGGAAATGGGATCTTGGGAGATTAAAATAAGTAGACGAAGTATTTAAGGAGAAAGGAGTCAAATGAGGTGATTTTAAATATTTTTTTAATAATTGGTGGATTAAACAGTGTTATTTTCAATTTCCTAAGTATACTCGTATTACTATGGAATTCCACAGAGTTTAATGCCTTAGCGTTCAATAAGTTTACATATTTCATATTCAGTTTTTTTTTTTAAATTTTCACCGTATGTCTGATAAGTTTGTATTGAAATTCGTTTATAAGGATTAATTGTATATCAATAGAGACGAATATGTAAATTGTTTTCTGGGAACAGAATATGGTGGCCGAGGCGCTTACTGGACTTATGACCTGTCATTGGTTGGGTTGAGCGATCGCTTTATGTTTAACAACATTCCCAATTCCGTCTTTCTTTTGACCACCATGTCTGGCAAATTTTTGGAAGATGTATATATGCTAGAATTCTGCACTTATCTTCACATTTTTTAGTTCACTCTACACTAGCGTCATTTATTAAGATTGGGAAGCATTAAGCAGAAAATCTTTATTAATGCACTGTGAAAGTCTCTGCAAATCATACAGTACTAGATTACGCCTGGAGATGTCTCTCCAATTTTTATGCATACTTGGCCCAGTTATTTTATACAACATTTTGAATGTATACAAATTCTTGTAGACAAATACTGGATTTTACCCATTACGGATAAATGATTATTTTTTATAAGGATTAATTGTATCTTAATAGAGACGAAGATGTAAATTGTTTTCTGGAAACAGAACAATTTTTTAAAGTTTTTTTTAATGTTTGTATTGAAATTCGTGTCTGTGGCAGTAAATAATATATTATAGTACGAGTATATAGCGTTTATTGAAACGTTTCGCAGATTTGCCTTGGCCCCCGAATCGTAGTGGTCGCCCGTATTATGTCATTGACATTCTACTAAGAATCTCCAGCGACCGCCAGCCGTGAATAATTTACCGCCTTTTTAACATCGATGCTTCAAGGACACGCGCGGTTTGGTGTAAAATGTTTAGAAAATTATTAAATATTATGAGATTTCTTGTTTAATATTATTAAAATAGCTGTTTTTAACGATGAGGAAATATACATTTTTAATAATCACTCGTACGTAAACATATCTAAACACTTTTACTTTTAACTAGTTATCCGTAATATTTAATGCATACGGACATACATTTGTACATTAATCAAATCAAATCAAATCAAATCAATTTATTAACTCAAAAGACATTACAAACAGCAAAATGTTCAAGGTATCTATTGAGTACAGGTAAAATATTATAAAAATACAACATAATACCAGGAACGCATTAGAGATGGTTCGACGTTAGGAAGACAAGATACTCTCAAAAGTCAAGAGTATTTGTCCCCTGAACGTACCTTCACTAATATAAAAGACGTCGATTTCATAGGAGACCGCGTTCAGCAGACTAATTGCTCTTCCCACCGGTGTCACCATTGTAATTTATACGAATTTATAGGTTACACGTGCGTTTTCTAATGCAACATTGTGTCAAAATTTCGAAGCAATCGGTAAATAACAAAATTTCAAAGCAATCTTTTTTTCCAAAAGAAGAAGAAGAAAAACAAGAGTAAATAAAAACATCGCGTATTCTAATGCAGCGTTGTGTCTAAATTTCGAAGCAATTCGTAAATAACGAAATTTCAAAGCAATCTGTTTTGTCCAAAAGATAAATACTCTTGAAACCTTTCTGGAACAAATAAGAACAAGCCGTAATTTTTTCAGCGAAATCGGTTCAGTAATTTTCGAGAATACCATTAACAGACTGACAAACATTCATTTTTGTATAGATATATAGATTTACACATTTGAAGAATGAACAATTGCAGCTATTTATTTGCATTAACCTCTATTGTGCGACTAGATTCATTTGCAGTATAACAAATGGTCTCGAACTGCTGTTGACTACATTTACAGATCAGACTGATAGTTCTAGTTTCGATCTACAATTTAGTAGTTAGGAACTAAATTAAAAAGGTTTCTAATATACATTCAAATATGAGCTGCAAATGTAGCCAGCCGCACTTTGAGGATTTGAATATGAACATATGTAAATGGCCAAAATAAGGATTAATCTTCTTAAAGTGCCTTGTCAGGTCCTCCCGACGTTGGCGATCACTCTGGTTAACTCTTCCCTATCCTGCGCTGTCAGGAATAGCTCCTGCACAGTTCATATTCCCGTCCATTCCCTCACATTGCGCAGCCAAGAGATCTGCCTTCTCCCTGCCCCCCTGCGGCCCTCTATTTTTCCCTTCAATATTAGATGCAGCAGGCGATACTTCTCTCCTCGCAGAACGTGACCCAGATATGAAATCTTGCGGACTTTGATTAATGTCAGCAGCTCTCTATTTACTCCTGCACGATTCAGGACTTCTGTGTTCGTCACTCTGTCTGTCCATGGGATCCTGATCATTCTTATTAGATTAATAAATATCCAATTTTATTACGCGATTAAGACATTTATCCAACATCTTCAGAAGTTCCGAGACGGGTACAAAACACTGTTCGAATGCGAAGAAAAAGTCTTTGCGCGCTGTACCGTTAGGCCGTTGAAGTACCCGAGCAATTTCATCTCTGCTCGCTTCAGACAACTCACGGCGCGCCGTACCTACTCGCCCGTGGGTCTACATAAGTTTAAGCAGGTACCTACAGGTACCTACCCGCTCTGTAGGGCCCGGTGCGGAGAGTTTCGCAGTTCTAAGATGTCCCATTTCTTCGGAAGGTCAGTAAGCCGTCGCTTTCCAATTATGAGTAGAACGTTGAATTTGGTACTTGCCGGTGCATTGTGTTGTTCCTACTTGTGTGGCCGTTTGCACAAACAAAACACGTTGGTTTTTTTCATTATATTGAGTACCTACTTACAAAATTTGAAAACCTTTAAAACAAAACACTTAAACGTTTTTAGTTAGCGCTGTTTACTCCGCAAAAGGGAACGATTTGAACTATTGAATAAATTTACCGTGTGAAGTGCTATATTTTGAGCTCAAGCATAAATTGTAGTATTTGAATGTTTACCCACCAAATCACCTTCCAACAATGTTCCCATCAGACGTAAGAGGAATAGCCACATGAGCTGAACCTCTGTAAGCCAGAAGATCCAAGTGATATTTCATAAAACAAAACTCGTTTGTATAATAAGTTCTTTCCGCACTTTCATAATTTAATATCATGTTTTAATTTCCGATCGTTGGTATGATATCCAATTACGAAAATTCTTCTTCTTCCAAAACTGGTTGGAAGTCGCAAGGGCCTGTTTATGCAGAGGTAGTAACCTCTTGCGATGTATATTCCCAGCTGTCTTTCCATCTCTCGGGGGTCTTTCAGGCATCCAATTACGAACCAATGAGTTTAAATATTGATTGTAGTGTATTTCTCAACGCAATCGATCAACATTTACATCAGGAATGATAATTTGAAAATGTGCATTTTGGATTCATTTTACCCATTGATTTACTCCCTCTAATTCCTAGGTTTTCAAAGTGGGCGATAACGCCCCCTTGAGGGTGTTTGAGACTTTCAGGGGGCAGTAGAAGACCCAGAAAAAATAAAGAGCGTGGGTAGATAAAAAAATATAGTCTAAAAAAACAAAAAAAAACACGCTAATCATTTCTTCCTTTTCTTCGTTCGGTATTCTATCATATGTCGTTTTCAGATACATAAAATATTTAAATTGTAAATGAAACACTTGAGTTTTATATTTTATACTACTAGTTTCGGAAGCGACAGATGCTTCCATCTACAGGTTTAAATATAAACTAATAAATATAAACTAAAAATATAAACTAACTATTTAAATAATAGTTTATATTTAAACCTGTAGATGGAAGCATCTGTCGCTTCCGAAACTAGTCGTATAAAATATAAAACTCAAGTGGTGAAAAACAAGTGTTTCATTTACAATTTAATCATGTTCTACCACAAAGTGAATGCCGAAACAATAAATAACATAACATAAAATATTTAATAAGATTTTATTATTCAACTATGTGTTTCTAAATATTTGGAATAACTTTTATAGGAGGAGGGCGTTGAACGTTTATTTTTCTTGTAAAGGTGGCGGTGGCCCCGAAAAGATTGGAAACCTATGCTCTAATTGACCTAGACTCCCTCTCATTGATCTAGACTCCGTCTCATTGTGTAGAGAGCTCCCAGGCAGTTCACCAAAAAGATGCATCGACTGCTGGGAATCGACTTCGCAGGAGATCAATCCCTCTTAAGCAGCCCATATGGCCTACACTAAAAAGAAGAAGAAGCGTATTGAGTCTGGAAGGAAACCATCTTATTTGAATACATTTTTAACGATTGTCGTTTGAGTATTTTAAATGTACATACATTCTTACCTTGTGTTGGATAATCTAATTAAATAAAATATATGTAATCTCTCCTAATCGATCCATAAAGCGTGTTCGTATAGAATTCAATGAGTTTCTTTTCACCTTTTACTGTTAATAAACGCCGCAAGGCAAGCTTCTAAAACTGTCACGTCTTGATTTGAATATTGGGTAATACCATCTCACATTATGCCCGAAACACGTCTGATACGCGCCATCGGAACGATAAACAAAACGTTTTTAAATACATCCGCCCATGCAGGCCAATCACTCGGCTATCTGCCCACGCGGCTCTCGGACCATTCTTCAGGTCCGCTTGCCTTCGAGCTGCACTCATACTTTACCTGAGACAATCTTCTCCACAAATCTCCGCGCAAGTGATCACTTGTGGAAGCTTGCGTGGGCGGCTTCAATACGTATGCGGGCACAGCAATTTCCCGGTACTCGGGTCCGGGGGGAAGTTAAACAGGCGAGATTTATTACTCGCCTTCCAATGATTTCTTTACCTTTTGCCGTCACTTATTGTACCAGCTATATCTGCTCGCTCCTAGTAACAGAATTCAATATAATTTTAATGATCTGTTAAACAACTAAATTGAGTGCATTTAAAATTAAATCAATAGATTAAAAAGGAGTAGGTAATCGAGCCATGTTAGGAAAAAGCCTAAGAGACAGAGTCAGAAACGATATGGTGAGAGAAAAAACAAAGGTCACTGACATCATCCACCGGGTGGCGACTCTAAAATGGCAATGGGCAGGCCACGTTGCCAGAAGCTCGGATGAAAAGTAGACAAGAAGACTGCTGACTTGGAGACCGTGGACGACAAAGAGAAGTGCAGGGCGACCGCAACTACGGTGGAAGGATGATCTGAACAACGTCGGAATAACCTGAATGCAGTCTGCATAGGACAGAGTGACATGGAAGCGAATCGAGGAGGCCTTTGTCCAGGAGTGGACGGGAATAGGCTGAGGAAGAAGAAGAGAAAGCTTTTTTATGGACTTCTTCTTCTTGTTCCTCTCCTATCGGAGGTTTGACAGCATCATGGCTATTTCTACCCTTGATGCAGCAGCTTTAAACGAGGATGTTGTGCTGCAACTGAACTATTCTCGAAGGTTTTCTAACCAGAATTATCTTATTCTCTCGTTACTTCGTTTTCTGTTAATTTTACCTTGGACAATCAGTTACAACACTTTTGATTTTGCATTTCTCATAATGTGTCCGTGTATTTTGTAGTATTCCAGTTTCATGACATTTATGGTCTTAACAATTTCATTTTTCATACTTCCTCGTATGTGACTCTCTCTCTCCATGATATGGACTTCAAATCAAATAATAATTACACAGTGATTATTAATGTTATTAATTGACATTTCTTCGTAGAAATTGCAAGTCATTAAAAATTCTGGAGTGGAGACCGCGTACAGAATTCGGTAGAGTTGGACGTCCCCAAGCCCGCTGGACCGACGATCTGAAAAGGATTGCTGGACATGGATGGATAGGAGCGGCAATGGATAGGGGGCGGTGGCGTCCTTTGGGAGAGGCCTACGTTCAGCAGTGGATGACAGATGAATTAAAAATTCCTTCATATTTATTTATTTATTTATTATTATGATGATTTATATTTTAAGTGTGCCTTTTTGTAAAATCAATTACTCCAAGGGCGCACTAGGAAATGACTGACCGAACTGACCGAAGAGTGCAGTCTTCAGATGTTTCTTAAATTTAACGTCACTATCTTCATACTTAATACTAACATGGAGGCTATTCCATTCATAATATATGTATTTAATTTAATTGCACTTGGGTTTATGGCATCTTCACAGCGAACTTCCGAAACTGGTCAAAGCCATAAACAATTGTTGATTATTATTATTTAATTATACCTGTTCTAATGTTGGTATGCCTCCATCGTCGAAAGAACGATAGAAACATTACGTAGAAAACATTATAATTATAATCACACGGCAGAAGTTTTGCGTATAAAAATAAAATTCGCTAACGAAATTCTTTATAGTCGTAATAAATTCATCTGCCCAAATTAAAATTCCTTAATTTGTAAAATGTTCAGATGAAACCCGCCGAGATTTTGTGATTTGGATGGAACCCGCCAAGCGGACGTGTTAATCGATATCTGAATGGAATCACCATCCATTTAACAGATTGATGATACCATCATTTTGAATGATAGGAATAATTGTGTCTGTCACTTTCTTAGAACGATTAATATAACTTACAAGCGTTTCTGACACGTTAATTGACGTAGGCAAATATTTGATTTACAACGTTAGGAAGTAATTGATTAAAAAAAACATAAAAACCCTTATCCAAGTTCTGAACAATCAAGAACTAAATATTTTAAGGCAGAGGTTTCCAAATTTGTTCGAGCAACCGCCCTTAATGCAAGAACAAAATTTTGGAACGCCCTTCTATTTTAACAGATTTTCACGTTAAAGGTCCATTTACACTGGACAGTCATCAGCCGATACCGACACGTCACGATAAAAATAGCCTTGAATATCACCGACTGATATGCTATAATCAAATCGCCGTCGGGGGTGACTGAAGAAAGCACCTACCCAAATAAAATTGACACTTAATAAAAATGATCCATATTTTTCAGGATGTGTTTCATACAGTATATAATTATTTTTTACAGAATACCATTTTTACTACCATGTTGGGAAGGGTAAGAGTTGCCAACCTAAGAAACATACACTCCTTTTTTATAAGCAATTACTTGTCCGCAATAAAATTATTTTCAAAAAATTATTCGTTCATATATGATCGTTTTTCAAATCAATAAATATTCAAAAAAGGGGGATTGATGAAATATAGTGTTTTGTAAGTCGGACATTTAAATATATATATTTTTTTTTTTGTAAAAAGACTAATATCAAGGATTTACATCAATGATATTAGAATTTATTTTACAATCTTCAATGTGAGCAGAAAATAGCTCATTATTATGAAGAAGGAATCTGGTCGTGTCCAGGCTTGAACCCATGTCCCCTGGATCAGGAGCCAAGCGTTCTATCCCCTAGACCACCACCCGATTGTATTTATTCTATTACAAAAATCACAAAAATCACAAAAATATTTAATTTTCAAATACATATTATTAATTTAATAAATACATATTATTGATGGAGATGCCTATTGGTGGCGATGAGGTTCGCAACACATCACATCGCGTCTCCCGCAGGGCGAAAAGAAAAGGATGGAGTGCCGCATCGGTTAAAGTGTGACAGTCCTTTCTTTCTGCCTACTCTTTCGGGGAGACGGCGTGATGGTTAGTTAGTTAGTTAGTTAGTTAGTTATTATTAATTTCTTTTATAAGAAACCATCGACCCCTAGACCATTCAAACTCCATTACGTTTTCTGAACCCACTAATGCCCCCCATAGCCCAGCGCCCACTGGGGTGAGAACCACTGTTTTTAGGTATGACAGTAAGTCTAATTAGTTTTTTTATGAGTATATAAATGACAGTCATGCAGTGGTTGATAAAGGTGGATCTCGACTCTGTATTGAATGTTTACAAAACGTAATAAAAATATCTAGACGCCTTCTATCATTTGCATACAAGCAACGATAATCATCTGGCTCGCTCTGTTGGCATTCGAGACACGAATAAAAAAGAAACAAAACATCTCTAAGGTCCTTTTGTGGAGCCAATTAGTGGTCTTGTTTAGCGCTGGGCTCCAAGGACGGGAAGGTCCCGATATGGACTAGCCAGCACATGGTTGCGCAGGGCTGGAGAATGTTATATCCAAACCTTTCACAATACAAATATTTATAACTAACTTACCATCACGCCGTCTCACTGAAGGGGTAGGCAGAAAGAATGGAACGCCACATTGTTCTGTCCTGACATACTTCTCTCGCTTCCTCTACATTCATACATCTTGTCATGCACGCGCGTCGATTTCTCCGACTCCTCACGTGTCCGACATTCAATATTTGATTGATTTGATCGTGCCACGTTTTCCTCGGCCTTCCTCTATTTCTAGTTCCATTTACATCGTTTACCATTCTTTCTTCATTCATTATTTCCATGTGTCCA
The DNA here is from genome assembly GCA_022606425.2 of Lepidostoma basale. Taxonomy (NCBI): domain Eukaryota; kingdom Metazoa; phylum Arthropoda; class Insecta; order Trichoptera; family Lepidostomatidae; genus Lepidostoma; species Lepidostoma basale. The sequence continues at coordinate 3,098,046 of JAHDVF020001589.1, read as the reverse complement.
AACCATCTTAAAGATCCTTCCATTATTTTGTTCATAACGCTTTCATTCGCGCCACATTTACTTATTATATTTTCATTCGACACTCTATCATACACAGTTTTTCAACACATTCGTCTAAGAGATCTCATTTCTATTGCATTTATTCTACTTTCACCCTTCTTTATCTAGTTCCATGATTCACTTCTTGAGGTACAAGAACGAAGAAGTATTGAAAGGAGTGTGCGGAGAAGTATGAGGGAGGCCTATGTCCAACAGTGTACAAAATCGGGTGTATAAGAAAGTAAGTATACAAAGTACGAAGAGCGCCCTTGAAGTGAATCTCTTACGAAAACGGCGCTATAAAAATCATCATCATTTTCATCATAAAGATGTCGTAAAATTATTATGAAACATTTTTTTTGTAATTATATTTTATTAGGTATACAAAAAGTATCTAATATAAAACAATAAAAACTTACTAACTAACCATCACGCCCTCTCCCCTAAGGGGTAGGCAGAAATAATGGACTGCCACGCTTTAACTGATGCGGCACTCCATCCTTCTCTTTACGTCCCCGCGGGAGACGTGGTATGATGGGTTGCTAACCTCATCGTTGCTAACCCACCAATAGGCATCTCCCGTGCACATTTCGATCGTCTATCGTTCACAAAATAAATCTTAAATAATATAAAATACAACGATATAAAATAAAATAATAATATAAATTAACATAACACATGATGTCCTTTTTGTCAATTATAAAAAAAAACATAATTTTGAGATGTACACTTAGTTCGTAATACTGGCAGTGCAATTGTTAAGGCAGTGCCACACTGTTTGAAACAAACTCTCCACAGGGGTCAACTTGGTGGAGAGCTGTGGAGCCCACGGTTGGTGTAGCGTCCACACACTGTTGTAAACAAGCTCTCCACACGTGGAATGCGTGTTTAAACGCGCGTCCGTCCACAAAGTTTGTTGAAGGTCAAACGAATTTTGGTTTCAAACAAGTGTCTATACAGTTTTAAACCGCCTGTGGAGACCGATGTGGAGAGCTTGTTTAAAACAGTGTGGCCCGCCTTTTAAGCACAACATCAGTGTAATGCTATCATAATAAAATAATTTAAAATTTCGAAGCATCGAATTCGATTTTTAAATAATACAATCCACTCGCGCATCCCTGACAGTTCGAAACTTGATTTCAACACAAGGAAAACTCTCCTCGCGAAATTAAGTACGATCTAAAAGATTTTCAGGTCTGTAAATTTATGTTCCAGACATAAATAATAAGACTGATACTTGGTGCAGTGGCGACCGGAGAATTTGTTTTAAATTGTGGTTTCATCAAACCTTACATTAATGCACATATCAGATATAACATCTAGATCAGATGTTTCATGAAATACAGGTATGTAGTTAACGACAACGTCTGTAGTATACTCACACACTTTAATATACATGAAAGAATCCAATACTTCCCTCTTTCAAGGCTCTCCTTGCCAGTTAACAATGTGGGTGATCGAATTAGCATAAATTATTCCTACGCAAGAACATAAATTTTTGTGAAGATTGTCTTGTTTTTTAAAGCAATTTGCATTCGTTTAATGGGTTTATAACGAATACAGCAATTTGTTTTGTTGCGGTAATTACATACAATAGGCTGTTGGGTTTAATAATTTATTTTTGTTTACATAATACGAATTTCATTAACCTTTTCACTATCTCTTACGTACTTCAAATTTTGCTTTTTGTAGGGACTGTATGGTACAGCTGCGTGGGTTGTATCAGTAATCTGGAATCTATGGATTTTCTCCATATTATCACGATTTCATATCTAGAGAGAATACCAACAAAATTTTATGAAAAAATGCATCTACATATATTTAAATAATTATTTATATTTGCTTATTTTAAGTTTATTTTTAAAAGACCGTTGTATTTCAAACATTTCTTGTTGTAAATTCATATTTGAGGCCGCCAGGGCAAGAGTGGTCTAACCCCAAATTTAGACAATGGAGATAAATGAGATTGAAAATTTGACGTTTTATCCCATTTGTTTTTAAACTATATGGGTTAGGGTCTTCTTTAGTGATAAACCTTTTTTGTTTGGTGAATGACTTTAGAATAGTATTTGAAATATTGGGAAATATAAAGTTTAAGGATATTTTTTGATGGTTACTTATAATAGACCACATTTGACTCCATATATAATATTTTGATTTTTTGTCAGAGAAAAATAAGTATTTATGGCGATATCTATGTTTCCACTTGGAAATGGTGGTTAGATTAATTTTTATTTTATAGTAGGTCACAAATAGGTGTGGGTTAGACCAGTAACTCAATTTTTCAAAAAAATGTTGGTTAGACCACTCTTGCCCTAGTGGCCTCATTTAATAAAATGAAAATAATGTATTTAAAAATGTTTTATTAATACAACGCTTTATCCATTTTTAAAAATAAATAAAAATACGAAATCACTTTTACATACTAAATTAAAGGAGTGGAGATACTCGTATGTCTGAGAGTAGTGGTCGTTTTTATTAATTTTGAATTGTGTGGAAAATTGGAACAAATTGAAAATTGGGCTTGAAGTTAATTTCATGTGAATCATATAGTACATTATTTTCTTACTGTATTATTATTATTCCTTCTCTTCATCCTTGTTGTAGACCCATGTGGTTTGTTCTTCAGATTGTTGCTCTTCCTGTGAAGTAGACTCCCAGCTGTCCTTCAATCTTTAAGGAGATCTTCCACGAGGACGAGTCCCTATAGGCTGATTATGTAGTGCAATATAGGGATGTCTGGTGGTGTCCATTCTTTGGACATGACCGTACCAGTTCCTTCATCGCTCTCTGCTCCATCTTATAATATTCTCAACCTTAAATTTTTCTCTAATATTACGACTATTCTGGTGTTCTTGTCTCTCTCAGTGTCTTGCCTGCTATCGTACTCAGTGTCTTCATCTCGGAAGTCCTAGAACAACGATGTTAAACTCTAGATGAAATAATGAATATAAATGAAAACGTGTTAATTATTTAAAATTGTAGAAGAGTCTGTTTTCTTGAAGTTTTTTTAGAATTTGTGTGAACATTTGATAACCTCTTAGACAGGCGAAATATGTCATTAACATAAATGACAATAAAACTTAATTTCTTATAAAATTTAATTCGTTCTTTCTCAATGTACAAATTTTAAAAGTTCAAATTTCAACACTGAGGAAGGGCGTCTGTGGGCCGAAACATGTTTAAAATGCAATGTTTTCAAAACATAGTTCAAATGGTTAAAAATTGCTTATCTATTTTATTGTACTATTGTATCATTACGTAGGTAGGTAAATTCATTTCAAGAAACATACATACAAAATGATATTAGGATGAAAATATCTGAGTTTTCCTATTTATTGTACAATAGCGACATTTCCTTTTTTAGATGTCTAGGTCTCATTATCTCAGGTCCGACATTGGTCTCTCCGGACTCGCATTGTTTCTCGCCATCTTCTAGTATCTTTGCTGCTGCTAATTGGCTGGGATGCTGGGACGTCGTCTCGGGCGGACCGCCGCGCGCCGCTCATACGCCAACGGACATGCGCGGACATATCTCGGCTTTGATCGGCCGACATCTTCACATTGCAAGGGAAATGATTGAGAAAAGTCATGACATTTCAGTGAATTTCATTTAAAGAGTTCTGCAGGCTATTATTACCTTGGACTTATTCACATTCATCATCAAAGCTAAGATGGCAGTGCACAATGGTGTTCTTGTGCCGACCCTTATGTATGGAAGTCAAGCATGGAACTGGCAAAAGAAGGATGAAAGTAGAATAAATGCAGTAGAAATGAGATCTCTAAGACGAATGTGTGGCAAATCTGTATATGATAGAGTGACAAATGCAAGTATAAGAAGTGAGTGTGGTGCGAATGAAAGTGTTGTGACCAAAATAAGGAAAGGGTCATTAAGATGGTTTGGACACATGGAAAGAATGAGTGAAGACAGAATGGTAAAAACGGTATATGTAAACGGCGTGAACGGAGCTAGAAATAGAGGAAGGCCGAGGAAATCGTGGCACGATCAAATCAATCAAATATTGAATGTCGATCACGTGAGGAGTCGGAGAAATCGACGTGCGTGCATGACAAGATGTATGAATGTAGAGGAAACGACAGAATTCCATTCTTTCTGCCTACCCCTCCGGGGAGACGGCGTTAGTTAGTTAGTTGGTTCGCAGACTATTATCACACGTATTTATTGTTTCTTGAACAATGACGTAAAACTCCATATTAAATAATTAATACAAATGAAAACGTCAGTTTTCTAGAAGTTTTATTATATTAAATGGGAATGACATGTTTCGCCCTTCTAAGGCATTATCAAATGTGACATTTGTAGTAATGCCTTAGAAGGGCGAAACATGTCATTCCCATTTAATATACTAAAACTTCTAGAAAACTGTCGTTTTCATTCGTATTAATTATAATCACACGTATTTGAATAAATAAGATGTCTTAGACGAACGTGTTGAAAATCTGTGAAAATATAAGATGTGAATGCAGTGCGAATGAAAGTGTTATGAAAAAAATAATAAAACGATCATTAAGATGATTTGGACACATGGAAAGAATGAATGAAGAAAGAAGGGCTAAAAAGTATAACGGAACAAGAAATAGAGGAAGTCCGGGGAAAACGTGCCACGATCAAATATATATCAAATATTGAATGTCAGACACATTTGGACTCCTCGGAGAAGTCGACGTGTGTGCAAGACAGAACCACCGGCCTCTGCTAATGCCGGTCTGATGAACATCTTCTTCTTCTTATTCTTAGTGTAGGTCTAGTGGCCTGTTTCTTAAGAGGAATTGGCCTCCTGCGAAGTCGACTCCCAGCTGTCGATCCATCTCTTTGGTGGTCTGCCCGGGGCTCGTCTACCATGGGGCTGGCTGTGCAACACAATGAAGGGGAGTCTGGATGGATCCATTCTCCTCACGTGTGCATACCAGTATCTTCTCCTTTGCCTTCACCACCTAACGACATCCTCGACTTCGCATATCTCCCTTATCCGTGTATTCCTTATCCTCTCTTGCAGTGTCTTGCCAGATACTCGTATATATCTGAGCGTCTTCATTTTTGACAATCTGAGCGCGTTTTTGTGATTGCAAAGAGAGTACTACACGATCTGGTCTAATCGATATTTTATTGATTAAAAACTTTCGTTTATAATATATTAGATGGGAGTGACATGTGTCGCCTTGCTAGGGCATTATAAAAGGTGCTCTGCGTTCTTCATCGGATCGTGTTTCCAACAAGAGAATGGACTAAACATTCCAGAGAAGGGCTGCAAACGCTAATTGGCTGTGTGTTTGCTCGTTAAAATATTCCATTCGGGCATAAAGTCTCTGACTTCATTGCATATTTGCGTGGATATGCAATACGAAAATAAAGGATGGCTTATCTCGAGACTTTTTACTGTTATTGTGTGTGCACTCTTGATAATATTCTGAGATAAAGGCGTTTGGTTTGTCGTCAAACAGTCGTCTGAGATGGCAAATATTGCAAAGTTATATTGTATTAACGACCTTCGTGGCCGAGTGGTAAGTGCATTGACTGCCACCCCGAAGGTTCCGGGTTCGATTCCCGGCGAGGGCAGTGTTATTGTCCCACTGTCTTTGGTCTGATGTAGAATTCACGTGACAATTAAATGGCGATTGATTAGCTACCTATCACATGTCACGAGAATCAGTATGATAGCTATAATACCCTTTACATCGATTTGGCTCATACTGTCATGATGTAAAGAGCGATTGATGAAATATTCGAATACAGAAACATTCCATTAACTTCTCATTTCTTTCTTGAACAATGATGTAAAACTATACATACTTCTAATACTTCATCATTCATGGTGACAAAGAGGTATTTTTTTGCAAGTAACAGGTCGTTTGAACCCAATTACTATATACAATTTGCTTTTTAGCTATCGCCATTATAATTATTGTCACGTGAATTCTACTCCAGACCAAAGACAGCGAGAAAATCGCGCTGCCATCGCTGGGAATCGAACCGGGACCTTCGTTGCCGCAGTCATAGCTCTTGCCTACCTACCACGAAGGTCGTCTAAACGTTTTTAATCTGGTATACAAGCTTAACTATATTTTATAATATAGTGTAGTAAAAAAATGTTTTAAACTTTTAAATTAAAAAAACTTTGTTTATGTATCACAATTTATTAATTTTTTTGCGACAGCTGTTTCGTCAACCTATGTTGACATCATCAGGTGTTACAATAATTTATCAACTGTTGAATCTAACATTTTATAATGTTGAAGTATCATAGTGTTTCGGTCAAAACAATGGACAATTTAAAAAAAAATTGGTTATTTGAAATTTCACGGTAGAAGTTCGTTTTAAATAACGAAAATATATATAAATATATTTTTAAATGTATATACATAAATATATTTCGTTAAAATCCACTAATGTATTTGTCTTCGACCGGTTTCGGCAGCTCGGTCCAAAATAAAACACATTTGTGGACTTTAACAAAATATACATATTTTTTTTTTTAATTTTCATTATTTGTAGTGTATTAAAGATAGAAAAAACGTCAGTTTCTGGAAATTTTATATTATTTAATGCGAGGGGGTGTTCTTCCTTACTTGGGCATGATTCAATGTGATTTATAGTTGAAACTGTCTTTTTAATTTATATAAGTTTTACTTAATGGAGAAGACCAAGGAAAAATATGATCAAATCAATCAAATATTTAATGTCACCCAAGTAAGGAGATGAAGAAAATGACGTGCGGGCATGACACGATATGTGATTGTTGAGGAAGCGAGAGAAGTATTATATGTCAGGAAAGAATTGTGTGGTGGTCCATTCTATCTGCCAGCGACGGCATGATCATTTTTAAATATGGTAGGTACTTGATTATGTATCATACTATCATGTAACCACAATATTTGATTATTTACTATAATGTAACTTGAGAATAACAGTACATAAAGGCACGCAGGACTTTGAAGCACATGGCAGAGACGACACAGCAGAGAGGAGGAGGATAAGAAGGGTACCACCATCGGGAGATGGTGACAACTTCACTGTTAACCTCTTCCCCTGCTCTGGATGCCTCAGAGTGTGTGGGTCCACGATTGGCCTCTTTAGCCACATGCGGACCCACGACCGTGAAGGACAGTCTTCCTTAGATAAGAGGGACAGCCGATGATGGTGATAATGTAACAATTTTTTTTCTTCAATTTTTTTATACTTAACTAACTAACTAACTAACCATCACGCCGTCTCCCCGAAGGGGTAGGCAGAAAGAATGGACTGCCACACCTTTCTTTCCTGACATATTTCTCTCGCTTCCTCAACATTCATACATCGTGTCATGCACGCGCGTCGATTTCTCTGACTCCTCACATGGCCGACATTCAATATTTGATTTATTTGATCGTGCCACGTTTTCCTCGGTCTTCCTCTATTTCTGGTTCCATTTACATCATTAACATATAATTTTTTTACCATTCTTTCTTCATTCATTCTTTCCATATGTCCAAACCATCTTAATGATCCTTTCATTATTTTGTTCATGACACCATCATTCGCACCGCATTCACTTCTTATATTTTCATTCGACACTCTATCATACACAGAATATCCACACATACGTCTAAGAGATCTCATTTCTACTGCATTTATTCTACTTTCATCCTTCCTTTGCCAGTTCCATGCTTCGCTTCCATACATAAGGTCGGTAGAAGAACACCATTGTGCACTGCCATTCTAGCTTTTTTGGATAGGTTTTTGTTTGCGATGACAACTTTAAGTGCACCATTCACTTTGTTACCTGCCCCAACCCTTCTTTCAATATCCCTCTCCACTCTCCCATTTCTTGTAAACATACTACCTAAATACACAAACTCAACTACTTGCTCCAAGTTTTCACCATTCACGCTAATGTTGCAGACTGTCGTGGTTTCTTCCTTTTCAAAAATCATTACCTTGGACTTATTAACATTCATCATCAGATCATTTCGCATGCATACCTCATACATACAATTCACCAGGATTTGTAGTTCATGCTCGTTGTCAGCAAGTAGGACAGCGTCATCCGCATACAAGAGACAGCTTACTGACACTCCGCTCATTTTGGCACCTACATCCAACCCTTTCAGCTCTCTCATACAATTGTCCATATACAGATTAAATAACCACGGGGACATTACGCAACCTTGTTTGACACCTTTATTGATATCAAACCAGGCTGTAAGATCTCCATTTACTCTGACACTAGCAGTGCTTTCCGTGTATAGCGACTTAATGGCCGTGATCAGTTTTGTACTTATTCCATATTCAGACAATATTTTCCACAACTTTTCTCTATTAACGTAATCATATGCTTTTTGTAAGTCGACAAATGCACAGAAAAGTTTGCGATACTTTTATACTTTAATGGCTTAATTCTAATAAGGCTAAATACACATTAAGATCTGCTTCGTTATTACCTCGTTTCAGATAAGTGCGAGTTTCTCAACGCTAAAGTGCGGGCCACACTGATAAACAAACCGCATAAACACGTGAAATCCATAGGGATTCGTGTTTATTCAAACAGTTATCTATCTCATTCTACGCCGGGTAAAATAATGCGAGGAAGAGAGATAAACGTACCATGTGCAACAAACAAACATGCACAACCAAACATGGTACGTTTATCTCTCTTCCTCGCATTATTTTACCCGGCGTAGAATGAAATAGAAGTCCTATACAACCGATGTTTATCCACAGTGTGGCCCGCCTTTTAGTGGCCTAAATCTTACTGGTTTTTCACCTACAACATATTACGAAATAATTTTAAAACATCTGTAACTTCAATAGTTTATAATATTTAATAAGCGCTCGGTCGCCACCAGGTTCTCAAGGATTAACATTAAAAATTGTCAATTAATACGAATGAAAACGTCTGTTTTCTATAAGTTTTATTATATTTTATGGGAACGGCATGTTTCGCCAGTCTTTTATACATTGTCAAATGTGAAAAATGTCATTCACACAAAATATAATAAAACTTCTAGAAAACATACGTTTTTTTTCGTATTCATGATTTAATATGAAGTTTTACATCATTGTTCAAGAAACAAAAAAAAAATTTTTTTGTCGCTGCTTCAATCTTAAAACATCTGTAACTTCAATAGTTTATATTATAATATCTTATAAACGCTCAGTCGCCAACGAGTTCATAAGGATTAACTAAAAATTGTTAATTGATACGAATGAAAACATTAACATCGGAAGTTTTATTATATTTTATGTAAAGACATGTTTAGCCTGTCTTTTATACATTATTAAATGTATAAAAGCATTTGATAATGCCTTAGACAGGTGAAAAATGAAGTTCACACAAAATATAATAAAACTTCTAGAAAACATACGTTTTCATTTGTATTCATTATTAAATATGAAGTTTTACACCATAAAAAGTTTTATTATGTATTTGGTACACAGCCAATTTATTTTTATACTTTAGGGTCTACCAGTTTCGCTCCATGCGAGCTTCCTCACTGCTTTATCCATAGCTTCCTCAGGGCGTATGTATAAAGCCAAGAGGAAGCTCGCATAGAGCGAAAGCGGTAGGCCCTCATTCTCAAAAATAAAGTGGTTGTATACCAAATACATAATAAACTTCTAAATTATAACAACAGTATGTGTAAAGCCCTGAAGAAGCTCGCATAGAGCGAAACCGGTAGGCCCACGTACCAAGTACAACAAGTGTTTAATTTATCGATAAAAAAACTGTTTAATTAATTTTAAATATGTTCAACCACCAAGTAAAAGCTTCTTATCAAAGTTTTACATCATTGTTAAAGAAATAAAAAATGTATTTTTTTTGTGAAGAAAGAATCTTCTATATGTTTTTAACTTTGTGGTGACATATTCAATAAGTATAAATAAGCACAAATAACTTAGTTAACACCACTTTATTATGAGTATATTTATTTGTCTACATGTTTCGAAAGCAATGCTTTCATCTTCAGGAATAACAGTATACTGTTGTTCCTGAAGATGAAAGCATTGCTTTCGAAACACGTAGACAAATAAATATACTCATAATAAAGTGGTGTTAACTAAGTTATTTGTGCTTATTTATACTTAAAAATGTATGTTTTGTCACTGCTTCAATCCTATGAATGAAACTGCAACAAAGTTTTGCAACTTGTCCTCCATTGTGCTCGGTCTTCTGCAGCCCTATTCAGCTCAATATATGAGACTCTCGGGGGCGATTTGTCCCCTCAACCACCCCATTGAGCTCGCCTCTCTGAGATTGTTTTATAAAGTTGCCTCAATTATTCAATTCTACTCAGAACCTCGTCATTCATGATGTGGTTTCTTCATATAATTTATTTCGTACATATTTTCATAATAATAAAACGAACAGTCCAAGTTACAAAGATATTTTTAAAATACTGCATTCAGTTTGGCTCTTTTCATTAGGCCGTATCTTTAGTGTCCGTCCTAGGCGGAAAGCGACATAAAGATACACGAAGTATCCATTATTCTTCGATAACGGGGCCCTAACTGCACAACGGTCTGTTCGTGTTACTTTTGAAATTATTTCTAAATTTTAAATAGCACTGCACGCTTGGAAATCGTTCTCGCCTACATTCCACGTGCTTGTTTGCGCACGTGTGTAATAAATAACGCAATGAAAATGGGAAATTGAAAATAAAATGAATACTTTTACAGTCAGCCGAAAACATTAGAAATCAATTGAATAAAAAACGTTATCTGAATTTTGATCAATCGTTTTGTCGAGTTAAAAACGACATAACACGATAAACTTAATGCGTTAACATTGAAATTCAATAATCACGATTTTAAATAATATTGTTTGCGATAACCAGAAATCTCTTGATGGAAGTTCATTTTAATTAAATAAAACGGTATTTTTATGAATTGGAACACTGTTTTTTCCACTTTTTAGTTTATTTATCTCGACATGTTTCATCAGGAGAACGATATGAACAGTTATATCGTTGTAATATTATATCGTAATATAGTTTATATCGTTCTCCCGATGATGAAGGTGTAAGCCTTAGAAACATGTCGAGAAAAATGAACTCAAAAGTGAGGGGAAAAAAACAGTGATTGATTCATAAAAATTCGTCATTATGGAATTCCACAGTGTTAACGCCTTAACTTTATCTAAAATTAAAACGATATTATTTTATAACTACTTGTGTCACCAGTCTTTTAGTATTTGATTATTTGGTCATGCCGTGCTTTCCCTGGTCTTCCACGGCTTCTCTTTCCACCCACACTGCTTGTATATATATTATTTAACCCATTCTTTTCTCACCCATTCGTTCATATGTCCAAACCATCAACTAGAAAAATCAAGCATAGAGTAATATATTTTAAGTAAATTTATATCTTATTGTCTGCCTACCCATTTGGGAAAACGGTATAATGATTAGTAACACAGTATTGGTCTTTTACTATCAAGTTTTATCTTCGTATCGATGGACTCATAATATTGAACCTAGGAATTAAATAATATATACAATAGTTGTTGACATAACATTTTATAACATAACATAGAAGGTATGTAAATCGATTGAAGATATAGTGTATTGACTTTGAACTGACTTTAAACAGCAAATCTAGTTCTTCATCTTCTTTCCTAGCCATTTTCCATTATTTGGGGTCTTCTCTCTTGATTGATATTTGTCTGGCTTCTAGGTCTTGGGTCTATTCACTTTTAATTTGCAGAAAACAGAAATATCTAGTAAAAAACTAAATAAATAACCATCACGCCGTCTCGCCGAAGGGGTAGGCTGAAATAATGGACCATCACACTGTTCTTTCCTGACATACTTCTTTTGATTCCTTGATAGATCATATCATGCACCCACGTCGATTTCTCCGACTCCTCACGTGGCCGACATTTAATATTTGACTGATTTGATCGTGGCACGTTTTTCTCGGTCTTTCTTTTTTTTTATTTCCGTTTACGGAATCGAATATTTTACCAAATTATCGCGGTGAAAATGTATCCTGATTTATGTACAAAAAACTTAAAATCATTAATTTGCTAGAGATTATTAATTAATTTTTGTTAGTTCAGCTAATGTACAAGAGAAACAACTAACACACAATATATCAGATTAGACACTTCAATTTTAATAGATTTATAAGGATTAATTGTATCTCAATAGAGACGAAGATGTAAATTGTTTTTTTGGAAACAGAATATGGTAGTCGAGGCGTTTACAGGACTTATGACCTGTCATTGGTTGAGTTAAGCGATCACTTTATGTTAACAACATTCCCCATTCCGCCCTTCTTACAACCATCACGTCTGCCAAATTTTTGGAACTTGTATATATGCTACTATGCTAAAACACTTTTTTTTAGGTCAATCTACACTAGCGCCATCTATTAAGATTATTTGTAAGCATTAAGCAGAAAACCTTTATTAATGCAATTACAATTAATCCTTAAAAATGATTAACCCGCAATGGGTAAAATCCAGTACGTGTCTACAAGTATTTGTATACATACAAAAAACAAACTTCAATAAGATATATACCGAGTTCATAATACTGGCGGTACAATTGTTATGCACCACTCTTCAGGGTAATCAACTGTTTTGTAAAATAAGTCATTAGCATAAGATAAAAAAATATACAGAAATCAATAAAATTTGAGTAGCAAATGCAATGAGGATATTCGTTGGATAAGATACAATTCCATGTTGAGGGGTTACATCATATCGAATAGCTGGATTACTGGAGTGCTATTTCTAGACAATTTATAATATATGAAGTCTCCATGACAAATAGAAACTGTAGTGTAGGATTGGTTTTAGATCGCCTTCCCACCACATTTCAGAGTACTGAGGAGAGTCAGAAATATAATATACAACGCAATTTGCACTGCGAATTTTAGTTGTAGGAAAACGCATAAATCAAAGGACATTGATATTTAAGCTTAGATTTGCATGGAGTAAATCGCTTACGTTTTTTAAATATTAGTAATAATACTTCCATAAGGAAACTTCTCGTTCAACGAAATAATAAATATTCTCGTTTATATTTTGCTAAACATTTTAATGAAGGGTATCAGGTTGGAGTAATGAGGATGCGTTAATTATAACGTTCATTTAGAACAACGATACATCTGAATTTAAATGGGTAAATAACTGTCATTTGACTCTTAAGTGGTATATTAATACAGAATGCTTTTTAATTTTGTTTAAAAAATTTACTAGAAAATGAATAAAAATCCTAACTATTATTGATTGTATTTATCGCTTTTAAAATAATGATGATAAAACTCCATCTTAAATAATAAAAACATCTGTTTTCTTGGTGTTTTTTTTTTACATTTGATATTGCCTTGGCAAGGTGAAACATGTAATTAAAAAAAAACATTATAAAACTTCTATTATATAATAGAAAACAGACGTCCATATTTGTATTAGTTATAAAGTTGATTTATACATTTGTTTTTCTATATATTTGACATATTAATACAATTCTATTATGTGGGAACGACAAAAATATTATTTGATAATGCCTTAGAAAAGTGTTTTTTTGGCACTGAACACTAACTTGTGTCCAAACCATCTTAGTGATTCTTTGATAAATTTTCTGAACGTTTTCTTTCGCTTTTATTCTCTTCTTATATCGAAGTTAAAAATTACATTAAACAAATAAATATATGATATCTATTGCATTTATTATATTCGATCGTTTTTTTCCAGTTTCATGCTTCATTTTAGAACATAAGGATCAATATAAGAACGCCATTTTGTAGACTTCGTTTTGTGTTTTATTTCAGTTATTCGATACATTTCCAGACTGAAGAAATACTGTGTTTTTATTTTGAGATTTTTTTTAGTAAGGTTCTAATAAAAAACATGGGGTTCATTATGTTTATATATCGTCGGTTCAAAGGTAAAACTCATTAAGTGTCATTTAATTTTTTTTTCAATTTCTGTATCAGACTTGTGAATTCTACGTCAGAAAATAATCACCAAGTGTTTTTATCAAAGAATAACTGTTATTCTTTAATAAATACACTTGGTGATTTTTCTGACGTACAATTCACAAGTCTGATACAGAAATTGCAAAAAAATAAAAAAAATAAAAATGTCATTAAATGAGTTTTACCTTTGAACCGACGATATGTCAACTACATTTGTTTTTTAATCTGTCCCATCACGTCTGTCTGAAATAATATATATTTAATCCTATACAACGGCCTTTGAGCATAACTTCATCAAGGGCAAAATGAAAGAAAGCATAAAGCCACCTACCTGAAACAAATATGATCGTATGTACATGTTTTGGTACGAGTTATTTTTATAATTTAAAAATCGAATCGGTGCCAATATCAGCATCTGCCACTTTGTAAAAATGTGTTGATTATCTATTAAATTGTCCCGCGGATGCGGGTTCTGGATAAATATAGTTCGAGAAAAGTGAGTAATTTGACAGCCTTCGGCGTGATTTAACAAGGAGTCTCCAGAGCCAATCTGGGGTTTAAATGTAAAGTGGGATAAGTCAGGACTAATACGAAATATAATGCGTTTTAGTAAGTACATTTTTATTGTGACATACATTACTTATTTAAAAGGTGCAATTAGAACTGCCTTAAAAAATGATTAAAATAAAGTTTCTCTGTAAAAAGCTGATAATAAAAATTAACGTTTTCTTGATTAGTGTACTTATGAAATACTTTGTTATGTATGTATTGAAAATAAAACCCCTGACGTTTTCCGAATGACGTGTGCTGTAAGTTACTCTGTATCACTACAAAGATAATATAAAATTACCAAAAAAGTTATTTAATTTTTATTTATTAAAAGGTAAGTGTGTGTGGAAAGCAATGAAATGACTGTATAAAAGGAATGAAATATTATATTTTTTGAAAAAATATATTTTAAGGTAACAAGTTTCACCATAAAGAGATATTTGATAATATTATGCCGATAGAGTAAAAATACCACAGTCGGATAATAATACGCCATAAAGAAATATTTGATAATATTATGCCAGTAGGGCTTTTTATCAACAATAATAATATTAAATATAAAATCAACTGTGATTTGCCAAATAAGCACACTTGTAGTTTTCAACTAATGAAAATCGTTATTTGGTAATATTTTGTTTATTGATCATTTGTTAATTTGAAATTGACTGACTTGAGTCACTTTGCCTTCAGGCTGCAGATGTTATGTGCATCCGTGGGCGGATAAAGTCAGAATGTCGGACGTACAATGGATGCTTTCTTATTAAAGGCTGGAGCGGAGATCAGTAGCCCTCAGCGACGGCCCTCGAGCTGCAGCGCGCGGTGTAATTTTGTCAATTACCCGTCGTTTTGAATCTTAACTTTTCATGTTTTATTACCACTTAAAGTTAAACGAGTTCGAAAGTAACGCTACTGCGATTCACTTCCTCAAAAAACGACATTATTATTCATGTTAAACTCGAAATTTTGAAGCTCACTTTTAAAATTTTAATTATTTACGTAAAATAATCGAATGCTTCCTGAAATCGAATATATTTAATACACACAATTCATAATTCAATATTATTAAAAAAATATATATTGTATATTTAAAAAAAATATTTATTTAGTTATATTCTACTTAGGGTTATGGCTTCGAAATTACAATAAACTTCTATCATGAAATTTCAAATAACATAATAAGTTCTTCGTAATTCAGTTTAAAAAAAAGAATATATTTTTTTGTTTGATTTACTATTATTTATAATTTTACTAATAGAGATATCATAATAATGATAATACATGTACATTTGATAATGCCTTGGCCGAAAAATGTCATTCCCATAAAATATAACAAAACTTCTAGAAAGCTTACGTTTTCGTTTGTATTAATAATCCATGTATTAAAATATTTAATATTCTTAAATGTTTACCCCGGTTTTCAAACAAATAATTATATATTTATTATTTTATGGAATAATTATGTAAAACTCCATATTAAATAATTAAAATGAATGAAAACGTCTGTTTTCTAGAAGTTTTATTTTATTTTATGTGAATGACATGTTTCGCCTGTCTACGGCATTGTGAAATGGAATATTTAATAATGCCTTAGACAAGCGAAACATGTCATTTGCATAAAATATAATAAAACTTCTGAAAAATAAACGTTTTCATTCGTATTAAGTTTTTAATATTTACAAAAAAATATAATACGTGATAAGTATTTGTTTTTATAGCGTTAAAAAAAAATTAAGATTTGTTTTTTTGATACAGTATACCTGTATGTTTTAACTCTAGTCGAAATTGGTAAGCATAAAATTGTTCAACTATTTTATAACTATTATATGTTATACTGATATTAAAATCATAATGAGTTATCTATTCGTGGAAAAACAAAATTATATTTTATGTTTACGAATAAATACATAAATATTAATTCTTAAACGTAAAAAATTATAAAATAAATTAAACTATTTTGACAAATAATTTAACAATATTTAACATTATTTTAAATGCAAATAATCTTTAACTAATTAATGTTGTTAATTGAAATTTCTTGGTTCATTTTAGATATTGAAAACAAAAAAATAAATAAAAACAATTTCTTTATTATTATATATTTAGTGTGCTTCCACTTGTGTTTATGTACGACCGGTTTCAGCAGCTTGCTGCCATCTTTTCTTCTCTTTACCAGAATATGGCAGCAAGCCGAAACCGGTCAAACATAAACACAAGTGGAAGCACACTAAATACATAATTAATTAATTAAGAAATTTTAAATAATTTTTTTTTTGTTTTCATTATTGCAAATAATCTGTATTCAAATTTCTATCTATAATCTATATTCATATAACAAAGAGCTTTTTTTTAGTTTTGTTTTATAATATCCCAACGATTGCTAACCCCAGCTTTTTAATGATCGGTTTGTTTCTCGCAGACCTATTGTCTCGGGCGAATTGTATTGTGTGGCACAACAGGTCGGGATTATAATGCTGGGGTTCTGCAATCATTATTATATTTCATCGAATTAATGCGAATATATAATAAGCATATGGCGAGGTTTTACGATCTAATATTATAATCACTGCGCATTCAATCAGCATTACAATACTTATTGACTGTTCAGAAATGGAGATTCTCATCGTAATTGAGCACAGGGAAAGAGTGTGACACACTTTGATTTAAAAATCGAATGAATCAGTACTTGTTTTAAATTAAACAAATGCATGCTCAGGTTTTAAAGTAGGATTTCTTGTACTTGGATATTCGTCACCTGAGAGTAAGAAGGTTCCAACTGTCAAAAGTAAAAAGCTAAGAAAAATGAAGTCAAAGTTTTGTTGGTTTCGAGTGTGTATCTTGGAATAAAAGGGTTCCATCTGAAGCAGATGAAGCTCTTTTACCGAGAAGCGTGTAAATTTTCTGGCGACAGTTGGAATAATAAAGTTGAAAGTGAAAATGAATCCTTCTTCAGTGAATCGTGTGTTTTGAATGATCAGATGGAACTTGATTCTTATCGTAACATCAAAATGACGATAATATTACATGTTTTTTTTTTAATTGTACGTATAGATACGTTTAGTAAGAACCCTTTTCACGAAAAAAAAACCAAATGTGAAATTTTGTTAGTTGGAACCCTCTTACTTTCAGGTGACGTATTGTCTTTTCGGGAGTACCAGCCCGAAGGCTATTGCTCTCCCACATGTTGGAAATTTCTTTCTTGGAGATGAAGTTGGATATTGTTGGATGGTGAGGGGAGGGTTACTTGGAGGAAGTACTAGGTTGTGTCCGACATTTGGACCTGACTACCCGGGTAGGGAGGAATGTGGAGCGGTTGGGGATGACCTTGGAAAGGGGCCGAAACCTTGGGGATAGAGCGAGGGACGGTGACAGGGAGAGTCCCAGGCCTTGGGTGGGGGACGGTTGGTACTCGATATCGAACCAAGTGGGACAAGAGTGGCCTTAGTACTCGTATTATTCTTCTGTACCGGCGTATGTAGTTGAACTCCTCCTAAACGGCTGGACCAATTTTGATGAATTTTTTTGTGTGTGTTTGAGTGGGTCCCTGGATGGTTTCGATTCTCAAATGGGCCTAGTCGGTGGCGCTATGTTCTGGTTTTAGGGAAAAAATCGTATGGGAAGCACAACGTCTGTCGAATCCGCTAGTATATTATAAAGTTGCGGTTTCAAAGATCTTTTTCTTTCATGACTGAAACTCTGACAAGAATGATGAAGGGTATTATTTAAATGAAAATGTTTTATATAAATTACATGTACATTGTTCTATGTATGGTTATGTAAAATACCTGTATATATGGTTTGGACACATGGAAAGGAAGAATGAAGAAAAAATGTTAAAAAAGTACATGTTAACGAGGTATACGGAACTAGAAACAGAGGAAGATCAAGGAAAAGTGGCACGATCAAATAAATCTAGTATTGAATGATGGCCACGCGAGGAGTCGGAGAAATCGACGTGTTGAGGAAGCGAGAGATGTACGTCAGGAAAAAAACAGTGTGGCGGTCCATTAGTTAGTTTTTAGTTATATTCAATATCTATAAAGATGTCAAACAATGTTGCGTAATGTCTCTGTGGTTGTTCAATCTATTTATTTATTAATCATCTTATACTTAAATGTAAACTAAAATACAATATCGATATGAAACTAGGAGATAACATACGAGTATCTCAGAAGGATCTCAAATATCTATATATAGATAAGTGTATGAAATAGCTGGAAGAGTTGGATGCAGGTACCATATTTCACTTCCATACGTAAGTGCCGGTACAAGAACACCTTTGTGCATTACCATCTTAGCTTTACTGCCCGATTCTGAGTGCATGCATTTAATATTCTTCCCTAATATTTGACCACGACCCTCGTCATTTAATTTTTTGTCCCTATTCTACCTCTCTGGTGTCAAATTGCGTAATAGGGTTTGTCGTAGGGCCGCACAATAGTTCTTGAACTATGTTTTGTGTGTGATATGGCCAATTGTCGCCGCGACACGGGACATTAAATTTCACACGGCTCTATAACTAAATTGATGGCACGGTGTCACCCTGTTTGTATGGGACACTTCTGGATCAGCTTGCTTCTCGCTTCGCTCAATTGCTTTCTATTCTAGTTATTTTGTATTCTTATTCTCAAAACAAATGCGTTTATTGTTCTCTAAAAATCATACATTTGCTTATATTCAATGTTCCCTCTAATTTTCCGGAGGTTATGTGCGCAAAAGACATTGGCTGTGCAACTTTAAAAGGAAAAAAAATGTGCGCTATAAAACGTTATTTAGACTTCTTCTTCTTCTGATTGCAGATCTTGCGATCTGTTTATGCAGGATATCAACTTTCTTCTTGTGATGAAGACGACCAGCCTTCTCTCCATCTCTTTGGTGGTCGTCTTGGTGGTTAACGGCCCTCTGGAGTCTCGTGCATCACGATATTAGGAATTCTCTCGATGTAGTTAACATGATTAACATGGTTAGAATATTTGTTTAATTTTAGATTTCTCTTCTAGATATTATACATTTCGATCCATTCAAATAAAATAAAATAAAACACTGTATTTGCTAACTACCTGTGGAGATTTTGTCTAAGCATACGTTCCTTCAAAATAAATACAGGAATTTACGTATCCTATATTTTATATACTAATACTTTAAGAAATTACTCTATATCTGCCTAACTAACTAAACATGTCATTTTTGTAAAAGCTCTTTTTGAATTCATATAGATTTTAATATTTATTTATATTAGTATTCGTCTCCTATTCGCTCGCCCCACATGTACATCATCCGGTCACATATTGGACTGGTAAATTACCATCACTTTGTTTCTTTACTGTTGTTTTTTTTCCGTAATTTCTAATTTCTATCATGTTATGTTCTTATCAATCCTATGCATGTAAATTCTAATTTATATTATGTTATGTTCTTTTCTATCTCATGTAATTTCTAATTTCTCTTATGTTATCCTTATTCTCGTTTTTGTGTTTTGCCGTTATATGTTAGTTGTCTGTCTATTTGCCCAAACTTTTATATTACCTTTGTAAATAAACATGTCATTTTTGTAAAAGCCCTTGCGGTGTTTATGTCAAAAATAAATAAATAAATAAATATTTGATGATCGAGTAATCTTGAATTATTGCGTAAACTGTATTTATGTCCGATTACTTATTTATACGAGTATTCCTAAACATAAAATGTTCCCATGCTTTCAAAACATCCTGACATTCTTCTGTTTCCGGTAAATTGCGCGGAAATAAAATGAATTTTCCGTGAAAGGGGATGTTTCCAAAAATATCTCTTTGTTTCAAATGTCAGATAACTTTTAAATCATTATTATAGGTCCGTTATACCATAATGCCACAAGACAAATGAAGCATTTAATTATTACAACAAATTCTCACCTTACTCTTGGAAATGTGTTGAAAAAATTATAAATTGTTTTTTTTTTTTACATAATCCTTATTAGTTTTTACACGTTCAAATGATTTGAATATTTTTGTTCATAAATTACGATGAATGAAATATGACATTAGAAAAAAAGAAAGAAGAAAGGTATCCTTGTTTTTGGTATTTAAGCTTGCTATCAAAGGTTAAAGATTTAATGCGATTAATAGGATCCCTTAGGTGAATGTGTGATAAATCTTTATATTAAATAGTACAGATATATAAAGTGATTACAGTGCGATCGAAAGCGTTATAATCAAAATAATGAAATAACCGTTAGGATGGTTTGGACGGATCACCTTGAGTGTATGAAGGTAGTATAAGTTAGTATTGTGAATTGAACACAAAATCGAATCATGGCTTGATAAAATCAAATCAATTTTTAATATAACGCAAATATAAGAAATCAAAGTTCGTGCATGACACGATGTGTGAATCATCAAATGTTGAGGAGAGGAAATATATGTAAGGATAGAACAGTGTGGCATCATTTCTGCTTACGGCTTCGGATGAATGTGAGATATGTTAGTTAGTCAGGTAAGTATATTTCTGTACCCGAGAGCCTTAATGTCTAAGTGTTATTTTGGCCGTTTTGTGAGGGCTGTACATTACAAAGGTGCCAAGTATCAAAAGTGTAAAAAATGAGTTTTGGATCCCAATTGGTGTTAAACATAATGACCAATAACTGTGCAAAGGTGCAAAGTGATTGATTGATATAGTGTAGGTCAAACGTCACCTTAAAGATGCCGCCCGTGGTAGAAGCCTTCAATTGTATAAGTTTATCTTATCATCGACAGTATACAGTATAGGAGCTGAACCTCTGTAAGCCAGAAGATCCATCCAACACACAGTATATAGTTTAGTAAGAAGTAGCCATTTGGACAGAAAACTGTCATTACAATAAGAAAATCTGATATGACCATCATAATTCTTATTGGTTAAAATTCATTTAAGACATTATGGCCTCATATCCATTTGTATTAAATCTTTTCTTTTTGTTTACTGCTAGATTTTTGCGTCGGTTCAATCCTGTTGAAAACACCATTCCTGAATACGTTTCTTTTAAAAGTGAATCGATAATGAAACCGCTTCATCCATTACAAAGGGCATTCTTTCAAGTTCTTCCGCATAATTTAATATAATGTATTTATTTTATTTCGAGGGGTAACCAATTTTTCTCCTATTCAAAACAAACTCCCCTGCCTTTGGCAATAAATAACAAATTTGTGGTTTTGTTGTGTGGAGTTTCGAGATTTTTTTCTTAGGGCGTTGTTATTATAGGGCCCTCGAATCTTTGGATGCATAAATCTCCAGAGGGGCGCCGGGACTGTAGTGTGTGCTCACATGCATATGTATACAGTAGTGAGCAAATTAATATGAACACAACAAGATTTTCATTACATTTAGTATGAAATGTGATCACCTCTGGCTTCTTTAACTTGTTTTATACATATTGACACAGACTTTATTAGGTTAACTTATTGAAAGTTAAGGTATTAACACTGTGGAATTCCATAGTAATATACTTTGCAAATTAAAATTTTTTGTTTAATCCACTATTTAATAACGAATATAAAAAAACACGACATGTTTCGGAGGATACCTCCATCTTCACGCATTTAAAATTCGATACAATAATTCAAATTTAAAAATTAACCTGGGCTATTTGTTATAAGTAGGTTCTCACAATTATTTGTTAACAGTAAGAACTAATAAATAATATTAAATAATTATTTTATAAGGATTAATTGTATCTCAATAGAGTAGAAGATGTATATTGTTTTTCTGGGAACAGAATAATTATAATACACGATGATAATATTATATTAAAAAAATATACAAAAATTTATTAGTTTTTTATTAGTCTTTCTTTGTTTAGTTTTTGTCATATTTTTACACCTGAAGATGGAGGTATCCTCCGAAACATGTCGTTTTTTTTTTACAATATTTGTTATTAAATTGTGGATTAAACAAAGTTTTTTAATTACCAAAGTATTTTATTAGGTTAGCCCATTATTTTTATTTATTATTTCTTGAACAATGATTATTTATTATACGAGTATCTCGAACAATGATTTCTTGAAGAATGATTTGAGTATAGATTGTTCTTTCTTCTGGCCGCAAGAACCAACCTGTCTCTAATAATGCTGGTGGGAAGAGCAATCAGTCTGCTGAACAAGATTACCTCAGAGATAGACGTCTTTCATATAAGTGAAAGTACGTTCAGAAGAAAAATACTCTTAACTTAAGAGAGTATCTTGTCTTCTTAAAGTTGAACCATCTTTCATGCGTTCTTAATTCTTTACCGTTTCTCAAATAGATGCCTTAAACTGTAATTATGTTTGTAATATATTTTGAGTGAATAAATAAACTGATATAAATAAATAGGAATATTTTTCGGGGTGAAACCGTGTTCCCTCCACCAACGTTTCGGAGGCCCTTGCGGCCTCCATCATCAGGGTGTTAAATTTTTAATTGTTTCTCAATAGAGACGAAAAAACAAACTGGAAACTGAACATGGATGATCAAGGTGTTTACAGGACTTATGACCTGTCATTGGTTGGGTTAAGCGCACGCTTTATGTAATTTCAACATTCCCCATTCCACCATTGTTATTATGATCATGCAAGATACATTTTTGGAAGTTGTATATATACTCCAAATCCATACTTATCTTCACGTGTCAGTTCCAGTTAGCCATCTATGTAGATTTGATTGTACTAATTAATTGTTTAAGATTAATCTATACAATCCACCTACCAGCGGCATCTGTGAAGAATGATTATTTGGTGGAGGGAACACGGTTTCACCCCGAAAAATATTCCTATATATGTTAACCGTGGAAATTTACGTTCTTACTTGACGAGCCTCTATGGGAAGGATATCTTCAATTCTTTGGCGTATAAAATAGGAGTGTTACTCCAGGCGACTTCTAAACAGTGCGCTAGGAGGCGGTAGCCTCTTCGCATTGTGTTAATAAAGTAGTTTGCTAAATGCTAAATAATCATTCTTCACAGATGCCGCTGGTAGGTGGATTGTATAGATTGATCTTAAACAATTAATTAGTACAATCAAATCTACATAGATGGCTAACTGGAACTGACACGTGAAGATAAGTATGGATTTGGAGTATATATACAACTTCCAAAAATGTATCTTGCATGATCATAATAACAATGGTGGAATGGGGAATGTTGTAATTACATAAAGCGTGCGCTTAACCCAACCAATGACAGGTCATAAGTCCTGTAAACACCTTGATCATCCATGTTCAGTTTCCAGTTTGTTTCTTCGTCTCTATTGAGAAACAATTAAAAATTTAACACCCTGATGATGGAGGCCGCAAGGGCCTCCGAAACGTTGGTGGAGGGAACACGGTTTCACCCCGAAAAATATTCCTATATATGTTAACCGTGGAAATTTACGTTCTTACTTGATATAAATAAACTGATTAAATAATTAATACCAATGAAAACGCCTGTTTTCTAGAAGTTTTGACAAATGGCATTTGATAATGCCTTAGTTTCCCCGGAGGAGAAACAACAACAACAAACCATCACCCTGTTCCTCCGGAGGGTTAGGCAGAGAGAATGGACCGCCAAACTACTCGATCCTGACACAGGTCTCTAGATTCTTCGACATTCATACAGAGAGTCATATACGCACTTCGACACTTCCGACTTTTGAAATTTTATTAATTTGCCATGCCAAGTATTCCTCGGTCTGCAACGGCTCCGTACTCCATTCACTCCGTTAACGTATACTTTCTTAAACATTCTTCTTTCATCCATGCGTTCCGTGTATCCAAACCAACGCAGTGATCCTTTCATAATTTAGTTCATAATACTTTCTTCCGCTCTACATTCCTTCCTTATATGCATTTGAATTTCTGTCGTATATCGTTTTACCATACTTCTTTCTGTCATTCCCATAACATATAATAAAACTTCAGACAAAAACAGACGTTTTCATCAACCATTATTTTTATTTTATTTTTATTTTATTAGATTAAATAAGAAAAACTCATTGTTTCTTTGCTTGTGCAATTCGTTTTCTGCAACTTAAGCAGCTGTAAATCAGGACTGCCAAACTCATAAAGTAAAATTATGTGAAAGATTCCATTTGTTCACATTATTTTGCGCACTACTGTATATAAAATATATTAATACGTGCGCTCGTAATCCACTGTTAAGCGAGAAACTTGAGACGTTTTTTTGAAACTTATACGCATTCCGGTATGATTAATGATCATTTTTAACTTTCTGCCTGATTTGGTAGAAAACATTTTTTTTTAAATTTTGACCAACCCTTTTAAAAATACAATATAACACAGTTAGTTTAACATAATATTACGATTGAACCTTTTCATTGTTACGGTCTCGTATTGTCGTATTATAAATATGTCATAAATCCTCACAATTTTTTCTCAGATTTCATTATATTGTACTATTCTTCTTCTTCTTTCCGTGTCTTGTCAGATCTCCCCAACGTTGACCATCACCCTTGAGTAGGCCTCCCCGCCCTGGGCATCTCGGAACAGCTCCCCACGGTCCTCAGCCCCGTCCACTCTCGGATGTTCCTCAGCCTGGAAACTTGCCTTCTCCCAACACCTCGTCGACCCTCAATCTTACCCTCCAAGATCAGATGTAACAGTGCGTACTTTTCGCCTCTCAGAACATGGCCCAAGTAGGACACCTTACGGACTTTGATGTTGTTATTTGATGTTGTACTATTGAAGAAGGTAATTTTAAGTTGACAAAGTATACGTATTTAAGTGGAAGTAGTTAAAAAAAAATATCGTTTTATTTCATTATTATTTACGTATTTAATTAAATTTTATCATCTGCTTAACATTTAACCCCCAATGTGCGACTGGCTTCATTTGCAGTAAAAATGGATTCGAACTGCGGCTGCCTAGATTTACAGCCGAAACAGACAGTTATACATAATAATATTTTGTATAATTTAGTAGTAAGGAATTAAATTGAAAAGACTTTAATACAAGTCCGAGATAAAAAGTCATTAAATTGTAATGCCCAAATCCTGAATAATCAAATAAATTTATCCTACAGTCCCATCTTAAATATGTTTCCATTATCGCATAAGCACCCTGTTATTATTCCTAAGTTTACCCCCTCCCCTCCCTTTTCGGCAAATAATATTTAAGTTCTTTAATTATATATATACCCTTCTCTTTCTAATGTATACCCCCCCCCTCTCCCCACTCTACTATGTAACACTCTATATAATTTTAAATTTAGTTTGTGTATAGCCCTTAGGAAGCTCGCTACATAGTGAAACCAGTTGACTCAAAAAATAGGTTTATACCAAGGAAAAAAGTGTTTAATTAATTTTATTAAATTAAAAAGGTTTATAAGATCCATTCACATATTTCTTCTTCTTCTTCTCGGCGCTACATCTCGGTGTGGGACTTGGCCTCTTCCACAACAGTCTTCCACTGGCTTCTGCCCCTGACCATCTCTCTCCTACTCTAGATCTTTCCATTTTCTCTCAATCCTTTCTTTAATATCGAATTCTTTAGGATTGGGAAAAAAAGAAAGATCCATTCATATACGAGCTGCAAATGTAGTCAGCCGTAGTTCGATACCATTTTTTTTTACTGCAAATGAAGCCAACAATGGAAATGGTACTACTTTCAATTACAATTATAGATAAGATAGAAGTAGAGGATGACAATATTTTGCTACTTGTTAGATGTGGACTGGTTTCTTTATCTTCTGAGTATAATCTCTGAAACTTCAAGAACATCCTACACATTTCTTATTGCGGTAGCTACAACGGCCTTATCACTTGAAACAAGATAGTTGCGTTATCTACAATCTCTAACAAGCATATAAATGCACATATTATATGTGTGTGCCAGTTATGCAATAAATGAATATTTGATTTATTTAACGAAATTGAAAAGTTATGCAACTGATTTTATTTACAAACGAAATTCATAACTTTTTTGTGAACACTTCTGTGTCGTCTTATGTGGAAGATGATAATGATGATTTGTGTAGCGCCATTTTGTGAGAGATTCACTTCATGCGCGCTCTTCGTCCGGGAAGCTTCTCTTAAAAAGAAAGCTTCTGAACACTCCTTCTTCATCTTGATTGAGGATATTGTAGGGCAGCCTGTTCCACGCCGTCGGTCCCGCGATCATCGCGAACCCCAAAAAGATTGCTGGAGTGGCACCCAGGTGGTAGAAGACGAATTGGACGACCAAGGCTGCGATGGAAGGATGAAGTTGGGAGCGATGGGGCGAAATTGTTACGAGTGTCAGATTGGAGGTTCGAAGCGGAGGACAAGAGGAGTTGGAGGCGAAGAATACTGGAGGCTAAGGCTCGATATGGCTGTAGGGCCATCGAAGAGAAGAAGAAAGAAAAGGGAAAATATTGAAACTTTTTTTTTTTTACAAAAACCATCACTTTGAAGTTACTCTCATTCTATGTATTGATAAAATATGACATATTTTAAATAAACTTGAAGCATATTATCTACAATATATTCAAAGCATATAAATTTACCAGATAACGGTTAAGTTACTTGATCGATTCCAAATCAAACAAGCATTATTGATAAGACATTTAAAAGTTCTGTTAACATGTACACAAAACTCCAAAAAAACGTTCTAGTCGGCGTCGTATTATGTAATATCTATCATAAAGGTCCTTCACTCCACAATGGTCCATAAAGTAATGGAGTCAATGGGAAGGGTCCGTGTTGCAGGGGATGGAAAACGGATCCAGTATAATGGGAGACGAAGGCAGAGGGAGGGAAGACAGACCATTGTTGAAGTATTCCTTTGTTATCGTGGCGCCATCTAAATAAATGTTATGCAGGTATTTTTATCGCTCCGGTTCCTTACCGAAGTACTAAGATCTGTATTTCCACCGTTTTATGATAATAATCATATTTCAGACGATGGTGTCAGAAAATGGGGCATAAACCCTTTAATACTCGCTGCAAGTCGATGGCACCAAATATAATAATAATAATATGCAAACTTTTAATGCGTCATTTTCGTGATCACCTCAATTATTAAGACGTTTTTTTTTAATCCATCACATCTAAAAATGAACACTGCATCTGGTAATCGCGATCGATTAGAAAATATCATAATAAAAACAAATGTGAGGAGTCAGAGAAATCTGGGTGCGTGTTTGAATGTTGAGAAAAATGAAAAATATTTCAGGAAAGAACCGTATGGTTCAATTTTTCTGACAACAACTTTCAAAACTTAACAGATTTCAGGTCTAAACTGAAAACCCATCTTTTTCAAACCCACATTAAAATTCTAATTTTAAATAGTCCATTGCTTTGGCCGAAACACTATGATACTTTAAAATAAACGAAAAGGCTTTAATGTACGAGTACTATATACTAATGGGGAATAAGCTGGAATTTGGTTATTTATAACATTCAATTTACATTTCTTTGCTTTTAAAATTTCTAATTTCTCTAATGTTTTTTAATTGTTTGCTATATGCAAAAAAAATGTGTTTTTGGTTTCGAAATGATGGTCAAAATTCACACAATGATTCGCCATTTCCGAAAAGATGTTTCTGCTTTGTATGAAATTTTGTGTTCTTATAACCTCTTAAAAAATGAACGCAGATTGAAGTTAGTTTACTTATTGTTTTGGAATATTTACATAAATTCCATGACACAACTGGGAAATTATAAGAGTTTTGAAAGGTGTTGTAAGAACATACGGTTCTTTCCTGGTATATTTCTAGATTTCTCAACATTCATACACGCACCCAGATTTCTTTGACTCCTCACATGGCCAATATTTAACATATTTTATTTGTTCATGCCCCATTTTCGGACTTCTTTGCCTATTCCTCCTGTGAAACGGCATGATTGTTAGTAAGAGCACGCAACCACATTACGTACGTTTGTTTTATTTGGATGTACTAATGTTTACTGTAGACATTTAGAATCGGCGGTCCCACGATAATTATATTAATTTTTGAATAAACCTGACTTTTCTATTCACTATCCAACGACCAACAGTATGTCGCACGCAATCGGAATAAATATGGACATTATCTTCTTTTATTTATTTGCTCTTCTTATTTATATTCCCAGTAAGCTTGCCGAGATAACTGTAAACGTGTATTCCATAGATAAATATGTCCACATGTAAGATATCTCACAAACCGAACAATGAATTGACGAACATGACATCATGCTATACTTTAATCTATTTAAAAGTTTTGTGTAAATAAAAATACTTATTTATTTAATAATGAAATAAAACGATGTTTTTTAACTACTTCCACTTTTGTCTTTATTTAGACAGCGACCGGTTTCGCCAGGCTCGCTGTCTAAATAAAGACAAAAGTGGAAGTAGTTAAAAAACATCGTTTTATTTAATTATTATTTAAAATGAACTTCCATCAAGAGATTTCAGTAAAATCTTTGATTAACTTATTTATTTTGTTTTAACACTTTTTTATGCCACGTAAGGAGTCATAGAAATCAGAAGTCGGAGAAATCGACGTGCGTGCATGCGAATTATGTCAGGCAAGAAAAGACAACGACCTTCGTGCCAGTGGTTAAGAGCTCTGACTTCCATGCCGAAGTCCTGGGTTCGATTCCCGGCGATGGCAGTGTGATTGTCACACTGTCTGTGGTCTGGTGTAGAATTCACGTGACAATAAAATGGCGATAGTTTGGCTACCTATCACATGTCACGAGAATCAATAAGATAGCTAAAAAATAAAAATTGTATACAGTAATTGGGTCCTAACGACCTGTTGTGTACCTAAAAAAAAAGTGTGGTAGTCCATTCTTTCTGCCTACCCCTGCGGGGAAACGGCGTAATAGTTAGTTTGTTAGTTAGCCAAAGTTAGTTAGTTATAGAAAGTAGCAGCATAATACAAATATGATTGAAAAAGGCATTGAAACTATTAGCTAATATTTTAACTAACTAACTTACTAGTCATCACGCCGTTTCTCTGGAGGGGTAGTAGAAAGAATGGACCGACACACTGTTCTGTCCTGACATACTTCTCTCGATTCCTCTACATTTATACATCTTGTCATGCATGCACGTCGATTTCTCCGACTCTTCACGTGACCGACATTTTATATTTGATTAATTTGATCGTGCCACGTTTTCATCGGCCTTCCTCTATTTTTAGTTCCGTTCACGTCGTTTACATATACCTTCTTCCGTCCAAACCATCTTAACGACCCTTTCATTATTTTATTGATAACGCTTTCATTCGCACCGTATTCACTTATTATTCTTGTATTTGACAGATTAACACACATTCGTCTTAGAGATCTCATTAATACTGCATTTATTCTGCTTTCTTCCTTCTTTTGCCAGTTCCATGCTTCACTTCTATACATAAAGGTCAGCACAAGAACACCATTATGCACTGTCATCTTAGCTTTTTTGGATAGGCTTTTGGTTGTCGATGACAATTTTAAGTGCACCATTTTACTCTGTTGTCTGCCCCAACCCTTCTTTCAATATCCTTCTCCACTCTCCAATCTTTTGTAAACATACTTCGCAAATAAACAAATTCATCAATTAATAAATTATATAATCTCTTGATTGAGACATGCATTAATTGATTTTTTATAATATATCTCTGTAGTTATACAACTCAGAGCGACCTTGTGTAGCACCCGATATATAATAAGTTTCACAGATATGTCGTTTAAGCATTAATCTTCCGAAACGGATTGACACACGTGTAGGCGGCAGCATACTTCTTACGATTACCTGCCTTGCTTTCATAACTCACAACACTACTATTGAATAAAATAAGAAGCGAGACCACGCCTATTTATTCCTTTGTGATTACACTGCTCAAGATTATTAGTTGCTATGTTAATTATATATATTGTAATAGAACGGTATAGAATCATAATTTTGGGAGCTTTAATAGTTCTTGAGAGGCTCCTGAAATTATAGTTGTGTACATTTTAATGTCGAAAAAAACACGTTTTAATTAATATAATAATTAAATAAAACGATGTATTTTACTCGGGCAGACACAGTAAGGACCAAACAAGTTTTGAGGACTTCCGAAACGAAGACACTGAGGACGATAGCAGGCAAGACACTGAGGGATCGCGTGAGGAACACCAGAATAAGAGAGATTTGTGAGGTCGAGGATATTATAAGATGGAGCAGACAGCGAAAAAGAGACTGGTACGGTCATGGTCAAAGACTCCAACTCCACCAGACTCCCCTATATTGCATTGCATAATTAACCTCATGGGACTCATCCTCGTGGAAGACCACCTAAAAGATGGAAGGATAGCGGGGAATCTACCTCACAGGAGGAGAAACTCTTTGGAGAACATACCACATAGGTCTACAATAAGGAAGTAGAAGAAGAAGAAGATGTCTTTTAACTAAGAGTACATCCACTTTTGTCTGTCTTACGACAGCGACCGGTTTCGCCAGGCTCGCTGGCATCGACAGACTGGTACACACCAGGTGGCACTCACCAGTCTGTCGATGGCACCAGACTGGTCCAGTCTGTTGATACCAGCGAGCCTGGTGAAACCGGTCGCTGTCGAAATAAAGACGAAAATGGAAGTAGTTAAAAAACATTGTTTTATTTAATTATTATTTAAAATGAACTTCCATCAAGAGATTTTAGTAAAATTATTTGATTATCTTAAAAAAAAAACATGTTTTTCTATATATGCTGCAAAAAATAACAATTCAGAAAAAGGTATATGTAAACTGATTACTTTTTGTATAATTTTATACTTTTCAGTTAAAATCACTATTTTAATTATTTAAAAAAAAAACAATAAAATATAAAAAAGCAAGGTAGCTCCAATGTCAAGTCTAAGATAACTTCTCTTATTTATCCTTAATATTTATTTTATGGAAGGTTCCCTCAAAGCATTTTTTTTATCAGTAGTCAGAAAAGCAAATAAGATTGAAAGCTGACGTATGTTCTAGGAATTATGTTATCTACCCCTAGGCGTATTCCGATATGGCCGGTAAATAATGTTATCGTTAATGGCAGGATGCATTTTATATGAGCAAGACGGTCTAGTAAGGCTCAATATCTTGATTACCAAGAAAAAATGAATTGCAATTGATGTGATTCATGATATACATTAAAGCTTCTTCGGCGTGACAACCCTTTGTGGGTTTTAGCATCCTCCAAAAAACGCCTTCATCCTGTCCTGTCTCTGGTCGCCACCTCCCAGTCATGCAAGTTTACGCCAATAAACAGACTTTCTTGGCACATTTGAAAGAAAATATTCGTCACGAAATGAGTCAATCGCCACCACTTAGTCTACCTGTCGAGCCTTCATAAGGAATTTTACTGTTCCACTAAATAAGTGCCGCGAACGCGAGGGTTTACATTTGGACGATATTATTTTTAAGAAACTAACTAAATAACCATCACGCCGTTTCCCCGGAGGGGCAGGCAGATAGGATGGATCGCCACATTGTTCTATCCTGATATAACTCTCGCGCCTCTTCTACATTTACACGCTCGTCGATTGTTCCTACTTCGAACATGGCCGTCTTTCAGTAATTGATTAATTTGGTCATGCCATGTTTTCCTTGGTCTTCCTCGACTTTTTTTTTCATTCACACTACTTGTATATATTTTTTTAACTATTCTCACCTCATCCATTCGTTCCATATGTCCAAATCATCTTAGTGACCCTTTCTCGATCACGCATTCATCCGCTTTACATTCCATTCTTTTTATTTCCGCTTTACATTCATCTTGTACTATTATTGTTTTTGTAAATTTGAACCAACTTGATAAAGCACCATATTTGTGAGACTGTTTTTTGACGAATTCTTTTACTGACTTGTTGTTCCTCCTAAAGTCCATAGAATGTGTACGAAACACTATTTTCTGTGAAATTAATATCATGGAATTATAGTCGAAAGACTTTAGCCAGAATCATAGATTGTTTAACGACAGACTTCAAAAGAAGAAAAATGGCATTAGAGAACAGGAAACTGACCACTTCAGAAGTAAATCTATTAATAAAATTTGACTTTAAGTCGGCTTACGTAATCATTTTATTTAAAAAAAAATACAGACACCATAGTTGGTGGCAGCACATGGTGTGGTGCACAACATGTGTAGAAACTGCGAATAGCAAGAATACAGATAATAAAACCATTAAATAATGAAACACGAGTAAAGTGCATGACATCACTCTGTTCTCAGGCTCACAGTACATTGTTTATTAAACAAAACCATTTTGATTGGCCGAATTCGACTTGAAACAAAACTTTTGTTTTTTCTTGTTAAATACTCGTATGTATGCATTTAAAAAAAGGTATTAAAAAGAAATCACGTTTAGATATAACGAGCCCTGAAATACTTTAAGAAGATTTTTATCTGTCATTTTCAAGATTTTCTGGATTTTTTACGAAACCTATTTGAATTTTTTTCATCCTTCGTCCTTCCCCTTTGTATTATCACTCACTTTCCTCCAGTATATAATATAGAACGACCTTGAACCATGCGCCATGTTCACCATAAAATAAACTGGAATTCAGTACGTGTTTACCATATATTCTGTTTCCGTATACAGAAAATTAACATACAACTTCCATTCATAGAATTCATTCATTTGGTTAATGCATTCTCTCACAGTAAAATTGTCTTCACGATGAAGCTGTAATGCCGCCTTTTACTTTTATTTTGATATTTAACTTACTTCCTAAATCTTCAATTAAGCTAGTAAATCTAACGAAGTAAATGGAATTAGAAATAGAGGAAGACCGAGGAAAACGCGGCACCATAAAATAAATCAAATATTGAATGTCGGCCACGTGAGAAGTCGGACAAATCGACGTGCGTGCATTTCAAGATGTAAGAATGCTGAGGAATCTAGAGAAGCATATCAGGAAAGTAAATTCTTTCTGTCTACCCCTTCGGCGAGATGGTATGTTAGTTAGTTTTAAAAACGATTGATTTATATATAAAAATATTTAAACAATAGTGACAAATTTGTTTCGCCTTCCGAGGGCATTCTCAAACTCGTTAACTCTCGTTAAATAAAATACTTTTTAACTACCCCAACAGAGAACAGACGTATTAGAAAGATATGACAATGCACAATTACAAAAAACATGTAATTTCGGAGACATTAAAAAAAGGGCGGCTTGAATGTAGTATAATTTAAAAAAACAAGTAAATAGTGTTAAACAGTGTTATAATATATTCTATAAGACAATTAATTTTATATTATACACTTTAAGATATGCGTTGCTCCCCTTGTTAATTAATTGTTTCCTAAATTTGTAATTATATAATGAAATTATATAGAGTGCGAAAAATGCCTCCCTAGAACGGGTTACCCCATGTTGGGAGGTATTAAAACCATAAACCAATGATCAATAAATTTTGTTAAAAGGTGTATTGCTTTAAACTTAATAATTTTAACGTACCATTGAAAGGAATAATACTTTTAAAGGCACCGAAAGTCTTATTTTTTTCTTAACACATTTCTCTTGTAATATTGTCTTATATTAGGCATCTAACAGTGTATTTTTTATTAGTATTCTATGAACGTAAACATAAATTAGTACATGTGTACGGCGAGACTTTGAATTTCTTATATTGCGGCTTCAACACATTACACTGTTGAATATCCAACCGTGGGAAAATTGGAAGCGTGAATGTGTTAGAACTCTGAGAAATCTCTTTTCAAACCCACACGTCTGATATAATCTTAAGATTACCTGAATCGTTTTAAAGCGAATAGAATTATAAAACCAAATGTTTATTATTATATAATAATAATAATAATAAAACTTTAGTAAATTTTGTCATGTTTTGAAAAATATTCATAGATTTTCATTAACTGTTGTCTTTTTAAAAATCTATTATGGGATCGTTCGAGCACTTTTATATAAATATTTTTTTATGCTTGAACAAAGCAAAGTTTAATATTAAATAATACATTTTTAAATATAATTTATGGGAATGATATGTTTTGCCTTTCGAAGGCGGGCCACACTGTTATAAACAAGCTCTCTACAACGGTCTCCACCAACGGTTTTAAACTGTGTAGACACTTGTTTGAAACCAAAATTCGTTTGACCTTCAACAAACTTTGTGGACGGACGCGCGTTTAAACACGCATTCCACGTGTTTAGAGTTTGTTTTAACCAAGTGTGGACGCTAAACCAACCGCGGGCTCCACAGCTCCCACCAAGGTCACCCTTGTGGAGAGCTTGTTTCAAACAGTGTGGCCCGCCTTTAAGGCATGATCAAATGCACTTGGTAATGCCTTAGACAGGCGAAACACTCATTTCCCAATAGTTTTAATAAAACTTCTAGAAAACATACGTTTTCATTCGTATTTAATATGATTTCATACAAGATAGAGGTTTTACTTCTACCGGGTAACTCTCGTTAAACAAAACTCCACTTATTGATGGTTGTGGTTTTTATTTTATAAAACTCCATTAAAAATGATAATATAAACGCGATTGTTTTCTAAAATCATTTTTATAAGGACACACAGTTTGGCGATATGGTTTAGTTAGAGAATTTTATTACTAAAATTTACTACAAATATTTGTATTTTTATGCAAATAAAAATATCTGAAATCAATTAAACAATCTCGTCTATAAAATACATATTTTTTCGCCACTTTAATAAAACCGGTCAACGAAATAATAAACGTATCTTATTTTTATCAAACTCTCTTTTCGTAGGTCCTTGATCCTGAAATTCTAATGTGTTAAAAAACAAAAAAAAGAACACTTTCCTCCATTATTAATACGAATGAAAACGTCAGTTTTCTAGAAGTTTTATTAAATTTTATGGGAATGACATGTTTCGCCCTTCTGAGGCATTATCATGTGACCTAGAAGGGCGAAACATGTCATTCCCATAAAATATAATAAAACTTTTAGAAAACTGACGTTTTCATTCGTATTAATTATTTAATATGGAGTTCTACATCATTGTTCAAGAAACAATAAATTTTCCTCCATTTTTCTTTTTATTATTAGGCTTTCCAAACGGTCTTAAACACTAATTTAATAATATACTCGTAATTTCACGCAGAAAGTATTATACTATTGTGGAAGATTTACCAGGAAATCAGTATTATATTACTAGCAAAAGATTGGAATATTTCTTTGAAATTGTTTATTCAGAAGAATCTTTTATGCTATCTACACACAAAGAACCAGGTAAAATGGTATCCAGTTTCCGCCTAATGATTATACCGGATGTTGGTACATTAGAGGTACGTTCAGAGATAAACAAAATAATAAGAAGAATGCCATACAATGGTGGTTTTAGCAAAGACACCCCACGTTCAGATAACAATCGTGCATTTGTAATTCGAAATGTAATATTATATGAATATGTTTAGTGACGTTTTTGTTAAGACAAATTGTTTGATTTAAAATCATCTTCCAATCTTATTTTTCCCTTAAAAAACAAAATTCATTAGAATAATAATAATATGCTAACTTTTAAAGCGCCGTTTGTGATGTAATCGCCTCAAGGGCGCATTAAGACGTGTTTTGAATCTAAAAATCTAAATGTGAACGCTGCATCTGATTTTTGCGATCAGTTAGAAAGTATAGTAGAACAAAGTATGAATGTTTATATTGGGTATGGGTGGGTAGAAATTGTAAATAAATCATTATTATTTTGACGAACAAAATAATTAAAGGGTTATGAAGATGGTTTCAACAAAGAAATAATAAATCAAGAAATAGTGACAAAGAAAGTATGTTATACTTTAACGAAGTAAACGGAATAAGAAGTAGAGGGAGACCACGCGAAGAGAGAGAAATTGACGTGCGTGCATGACACGATGTATGATAAGTATTATTATTATTTTGTTGAATCGCCCTTTACATCATTATAGCGCGAGCCAAATCAATGTAAAGGGTATAGCTATCATATTGATTCTCGTGAAAGGTAGCTAATCTATCGTCATTTTATTGTCACGTGAATTCTACACCAGACCAAATATAGTGTGACAATCACACTGCCATCGCCGGGAATCGAACCCGGGACCTTCGGCGTGACAGTCAAAGCACATACAATTTGGTCACGAAGGTCGTCGAAAAATTTGGAGGAAGGAAGAGAAGTATATCAGGAAAGAACAGGGTGGTGGCCTATTTTTTCTCCCTACCTCTTCTGATTGATACAATTGGTTCATATGTCTGTCACACAAATAGTAGAATATTTGATTTCATATTTCGAACACAGCTTAATTAAAACTGGCCGAGGTTTAAATTAAGAACGACTTAATCACAAACGTATTTAATAATTATCTCGATCCATATTTGTATCTCGCAAACAATCCTCATCAAACCGAAACCAATTTGAGAGAAAACGGAGCAGCCAACGCTGCGATAAAAAAGTAATTGGTCATTATTTTGAGATTTGCTGAGTAATACATTAATTTGAAGAGTGCCACAAAAAAGGGTCCGAGCAAGTGATTACAGATTCTCAAACGGAGAGGCCTACAGATTTACTCGTACCATAGTTAACCAGGCAATGAAACATACTCTAATGCTTACCCACCAATTTATGGTTACATTTAAGAAATAATAAATAAATATTTAGAAAAATAATGTAATCATTCCTTTGTATAGGGTGTTTTTTTTAGAAGTTTGTTTTTTAAACTGGCAACATTGCTTCTACAGACTTTCAAGTTGACAGTTGACAGTTGATTTGAATTCAGTATATGTTGCCATTTCACGTTCAGGCTGTCTGATATTTTTAACTAACTTTGAGTGATTTAAGCC
The DNA here is from genome assembly GCA_022606425.2 of Lepidostoma basale. Classification (NCBI taxonomy): domain Eukaryota; kingdom Metazoa; phylum Arthropoda; class Insecta; order Trichoptera; family Lepidostomatidae; genus Lepidostoma; species Lepidostoma basale. The sequence continues at coordinate 3,060,846 of JAHDVF020001589.1, read as the reverse complement.
ATAAGATCCAAGTCCAAGTCAAATATCTATGTTTTGAAATAAAATATATCAAATATTTATATAGGGCGTTTTTTTAGGGGTTTGGTTTTTAAACTGGCAACATTGTTTCCACAGACTGTTAATTTGACAGTTGATACTTGATTTGTAGTCAGTACGTTTTGCCATTTCACCATGAATAGACTGACGTCAGAACAGTGCTTGCAAATTGTGCAAATTTATTTTGAAAATCATCAATCGCCAAACATATCGTTCATTACATCCATTTTACGGTCCATCCAAGCAAGTTATTCGGAAGACCATGGATCGTTTTCGCACCACGTACACTCTAGTGGATAATACGCATCCACAAAGCCGACAATTGTCGAAAATTGGATTTCACGATTTGCGCTTCATTCGAGCTAGCCGTGGCGCTCATATGCCCGAAATCATATTTAAACAATTATGGAATAATATTATCTATTAAATAAAGCTAATATCATAGACATTAACATTATTTTAATTTTTTTTTTCAATTTTGAATATGTATTGTATACCTCTTATTTCATACTTTATACCTACGATTTTTGACTAGATAATCAATTATAGGTATTTGGGGGTAACCTTGGATTCTAATCTGACATGGTACACATAATAAATAAAGCCAAAGCCACATCAAGAGCAATATCAGCCCTCTAACCAATGTTAGCCAGAAAGTAAACTCTACGCCAACAATAAACTGGTGGCACCAGCTTATATATTTGAATTCTGCATCAACGAGAACCTGAATGTTAGACAGTCTACATTGCGATCAGCTAAGTCTTCTGCGATCGTTAGATTGACTGTGCCAAAACGCTGTCCAAGCACAAACTTTGGCGACCGAGCCTTCGCGGTAGCCGGCCCTTCAGCTTGGAACAATCTTTCAGCAGACCTTAAGTGCATTGAGAATCAGTCAGAGTTTAGATCGAGACTCAAAACGCACCTTTTCAAATTATCGTGCATCACGATCTTAGGAATTCTTGCTGGATCCATTCTCTCGATGTGGTCCCTCCAGAATCGTCTTCTCTGCCTACTCCATCTCACTTTGTCTTCAATTTTGCAGGATTTGCGAATTTCTTCATTGGGTATCCTATCTTTAAGGGTTCTCCCCACAATAGGTCGCAATGTTCTCATTTCTGCTACTCTTAAGAAATGTTTGGTTCTGACAGTGTCTGATCTTGCTTCGATTCCGTATGTCATTCTGGGCCTGATGCACGTATAAACCAACAACTCAACATATTTGTCACAATATTTCCATTAGACGTAAGAGGAATAATCACAAAAGCTGAACCTCTGTAAGCCAAAACATCCAAGTTCAAGTGCAAGTTCAAGGTATAAAATAGTGGTTATTATTTTAATTCTTCTTTATTATTGATCTACGTTTCTCGTAAGAATTAGGAAAAATCGACGTACGTGTATGACACGTTGTATGAATGTGGGCGAGGGTAGAGTGGTGTATCCGGTTAGAGTAGTGTGGTGGTCCATTCTCTCTGCATCTCTTCCTGGTTAATGGCGCTACCCTTGTAACAAAGTCGTCCTTTAAAATTTTGATTAATTTGATCCCACGATTCCATACTCCATTCCCATCGTTAACGTATACTTTCTTAACCATTCTTTTTTAATCCATGGGTTCCATATACATATTTAAAACAACGCAATGATCTTTTCTTAATCTTGTTCATAATATTTTCTTCTGCTCTGCATTCTTTCACAAAGATCGTTTGTGAGTGATAATAATTTATTTATAATCTATTGGTTTTTGACTGTAACTTATGTTTTTTTATCGTATCATTCGATGAGAAAAAATCTATTAACTCTCAAAATTGAATGATTCAGATTTCTGACGATGAATATCTGTTGAAGAATAACTGACGAATCGTGATTGAATGTATCCAGAAATGATTGATTCTAACCGATCTATCATTAGTTCATTCCCAAGTTTTTATAATGGTTTTCTCCTGTTGATGATGCCGTGGTTTTTTAATAGTTAGTTTAACACTTAAAATTTTGATATGACTGAAAGGTTCAAACTCATTTGTATACTCTCCAATTGTATTAATTGTGATATTTACAACAAGTGCTTTAGTAACATCGATGTTTTATGTCAGAACGAATGTTATTGAAAAGAATGGTTGGTTTAACTTTTTTTTCCATTTTTTATTTAATTCTTTATAATACTTCTTCCATATTTTTCTTCTTCTTATTTCTCTCATATCGGAGATTGGACAGGATCATGGCTATTTCTATCCTTCATGCATCACCTCTAAACAGATATGTAGTGCTGCAACTGAACCGTTCTCGAAGGTTTTCTAAGACAGGATTTTCTTCTACTTCTAAATCTTCGTTTTTCGTTATATATTCAACTTAAAATATTACTTTACATTTGATAGAATATGGTTTAACTTCAAATTCGATTTATTTGTACGTACTGATAACATTTCTAATCATTTATACAATTAATACGAAATGAAACGTCTGTTTTTTACAAGTTTTATTATATTTTACGTGATATGCTTCTTATGAGTCCCTAAAGCGGCAATTGGCAGGTCACGTAGCCAGAAGCTCGGATGAAAAATGGACAAGAAGACCGTGGACGGAAAATAGAAGTACAGGGCGACCGCAACAATGGTGAAAAGATGACCTGAACAGGCATGTCGGTATAACCTGGATGCAGTCTGCACAAGACAGAGTGGTGTGGATGCAAATGAAGGAGGTCTTTGTCCAGGAGTGGACGATGATAGGTTGAAGAAGAAGACGAAGAAGAATAATGATATGTTTCGCCTATCTATTGTCATATTTGAAAGGAAAAGAAGCATCGGTATATAACAAAGAAGATGGTCTTACAACCTAATTCCTGTCGGGGGAAGAAGTTGGATGAGAGTCGCACTGGATAGAAAAAAATGGAAAACGTTTGAATAGACCTATATCCAGCAGTGGAGCGATTGCTAAGGAAGAAGAATAAAAAGAGAAATTACATTTTGAACATCTTCTTCTTCTTCTTCTTCCTTGTTGTAGACCTATGTGGTCTGTTTTCAGAGCGAGTTCCATGAGGCTGATTATATAATGCAATATAAGGGGGTCTGGTGGAGACCATTCTTTGAACATGCCCGAACCATTCCCTTTTTCGCTGTCTGCTCCATCTTATACTATCCTCAACCTCACATATCTCTCTTATTCTGGTGTTCCTCACGCGATCTCTCAGCGTCTTGCTTGCTATCGTCCTCAGTGTCTTCATCTCGGCAGTCCTCAAAACTTGTTTGGTCCTTGCTGTGTCTGCCCTTGCTTCGACGCCATATGTTATTATTGGTCTTACGCATATGAACATGTATATACTTATAAGCGCCATTTTGAAATTTTGTCGCGAATTCAGAATTTATTCTTTGACAAAGTCCTGCCGACTTCCCGATTGCAAGCAATGCATGTCGTTTAAAAAATGTGGTCAATGCCCCCGGCATTTCCGTTATCGGTTCAGCTTTCAGGCGCACCTACATGCCTTATCGAAATTAAATATTTCGCTGTAAGTTTTTTTTTCGTTTTTTTTTAAATTTGCACTGCATTGGTGCGACAGAATCAAGGAATGTTAGAAACAAGATCGGTAGTGTGAGGGCAATACATAATATTATCAAGTTATTAAATCAAATCAAATCAGTTTATTAACTCAAAAGACATTTCAAACACTAAAATGTTTAAGGCATCTATTGAGTACACGTAAAATATTATAAAAATACAAAAAAAAAATACCAGGAACGCGTTAGAGATGGTTCGACATTAGGAAGGCAAGATATTTTCTAAAGTCAAGTCCTGAACGTACCTTCACTAATATGAAAGACCGCGTTCAGCAGACTAATTGCTCTTCCCAACGGTGTCACCAGAGGAAGATTGGTTCTGGTGGCCGGTAGGTAAAACAATCCGTGCTGTCGTTGACGGAGAAATCTATCAGGGACAAAAAGACCAACACCCTCAAGCAAAGCAAGTTTCTATGATGCTTTCAGCGTTGCGGGTCCGTTGGCGTGGAATAGCCTCCATGTAAGTGGTTAGTTTGAGGACAGTGACGTTAAATTTAAGAAACTTCTAAAGACTGCACTGTTAGGTCAGTCTTTATTTAGTGCGCCTTTGGAGTAATTGATTTTACAAAACGGCGCACTTAAAATATAAATCATCCTAAATTATAATAATAATAATAGAAATTCATTCTTCCTCTTCTTTAAGTGCCTTGTCGGGTCCCCCCAACATTGGCGATCACCTCGGCCAATCTGTCCCTGTCCTGCGTCGCTCGGAACAGCTCGTCCACACTTCGGATGCCGGTCTACTCTCTCACGTGTCGCTGCCAGGACATTTGTTTCCTACCGGGCCCTCGGCGTCCCTCTATTTCCCCCTCCAATATCACTTGGAGAAGGTGGTACTTTTCTCCATGCAGTACATGACCTAGATGTGAAATCCTCCGAATCTTGATAGTTGATAACAGCTCCCTGTCAACTCTAGTTCGTCTCAGGACTTCGGTATTGGTAACCATGTCTGTCCAGGGAATTCCGAGCATTCGGCGATAGAGCCACATTTCAAATGCTTCCAGTCTGTTCATTGAGTTGACTTTTTACGCCTAACTTTGCTTCAGTTAGTTTATTAGTATTGTTGGTGATGCATTTAGCACTTATTACTTTGTTTCCAGCACCAACCCTTTTTCGATACATTTTTCAGTATCTCTCTCTTTTGTAAACATACTTCCCAGATATGTAAATAACAAGTTACACGTAACTAAATCAAATGGCTGTAACAACAATAACGCGCAACAGTCGACATGTAGATTGTAGATGATGTTCGCCTTTCATTTGGTTCACATTCTTTCGCCTCCCACGCGGGTTCGAACCCGGTATCTCGGCTCAGCTGCGGGCGCTTCGCCCACGCGACTGCTGCTCCGAGTGCCCCGACAGCTTTCTCGGAGGCTCTACTCCGCATCTCGGCTAACATGAGGTGTTACCGGAGTCAATAATAAACAATGAGATGAAATTTGTTGTTCTCTATGGGCCGTACCAAATCATCTAACCAACCATCCGACGTTTTGAAACTTCAAGTGTCTTGAATATGTAGATAGACATACATGTCTCTAAATTCATGTAAATGAATTAATTTTTGGTTATTGTTCTCATTACTTACTTAGAGCTGTAGACAAAAATTACCAAAAATTGAAAATAATATGTAGAAATAACTATAACTGCACTTAGTATTTTTACATTTTTCACAAACATGTTTCGGTTATGAAATAATCTGTTTGACTTGCAAAATTATAACAACAAAAAAACAGAGTTATCACTTATACACTAAAAAGGGTGGGGTTATGCATAAAGGTGGAGGGGGTGTAATTATGATTGTGGAGAGAGAAGAGATATCGGGAATATTTCGAGTATTGGAATTGAATTTAAATTGAATTGGTTGTTTATTATATTCTCATTATTTTTTATGGCTTTAAAAAAAAATTGTTGGAAAAATAATCAAGAGCTAATTTAAATTAATTTCAATTCCCACGTTCGAAATGTTCACGTTGTTTATCCCCTCCCCCCAATCAAAGTAAATTAAGTGTATTTATATTTATTCAAATATGAAAGTGGTGAATATAAAAGAAAAATGAAGAAAAATATGCATTGAAATAAAAGCGACATTTCAATATAAAAATTTTGTACACTCCCTATCGGTTCCGCTTTAAATGAAGCTTCAACAAATTATAAATGTTTTTATTTGAAATTTCTTGGTAGAAGTTCACTTTAAATAATGAAAACAAAAAAAACTGAAAGGTTTTTATCGTTCTCCCGATGATGATGATGTAAGCATTCGAAACATGTCGAGAAAAATAAACTCAAAAGTGGAAAAAAAGTGTTTTAATTCATAAATTTTTTAAATTTCTTGGTAGAAGTTCATTTTAAATAATGAAGAAGAAAAAAAGTTCTTTATAACACAATATAATATAAATATATTAAGTTTAATTCCACTATAAAATATACTTAGATCAATTCCATTTAATTTTCCTAAACCTAGATCCTAGAATCAAATCGAAAATATATTATTATTATTATAACTAACTAACTAACTAACTAACCATCACGCCGTCTCCCCGAAGGGGTAGGCAGAAAGAATGGACTGCCACACTTTTCTTTCCTGACATATTTCTCTCGCTTCCTCAACATTCATACATCGTGTCATGCACGCGCGTCGATTTCTCTGACTCCTCATATGACCGACATTCAATATTTGATTTATTTGATCGTGCCACGTTTTCCTCGATCTTCCTCTATTTCTGGTTCCATTTACATCATTAACATATTATTATTATTATTTTGTTAAATCGCTCTTTACAATTATAGTCGAATATGTATTTTAGAGTATTTTTTTTATATATTTTTTATTTTCATTATTTATATAGTATTAAATATTTGTATAATAAAATAATTTATTTAGAATTTAACATGCGTGAAATAATGGGTATTTTATTTGATCCCCGTATACTCGTATATGGAAGATAATGTAATCTGCGGCAAAAAAAATCAAATAAAATCACGTATTTATTCATTGTATTACAAAAAGTAACCAGTCATTAAATGGAATTAATCCTTATTTATTATGTTATTTTAGTTTACTTAAACCTGTGCTTATATCAAGATATCTCTGATTAGTCTCGCAACAAAACCTGTAATGGGAATTGGAGAATTCAACTTCAATACCTTGAGCACTTTCGGAGGGATTATATTTCATAAAATGATATGCCATCTAGCGGTTATTAAAGTAAACACTGCGCATGCCATACGCCTTCTTGTCACTTTTCTCGCATCAATGGTCACAAACTTGTTTGCTTGTGCTCAAATTATACATTCTTTTTGTAAGCTTACATAACGTTTATATCATAGGAAAACATGCTATAATCAATCAATTTTTTTAGGTAATGCCCTAATATATAGAAACAAGTCAAACTTTAATATTAATTTCTTTTCAATATTAATAAAAAGTCACAAATACAGCTCTTCCCCGAGATCAGAACACCCACATTGCCCAATTCGCTGACGATACGGGCATCATCTCCAGTGCTAAAAGGCCGCTTCTCGCGACCCGCAGGGTGCAAAAGCAGGCCGATGTGCTAGAGGTGTGGTGCAGAAACTGGTGCATTACCATCAACCCGAGTAAAAGCGCAGCGACCCTTTTCAGTAAAAGACACATTCCTCCAAACATTCCCAACATAAAAATGTTCGGCCAAGACGTTCCTTGGACCAAAACAATCAAATACCTTGGTGTTACTTTGGATTCTAAGCTGACATGGAGGCCACACATTACAAATAAAGTCAAAGCCGCGTCAAAAGCAATCTCAGCCCTCTACCCAATGTTAGCTAGAAACAGTAAACTAAGCATCGACAATAAACTCCTGATATACAAAACGGTTATAAGGCCGATCTCCACTTATGCAGCCCCAATCTGGGGCTATGCAGCTTCGAGTCACATACAAAAACTCCAAATCCTGCAAAATAAGGCTATCCGTTTATCGCTTGGTGCGCCTTCATGGACCAGGATTACAAACTGCACCTAGAATCGGGAATCCCGATGATTGATGAATTCATTCTGAAACTTGCCGAACGTTTTTACAAAGGACTCTCTTCACATCCCAACCCCACAATAAAAGACCTCTCAAATTACGACCCAAACACTTCCAGCCGCCACAAGCGCCCAAAATCGATTCTCCTTCAGAGGAACACTCCGGGCCACACAAATCATGCCCCCGAATAAACTAACAACCCACCAAATCACCTTCCAACAATGTTCCCATCAGACGTAAGAGGAATAGCCACATGAGCTGAACCTCTGTAAGCCAGAAGATCCTAGTCCAAGTCCACAAATACAGATTAGTACTCTTATTTACATGAGATATCATATAATCGAAATATAAAAATTATTATACTCTAGATCTGTCAATGATAACACAGTTATAAAGATATCGAACTAAATACACAGTAAAAGCCTATTTAAAATATAAATTTTTAATGTCTTCTTCTTCTTCTTCCTTATTGTAGACCTATGTGGCCTGTTCCCCAGAGTGTTGCTCCTCCCGTGAGGTAGACTCCCAGCTGTCCTTCCATCATTTAGGAGGTCTTCCACGAGGACGAGTCCCATGAGGTTGATTATGCAATGCAATATAGGGGAGTCTGGTGGTGTCCATTTTTTGAACATGACCGTACCAGTCCCTTTTTCGCTGTCTGCTCCATCTTATAATATCCTCAACCCCCACGCGATCTCTCAGTGTCTTGCCTGATATCGTCCTAATTTTTGATGTGTCTTTATTATATTATGTGGGAATGACATGTTTCCATTCGCTAAAGCATTTTCAAATCTCTATTTGATAATGCCTTTGAAAGACACAACTTGTAATTTTATTATTTTATAATAAAATTTCTAGAAACCAGAGTGTTCATTAATATTTAATATTAAATACAGATTTTTTACATCATTGTTCAAGAAATATAAAATCTTAATTAATACACATGTGTACTATTTCAAGTAAATAAAAAAAATAAAAAAAATTATTAGGAACTCAAGAATAAGGGAAAGATGGTAGGTCGAGGATGTCGTTAGGTGGAAGAGGCAAAAGAGGAGATACTGGTATGCACATGCGAAAAGAATAGACCAAGGAAGACGACCTCGGGGCAGACCTCCAAAGAAATGGATCAGCTGGGACTTGACCTCGCAGGAAGCCACAAGACCTACACTAAGAAGAAGAAGAAGAAGATTTTTATAGCTTATTTAAACATTTAATAAGGTCGATGTACGCCATCTGATAAATATGGAAGACATTTATAGGAGTGTCATAAATAATATACTTCGAAAAAGTTTATAGAGTTAAGCGATACTTAAAATTTATCAATATAAACTGATGCTTTTAACTTTTAACGATATATTAACGTGTTAACGAAACGCATTAAATATTGTGAAATAATACGTATTACGTAAGAAATCCAATCTTCTTTAACGTGTGTATACGGTAACGTATACGATGCAACTCAAAAGTCATCACTGCTAATGGAAACTTATCTACTGCAGCCAATATGGCATTATTTACGAGCTGGTAGAAGAAGGAACAATGTTTGGTGAATGATATTAATGCATGTGATAGTTATATGAAAAGACGTTCTATGACAATGCCAAATATTAAACATCAATGCGAGACATCAAGGACTACGAAAAATAATACTTCCAGGGACCTAAATGCAGTGAACGTGTTGTCAAGTTTTTGCGGGTTTTGAGTTTCTTGTTGGTGGCGAAGATGTTCGCAACCCATCACAACGCGTCTCCCGCGGGGGGTGAAAAGAGAAGGATGGAGTGAAAGTGTGGCAGTCCATTCTTTCTGACTACCCCTTCGGGGAGACGGCGTGATGGTGAGTTAGTTAGTTAGTTAGAGTTTCTTGTTCAAGTGATTTATAGCTTTTTCTGCATTTTCATTTTATATTAAAACTGTTATATTGTCAAGTTAAACTGTTATGAATTTATGATAAACTTAAGGCGTAAACACTGTTGAATTCCACAATGACAATTATTTATTTTACGCACAAATCAAGGCTTGTTAAGTCTGGTTTCTTCCAACTGAGACAGCTAAAACATATAAGGAGATATTTACCTATTGATAAAGCTAGGACCCTCGGAAATTATTTTGTAGTGTCACCTTTAAATTATTTTAACAGAATGTAGGCTGGATTGCCTAATAATCATTTAAACAGAATACAAAGCGTATTCAATGCTGCTGCCCCATTGATTATGGGGCAACAAAAATACTGTCATATCACGCCGCTCCTGAAGGAAGTTCACTGGCTTAAAATCAGAGAGCGAGTAAAATACAAATTGTGTTTGACAGTGTTTAAGGCTCGATACCAGAGAGCGCCAACGTATATTTCGGACGTCTGCGTGACACCCATGCCAACGGAAAGGCAACGTTCACCCCGATCAGTAGAAACAAGTGCAAACAACATAACAAACCCAGTCAGAACCAATAAACCAAGTTTCTATGATCGTGCTTTAAGCGTTGCAGGTCCGTTGGCGTGGAATAGCCTCCATGTTAGTATTAAGTATGAGGATAGTGACGTTAAATTTAAGAAACGTCTAAAGTCTGCATTGTTCGGTCAGTCATTTCCTAGTGCGCCCTTGGAGTAATTGATTTTACAAAACGGCGCACTTAAAATATAAGTCATCAAAATAATAATAATAATTTAGGAATTAAAACAATATTTTCCACTTTTACATCATCAGGGGAACGATATAAAATGTTATGGGATGTTTAAATTGGTTTATATTAGTTAAAAAATATAACCACATGAAGTATATTACATATGTTAATAAAATTAAGTTGATGTCAGGGAAAGAAATATGAATGAATTTTAAACGTATTTTGGGACAAAGACGGCCCTTCCTCAGTGTAGATTTTTTTACACTGCCAAAAATCTACGCCGTAGAAGGGTGTCTTTATCTCGAAACATGTTTGTGAAAATTGCAAAAAAGTATAGTGAAAACACAATGTTTTTTAAAAGTTAATCAAATGTGAATCAACAATATTAAACTCAACACCCAATAAAGAAATTACCAGCATGTAAGTGAGCATTGCCTCTGGGCTGGTACTCCGGAGCAGACAAGATTTAAGTCTCTATTTCTATGTTTCAGAATTCGAATTTCGTGTTCTGTTTACAATTTTCCTGGTAACGGGTTTCTAGATTTAAAATAAAAGTAATGAATAGTACCTACCTACAGAAACAATCTTATCCTGTTCTAGGATAATAAGATAAAGCCGGTTGATACATTTTCCTACACGAGTTGGATGCATTATTCATTCGACCATAGAAAATGTGTAATTAATGTTACCGAGTTTGTAAGGGAGGACAAGCGCATTGTTAGTGGACATACATTATTTATATTTAGTCGGTGTTTCTTGAATGAACAACCGCTGATTCATCTGGTGCATTTCAATTCCCGAAACAGCTATCTTATTCAGGGACTGGAAGAAGTTTTTTCACAACATGTAATGCTATTATACTTGTACACACACATTGATAAAACTGTTATTTTTTTTACTTACAACTTGTTAACTGTTTAATTTGTAACACTGTTATAATATTGGTGTACCTACTATAAAATATATTAATTTCTTCTATGTTCCCCATACTTTGTGTTGTAGATGTTTTATTTGTCTTTTTATTTTTTATATTCAACACTAACTTAAAAAAAAATTAAATCCATATCAGACATGTTTCGGACAACCGGTCCTTCTTCAGTGAAACATATTATATAGATACATATTTAAAATAATTTTTTTAAAATACGTATCTTTAAATAAATTTTAAATTTTAAATATGTTTATTTATAAATTGTATCACTGAAGAAGGGTCGGTTGTCCGAAACATGTCTAATATGTAATTTTTTTTTTTAAAGTTCGTGTTGTATCTGCAAAGTACATAAAAAGAAAATCTTTTGTTTTAAAACAATATAATAATATATGTGTTTTGTTTTTTGCAGGTAAGTCATGATTTCAACTGGAATTAATCGACGCGAAAGGTATTTATTAATTCACATTTTCTTCTTCGTGTCAATATATGGCATTAAGACCTAATCGGATATCACAAGATCGAAGTGTAATGTGTGAGTGGCAGAGATGCGGACGCTGAGGACAATAGTAGGCAAGAGTCTTTGAGATAGGGTGAGAAAGACGGTTATCCGCGAAATCTGCAAGGTGCGAGATAGATTTTATACGAGATAACTCGGAAAACACTGGCAAGCTCACGTGCAGAGAATGGATCCCTCTAGAATAGCAATACGTTATGATGCATCAGATTCCTATTGGCTACCGTTCCTCCAGAAGACCACCAAATAATGGAGGTATAGGTGGAAGTCAACTTCCCAAGAGAGGCCAGCCTAACAATAGGAACATAGGTCTAGAACAGTGGTTCCAAAAAGGTCCGTATGGACCCCCAAGGGTCCCTAGGATCATTCAGGGGGTCCGTGGAAAATTAAAATTGATTTGGAGGCCCCTGAACAACGTCAGGTTGTCCGCGCAAGGTTAACGGCGACCTTTTTTGTTTTAGCTCATTTTCATTCAGATATCGAAAGAAGACTTAAAGTTGTCATCGCAAACAAAAGCCTATCCAAAAAAGCGAAGATAAGAGCTAGGAATAGAGGTAGGCCGAGGAAAACGTGGCACGATCAAATCAATCAAATATTAAATGTCAGTCACGTGAAGAGTCAGAGGAACACGTTCGTGTATGACAAGATGTATGAATGTAGAGGAAGCGAGAGAAGTATGTCAGGACAGAACAGTGTGGCGTTTCCTTATTTCTGCCTACCCCTCCGGGGAGACAGCGCGATCGTTAGTTAGTTAGTTAGTTTCTCATTCAGGGGTTCTGCACAAAATAAAAGAAATCAGCAGGGGTTCCACGGGATAAACACGTTTGGGAACCACTGGTCTAGAAGGAGAAGAAGAAAAAGAAGAAGTATCGTGGGGATGGCTCTAAAGAAAGCCTTATATATCCTCTTTTACTTCCCATTGTAATGGAAGGTTTGGCCCACTTATTTCGTTTTTAGGGGCGCCGGGTGTTATATAATAGTAACAATACACATGGAGGTACCTTCCTTACCCCTAGATGGCTGATAAGTAAAGTGAAGATCGTGTAAAATTGCAGAGTGTTTTTTATTTTTATTTTATTTAAAACAGACCAAGGATTTAAATCAATGCTATTAGAATTTATTTTTACAATCTTCAATGTGAGCAGAAAAAAACTCATTATTATGATGAAGGAATCTGGTCGTGTCCAGGCTTGAACCCAAGTCCCCTGGATCAGGAGCCAAGCGTTCTATCTCCTAGACCACCACCCGTTTACACGTGAAAGGCTCTTATAGAACTATCAATCAAGGAAGCAACGTTAATTAACATGGCTACTATCTATAAAGAGACCCTACCGCAGTAATTAAACGACCTGTCGAAAACGCCTTGCCGCATACACATGTTAAAACGCGACGTTCATTATATTTGCAATCAAAAAGTTAATTAATTTTTGTCATTTCTTGCGCAACACGCGTCAACTTTTTGCGCTCGCTGGATGTCCGAGCGGCCGTCTCGTGACCCTAGGGCCTGGTAATAAAACGGGTTAGGCACCAGACTCGGTACTTCTGGTCCTGTACCACGTTCTTCAAACCAGTCCAGTCCGTTTGCAGTACTTAAACCAGTTGAGAACCGGCACGATCAAAACACAGTTTAAATTGAACGGATTCGTATCACGTTATCTCACTATTATATTGTACGATAGCGAGCGATTACCACATCATTTTAAACTCCGCAAGCTGTGCAAAAAATATACAATTTGCTATCAAATTAATGCAGTTACTTATCTATGCACATTATCGCGCAATTGATTGATTGGATCGAAGGTGTGGACATGGATGTAATCTAACCGTTAAAAGTGTACATTAATATGCAATATGTAAAAACTAGCATTAGATTAGAAATACTATTATTTTATTTTTCGATCCATTCCTTCTGCCTACTGCTTTGGAGAGACGGCGTAATTTTTATTTAGTAAGTTAATTTAAGGGGTCAGAGTTATGAAAAAAACAAGTATTTTAAATCTGTTTTTTGTCAGTAATTTAATTTATTTTATAAAACCAACAATATAAAATTATTATATTATGTTTTAACTTGATTTGATATACTTGTTTTTTTAGAAAAAAAATATATATATTGAAAATACTTGGGCGTGTATAATACTCCCGTGGGGCGAAAAGAGAAGGATGGAGTGCCGCATCGGTTAAAGTGTGACAGTCCATTCTTTCTGCCTACCCTTTCGGGGAGACGGCGTGATGGTTAGTTAGTTAGTTACTATTATTTTACTATACTTAAGGGGTTAGGGGCAGTCACAGGAATAAAAAAACAAGTATTTTCAATATATATATATTTTTTCAAAAAAAACAAGTATATCAAATCAAGTTAAAACATAATATAATAATTTTATATTGTTGGTTTTACAAAATAAATTAAATTACTGACAAAAAACAGATTTAAAATACTTGTTTTTTTCATAACTCTGACTGCTCCTAACCCCTTAAATTAACTTACTAAATAAAAATTACGCCGTCTCTCCAAAGCAGTAGGCAGAAGGAATGGATCGACACACTGTTCATCCCTGACAAACTTCTCAACATTCATAAATCGTATTATGCACGCTCGTCGATTTCTATGACTCCTCACTTGGCGGAGATTCAATATTTGATTTATTTGATCGCGCCACTTTTTCCTCGGTCTTCCTCTATTTCTAGTTCCATTTACATCGTTAACAGAGGGCCCTTGAAGTGAATCTCTCACAAAAATGGCGCTTTACAAATCATCATCATCAAATACTTTTTACCATTCATTCTTCATTCATTCTTTCCATGTGTCCAAACCATCTTGGTGATCCTTTATTATTTTGTTTGTAACATTTTGATTCACACTGCATTCACTTCTTATATTTGCATTTGACACTATCATATACTGTTATCCTTAAACAGTTATCCTACATATTCGTTTAAAATATCTGATTTCTACTGCATTTATATTACTTTCATCCTTGTTAGTTCCACGCTTTACTTTACTACATAAGTGTCGGCACAATATCACTATTGTGCAATGCCATCTTAACTTCAATTAAATATCTTATGTAATAACTTTAATATTCCAAGTAATTAAAAACTCGCGTTTTATAGAAACGGTAGGTGAAGGCCTGATGAATATTTAAAAAAAAATTTGATCGGCATTACAGATTTCAATAATATTGATGTGTGTTGTTTATAAAAATGCACATTAAACAAATTTATAAAACAACAGCACAATGGGTCGGTTGACAGGATGGACCGCTACATTTTTCTATATATTGTTAATACTATAATATAAATGAGGAAGATCTTGTTATTTGATTTCTTCATACGTAGAGCCAATAAAGCACGTTTCTATGATCGTGCTTTCAGCGTTGCGGGTCCGTTAGGATAGTGACGTTAAATTTAAGAAACTTTTGAAGACTACACTGTTCGGTCTGTCATTTCCTAGTGCGCCCTTGGAGTAATTGATTTTACAAAACGGCGCACTTAAAATACAAATCATCATAATAATAATTAAATGAACATATTGTAGTAGTAATACAATACTTTACATTTATTCTTGATTTATAATATGTTCTATCCAAAAAATGACCTTCAAAGTCGTGTAGGTCTTTATAATTGTATACGCGCAATATCGGAACCTTTATCATCGGATAATGTGGGCATGAAATTAATATATAGGTAGTCGATTGACATTAAAATCAAATGTCAAAGACTGTGTACCGTCTAATAGAATAGGCAAATTGTTGAAGCAGCTCACAGATCAATTTTCGATCCATGCCAAGCCATGACATTTGCGTATAGAGTGCGTTGTTTGATTAGGCTACGGTCATATCGAAGTGTTTCGGATGGTGACTCGCTTGCTGTCTGTCCGAAATTGACGGAGACTTTTTTAACAGCGTTGTCTAATTATTTTATTTGAAAATTTTAAGCTATTGATTAACATTTAAATTAATTATTAATCTTTTATGATAGTGTTATGAACAAAATAATATAAGGATCATTAAGATAATCAAATGATTTTACTGAAATCTCTTGATGGAAGTTCATTTTAAATAATAATGAAATAAAACGGTGTTTTTTTTAACTACTTCCACTTTTGTCTTTATTTCGACAGCGACCGGTCTCGCTCGCTGGTATAGACCAGTCTCTTGATGCTAGCAAGCCTGGCGAAACCGGTCGCTGGCGAAATAAAGACAAAAGTGGAAGCAGTTAAAAAAACATCGTTTTATTTAATGATCATTTAGATGTTTTGGACATATGGAAAGGATGAGTGAAGAAATAATGGTAAAAGACCGAGGAAAACGTGGCACGTTCAAATATTGAATCAAATATTGAATGTCGGCTACTCGGAGAAATCGACGTGCGTGCAACAAGATGTATTAATATTTAGTGCATAACAAGATGAATTATATTGTGATAACGTTATAGTGTTGCACATTTTTACAGTTAACAATTTTTAAAATAATGAACATATATTTTTTTAATAAAACATGTACGAGTATTTATAATATGTATTATATTTAGGTTCACTCCACTTGATTTTTAGCTTCAAATGGATTTGCCACCATGCAGCCATCTTACGGTGAAGAAGCAGTGAGCTACCGAAACCGGCCGAGTCTAAAAATCAAATAAAATAAAACTAAAAGCATAAAGGAAACTGTTATCAAACCTTATTTTTATTTTATAAGGATTAATTGTATCTCAATAGAGACGAAGATGTAAATTGTTTTCTGGGAACAATGTGGTGGCCGAGGCGCTTACAAGACTTATGACCTGTCATTGGTTGGATTGAGCGATCGCTTTATGTTTAACTTTTTATTTATTTAGATTATTTACTAATAATTATATAAATAACCTTTTTTGATTATTTACTAATAATTATTACCAAAAAAATTTAATTAACAATATTAACAATGTAATTAGCACAATAAACTTTCTTCATTAGGGGAGTAAGAAATATAAATTTGTGAGTGAGACTCACATTGTGAGTGTTGTATACAATCTATGTGAAAAAGAAACAAAAAAAAAATCTAATTAAAAAAATATATATTGTAAGAATTAAAAATATCATTATCGTTGTACGAAAATAATATGTAAAATAATATAAATGATCTGAATTTCTCCAGCTTGCAAGCGATATAAAACACCCGCATATAATTTGTTCGGTTACCTGCTTTATATCTTTATATTGGGCGGAATCGGAAACAGATGTTCGCGTATCGAGTTAAGTTCTAGTTTCGCAACTGATTAAACTTTCCCGCCCAGCATCCACGAGCTCCTATCTTTTCTCATCTCCCATGCGCCGCCGATGTAAACAAAAGTGTGTCGTAAGTAGGCCAGTAGTAAAACATAGGAGAAAATAAAGAACAGTTCATAAAACACCGCATTTGTTTACTGCAGGATAACTTTCGAAGATGCTTGGTCATTTGAACTGCACGATAAATACCAAACCATTCATTTCATGATATATGATATCATGAAATATAGTAATTGGTTTCAAATGACATGTTGTATACAAAAAAGTACACCCTATACAATACAAAAGTACACCTTATATATCAAAGTATCTTCTTCTTCTTGAAGTACCATGTCAGGTCGCTCCGACGTCGGCTCATCACCCTGGTGTAAGCTTCTCTGTCCTCTGCTGGCCGGAACTACTCCCCCACCCTCCGGATTCTGGTCTTCTATCTGAAACATTTCTGCCAGGTAGGCGAGCATTCTACCACTGAACCACCGGTGCATAGAACAGCGGAGCATAGAAGTAAGATGGGGTAGATTAAATGTGGTCTGGCACCCCCTTGTTGTTGCCGTCTTTAAATGTAAGTCCCGGATGGACTGGGGACAGGCCCAGGGGGTGTACGAGCGAGGCTGACAAAGGGGCGCCGCTACGCCCTATAACAGCCTCGGGTATGTGGCGGGAACTTTGTTCCTTTTAAAAAATAAAAATCTGATAGGAAATCTGTCGGCTTCCCACACCGCGACTATTCTCAATCTTTTCTTTTATGACCAGGTGCAGCAAATCGTGTTTTTCTTTACGGAGTTTGTGTACCAAATATGACATTTTTATTTTTTAGATTATTTTGTGTTATTTTCTATAGCAAATGGCAAGATCAACATTTTTTTGTATATGCATTTTGAATTACACGTTTCACGATACTGAATATCTTTTAATAACACTCTTTACACTTGTATGCAAAAAATATGGAATTAATTTTCATTGCCCTGTAATTATATCAACAGTAATGCGAGGTTACAAACTAAACTACGGTAATTATTCCTTCGCCTTTCTTGGAAGCAAGTGATTCAGTCGAGGTACATGACGAACCGTAAACTGTAAAAATTGATAGCGAAGTATTAATTTACGTTTATGCGTCTGGTCACAGTAATTCTAATTCTTGGATTGCGAAGAATGACGCAATCGCCTGGTGATGATGTAAGTCATCTGGTGATGATGAGCACACTCGCCAGGCCAAGAAATGTTTGCCACTATCACAACACCTTCGGACTCGCGGATGCAGCTATCGTGGTTGTGGTTTCGTAATAATTTTCGTGAGAGGAAACAGTCCTACTAAACATTTGGCGATTTTGTGTAGTCAACGGCGGTTGTCTGATTTTTAATATTTTTATTTCATTTAGATTTTAGATAAACTTAAGGCGTTAACACTGCGGAATTCCATAATGACGAATTTTTTTATGTATTAAGAAGAATTATATATTCGCCTCTTAGCAGCAAACATATCTTTTCATGGGTGTAAGAAGCTTCTGGGCTCTAAGTTACCCAGCAGGAATACCAAACTTTCAATATATAGGACTATCATAAGACCGGTAGTCACCTACGGCTGTGAGACATGGTCTCTAACGCAGAGAGAGGAAGGCAGGCTGGCAGTTTTTGAGAGGGAAATACTGACAAAAAATTTTGGACCCACGCTGGAGGATGGGACTTACAGAATTAAAAAAAAACATTAACTTGAAGAACTCATTAACCATGAAACAGAAACCTGAAACAGTAGTGAGATTCTGTAAGTCTCAACGCCTACGGTGGGTTGGCCATGCGGAAAGAATGCCAGAGGGTAGAACACCACAAATTATATCCAGATGGGTGCCCCGCGAAAAGAGACCAAGAGGCAGACCGAGGAAAAGATAGGTGGATTGCGTAGAAGAAGATTGGGAGAAAATGGAAGGAGCTGGGGAATGGAGAGAGATGGCCAGAGAGTGGACGAGGCCAAGTCCCACACCGGGATGTAGCGCCTGAATGAATGAATGAATTAAAACCCTTTTTCCACTTTTAAGCTTATTTTCCTCGATATGTGTCATCGAGAGAACGATGTAAACTAACAAAAATTGTTGAAAAAAATAAACTCGTACAATAGTTCTATTGTATTCCCATGAGTATACAACTCATTATGTGATTCAATAATTACATTTAAATACACAATAATCATAAAATATCACAGACTTAAAAACTAAAATATTTAAAAAAAAATTATTTCATTTAAATATTTGATAACGTTATCATCAATATAAAAAAATCTAATTTTGAAAGATAGATAAAAGACATATTTGTTTAAATGAAGTAGAATTTTCACATCCAAACTGCTTTGAACCAATATTTAATGATAGCAGGAAAGAAATCACATTGCCAAGCGTATGTAATAATTATAGAAGATTAAAAAAATAGTAAAACGTGGACATAAAAACTAAAACATTTTGCAATATTTACATCTCATTATTGTCAATATCACCAACATAAAAAAGGACATTATAATATAAAGTTAACCATACTAATATCATCAAGCAATATTATTGATTCTAGATTACGCCTACATTCAAATCACAAACATGATAGGTAACAATAAATGCACTTCTCGCGATTATCGAAATGGCAACATTCTAATTAGTTTTGTTTTGATTGTTCACACATAACTTGCGCGTAGAAGTTTTTGATAGTTGTGATGTTTTATACTGTGTTAAGTTTTACATATCTTTGGTGCATTTAAAAAATGGCTGACCATAAAATACGAGGAGCTGGAAAACATAAAGGAATACGCAGACTTTGCGATTCCAATTCTGAGGTTATGGTAGCGCGTGCTGAAGAATTAACCAACAATTGTGCGTCTGTCAAACAGTTTGTATCACATTAGAAAGGCCAATTAAAATAGATTGGCAGAAGTATTTAACAAATAATTTCATAATGGTGAGTCAACTTGTTTTTACAGTTTTTTTTATATATTTAAAATGAGGTTAGCATTTTATATAATATTGTAAAGCTTATCTTTAAAACAGTGAGCAAATAAATCAAAGTATTTAAGTATTAAATTACTACTAATAACATGTCTGTAGTTTAATATTTTCTTTATTATTTGGTCTCAAGTTTTTCCTTCTTGATTTCGCGTTTAATTTTTATGAATACTTAATTTCAATGTGTCCAAATCATTTAAGAAAATCTCACATTATTTTAACGACTAATTTTTATAGTGTAATTTAAGAGCACCACTGTACAATGATATTTACGTTGCGTTTACGTTGACTATTTTAAGTGCAATTTTCATTTTATTATCAGTAAAGGAGATTAAGATATCAAGAACCATATTTTTATTTTACTCTAAGAAACAGATAGTCTGTATTTTTGAATTGAATATTTTACAAAAAGTATTATATCATTTTCACATACATACATACGTTTCTCGTTTTCTCTACATTTTTATACATCGTGTCATGGATTTGGACTCCACACGTGGCCGACATTTAATATTTGATTGGATGATTGATTAGATCACTCCACATTCTTCTTCTATTTCTTTTTCCATATACTTCGTTAAGATATACGTTATTTTTCCTTCTTTCTTCATTCATCCTTTCCATATATATATATCCAAACTATCTTCTTTTTTTAAATTATTTTATTCACAACATTTTCATTCGCACTGTTTTCACTTCTAATACGTTGATTTGACACTCTATCGTATACAGATTTACCACTCTCTCGTTTACGAGATCTCTACATATATTTCTACTGCAATTATTCTACTTTCTTTCTTCTTTTGTGAGTTCTATGCTTTACTTCCATACACGAGATTCAGCACAAGAACATGACTTAAGTGTAAATAAAAGTCTTGTTTTAATAATTCTAATATATTTCATGGGGGTGGGTATGACACATATTAACAATGATATGATACAACCATTTTGGAATACAATATATTATTTAAATTGTAAGTTAACATTCAATGTTTATAATGCATTAGAATATGTTAATTAATTATGATTAAGCCTTGTAGTCAGCAATCTGCTATGATCGGCCATTCGGTTGCAAATTGCTGGACATCAAGACGTGTCTCTCCACCCGTAGAACGGGCGACTGGTTTAATCAAGACGTACGTGATTTTAATCATTTTTTAATGAATACAACTTGATTAGAGATTCAAACTGGAATCTACGTGCAAAGAATTCAGGTCTCGTTGCTAATATTTTGTTACCAGTTTTCATGCGCTAAATATGCAATAAAATACATTGAACTCAGTAACTAATTTCGCCTATTCAACATTTATACATTGTGTCATAAACATATGTACATCGATTTCTCCGACTTCTCGGGTGGCCGACATTTTAAATGTGATTGATTTGATCATCCCATATTTTCTACTTTCTTCTCTATTTTTGTTTAATTTTATTTAACTAACTAACTAACTAACCATCACGCCGTCTCCTCAAAAGGGTAGGGACTGTCACACTTTAACCGATGCGGCACTCCATCCTTCTCTTTTTGCCCCGCGGAAGACGCGGTGTGATGGGTTGCGAACCTCATCGCCACCAATAGGCATCTCCCGCGCACACTTCAATCGTCCAACATCCACAAAATAAATCTAAAACAAATAATTTAAAATACAATGATATAAAATAAAATAACCAAATAAAAATAATTTAACATAAAATGTTCTTTTTAGATGGTGCACGTATTGTCTATTTAATTTATGTTCCACGTATTCAGCGTTTTTTTTTAAATTAACAGTAATTAGGCACTTAAAACAAACCAACACCAGTAAGAACTTTAAAATAATATTGAAGAAATTATTCAAATTGTCATTGGAACAAATGAAAACATTATTTTTACACCTGTCAAAATTCTTTAAATAAACGAAAAAACTTGTATAATTTTAACATCAAAACAGTACAAACTTATTCTTTTTCTTCTTCTTTGCTAGCCTTCTTCCCTCCACTGCTGGATATAGGCCTCTTCCAATTTCTTCCACTCGTCTCTATCCTGCCCCCTTTGTATCCAAGATTTTCCAACCCTTTTGATAATATCATCGGTCCATCTCATCGGTAGCCTTCCGACACTTCGCCTATTTTCCCATGGTCTCCAACTGAGTATCCTGGGTGCCCATCTGTTGCCACCCTGTCTAGCCAAGTGTCCAGCCAAACTTATTACGTGTCACAATTAACTATTATAAAGTGCGGTAACAATCAAATTGCCCAAAACGATTCACATATACACGAAATATCTCCAAATTTACGGGAGCACCACATGAACCAAACCAAATTTTCAAAATCAGAACCATGTATTTATTTTATTTATTAACTATCTTATATACAGTAGTCCTGTGGTATATTCTTATGTTCTAAGATAAACTATTTATATAGTTGATGATGATGATGATGATGATTTGAAAGATTCACTTCAAGGGCGCTCAACGTCCAGAAAGCTTCTCTTAAAAAGAAAAGTTTTAAGAGAGCTTCTGAACACTCCTTCGTCGTCTTGATTGCGGATATTGTAGGGCAGCCTGTTCCACGCCGTCGGTCCCGCGATGCCAAAAGCGCGATCTGCGAAGTTTGAAGCTCCTTGGCGCCGCGGGACGAGAAGTTTGTGTGTTGCTTCTTCCTTCGAGGATCGTAGAGTTGACTGCCGAGGGTTCAAATTTGTCAGCTGGCAAAGTTCTTTGAGGTAGTGGGGCGCTCGTTCATGTAAGGCCTTGTGAACAAGTAGACACAGTTTATAGTCGATTCGCTCAGGTAACCTTAGCCAGTGAAGTCGATAAAGCATTGAGGTTATATGGGTGAATTTTAGTTATTGTGTCTGTAGGTTAAACATTATGGATTACCATCGAGCAATGTTTGTTTCATGCTCAGATTAACAATGGAATGCTGCGAATTGCCGAGATGTTATCTTGAATCAAGATTCCTACACACGGCATTCCTCTGTCTCTGTAGTGCTAACTGTAATATTATATAATGACATATTATTTATTATATATAAACCGGTGATTTTATGTTTGCAGTGTTCTTATAACCGCAGACAACGGTAGAAGGATTCATAACAATATTATAAAAGCCACAAATCGTGTAAGTGTAAGAATTTGTGGAAAATGTCATATCTACCACAAGTAAGTCACTATTTAATTTTATTTTTCATTTAAAATTACGTCATACTAATTAACTATCCATCACGCCGTCTCCCCGAAGGGGTAGGCAGAAAGAATGGACTGCCACACTTTTCTTTCCTGACATATTTCTCTCGATTCCTTAACATTCATACATCGTGTCATGCACGCACATCGCTTTCTTCGACTCCTCACGTGATCGACTTTTAATATTTGATTGATTTGATCATGCCACGTTTTTTCGGCCTTCCTCTATTTCTAGCTCCGTTCACGCCGTTTACATATACCTTCTTCACCATTCTGTCTTCACTCATTCTTTCCATGTGTCCAAACCATCTTAATGATCCTTTTATTATTTTGTTCATAACCCTTTCATTCGCACCACATTCACTTATTATACTTGCATTTGACACTCTATCATATACACATTTACCACACATTCGTCTTAGAGATCTCATTTCTACTGCATTTATTCTACTTTCATCCTTCTTTTGCCAGTTCCATGCTTCACTTCCATACATAAGAACGTCGGCACAAGAACACCATTATGCACTGCCATCTTAGCTTTTTTGGAAAGGCTTTTGTTTCCAAAGAAATTTAAGTGCACCATTTACTCTGTTGTCTACCCAAACCTTTCTTTCAATATCCTTCTCCACCCTCCCATCCTTTGTAAACATACTTCCTAAATAAACAAATTCATCCACTTGTTCCAGATCACCGTTTACACTGTTGCAGACTGTGATGCTTCCTTCTTTTTCGAAAATCATTACCTTGGACTTGTTCATATTCATCATCTAATCGTATCGCTTGCATACCTCATACATACTATGTTTATAGCATATTTATTAAAATGTGAATGGATTTTAAAAATGTCTTAATTACACTTTTTTAGATAAATTATGCTTTATGAGGCATTTTCAAATGTGACAATGTAATACCCTAATGTATGGAAGCGAAGCATGGAACTGGCAGAAGAAGGATGAGAGCAGAATAAATGCGGTAGAGATGAGGTCCCTAAGACGTATGTGTGTTAGAACGATATACAACAGAATCTCAAATGCTGATATAAGAAAGGAATGTAGAGCGGAAGAAGGTATTATGAACAAAATTATGAAAGGATCGTTGCGTTGCGCGTTGGTTCGGATATATGGAACGCATGGATGGAGAAAGAATGGTTAAGAAACTATACGTTAATGATGTAAATGGAGTACGGAGTTGAGGCAGACCGAGGAAAACATGGCATGACCAAATTTATCAAATTTTAAAGGTTGGTCATGTTAGAAGTCGGAAGAATTGACTTGCGTGTATGACTCGTTGTATGAATGTGGAGGGTGCTGAGCTAAGAAGAGGTTTGCCAAGATAGAGTAGTGTGACGGTCCATTCTCTATGCCTACCCCTGCGGAGAAACGGCGTGATGGTTTGTTTTTTTGTTTTGTTTTGACAATGTAATATTTCAAAGGTTCAATATCTCGATGTGTTTCGGTTGACATTTCAGTAGACTTCTTAGAACTATTTCGTAGCGCTGGGTGTGGTCCCCGAAGCTAAGGTCAATTAATTAATTACTGTCCCACGTGACTAGCCTGGAACTAGGAGAGCAGGACCACTTGATTGATGATTGGGGCCGACATGTTGATGGCTCGGGTGATGGATTTCCTTACACACGTACTTATAAATACACGGCTGAGTGTGGCCTGTGCTTCGTACAAATGTCACAGCTAAGAAACAAACGCACATTCCATTTTTAAATTTGAATTAAAACAAATTTTGGTAAATTCCGAAAGTAATTGGAAATGCATAGGATGCGCATGTCCGATAACGTTTCTGGATTATCTTGAATTTTGTTCTGATTATATGTTATATGACAGTAGTGTAGAAAAAAAAGGAGAACAATTTGAGGTTGTAACAAACAAACTAATTATCATCCCGTTTTCCTAAAAGGATAGTCAGAGAGGAAAACAAAACAAACAAACAAACCATCATACCCTTTCCCCGCAGGGATAGGCAGAGAGAATGGACCGCCACACTACTAGGTTCCTCCACATTCATACAACGAGTCATACACGCACGTTGATTCCTCCAACTTCTAACATGACCAACCTTTAAAATTTGATTAATTTGGTCATGCCATGTTTTCCTCGGTCTGTCTCGACTTCGTACCCCATTTACATCATTAACGTATACTTTCTTAACCATTCTTTCTCCATCCACGCGTTCCATATGTCCGAACCAACGCAGCGATCCTTTCATAATACCTTCTTCCGCTCTACATTCCTTTCTAATATCAGCATTTGAGATTCTGTCGTATATCGTTCTACCACATATACGTCTTAGGGACCTCATCTCTATCGCATTTATTCTACTCTTATCCTTCTTCTGCCAGTTCCATGCTTCGCTTCCATACATTAGGGTTGGGACCAGAACTTCATTGTGAACGGCCGTTTTCGCTTTCATTGATAAATTAAATGAGAGGACATATCGATTAACCCATCAACTCGGCTTCCTCCTTATCCGTACATTGTGACTGACCTTAAGTGATGATGGTATAGAAGATTTTTAATACGCCATTTTTGTGAGAGATTCCCTTCAAGGGCGGTCTTCGTCCTTCGTTCTTAAAAAGGAAAGTTTTAAGAGAGCTCCTGAACTCCTCCTTCCTTGTCTTGTTTGCGGATATTATAGAGCTCCCTGTTCCACCATGCCGGTCCAGCGATGCCAAAAGCACGATCCGCGAAATTTGAAGCTTCTTGGCGCCGCCGGACAAGAAGTTTGTGTGTTGCTTCTTCCTTTGAAGATCGTAGAGTTGACTGTCGAGGTACAGATCGATTAACTTGTTAAGGTCTGTGAGGTAGTGGGATGCTTGTCAATGTAAGGCTTTCTGAACAAGTAGACATAGTTTATATTTAATTCCCTCAGATAATCTTAACCAGTGAAGTCGATGGAGAATTGAGGTTACGTGTATGAATTGATGCGCCAAACATTAATTGTACTGCAGTTTAGATTGCAGTCTATCCAGTCACTTCTTGGGTGGTCTGGCTTATATAATTGTGAGTTACAGTAGTCTGTACGTGAGATGACAGCCTAATTTACAAGGGTTTTGAATACCTATGTCATATTTTCTTGGTCCATCCTCAACTTAATATACCATTTACATTGTTTGTATACAAATTTTAAAAAATTTTCTAATATCCATTCTTTCCATACGTCCAAACCATTTCGTGAGCCTTACTTCATTTTATTAGGAATGCATTCATCTGCCTTTCATTTTTATCTTTTTGCATTTTTAGGTATTCTATCATACATTGTTTTATACAGAATTTGACCTACTTTCATAATTTGTTTCAGCTCCAAGCTTCACCATTCCATACATATGTTTTGGCACTAGAACCACATTAAAAAATTGTCATCTTTGAGTAGGTACACCACTATAATAAAATATTGTGGTTGTCACACTTCTCTGTCTACATCTTCTGGGAAATGCTTGATGATAGAGACGACTCAGTGAGTATCATATAACTAGTGGTTTTTTTCCTAGACATATTAGCATGTTCGTTAATCGGGTTTGTCTCGTTCTCGGAACGCGAGCAATGTAGGACGAAAAAAAGTTAACACGCGATGCGTTAGAAGTAAGAAGGGACCACACCAGATGTGATCTAATTAATGAGAATATTTTTGAATATTTATTGGGCAGAAGGAACACGTCTGTGATCACAAAGCAAAATACTCTGAGTCTAAATCATCTAAAAATGTTATTGAGTCTAAATCAGCCAGTATAATAAGCTCATCAAGTTCTTACTTAATACAAACTCAGCTTGTGAAATAGTTAACGGGCAGTAAAAAACATAAAAGCATCACGATTTTACAATTAAATTTCAGATACATCATATAGATTAGGTTTGAAATTTGCAATTATTAACGTTTATTGTTTCTTGAACAATGATGTGATTTTTTTTGTATTTTCACTTTCGCTTTGTGTTGTGGATTCACATTTTAATAAATAGAATAACAATTTTAGATAAACTAACATAGAGGTATTCCATAATTATGAATTAAAATACTGTTTTTTTCCACTTTTGAGTTTATTTTTCTCGACATGTTTCGAAGGCTTTCCACCTTAGTTATCGGGAGAACGATGTAAACTGTTTGTATAGTAGAAAAACAGTGTTTTAATTCATTCGTCAATAGAATAACACTTTGTATTATCACGACAGTTATTTTTTTTTTGCATACATGTTTCGGTTGTGACCCAATCTTTTTCTATGCACAAAATAATTTATTTTTTTCAATGATGTGAAATTGCATCTTCATTCGCCTTCACTTTGTGATGTAAATTCGCATTTGAATTAATGATCATAAATGAACACTTTGAATTTTAACAACACTTTATTTTTAAACTTTAAAAATTGTGCATTGAAAATGGCTGAATTAGGAACGAAACATGTCCGCAATCAAAAAAAAATTTTTTGTGAGAATACAAAGTATTTTCTATTTATTAAAATAATGTGATACTCCATTTTGAGCACTCCATACTTGTCTACATTCCTCAACAGCGGGTAATAATTAGGGGGTTATGCGATAATGTAAACATACTCGTATTTAAGATAGGACTTTGGGACACATTTATTTGATTATTCAGGATTGGTACATTGGGCGGGCATTGTTTTGTTATATTATTTTGTAACCGAGCGCAAATACAAGATTTAGCGTATCGTCACCTGAGAGTAAGAGGGTTCCAACTAACAAAATTTCACATTTGGCTTTTTTCATGAAAAGGGTTCTTACTAACCTTATCTATACGTACAATTAAAAAAAACGTGTAATAGTATCGTCATTTTGATGTTACGAAAATAATCAAGTTCCATCTGATCATTCAAAACACATGATTCACTGAAGAAGGATTCATTTAAACTTAGAACTTTATTATTCCAACTGTTGCCAGACAAAATTTACACGTTTTTCAGCAAAATAATCTCTGGAAATTGGAATAAAACCCTTTTATTCCAAGATACACACCCGAAACAAATAAAACTTTGACTTCATTTTTCTCAGCTTTTTACTTTTGTCAGTTGGAACCTTCTTACTCTTAGGTGACGGTATCTAGATTTTGAGATTTAAAACACGTTAAATGGGCTCTTGAGGTGATAACATCACGAAAACGGCGTTTTAAAAGTTTGCACAATATTATTATTAACAATTCCAGTGTTTATATTTTATATATCACTATTGCTAAAAAATATTGATAACACTGATCGGCAAAAAAAAATTCTGCCCCTGACACCATTTTTGCTGATTCTTAAGTAAAATAATTTCTTAAATTCGAATATGACCTCAGTTTTTCCCCATCACCCACCGATTTTGGGGGGTAGCCCCCACCTATTTTTATCACTTTTTCATAATTTGGAGGAATGAAAGGGGTTATTTTCGCCTTTACATTTCTTCTGAGGGGCTAGAGAGGTGAAAAGTTCTAAAACATGAACATTTGTAGCATGAAAGTAGATTTGTAATCCCTTATATTTAAAAAAAAATCATTAAAAATGAGCGATTTTTTTTGCCGATTTTTCGATAACACGATGTTCTCACATATGATAAAATAACAATTACGTACCGATATTGTTATTTTTCGTATCCCTTTTAACGGAAACATTTGGAAAAAAATATCAAATATCAGTTATCCCCCATTAGTGGCCGGGAGTATCTTCAAATCCATTATCATGTTATTTGATTTACCGTATCAGTATCGACTATTACATATTATCCAATACATTTTGTAACACGCGGATCGAGTTACCCGGCCGTATTTCCTATCAATCTAAGGGCATGTGATTCTTTTGTGTACCTTTTCAATGTGTACGATGTAAATACCGATCTTTATTCACGAAACTGTTAAACTGACTAACTAACTTACCATCACACCGTCTACCTAAAGGAAAATCTCTCATAAATAATGAACCGCCACGCTGAAATAGTTCACACACTTCTTCTCTCTCTCTGGTTTCAATCCTGGGATTGGTTTGCAGCAATTTCCTCTATTCTTCTCTTCCATTCTTCTCTGTCTTGCGTGTCTCTTTTGAAATCTGCATATGATGAGCAGCGCACGTCCACCAACAGGTCCTCCAGGTACTCTCGGCGTGGGCGTCCCCTAGAGTTTGTCCCCTCTTTCATACCCTCCATTATGGCATGTAAGAGGCCTTCTTGTCGTATTACATGGCCGATCCATCTTGCACGCCTTTCGGACAAGGTCCTGAGCAGGTGCCTTCCTAACAGTCTTCTATAGGACCACATCTCAAAAGCCTCTAGTCTCTGTTTATCTCTTTCGGGTAGGCACCATGTCTCGCAGCCGTACATCAAGATACTCCATACACAGGTTTTGATGAGGAGTATTCTCAGTTTTAGGTCTATATTATTCGATTCTATTATTTTCGACCTTTTATTAAATGCAAGCCTAGCCTGATGTATACATATAATATATTATTAGTTGCAACCTGTGAAATATTCACGGAAGTAAAGATTTTCTACATTTTAAAGTTTGGTTTATTGTACAATCGTAATCAGTATTAAGTTTTTACTTTTAAAGCAAATATTTTTTTTTCACACACGTAAAAATTTCACAATTAGCAACACCAAATGGTTCTTCTTTAATTTTCGTATTCTTTCTTGACTACATTCGTTTGGAATAATAATTACTGAAAGGTTGGCCGTGTTCGAAATAGGAATAATCGAGGAGCTTGCGTGTCCATTCTTTCGTTCCATTCTTTCTGCCTACCCCTCCCGGGAGAGG
The DNA here is from genome assembly GCA_022606425.2 of Lepidostoma basale. NCBI lineage: Eukaryota > Metazoa > Arthropoda > Insecta > Trichoptera > Lepidostomatidae > Lepidostoma > Lepidostoma basale. The sequence goes on along the minus strand of JAHDVF020001589.1, from coordinate 3,031,044 downwards.
GCGTGATGGTTAGTTAATTAGTTATTTAGTGATTATATTTTAAGAATAATATTTAATAAAATAAATGTAATAAAATACAGAATTGAAGCATAGAAACCTGATAATGTTATCTAACATAAGCCAAATAAGTATCTTCTTTAAGATGCAAGAAGTTAATATATCTATACATGTTTATTTATGTAACAGCAAAATTACCATCTTGATATAAAGTAAACACATTTCAAACTAACACGAAAGTCTTTGGAACGAAAGCGCACTCTTATTTTTGGGTTTATTGCGCAATTTTATCTCAGTTCGGAATCCCTCGCGCTCCGTTGACCTATCTTTGCAGCATCCCAGGGAATATTGATTTTTTTCTGGTTCCACGATGTCTGGTTCCGGTAGGGAGTATACTTCCGCGGTATACTTCCGAATTGTTATTTATATTCATGTTTTTTGATTGCCAAAGTTGGATCGTTGTATGAACTGTGCCAAAAACTTGCCTGCATACAAAATGTACAAATTAAGAATCAATAATATCATACGTAAATAAATCAAAATTATTAGAGTACAAGGACCAATGTATTAAAATTACTTAAATCTTTGCAATAACTTTTTGTTGCGGATTCAATGAACAAAATTTTTAAAAATTTGGGAAAACACTACGAACTTTACTTTAAAAAAATAATTAAAAAACAAACATGTTTCGGACACAGAAGCCCTTCATCAGTGTTTCATATAAACATTTCAACCAAATTTTCATGGATTTGGTCAGTTTAGAATATCTGTCAAAACTGACCACATTCAAAATATTTATATTGTATATACAAAACACTGTTGAAGGGTTTCTGTGTCCAAAACTTGTTTGTTTTTTGATTTAATTTTTTTAAATTAAGTACGTGTTGTTTACAAAGTTAAAAAAGCATTTACTTTTCTCAAAATAAATATTTAAAATTTAAGGCGTGGTTTTGAGAACAGGTAAAATACCAGGAATGAATGAGAGATGATTTGACTTTAGGGAGAAAAGATAATCTCTAAAGTCAAGAGTATTTGTATTCTAAAAGTACTCGTATTTTCATGAATACGAAAGACGTCGATCTCGAAGGTGTTTTTGTTTCTGACAGATATCTTTGACAGCGCCAGATTATATTGAACAATATTGTCTTATTGTTACACAATACGAGATCGACGTCTTTAATATAAGTGAAAGTATATTCAGAAGGCAAATACTCTGGATATTGGAGAGTATCTTGTATTTTTAAAGTCGAACCATTTCTCATGTGCTCCTGGTATTATTTGTATATCCACATTTTACCTGTTCTCAAGAGATGCATTTATTTGTAATATATATGGATAAATATACATATTTCGTATTTGAATATGACGAAAACAATTTTCATATTACATTAAGTTCATTTTTTTCATGGCGACAGGTTATCTTCGCTTTTTCACGGTGACAGGATATTTTTATTAAAAGCAGTTTGGTTACATTTTTCATTTGCTTTTTGGTATTTGCGACATTCAAGGATGGTCTCTATGTGATATGAGGAAGTAAGAGATAAGTTTGTTGATTTTTGCGCTTATCGAGTTGTATAGGTACTTTACCAAGGGTAAAGTTATCTTAAAAAATGTAATCCTTATTTACTTAATTGAGATACTATGTTATCAGTTAAATCAATCGGTTAAATACTAATTTCCTAACGTGAATGCGGCTTTCTGTATGCGTTATTCCACGCGAAATGTTTTAATTTCACACCTGTATAATCAAAATAAGTATTGAAAATTACTGTATATTTTAAACACTTAAATGCATTCTTCCATTGAGATTGTTCTATTTATGTAGGTGTTTAATTCTCGAAATGTTTATAAGATATGGCAGAATGGCAACAGCTATGACTGCCACTTGCCATACCGAAGATTCCGGGTTCTATTCTCGGCGATGACAGTGTGATTCTCACGCTGTTTTGTTATAGAATGGATGTGACTATAGATGAGCTACCTATCACATCATACATATGTAATTAATATAATAGCTATACCTTTTACATTGATTTGTTACTAATTATTTTTATAAATATAAAAATTTCAATGTTATCTGATGGTTATCTGCGATAGCGCCGACATCAATAGTTCTTTGCTCCGTCACGCAGAATCAACCTGCCTTTGATTATGCTAGTAGGAAGAGCAATTTGGAAGTTAAATTTAATATATTTGGACATTTTTAGTGTCAGTGAGGCAGTGTTCATAAAAGAAAATATTTACATTTATGGAAAGAGTACCGCTTCACTGACGTCGACACATTTGGGATCCTTCTGATATATATTATTTCTTAGTTTCATATCGTTATTGTATTCTAGTTAACCACCTAACGTATTTGAACGTACGTGATACGTTCACTGTGACTGTACCATTCTGCGATATCCCGCATCACGTACGCGCTTGAGAAAAAGTAATGTACCTAAAATGTACAAACCGTTAGGGATACGCGCGTGTGCCAACAACACTCGAGTACAAGTCTTAATAAATATGATTGTTTTACAAGGGGCAGGCGAAGTGTACGGCCGAGTATTTGACGTTTCGTAATTAATTTTTTTTTTATATATAATTAAATTTCATTAATAAAAAACCTGCTTATTGCATAATAACCCAAAGGTAGGGCGGTTAAAGGTTTTTTTGGTCCAAATGAGTCGTCTAAATGTTTTCCGTTTGTTCTGTCTCATATGTGCATTCTAAAAATAAATCAATTAAAACTATTTGATTATTTTTATGACTTTATACTAAGAATGTCGACTAGTATATAAAAAAATATATCATATTAACCGTCGCGTTGCCATGTGGTCAATTGAGTTTCCACTGCCAATTTAAAGTTGATTTTCTTAAAACCTATGGACCCTAATATTATAAAAAAAATTGTAATCCTCCATTGAAGTGTTCTCAATATTTCGTAATAAAAAAAAAAGCAAAAAATTACTTCCTTCATCCCAAAAAAAATATTTTCTAAGACTGCCCCTCACCTTCATTCGTGTTAAGGTAGAATTTGTTTTGCTAATATTTACAACTTTATCAAAAGTGACAAATACTTACTCGCTGTTTTGAACGTATTATAAATTATATGTTTGGCCTTTTCATAGGTACGTAATAATACCGACTGTGGACGGAAACGCAGCACGCAACTTAATAATATCAGAACTGTGAAAATATTAACACTTTACCAAAAGGGACAAATATTAATACGTACTCGTTGTCTTGAACGTACTATACATTTTGCCTAGGTGCCTTTATCATACGTAAAATCTCGTAAAGTCTCGCCCCGCCGGTCGCGGCGCGGAGACAAGTTTATACTTGGTGTCCAGTTGCTCGTATGCTGTGACGCATTCCTTATCAGAAATCGCATGGTTCCAGAAAAAAATCAATAATGATATGTTTTTCAAATAATCCATGTATGTTATAGATATCGATCTATTCCTAATGAAATTCCCTACAAGATGACATAAATTAAATTTTGATTCATCTAGTCATATGCTTGATATTTAGATAAAGTTAGCGGTTAACTGAATTGACCACATGGGAGCGAGCGTTTTGTTTTGAACACGGTACGTTAAGGGTTAAGACATCTGAAGCCGCAATTTGCGAAATTCGAATCTCAGTAGTTTACCTCGAGTATGAAATATGTAAGAGCTAATATTTACACAATTACGGAGATGTTAATTAAGTGTGAAACCTGTCTACAATTTGCATTTCAGTATCTTCTTTGCGATGCTTTGGCTGTTTACTATAGACTTGTTCAAACACTGCACCCTACTACGATTCCTACTCGCTTTGCACTGCTATCTACTATACTGCAATACCACGCAGACGTAAAAATACTCGCACATCCTTCCTAAGCGAAATAATTATATTTTCATCTTATTTTTCTTGTTATAAAGTTTTTGGAATTCGGAATGTATCTTAACTCGTATTAATTTAAAAATAATTGCTCTATTTAATAATTTTTTAACTAACTAACTAACCATCACGCCATTGCTCCGGAGGGGTAGGCAGAGAGGATGGATCGCCACAATGCTCTGTCCTGGCACACCTCTCGGTCTTCCTCTACATTCATACATCGTACCATACACGCACGTCGATTATTCCGACTTCGAATGTGGCCGCCTTTTAGTAATTGATTAATTTGGCCATGTTTTCCTTGGTCGTCCTCGGCTTCTCTTTCCATGAAATAATTAAATAAATAAAAAACGAATTCTTTTAAATTTTAACATTGTACAGTATCATTTTAAATATTAGCCACATCTTTAATTGTTTTTCAAAGAAAAATCAATAAACAACATTAAAATTTAATTTGACTTTATTTTTGTGAAGCTGATAAAATTTTTATGAAAAAAAAAAACATGTTTGTTTATTTTTAGTCTGAATTTTAAGTATTATTGAAATAGATTTTTGCCTTTTCTATTCTCTAGCTTCTAGTTTTTTTTGTAAACGCACTGTCACTCATACTATTGCAAACCATCTCCCTTAAATGAACGGGCATAAGAAGTATCAGTAATTGGTTCCGCATGGTTATGTTTGTTACGAGTGGTTTACATTTCTTGTCCTTTTTTATGCCTGTCGGTGTCCTTATGATAGTGCACGGCAATTTTTTTTATACATAATTGTATTATGTCAGGTACTTGAAAGTCTTCGTATTGTTGGATCTCCGTGTCTCACTAATATGGATGCTCAAATTACTCTTGCCAGAATTCCTGCCCTAATGAGATGAAGGGGCACACGCAGAAGACTTCATTACCTCTGTCCACTCGGCTGTATTTATGCGACCAACAGCCATGAAATGACCCTCCCATTGTTGAGGCGGCTTATGGGATTACTTCGGCTTTATGGGATATTAGAAATACCGAGCGGTCAAAATCGTTTCTCTGAAGGGTAAACCAGATGTAATCAACGAGTTAATGTATGTATTACGTTTAAATATATATTTTAATTAATTATTTTTGATACATTTTAATTTGGGACACTGTTATTACGAATTGAAGCACACTTCACATTTTTAGGTGAATCTACACTAGCGCCATCTATTAAGAATATATGTAAGCATTAAGCAGAAAATCTTTATTAATGCAATGTGGAAGGGTTCGCAACTATCATACATTGCTAGTTAACGCCTGGAGATCCAATCTCCAATTTTTTTTGCTTTTATTTTGGACCAGTTTTTTATACAATTTCTCGGCCACCATATTCTGTTTCCAAAATAAAACAATTTACATCTTCGCCTCTATCGTCTCTATACAATTAATCCTTAAAAATGATTAACCCGCAATGGGTAAAATCCAGTATTTGTATACATTCAAAAAACAAACTGTTATTACGTATCAAAATTTATTTATATAAGTTTGTCGCGACAGCTCTTTCACCAACCTATTTTGGCGTCATCACGTATTACATCAGAAATTTAGACAATTAATAATGTTGAAGTATCATATTACGATCAAATAAATCAAATATTGAATGTCGGCCATGTGAGGAGTCAGAGAAATCGACGCGCGTGCATGACACGATGTATGAATGTTGAGGAAGCGAGAGAAATATGTCAGGAAAGAAAATTGTGGCAGTCCATTCTTTCTGCCTACCCCTTCGGGGAGACGGCGTGATGGTTAGTTAGTTAGTTAAGTATCATATTGTTTCGGTCAAAACAACGAGTCAAAAAAAATAATCTTTGTTGAAATGAAAAACTATTTTTCTTTAAGTTTCAATCCCAGGAATTGGTTTACAACAAAGTCAAATATCTTTGCTGATTTTTGGAATGCAACTTAGGCCATTTTAATTAGGTAGTTTCTCCGTTGCTTTTCACATTTTTGTATACATGTTATTTGAACTCAATTACTGTATTCATTTTTAAGCTAATGTTTCTCATGACATGTGATAGGTAGCTGGTCTATCACCATTTTTATTGTCATGTGAATTCTACCAATGATTTTTGTTCACACTGTCACCGCCGGGAATCGAAACCGGGATTTTTGGTGTGGCAGTGTCATAGCTGTTAGATAGCCGTCTTTTCATAATCTTTTAAATATATTTTTTAAATAAATTATTTTTCGTTAAAATCGAAACTGCAGTTCAATTAATTACTTGATTTGTAGATATTGAACACTGATGAGGCTTGGATTCAAGCGAAAATAAATTTTTGACATACGGAGATTCAGGTCGAATTTCGCTTATTGATTTACGAAAACATTGACAGATGTGTTATTCCTTTTAACAGATTGGTTCTAACAAAATCGTGATTTTTCGGTATAGTAAAAATGTTCATTACCCCCGTTTTTCTTATGGTAATCACATATTATCGGAGAAGGCAATGTAATAACTTGTAATTAAATCTAATATGTTCAGTGAATATTATTATTATACCAAGATTATTACTTATTCCATGAGAGCAATTATTAGGTATAATATTTGTTTCTGTCCTTTTTAAAAATATGATCTTAAATATATAGAATTTTTATACTCGTACTTTAGGATAAACACATGAAATAATTAAATATAATAATAATACACTTGTAAAATTTGTATTTAAACCACTTTATTTATTACAAATAATGTGGTAACATACAAATTTTACAAGATTATTATTATTATATTTAATAATTTCACACCACAAATTAAGTGCTTCATACGAAAGTACATGAAATAATCTTTAATAATGCAATTATTACTAATAATTAAATAATCACAGATATTTAAAAATTCACGGATAATGAAATAATCACGAATAATGATATAATCACTTATCCTCCTTCAGAGGAACACACCAGGCCACACATAAATAAACGCATAAATAAACAATCCACCAATTTACCTTTCCAACAATGTTCCCATCAGACGTTAGAGGAACAATAGAGAGGAGGAACTCTTGAGGCCACGAGAGCTGAACCTCCGTAGGCCAGATTTGGGATACATTTCCAGAATTATGTTAATATAAAATGTGCATTTTTATTTATTTTCTTTTAATCTAATTACCACGTGGTCTTTTGCAGTATTCAATGTGTTTATTATGAATTAAAAGAAATGTGAGCTTATTTTTTATTCCGAAATTTATATCGTTATCCCAATGATAAAGGTGTAAAGCTCCAAAATATGTCAAAAAAGAAAATCAAAAGTGAAAAAAGGTGTTGGTCACGCCGTCTACCGGAGGGGTAGGCAAAAATACTTACTAAGTTCCGTCCGTTCCGTCACACTTATCTTGACTCCTCTACATTCATACATCTTGTCATGCACGCACGTCGATTTCTCCGACTCATCACGTGACCGACATTTCATTTTTGATTGATTTGATCGTGCCACGTTTTCGTCGGCCTTCCTCTATTTCTAGCTCCGTTCACGTCGTTTACGTATACCTTCTTCACCATTCTGTATTCACTCATTCATTCAAATTTTTGTTCATAACACTTTCATTCGCACCGCATTAACTTCTTATATTTACATTTGACACTATCATATACAGATTTATCACACATTCGTCTTAGGGATCTCATTTCAATTGCATTTGCCAGTTCCATAATTCACTTCCATACATAAGGGTCGGCACAATAACACCATTATAATTCATTAACGAAATCGTTGCAGATTGTTAACGCTTAAGTTTATCAAACATTTTATGCGTTTACGACGCCTTCGATAAGTTAAATTATTACAATGGCCACATTTGATAATTTTTCAGGTACATTAAGATTATATTGTATTGATTTTCAGTCACGTTTTTATATGTAAATTATCCACAGAGCCTGAAACCATTTGTAATGATTAAAGAAGCTCAACATGATGAATTCTCGACATGTCTAATTTTTCAATTCTTATCCGAATTTACGGTCCATTCTTATCCGATGTCATCATTGTCATAATTCTACAATACTGCCCACTATTCGTATATATGTATTATATACGAATACATTAGCATAATTTTAAAACAATTTATATTCATTTTTGTGTAATACAAAGCCCTTATAATAATAAATCAATTTATATACGGGTGCTACGTTTCTATGTATCGTTTTAATATCATTTTCATTTCATTTATTTATTTATACATATGAAAAGCATCACAGAACTACTTTCCAATACGTTAAAGATACATTATATTATTAATTCGAGACACAATAATAAATAATACTTTTCTTCGTCGTCTTTTTACATCTCTTTGGTTGCCATCCTGGTAGTGTTTTACTGATGGGGTTTTAATTTTTGTCAGTTTTTGCAATTCTAGTATTAAAACACATTAAAATAATGTTAATGTCTATGATATTGGCTTAATTTTATGGATAATTTTATGCCATTATTGTTTAAATATGAATTTGGGCATATGAGCGCCATGGCTAGCTCGAATGAAGCGCAGTCGTGAAGTCCAATTTTCGACACCTTTATTGAGCAACTGGGTAAAATGGCAAAACGTACTGACTACAAATCAACTATCAACTGTCAAATTGACAGTCTGTAGAAACAATGTTGCTAGTTTAAAAACCAAACCTCTAAAAAAACACTCTATATATGCCACTCAAATAAAATAAAATACTTAAAATATTATATAATAAAAGTATATTTTATGATGATGATGATGATGATCCCTCCGAAAGCGCCTTCTGTTTTGAATGTTTTCAATTTAACTAAAAAAAGGTTAGAAACCGCTGATGTACATTGAAGTATTTATACGAGTATATTTATATTATATAAATAAAAACCAAATTATTTGTTTAACACCATTTTATTCTGTTTTGTAACCACCAACCGGTTTCGTTTGTAACGGTAACCGGTTTATCCTGGAGAATCACCGGTTGCCAACTGGGGTGCTAGATACATTGAATGTTTGATCCTATGGTTCAGGTAATCAGTCTCAAGAGCAGGAAGTTTGGCTTCAATCCCAATATTAAAATCAATGCCTTGATAATTTCAAACTAATATTAGACTGCGCAGTTCTTGTTTGATCCACTTGACTGCCGGGAATACGCATGACCCGTGCGTGTTCCAAAAATATCCCATATGTACTCGTATATTCCCAGAAATCATCAGCGAGACGGACCTTTCGAAGACTTGCAATAAATAACACCAAAAGGAACTGTACTAAAGCAGCTTTTCTGTTCTCTATTAGAGAAACATAAGAGAATCAATAACCCCGCGGTATTTTAGACCATCAATCATCTTTCTTTTCATATTATAGCTTTTACAAACTCTTACGCTTTCTTTGGGAATACTTCGAGAACTACGCAATCTTGTAGAGTATCCATCGTTATTTTCGGATGAGTATATTTGGCAGTGTCAGTCTCGATTGTTTTATCTACCATCTTACAGATCCAATTTACCTCTGTTACTGCCAGTGGAGAGTTTAATATTCTTTCTTCATTGTTACAATCCTGCGGATTGGTCTGCAACGAGCTTCATTCGTTCCTTCTACTCAGTCCTGTCTCCAGCTAGTCTTTTTATCTCTGTGTAGCTGCCACAGCGCATGTCTCTTATTACCTGGACCATATAGACGTGCCATTCAACCATTCACTCTTATATAGTAATAAGATGAATCTACTAGTATTCAATTGCGTTAGAGTAAACATTTTATTTATATTAGTGTAATAAAGTTCAAGATGCAACATGCAAGAGAGGGCGACTACTCTCTAGTTCATATTTCAAATGCAAGTTTACAAGTCACCATACATGATTTGACAAACCGTGTACAGATCCAAAAATGTGTCAGACAGGGAGACACTTGTCTCCAAAACTGTTTACTAATGTAATGGAAGACATGTTTAAGACACTGGACTAGACGAACCACGGATTAAAGATAAACAGAGAATTGAAATCACTTGAAATTCGCTGAAGACATAATTTTGTTGTTGGAATATCCCGAATAACTCGAAGAAATGCCGAAATCTTTAAATAAATCATCTAAAAATATTGGCCTTAAAATTAATATGACAAAGACAAAAATATTGACTAACACACAAATTGAAGACATTAAAATCCATAATAAAAATGTAGAAGTGGTAGATAAATGTGTGTAACTTGGTCATCTGTTGGCTTTTGGAAGAGGGGGTCAGGTCAAGGAGATTGATAGAAGAATACAGCTCGGTTGGTCTGCATTCGGAAGGCTGGGCAACATCTTAAGTCGGATATGCCACACAATTTAAAAACAAAAGTGCTGGGCTAGTGTGTGTTACCTGTGACGACCTATGGATGCGAGACATGGACGTTAACTAAAGAAGCAATGCACAAAATCAAAGTTGCACAACGGGCCATGTTTGGTATCTCGCTTAGATACTATAATATATACCCGACGTGGAAATTAGAGGACGCACCAGGATCACCGATGTAGGGATACGCATTGCGAGGATGAAGTGGCAGTGGGCTGGTCATGTGTGTCGACGGGATGATGGAATATGGAGCCAGAGGGTTATTGAATGGAGGCCAAGGTTGGGCCGGAGAAGTGTTGGGAGACAGCCAACCAGGTGGAGTGATGGTGGAGTGGGAAGGGCCTGGAGAACACTGGCGAGAAACCGAGAGAGATGGCGTGGGGTGGAGAGGCTTCCGTCCAGCATTGGATGGAGACAAGCTGTCGAAAACCGTGAAAATCTTCTCAATTATTTTACATAATTGTTCAAGAAACAATAAAAAAAGAATCTTCTGAACCTTTTTATCCTCAGATCAAGGGAACTGGGATTTTCTTAAGCATTTTAACATATGCATCTCTGATTAAAGATAACTAAAGGATTCCAACATCACAGAAAAATGTAATAAAAATAGTCACGTGTTTGTATGTAGAACAGTTTATGTTCTTCCATGAAATTCTTACTAGTCAACTTATAAATCAAAAACTTTATGCACGCGCTCGTTAGACCGACTATAACTTGTTTCGTTTCCGACCAAAGTTCTGTGGGCTGTCCCATAATGTTTGTTTGCACGAGTCAAGCAGTCCACCGTTGTGTGCCAACTGTTTATTTTCCCCCAAGAAAAGTAATCTTAGGGCCTTTCGGGGCAGTTTGTTTAGGTCTCAAGAGGACCAAACCTTTGTTGACACCCCGCGATCAATTTCCTTAGAGCATTAACATCGCTAATGGGATTCCTGTCCTGTGTACTTCCATTTGGAATTTATTGGTCTACGGTTCGAAAGAATAAACTCGTTTCTGCTATTTTTAACCCGTCTGAGGAAGTCGTATTTATTTTTGTATGCTTTTCAATTAAGCCGACATTTTCTTCGTTTCGTACTAGTTACGATGGTCGACTATGAATGATTATTCGTAATCACGTATTTCAGACAAACAAAAATGGTTAATTGTTCTAACCCCTATAATGTGGCAAGCTACATTTGCAGTCGAAAAAAAGATTTCGAACTGTGCAGCTCATATTCGAATGTATCTTATAAACCTTTTACTTTAATTCTAACTAACTAACTAACTAACCATCACGCCATTTCCCCGTAGGGGTAGGCAGAGAGCCATCTGCCTTACGTTTCTTTCTTATTTCATCGTTCGGTATTCTATCAAACAACGTTTTCCCGCACATTCTTCTTAGTGATCTCATTTCTTCGTTTTTGACTCTATATTATGTGTAATTCAGATAATAATTATGTGTATCTCTACATATATTTAATTTAACAATTTACGAGGATGGATCGCCACAATGCTCTGTCCTGGCATACCTCTCGGGCTTCCTCTACATTCATACATCGTACCATGCACGCACGTCGATTATTCCGACTTCGAATGTGGCCGCCTTTTAGTAATTGATTAATTTGGTCATGCCATGTTTTCCTCGGCCGTCCTCGGCTTCTTCTTTTTCCACTCATGCTGCTTGTGTACAACTTTTTAACCATTCAACTCTCATCCATTCGTTCCATATGTCCAAACCATTTAAGGGATCCTTTTTTAATTTTATCCATGATGCAGTCATCTGCCTTACATTTCTCTCTTATTTCATCGTTCGGTATTCTATCATACAACGTTTTCCCGCACATTCTTCTTAGTGATCTCATTTCTACGGCGTTTATCCTGCTTTCATCCTTTTTTTCCATCTAATTATAATTTAAAATGAACTTCCATCAAGAGATTTCAGTAAAATCATTTGATTATCTTACATTATGATGTTTAGTATTCTATTATACATCATTTTCACGCACATTATTCTCAGTGATCTCATTCCAACGGCATTTATCCTACTTTAATCCTTCTTTTGCCATTTAAAATGAGCAATTGTATAAAATTCGTAGACCAGTCACTGCGAAAATAAATGACCTTTGGGGTGGGCGAAATGAAATCAGTATTCGTCATCCGAGAGGTATATAATCTTAAGCTTTCGGCATATTAAACTACGTAATCATTTAGACTAGTATAAGGCATGAGTAACCATTAATTCGGATGAAATTACGAAAATTACATACAATTCGTCTACGATACTTGCATCGCATTATCGTAATTTGCATAGGTGGATAACCAGGACTGAGTGGTTCAGGCATTTGCATAATGGGTCTATGATATTATACACTTGTTGTACAATACGTGTACCCATTTCGCTTCATTATCATCGTAATGTCATTTAGTTCAGAGGGATTTTCTAACTTATGCATAAACTAGTAACTCAATCTGAACGGATTATACTTATTGTACGTACGAACGTAATTATGAAAAGCGTTAAACAACATTAAACGAAAACTTATTTCTTCTATGTTCGTCATACTTTGTGTTGTAGATGTTTTATTTGTCTTTTTCTTTTTTATATACTTTTTATATACAACACTAACTTTAAAAAAATACATCTCAGACATGTTTCGGACAACCGTTCCTTCTTCAGTGATACATATTATAAAGATACATATTTAAAATATTATAAAATTGTTTACAAATATGATCAGCTTTGTCAGATGTTATAAAGAGTCCTAATGAGAATCATGTCAGATATCATAACGGGAGTTGAAAAATGGAAAATTGTTTTGGTGTCTGTTTTAGATATGAGCGGAGCTTTTGATACTGTAGATCATGATATACTACTTAGGAAGTTGAAACATGAGTTCGGTATCGGAGGAACAGCTCTTGTATGGATGAGATCCTACCTCTCGGAGAGACGTCAATTTGTAGGTCTAAGTGATTCTAAATCTTCTGAAAACGAAATGAAGTGTGGGGTCCCCCAAGGATCAGTTCTTGGGCCATTGCTCTTCCTTTTGTACATAAATAATATTGATAAAGTCATCCAGGCAGAGGGATTTGAATCATTTGGTTATGCAGATGACCGTTTAATCTATAAATTGTGCGATTTTGACGAGAAAGACAAAACAAGGGCTGATAATGTGCGATGTATTGACCGAGTTTCAGAATGGATGGCCGAGAATAAACTTAAAATAAATCCCACAAAAACAGAACTCATGTGGGTGGCCTCTCCTCGGCGACAACATCTTCTAGATTCTGACCCTTTGAAAATAGGAGGGATAGAAATATCTCTTTCAAAGAGTTTAAAGTTTCTAGGTGTTCATTTAGATGGCAATCTGTCTTACAATACGCACATATCAGGGCTTGTTAAGTCTGGTTTCTTCCAACTGAGACAGCTAAAGCACATGCTGAAATGTTTACCTGTTGGTGAAGCTAGGACTCTCGTAAATTCTTTTGTTGTGTCACGGTTAGATTATTGCAACGGAATGTACGCTGGATTGCCAAATAATCAATTAAGCAGAATACAAAGCGTATTTAATGCTGCTGCCCGATTGATTATGGGGCAACAAAAATACTGTCATATCACGCCGCTCCTGAAGGACCTTCATTGGCTTAAAATCCGAGAGCGAGTAAAATATAAATTGTGTTTGACAGTGTTTAAGGCTCGACACCAGAGAGCGCCAGCGTATATATCGGACCTCTGCGTGACACCCATGCCAACGGAAAGGCAACGTTCACTCCGATCAGTAGAAACAAGTGCAAACAACATAGCGATTCCAGTCAGAGCCAATAAAGCATGTTTCTATGATCGTGCTTTCAGCGTTGCGGGTCCGTTGGCGTGGAATAGCCTCCATGTTAGTATTAAGTATGAGGATAGTGACGTTAAATTTAAGAAACATCTGAAGACTGCACTGTTCGGTCAGTCATTTCCTAGTGCGCCCTTGGAGTAATTGATTTTACAAAACGGCGCACTTAAAATACAAATCATAATAATAATAAATAAATAAATAAAGAATTATTTTGGAACGTTTATGCATTTATTATAATAAATATTATGAATCAATTAAAATTTTAAAATAATAATAATAATAATCCTTAATTTATTTCCTTTGTTGTAAGCAATTACGTGAACCCCAATAAGAACTTTAAATTATTATAATTACGTCGATTTTATTTTATTATTTGAGATAACGAGTCGGTGATATTCAAGGCTACGTCGGTGACGTTACCGTCATTGTTCAGTGTGAATGGACCTTTATAGCTAGATTTTTGATTTGGCGTTTTTTCATGAATTTGATGAAAGTTTTGATCAATTGGCAATAAACAATGTCTTATTTGTTCAAAACTGTTTGGATTACAATATCTTATTTTCCCGCTGACACGCTCGGAGCCGGTGAGAGGGGAAAGCAATAATTAATTTTTAATTATTCGAAAAATTTTAGTAGCGTGCGCGCGCCCTTCAACACAAATGAACCCAACGAGACGTTTTGAAATTCGAATTGACGTGACACGCAGCCGTGACGAAAACAAGATGGCGGTATTTAAAAAAAATGCCTCGTAACGTCATTCAAAAGTCATTTGTTACGGTGAAGGGGTGAACGAAGGCTGGCTGCCATGTCAAATGAAAGAGAAGCAACTCGTTCAAATGAACAAACGAATCCGCTTTGTGTGAAGGATGGAACATCTAGTTGTAACTCGCGTGTAATTAGTCCCGAACTGCTGACATCTTTGGGAAATGACTCGTCAAGTATTCACCTGCGATGGATGAATTTGTTAAAATAACGGCAGCTTTTGACAGCTGGAACGAAAGTTACATTATTAAATTTGTGTATTCGAATTAAACATACAAAATCTCACCTTTATCTATAAAAATAAAATCACCATGAAGAATGTTTGAAGAATTAATACGAATGAAAACGTCTGTTTTCTAGAAGTTTTAATATATTTTATGGGAATGCATGTCGCCACTTGCCAAGGCATTATCAAATGTAGCTATACGAGTATAGAATTAGTGGTTGTTTATACACGTGAGCTAATGGAGCAGAATACGATACTTAAGTAATTAATACGAATGAAAACGTTAGTTTTCTGGAAGTTTTATTATGTTTTATGGGAATGACATGATTCGCCCTTCTAAGGCATTATCAAACGTGACAAAATTTCAGCTCGTTGCTGTTTATATACACAAGTAAATGAAGCAGAATATGGTAATTAACGAAAATTGATGTGACTTTATACATTTTTCACAAATAATTATTTGGGTAGGTTCAGAAATATTGGAAAGTGATAAATATATACTAATATAATAAATCTTCTTGAAAAATGAAGTTTTCATGCGTATTAATTATTTAATATGGCGTTTTACATCATTGTTCAAGAAACAATAAATAAAACTAAATATATTTTTTGTACATTTCTCATTTTCACTTAATAAATCTTAACTAACTAACTAACTAACCATCACGCCGTCTCCCCGAAAGGGTAGGCAGAAAGAATGGTCTGTCACACTTCAACCGATGCGGCACTCCATCCTTCTCTTTTCGCCCCGCGGGAGACGCGGTGTGATGGGTTGCGAACCTCATCGCCACCAATAGGCATCTCCCGCACACACATCGATCGTAAAATATCCACAAAATAAATCTAAAACAAATAATGTAATCTACAATACAATGAAATAAAATAACAAAAAAAATATATTGTCTATTTAATTTATGTCCCACGTATCCACCGTTTAAACCGTTGAAACAGTTTATTTCTGAAAAAATTAAAATAACAAGTGGAATAATACTAAATATGTTTTTTATACATTTTTCATTTTTACTATATTTTATAGGAATGCATCTCGCCACTTGCCAAGGCATTATCAAATGTAGCTATATAGAATTAGTGGTTGTTTTTACACCTGAGCTAATGGAGCAGAAGACGATACTTAAGTAATTGATACGAATGAAAAAGTCAGTTTTGTAGAAGTTTTATTATGTTTTATGGGAATGACATGTTTCGCCCTTCTAAGGCATTATCAAACGTGACAAAATTTCAGCTTGTTGCTGTTTATATACACAAGTAAATGAAGCAAAATATGGTAATTAACGAAATCCCTTCCGGACACCGCCCACCTGGAAGACCGCCTAAGAGATGGAGGGACAGCTGGATCTCATCATCCGACGAGATATGATTTCTGTGTCACAGATCGTCAGATCTATTAAAAGAAGAAGAAGAAGAAGAAGACTGTAGCCTTAATAAATCTTATATGTAGATATTTTACGAGTATATATGATACGTATCATATAACATATCTCCCTTATGTTGTCTTTGTCGATAAAGGCCCAATAAAGAAATTAGAAATCGTGTCCTTTATTTTCTTCTTTGGGTCACGTTTCACAGGACCCTAAGGGTATAATCACCACCAGTTCACGACTCACGAATTTATCTTCTACTGCGAACCTGATTAACATTTACTCCACGAATAACAAAATTGTTCCTTCTGTTTCCTGCAACGCGTAATCGAAAAATATGTATGCAGTGTTCCTTCGGGCAACAATTTGGTAGTCAAGGAACCGTATCCACATATAAAAAAAAACACGAAACACTACACGCAAAATCTTAAAGAGTAAAATAATTTTAAACTTTTTTTTTACGTATTGGTCCTGCAGGTTATTTGACCTGCTTGGATGTTAAAATCAAGTTAGTAGACGACAAGATGAACCGATCTTGTACAAAATGATCAATTTTGTTACACAGTGCATTTTGTTCGTCATATAATGATGCAGCTTTTTTTGCGACGTGTCCGGCTGGGCTTGGGGGAATTTGAGCGGGTTAAACGTCGCACCTTCGGGCAAGTATATTACCTGGGACTACCTGAACGCTTGCTGTACAACGCCGAACGTGTTGGACAATACCGAACAAGAGTAAAAGACCGTTTCTCGGTACAATGGCTGTTTAAAACTGGACTGCCAGCGTCGAGGAGGCAGACCGCGTGTTTGATATTTTAACGCGCGGGAAACAAGCAAGTCAAACGAGCTTTCGGATATGTGGTATTGTTTTCATTTACAATATTATTATGACTAACTAATACGCGAAGGAATCTTTTTATTAATTAGAGTTTTTTCGTTTTGAAAAATCTTTAAAAACAAGCGCTCTTCTTCACACTTATTATTATTATTAGGTGTATAACTTTGCTTCCGCCGTTTTTTTTTCGAAATTCGAGGCTTTATCGTAAAAAACTGGTTATACATTTATGATTCAAAGAATTGTCCATCGCTGGCCACTACTTTCTCCCATCTTTCGGGCAGCATACGAATCCCGCGTTGAAAAAACTGGTCATCTTTTGAAGCGATCCACGAATCGATCCAATTTTTTACTTCTTCATAAGACCGGAAGTGCTGGTCAGCTAGGCCGTGTGCCATTGATCGAAACAAGTGATAGTCCGAGGGAGCAACGTCTGGAGAATACGGCGGGTGGGGTAGGACTTCCCATTTCAAAGTTTCCAAGTATGTCTTGACCACTTTCGCAACATGGGGTCGAGCATTGTCATGCTGTAAAATCACTGCATCTTCGAAAACCTTCTCTCTTCCACCGCCATGCTGGTCTTCGACATTAAAATCACCGTTCTTGAAGCGTTGAAACCACTCTCGGCACGTTCTTTCACTAATAGCGGCCTCACCATAGGTATTTGAGAGCATTCGATGAGCTTCAGCCGCAGATTTCTTCATATTAAAGCATAAAATTAAAACCTCCCGCAAATGACGAGAATTTGGCTCGTAAGCTGACATGTTTAATCGGGAATAACTTTATGATGCAGACACAAATCGACTAATATTTCGATGGCGTTATGTTTACAAATACTTAAGCTTATTGTATGACATCTATGATCTATTTATTCCAACTACCACTTACCGCTACTGCCATCTATTGCAAAACGGCGGAAGCAAAGTTATACACCTAATATTATTTTGATGACTTAAGGCCGTGCCACACTGTTTGAAACAAACTCTCCACAGGGGTGACCTTGGTGGAGAGCTGTGGAGCCCACGGTTGATGTAGCGTCCACATACTGTTGTAAACAAGCTCTCCCATTGTGGAATGCGTGTTTAAACGGTGGATCCACACGCATACTATGCGCGTCCGTCCACAAAGTTTGTTGAAAGTCAAACGAATTTTGGTTTCAAACAAGTGTCTACACAGTTTTAAACCGCCGGTGGAGACCGATGTGGAAAGCTTGTTTAAAACAGGCTTTTATATTTTAAGTGCGCCGTTTTCTAAAATCAATTACTCCAAGGGCGCACTAGGAAATGACTGACCAAACAGTGCAGTCTTTAGAAGTTTCTTAAATTTAACGTCACTATCCTCATACTTAATACTAACATGGAGGCTATTCCACGCCAACGGATCCGCAACGCTGAAATCACGATCATAGAAACTTGCTTTATTGGCTCTGACTGGAATTGTTATGTTGTTTGCTCTTGTTACTACTAATCTTGATTCTTTCTGTTGGCATGGGTGTCACGCAGAGGTCCGATATATACCCTGGCTCTCTCTGGTGTCGAGCCTTAAACACTGTCATACACAGTTTGTATTTTACTTGCTCTCGGATTTTAAGCCAGTGAAGTTCCTTCAGGAGCGGCGTAATACGACAGTATTTTTGTTGCCCCATAATCAATCGGGCAGCAGCATTGAATACGCTTTTTATTCTGCTTAATTGATTATTTGGTAATCCAGGGTATATTCCGTTGCAATAATCTAAAAGTGACACAACAAGAGAATTTACGAGCGTTCTAGCTTCATCAATAGGTAAATGTCTCCTTACATGTTTACCTGTCTCAGTTGGAATAAACCAGACTTAACAAGCACTTACTCATTCTTTAGAATTCCGTCATCCAGTAGGGTATCAATCTTTATGTTACGGATGGTTATCTTCGACAGCGTCAGCACAGACTGTTTTAAGAAGAAGTAAAATATTTTGAACAAAGGTACAAAAAATACAAGAAATTAGTATATCATATGTGCAGAGTTAAAATAAGACCAGAAAACCCGAGATAGAAAATTAATAAGAGCCTTATATTTTACTAACCAACTAACTAACCATCACGCCGTCTCCCCGGAAGGGTAGGCAGAAATAATGGAACGCCACACTGTTTTGTCCTGACATACTTCTCTCGATTCAATTCAATTTATTCAAAAAATTATAAACATTACAGAATAACACATCCAAATCGTTTATAATCACAAAAATAAAATTAACAATTTAAAAAAACATATTTACAAATAATATAACAAGAAAACAAATGAGAGTAAGTCAGAAAAAAGAAAAACAGAAGACAATTAAAAAAAATATATATTCGAGAACAGTTTGGTAAAGATTAACATTTTTGTACAATAAGTAGAGAAGCAAATAGTAATTTAATACATAAGAGATAGATGCTTTCTGAGGGTAGCCTCACTATCGTGAAAAATGTCCACATCCGAAGATATGCGGTTTAATAGTATTATTGCCCTGCCCACGGGCATTACCTTAGGTAGATTGGTTCTACACAGTCGCAGGTGAAATAATCTATGATGCCTTTGTCGCAGATAATTGTCGGGGACAAACAAAGTCAAGTCATTCAAAATATCAGAGCTCTACATTCATACAACTTTTCATGCACGCACGTCGATTTCTCCGATTCCTCACGTGACCGACATTTAATATTTGATTGATTTGATCTTGCCACGTTTTCCTCGGCCTTCCTCTATTTCTAGCTCCGTTTACGCCGTTTACTTATACCTTCTTCACCATTCTGTCTTCACTCATTTTTTCCATGTGTTCAAACCATCTTAATTTCATAATAATTTTCATTATTTTGTTCCTAACACTTTCATTCGCACCGCATTCACTTCTTATACTTGCATTTGACACTCTATCATATACAGATTTGCCACACATTCGTCTTAGAGATCTTATTTCTATTGCATTTATTCTACTTTCATCCTTCTTTTGCCAATTCCATGCTTCACTTCCATACATAAGAGTCGGCATAAGAACACCATTATACACTGCCATCTTAGCTTAGCTTAGCTTTTTTGGATAGGCTTTTGTTTGGCTTAATATGATAAGCTTAATATTTTATGTTTTAAAAAGGGAATTTGCTGTTTTCTTGCTAATTTAAAATTTTTATGTTTACATGTGTCTTTTTATATCGATTATAAAACACAAATAAAGAATTTGAACTTGGTATTGAACTTGGACTCTTTCATAAAGGGGTTCAGCTCTTGTGGCTATTCTTCTTACGTCTAATTCGAAAGGTAATTTGATGGGATGTTGATTTATTCGGGGGCTTGATCAATGTGGCACAGATTTCAGTTTTTTTTTATTTCTATCATATGCTGTTGGTGCATATCTGTTGGGATAAAAAATAATATTATATATGCCGAAGTATTTTAAAGCATTTGATTGATTTATCATGGAGGCGTTATTGTATGGCCTACGATACGTGAATAAGGGTTTGATGAGTTAGCTTTTAAGTCAATATTTTTTTTACACCTTATTAATCCTTTCATTCAAAAGACTCCCATTGTGTCTGTTGTGTGTAGGAGCACCAAAAAGATTACAAAGGTGTTCTTAAATCCATAGGTTTGATATTTTCTATATCCTTTGAAGCACGTGTCCCAATATTTAAATATTTTATAATAATGTTAAATTACTAGAGACTTTATTCTGAGAATAATATTATTATTTATATTTTTCTTTTTTATATACTTTGTATATACAACATATATAAAGATACACATTTAAAATATTATAAAATTGTTAGTTTAAAATATTATAATAATAGCGTTGAAATTTTGCATGGTAATAATAGAAATATAACTTTGAGCAATATCGAAATTTTAGAAATTAAAAAAAAAGAAAGTATTATAAATAATCAAATAAATTTCACGTCAAGTCCAATCTTTGATTTATTTCCTTTGTTGTAAGTAATTACCTGAACCCCAATAAGAACTTTAAATTATTATTTAAAAATTTAAATTGAATCATAATATTTATTATCAAAAGCATAAACGTTCCAAAATAAATCTTTATAACATCTGTCAGATCATGTAAACAATTTTATAATATTTTAAATATGTATCTTTATTATATGTATCACTGAAGAAGGACTGGTTGTCCGAAACATGTTTGTGTAATTTAATTTTTTTAATGTAAGGGTTGTCCTACAAAGTATATAAAAAAGAAAAAGAGAAATAAAGCATCTACACCCCAAAGTATGGCGAATATAGAATAAACAATATTATTAAATTAATTATTAAAAAAATACTAGCTCCAAAGATTTGAATCAATGGCAAAAGAATTTATTTTTACAATCTTCGATATTAGTAGAAAATAGCTCTTTATTATGAAGAACGAATCTGATCGTGTCCAGGCTTGAACCCAAGTCCTCTGGATAAGGAGCCAAGCGTTACCTAGACTACCACCCGACTATGTTACACCCTTGCTGAAATTATAACATTTTCTTAACAAAGCACAGAGAAACTACGAGTGACCCAAAGAAATAAGCCATAAGCCTAAGAGCCAGAGTCAGAAATGATTCGGTGAGACAAAAAACAAAGGTCACAAACATCATCCACCCGGTAGCGACATTAAAGTGGCAATGGGCAGGTCACGTAGCCAGAAGTTCAAACGAAAAATGGACAAGAAGACTGCTAACGTGGAGACCGTGGAGAATGGAGGAGGCCTTTGTCCAGGAGAATAGGCTGAATAAGAATGCGCAAACGAGAATTCAAAAAAACAATCATGAAAGTAAAATTATTGAAAATACCATTCTATTTTATGTGTGCATCCAATGTTAAAATGCCACACAAAAAGTATATTTATTTATGCTTTTCCGATCAGTTTTATTGTTCATCTTTTGTTGTGGTCTAGAAAAGTTGGGGTTAAAAACAATTTAGAACTACAAGTTCTCGCTGTCTGGACCCATTTGTCTCGCTGGGGACTACGGGACCCGGAGTCTGGGACCGATCGTATCTCGGGACAGAAGATTAACGCCTGGACCTCCGGGCGCTGGCGTAAAAGAGCGGGGAATTATTTATACACGATCGAAGATTCCAGATTAAATTGTATTTTATTACGGTGCCGCGTCACGTGGAGATGCCCAGATTGAGTGCGGTCGTTTTAAAGTAGTTTATGTGATTTTAATAGATTTTTTCAACCTTTTATATAGTTTGGCGATATATCGTGAATATGAACGTATGCTAAATAAATATATGAGTCTCGAATTCAGATATAAAATGTGAATGCAGTGTGAATGAAAGGGTTCTGACCAAAATAATTAAATAAGATGATGATGAAGATTTCTGGAAGTTGTTTGTCATTTTGAGCTTGATGCATTACCTTCTTCCTCCTTCAGCTTTTCTTTTCGCGCTTTCCCTACCGACTTCACTCTCTTCTTGCATACCTTATACAAACCTTATACAAATATTTGATCAAATAAATCAAATATTGAATGTCTGTCACGTGAGGAGTCAGAGAAATCGACGCGCGTGCATGAAACGATGTATGAATGTTGAGGAATCGAGAGAAAAGTGTGGCAGTCCATTCTTTCTGCTACCCCTTCGGGGAGACGGCGTGATGGTTAGTTAGTTAGTTAGTTAGTTAGTTATGATGATTTCTAGAGCGCCATTTTCGTGGCTCTACGCGACAGAATGAGGAACACGACCCTTAGAAAGATATTTTGTCAGATGGGGGATACTGAGAAAAAATTATTGGAGGGACCATGTGGAAAGAATGGACACTGAGATATTACCATAATTTGCTATACATGGGACGAAGGATGCCTGGAAGACCCACCAAGAGAGAGAAAGACATCTGCCAGGTCCTAGCGGCATCTAACCAGTTTAAGAAGAATAATACATTTTTTTGAGAGATTCATTTCAAGGGCGCCCTTCGTCCGGAAAGTTCCTCTTAAAAATTAAAGTTTATAGATAGCTTCTGAAAACTCCTTCGTTGTCCTGGTTCCCGATTTTGTAGGGCAGCCTGTTCCACGTCGTCGGCATCGCGATGCCAAAAGCACGAACCGCGAAATTTTAAGCTCCTTTGCGCCGTGAGACAAAAAGTTTGTTTGTTGATTGGCATTGTCACCAAAAATTAATCGCGTCACAGCATTCGTTGTGAATTGCAGTCTATCCGGTTGCTTCTTGCCTTGCCCAGCATACTTAATATGATTTGGGGAAATAATGAATGAATAAAGTGGAAAAAAAGAAGGCCGAGGAGAATGTGACATGATCAAATTAATTAAATTTTAAATGGCGGCGACTTGAAGAGTCGCCGCCATTTAAAATTTAAGAGAAATCGATGTGCGTGCAATGATATATGAATTTTGTGGAGGCAAGAGAAAGATCTCAGGAATAAACAGTGTGGGGGTCCATTTCTTCTAAAACCTACCGTTACCTTTTTTTGCTACTTTAACACTGAAAAAAACGGCGTTTTATATATCTTCTTCTTCAAGTACCCTGTCGGGTCCCCCCAACGTTGGCGATCACCTCGGTGAACCTGTCCCTGTCCTGCGCCGCTCGAAACAGCTCCTTCACACTTCGAATGCTGATCTACTCCCTCACGTTTCGCAGCCAGGACATCTGTCTCCTACCGGCCCCTCAGCGTCCCTCAATTTTCCCCTCCAATATCAGTTGGAGAAGGTGGTAGTTTTCCCCACGCAGTACATGACCCAGATGTGAAATCTTCTGAACCTTGATAGTTGATAATAGCTCCCTGTCAACTCTAGCTCGCCCCAGAATTTCGGTATTGGTAACCCTGTCTATTCAGGGAATTCTGGGGATTCGGCGAGAGAGACACATTTTTATATACAATATAATAATTAAAAAAATCGTCATTATGTACATTCAGTGTTAATGAATTAAGTTTGTATAATAAGTAGTTTATAATCTATATAGGTTTAAATAATTCTTAAAGAAAAAAAAAGATAGTTGAATAAATTGACTACATTTCGGAATTTACAAAATTTTATTACACTTTTCACAGACATGTTTCGGTTGTGGCCCAACCTTTTTTTATCAAAAAAAGTTGTGTCACAACCGAAACATGCCTGTGAAAAGTGTAATAAAATGTTGTAAAAATGCTTAGTGTAATTATATTTATTCAAATATGAATCCACAACACAAAGTGAAGGCGAATGTAGAAGAAAAATGATAGATTTAAGAATTGGAATATTTTCGGTACATATGGATGTAGTGGCGGTTCGATGATATTTTAGGTGGCGCCATTTTTATGTAAGATTAATTCATTCACATAAATTATAGTTTAAATAAAGCTCATGAAGTGCTCTTAGTTGCCTTGACGTCAGTCCATTCCACTTAACCAGTCTTGTAATGCCAAAGGCAAAAAATGCAAATTTTTAAGCACCTGGACGTCATACGACAAGAAGCTTATTAGAGATTCATCGCTTACAGATCATATCGTTGATTTTCAGTGTATAAAACAAAGAATTTAAACACATTTAAAAAATTTATAAGGGTATTTGTCCACAGAGCTATCGAAAGGTTATCAGAGTAAGTTTTTTACACCGTTGATTTTTTCATTATTGCTATTACTCAGCCAATTTTTGAAACATCTGTTAAAAGATTATCTGTTCAATGAAATGTAAAGCTTTGACTGATGCCTTAAATTTGATGTATTTCACAAGACGTTTGTTTTGTTTGAATAGATCTTCACATCATGCAAAATAAGGCTATCCGTTTATCGCTTGATGCGCCTTCATGGACCAGGATCACACAACTACACCTAGAATCGGGAATCCCGTTGATAGATGAATTCATTCTGAAACTTGCCGACCGTTTTTACAAAGGGCTTCCTTCACACCCTAACCCCACAATAAAATACCTCTCAAATTACGACCCAAACATCTCCAGCTGCCACAAGCTTCCCATAATCGATCCTCCTTCAGAGAAACACTTCTGGCCACACAAGTCATGCCCCGCATAAACGAACATCCCACCAAATCATCTTTCCAACAATGTTCCCATCAGACGTAAGAGGAATAGACACAAGAGTTGAACCTCTGTAAGCCAGAAGATCCAAGTCCAAGTCCAAGTAAATACAGTGCTAGCTAGTAACTGCGATGTTAAGAGTATAGTTGTTATATTGATTATATTGATTTTGTCGTCACGTAAATTCTTCACCAGACCAAATACAGTGTGAGAATCATACTGTTTTCGCCGGGAATTGAACCTAGGACCTTTGTTGTGGCAGTAATAGCTCTTCCACGAAGGTCCTCGTGTCATGAGTGTAAAGATATAAAATTTGTTTGAGTATAAGTTTCACCAAATTTTAGTATGTTTTTATTAACTTATGATGGGAAAACTTCTCGACTCACTTGGACTCTCCTTGGACTTGGATTTGGATCTTCTAGTTTACGATGTTCAGCTTTTGTGGCTATTCTTCTTACATACAAACTAAACTAGCCATCACGCCATCTCTCCGAGAGGGTAGGCAGAAAGAATGGACTGCCACACTTAAATCGATGCGGCACTCCATCCTTCTCTTTTCGCCTCCGCGAGAGACGCGGTGTAATGGGTTGCGAACCTCATCGCTGATGGGAACGTGGTTGGAAAGCGGCTAACCGAACGAATGTATGAAAAATGATATATGAACAGTGAACATTATGAATATCAAAATAAAAGAAGCAGACTGTATGGACGACGAGGCGCCTCCGAAAATTGAATTAAAGTCTGTCGAAAAGAAAGGACCTTATTGTATCCTGCAGACGTTGACGTCATCAACGGTCGCTATAATTAAGGAGGCGAATTGAATCGCAGGCGTCAACATGCGATGTTTCGTATATGCTAACCAACTCGACGATGCTTCCCAACATTTGCCACATGATAATACATTTTCTATAATTCGGTAGACTTAAGAAGACAACAGAAAGTGTCTTTAAGTTGGATTTTTTTGGGTAATCCATTGTTTTTGGTCGAAACACTATGATACTTCAACATTAGTAAATGTTTTAATTTTTTAAACACTGTTATAATACGTATCACAATTTCAATTTATATTTTGTTATGAGATTATCGCGACAGCTGTTTCGCCAACCTTTGTTGGCATCATCAGGAGTTGCCAACATCCCATGTAGTTTGTTACACCTGAAGTTGTTTCTAACACCTGATGTTGCCAACATAATGCAATACGATCTTCATGTCTGGGTGGAAAGTACGACGACTGTCACACCGAAGGTCCTAGGTTCGATTGGCGGCGATGGCAGTATGATTGTCGAAGTACACTTAACACCGCATTTTTTTACGTATACAACAGGTAGCTTGAACCCAATTACAGTATTCAATTTGTTTTTAAGCTGATATATTGATTCTCGTGACATGTGACAGGTAGCCAATCTATCGCCATTTTATTGTCACGAGAATACTACGCCAGACCCAAAGACAGTGTGACAATCACACTGCCATCGCCGGGAATCGAACCCAGAACCTTCGGAACCTTGGGAATCAGAGCTCTTACCACTCTGCCACGAAGGTCGTCAGAAGAGAAGAATTTTGTTACTTACTTATTTACTTCCTGTGTTCAAATAACTCTTGAAGACTTTATGTCTTATTGATCAACAACTCTTGAAGGGTTTTAGTTTTTTCATCATCTCTTGAAGAGTCTTTTTGACCTTTGAAGAGTTTTAGCCTCATTGACCTCTCTATTTTTTCTGGGTCTTCTACTGCCCCCCTGAAAGTCTCAAGCGCCCACAAGGGGGCGTTATCGCCCACTTTGAGAACCTAGGGTGTAGATACATGGAAATGATGAAAGAAAAAACATGAAAGCATGCGTATGAGGTAAACCGAATAAAATACCTGCCTATACCTTCAACGGCGTGATAGTTAATTAGTTAGTGGAATCTTTGGTACTCGTATAGTACATATAAATATTTTGGTTACGCCAATTTCGTTCGCAAGTTTATTTAAACACATGCTGAAAAGTTTTATAAATAAACATCTGAATATTATTAAATAAAACGATATAACTTTATGTCATTTACACATTACGTTTGTAATCTTAGTCATTGACCACACAGGCTGTTTTTTTATTGGTTGGCTTGAATCGTGAACTTGGCTTTGCCTTTTGTGAGCAAAATCTGGTTTCTTCATTTCCACGTTCAGCGCGTATTATAACTGTTGTGTCCACTTGTGTTCACTTTTAATATATGCAATATTTTACCATTTACTTCAAATGCAGTAGGTCGTCGTAACATTCTTGCCAAATTCCGCCATAAATCAAAAGTGATAGAATTTTTTATCACTTGACACTATGGTGCAATAATTTCGTAAAATAACATACTCTTTGCGTATCATTGACAGTAGTGGTGTGTTTCCAAAATAAGTAAGATTTTTGTCAATATTGACCCACGTCAAAAATAACAAATAACATATTCAATATTAATTTCTTTCATTTGTTCTTCATTCTTAGTACTTAATACGAATGAAAACGTTTGTTTTGTAGAAGTTTTATTACATTTTATTGAAATAACATGTTTCACCTTGCTATGGCATTATGAAACATTTGATAATGCCTTCACAAAGCAAAATATGTCCTTTACATAAATTATATTATGATAAAACTTCTAGAAAACTAAGGTTTTCATTCGTATTAATTAAATCACAATTACTTTTGAAGAGGACTTGAATAACGAATAGATACAGTAACAATAATTTAAAATAATCGAATGATTTTATTGAAATCTCTTGATGGAAGTTCATTTTAAATAATAATTAAATAAAACGATGTTTTTAACTACTTCCACATTTGTCTTTATTACGATAGCAACTGGTTTGGCCGGGCTCGCTGGCATCGACAGATTGGTGACACTATTCTGAACTGAGTTATAAATGAACTTTTTTAAGAATTAAAACTCTGTGTTTCCGTAATCCATTGTTTTGGTGGAAATACTTTGATATTTTAACATTTTTCACTGTTAAATTAAAAACACTGTTTTAATATAAAAAAATTGAGTTTATGTTTTATAAAATCGTCGCGACAGCTGTTTCGGTAACCGATGTTACCATCGTCAGGTGCTACAATAAACTAAAGATAAATACAGAAAGATTTCATTTATATAGTAAACACGATTATTAATAGGATTGTCTGTTGTTTCCACTTTTCAATGTATTCTTCTCGACATGTTTCGAAGGTTTTATACCTTCATCATCGGGAGAATGATATAAACGTTTCATTTTTCTTGAACAATGATATAAAACTCCATAATAAATAATGAATACGAATGAAAACGTTTGTTTTCGAGATGTAATGACATGTTTCTCCTTTCTAAGGCATAATCAAATGTCTTTTTGATTAAAAAAAATATTATGTCTTAGAAGGGCGAAACATGTCATTTTGTAAACTATACCCAATAACACTTCTATAAATCAAGCCTTTTTCATTCGTATTAATGACATAAACGTTAATCAAAAAAATATAATAGAATTCTTTTGTTTCACATTTGATTGAATGGTTTCAAATCGATTTGTCGAACACAGCACCTCACTTTTATTACACTCAGACATTTCAATCATATGCAATGACGTGGCCCGACGATTCGTCACTGTCCAGCGGATTTTCGCCCGCGAAGGCCGCGGCGGGGCCCTCGGCGCGGGGTGATTTAACACGTTTCGATGACTTCCTGGGCTTTATGCAAATATCGCGTGTTTTATTTTAGCTTGCCGCCGACTTGAGTCGAGAGTTACCTAGTGTCTGCCACTGTGTTAAAAAGTTTCTTTTATATTCGCATAAGCAGAATAAATGCAGTAGAAATGAGATCTCTTAGGAGAAGTGAGGGTATTAGTTGCAAACCTGGCAAACTCCATCATTAGATGTTTTTAGTAAATCGCAAAAAACTGATACGCTAGTAAAATGAGCTTTTTTACGATAATTATTTTTTTCATCTCAACCAGTTAGTATTTTACAAGTGAAAATGAAATAATCATCATTATGTTGATAATTAAAGTAAAATAATAAATTTCATTTTGGAGTTTGCCAGCTTTGCAACACTCAAGTGGAGGTTGCCATGTTTGCAACAAACCCTATATTTTAATAGCAAAATTCTTTAGAATGAAGCCGAATTTGAAACTGAAAATCAATAAAAATTGTGTGCAAATGTATTATGAATAAGACCCAATTCATATCTCACTTTTGATTGTTGGTGGAGTTTACCGGGTTTGCAAATAATACCCTCAAGTTATGTCTATGGGCGGGGGTAAAATAGGATTGAGGGAGGAGTTTATAAATATTACATTTAGTTGGATATTTTTAATATTATATATACTTTCATTTTCATGATGGCATTTGAATTTCTGAAATTTCGAGCTTACTTAGATAAGACTTCTATTAGTAATGTGCAAAATTTTAATATACTTACTAACTAACTAACCATCACGCTGTTTCTCCGGAGAGGTTGGCTGTTCTATCCTAACATAACTCTCGCGCCTCTTCTACATTCACACCTTATGATGTGCACGCTCGTCGATTTTTACTACTTCGAACATGGCCGCTTTTCAGTAATTTATTAATTTGGTCATGCCATGTCTTCCCTTTTCCATTCACTAACTAACTAACTAACTAACCATCATGCCGTCTACCCACGAAAGGTTAGGCAGAAAGAATGGACTGTCACACTTTAACCGATGCCGCACTCTATCCTTCTCTTTTCGCCCCGCGGGAGACGCGGTGTGATGGGTTGCGAACCTCATTGCCACCAATAGGCATCTCCCGCGCACACTACTTGTATATATCTTTATAACCTTTCTTCCCTCATCCATTCGTTCCATATGTCCAAACCCTAGTGACCCTTTCTTAATTTTATTTAGGACTCATTCATCCGTCTGACATTCCTTTCTGAATTCATCAATTCCTTTTCTTCTTTTGACATATCAGGTTTTCCAGATGTCGGCACTTCTGCAAAGGCTTCTTTTTTACGCCGTCCGGAATAACTACTCCACCCTCCTTATTCCTTGTTCAATTAATACTGATAATTATTTAAAACTAGCTGACCCGGCAACGCTTCGCTATTGCTAAATTCGAGTACATAAATAAACCCAATATATATTCAAAAAATACAATGAATTATAAACTTGAATACATATTACTAATGTTATAGAAAAACAATTTTTTGAATATTTTATATGAAATTTAATGATCAAATAAACAATATTATATCACATTTGCAGAAAACATTCATTATATTAAAGAAACAAAACTCTTGATTTTGTTGTCCATGAAATTCACATCAGAGCCAATAAAGTAAGTTTCTACGATCGTGATTTCGGCACTGCGAGTCCGCTGGCGTGGAATAGTAATATAGATGATAATACTACATAAGCCTCCCTTCCCGACTTCCACAACTGTATCCCTCGCCGCTCTGCGCCATTGACCTCCTGCCACTCGTTTAATGTCATCAGACCATCTTGCTTGTGATCTGCCAGAATTTGTGTAGCTGTTTCTCTTTCGCCACTCCAGGCCAGAAGATCTTATAACCCGTTGTCCTTGCTTTATGACCGATCCCATTCCATTTAAACATTAGTCGCTGCATCGGCAACTTTGGCCCGATCTTTCATTCATCAATGTTGAGCCCTGGAATTAAAAAAAAAAAAATTGAATTGCCATAAGGCGGACACTATAAAAGGCAGTTCATGCTATATGCATAATAATAATAATAATAATTAGGCTAATTTGTCAAATTAACTAACTAACTAACTAACCATCACGCCGTCTCCCCGAAAGTGTAAGCAGAGAGAATGGACTGTCACACTTTTACTGATGCGGCACTCCATCCTTCTCTTTTCGCCCCGCGGGAGGCGCGGTGTGATGGGTTGCGAACCTCATCGCCACCAATAGGCATCTCCCGCGCACACTTCGATCGTCCAACACCCACAAAATAAATCTAAAACAAATAATATAAAATACAATGATATAAAATAAAATAACAAAATAAAAATAATTTTACACAAAATGTTCTTTTTAGACGGTGCACATATTGTCTATTTAATTTATAATATGTTCCACGTATCCACTGTTTTTTAATTTAGCACATAATGTAATAACACATAATGTTTTTTTCAATGTTGCACATGTTGACATGGACGATCCGGACTTTTGTGTTTATTTAATTTATGTTACACGTATCCACCATTTTTTAAATTATCTGTAATAAGGCACTTAACCAGCAAGAACTTAAAAATAATATTGAAGAAATTATTCAAATTGTCATTGGAACAAATGAAAAAATTATTTGTACACCTGTCAAAATTCTTTATAAAAACGATAAAACTAATAAAACCTTTTAATCTGATTAATTTGTCAAATTAATTAAATTAATCAGATTTTAAAGGTTGGTCATGTTAGAAGTCGGAGGAATCGACATGCGTGTATGACTCGTATGAATGTGGAGGAAGCTAGACAGGTTTGCCAGGATAGAGTAGTGTTATGTTGAAGAAATTATTCAAATTGTCATTGGAACAAATGAAAAATTTATTTGTACACCTGTCAAAATTCTTTATAAAAACGATAAAACTGATAAAACCTTTTAATCTGATTAATTTGATTAATTTGTCAAATTAATTAAATTAATCAGATTTTAAAGGTTGGTCATGTTAGAAGTCAGAGGAATCGACATGCGTGTATGACTCGTATGAATGTGGAGGAAGCTAGAGAGGTTTGCCAGGATAGAGTAGTGTTATGGTCCATTCTCTCTGCCTACCCCTGTGGGGAAACGGCGTGATGGTTTGTTTGTTTGTTTAATTTGTATAATCGCCGTTTTCGTGAATAGCTCACCTCAAGGGCGCTTTGACAATGTTTTTAGTCATGAAAGGTGCATGTGACAACAGCGAAATCACGATCGTAGAAACTTACTTTATTGGCTCTGATGTGATTTTCATGGACAACAAAATCAAGAGTTTTGTTTCTCTAAACATATGAATGTTTTGTGCAAATGTGATATTGTGTAATGTAAAAATGAGCCGGTTCTCATTCGCCACTCCAGAGTACATCTAATTCACTGATCATCCGTTGTTTGATTGATCTAATTCCATTTTAACGAAGTTATTTTGCACGCTGCATCGGTAATTTTCGTCCCATCTCTGATCCGT
This sequence comes from Lepidostoma basale, assembly GCA_022606425.2. Classification (NCBI taxonomy): domain Eukaryota; kingdom Metazoa; phylum Arthropoda; class Insecta; order Trichoptera; family Lepidostomatidae; genus Lepidostoma; species Lepidostoma basale. Next base: position 2,998,774 of record JAHDVF020001589.1, on the reverse strand, counting down.
TACTTTATTTTCCTAGAAATAAACGGAAAAAAGTCATAAGAATTGTGTCATTCATTCATATTGTAATTCATATTGTATATCATTAGAACTTTCTTACCGTTGCTGTGGTAATGTAACAATTTCCCTGACCAATGTATGCGTATAAAGAAAACAGCAAAATAGAATAAACTGAAAATATATTTATGAATTAGAAATATAAATATTATATTATACTTACGGAAGCAAGTTTCTTCATATTCTTGTAGAGCTTCGACGTCCAATATTTTATATTTTCGCTATCATCCTTTGAAATAACCTGAAAGCAATTTAATTATCATTGAATATTTTTAATCCCAGAAACTTCATAACCTAAAAGTACCGAAACTTCATACCTACAAAATATTACGACGTACAAAGAGATTGACAGTTCAGAGACCACGTGACCAATCGAACGGCTAGAACTCTAGAAAACGAATATCATTAAGTAATCACCGTCGAACGTAAGAGAAACGAATAAGTTTCAGCCACACGAAAAAATAAAATTTCGTTCATAACCTCAAAATGAAAAATTATACTCGCCAAAATTAAGAAGTATAATTACCTGTCTGCATTAATGTACATTAAAATATGGCCAATAAAATAGACTGTACCAATTAAACAACCAATTATTTTAGTACGTAATAAGTAAAACGTATTAAGTATTATACATCCCAAAGTAAAACGCAATATATTGGACTGTCAGAAAGCAAAACACATTGTTGCCACTACACAAAATTACATGGAGACTGAATTCTCTCCAGACCGTGTCAAACGAATATAGACTCAAAAGATTGATACTCAGGTGATACGAACATTAAGGTCTATATTCGTTGGCACTACGAAACTTATCAATTAATTGATTAATTTATAAAGTTAATTAGAGCTCGATTAATAACGAAAATATGCCTATGACGACCGCTAAATTCCACTTAGTCCATTCCCCAAGATTCAGAAGGATCTGATGAGGAATCACCGAGAAAGAAGGAGACACACACAACCCAGATTGTGTTTTATTTATATGTAGATAATGTAGATAATCCAATCACTGACATTACCAGGAGGACACGAACCTTTAACATTCTATTATGTTCCTTCTGGAAGTATTTTTAATTATTGTGTATAAATGTATGTGTATGCATCATATTAATAATATAATAAAAATAATTAAACTACATTTTTAAGAATATTAAAAAAGCGAAATTGATCCATGGAGATTCTTTAAACGTGTGGGTCTTTATTTAGAAAGAGCGGTATGCAAGCTAATTAGCGACCTGTGCTAGTACTTTTAATGTTCCTGGAATGCTTTAATCGGGAAAATTGTATGTACATACTTATTTGTAATTAATTAACATACACATTCACAGAATATTAAAGTCCGTATTAAAAATAATTTTAAAAATATCTACCATCTTTATTTGATCACATGAATTAATGAAACATTTGTAAAAGACAATTTTATCGGTCATAAATATTAAAAATAGCAGAATCCTAATATTGTGGTAATTGACTAACAGTGTTGTTCGAAGATTTTTTGTTATTATTTTTGTTATTTGACAACCAAATTGTAGTGTTATTATTTGTAATAGTATAGCTTTGTAAATAAACTAACTGATTAACTGGCAAAAAAGGATGAAAGTAGAATAAATGCAGTAGAAATGAGATCTCTTGGACGAATTTGTGGATACTCTGTGTATGATAGAGTGCCGAATGAAAATATAAGAAGTGAATGCGGTACGAATGATGGTGTTATGAACAAAATAATGAAATGATCATCAAAATGGTTTGGAGATATGGAAAGAATAAATGAAGAAAGAATGATAAAAAAATTATATGTTAAGGAATCGAGAGAAATATGCCAGGAAAGAAAAGTATGGCAGGCCATTCTTTCTGCCTACCTCTTCGAGGAGACGGCGTGATGGTTAGTTAGTTAGTTATTAACTGTTAAAATTTATAACACTTCGATATCGCAATTAACTGTTAACATTTATAACACTGTTATGATATCACAATTTTATATTATTTATCGTGACAACTGTTTCGCCAGCCGATGTTGGCATCATCAGGTGTTACAAACAACTAAAGATACAAACTTAAAGACTTACTATTTATAAGAAAAGACGTTTGGACTGTTTGGTGTTGAAATTATATAAGTTTCTCCTTTATGTGTAGAATTTTGACAGCTGTTAAAATTTATTTTCGTGATTTTTCCGAAGCTTTATGTGCTTTTGTTCGAATGGCAATTTGAATAATTTGTTTGATTACATTAAACTAACTTATTTAGTTTTGCAAAGTTCTATAATTGAATTTTTATGAAATATAACATTATGTTTTTTGTACTTTTGAGTTTATCAATTACGCCATATTTAGAGGGCATTAAAAGTGCATCATCAGGAAAACGATAAAAAAATGTTAGTTTTTTTCCCCCAATGAAAAAAGTATAAAGCCTTCGAAACATCAATCAGAATAAAACGTTGTTCAAATTCATAAATTCCAATTTTTTTATATGTGCCAATAGATTCGAGATTTTTAATGCTAAAATAAAACCACTTACCGCCAATGCGCTTCTGGAGATTTAATATAGGATGATAAATTATTTATCGATAATTCAAATTAAGAATATTTCGTTCCATTTTTAAAGCAGCTTTCTGCGAGATTTGCTTTAGTGTTCTATGTATGATTCAAATTCTATAACCATCGATGATGATCTCAAAGAACGTGCTCGTCCCGATCTGTTCGAGGAGATTACCGTTTGTAGGGAGTACATTGTTTATTGGGGCGATATTATAAAATACCATCTATTCTCAAGTCATACTTGAATTTTTGGCAAATGGAATCTGTAAAATATAGAGACAGTTCGATTTTTGTGTAGAATTATTTCACTACTTCTTCTTCCTCAGCCTATTCCCGTCCACTCATGGACATTGGCCTCCTCCATTCGCTTCCATGTCACTCTGTCTTGTGCAGACTGCATCCAGGTTATTCCGACATGTCTGTTCAGATCATCCTTCCACCGTAGTTGCGGTCGCCCTGCACTTCTCTTTGCCGGCTACTGTCTCCAAGTCAGCAGCCTTCTTGTCCATTTTTCATCTGAGCTTCTGGCTAAGTGACCTGCCCATTGCCATTTTAGAGTCGCCACCCGGTGGATGATGTCAGTGACCTTTGTTTTTTCTTTCACCGTATCGTTTCTGACTCTGTCTCTTTGGCTTATTCCTAACATGGCTCTTTCCATGGCTCTTTGGGTCACTCGTAGTTTTCTACTTCTATTTCGCAGCAATGATTGTTTTTTTTAATAATTTAAATAATTCTACTCTGTTGTTCAAAATGATATGGATTAAACACTATATATGGAAATGTTTTTTAGGAATTTACTTCACTCATGATAAACGTCTAATTACTTCGAAATATGTCGCAAAAACGTATATTCAAAATGATATTAATAAACCACATTTTAGTTGATACAAAACTACAATACATTATTTATATTAAAAAAAAAGATGTTTTAAATGTCTGAAATATAATTATCTTATAATGAGTAATGAAGGTATAACGCTGGCGCCCCAGGAAATGATACAAGTCGCCCAAACCTTTCACCACAATTACAAGCGAAGAAAAGAGATATGGTCCTATTTAGGTCCAACCCTACAAAACTGGCTTGGCGAAGAAGAAATTTCGTTAAAAGAAACATTTTAAAAAATCCCACAAAGGTGAAATATGTTAACCGTATTAAAAAAACAAATTGATTTGAATGCACATTTAATATATTTGACCAAAATAATTATTTAGTAATATCACAAAAAAAACTAGCAAAAGGAAACCAAAGAGTCGAAATATCTAAAAGAGTGGGATTGGTTTGCCTTCGGGAAAATGAAATAAGTTTTTGAAAACAAGCAGGTTCCAATATGCTTAAATACAAAAATGTTCGATGCTTACATACTGCCTATTCTAACATAGACAACTACACTAATCGCAATAAGTGTCCATAATATAAAAAGCACTCAACGATCCATGGACGACATGAGTCTTTGAGACAAAATAAGAAATAAAGAAATAAGACTCCGAACCAAAGTTGCCGATATCGTGGATCATACAGCTAAAATAAAGTGGCAAGTGACAGTACCCGATGGACATCCAGAATACTTCAGTGGAGGCCTTGGACAAAGAAAATATGACTATATTGCTCAAATAGCTGGAACGACCTGGATGCGGAAGGGACAAGATAGGGACGAGTGAAAGATAATGGAATGGGTCTATATCCAGCAGTGGAGGGAAGAAGGCTGAAGAAGAATAATAAGTAGAAGAAGTATAGGAATAATACTCCTAGCGGCTTCTAACAATATGTTAGGCGACAGCCTTCGCATTGTGTTAATAAGGTAGTTTGCTAAATGCCGAAAATCATTCTCCATAGATGGCGTTAGTGGGTCGGTTGTATAGGTTAATTCTTGAAAAAATTCACAAGTGCAACCAAATCTACATAGATGGCTGACTGAAACTGACACGTGAAGATAGATATGGATTTTGAAGTATATATACATCTTCCAAAAATTTGTCATGCATGATCACAATAACAAAGGTGGAATGGGGAATGTTGTAATTACATAAAGCGTGCGCTTAACCCAACCAATGACAGGTCATAAGTCCTGTAAACACCTTGATCATCCATGTTCAGTTTCCAGTTTACGTCTTCGTCTCTATTGAGATACAATTAAAATTAGAAGAAGTATGTTTTGTGTGATTTTGGGTAACACCGTGTGATTTCTCCTTCTCGACCGACGTTTCGGAGATCGTTGCAGTCTCCATTTTCAGGGTAATGTGGTGGTGGTAACTTTTTATAAACATTGCTTACCACCACCACATTACCCTGAAGATGGAGACTGCAACGATCTCTGAAACGTCGGTTGAGATGGAGAAATTACATGGTGTTACCCAAAATTCCACAAAACATATTGCTGCCAACCGTGAAAATCTACGCAATTATTAAAGTAGAAGAAGATTTGTTTTATGATAATTGAGCAGTGTTTTTTTATAGGACTTTTCAATTTTTTTCTGATTACAGCTTTGCCAATATGCCTCCGTATGAGACGATTTTATTTGATTCTTGAGTACAGTTTTATGATATCACCCTCGGTGTCGGTATAGAGACGTATCGCACAACGTATACTGACTGGCCTCTGGTGTACACGTCTCCGAATGTAGTACCCGGGTCGTGAGTAAACTGTTTGTGCAAAAGTATAAACAAGTCATCTTTCTTCTGGGGATCGGTTTTACTGCATTTTCTTAAAGAAAATATTTATTTTAAGCGTCAATGAACGCAGCCATAAACCAAATGATTCTCTCATAAGTTATTTTTTATGAAGTTTGTAAACATCTTACTTTCTAGAATACATCTACATTTAATACACAATAACTCATTAAAATGTGGAGTAATTTTAAATTATGAATACGAATGAAATCGTCTGTTTTCTAGAAGTTTTATTATAGCTACATTTTTCGCCTTTCTAAGGCATTATTTAATGTATTTTTAAGTATCCATATAAGGATATTTGATAACGCCTTAGAAAGGCTCATTCCTATAAAATATATTAAAACATGTATAAAACAGACGTTTTCATTCGTATTAATTGTTTAATATGGAGTCTTACATCATTATTCAAGAAACAATCAACGGGAAATTTAAATGTTTTGAATCAATTATAAAATGTTATTATTATCTTATATAGTCCATTGTTTTGGCCGAAACACTATGATACTTCAATATTATTACTGTTAAAATTTATAACACTGTTATAATATCGCAATTTATTTTTATTCACTGAGAATGTCGCGATAGCTGTTTCGCTAACCGTAATTAATTAATTGTACTTTCTAATTATTGTTTTTCCCAATTTTATAGTGTTTTCTTATAATATTATTTGTAGTTTCTTCACCTAATTAATATTAACTGTGACAAAACCCTTTCATTTCTTGTATGCATAAGTCCCTTCTAATCACTGTTTTTTTCCCACCTTTGTTATATTTGTTTGTAAAATTGTCAACAGATTTCGCATACTTAATTTTAACTTTGAGTAACCACACTAATGAGTTTTGCCCTATAAATAGTAAGTCTTTTCATTTGTTACTTTAGTTTATTGTACCACCTGTTGATGCCAACATCGGTTGGCGAAACAGCTGTTGCGACATTCTCAGTGAATAAAAATAAATTGTGATATTATAACATTGTTATAAATTTTAACAATAATATTATCTTACAGAAAAAAAGAATAGAGATGACCTAATTTCTTATTTCAACAGATCTCATTTCTAACTAACTAACTAACCATCACGCTTCTCCCCGAAGGGGTAGGCAGAAAGAATGGACTGCCACACCTTTCTTTACTGACATATTTCTCTCGATTCCTCAACATTCATACATCGTGTCATGCACGCGCGTCGATTTCTCTGACTCCTCACATGGCCGACATTCAATATTTGATTTATTTGATCGTGCCACGTTTTCCTCGGTCTTCCTCTATTTCTGGTTCCATTTACATCATTAACATATAATTTTTTTACCATTCTTTCTTCATTCATTCTTTCCATATGTCCAAACCATCTTAATGATCCTTTCATTATTTAGTTCATGACACCATCATTCGCACCGCATTCACTTCTTATATTTTCATTCGACACTCTATCATACACAGAGTATCACACATTCGTCTAAGAGATCTCATTTCTACTGCATTTATTCTACTTTCATCCTTCTTTTGCCAGTTCCATGCTTCGCTTCCATACATAAGGGTCGGTAGAAGAACACCATTGTGCACTGCCATTCTAGCTTTTTTGGATAGGTTTTTGTTTGCGATGACAACTTTAAGTGCACCATTTCTACTGCATTAATTCTACTCTCATCTTTCTTTTGCCAGTTTAATGCTTCATTTCCATATATAAATAAGGGTCGGCATATATGTATGCAGTTTCGTTTTATATTCCATACGCTTATAATGCTAGTAGATTTATTTCACTAACTGTTCACATTTCTGAAATTCCGAATCCCCGAAACACGATTTCTCACTTTTCTTAGTATGTACAATGTAAATACAAGACTTGTACATATTTATCTGCCCGGTCAATGTTACATTTGCACTCTAAACAAAGAAACATACAGCACTTCGGAGTCAAATAATCATTTGGTTCCCAAAACAGCGCTTATAAATTTGAAATCAATGAGTGATTTGATGCACCGGGAATGTACGGAGTTTACTTATTCAGCAGCTCACTAAATATTTGCATTTCAAAATGCAGCTGTTGGTTCATCTTTGGTAAAGTATTCGAATGTCGGTAGGGAGTAGGAGAAAAAATCGTTTACTTTTCTTTGTATGGCGTATATTTAAAATTTAAAAGCTCTTTTAAGAGTTGGGTAGATTTTCACGGATGGCAGCAATATGTTTTTTGGGACCTTGGGAAAATCCGTGAAACTCGTCTTTCTGGACCAATGTTTCGAAGATCGTTGCAGTCTCCATCTTCAGGGTGGTTATGACATTATATTATAATCATTATCTCTAGATTTAATTCTACCCCTATCCCAGTGGCGGTACTCCCATAGAAGCCCAGAAGCCCGGCTTGCGTAAGAAATTTTGAATAAAAACCTCAAATCTAAGTAATCATGCCCCCGAATAAACCAACAACCCACCAAATCACCTTACAATGTTCCCATCAGACATAGGAGGAATAGCCACAAGAGCTGAACCTCTGTAAGCCAGAAGAAGTTTTGATTCAAAATTTCTTTCGCAAGCCGGGCTTCTGGGCTTCTATGGGAGTACCGCCACTGCCCTATCCCCTTTCTATTAGTATATACGCAAAGTTTTGTCTCATTTTAGTGTTATAATATCTACGCCGAGGAAGGAAGTCTGCAGTACGAAATATCTTTGTGAAAAGTATATACACATTATACACATTGTTATGTAAAGGGTGTTTTTTTAGAGGTATACAAATTCACAATGAAAAAAAACACATTAAAATAATGATATTGGCTTTATTTAATAGATAATTTTATGCCATTATTGTTTAAATATGATTTCGGGCATATGAGCGCCACGGCTAGCTTGAATGAAGCGCAATCGTGAAGTCCAATTTTCGACACCTTTATTGAGCAACTGGGTAAATTGGCAAAACGTACTGACTACAAATCAACTGTCAACTGTCAAATTGACAGTCTGTAGAAACAATGTTGCCAGTTTAAAAACCAAACCTCTAAGAAAAACCTTAAACAATAATGTTATTTAAAAATGCAATGCTTTTGCAAAGTTATTCCTTTCGAAGGAATTTATTTGCTGTACCTTGTATTAGTGTGCTAGGATTAGGTCTGCTTGTTGCTGTTATGCTAAAATTATGTATGCTTGTTGAGTTATTTAAAAATATACCCTATATATTCCTTGTTATAAATACATAAAATATATTTTTGATTTATTATCGTCTCGGACTATTTCACAATTCGTTTGTCAAGAAGGCATTTATAGCAAATACGTTATTTTGAAAAATTCGAGGAATTCTGTACTAGCGAGTCAGCTGCCTGAGCCGGTGTTGTTATCGGAGAACCCACACTACTACACATGCAGTGTACTACACAAACAGCCAACAGTCTGCAGCAATAACTGCAGCTAACAGGAATGCATTCTCGCTTTGTTCTCTTATTAGATTGTTGTGCGCTAAACACTCGGCGCTCCTATTTAGCCGATTCACAGGACCGAAATAGTAATTGATTTACCCGATATTTTTCTTCTTTCGCCTAGCCTCTTTCAGTTAAATAGCGTCGGCTTTTCCTATATGGCTCGGCCAAATTTCGCGTTCCTGGGTCATCTGACTGCCAGTCCGAGCGCCCTCAGGTCGTTTCTGACTGTGGACATCCACGTTGCAGGAAGCCGACCCGGTCCCCTTCTTCCATCTTCCTGTTGCAGGGCATTGTGGACGATGTATTCATTGTCCCCTGGCAAAAGAAGGATGAAAGTAAAATAAATGCACTAGAAATGAGATCTCTAAGATGAATGTGTGATAAATCTGTATATGATAGAGTGTCAAATGCAAGTATAAGAAGTGAATGCGGTGCGAATGAAAGTGTTAGGAACAAAATAATAAAAGGGTCATTAAGATGGTTTGGACACATGGAAAGAATGAGTGAAGACAGAATGGTGAAGAAGGTATATGTAAACGATGTGAACGGAGCTAGAAATAGAGGAAGACCGAGGCACGATCAAATCAATCAAATATTAAATGTCGGTCACTTGTGGAGTCGGAGAAATCGACGTGCGTGCATGATAAGATGTATGAATGTTGAGGAGTCGAGAGAAGTATGTCACGACAGTGTGGCGTTCCATTCTTTCTGCCTACCCCTCCGGGGAGACGGCGCGGCATGATGGTTAGTTAGTTAGTTAGTTTCTATGATCGTGTTTTCAGCGTTGCGGGTCCGTTGGCGTGGAATAGCCTCCATGTTAGTATTAAGTATGAGGATAGTGAAGTTAAATTTAAGAAACATCTGAAGACTGCACTGTTCGGTCAGTCATTTCCTAGTGCGCCCTTGGAGTAATTGATTTTACAAAACGGCGCACTTAAAATACAAATCATAATAATAATAATAATTAGTTGTATTCATCGTCCCTCCTGCTCAAATGGCCGTACCTCCGCTGATGACGTTCCGTAGCCTTTTCCGCCATGGGGCGACTTTTAGACTTCCTCTTCTGATACCCGATATGCAATGATTCTTATTTTGTAACAATTTTTTTTGCATTTTTAATTAACTAACTTATTAACCACTACGCCGTCTCCCAGAAGTGGTAAGCAGAAAAAATGGACAGCCACATTGTTCTACCCTTACATAGTTTCCTCATATCCTCTACATTCATACATCGTGTCATGCACGCACGTCGATTTCTCCGACTCCTCGCGTGGCCGACATTTAATATTTGATTGATTTGATCGTGAATTGTTGTTCCCTATCCTCGCATATATCTTTCATTCCTCGTTCATTCTTTCCACGTGTCCGATCCATCTTAATGACCATTTCATTATTCAGTTTCTATGATTTGCATTTTGCACTCTATTATACATATATATTTATCACATATTCTTCTAAGAGAACTCAGGTATACTGCATTTATTTTACTTACATCCTTATTTTGCTAGATCCATACTTCGCTTCCATATATAAGGGTCGGCACAAGATCACCATTATGCATTGCCATATTAGCTTTAATGGATAGGATTTTGTTAGGTATGACAACTGTAAGTGCATCATTCCTTTGTGCCAAGTTTTTTTGTATCACAAGGTTTTCTACTTTCCTAATATAATTGTTTGCTATTTTTTTTGACCTCGTGTATTTAAAAAAAAAGTTTTTAAATATTCAGTTGTAAGCAACCAGTTCGTTACTGGGATCGTAAAAATATAAGCGTTTTGTTCTATTTTCTTTATTTCACGGTTTTCAGTTAATCATAAACCAATCAATGGTATGACTAGCTTTTATTTACCATAATTAACGTTGTTATCGTTATAAATATAACCGAGATATAGTACGCAATATTAACTAAAAATTAAAACGTGTGGAATAAAGATATGAATACTGTTTATAATCTTTAATCTCGATGCTAGTTTTGTTTAAATTGTTAATTGAAATTATTGAATACTAAAGAACATACAATTCTGAATTAGCTAGGAAATGAACTTCTTCTTCCGATGGCGCTATAGCCCATATCGATCCTTGGCCTCCGTCAACCCTGTCCCTGTCCTCAGCAGTCGTCATCCAGTTCGCCCCCGAAGAAGTTGTGCTGTATCCCTCTTTACTTGGCTCCCCACCTCAACCTTGGTCTTCTCACCCTTTTCCTTCCGCCCGGGTATCCAGTCATAATGCGTTTGGGGATCCGTGAGTTCGGCATCCTCTGTACATGTCCAGCCCATCTCAATCTTTGTAGCTTTATGTGCACGGAGATTTGGGGTCCTGGTACATGGAATACAACTCATCGTTGCTTCGAATTCTTGCTCCGCCATTGCTCTCCTTCTCTCGCGGGTCCAAAAATTCGTCGCAGCACTTTTCTTTCGAAGGTGTCTAGCGGTTCCGCCATTTTACCGTCAAAGTCAGAGCCTCGCAGCTATACGCAAATACTGTCCGTATTACGGTCTGTCTTGTATAGCGTGATTTTTTGTCTATCTATGGACGTTGCGAGACTTAAATATCGGGAGCGATACCAAGCTATAAACGGATAGCCTTATTTTGCAGGATGGTTAAGACTTTAATAAACGTACACTGGAAAATCAAAATCATTCTGTATAAAACAATCACCCGAACAGTAGTGACCTATGGGTGTGAGGCGTGGACAATGACAGCGAAATCCGCAGAGCGACTGGATACTTTTGAGGGAAGGGTGCTGCGCAGAATTCTGGGACCTGTGAATGACGGTGAAGGCTGGAGAGTGCGACATAATGACGAGCTGTACCATATTTACAAAGCTACCAGTCTCTCCACCGATGTCAGACTGAAGAGACTGAGATGGGCCGGTCACGTGCAGAGGATGCCGTCATCGCGAACCCCAAAAAGATTGCTGGAGTGGCACCCAGGTGGTAGAAGACCAATTAGACGACCAAGGCTGCGATGGGAGTCGAAGCGGATGACAGGAGGAGTTGGAGGCGAAGAATACTGGAGGCTAAGGCTCGATATGGGCTGTAGGGCCACCGAAGAAGAAAGGTTAAGACTTTATGGCTCCCAGGTACATGTACGAGTATAAGAAATTCTGAAAAGTGTTTTATTAGTGATTTCTCTATGCGAATACATGCCTTATCGGTTTTTATTATTATTGATTATTCTGAATGAATGACGTTTTGTTAGTGAGTTTCTTACTCTCTTGATTATTTATAAGCGTTCAGAGGTCACGGGTTCAAATGTGTTCCAATGCTCAATGAAAACGCGATAGCGGTTGATCTGCGCATCTCACCAATAAAGACTTCATTTGAACCAATATTCAATACATTCTATTGTAAAACAAAATACGCGCCCGAATTTGAATTTGAATTTTTTGATCGAATTTCCTTTTTTGTTTCATTACTTAATGATGTTTTTTTTAATTACAGGTAAGGACAATACACTTTACGATGATTTCTCAATAAGTAAGCGCAGTTCATCTACGGTATGTTCAAAACATTTGTTTTATAATATTTTATGTAATAGATAGTTTTTAATTACATAACAATAATTTTGCAATGAAAGTGATAATGGTTGATCACGATGGATTCTGGTCCACTATAATCTATAAATCAATCAATCAAATCAGTTAATTTTCTCAAAAGATATTACAAAATAAATGAAAGTTTAAGGGATCTAATGAGAACAGGTAAAATATATGTATGTAATACCAGGAAGTAGGTATATACATTATAATACCTTCCTGTAGGAGCCAGAGAAATAGACGCGCGTGCGTGACACGATGTATGAGAGAAAAGTGTGGCAGTCCATTATTTCTGCCTATCCCTTCGGGGAAACGGCGTGATGGTTAGTTAGTTAAATTTAACGTCTGCATTTTCTATTTTGTGCGATACTTAAGTTAATTGAAAGGTTATAAAATGTTGATTGCGTGTAGTTTGCGGTCGGTTTTCTATTTACAGGAATTGGAAACTGTATTTGCAATATTTTATAACTCGTGAAATGCCAACACGTACGGACAGTTCATTTGGTTCTCGTTAGGATATGATTTATAACGAGGTGCGCACACTTTGGATTAATGAAATGAATTATTCATCAGTTTATGTCCCCTTCCATAACCTCACAAGACTGTCACAAGTGCCGGCAGCAGTACCTAGCCAGTAGCCGTGGATGTAGTGCCCCTGACAGCCTGACAGCCTGTCGAAACAATTGATAACGCCTTTCGCGAAGCGTAGTCAGTCCATTGGAAAATTATGTCAACAAAGAAAATATTTCACTCAATGTTTAATAATTGCATTAAACAATTCCGCAGGTTTTTTGCAAAGACTTCATAAACTAAAAATAAAGCACTGCAAATTTATAGCCATATTTGAGAAGGAATATAAGTTAAGTGGTTAACAAACTAACTAACTAAACATCACGCCGTTTTCGCAGAGGGGTAGACAGAGAGGATGGATCGCCATACTGCTCTGTCCTGACATATTTCTTTAGTTCCTCTACATTCATACGATCTTTGGATATAACTAACTAACCAACCATCACGCCATTTCCCCGGAGGGGTAGGCAGAGAGGATGGATCGCCACAATGCTCTGTCCTGGCATACCTCTCGGGATTCTTCTACATTCATACATCGTACCATGTACGCACGTCGATTATTCCGACTTCGAATCTTTGGATATAGGTGGCTTATAAGTAAAATCATTCTGTTTAACCCCCATCAATGCATTTTACGATGATTTCTGATAAAATAACCGCAGTTCATCTACGATATGTTGATTTTTTGAAATTTTATGAAAAATTGGTTTTTTGAAATTTCATGGTAGAAGTTCATTGTAAATAATAAAAAAAAGGGTCATTTACTCGTAGTTAAAATGCACACATTTTTGTGTCTTCGACCGGTTTCAGCAGCTCGCTGCCATATTCTGCAGTGAGATGCCGAAACCCGTCGAAGACCCAAACATTAGTGAACTTTTACTAAATATGCATTTAAAAAATAAGTTTATTTAATTTCCATTATATTTAAGACCATATGTTATTAACATTGTTTTATAATTGCCTAGGCAGGCATTGCGTAGTCACGGTTGGCAGCAATATGTTTTGTGTGATTTTGGGTAACACCGTGTGATTTCTCCTTCTTGACCGACGTTTCGGAGATCGTTGCAGTCTCCATCTTCAGGGTAATGTGGTGGTGGTACATTACCACCACCACATTACCCTGAAGATGGAGACTGTAACGATCTCCGAAACGTCGGTCGAGAAGGAGAAATCACACGGTGTTACCCAAAATCACACAAAACATAGCATTTTTTTATATAATATTTTATAATGGATAGCAACGAAAGAGAAAATGGCCGTTTAGAATGGAGTCCGGTTCCAACTATTATGTTTAGAAGCGAAGCATGGAACTGGGAGAATTAGGATCAGAGTAAAATTGATTGATGAACTTTTGAAGATACATTTTAAAATCTTTATCAGAGGTATGATTTATAATAAACTAGCTGACCCGGCAACGCTTCGCTATTGCTAAATTCGAGTACATAAATAAACCCAATATATATTCAACAAATACAATTAAAGTTCAATAACAATTCGTTTATTTATTGGATTAAATGCCATGTGTATGGATGCAAAAATGTGTGTCTATATCTTTAAAACAAAGTTTCAATCCAAGCAAACTCGCTGTGAATTATAAACTTGAATACATATTACTAAGGTAATTGAAAAACTATTTTTTGAATATTTTATATGAAATTTAATAATCAAATAAACAATATTATATCACATTTGCAGAAAACATTCATTATATTAAAGAAACAAAACTCTTGATTTTGTTGTCCATGAAATTCACATCAGAGCCAATAAAGTAAGTTTCTACGATCGTGATTTCGGCACTGCGAGTCCGCTGGCGTGGAATAGTAATATAGATGATAATACTACAAAAGCCTCCCTTCCCGACTTCCACAACTGTATCCCTCGCCGCTCTGCGCCATTGACCTCCTGCCACTCGTTTAATGTCATCAGACCATCTTGCTTGTGATCTGCCAGAATTTGTGTAGCTGTTTCTCTTTCGCCACTCCAGGCCAGAAGATCTTATCACCCGTTGTCCTTGCTTTATGACCGATCCCATTCCATTTAAACATTAGTTATTTTACACGCTGCATCGGCAACTTTGGTCCGATCCTTGATTCATCAATTTTGGGCCCTGGAATTAAAAAAAAAAAAATTTGAATTGCCATAAGGCGGACACCGAAGAGACGCATAAGGCAAAATTTAAATTTCCATACAATGAATGAATTACAACTGTTTTTCACTTGTTTGCTGAAGATATTCTTCATATAAAAGGCAGTTCATGCTATATGCATAATAATAATAATAATAATTAGGCTAATTTGTCAAATTAACTAACTAACTAACTAACCATCACGCCGTCTCCCCGAAAGTGTAAGCAGAGAGAATGGACTGTCACACTTTTACTGATGCGGCACTCCATCCTTCTCTTTTCGCCCCGCGGGAGGCGCGGTGTGATGGGTTGCGAACCTCATCGCCACCAATAGGCATCTCCCGCGCACACTTCGATCGTCCAACACCCACAAAATAAATCTAAAACAAATAATATAAAATACAATGATATAAAATAAAATAACAAAATAAAAATAATTTTACACAAAATGTTCTTTTTAGACGGTGCACATATTGTCTATTTAATTTATAATATGTTCCACGTATCCACTGTTTTTTAATTTAGCACATAATGTAATAACACATAATGTTTTTTTCGATGTTGCACATGTTGACTTGGACGATCCGGACATTTGTGTTTATTTAATTTATGTTACACGTATCCACCATTTTTTAAATTATCTGTAGTAAGGCACTTAACCAGCAAGAACTTGAAAATAATATTGAAGAAATGATTCAAAATGTCATTGGAACAAATGAAAAATTTATTTCTACACCTGTCAAAATTCTTTACAAAAACGATAAAACTAATAAAACCTTTTAATCTGATTAATTTGTCAAATTAATTAAACTAATCAGATTTTAAAGGTTGGTCATGTTAGAAGTCGGAGGAATCGACATGCGTGTATGACTCGTTGTATGAATGTGGAGGAAGCTAGAGAGGTTTGCCAGGATAGAGTAGTGTTATGGTCCATTCTCTCTGCCTACCCCTGTGGGGAAACGGCGTGATGGTTTGTTTGTTTGTTTAATTTGTATAATCGCCGTTTTCGTGAATAGCTCACCTCAAGGGCGCTTTGACATTGTTTTTAGTCATGAAAGGTGCATGTGACAACAGCGAAATCACGATCGTAGAAACTTAATTTATTGGCTCTGATGTGAATTTCATGGACATCAAAATCAAGATTTTTGTTTCTCTAAACATATGAATGTTTTGTGCAAATGTGATATAATATTGTTTATTGATATACAGACAACCGTTGTTAACATTTTATGCGATAATTTGAAAAGGTGGGTTTTTAGGTGATATTTAAAGTCTGTCGGATTGTCAATGCATCTGAGGCGTGCAGGAAGCATATTTCAGGCGGACGAACCTACTACTGTGAAAGCCCGAGCAACACAAAATTCAGATATACTCGTATAGGTGGCACGTTTGGGAATGTGCTTAATTATTGTCTATAAACTGTAAATTTAAAAACCTTACCTGAAATTAATAATGGAATTTTCATATATGAATGAAAACTACTAAAAGTAGCTTATGTGTAATGTAAAAATGTAAAAATGTAATGTAAAAATTACTTTTAAGTTGATCAGATTGAAGTTTTTGGTTCGACATCATTATTAAATCATTAGGGAGTTTATTAAATTCTGTAGAGGCTATAAATTGTAAGGATTTTACACCGAATCTAGTTGAACGCAATGCTTCTTATTCTGTGAGCGCGTATCATGTTGGTGTACGTCCGTATTGAATATTGGTCGAGTATTAGAGCGCGTTGATGACTTTATTATTTGTATTATAGTTTTAGTGATCTCTAATTTTGGATGGATTTGAAATGGAATTATTTTCGTCTGAGAATATAGGGCCCTTACATGAGTGTACCACGGTAGACGGAAAATATTTCTAACAGCCCGATTTTGGATCACCTGAATCTCATTAGCTTTCTTCTTTGTAATAAAGCCCCAAATACAGGAAAGGTAAGACAGATGAGAATGTATCATGGAGTAGTAAACATAAATTGTCTATATTCTTATGTAACGAATTAAACCAATTAATCCAATTTAAACCTGTACATACCATTCCAAATTAGTTCATAAAGATAACAACATTGTCTTGTGATACGCATATATCGAAGTGTGGGATCCATCCTCTGGACATGCGAACTCCAGTATCTTCTGCGTTGTTTTCCCCATCCTCTGCACATGCGCAATCCATTATCTTCTGCGTTGTCTTCCCCATCCTCAAGCAAATGAAATAACCTGAAATCAATTTCATTATCTTTGAATATTTTAAATCTCAGCATAATGTAGAATTTAATGGTCAAAAATGGAATATTACTGGACTCTTCTAACTGAGGCAGCTAATGCTGCATATAAGGATATGTTTACCTATCACAGCATTTGTTTTCAGAGAAAAACTAAAACAGCTGAAGTAACTCATAGTGTATTTGGGTATGTGTGCTGCTGGAATTACTCAGTGGAATGGAAAATAAAGAAGAATTGCAACATGCAGATGCACCAATATGGCTCATTATCAAAATAATTTCAATCCCAATACAAAAATATCCCCATTAGACCAGTGGTCTCTCACAACCAGGCAATTATTTTATCAAAACTTAATATCTAATCCCAAAGATATAGATTTTCGCCCTGCCAGAACAATTTTACATTAAAACAACATTATTAAAATAGATTATACCAATTAACTAATTATTACACAACGAAACGTCATAACCTAAAATGACACGTAAGTAAAACGAATAAATTGATATTGTATATCATTAGAACTTTCTTATCGTTGCTGTGGTAATTTTAATATTTCCCTGACCAAAGTACGCGTATAAAGAACACCTTTATGTTTGAATTCATCAAATGTCATATTAATTGTATTTTAAATAACTAATTAAAATCATAATAATTAAATAACATTAATAAAATAGCGCAATACCATTCAAAATTCTGCCAGTTGTTTCTCGCCCGCTACTCCAGGGTGCATCTTATCATCCGTTGTCCCTGCTATGTGACCGATTCCATTCCGATCTCTGATTAATTAATATTGTTTCCTAGAAATAAAAAAAAATAATATTGGAATTGGCATAAGGCGGACATCGAAGAGGCGCATATGGCAAATTTTCAACTTCCATACAATTAATGAATTCCAAGTGTTCACTAAGCAGTATATTTAAAAAAAATACTCGAGGCTCTTGATCGAGCATTGCAAGAGTTGCGTGGAAATGTGTTAATATTATATGTAGGAGATTTTAGAAACTTTACCTGAACGGCAAAAATAACTATCAAAAACTATGCTAATCAATGCAGTTATGATTGTGCTAAAGAAATAACAAAAATTTTACAAAAGCATTCATTACAACCAGACTCCTTCATATAAATTGTCTATATTCTTATATATACAAAATAAACCAATTAATTCAAAATTTAAACCTGTACATATCAAAATATAAACATTGAACTTACGGAACTGATAATCGCCGTTTTCGTGAATAGCTCACCTCAAGGGCGCTTTGACAATGTTTTTAGTCATGAAAGGTGCATGTAACAACAGCGAAATCACGATCGTAGAAACTTACTTTATTGGCTCTGATGTGAATTTCATGGACAACAAAATCAAGAATTTTGTTTCTCTAAACATATGAATGTTTTGTGCAAATGTGATATAATATTGTTTATTGATATACAGACAACCGTTGTTACCATTTTATGCGATAATTTGAAAAGGTGGGTTTTTAGGTGAGAATTAAAGTCTGTCGGCTTGTCAATGCATCTGAGGCGTGCAGGAAGCATATTTCAGGCAGCCCGAGCAACACAAAATTCAGATATATAGGTGGCACGTTTGGGAATGTGCTTAATTATTGTCTATAAACTGTAAATTTAAAAACTTTACCTGAAATTAATAATGGAATTTTCATATATGAATGAAAACTACTAAAAGTAGCTTATGTGTAATGTAAAAATGAGCCGGTTTTCATTCGCCACTCCAGGGTACATCTAATTCACTGATCATCCGTTGTTTGATTGATCTAATTCCATTTTAACGAAGTTATTTTGCACGCTGCATCGGTAATTTTCGTCCCATCTCTGATCCGTTACTTTATTTTCCTAGAAATAAACGGAAAAAGTCATAAGAATTGTGTCATTCATTCATTCATATTGTAATTCATATTGTATATCATTAGAACTTTCTTACCGTTGCTGTGGTAATGTAACAATTTCCCTGACCAAAGTATGCGTATAAAGAAAACAGCAAAATAGAATAAACTGAAAATATATTTATGAATTAGAAATATAAATATTATATTATACTTACGGAAGCAAGTTTCTTCATATTCTTGTAGAGCTTCGACGTCCAATATTTTATATTTTCGCTATCATCCTTTGAAATAACCTGAACAATTTAATTATCATTGAATATTTTTAATCCCAAAAACTTCATAACCTAAAAGTACCGAAACTTCATACCTACAAAATATTACGACGTACAAAGAGATTGTGACAGTTCAGAGACCACGTGACCAATCGAACGGCTAGAACTCTAGAAAACGAATATCATTAAGTAATCACCGTCGAACGTAAGAGAAACGAATAAGTTTCAGCCACACGAAAAAATAAAATTTCGTTCATAACCTCAAATTGACGCGTAAAAATTATACTCGCCAAAATTAAGAAGTATAATTACCTGTCTGCATTAGTGTACATTAAAATATGGCCAATAAAATATACTGTACCAATTAAACAACCAATTATTTTAGTACGTAATAAGCAAAACGTATTAAGTATTATACATCCCAAAGTAAAACGCAATATATTGGACTGTCAGAAAGCAAAACACATTGTTGCCACTACACAAAATTACATGGAGACTGAATTCTCTCCAGACCGTGTCAAACGAATATAGACTCAAAAGATTGATACTCAGGTGATACGAACATTAAGGTCTATATTCGTTTGCACTACGAAAATTTTCAATTAATTGATTAATTTATAAAGTTAATTAGAGCTCGATTAATAACGAAAATATGCCTATGACGACCGCTAAATTCCAATTAGTCCATTCCCCAAGATACAGAAGGATCAGCTCAGGAATAACCTCAGAAATAGTCGACACACACCCGGAAGATCGCCTTTTATTTATATAGATAAGTAAAAACATTTTGCATCAGTGTCAGCACGGGTAAAATAATTGATAGCTTATCCACTTATAACATTACACAGTAGATCGTATGCATGTGATTGTGAAAACTTGGCAAGAATATTCTTGGTGAATACCATCGTGTACTGTGGGCTTATTCTGGACTCGGTAAAGGGGACAGAATATCGGTTGAGTAATTATTGCAGCAGGTTGAACAAGACATATTGTATAAGACCAACATTCTCTGGTCTTTGATTATCTTACATACTAAAGCCTAAATTATTTCACTGGTTTGAATGAGGCTTCTGGTTGTAACAGGTTAGGATTATATGTATTCGTTTTGACATGTTTCGGAAAAAATGTAACTGATAACTTAAAAGTATGATGCAGAAGTTGTATGGTATATTTCATAGTTGATTTTGAGAACTAAAAAAAACGAGTTAAATTACAACAATGTATACATATATTTCTTCTATATTCGTCATCACTTTGTGTTGTAGATTCACATTTGAAAACTTTTTGAAAACATTTTCACAACACTTATTTGCAATCATCAAAAACAAGTTTCGGATCACAGATGCCCTTCCGCAGTGTGGAAATTTTAACAGTTAAATGTTAAAAATAAAATGTTTTAAACGATTACAATGTTTTCAAAAAGTTATTCAAGAACATATATTTATTGTTTCTTGAACGTTGCTAATAAACTGCATTTTAAGTATAATAATTAATACGAATGAAAACGTCAGTTTTCTAGAAGTTTTATTATATTTTATGGGAATGACATGTATCGCCCTTCTAAGACATTTGATAATGCATTAGAAGGGCGAAACAAGTCATTCCCATAAAATATTATAAACCTTCTAGAAAATTGACGTTTTCATTCGTATTCATTATTTAATATGGAGTTTTACATCATTTTTCAAGAAACAGTAAATCAATTTTGAGTATTTGATAGCGATGAAATCGTCCGTATTCAAGATTTATTATTATATTTTATGAGTGTGACATGATTTGCTTTGCAAGAACATAATCAAATGACTTTGAATAATGCTATTTTAAAAATCAAAACAAAATTGTCAAACGTGGTGTTCGTAAGAAGGGCGGAATAGGGAATGTATTACATAAAGCGATCGCTTAGCCCATTCAATTCACAGACAGTTCATAAGTCCTGAAAACGCTTCGACCACCATATTCTGTTTCCAAATGATTTACATCTTCGTCTCTATTGAGATACAATTAATTCAAAACATATCTATGTAAACTTCAAGATGACTGACGGTTGAAATTTATTACACAGAAGTTTAGCACCTTAGCGTTAAAAATTCACAAAAGTTTCAGCTTCTGACCATTACAAAATGATCTTAAGATATATTTTGAATTGCGATTGGATACGCTTGATGTAGGTATTCTAGTAAATTCCGCATGCATAATGCATGAAGTATTTTAATTATTCAGAAGCATATTTGTATATTTTGTGCCAACGAGTCACTGGACTGAATACTGAGCAGACCTCTTCCATAATTTAAAATGGAATTTAGGCGACCACCAACCTGACTACATTTTATATATACTATACATTTTATACATATCTGTTGATTGCAAAAAACGTACGACATTTAAAATAACCACCCATCACGCCACTTCCGAAGGGTTAGTTAGAATGTTTTAATCCTGGGATTGGTTTGCAGCTATTTCTTCTATTCTTCTCTTCCATTGTTCCCTGTCTTGTGCGGCTCTTTTGAAATCTGCATATGATGAGCAGCGCACGTCCACCAACAGGTCCTCCAGGTACTCTAGACGTGGGCGGCCCCTCGGTCATACTCTCCATTATGGCATGCAAGAGACCTTCTTGACGTATTGACGTATTGAAAATCGTTGCAAAAGAATGTTCTTATTTTATTAAAATAAGGGTCGGCAAAAGAAAACCATTTAGAACTACCGTTTGAGCTTTTTTCATAGATAATTAATATTAATGAAAACGTCTATTTCTACTTTATTTAGTTTTGTTATGTTTTATGTGAATGACATGTTTAGGCTCTCAGGCATTATCAAATGTGAATAACATTTGATAATGCCTTAAACAGGCGAAATATGTCATTCATTTAAATTATAATAAAACCTGTAAAAAACGGCACTTATTCGTATTAATTATTTTATATGGAATTTACACCATTGTTCAAGAATCAATTAATATTTTCCATAGACTTTTATTTACAATGACAACTTTAAGTGCAAAAACCTTAAACAAATATATTTTATGTGAAGGGAGTGGATGAGAAACCGCAAGTTATAAAAACAATAGGGGTAGAAAAATAGATATAATATAACAATTGTATGTATGGATGTCTGACCGCAAAGGAAACATGCTGGTATATATATGTACGTATCATGTTATTGTGTGAACCCTGTCATAGCGAAACAAGAAGAAAACCTATAATCTGATTTGGTTTCACACTTCAGGGTATTCCTTTACATTCTTGGCTCTGATTACGAATTAAAAAAATAACTCAATTTGATCTATTAAAGATATTTTATTTCAACGTTGTTTCCATGCTACAATTATTAAATAGCTTATAACAATTCAGATTTCTTTGTTATACGAGTATAGTACATAATTTATAAAAAAAATAGAACTTAAAAAACATGAAACTTATCTTCTTCTTCTTCTTCTGCTTTATTTAGGACTGTGTCGTGTTATTTCTCGGAGGCTGTTCCTGGGATACAGATGTCCAACTGTCTCGCCATCTTTTAGTAGTCTTCCTGCCGGTTGATTTCCTGTTGGTACTTTATTTGCGGCTATATTGATCACTCTTTCAGAACATGCTCTTTCTACATGATCTCTCCAGTAGCGTCTTCTCAGTCTTCCCCGTCGCACGGCATCTTCCACATTGCAGATCTTTCTTATTTCAGAATTTATTATTCTGTCTCGGCGTGTCGTTCCCGCAGCGGATCGGAGAGTCTTCATTTCTGTGGTTCTTAAGAGACTTTTTGTTCTGATGGTGTCAGCTCTCGTTGAAGTCGTCAGCTCTCTCATGAAACTCATTTAATAAAAAAGTATTGAAAACTTATATAATTAAACTAACTAACTAACCATCACGCCGTCTCGTCGAAGGGGTAGGCAGAAATAATGGACTATATAATTTTCTTGTTAATTTAGAGCATTAAATAATTTTTGATACTGCGTTGGTTCGTACATATGGAGCGCATGGATGGAGAAAGAATGATCAAGAAAGTATACGTTATCGATGTAAATGGAGTACGGAGTCGAGGTAGACCGAGGAAAACATGTCATGATCAAATTAATCAAATTTTAAAGGTTGGTTTTAGAAATCGGAGGAATCGACATGCGTGTATGAGTCGTTGTATGAATGTGGAAGAAGCCTAGAGCGGTGTGTCAGGATAGAGAAGTATAGCGGTCCATTCTCTCAGCCTACCCCTGAGGAGAAACGGCGTAATGGTTTGTTGTTGTTGTTGTTATAATTATTTTTATATAAAAAATTCGATTCTTCCGTCTTCGCCTTCTTTATATGCTGTGAATTAACATTTTAACAACTTTTGAATAACCTTGTATTTTTACAAAAATTTGTTACACTATTAACAATCATGTTTCGGATGATACTCATTCTGCTTCAGTGAACTAACTAACTAACCATCACGCCGTCTCCCCGAAGGGGTAGGCAGAAATAATGGACTGCCACACCTTTCTTTCCTGACATATTTCTCTCGCTTCCTCAACATTCATACATCGTGTCATGCACGCGCGTCGATTTCTCTGACTCCTCACATGGCCGACATTCAATATTTGATTTATTTGATCGTGCCACGTTTTCCTTGGTCTTCCTCTATTTCTAGTACCATTTACATCATTAACATATAATTTTTTTACCATTCTTTCTTCATTCATTCTTTCCATATGTCCAAACCATCTTAATGATCCTTTCATTATTTTGTTCATGACACCATCATTCGCACCGCATTCACTTCTTATATTTTCATTCGACACTCTATCGTACACAGAATATCCACACATTCGTCTAGGAGATCTCATTTCTACTGCATTTATTCTACTTTCATCCTTCCTTTGCCAGTTCCATGCTTCGCTTCCATACATAAGGGCTGGTAGAAGAACACCATTGTGCACTGCCATTCTAGCTTTTTTGGATAGGTTTTTGTTTGCGATGACAACTTTAAGTGCACCATTCACTTTGTTGCCTGCCCCAACCCTTGGGATATTGGATACTTTTACTGTGGTAAAGGGAGCGATTCTTTCAATACGGTTAAGAAACACTGGTGTTAACGGACCTTTAGACGTTATGGCTCGCAGGTACAAATCTGTTTGTGAAAAGTGTTACAATGTATGTATATAAATAAATTTAAAAAAAAATTGTTATACCTATACTATCTCGTATGAGTCATTTTTTTTTTTTTTTTTTTTTTTTTTTTTTTTTTTTTTTTTTTTTTTTTTATGTACACAACAGGTCGTTTGGACCCAATTACAGTATACAATTTTATATATTTTAGCTATTATATTAATTCTCGTGACATGTGATAGGTAGCCAATCTATCGCCATTTTATTGTCACGTGAATTCTACACCAGACCAAAGACAGTGTGACAATCACACTGCCATCGCCGGGAATCGAACCCAGGACCTTCGGCATGGAAGTCAGAGCTCGTAACCACTCTGCCACGAAGGTCGTCGACTTTTAACTTGTTGATAAGTTTCTTAATAGCTGCTTCATACAAACTTGCAAAGCAATTGTATTCACGTTGAGGTGTATTTAAAGTGATGTTTCTCTGACATTCTAGTTGCATTCCGTTTCTAAATTTACGCGCAATAAAGATCTTGTAGGTGTGATGTAGACACGGGCTGTTTGAACTCGGGAGATGAATCTTGCGGAATGACACTCGCCCCCTCACCGCATTACGAAGCAGAATAATAAAACAAGTAAGTTGCTGCACTTCAGACTACCTGATCTCGTTTGCTGCATTTTCTCTATTAAAATATAAGCTCGGGACCGTTACTTTAAAACCTTCCGGCTTGAACCAGGTCGTAAAATCATTTACTGTAAATTTTACACGACGAATGTTTGAACAAAATCTCATTATTTTCTCATTCTAATTGGAAGTAGAGTGATTTGGAAGTAGAGAGACTTGACTCTTGATATAAGTGACCTCTGCGTGACACCCATGCCAACGGAAAGGCAACGTTCACTCCGATCAGTAGAAACAAGTGCAAACAACATAGCGATTCCAGTCAGAGCCAATAAGGCATGTTTCTATGATCGTGCTTTCAGCGTTGCGGGTCCGTTGGCGTGGAATAGCCTCCATGTTAGTATTAAGTATGAGGATAGTGACGTTAAATTTAAGAAACATCTGAAGACTGCACTGTTCGGTCAGTCATTTCCTAGTGCGCCCTTGGAGTAATTGATTTTACAAAACGGCGCACTTAAAATACAAATCATAATAATAATAATAATAATAAAGTGACTTGAGTTCAAGCCTGGACATGATCCAATTCCTTTTTAATAAACAACTATGTCTGCTCACTTTAAAGTTTCTTCTTATTATTATTCTTATAATCATGCCCATAAACTAACAACCCACCAAATCACCTTCCAACAATGTTCCCATCAGACGTAAGAGGAATAGGCACATGAGCTGAACTCTGTAAGCCAGTAGATCCTATTCCAAGTCTAAAGTCTGGTGACCTGTTGTTGGTTGTATCTCCGTCCTTCTGGGAAATGGACCGCCAACTATCTCACGATGGTCAGTCACGTGATCGGGAACCCTCCTTTAAACTGTCTCAACCTATCTTTGGGATCCTATTTTCTTGCATACGGGTGACAAGCTTTCACATTGAAGCTCCTGTTATAAATGATAATTTGACTTAAATCGTTGATATTATTATTTTAGTAATGAAAATGTAGTAACAGAACCACCCCACTTTAAAAGTAGGAAGAGTGGGTGGACCCAAATTGTTATTTTCCGACAGACCTACCTTTATTTATTTATTTATTGTGTATTAACATTCTTTCGTATGGAGCACTTAATTTGTGGTGTAACATTATAAAATAAAATAATAATACACTATTTGTCTTTTTCTTTTTTATATACTTTGTGTATACAACACTAACTTTAAAAAAAATTAAAATTATATGTCAGACCTGTTTCGGACAACCGGTCCTTCTTCAGTGATATATATTATAAAGATACATATTTAAAATATTATAAAATTGTTTACAAATATGATCAGTTTTGACAGATATTATAAAGATTTTCTGTCAAAACTGATCATATTTGTAAACAATTTTATAATATTGACACTAAAGAAAGACCGGTTGTCCGAAACATGTCTGATATGTAATTTCATTTTTTTTTAAAGTTATTGTTGTATATACAAAGTATATAAAAAAGAAAAAGACAAATAAAACATCTACAGCACAAAGTATGGCGAACATAGAAGTAATAATACACTTTTGATATTTAAATCTAAACCACTTTATTTGTTAACACCAACCGGTTTCGCCCCCGCTGGAGCTTCGTCAGGGTGAGAGAATTAAGATGACAGATGGTGAAAGAGTTTATTCTCTCTCCCTGACGAAGCTCCAGCGAGAGCGAAACCGGTAGGTATTAACAAATAAAGTGGTTTAGATACAAATAACTAAAGTGTATTATAATTTTATTCCTTAACATTCACACATTGGTTGATACAAGTGCGTAAATTTCTTCATGAAATACGATTGCAATTTAATTGATTTGATCATGCCACGTTTCATGGTTTTTCCTCCATTTATTGCTCCATTCTATCGTTAACCTCTATGCAATATGTACCATTATTTTCTCATTTATTCTATCTGTGTATAAATATTCT
Organism: Lepidostoma basale; assembly: GCA_022606425.2. Lineage (NCBI taxonomy): Eukaryota > Metazoa > Arthropoda > Insecta > Trichoptera > Lepidostomatidae > Lepidostoma > Lepidostoma basale. Next base: position 2,971,902 of record JAHDVF020001589.1, on the reverse strand, counting down.
TAATGAACCTTTAATGATTTTATTAATGACACTTTCATTTGCACTGCATTCACTGATGACAATATATGCATTTGTAACTCTAGCATATAAATATTTATCACACATTTTTCTTAGAGATCTCACTATGTGAAGTTTGAATATTTATTCTTTTAAATAAGTGACGTAATATAATTTATTGTTTCTTGAACAATTATGTAAAGTTTTATATGAAATAATCGATACGAATGAAATCGTCTGTTTTTTAGAAGCTTTATATCACAATAAATAAATTTGATAATGCCGTAGCAAGGCGAGACTTGTCATTTCTATAAAATATAAAACATACGTTTTCACTCAAATTAATTGCCTTATTCTCAGTTTGTCTGCCTGTTGCTTATGGCATTACTAAGTTTTTCGTGATGAAGGCAATATTCAAATTTGAATGTTAAGATTCTTATCAAACTCCGTGACTGTGCTGCACTCCATGTCGGTTTTATCATCGCCTACAACATTCGTGCTATGGAGGAGTCAGGTAGCAGTAAAACTAAACGATAATATTATCCTCAGGAGGTCTTTGCGAAATGTTCCCACGGATTTGCTTACTGCCTTTTCTGAATGCACTATTTTGCTGTTTATTTCATTTTCATTACTCATCAGATATTTAAAAAAAATGGATCATGTATATTTTACAAACACTAGTATGATACAATAATCATTTTATTTATCGAACACGCATTTTTGGGGTAGAGATGAGATCCCTTAAACGTATGTATGAAAAACAACGTACGACAGAATTTCAAATGCATCAGGAAGAAATGTGAAGTTCTCCCGACGATGGAGGTGTAAATACTTCGAAACTACGTTCAGAAGTCAAATACTTTTGACTTTGGAGAGTGTCTTTACTTCCTAATGTCTTAAGCATTTCTGGTATTATGTAATATTATACAATATATTATTTTACCAGTTCTCAATGGATGCCTTAAACCTTAATTTTGTAATGTCTGTTGATGAAAAAAACTGATTTGATTTAAAACATGTGGAGAAAAATAAACTCAAAAGTGGAAAAACAGTGTTTTAATTTATAAAAAAAACTCTTTTATGGAGTTCCACAATGTTAATGCCTTTAAATAATCGAATGATTTTACTGAAATCTCTTGACGAAACCCCACAATAGAAGACCTCTCAAATTACGACCCAAACACCTCCAGCCGCCACAAACGCCCAAAATCGATCCTTCTTCAGAGGAATAATCCGGGTCACACAAATCATGCCCTTGCATATCACCTTTCAACAATGTTCCTATCAGACGTAAGAGGAATAGTCACATGAGCTGAACCTCTGAAAGCCAGAAGATCCAAGTCGGAGTCCAAGATCATTTAAAATAATAATTGGGTTATTACAAAGCCCTGAGGAAGCTTGGGTACAAGCGAAACTAGTCGGCAATTAAAATAACCGCATAGTGGTGAAAAACAAAGTACAGCGTTTTTATTTTATTTTATTTTAAACACAAAAAAATATTTAAAAAAAAGTCTAACAAAAAAGTGAATGCTTCATACGAAAATTTTAATAATAATCAAATAAAACGATGTTTTTTTTAACTACCTCCACTTCGAAATAAAGACAAAAGTGGAATTAATTAAAAAACATCGTTTTATTTTATTATTATTTAACGCCTTAAGTTTATTTAAAAGTGAAGAATACTTATGCTTCGTGTTTTTACATCACTTTGTTTGTTTTTAGTATCGACCGGTTTCGTTCTCACCGGAGCTACATCCGGGTAATAAGAAATTGTAGTTAAGAAAGTGTATGTTAACGATGTGAATGAGTATGGCGTCAAGAAGAATGGATAAAAACACGGTAAAAATATAAAGGTAAGCCATTTAAGATGTTGGATGAATCGACGTGTGTGTATCTCTCGCTGTATGAATGTGGAGGAATCTCGACAAGTTTGTGATTCAGTTGTTATTAAAAAAATATTTAAGAAGCTCAGTTAATAACGCTTTATGGTATCCGCATCGGTACACACTTGAAACGTCTTTCGCAGTCTGAGTAGCAGTGCGAGTATACCGTATGGTATTTACCCTTCACTTTGGATAATATTATTGCACCGTTCAGAACTGAACACTCTTGAACATTTGTTACTTCCGTTTGCTAGAAGTCTAAACAACGTTTCACCCAAGGCATAAGAACAATATTTAACTCCAGAGATATGATAGATTTATGAGGAGCAACTGATATAGGTTTGCGCTTCTTAACCACAGAATTCATAAAAACATAAACTGTATTTTTAAATTTGAAGTTATATCTTTGCTTATTTATTGTTTCTTGAACAATGATGTAAAACTCCATGTTGAATAATTAATACGAATGAAAACGTCAGTTTTCTAGAAGTTTTATTATATTTTATGGGAATGACATGTTTCGCCCTTCTAAGGCATTATCAAATGACATTTGATAATACCTTAGAAGGGCGAAACATGTCATTCCCATAAAATATAATAGAACTTCTAGAAAACTAACGTTTTCATTCGTATTGATTATATCTTTGGTTTTTTGGATGGACTTTTGATTGTTTCCTTAAAAGCTAAGATAGCAGTGCACAATGGTGTGTACTGACCATTATGAATGGTAGTGAAGCATGAAACTGGCAAAAAAGGATGAAAGTAGAATAGAGTGTAAAATGCAAATTTAATAAATGAATGGAGTGTGAACGAAAGAGTTATGAAAAAATAATGAATAGCCCAAAAATTAAGAAAAAATGGTAAAGAAAGTAATAGTGTAAACAACGTAAATGGAACTAGAAATAGACGAAGGCAAATATTTAATGCCGATGTATGAATGTTGAGGAATCAAAATAAATTTGTTAGATTTATTTCTGCCTACCCCTTTGTAGAGGTGGCGTGATGGTGTGTTAGTTTATTTAATATCGAATAAAATCTCTGTAATCTAGAGGTTTTATTGCCAGCAAGCATGTAGCGTCTCATTTTCATTGTCCTCGAAAGTTTTTCCCTTTGCCTCAATACCATATGTGTGGATAGGATTTAAAATCATTCCATTAATTAAAATACAAGTAATAAACTTGTTGCTATCGAAAATCATTTACTTATATGTGTTAATCATCAAAGCCTTGCATTAAGAAATTTTGTCATAAAGATAGAATAGTACTTTAAGCTTACCGTATGCATATGTTAACATATATTTTCACTTTCAATCCTTTAGACATAAAAATAATTTTAAAGTGTTCATAAATGTCTATCGATCCACTCGCATCGCCTTCCTGTAGGTCTTGTATTGGGTAACTACTTGAGTATTATCTTGTGTAAGTACCCTCTTGAGTCGTATCCAGTCATTAAGCTCGTGCCGAGTACAGAAATAAAATAGCTTTATCATCTGTTCCCTCGAAGCTTTCTAATTAAGAGCTTTATCTTCGGCTTTATTTATATTCGGTGGTTTATCAACCATTATTTTAAGCATTTAAGGAAGCGGCATTACCAAATAAAGCTTATGCCAACGGGATGTTCCGATTTGGACTAATTATTATTGATAGATAGGAATGAGAGTATTTTTAGAGGTCTTACATTAAACATGCCGTCATGATAGAAAACAGATTATTTTTCTTATTTCTGCATTTCCTGCTGTTCTTTCTTTCATCATTGATTGACTATTCAGTACCGGTTTATATTCCTTGGCATTATTCTCCTTCTTATGTTTCAATCCTGGGATTGGTTTGCAGCAAAGTTTATTAATATCTTTGCTGGTTCTTGGGATGCCACTTGGGCCTTTTTGATGTGGTAATTTCCCGTCGTTGGCCTTGGTTCCTTTTGGCATTAGAAGTATTTATAGTTTAGAAAATATGAAAAATATATTAATAACATCAAACAAATTTTTCGGATAACGTCCATCTGGAAGACCATCTAAGAGATGGAGGGATAGTTGGACCTCGTCATCTCAGGAGACATGATTTCCGTGTCACAGATCATCAGATCTTCTTTTTCATTCCCCTCGCCTCTTCTCGTTACTCGGGGTCGGCTTTTCTTATCATTTGGCGCCAGGTATTTCTTTCGAAGGCAGCTTCCTCCTTAAGGCCTAGGGCCTTCATATCCCTCTGCACATTCGTCAGCCAGGTGGTTTGAGGTCTTTCTCTCCCTCTCCTATTAGTCACGGAAAGACACTTTTTCACGACATGGTCGTGGGGTCTCCTCATCACATGACCAATACCATCGGAGACTTGTTTCTGACAATTTTTGTTTTATAGGGGCTACCTTGAAACTTCCCCTCACATATTCGTCGCGCACCTTGTTTTTCAATGTGACTTCTCCCGACCACCGCAGCATGCGCATTTCTGTTGTATGGAATTTTTGTTCATGTATCTTTTTAGGTGGCCATACTTCTCTTCCGTATAGTAATGCCGAGAGCTGTTTTATAAATCTTGCCCTTTGTCCTTATTGGCATTTTTGGATCATAGAATTCCAGCCATCGTTCACCATTTTTTCCATCCAGATATTGTCGTCAGATCATCAGATCTATTAAAAGAAAAAGTAGAAGCATTTTTAAAACGCATTTTCGTGGTAGAATCACCTCGATGAAGTATGTTTTGTGAAGTTTTGTGACTTAATTATTAAACAAAGATACGGATCCATTCTTTTAAATCGTAATTATTTAGATGCGTGAGGTTGCATTTACCTTATTCTGATTCTAATATTCTCTCAGATTTTCTATTATACATTTAGTTTTATGATCTCAAAGGATAAAATACATCTATCGCCGTCTAAAACGTGTCCTAGCCATAACTAATTTATAACCTATAATAATAATGTTCCTTTATTGGCTTAGGTCATGAGCCAACAGAGTTATACTTGTACCACTGCACTGTATAATATGCAGTTCACACATATGCGGGCGAATATTCGGTCTAACGTTTGAACAACATTCACGACAACATTTTTAATAGATTCTGGTTATGCTTGGTTTTCCAGTATTCACAGTAATCACTGAACATTATAGGAGCGATGCCGTATCAAAAATATGTTATTACTTATTACTGAAACGTTGTTCTGACATTTTATGATTAAAATGCTACGCCAAATTGACTCTTTTGGCAATCTCCTATTTCATATAAGATTTATATTAAAAAAATAGGGTATATACAAAGTATTTTTTAATCTAAGAAAATGCTAACTTGTTTTATTTTTTAGGGTTGTTTATAAAATATAAGTGGTTGCATTTGATAATGACAGATAAATGGATTTATTAAAAATCTTAAGGCGTTAAAGCTCTGGTATTTCATAATAACGATTTTTTATGAAATAAAACAGTGTTTATTCTACATTTGAGTATATCTTTTGCAACATGTTTCAAAAGATATAGTTAATATCGTTCTCCCGTTGGTGAAGGTATACTCGTACACCTTTGAAACATGCTGAGAAAAATAAACTCAAGAGTGGAAAAAAGTGTTTTTTTTTATCACAAAAAATAACGATAATAAATGGAATCATAAAAAATAAAATTAACTCTATTTTTCTTTTTTTATAAACTTTGTATATACAACACTGATATTAAAAAATTAAATTATTTAGACATGTTTCGGACAAACAGTCCTTCTTCAGTAAAGATACATATAAAGGATATATTATATAAAATACATTATAAATATGTATCTTTACTGAAGAAGGACGGTTTGTCCGAAACATGTCTATATAATTTTATTTTTTAATATAATTGTTGTATATACAAAGTGTATAAAAAAGAAAGAAAAATATAAATAAACCATCATAACAACACAAAGTATGGCGTATATACAAGAAATAAAATTATCGATGTAAATTTTGTAAAATATTTTACTGATTTTGGATACTTTTGGAAATATGAAGACTTTGGTGTTTTTGAACTTTGTCCTTATGTGTGTGAGTTTATGCATTCGTGCGATTGTGTGGGGCATGCATAATACGTCTCAGATTGCGATGCCCACTAAACCCGGAAATCTGTGCTAAATCAGCGCTTATGTGCATCAGTTTACGAGGGCGTATCGAGCCCCGGGCTCGAGCTGTTAGCGCACAGAGACCCATTGAAATTCAGCACTGGTAAAGGCCTAATGATTATCTACACCAGTGTTTCTCAAAGTGGGCGATAACGTCTCCCTGTGGGCGCGATTAGGGCACGTCCAAACTACGAGAGAATACCAAGAAACATGAACGGAAATTCGCAATTATCTGCAGAAATTTATGTGATTAATTACATGTTATCATGTATCGAAATTAAAATTAATACATAATTTCTTTATTACTGTATACGTAGTGTGCTTCCACTTGCGATTAACGTCGACCGGTTTCGGCAGCTTGCTGCCATCTTCTGGTCTCACCAGAAGATGGCAACAAGCTGCCAAAACCGGTCGACGTTAAACACAAGTGGAAGCACACTACACATACATTAATAAAAAAAATTTGTGTGTAAATACTCGTATATATTTTTGTTTTCTTTATTTAAAATGAACTTCTACCTAGAAAATTCAATTAAAAATATTATTTATACACCGATATGATTTGATTAGATCACTTTGTGGAAAGTCATTACATAAAAATAATAAATTAAACGATTTTTTTAGGGAACTACTTCCATTTTTGTCTTTATTTCGACAGCAGCCGATTTCGAAAGGGTCATGGAATCGACAGAATGGTTTTCATTTAATTATAACTATTTTTATATTGAATTTATAGTTTTATTGGACAGTAGAGTAAAATAGAAGTATGGATCGCCAGACACCCCTGTTTCGAGGCCCTCCTGCACAGTGTCACATATGCCCGACGATTTAAAAAAAAAGTTGTATACAACAGGTCGTTTGTTATTAGTCGTTGGTCATTCATTATATTGATTCTCGTGACACGTGATATGTAGATAATCTATCGTCATTTTATTGTCTCGTGAATTCTACACCAGACCAATGACAGAGAGACAATCACACTGCTATCGCAAGTAATCGAACTCAGAACCTTTTACGTGGCAGTTAAAGCTCTAGTCCCTTTACCACGAAGTACGTAAATTTTTCTTATTGGACATATTTTTCAATTGTAATTCGATACTAGCGCCGCCTTACACAAGATAATATAAACAGCGATTCAATCTACTAAAATCATCATTTTTATCGTGTAACTAGAAATAATAGCTTTTATGAATAACTTAAAATCCCTATAATGACATTACAATAATATAAAAAAGCTTTAAGTTTGCGAACCTCTGTTATACATATAGTAATACGTATATTATTTGTTCTGATGCATACTCCATTAACCTCAGATGCACGGAGATAATGCAATCATTCCACAGCTCTAGATTTTATTGTAATGCGGAAGTTGTATTTTATACGAGAATCCAGTAATTGTGCTGTATTAAAAAATAAATAAAATGTTTTATCCTATAATTTATAATACACGTTGTTCAGTTCTTAATCTAAGCATCGTGTTAAGAGCAAAGACTATGCTTCTTCATTTCTCATCTTTATGGAAGTATATAAATCTCAAACCTTAGGACAATAAAGTACAATTTATAGGTCCTACTTTTCAATGGTTATACTCGTTGGAAGGGATATCACGTGTTCTTACATATTCATGTTAGTTTTTAATTTTGTATAATAATATTATAAAATAATTCTTGTTTAATAAAAATAGTGAAGTTATACAATCTTACACTTGGTGCTTTATTCAAACTATAATGTATAATAAATACCGTAGACATGAAATCTCTTAGATCATTATGTGTGTATGACAGTGTCAAATGCAAAAATAAGAAGTGAATGCAAGGCGAATGTAAGTGTTATGAACAAAATAATGAAAGGTTCATTAAGGTAGTTTGGAAACATAAAGATAATGAATATACACGTAAACGACGTCAATTGAACAAAGAAATAGAGGTATACCAAGTAAAACGTGTCACGATCAAATCAATCGACGTGCTTTCATGACACGATGTATGAATGTTGAGGTTGGGAGAGACGTATGTTAGGAAAAAAACATTGTGGCGGTCCATTCTCTCGCCATCTTTCTCAACATTCTCTCCGACTCTCGACTGACACGTGACTGACATTTAATATTTGAATGATTTGATCGTGCCACGTTTTCCTCGGTCTTCCTCTGTTTCTATAATAGTTCCATATTATTTTCATACATACAAAACCTTAAGTTTAATTTAATATCGTTTCTTTTCGCATTACTGTGATAGTATTTATATATTTATATGCTTTTATATCGGCAATTGAAGCATATATCACGATAATTGGTTTATCTCTCTTATGAAACTGCACTTCTGCGTAATTCTCTCAAAATGCTTGGCGGCCTATTGTTGTCTGTGACTTCGTTTACAAAAGAAAACAGGAAGTTCGGAATGGCCGGATGTAGGAAATTTATTGCAATGATGACGTCACGTGCATTGCAGTAGATAATGCAATCTACAATGCGTCGTATTTTGGCACGTTGATGCAAAATTTCATATCTGATTTAGGTTAAATAGAAAACTATTTAATAATTACCATATCTGTAACCGAGATTTATAATGTCTTATGTACATTTTGACCGAAACGAGTTATGATGGTCATGTCAGATTTTTATAATGTTTTGGGTATGGCGATTGGCTTATTAACATTTTATGTTTTTTTTTTTAAAATGAGGCATATAAACAATTGGTTCTTGTTTCAAAATAGAAGATTAATATTTTTTTATTTATATTTAAAATACAATAAAAATAAAAACACTGCACTTTGTTTTTCACCACTATGCGGTTATTTTAATTCCGACTAGTTTCGCTTGTACCCAAGCTTCCTCAGGGCTTCGTTATCACGAAGCTTTTCACTACCCCGAAGATAGTATTTAAACGTCCAAATATTTAATCTAAAATCCCATATAACATTTATATTTAGTTAATACCAGTAAAGTTATGTTTACGAAATACACATTAAATCAAATTTGTGTATTGTGTAAATTTGTGTATAACGATTTTTTTAAAAATAACTAACTAACTAACTAACTAACTAACCATCAAGAATATATATTTTATATTTTATCATATATTCGCCGTCTTGTGAATTCACAATTTAAAAACATCGTAGTTTAGCAAATTTTATGTACTATTCACTCCATGTTTTGAACTTTACATATCCTTCTTCAGTGTATTTTTCTTAACACAAAAATACGTTGTTTTTAAAAAAAATATTCAAATTTATTTTTAACGACATTACAAACACAATTTGATTTTCATATAATCATGAGTTCCGAATCTTAAAATAGAAAAAAATGTACTTTGTACGAAATAACTATAATTTATTTCTTCTATGTTCACCCTACTTTGTGTTGTAGATGTTTTATTTGTCTTTTTCATTTTTATATACTTTGTATATACAACACTAACTTTAAAAAAAATTAAAATTACATATCAGACATGTTTCGGACAACCAGTCCTTCCTTAGTGATATTATAAAGATACGTATTTAAAATATTAAAAAATTGTTTTCAAATATGATCAGTTTTGACATTTTTTTTAATGTTACTGTTGTATATACAAAGTATATACAACAGTAACTTTAAAGGAAAAAGACAAATAAAACCGTAATTTATATTAGTATTTTCAGCATTTAAAAAAATATATCTATGGACACAGACGGTATTTCATAGTACATTAATAAAAGATTTTCTGCCTAATGCTTTCCAATCTTAATAGATGACGCTAGTGTAGAGTGAACTTAAATATGTAAAGATAGGCGTGGAATCCTACCGTATATACAAGTTCCGATTTGTCAGACGTGGTGGTCATAAGAAAAAAAGACGGAATGGGGAATGTTGTTGTTGAAAGGGATCGCTCAACCCAACCAATGACAGGTCATAAGTCCTGTAAGCGCCTCGGCCACCACATTCTGTTCCCAGAAAACAATTTACATCTTCGTCTCTATTGAGATACAATTAATCCTTATAAAATAAAAATAATTTATCCGCAATGGGTAAAATCTAGTATTTGTCTACAAGAATTTGTATACATTCAAAATGTTATATCTATGGACGTTTTCAAATATAAATTTGTAGAACGACGAACATTAATTCTCACTGACTCACTCATGAGATGGGTTTGTGAGATGTTGGGTATTCCGGTGAGTCACGCGAACTTGACTCTTCGCTCGGAAAGCTTAAAAATTCTCGATTAATTTTAACATGTGCAAGGAGAAACCATAACTCATCAGCTTTGACTTGTGTTTCATTCGACCCGCGCCATAAACTTTGTATTATGCAGCTTCCAGTGCGTTTTGTTTGGTATCCCAAGACTTTTTGATTTCTTACTGTATCCAGCCTCTGCCGTTATGCGTTTTTAATGATTCATTCAAATATAAATCATTTTCCCTACTTCCTGAAAGTTTCCTTTCTTTATTTTATTGATTTGCTTTCTGATAATATATTTTTAAATTGCGCCATTCTGTGAAATTGATTACCCCATTAGGAAAAGACTAACTCTTACTCAATACCAAGTCTGGGGGTGGTCTAGGGGATAGTATGCTTAACTACTGATCCAGGGGACTTAAGTTCAAGTCTGAACAGGACTCGATTAATTCTTCATAGCTATTTTCTGTATAATAAATTTAATATAATTTTTTAAACCACCGTTGTTTATCTTTAAATAAAACAATAAAAATAATAACATAGAAATTATTTCTGCAACAACCCTTAAAGTCTGGTCGCTTTTATTTGTTTTTATTCCAAATATGGTATTTAATTAATGTATTGTTAACTTATATTAAATTCATTGCTATGAGTTGAAATTAAATATGTATTAATTCTATTATATCATATAACAATTTTCAAACGTTTTCTGGCTAATGTTACATTTTAAATAATAAAGTATTAACATTGTCTATTCGTCCACTTCTTTTATATATTTTTTCAATTGTAATTATAAAATTTTCAATTGTACTAAAAATTAAAATAAAATAATGGCTTACCCCCGTTGGAAGGTATTAAAACCACGTACATACAGATACAGGTATAAATGGTTGCAGTAAAATAGGCAATAAGTACCAAAAAAAATAATACAAAAAACCAAGTATGCAGTTTTGTTCTATATGTCATATAGAACAAAACTGCATACTTAGTTTTTTGAATTTTTTTGGTACTTACTTCAACCATTCAATATGTTAGTAAATGATCAATAAATCAATACATATTTAAAGTTTTTTCATTGGTATTCAAGAAATATAAAATAAAAAGGTTTTTTATTAGTAAAATAAATTACGATATCAATATAAAATTGAGTTTATTTCGAATATTATCATTTTTATGATTTTATCAGTAAAACCATATACTCGTACAGAACCAACAGTTTTATAAAAGTGGGCGTATTTTCTATTAATGTTTTCGATGTAGTTGTTGGGCTCATATCATTTAAATGGTTAATGAAACTTAAGTATTCGTTCAACACGCATCTTTAAACCAATATTAATAACCCTTTAGTAGCGGTTTATAGCTTTATTCTGGATCTTTTACATTGCTCCGCCTCCTGGTTAACCCTAATGCTTCATTTTTATTCCTCCCATCGACAATCAGCTAGACTTTAAAGTGAATAACAGCGGGCATACTCTTTCATTAAGCTATCTTCCAATTACTTAGTCGATTGTAGCTATGAATTGGATCCTCACGTTTTACTCCGATAAGACTCTTATTAGGCAGAGTGTTTTTGGGTCTATTTTGTTTTGTTAGGTCAACAAAACTATGGGTTTGAAATAAGATAAAAAAAGGGTGCCTACCGCATTCCTTTAGCTATGCTACGGGCCAACAGTAAGCTTCTCCTTCTTCTTCTGCTTTATTAAGAAGTGCGTCTTGTTATTTCTCGGAGCCTGTTCCTGGGATGTAGATGTCCAACTGTTTCGCCATCTTTTGGGTCTTCCTGGAGGTCGAATTCCTGTTGGTACTTTATTTGCGGCTACATTTATCACTCTTTCAGAACATGCTCTTTCCACATGATCTCTCCAGTAGCGTCTTCTTAGTCTTCCCCATCGCACGATATCTTCCATGTTGCAGATCTTTCTTATTTCAGAATTTTTTACTCCGTCTCGGAGTGTCGTTCCCGCAACGGATCGGAGAGTCTTCATTTCTGTGGTTCTTAGGAGACTCTCTATACAATGATTAATTACATAGATGAAGGGCTTCTGTGTCCGAAACATGTTTGGGTCACTTTAAGTTACATTTTTTTATAAAGTTGATTGCGGATTCATTAAACAATGCTTATTTCTTGTTTACAAAAAATATGCATTATTCAATGAATCTGCAACACAATGTTATGGTGAATATAGAAGAAATAATGATATACTTTGAAAGTACTATTTTTACAAACGAACCATTTTAATATAAACATTTCTAATACATTTTATAATATTTTATTATTAACAGAAAAGGTTGGAAAATTATGGTTTAAATCAGAGGTTCCCAAACTTCTTTGTGCCGTAGACCCCTTGCCAATTTTTTGATCGAATTGATTATTAAAAAAAAGGTAGCCGCCGAATTCTCTACCTGCTATTCAATATTTGGCTTTAATTTAGTTGAACCATCTCGTGGACCCCCATTTACATCTCATGGACCCCCATTTTTTTGCAACTGTGTCGTATACCACTTGCAAGTTGTTGTGAACCCCTGGGGGTCTATATAGACCACTTTGGGAATCACTGGTTTAAATAAAGAAAAAAAAAAATTAACAAGTTAAAACTGGGATCGCGAACAGGTGGGAAAGCACGTGGTTAACATACAAGAGGCGGTGTTTCACTGAGGCCGGACAATTCGTAGTGTAAATACAGAATCAAAATACATTCGAATTGGTTCTGTTTACCATTGGAATAGTTTTGAATTACCTCTAAACCAATGACGGTTGCATAATAAGACGCGCAGTGCTATGTTAGTTACCTACGCAAATTATTGCATATTGCATTACTTATTTTTTTATTCGTTTGAGTTCTAGGTAAACTGTACTCTGTACTTAAACTGTACTCTACGTTATTATTATTATTATTTTTCTTTCCCCCATCCCGCATTTGTCTCTTCTGCCTCTCCTGTTCTTCCCGCTGTATATTCCTGCGGTGTATAATTTATCTTTTATGAAATGTTCATGTATTATATATTATGCTTATTTATTTATTCAATAAAGTACAGCGGAGCATAGAAGTGAGATTGAGTAGATTAAATGTGGTCTGGCACCCCTTTGTTGTTGCCGTATTTAAATGTAAGTCCCGGATGGACCGGGGACAGGCCCAGGGAGTGTACGAGCGAGGCTGATAAAAGGGCGCCGTTACGCCCTATAACAGCCTCGGGTATGTGGCGGGAACTTCTATGTTCCTTTATAAAAAAAAAAAAGCAATATTAATAGCATTGTTAGTGTTAAGTCTGTCCCACGCTTATACGTTACTTATACGTTTATTTGCAAATAAAGCTGTTTTGTAATACATTTGTCAAAATATGAAATTAATTTATCTTTTATAGTTTAATTTTAGATCATAATATTGAATTGATTTTATCGAATTCTTTAGTTTTGACTCATTCCATAAGAACGTGTTTTTGTCGAACGTATAATTCATATGTAAATATATGTTTATTATGTGCAAAATTATAATATTTTTTTGTATATATCATACATATTACACAATAAAATATGTTAGATACGTCATCGACACGAAATTTCTTAAAAAATTTTTTTACGTATTTATATTTTGATGAATAGACAATACCTATTGATTTTTAATTATTATAATTTCTATAAACTGTTAAATTATAAAACTTTGGTTTTATGTATCACAACTTTATTTTTATTTTTCGCGATAGGTGTTTCGTCTACCCATGTTGACATCATCATATTATTGTAACACCTGATGATGTCAACATTGGTTGACGAAACAGCTGTCGCGAAAAATAGAAATTATATTGTGATACATAAAAACAAAATTTTATAATTAAACAGTTTATAATGTTGAAGTATCGTAGTGTTTCGGCCAAAACAATGGACTACATAATTTATATGTTTTAATTTACGCTCCCTAACGTTGGCAATCACTGCAGCAAAGGCATCTCCGTCCTGCGCAACTTGGAACAGGTTCTAAACTCTTGTAATTCCTGTCCACTCTTTAATGTTCCGCAGCCAGGACAGCTGCCTTCTACCAACTTTCCGACGTCCCTCCACTTTACCCATTAATATCAGTCGAAGTAGGTGGTATTTACCTCCCCTTAGCACATGAGCCAAATATGAGACCATTCTAATTTTCACACTCGACAACAGCTCTCTATTGGCTCTGGCTCTCTCTCGTACGTCTGGATTATTGACCCTATCGGTCCATGGTATACCGAGCATTCTGCGATATATCCACATCACGAGCCTCCATCCGGTTCATTACATTCACATTCGGAGTCCAGGTTTCGCAGCAATATAGTAGAACAGACCATATAATACTTAATCATTCTTCGTCTTCAGTCGGAGTTTCAAGTTAAGATTATCGTTGCAAAAGAAGGTTCTCATTTTATTATATGCAGCTCGTGCAATTTCAATTCTGCATTTTATTTCAATGTCCGGGTCAAGTTGTTAATAACAGATAATAATTATATTGCCCTGATGAAGCTTGGGTCCAAGCGAAACTACAATAATTAATACTAATGAAAACGTCAATTTTCCAGAAGATTATTTTATATTATGGGAATTACATGTTTCGCCCTTTCAAGGCATTATCAAATGTCAATATGGAGTTTTACATCATTATTCAAGAAACGAAACTACAATAGTTGTCATCAATTATAATAGCCATACATACCGTGGTTAAATACAAAGTGTTGTATTATTTTATATCTATTAGTTTAAAATGTCTTACCACAAAGTGGGTGCTTCATATGAAAATTTTAAAATACACATTTTTTAGAAATCAATCTTCTTCTTCTTCTTCTTCTTCTTCCTAGCCTTCCCTCCACTGCTGGATATAGATGCCTCTTTCATCTGTCTCCATTTTTCTTTATCCTGTGCTGCTTCAATCCATTTTTCCCGGCGACCACAGCAATATCGTCGGCCCATCTCTTCTGTGGCCGACCGACACCCCTTTTGTTTTCCCATGGCCTCCACTAAGACTTTGGGAGTCCATCTTGAACTTGGCAGTCTGGCTACGTATCCTGCCCATTGCCATTTCAATTTTGCGATCCGATCCATGATATCGGCGACTTTTATTCGGCGTCTGATTTCTGTATTTGTAATTCTATCACTCAGACTTATGCCCAACATTTGCCGCTCCATGGATCGTTGCGCGCATTTCAATTTGTAGACAGTATTTATGGTCAGGGACATTGTTTCCAAACCATATGTCATCACAGGCAAGATGCATGCTTCGTAGGTTTTCCTAGAAATCAATAATAACAATATATTTACATAGTATGTTATATAAAATATTTAATAACCCATAAACGTTTATATGTTTAAAAAATACAATAAAGAATAACTTTTTGTGAGTATAAAGTAGATTATATCGTGTTTGCATCTGCCCACGAAAATAGATAAATGTAAAGCGATCTATTAAGCCCACGCTTGGTATAAATCGATATTTTTGAGTACAGATTACATTATTAACCCGCAGTGGCCAATTATTATCGGCGGGGGTTAATTTGGTAGCGAATAAATTGCCCGTGTTTTATAGTTAAACTATTATTAACTTAAATGAAATCAAATCAAATCAGTTTATTTTCTCAAAAGATATTACAAACAACAATTATTGTTTAAGACATCTATTGAGAACAAGTAAAACATAAAAAATATATAATACCAGGAACGCATGAGAGATGGTTCGACATTAGAAATACAAGATACACTCCAAAGTCAAGAGTATTTGTATTCTGAACGTATGTACTTTCACGAATATGAAAGACATCGATCTCCGAAGTGATCATGTTCAGCAGTTTGATTGCTCTCCCCACCGGCATTACCAGAGGCAGATTGGTTCTGCATGCTGGGAGATAAAAAAAATAATCTGTGCTGGCGCTGTCGAAGATAATCATCCGGAACATAAAGATGGATAGCCTCCGAGATGACGGAATTCTCAAAGAATCCCCTGATAATTCATTTAGGGTGAAATATTTAAGTTTTCAGATGAAACATATTGACCCCCATTGTGCGGCCGGCTTCATTTGCAGTAAATAAAATAGACAGTTTTCTTCACATACTGTCACACGCACGCTCGCCGATTGTTTCTATTTTCTTTCACACTACTTGTATATATCTTTTTAACCATTCTCCCTTCATTCATTCGTTTACAAACCATCTTAGTGACCTTTTCTTAATTTTTTTTAGGACGCATTCATCTGCCTTACATTTTCGTACACTGTCTTTGGTCTGGTGTAGAATTCACGTGAGAATTGAATGGCGATAGATTAGCTACCTATCATATGTCATGAACACTAATATAATAGCTAAAAAGACGACACAGTAATTGGGTTCAAACAACCTGCTGTATATATAAAAAAATCTTACTTCTTTATTAGGTATTCTATCATACATTGTTTTTCCGTACATTCTTCATTGTGATATCATTTATATGGCATTTATCTTTCTTCTTCCAACTTTCAGCTTCACATTAAAACATAAGAGTCGCCACTAGAACCCCATTGTTCACTGCCAAATCTATTTGCTTATGTTAATTATAATTTCTTCTATATTCGCCATACTTTGTGTTGTAGATGCTTTATTTCTCTTTTTCTTTTTTATATTTTTGTATTTACAACACTTACACAATTTTTTAAAAATTACTTAGACATGTTTCGAGCAACCAGTCCTTCTTCAGTGATACATATTTAAAATATTATTAATTTGTTTACATGATTTTTAAATTTTAAATTGAATCATAATATTTTTATAACAAAAGCATGTACGTTCCAAAATAAATCATTATAACATCTGTCAGATCATGTATACAATTTTATAATGTTTTAAATATGTAGCTTTATAATATGTATCACTGAAGAAGGACTGGCTATCCGAAACATGTCTATGTAATTTTAATTTTTTTAAATGTAAGTGTTGTATGTGCAAAGTATATAAAAAGGAAAAAGAGAAACGTTAATTAGATATCGCAAAATTCAATATGAACTAATCAAATATCAATAATTGTTTTATAACTTTACAAACTCCCTGGGCTTGAAAGGGCTGGCTGGTATGTCATAGAGGCAGACCCAGATGAAACCCAGATAACGAACCGGTGACTGCGCTTTATTTATGTTTAATTAATTATGGTGTGCCAATGCAGGCGGGTAGGCACGTAAGTCGCTGTATGGGGTATAATACCCTACTCCCATGTGGCGCAACACCATAGATAAAATCATTACGCCCGTGACAGATGGATCTTACTTATTCGAATACTTAAATTTTACAGAACGCGTTGACCGATTATTTTTTTTCACATGGCCCGTCTGTTTTGTCTTATCGTATTTTTTTGCTGTCTGCTCTCGCTGGGCAATAATTTGTTACATGCTATTATGATACATTAATGTACTAACAAAAAATAATAGATTACGTAATATTTGTAGTTAAAAATAATAAACAATAAACCATTTTCTTTAGATTTATTGTTCGTGTTATCGACAGTTCAAATAGCTGTCTGATGTCTCAATTAAAATATTTTTCAGTTGTATTCAAGGTATATATAATGTTATCTAGCTATTTATAATATAATATATATTTAAATTAAACTAGACAAATGAAATTTATAAACACTGATTGGTTGAACAAATTTGGAAATCATAACGTAATCATTACTGCAAATAGAAATAAATCCACAGAAGCAAAGATGGCAGTACACAATGGAGTTCTAGTGCCAACCCTCATGTATGGAAGTGAAGCTTGGAGCTGGCAAAAGAAGGATGAAAGCAGGATAAACGCCGTAGAAATGAGATCACTAAGAATAATGTGCGGGAAAACGTTGTATGATAGAATACTGAACGATGAAGTAAGAAAGAAATGTATGGCAGATGACTGCATCATAAATAAAATTACAAAAGGATCCCTGAGATGGTTTGGACATATGGAACGAATGGATGGGAGTAAAATGGTTAAAAAGTTGTACACAAGCAGCGTGAGTGGAAAAAGAAGCTGAGGACGACCGAGGAAAACATGACCAAATTAATCAATTACTAAAAGGCGGCCACATTCGAAGTTGGAATAATTGACGTGCGTGCATGGTACGATGTATGAATGTAGAGGAATCCCGAGAGGTATGCCAGGACTGAGCATTGTGGCTATCCATCCTCTCTGCCTACCCCTCCGGGGAAATGGTGTGATGGTTAGTTAGTTAGTTTTTTTAATTAAACTAGACAAATGATAATTATTAACACCGATTGGTTGAGCAAATTTTCAAATCATAATATAAATAGGCAAAAACGATAGAGAAAGATTACAAGAATATTATGTTGAATATATGAGAGCGAGAGAAAATAGGAGAGAGCTTTGTCTGTGATTCTTCCTCCATCCAGAGGAAGACCGTGGAACACATTGCTGATTCAGTGCAATAGTGTCTTGCAGAGCCATTACTTCCGTGAATATATCCTGGGTTGCAACTAGTATTATACTATTAATACTTCTCGGCGCTACATCTCGATATGGGACCTATCAACGATTTTGTACCATAAGAGAAGGGTAGACCAACTTTTTTAAAACACAGTAAAAAAAAACTTATTTACACTTTATTATGTAATCCATTATTTTGGCGGAAACACTATGAAACTTAAATATAATTAACCTATTATTTGAAAAGCTGCTGGTTGTAACACCTTACGATGCCAATATCGGTTGGTAAAACAGCTGTCGCGACAACTTCATAAAAATTAAACAAATAAATTGTGTTATTATAACAAAGTTTCAAATTCATAGTTAACTAACAATTTGTATAAAATTTTTGTTATCTACCATTTTGTTTAACTTCTTCGTTTTTCTTTTTCTTTCTCTTCTTCCCTCCACTGATGGATATACTCGTAGTCCATTTTTCTCCACTCATCTCTGTCGGATCCCTTTCGCATCCAGGTCGTTCTAGCTTAAGGAATAAAAGCATTACAGTAATCATAAATGTAATATGTTTGTTTTATGTCATACAACGATAATCAGAACAAAATTCAAAAATATTTAGAAACATTCTCAGGCATGCGCATTGTGTGTCTTCGAATTACTTTCGGATAGAATCGAAGTATTCATCTCTCGCTCTCACGTATTCAAAATATTCTCGTACTCTTTTTTTGACTACATGTGAATTTTTGCCTATTTATAACAACATATTTGAGTATGCCGATGTCAGTGAAAAAAACCTTTACACTTAGCACATGTATTGTTAAATTCAATGAATTAAACCTTCCAGAAATTGAAATATTTTGTATATAAAACTTAGCGTTGTTTTTTAACGACACACTTTTAAACATGTTCTTTTTGTGATACACGCACACGTCACACCTTTGCCGCATTCCCGCCCTTTTGTTTGTTTCCTATTGGTCACTGAACACAGAACAATTTGCAGTGTTTCAAATGCAAACACGCTCCATTATCCGGCGCACAAAGGCGAGTAGGTTTCCTTTCTTTCTTCAACATTTAATCATCGTCTCGTCTCCCGCTGCGAATAGCTTTGGGCGCGCTCCCTTTCACAACACTTTGAAATGCCCTCACCTGGATTTCAAAACCTCGACATACAAAAGTCATCGTTTTGATTTGAAAAAAAAAATCCTTTGTTTTAAGTAAAATGTTCACATATTTGACCAAACAGACATATAGACGATACCCTGGTAATTATAAAATTTGTCTGACACTTTAAAAAATATAAACTAACTAACTAACTAATCCTCTGATCGTTTCTCCGGAGGGGTAGGCAGATAAGATGGACAGTCACACTGTTCTATCCTGACATAACTCTTGCGCCTCTTTTACGTTCACACATCGTGACATGCACGTTCGTCGATTGTTCCTACTTCAAACATTTTGCCTTTCAGTAATTCTTTAATTTGGACATGCCATGTCTTCCTTGGCTCTCCTCTACTCATTTTTCTATTCACGCTACTTGTACATATCTTTTTAACCATTCTTCCCTCATCCATTCGTTCCATGTGTCCAAACTATCTTAGTGACCCTTTCTTAATTAAATTTCAAGTGATATCATTTTGATCCTTTATATCAATCTCACCATAAGCGGTAACCCTAGTGCTCGACTTCTACAAAAATCCCTTTTTCAATAAGATCAACCAACGTCAGAAGGTTAATTTTTCTTGCAGAGATAGTGTATAGGTGTCGCTAGCCACACAAAAATAAATTGTTAAAATTCCTACTGAAATCATTGTTAATGCAAAGTGGCCTTACGGTATTGATGGTGCGCCTACGTAGCGGCCACCAGTGGCCTTACGGTATTGAAGAGATCAATTTGAATATTTTTACTATTCTTTTACCATATCAGATAGTATTCCATATTATACAAGTCAAATAACTATTTTTAACCTTTTTATATATAATACATCAAATATCTCATCATAATTCTGGTCTTGGCAGTGCTCGCCCTCATTGATTTTTATCTAGTACAGTTTTTATTTTGTCTGGCTTACGTAAATTATGTTTTTTTTTGTCGAAAACAGAAAGTCATGCAGGCGATAGAGCGTATGGTTCTCATTTCTGCCACTCTAGAAAGGTTTTTGTTCTGTCTTTTACTTTGATTCCATGAATCATGATGATCATTACAAGTTTTATCATTTATAAAGTTACTCTCATGTTTTTGGCCATGAGTAATTTAACTTGATCCACGAATTTAAACATGTACTCACTAATCTTATGTCTTACTAAACATGACTCACGTTATGTGTGTTTTTTATTTGGTTACGTTATCAGAAATATAATATGGGTGGCAGTTAAGTCAGTCTAGAAAATATATTGTAATAGGATACATATTAAAAGAACATATACAAACTTTTTATATCTAATGAGCGATAATTCTATTATAATATAATAAACAGTGTTTTTACGCCGACCCTTATGTATGGAAGTGAAGCATGGAGCTGGCAAAAGAAGGATGCAAGTAGAATAAATGCAGTAGAAATGAGATCTCTTAGACGAATGTGTAGATACTCTGTGTATGATACAGTGTCGAATGAAAATATAAGAAGTGAATGCGGTGATGGTGTTATGAACAAAAAAATGAAAGGATCATTAAGATGGTTTGGACATATGGAAAGAATGAATAAAGAAAGAATGGTAAAAAAATTATATACTAACGATGTAAATGGAACCAGAAATAGAGGAAGACCGAGGAAAACGTGGAACGATCAAATAAATAAAATATTGAATGTCGGTCATGTGAGGAGTCCGAGAAATCGACGCGCGTGCATGACATGATGTATGAATGTTCAGGAAGCGAGTAGAAATATGTCAGGAAAGAAAAGTGTGGCAGTCCATTCTTTCTGCCTACCCCTTCGGGGAGACGGCGTGATGTTTAGTTAGTTAAAAAAAACATATGCAAACTTTTTATATCAAATAATCGATAATTTTTATATAATAAACAGTGTTTTTACACTTTAACATTAGATTGAGTACCTAAATAAGTGTTCCATCTTTCCTCTGTGTTGGCATTTGCTCAATTTGAACGTCGAACAGCAAGCGCTTAGCCGCCAGGTGGTGTTCCGACACGTCAAAAATCACCTTTCGAAATGTCAATTTACAAGCGCAAACTCTGCTCCCCGATCGCCTAATGGTCTGGCCACACTGGGGCTGGAGTAGGTACCCACACGTTACCAACTACTCTGACATCTGTTTGAAATAAAACAAACGAAGACGTCAAATGTTCCAAATCTCCCGCTTGACGGCTGCCAAATGGCGCTTTTAGACAGCCATTTAAACACTGGAAAAGGATCGTAGGAAGAGATATGAGAAGAGGATTTGACAGTTATGGGTCACCCACTTTTAAATGGGTTAAGTAATTGGTTGTTACCACATATATTGTAAAACACCTTTAATCTATATGATTTTTCAACATATATAACTAACTAACTAATTAACCATCACGCCGTCTCCCCGGAGGGGTAGGCAGAAAGAATAAAACGCCAGACTGTTCTGTCGTGACATACTTATCTCGATTCCTCTACATTCATACATCTTGTCATGCATGTACGTCGATTTCTCCGACTCCTCACGTGACCGACATTTAATATTTGATTGATTTGATCGACAACGTTTTCCTCGGCCTTCCTATATTTATAGCTCCGTTCACGCCGTTTACATATAGCTTCTTCACCATTCTGTCTTCACTTATTCTTTCCTTGTGTCCAAACCATCTTAATGACCCTTTCATTATTTTGTTCATAACACTTTCATTCGCACCGCATTCACTTCTAATACTTGCATTTGACACTCTATCATATACAGATTTACCACACATTCGGCTTAGAGATCGTCCCAACTGGGTTACATCGTTCTAGGAAGACATTTTTCCCACTCTATATATTCTCGAAAGATAAAATACGAAATTAGTGAACAAACAGGGGGGGACGGGAACAAAGCAATCTTAGTCAATCAAAGCAATCGTGTATTAATTTAAAATTAATTATCTTACATGATTTATAAACGCTATTTAAACACTATTTTAATAATATTTACTTTAAAAAAAGTATACTGTATTTAAGCCTACCTTTTTGATTGTCTCTGAAGTAATATATTTTTTTGTATTTGTCTATTGTTATTTCTTGGGTGTGTTCATTTATATTTTTGTTAATTATATTGTACAGTTTGGGTCCGAGATAGTTGTAATGTCTTTGTATAAAATTTAAGGTCTATAAGAACGTGCTTCATCACACTATATTTATTTACAGCACATTACTGAGGTAAAAAAAAAATTATATGCACCAACTTGACTGAGTATTTCTTAAAACGAATCTCCGGGCGCTCAAATTATTCTGTAATCAAATCACTTTTTGGGTCATAAATTCCGATCTTAAATTATTGTGTTTGCTTCCAGAAAACAAACGAAGTTGTTGACAGAATTAACTATGAGAAGCTGTCAAATTTTCAGAATTATGTATTCGCTGAGTTTCCAAACTAAATCTATTTTTACGTGTTTCGTTAGCGCCTAATGTATTTTTGAGTGTTTGTTTTAAGATCGTTTATTTCTTTCGAAGTAGATAGGTATTCTGGGAGCTCCTGTAGTTTTGTTTATTTAAGGGTAAAATTATGGGTAGGTACTAGTAAAATTGACATATTTGAAGTCCTTTAATGAAATATATTTTACATATAATATTAACATTCAATTTGTAATAAATTCGAAAAAAGTATTATACAACAAACAAACAAAACCATCACGCCGTTTCCCCGCAGGGGTAGGCAGAGAGAATGGACCGCCACACTACTCTATCCTGGCAAACCTCTCTAGCTTCCTCCACATTCATACAACGAGTCATACACGCACGTCGATTCCTCCGACTTCTAACATGACCAACCTTTAAAATTTGATTAATTTGGTCATGCCATGTTTTCCTCGGTCTGCCTCGACTTCGTACCCCATTTACATCATTAACGTATACTTTCTTAACCATTCTTTCTCCATCCATGCGTTCCATATGTCCGAACCAACGCAGCGATCCTTTCATAATTTTGTTCATTATACCTTCTTCCGCTCTACATTCCTTTCTTATATCAGCATTTGAGATTCTTTCGTATATCGTTCTACCACACATACGTCTTAGGGACCTCATCTCTACCGCATTTATTCTACTCTCATCCTTCTTTTGCCAGTTCCATGCTTCGCTTCCATACATTAAGGTTGGGACCAGAACTCCATTGTGAACGGCCGTTTTCGCTTTCATTGATAAATTCTTGTTTCCAATAACTATTTTTAAAGCTCCATTCACTTTGTTACCCGCACCAACCCTTCTTTCGACGTCACTATCCGTTCGGGCATCTGCTGTGAACATACTACCTAAATACACAAATTCCCTCACCTGTTCCAAGTTCTCTTCGTTCACACTTATATTACAAACTGTCATTTGCTCTTCCCTTTCGAAAACCATCACCTTTGACTTTCCGACATTCATCATTAAATCATTTGACTTGCATACCTCATTCATTCTCGACACCAAGATTTGTAATTCGTCCGCACTATCCGCAACGAGAACGGCATCGTCCGCGTAAAGCAGACAGTTTACAGATAAATCACTCATCTTAGCACCAGCATTTATACCTTTAAGTTCTTTCATACACTTGTCCATATACAGATTGAACAACCATGGAGACATCACGCAGCCCTGCTTAACACCCTTCGTGATATCAAACCAAGGCGTGATGTCTCCATTTACCCTAACACTGGCAGTGCTCCCTTCGTAGAGAGAAGCAACCGCCCGTATCAGTTTTGTGCTCACTCCGTATTCGGACAAGATTGACCACAGTTTATCTCTGTTCACTCGATCATAGGCTTTTTGCAAATCGACAAACGCACAGAAAAGCTTACGGTTTTTGGCCATAAACTTCTCCGCAAGCTATATATTTCAAGAATAAATATAAATATCTTCTTCTTCTTCTGTTTGCAGATCTTGCGATCTGTTTATGCAGGATATCAACTTTCTTCCTGTGACGAAGACCACCAACCTTCTCTACATCTCTTTGGTGATTGTCCTGGTGGTCGACGGCCCTATGGAGTCTCGTGCATCACGATATTAGGGATTCTTGCTGGATCAATTCTCTCAATGTGGTCACTCCAGAATCGTCTTTTTAGCATACTCCATCTCACTATGTATTCAAATATAAATATACATACTTAAAATATAATTAATTGATTATCAATAAATATGTAACCGTTATATTTATGATCTAAGCTGAAAACCCATCGTTTTCATTTTGCAAATCCAAATTAAAACCCAACTTGTTTATAGGTTTTTCTGTTTTATATTATTTTCTAATCGATCACGAATATCAGATACAGCGTTCATATTTTATTTAGATTTACAACACGTCTTAATACGCCCTTGAGGTGATTACATCACAAAAAACGGCGATTTAAAAGTTAGCATTTTACTAAGATCACTAAGACATAGTGTAACAAATATTTTATGAACATTGTTGTGGTTTTTCACTTATCTGAAATAAAATTATTACTAACCAAACCACGATGCAATCCTCGTTATATTATTATTAATTTGTATGTCAGAGATATTACAATTTTTCTATCATAATAGTGTAATATCTTCTATATTCGCCGTACTTTGTATTGTAATTGCTTTATTTCCCTTTTTCTCTTCATTTTTATACACTTTGTTTATACAACACTTACATTGAAAAAATTAAAATTACATATACATGTTTCGGACAACCAGTCTTTCTTCAGTGATACATATTATAAAGATACATACAGATTTAAAATATTATAAAATTGATTACATGATCTGACAGATGTTAACAATAAATTGACGACCTTCGTGGCCGAGTGGTAAGTGCATTGACTGCCACCACGAAGGTTCCGGGTTCGATTCCCGGCGAGGGCAGTGTGATTGTCACACTGTCTTTGGTCTGGTGTAGAATTCACGTGACAATAAAATGGCGATAGATTAGCTACCTATCATATGTCACGAGAATCACTATGAAAGCTATAATACCCTTTACATCGATTTGGCTCATGCTGTCATGCTGTAAAGAGCGATTCAACAAAATAATAATAATAATAATCATGTTAACAATTTTATAATATTTTAAATCTCTATGTATCGTTATAATATGTATCACTGAAGAAGGACCGGTTGTCCGAAACATGTCTTTGTAATTTTTTTTTAATGTAAGTGTTGTATAAACTAAGTGTATAAAAAAAGAAAAAGATAAATAATGTATTATCATTATACAAGTTGTGTTACTTATCAATTAAATACATTGATTAGTACTTACCAATGATTTCAACATTGTTTAAACCGACCTTTGGGAAAATACATTTCCAAGTCTACTCTGGATGAGACCGGCCGCGTTCCATTTACAAAATTCCAAGTTTGACATTCTCTCCATAGATAAAAATGTCACCACCTAATTATGTAGCCCCTCGTTTGGCTTATTCGAATCCCTTTATCTTTCCATTTGCAAGGGGGAGGGGTATATACCCAAACCGCACTATGAGTTACAGGCCGCTTCCCGCTACACGATGAATCGCAATCCCCGAAAATCCCTCGTTTGGCGTAAAATGTGACACGCGATAATTATTTGAAATCCCCAACGCCAAATGTCACGGTTTTAATGCCAGTACAAGGTATTTCGTATATTATATACATTTATTTATTTATTTAAATTAACATGGTACTCCATGTTAATTTAAATAAATAAATAAATGTATATACTATACGAAATACCTTGTACTGGCAGAAATGAGATCTCTAAGACGAATGTGTGGCAAATCTGTTTATGATAGAGTGACAAATGTAAGTATAAGAAGTGAATGTGGTGCGAATGAAAGTGTTATGAACAAAACAAATCGGGTGGTGGTCTAGGGGATAGAACGCTTGGCTCCTGATCCAGGGGACTTGGGTTCAAGCCTGGACACGACCAGATTCCTTCTTCATAATAATGAGCTATTTTCTGCTCACATTGAAGATTGTAAAAACTAAATTCTAATATCATTGATTTAAATCCTTGGTGTCTTTTAAAAAAAAAAAAAAAAAATAGGAAAGGGTCATTAAGATGGTTTGGACACATGGAAAGAATGAGTGAAGACAGAATGGTAAAGAAGGTATATGTAAACGGCGTGAACGGAGCTAGAAATAGAGGAAGGCCGAGGAAAACGTGGCACGATCAAATCAATCAAATATTGAATGTCGGTCACGTGAGGAGTCAAAAAAAACCGACGTGCGTGCATGACAAGATGTATGAATGTAGAGGAATCGAGAGACGTATGTCAGGACAGAACAGTGTGGCGTTCCATTCTTTCTGCCTACCCCTCCGGGGAGACGGCGTGATGGTAAGTTAGTTAGTTAGTTTTAGTTTAAATTAACATTTAAAATTTTGTTGAATCGCTCTTTACATCATGACAGCATGATCCAAATTGATGTAAAGGTATAGCTATCGTAGAGATTCTCGTGTCATGTGATAGGTAGCTAATCTATCGCCATTTTATTGTCACGTGAATTCTACACCAGACCAAAGATAGTGTGACAATCACACTGCCCTCCCCGGGAATCGAACCCAGAACCTTCGGGGTGGCAGTCAATGCACTTATCACTCGGCCGCGAAGGTTTTTGATTCTTAAACAATGATGTTAAACCATATTATACAATTAATAAGAATGATAATGTTTATGTGAATTACATTTGATAATGCCTCAGACAGGCGAAATACGTCACACAAAATAAAATAAAACTTCTAGAAAACAGACGTTTCCATTCGTATTAGGTAATTGCATTTCTTTATTTATTGTTACTTGATGTAACACTCCATATTCAATAATTAATTCGAAAGAAATCGTCTGGTTTTTAGAAATATTATTACATTTTATAGGAATGATATTTCTGACAATTATTTGAAAGTTGTATATATGCTACTATGTTGAGAAACATTTCACATATTTTAGTTCAATCTACACCAGCGCCATCTATTGAGACTAGAGGTAAGGTCCTCGACCACCATATTCTGTTTCCAAATAATATACATCTTCGTCTCTATTGAGATACAACTAATTCTCAAAGAAAATCTTTACTTCCGTGAATATTTCACGGGTTGCAACTAGTCACACATACTTTAACATTTTTATATCATCTATAAATTGTTTCAAACTACACATGCTATAATATAACATTTGAAATAATAGGTAAATAATGCATAATATTTCTTCTATAAGTAATTTATTATTTATATATTACTTATGTAAGAAAATATATCCAGAACACCCATTACATCTAACATTAGATCCGATATGGGGACAATTCAGACAAAGCGTGCGACGGGGCATTTTGTTTCTGCTTGCGTGCACTCGACCATTTCACTGTGGATACTGGGGCACAGCGGCTATTTGTATTTATGTTAAATCGCACTATAATGCATTCATACATAACTGATTGAATGGATTTTAGGGCATAAACGTATATCGTAAATATGATTTCTGACTAATGAACAATTTGAGATGACCGAATATTCAAAATATACCGGTTTGCAGTAATTTGGTATCATCTTTGACGGTTAATAGCCAAGATGTCGAAGGCCGACGCGGTCCTCTCAATGCTCTATCAACCTAACTAAAAAAAACTAACTAGCTAACCATCACGCCGTCTCCTCGGAGGGGTAGGCAGAAAGAATGGAACGTCACACTGTTCTGTCCTGACATACTTCTCTCGCCTCCTCCACATTCATACATCTTGTCATGCACGCTCGTCGATTGTTCGTACGTCGAACTAGGCCGCCTTTCAGTAATTGATTAATTTGGTCATGCCATGTCTTCATTGGCCTTCTTCGACTTCTTTTCCCATTCACACTACTTGAATATATATTTTTAACCATTCTTCCCTCATCCATTCGTTCCATGTGTCCTAACCATCTTAGTGACCCTTTCTTGATTTTATTTGTCACGCATTCATCCGCCTTACATTCCTTTCTTACTTCATCATTAGATATTCTATCATACAATTGTTCGTACGTATGTGTAATATCATGATTTCATATAAAAAATACATTAAAAAATACATTCAAGGAAATGTAAAAACAATTCATGAATTGACTAATGTTGAATAGCACGTTTTTATTATTATTCATATTATTTATTTATAGAAAATTGATGCTTTACTAGGCTTACCGTTTCTGAATAGTCTTTATAAGAGAATAAAAAACCATGGCAACAACATAATAAATTACTGTTTAGTGCTAATACAGGAGGCAGTAATGCGGTAGGATTAAGGTCGTGT
This sequence comes from Lepidostoma basale, assembly GCA_022606425.2. NCBI lineage: Eukaryota > Metazoa > Arthropoda > Insecta > Trichoptera > Lepidostomatidae > Lepidostoma > Lepidostoma basale. Next base: position 2,943,025 of record JAHDVF020001589.1, on the reverse strand, counting down.
GCCGGTATTTGTAACGCAGATTCAATGCAATCGGTTACATCATTGTGGACACCCTCTTAAATGGAACATTTTTGTATAAACGAATACAATAAAACGCAAACATGTCAATTGTGTTTACCTACACAATTAATAGACGTAAAAAATATATCTACACATTCCACGTAATACTAAACACACTTCATTGACTGAGGTTACAGAAAACTACAAATGAAAACATAAAAAAGCCGATTTAAAGATTCATCGCTTACAGATCATGTCGTTGACTTTCAGTGCATAAAACAAAGAATTTAAACACATGTAAAAAATGTATAAGGGTATTTGTCCACACAGAGCTTTGTAAACGCGAAGGCAATCGAAAGGTTATCAGAGTAAGTTTTTTACACCATTAATTATTTCATTATTGCTATTCTTCTTCTTCTTCTTCGATGGCCTACAGCCCATATCGAGCCTTAGCCTCCATTATCTTTCTATTATCCAGACAATATTTATTATTATTGCTATAACCCAGAAATGTTTATTATATTGCTCCAGTGGTACAGTCATGTAATGCGAAGAGACAGTGAACACATTGTCCAAAAGCCCTCAGCATTCCCACAAAACCAATAAGAAGACGTCGCCCAATGGCAACATGGTGGGCCAACATGGAAAAGGAGCTCCAACGCGAGAACCTGACAGTGGAGATGAGTCAAAATATAAAAGTTTGGCGTTTTCGTACGAGGAGGGCCGACCCCAGATGATGGGAAATGGCAAATGGAAATTCTTTGAGAGTTAGTTATTAGTTTTTTAGAATGTATGAAATATTGAATGATAAATTCAAACCGAAAAACATCATATTTAATATAAGATGTATTTGTGACCACATAGATTTATGACCACTAAATGCGGTTTATGCGATAAATGTTATTTGAGAATAAGTTATTAGATAATAAAAAATACCGCAAAAATATGATATGAAATAGGAAACTATTTTTAATTTTGAAAACATTTGAGTGTATTTTCCTGTTTTTACAATTTTTTACAAATCACGAGAATCAATATACTAGGTAGAAAAAAAACATATTGTATACAGTAATTGGGTTCAAATTATTCGTTGTATACAAAAAATGCTGTAAATTACAAAGTATAAAAGTGTTATTAATGTTTTTTTATTCTGTAAAACTCCATTCTTGATTATAATATAATGTAAACGCGATTGTTTGTTTTCACAGAGATTTTTATTTGTATAAAAATATTAATATTAGTGAAAATTTTGTTTCACCTCGTAAGGGAATTTTTAACCTCCCGTTTAATCCCTCCAAAAATGTTCAAAATTATTTTTAACAAAGCTACACCACAAATAAAGTGCTTCATACGAAATAATACTTAATATTAGTTTACTCAATTATATAAAATTATGATGTATCGATTGCTTTAAGTACCTAATTACAGCTAATTAAAAAAAAACGGTGGATGCGAGTAACATAAATCTAATAATCACAAAAGTCCGGATCGTCCATGTCAACAAGTGCACCATCTAAAATGAACATTATTTTTTTTTTGTTATTTTGTTTTATTTTAAATCATTGTATAATGTATGATTTGATTTGTGGGTGTTGGAAGATCGAAGTGTGCGTGGGAGATGCCTATTGGTGGCGATGAGGTTTGCAACCCATCACACAGCGTCTCCCGCGGGGCGAAAAGAGAAGGATGGAGTGCCGCATCGGTTAAAATGTGACAGTTCATTCTTTCTGCCTACCCTTTCGGGGAGACGGCGTGATGGTTATTTAGTTAGTTAGTTATGTATCGATGCTCGAAATAACAATAGAAGTGGTTTAGAATGGAGAGTTTTATTTACTTCTGTTATTCTAGGAAGATTATTATGGCCATTGTTTGTAAAATTAACAAGGGTTCGTGAAAACTTCCCGCGTGCCATCTAAATAATGCAGCGTTCATCATTCGTGTCGTGTTCGCGGGTCCATTAGCCTATTTTTATATCCCCAGTCATTTTTTATTACACCCTTATTACGATTTTATTGCGGTGAAACGCGCCCTTCAGTCACACGCTTTGACCTTTTTGCTAACTGCCGTTTATTTGTCAGCTCTTATTATTTCGCTAATTCTTTAATAATATGGTATATGATATTTTTACAGTGTTATTTTGAGCTTTTATTTTATATCAAATTTCGATAATTTTGTACTAGTTCCAACCCGTAAAATATTCACAAAAGTAAATATTTCCTACCCTTTAAAAACTTGGATCACTCTACAATCGTAATCAATAATAAGTTAAAACTTTTAATATTCATCATTTTATTCACACACGTTAAAATTTCACAATTTTTCTTCTTTCCCTTTGCCATTTCCCGTCATCTAGGGTCGGCCCTCCTCGTACGAAAACGCCAAACTTTTCTATCCTGACTCATCTCAACTGTCAGGTTCTCGTGTTGGAGCTCTGTTTCCATGTTGGTCCACCATGTTGCCATTGGGCGACCTTTTCTTCTTGATTTTGTGGAAGCGCTGAGGGCTTTTTGGACAATGTGTTCGTTGTCTCTTCGCATCACGTGACCGTACCACGGGAGTATAGATTCTCTTAATTTTTCCGTTATTGGGGCAACCTTAAAGGTACCTCTCACGTATTCGTTCCTTACGTGGTCCAGCCTTGTGACGCCTCCGGCCTACCTTAGCATTCTCATCTCGGCAGCATGGTATTTCACAATTAACAATACCGAATTGATCTCAATTTTTTCCTACACTTCTGCTATGCAACAATAATCAGAACAAAATTCAAAATTAGATTCAGAATCCGAACGAAATTCAAAGTAGTATTCCTTTCTCGCTTCCTTGTATTTTAAATATTCTCGTACTCTTTCTTAGTGACATTCGGGTTTTTGCCTATTTATATTATGATTATTTTCACTATCCATTCGTGGTGGAGAGGGGAAAAATGCAGTGCAATTTTTGTGTATTTTTTTACAATTCCCATGACTGTCAACTTAAATTTTTGTTATCTTTTTCAAAGCTTATAAAAATCTCGTTGCAAAAAAGCTGCGATAAAACGGCTTTATTAGGAAAATGAAAGAGTCTTTTTTGTTTCAAGGATTCTTCTTAGTTTCTAAAGCCATGTTTTCTAGACACCACTCGCTAATGTTTCATTGTTTTTTCAAACATAGAAAGCATAACTTGTCGGATTTTGATAAATATTATATAAAAAATTAAACAGTTGTTGATAGCTTTACTCGTTGCGTTTATATATTGTTTTTAGTTTGCAAGTCTGTTGTTTCATTGAAAATGTTAGGTGAGTAACGAACCCCTCTCTGGCTCGTCCCTGACGTTGATATGAATTCCATCAGCACTTTCGTGCTGTCCGTTGATTTATATTTCTCCCCGAGGGGGTGGCCTGTAGCTCTGTAGCTTTGTAGCCACTCCCACAACCCGCAGTCACTCCGCGAGTGATAACTGATAATGCTTTCAGTGGAATTAGTTTCACTAGAGTCGTCGCCCCCTGGAACATACCATTCGTATTACTACTTTCTAGACTCTTAAATAAGTTCCTAAATATTATAATTTCAATGTAATATGATATCAAGAAATAAAATATTTGAAATTATATAATTAATTTCAAATATTTTTATTTATTGGAAATTATATAACCTGGGATGGTCGTCGGGAAGAAAGACGTTGATGGTATCCAGGCTAAACTTGCCTTCAACAAGAAAGCTAAAATATTCGAGTCCAATCATCATCGGCTGTCCCTCGTGTCCGAGTCCTGTCCTGTCCTTCACGGTTGTGGGTCTGCATGTGACTGAAGAGCCCGATCCTGGACCCATAAATTCTGGGGCATCTGGGGCAGGGGAAGACGCTTGTAATGGAGCCGTCACCGTCTTCCAGTGGTCCCTCCTTTCTCCTCCTCCTCCTCTCTGCTACGTCGTCTCTGCTCTGTGTTTCAAAGTTTTGCGTGCCTTTATGTACTGTTGTTCTCTACCTAGGTCTGATGGCTGGTTTCGAGTCCAATAACATAGACCTAAACCTCCGAAAACAACGTATAAAAACATTGGTGTGGAGTGTTTTATCTGTTTAGTTATTATCTTATTTAACCGATGTTTCGGAGACCGTTGTAGTCTCCATCTTCGTGGTAGTTATACATGTTTGTAATATTATGCTTCTTTTTACTTGATTTCTAAAATTGAGTGAAATTTACTAATTGTACCTACCATTTTTATAAAATCGCTTATGGCGTATATAAATAAATAAATAAAAATTATAAAATAGTTTAGTATTTTGGATTATTAGGGCTTATCAAATAATATTTTAAAATGCTCTTTTTTTATATTCATAGAAAATCTTCTTAATACAGTAGAATGTCGTTTATCCGGACTAATTGGGACCGGAAGTGTTACGGATACCGATTTTTCCAGATAATCAAACAATTCTTTTAGCAAAATAAGGTGCATTTCGTTTTTTGTCTCATTTATTGATTATGAAATTACAAATTTTACTCCAAAAACAAGTATGTATGTAGTACATATACAAAAAATACTTACATTATTACAAAACTGGAAAAATAATCAGAGATTTTTTTTTGATCAAGATTTCCTGGTCTTTTTGGCGCTTCATCATTTCGGCTCGTCGGGATAATTGACGTTCCGGTTAACTGACGTCCGTATAAATGAACTTCTAATGTACTTCTTGCTATAATTTGGAAATCTTTATATTTAAGTAGTATTATTTTCTGCAATTGAATCAATTGTGATCGACTGTTATTTATGTATCCCGCCCCAAGTGAATTGTTTGTAGGGGCTATTCTTAGGGCTTCACCCCGAAGGGAACAGAAGGGGGGTTTCTCGCCTGCCGCTATAATAAATACCAGTCACTCGTCAATCTTCCCTCCCGAGTGAGAAAAGGGCGGGAAGTCGACACTTTTCCGCACTTGTCCATTTATCTTTACGGCCCTAAATAAGTTACAATCAAGTACCTACCCACAACATTCTTATTTCAAAAGAAAAAAGTTTATTTCTTTGACTACAACAATAGACTTTATTTAAATAACACATTAACTACATCCGAATAAAAAGGTATTTGACTTGTTTTGAAACAATTCATCATCATCATCAGCCGTATGTCATTCACTTCTGAACTTAGGTCTCTCCCAAAGCACGCCACTACCGCTATCCCTATCCATTGCCGCTCCCATCCATCCATGTTCAGCAATCCTTTTCAGATCGTCGGTCCAGCGGGCAGGGGGACGTCCAACTCTACGGAATCCTGTATGCGGTCTCCACTCCAGAACCCATCTTCCCCATCGGCTGTCGGTTCTCCGACAGATATGGCCAGCCCACCGCCATTTCAGGTTTCGCCCAACTTATGCAGATCAGCCAGAACATTGTCCATTAGGCGCTGTCTAGGCCTTCCTGGAGGTTCTATTCCAGTTGGTCTAGATGTGTACAGGGCCTTGATTGCTCTGGTCTCTTCGGCTTGGCATACGTGCCCAATCCATGCTAGGCGACCGGCTCTCACGGTGCTCGTTATAAGGGACTGCTGGGTCATCGTACGAATATTTTGGTTGGTCCCAGGATCATTCAAAGTATTCTATTCTCAAACCAGTAGATTCTTTATTGTTCTTTTAGAGTCATTGTCGATGACTCAGAACCATACGCACCACTGGCTTGATAATGGTGTTACAAATGTCCTACACTGAATGACTAATAACTGATGATGATGATGAAAACATTTAATTCAATATGATTAAAGTTAATATGGTTACCGCAATTTCCTATTACAATTTAAATGAAATTAACAATTTAATGTCTTCTTTTATTGGGTATATTTCCGGATTATCTGTGGATATTTAGCAATTTGGGCAATGTTATTTTAATGGTTTGACCTATATTTTTATATTTACGAGTGGTATTTTGTATCTGGCGTCCGTCCAACAGACGTTCGATACATCGCATCGTCACCACTGCATATACTTCCTGGCGAAAACTTGCGAATTTGAGTCGCAAAGTTCATTCGCACAATTTCTCTGTTATTTTTAGACGATATCGTTTCGATTTTTAGACAAAAATAGATGGATGATAAAATTAGATAGAATATAGTATGGATGAGATAAAATTCGCTATTTGTTTTATCGTAGGTACCGCATAAAAAATATAGTAACACTCGTGGTATCTAATTTGTGAAGTGGCATCCCAAGAACCAGCAAAAAAGTTACAATTGCTGTATACCAATCCCTAGGATTGAATTTTAAGAAAAAGTAAAGTTTCGTAATTGGTGTTACATTTTAAATAAGAGGTAACATTCAAAATAATGGTTTTTAAAATCATTCGTCGACAAGAGACTAACCTTATTAATTTTTTTATAAGGATTAATTGTATCTCAATAGATACGAAGATGTAAATTGTTTTCTGGGAACAGAATATGGTGGTCGAGGCGCTTACAGGACTTATGACCAGTCATTGGTTGGGTTAAGCGATCGCTTTATGTTAACAACATTCCCCATTCCGCCCTTCTTACGACCACCACGTTTGACAATTTTTTTGGAAGATGCATATATGCTAATATGCTGCGCAGCACATCACATTTTTTAGTTCAATCTACACTAGCGCCATCCATTAAGATGTGGAAGCATTATTACCTTATTAATACCAAATATTCATTGAATGCAACCATATGCCTAATTTAATCTATGTATCTATTATACGTATGTACCTTACCGTGAATTACTCTTTATGATATTTTTGTTCATGGGTTTTTCTTAAATCACAAGCAAAACATAAGGGTTATAAGGGTATAAATGGAATATTTATTTCCAAAATATTTTTAGACAAACTCAAGGCAACCCTGTGAAAATTCTTAATTCAGATTATTTATGAATTAAAACACTGATTGATACAAATGGAATTATATAATAAGTTTTCTAAAAGATTTCTTATAATTTATGGGATGACATGTTTCGCCTTTCTAAAGCACTATCAAATGTTTGATTTCATTAGTATTATTTAATATGGAGTTTTACGTCATTGTTCAAGAAACAATAATTAATGAAAACACTGTTTTTTCCAACGTTGTGTTTATTTATCTATAATGTTGTGTATAAGACGCGTGTGTGACTCGTATGAATGTGGAGGAAGCTAGAGAGGCGTGTCAGGATAGAGTAGTGTGGCGGTCCATTCTCTCTGCCTACCCTTGCGGGGAAACAAGAAGAAAAAATTTCGAAATATCGTCACCTGAGAGTAATAGGGTTCCAACTACCAAAATTTCACATTTGGCTTTTTTCGTGAAAGAAGAACTAACCTTATCTATACGCACAATTAAAATAAACATGTACTCGTATAGTATCGTCATTTTGATGTTACGAAAAGAATTAAGTTCCATCTGATCATTCAAAACACACGATTCACTGAAGAAGGATTCATTTACACTTAGAACTTTATTATTTTTACTGTCGCCAGAAAATTTACACGCTTCTCGGTAAAAGAGTTTCATCTCCTTCAGATGGAACCCTTTTATTCCAATATACACACTAGAAACCAACAAAACTTTGACTTCATTTTCTTCAGCTTTTTACAGAAAAAATTCTTACGATTTCTGTATCTTAAAGAGAACGGTTACTACCCCTGGCTGTACCCAACTAATTTCTTGCTGGGTATGCTTAACATAGATTATTTCACCTGCCACTGTGTAGAACCAATCTACCTAAGGTAATGCCCGTGGGCAGGGCAATAATCCTATTAAACCGTATCTCTTCGGATGTGGACATCTTCCACGATAGTGAGGCTACCCTCAGAAAACACCTATCTCTTATATCATGTGTTGTTCTTCTTATTGTTTCTAATTACTTATTTGGTCTTAATTTTTAATTATCTCTTGTTTTTTTTGGTTTTTGTCTATTTTTAAATTTCATAATTGTATTATATTTACTGTTTAAAAGAGTTTTTTGTTGAATCCTACCTGTATAGTCATAAGCGCCTTGGTTATATACTGTAATGTTTATGATTTAAAATAAATAAATTGAAATTGAAATTTTGACAGTTAGAACCTTCCCGTTAGAAGTTACAGTTAGAAGCCTCCCGCGGGGCGAAAAGAGAAGGATGGAGTGCCGCATCGGTTAAAGTGTGACAGTCCATTCTTTCTGCCTACCCTTTCGGGGAGACGGCGTGATGGTTAGTTAGTTAGTTAGTTAGAACCTTCTTACTCTCAGGTGACGATATGTTAAATAATCATACTAGAATATTACTAAAAGTATTTGTGTTGATAAAACCTAAAAACTCTGAAGAATAGAGTTGTTTATTTGAAATATTCCGATGAAAAATAATGGGTTATATAAGTTTAAAGTAATATTTGAATTATATTCAACCGTAGTATACTAATTTAGCTCTTGTTCTGCTTTACTCGCGAGCCATTGTTTTCCGACTCCTGATCATAGATAAACACGAGACTTGTTATATTTGTTAGCCACTTAAGTCCCCGAGTTATAAATCAAATTATTATCCTGATCGATATTCCTCTCAATTGGTTGGAATAGTCCGATAGCAGGATGATCTCTCGGGTCAAGGAAGTCAACTCCGCATGAGAAACCCTTTTCAAATCATTCACGCGGTGGGGCGCTGTTTATTGTTTACCCCAACCCTGCTCCTGATGAGGGATGCGTTAACAATAGCCCTCGATAAATAATACTTCTTGACTTTGTAGTCCTTCTCAAACCCCGGTTGTCGCGTCTTAATAGAATATAATGTAATAATATATATTTTTAATAATGTAATAAAATACTCGTATATTGTAACATGTAATAAAATAATTTTAATAATGTAATAAAATACTCGTATATTGTAACACCTGATGATGTCAACATAGGTTGATGAAACAGCTGTCGCGTAAAATAAAATACAATTGTGATACCCAAAACAAAGTTATTTAATTTAACAGTTTAATATCAAATCAAATTAAATCAAATCAAATCAGTTCATTTACTCAAAAGACATTACAAACAGAATAAATGTTTCAGGCATATATTGAGTACAGGTAAGATATTATACACATACAACATAATACCAGGAACGCATTAGTGATGGTTCGACATTAGGAAGACAAGATACTTTCCAAAGTCAAGAGTATTTGTCCCCTGAACGTACTTTCACTAACATGAAAGACGTCGATTTCGTTATGTTAAGGTATCATAGTGTTTCGGCCAAAACAATGGACTATTTAACTAATTATTATTATTTTTATTTTTATGACTTATATTTTAAGTGCGCCGTTTTGTAAAATTAATTACTCAAAGGGCCCACTTGGAAACGACTGACCGAACAGTGTAGTCTTAAGAAGTTTCTTAAATTTAACGTCACTATCCTCATACTTAATATTAACATGGAGGCTATTCCACGCCAACGGACTTGCTTTATTGGCTCAGACTGGAATTGCAAAGAAGCTTGCTTTATTGGCTCTGACTGGAATTGTTGTGTTGTTTACACTTGTTTCTACTAATCGGAGTGAACGTTGCCTTTCCGTTGGCATGGGTGTCATGCAGAGGTCCGATATATAACTGACTAACTAACTATCACGCCGTCTCCCAGGAGGCGTGGGCGGTAGAATGGATTGTCACACAGTTCTGTCCTGACATACTTATCTCGATTTCTCTATATCCATACATCGTGTCATGCACACACCTCGATTTCTTCGGGGGGGAAGTTAATTTTTTTTTTTAAATAAATGAATCCACAGATTTACAACTAATCCCTAGTTCTCAAGTCGGTCTGATCTGTCACGTTTTAGCCGCCTCCACGTTATCTCTCGATCTTTTGTTCTTTTACACAGTACAAACTCTGTTTTCCTTATTGCTAATTGATATGTTTTCATAGAATTGTTGAGTACGAAATACATAAACGATTAGCGGCTTTAATCTGCATGGAGATTAGCTAAATTCCCACTTGTTTCATCATCTAAATTAAGGCCAATCAACTCCATAGTGGAGGATAGTTCCCGCGTCCAGTGTTCTGATGGTCACGTAAAAAATAATGTATTCATAGCTCCATTTGACGAGTTCCTATTTGCATAATATTTTAGCCTACACATTTTTAATATTAATTCTACATAGCATTCCTATAATCGGCGGAGAAGATTGCTATACACAATTTTTATCATAATTTAGCATTTATATTAGAAACCATCAACCAAAACTATATGTTCAGAATACTAGAAAAACAAACCAGTCTAAAAAAATTGTTATTTGAAATTTCATGGCAGAAGTAAATAATGAAAATAAAATTGGTCTGGCCTTGACCAGAATATGGCAGTGAGCTGCCGAAACCGGTCGAAGACACAAACATTAGTGGATTTTAACTAAATATACATTTCAAAAAGATTTTTTGTTTTATTTAAATAGTCCATTGTTTTGGCCGAAACACTATGACACTTCAACATTATTACTGTTAAAATTTAAAACACTATTATAATATCACAATTTCTTTTTATTCACTGAGAGTGTCGCGACAGCTGTTTCGCCAACCGATGTTGGCATCATCAGGTGTTGCAATAACCAGTTTATTATAACACCTGATGATGCCCACATTGGTTGGCGAAACAGCTGTCGCGACACTCTCAGTGAATAAAAAGAAATTGTGATTTTATATCATTGTTTTAAATTTTAACAGTAATAATTATTTAATTACTATTTATTAGAATTAGTTTACTTATTTTTATTGTTAATCGTTGAATGAACAATTGTATATAACTTTATATTAACTGTACCCGCACAAACTGACTAACTAACCATCACCCAGTCTCCCCGAACGGGTAGGCAGAATGAATGGATTGCAGTATTGTTCGTTCCTGACATATTTCTCTCACTTCTTATACATCGTGTCATGAACGCACGTCGAATACTCAAACTTTTCACGTGGTCGACATTTAATATTTGATAGATTTAATTGTGCCACGTTTTCCTCGGTTTCGTTAACATAAACTTTTTTATATCATTCTTTTTTCATTCATTCATTCTGCCAAGCGTTTTGTTTTTACCCTTAACCCTTAACCCATTGGCTGTTAAATTTGTATTTATTCATATTTTGTATTAGAACAGGTCTCCCGATCCAAGTATCACACTTCAGGTAAGTCAATGGCTTAAAAATCTTGATAGAAAATAACACTCAATTAGAAATATTTTAAGTATGATTAAAAAAACAGATAAAATAGATTAAATAAACATTGAGTGAACAGTCTATCCGGTATATATGTTAATTTGTCTATAAACAAAATTTTGTATTCGTGAATTTCACTATAATTTTATAGAGAGTACCTACTCTGAGAGCGTGAGAGTAGAATGTGTACAGTTAATTAATTCTATATGTTGTTTATGGTGATGGACGCATTAGACCACATTATCAATTTAGTTTACAAAAGCGTCATAATGAATACCTCACAAATGCATGAATTATAATATTTAAGAAGTCTAGTCACGCGAGGTTCCCGTTATGTTGGTGTGAGGATAATTGAAATTATTTCAACTTGTACATAATAAATTATCCAGTTCCCGCGCGAAAGTTTGGGAAACTTACCAAGGGGTGCTTTAATAAAACTGTCTATGCGGGTTATGTTATTAAATAATCTATTTATTTCCTTATATTGCAAGGGGCTGTTTTTAGCTATTGTTTCGAAGCAACCCTATAATTTGGCTGGCTATTATGGTACCAAGCAATAATTGGCAATGATGACTTTGGAAATTTAAAATATGTTTTAATAATAATTATATGATTGCGTATCTTCCTTGATGTTTCCATTGAATGTTCAATAATATAATTATTTTTCTAATCATGTACAAAGTAAGGTTTTTATTACTATTAGCTTTTTTTAGCTAACACTATATATTTATTAACGGTTTTATATTTGGAAGAAATGAACATGATCTTATTTCAATTTCAATTTATTCAAAAAAATTATAAACATTACAGAATAATATTAATTCCAAATCGTTTATTAACTCAATATACAAAGTAATAATAACAATTAAAAAAAAAAAAACTAACTAACTAACTAACCATCACGCCGTCTCCCCGGAGGGGTAGGCAGGAATAATAAAACGCCACATTGTTCTGTCCTGACATACTTCTCTCGATTCCTCTACATTCATACATCTTGTCATGCATGTACGTCGATTTCTCCGACTCCTCACGTGACCGATATTTAATATTTGATTGATTTGATCGTGCCACGTTTTCCTCGGCCTTCCTATATTTATAGCTCCGTTCACGCCGTTTACATATACCTTCTTCACCATTCTGTCTTCACTTATTCTTTCCATAATAAAATTTAAAAAAAAATACAAATAATATAATAATAAAATCAAACAGAACACAATTAAAAAACATATTCGAGAACAATTCAGTAAAAATAAACATTGTTGTACAATAAGAAGAGAAGCAAATAGCAATTACTACATAAGAGATAGATGCTTTCTGAGGGTAGCCTCACTATCGTGAAAAATGTCCATATCCGAAGAGATGCGGTTTAATAGGATTATTGCCCTGCCCACAGGCATCACTTTAGATAGATTAGTTCTACACAGTGGCAGGTGAAATAATCTATGTCGCCTTTGTCGCAGATAATTGTCGGGGACAAACAAAGTCAAGTAATTCAAAACATCAGGGTTATGTATTCAACCACGAATCAGTTGAAAAAAAGGTTGACACCCAGGTGGGTAGTTCGTCTAATTTCCAAGGAACGGTAGTCCAGCATACCCAGCAAGGAATCAGTTGGGTACAGAAAGCGTAAGACCTTTTTTGTACCTTCTATATAGATGTACATAAAGAGGAATAGCCATTAGATCTGAACTTCTATATGTGAGAAGATCCATCTAAGCAAATAAATAACTTAAATATAATAATAATAACAAAAAAAGATATACATGTCTAGTTTTATTCCACTTGTTCTATAGCTTCGACCATTTTCGGCAGCTTATCACCTTCTGGTATCCAAATTAAAGAACAAGTCTAATAAAATTAAAAAACTAACTAACCATCACGCCGTCTCCCCGAAAGGGTAGGCAGAAAGAATGGACTGTCACACTTTAACCGATGAACAAATTAAATATTATACACATTATGTGTATTTTATTACATTCATTATTTACAATGAACAGATATAAAGAAATTTAATTTTACAATACTTACATTATATTGAAACACACATATTTTAAACTGATTACTTTTAACACTTAATTAAACACTTTTTGTATTTGGTATACAAACAATTTATTTGTGAGGATGAGGGCCTACCGGTTTCTCTCTATGCGAGCTTCTTCAGGCCTTTACATATACTGTTAACGTATACTTTTTTTTACCATTATTTCTTCATTCATTCTTTCAATATTTCCAAACCATCTTAATGATCTTTTCATTATTTTGTTCATAACACCATCATTCGCACCGCATTCACTTCTTATATTTATAATATATATATATATATATATGAAAATTATACGTCTCCCTGTTTTAAGCCAATATATTACTCAATTCTTCGGTGTAACTAATCGACTTTACAGAATTCAACTCCATTCAATCGTATTATTGAATAGTCTAAATGGAATATATTACCCCATTACATACGAAGTCCACGATGTTAAGAAAATGTCAAACGCTTTGTTTAAATGAGACCGCCTCTCGCGTTATACAATTACTATCACACGAAGATCATGCAATATAAACATTTTTAAGGATTAATTGTATCTCAATAGAGATGAAGATGTAATTTTTTTTTAAACAGAATATAGTAGCCGAGGCGTTTACAGGACTTATGACCTGTCATTGGTTGGGTTAAGCGATCACTTTATGTTAATAACACTCCCAATTCCGCCCTTCTTACGACCACCACATCCGCTATATACAAATATGGAAAGTCACAGGAAACTACCACATTAATGACCCAAGTGGCAACCTAAGAACCAGCAAAAATGTTAGAAATTTGCTGCAATCCAATCCTTTGGATTTAAACTAGTGATGTACCTGTGATGAACCTTGTTTTCTTCGCCTCATTTCTCATTCACTTGTTCTCCCGCCGCTTCCTCCACAATAAAATTATACCAAAGCCACTCCTCGGAGAATTACAAAAATCTTCATACAATGCTAAGGAACAGTAATTACCATGTCGAAAGGAAAACAATGTGTTGGACATATGCGCTGTGGCAATGTGGGAGTGTTTTTTTTTGTATTATTCGAGTTTATCACTGGGACTGAAATACCCGTACATAAAATTGTGTTAAGCGCATACGGGCGCTATGGAATAAGAAGAAATAAAATATTTATTTATCACTCGTTTAATAGCTTTTTTATTGTGAGAAGTTTAGAAGGGTAGGTTGTGGAAACCGAAGTCTTTGAGCGGGGATCAAACGGAATTATGCTCCCACGAATGTCTGATATTAATAGATATTCACGAACTAGGAGTGACGTTTTTCTTTAATATTATTTTTAGTATTCTCTATAGTATTTAATAGCTATAATATTATTTCTTGTTTTATATTATTCGTATTATTCTGTATAATCGCTCATTACATCGATATAAACAGTTAAGCAATGTTATTAATTCTCGTGTCAGGTATGAAATCTATCTTCGTTTTATTGTCACGTGAATTCTAAACCAGACCAAAGTCAGTGTGACCATCACTCTAATAGAACCTATGTATGTGTATATACGAGTGTATATATATACATTTTTTTACTACCCAACATTATCAAACAAAAAACGATATTTGATAATGCCTTAGAAGGTTGAAACATGTCATTCCCATAAAATATAATAAAACTTCATTATTGAATATGAATTTTTACATCATTGTTCAAGAAATAATAAAAAGTAAATGTAAGCGACGGCGCTAGAAAAAGAGGAAAACCGGGGAAAACATGGCGCAATCAAATCAATCAAATATTAAATGTCGGTCACGTAAAGAGTCGGAGACATCGACGAGCGTGCATGACACGGTGTATGAATGAAAGGTAAGCGAGAGAAGTATGTCAGGACTGAACAATGTGGCTGTCAATTAGTTCTGCCTACCACTTCGGGGAAATAGCGTGTTGGTTAGTTAGTTTAGTTTGTTAAAACGAAATATGGTACGTCATTGAAGTATAAATTAAAATTCTTTATGTACGTGGTTTTTAAATTTTATTCTTCATGGTATTCGTCGTGCGTATTCGACAATAAAAGGTGTTTAATTTTCGATAAACTTAAGGCAGTGTTTTAATTCGAAGTTTAATTTGATTAGATAAGTATATATTTCTTCGAATATTGTGTTTCAAATGCATGTATTCAAAAAGTTATAGTATATTTCATTTCGTTCCTGTTTATTTATGGTGTTCTAAATTTGAATTGTCTGGAGTAAGAGAATAAGAATAATTAATTATCATCCGTCCAGATGCACGCGAGCTGTACGTTAGTACTTACACATGTAAAAGGCACCACACTACAGACTATTCACACACTTCTTTGTGAGCTTTTCCTTGTACAAGTACTGAAGTAGTGGGTACGTACTCGACTCACTCGGAAGTCGGATGCGATAAATAGCACCCTTTTGTTCTTTTGTCTGTGGTTAAAATTCCACAGTATCGGGCAGACAGCGACCCGACAGCACTATTTCAGAATGATTTCTTACCGTTTCTATGGAATTTACTTCAAAAAGCGAATATGAAAATGTTCCATTAGTAAATTGATTCATGAATATTGCGGGTATCCTGGAAAATTCTAACGTTGAAGAAGTATTTTCATGTATGTAAACGTACAAAGATTTCTACCATATATATTTATTGATCATTTACCAAGTGCATGGTTTTAATACCTCCCAACCAGGGTAACCCATTATAGGGATTTCTAAATATAATATATAAGCCACTGT
This sequence comes from Lepidostoma basale, assembly GCA_022606425.2. Taxonomy (NCBI): domain Eukaryota; kingdom Metazoa; phylum Arthropoda; class Insecta; order Trichoptera; family Lepidostomatidae; genus Lepidostoma; species Lepidostoma basale. The sequence goes on along the minus strand of JAHDVF020001589.1, from coordinate 2,927,172 downwards.
TTGATAGAATAACGAAGAAATAAGATAGGAATGAAAGGTAGTTTAATGCGTTCTAAATAAAATTGAGAAAGGGTCACCAGGTTTGGAAATGATTTAGGTTTAGGTTTGGAAATGGTTTAGGTTTGGAAATGAAGAATAGGAAAAAGACAAATGAGACATAACAAAAGAAAAATATTTAGGCGACTCATTTGGACACAAAACGGTGTAACAAAGATAAAACAACGACATGAAACCAAAAGAATCATACATATCGGAAGGAACCCAAATATGTCGTGGTCAGTGAGGCAGTAGGTACTCTTTCCAGAATTTGTGATATATTTTTTTATGAACACTGCCTCACTTACACTGAAAATGTCCAAATCCGATACAATTAGATTCAACGTCCGAATTGCTCTTCCTACTGGCATCATCAAAGGTAGGTTGGTTCGGCGTGACGTAGGAGAGAACAATTGATGTCGGCGCTGTCGCAGGTAATTATCAGGAAGGAAAAAACCAATTTGCTCCAGAACATAAGGGTCCTCAATAGAGCCCTTATGAAATCCGCTTAAATCAGCTTGAAAAAATGCGTTGCCATTAATCCTTCCCTCCTCAGTTCGAGGGAGTTATACCCCAGCATACCCAAGAGTAGATGAAAGTAGAATAAATGCAATAAAATTGAGATCTCTTAAACGAATATGTGGATCCTCTGTGTATGATAGAGGGTCGAATGAAAACATAAGAAGTGAAGTGAATGCGGTGCGAATGATGGTATTATGATGGTATGATGGTTTGGACACATGGAAAGAATAAAAGAAGAAAGAATGGTTAAAAAAAAATAGATGTAAACGGTGTAAATGGAACTAGAAATAGACGAAGACCGAGGAAAACGTGTCACTATCAAATAAATCAAATGTTGAATGTCGACCACGTGAGTAGTCAGAGAAATCGACGCGCGTGGATGACACGATGTATGAATGTTGAGGAAGCGGGAGAAATATGACAGGAAAGAAAAGTGTGGCAGTCCATTATTTCTGCCTACCCCTTCGGTGAGATGGGGTGATGGTTAGTTAGTTACTTAGTTATTTATAAAATAATGTTAGTTGTTTGAGTTTGAATTGACAACATTATGTAGTTTCGTTGTTTTCAAAAGTCATTGTTACTAAACTCACTTATCAAAACGCGGCTGACTAGTAAACGGTACATTATAATAATTATCATTCTGTGACGTGCTCATAGATTATATCCCAGTGCATGTCTGAATAGAGCGACACCCGATGTATGGTGGCGTTTCCGCATCCATTTTATCTTTAGCCATTTTAATTCCTCGTCCATGTTATTAATAACAGGGACAGGGCTGGATCTAGAAAAAAAATATGAATCAACCATAAAAATTTTCTTAATCATTAAATGGGCATTAGGAAATTTTCTATGCTCAATAATACTGTTTTGTAATGGACAGGTACTAGAATATATAATACGTAAAAAATAAAATATTAACGTAAAGCTTCAAAATAAAATTCTTTTCATTTCATCATCATCTTCTTCTTCTTCTTCTTCTTTTAGACCTTTGGTCTGTTCCTGTAATCAAGCTGGCCTCTTTGAAAGGTCGACTCCCAGCTATCCCTCCATCTCTTTGGTGGTCTTCTGGGGGAACGGTAGCCGGCAGGAATCTGATGCGCCACAGCGTGTGGGATTCTCGCGGGATCCAACCTCTGCACAAAAACATGTTATTTTTTGTGTTTATAGAAATGTTCATGGCTTTCAAAATAAGGGAATGTTATATTTTTTATAATTTTTATTCATTGTTATATTAGTAAGATGTTAAATATTTATTATGCGTTTTTACATAATAAAAAAAAATCATTTGGCTACTTTCTATTGTATGAAGACGATATTTGTCATGCCACTCAATGTTATATAAAAAAAATCCTTGGAGCCGACCCTGTTATATCTGCTACTCAAGAGTGATTAAGCACTTAGTGAGTTGAAATATCCTGGTCCAAAATAAATGCACTTCCATATATCATCCTTCCTCCGTATATCACCTTGAAATGTCTTTAGACGTTTTTAAATTACGAAAACTGTTTGGAATTTGTTTTGTCGTATTGACATATTTTCTTGTAATGTCACGTGGGAATAATTAATATTCATTACGCTTTTATTATTAATACCTGGTGCCCACAAATTGATAAACTATTTTTCATCTCTTCATCAGCTTGTCTCCATCCATTGCTGGACGTAAGCCTCTCCACTCCCACGGCATCTCTCTCGGTCTCTCGCCAGTGTTCTCCAGGCCCTTCCCGCCGTACGCACAATATCATCACTCCACCTAGTTGGCTGTCTCCCGACACTTCTCCGGCTCAACCTTGGCCTCCATTCAGTAACCCTCTGGCTCCATCTTCCATCATCCCGTCGACATACATGACCAGCCCACTGCCACTTCATCCTCGCAATGCGTATCCCTACATCAGTGACCCTGGTGCGTCTTCTAATTATCACGTTGGGTATATGGTCTCTAAACGAGATACCCAACATGGATCTTTCGACGATAGGACGAGGTTAAGGCAGCAGGCCTCACTTGGGCTGATGTTAGGCATCAGGCATGTGATAGAGTCGGGTGGAGAAGGTTCCTTGAGGCCCTATCCACCACGGAGGTGCGACAGGACAAAAAGAAGAAGAAGAAGAAGATAAACAGCATTGTTTTTCAATTCCAAAGTTTTTACAATGGAATTCCACAGTGTAACGTCTTAACTTTCAATAAAGTGTCTTTGATCTGGTGAAGTATTCATGTGACAATAAAATGGCGATAGATTAGCTACCTATCACATTAAATGAGAATCAATATAATAGCTAAAAATAAAGTTTATACAGTAATTTGGTTCAACGAACAAGTTGTATAAAAAATAAAAAATTCCTTCAACATAATAATTTTTATCAATATCCTTGTTGGTAAAAAACGAATACGCAATTTTATGAAGTCATCGCGTCATTGGTACAGCGAGGCAGGATACCAGGCTTAAACAAATAATACGAAACATCTAAAACCGTGGGATAGGCCGGAGTTATCTCTTGACGGGACAAAATTGGCACAATGTGACAGCATATCCGCTGTCCACTCCCCGTTAGGCATCCAAATAACATTACAGGCACCAGAATTGCTCTAATGAACGTTATGTAAATCTGTACACATTGCATTGAGTAAGTTCGAACTGTAACTATGTCTGTTGCGAATGTGAACGTTTTTTGAAAAAAGAACATCTATATTTGTTTTAATAAATTATATTTATCATCACATTAAATTTAAAAAAATCTAATGACTGCACTGTTTGGTCAGTCTTTTCCTAGTGTGCCCTTGTAGTAATAAAAAAAAAGTTTGAATTAAAAAAAATGAATTTAGTTAAAATCCACTAATGTTTGTGTCTTCGACCGGTTTTGGCAGCTCGATGTCATCTTCTGATCAATCAAAACCGGTCAAAGACACAAACGTTAGTGGGTTTTGTCTAAATATTCAATTAAAAAATATTTTTCATAAAAAAATGCTTTCATTTTTTACAAAGAATTTTTTCCATGAAATTTCAAAAAACAACTTTATTTTTTTACCTTCTTCAATGTAGTTAATTATTGTATAATATATTCAAAATAAATATTTAAACAAATTTATCATGAATGTTGTCAGTTTTGACAGATATTAATTAAAAATCGAATTATAATTCTTTATTTGTTGCCGCTTGTTATAAACCACAAAACTAGCTGTATTTATTATTTTGTACAACAAAAACAAATCACTTAATATTATATAAGAGTACACAAAATTTCTTGGCACCGCTCGTATTTCCCAAAAATCTGGAAGTTTATAAGCATAAAACTCATCGTCAACTCTGTGATGTGTGATTTAATCCTATAGACGTTGATTTAAAATAACTCTAAATTTGTTAGCGCATACATTCGAGTATTTTGGTATATTTTAATGAGATTGAAGCTTATTTTTAAGGAAGTTGGGGAAAGAGGAGTTATCTAAGTTTTATATAAAAATGTATCAAATATAAATTATAATAAAATAAAACTTGTTTTATTATAATTTTTGAGAAGTTGGTAGTCTAATGTGGGTGGAAATGATTACTTCATATGGCCGTACAACTCTTGAAGAGTTTTAGCCTCCTTGATGATTTTAATCCAAGCTCCTCGATCCTGCTACTTTAGCTCCCAGCAGTGTGTTTCCGCCATTCGCATTATTAAGAGCTCTCTAGGCCTTCCTGTCTTGACGTGGTTTTGATTGATCAGGTATCTAAGCTTGGCATACGTGCCCAATCCATGCTAGGCGACCGACTCTCACTGTGCTCGTTATTTATTGACTTATTTTGTGATTGACGGAATAAAAGGGATAAATCTAAGAACATTTTAATACAGTAACATTAAAAATTAAGCCTAAGACAAGTTAAGACGATTTTAATGTTAATAATATTTAGATCATAAAAGAAGGAAGGATTAATAAATAAATATACTGGAGATGAGCAATATGAACGAAACTAACAATTAGCGAGCGACATATTTTATGATATTGTGGTAGGGTAACAAGGTACAAGCAGTGACAAAAAATAGTATAAATTGCTGGTTCGCAGAAATTATGTTTTTGGTGGAGGTTGATACGATACTTTTTAAGTTTAGACAGAAGAGAAGTCCTGATAAGAGTTTGCAAGTCTAGTCATTTTTTGTAAAGGTTATAAAGGGCCGCTGGGTCACTGTACCAACTGTACGAGATTAAGGAATCATTATATTATGTACAATTTGCCTAAAACCATTAACAATTAACCTTTTTATCTCCAGGTTGCTGGTGGGAGCTCCTTTGGACCAGAACAGACAGCCCAACACCAACAGATCAGGGGCTCTTTGGAAGTGTCCCCTATCTTCCAGATTGGACGACTGCACGCAGGTCGTGACTGACGGGAAGCGCTGTGAGTTGTATACTAACGCCATCTACACAAAACGTAGATACTAGAAACTGACACTTAATAGTGTCTACAAATAAAACGTTCGAAACAAAAGAACAAAACAGTTTTCGTTGTTTTGATACTTTTTCTTAATTTTATATCAATCTCGCGTTAAATCTTCAGCTAGTTAAATGTAATGTCAAATGGCGTATATTTATGAAATAAGTAGGAACACCCAATATTAGAGAGTAAAATTGACGAAAAATTTCCATACTAATAATTGATATTTAGTATAAAAAAAAGCACTCGAAATTAATGGTATTTATTTTTTTAAATGTGGAGGATATTATAGTAAAAATGTTTTTCCATAGATGTATGAATTAAATATAAATTAAATTTGTTGTTAAATAAAAATAGAAATTTTGTGTCCATCGATTCGACGGTTTTCTTTAGGTTATTATAATAAGTTAATAAAATCGAAAATTCAATTATTTATTATATAATAAAAAAATGTGTTAAGCATGAAAGGTCCACATTTCAAATTTATATTATTTTATACATATATATTACACATCACATATGTATTGATTAAATACATGATCAATTAAATGATCGATCATAAATCATTATAATATGTATGTATGTATTTGCATTTTCTCATATTAATCATTGGTTATCCATTTGAATGTTTTTATTTATTTATTTATATTCGTATAAATATATTTAAATATATTTATGTATGATCTATTACATATTTTCCAGAGTGATGTTTTATGTAGAAGGGAGGTTAGGCTGTTCGTTACAAAAAGTAAAATTTGTTTGGCTTTTCCATGGATTTGTGGGGTGTGTCGAAATTGGTGCATAGAGGAATAAGGTTATATTTTTGAAGTTTGTTTCAAGATTCGTTGGAAACGTGTTTGGTTATATGTGAATTGTTTTTTTTTAAATATATTTGTTTTATTACTTGTATGAAAAATTATTTGAAAATAATGTGTAAATTCAAATTTTTTTAGATTTAATTTTAAGATTTTTTAGAAATTTTAAATAGTGCATAAATTTTTTTTACATTAAAAATGTATAAGATACTTGAGTACTGACTACAATCAAGTAAAATTGTATAAAATAGTCATGTTAACATTGCAATAAATTGTAGTATAAATTGCTAAAATATTATACAAATATTTTGCAAATAATAAAATATATTTTAATCGATAGTTAATGACATCTATCGAAAATATTCAGAACTGTATCATTGCATTTTAGAGGATAAATTAAGGTTTTAAAAAAATTACTAGAAAACTGGTTTATAAATGAAATGTAGACAGAAAATATAACAGAAGTTTAATAAATTAAATACTATTTAGAGTCTATAAACAGTTTTCTAATAATTTAATGAAATAATAGACATTTAGAGATAAATGCACTTTGTACTTGTAAATTTTTATGGTTTAGAAAATCTTCATAATATTATAATCTACATGCAGATTGCTGATGACAACAGGTACTCTTGACGTGCCCAACGATCAAACAAATCTATCATGTTTAATAATGTTAGTTTCCTTTTCAGAAACATCTTCTAGTCATTATAGATAATTGCTTTTAGCGTCACGCTTCGGTGGTATATATGGCGAGAGCGTTCTATCCCCCAAAGATTAGATAATGGACTCCAAAATACAAAAAAATTCGCCATAATAATAATAATAATACAACTATGAACGGTATGCAAAATCATTTATCACTGTGAAATAATTTTTAACAAATTGTCAATTCGTAAATGTAGTGACATTTTTTAAATTTGTTAAGAGCGTGCGTTATTTGTGAAATTGAGTTAAATATACGATCAGTATTATTTTTGCACACTTTATGTTTTGACAAAACATTAGAGCTGTACTTTTTTTATTACATTTTTTATGTATTTTTTTATGCACAATTGCATTCAACCCCTATTTTTTTTTAAATATATGTATATATATTTTTAATTTAGTTACTGATATATCTTGAAGATAGCGTTATGCATCGAAAATTGACATTTAAAATAAAGAATTTGGAACAAAAATAACATTTTTAATAAATAATCAAAATAATGTAAAAATCTTATTTTTGCTCTCCTGTAAAATTCATAAAAAAGCAGTTGGGACCTTTTGCCAAATAGGTACCGATATTATAAATAACACAGCAATATATGGTACAAAATAAAAAAAGATATTTGGATTTTCAATTACATCACGAATGTGACGTCATATTATATTTATAAAATGAAAAAAATCGTTGCATTAAATGTGGCAATTGTAGTTAAATATCACACATCTTTTCTATACTGTTATATTATAGTTAACTTTAGGACTTTATCGGATACCATCGATCAATATTTTACGATAACAGTCAGATAATTAGTAAAAAATTATCAGATAATCAATGCTACTGATATCGGAGAAATTATTATTTTAAGTCAATGAGCCGGTACAGTGGCAGAATATACATTCATTTTGTTTAAAACCCCTCTTTTTAACATAAATTAATACGCGGTTTAAATAAAATACGCAACAAAGAGCAGTGACATTTCATATTAAGTCATAAAGTTAAGGCTTTAAATTACAAATTACCATCATACAATATGTTCATGCTACGTTCATTTACAGATAACATTTAAATTTCATTATTAACCGACTTGATTATTTAAAAAAAATCTGCTCTCGGTTTTAGAGGATATAGGGTTCGAGTCCCGTTATATAAGAAATTATTGAATGTTTGAAATGAATAAAACAGTGTTATTCCAAATAGGTAAAACACATTTAAGCGATTTAGTCATAGTAAATCAGACATTGTATTGTAATAATATACTAGGAACTCCATTGGCTGAAATGTACAGAAAGGATTCAATACAAGCTATGTTGGACGGTTTTTAAGGCGTTGCGTGGAATGGCACCTGCTTATATATCTGAACTCTGCATCAACGAGAATCTGAATGCCAGACAGTCTATATTGCGATCAGCAAAGTCTTCTGCGATCGGTAGGTTGAATGTGTCAAAACGCCGTCCTCACACAAACTAACGAGGTAGCCGGCCCTTCAGCCTGAAATAATCTTCCAACAGGCCTCAAGAGAATCCATCAGAGTTTAGATCGAGACTCAAAACGTACCTTTTTAAATTATCCTTTCCTTATGTAAATGTTCATCGACTGCGTCAGGTGCAGCCCTCATACTAAATATGTTTAGGTTAACTAGTTTATAAAACGGAGCATTTTTTGCAGTGCCCTTAAATTAATAAACTCATAAAAATGGCGCTCTATAAATTATACAATTTATTCCGTATTTTATAGACTATCAGACGCACTAATCTCTTCAACCAATTACCTCCAAAATTCAGGTGCGTTTGATTTAAAATTCCCGCCAGTTTTAATAATGGCCATATATTCGATGCCGCGGGAAACCTGTCTATATCTCTGGCAACATTGGATTCAACTGGCAGCGGTAGTGCACCGATGCGGCGAACATGAGTTGCGAGGATTTACAAACATTTTTTTAGTCTGGCTTCGCAATCTAATAATGAAAATGGTAAAAATAATTGTAAAAAAATAAGATGCGTCTAGTCTATAGCGTCTGATAGTCCGTAAAATACGGTATTATTATTTTTATTACATGTAGTATATTAAGGATATAGATTGGCTATTTTTCGAAAATTAATTTCACGAGTGTACGATTTTGCATACCCAACATATTTGAATACATTTTTTAAAATTTGTTTACTTTGTCGGTGGCGCCACCATCAAGGGAACGGAGGTGGCAAGCAGTATGACAAGTGTAAGTGGTGGTCTCCCTGTCACATCTTGTATCTTTTTACCTTAATAATTATAACAAATCTCAAAACCAAATATTAACATTTTTTTCCTCACTCTTTGTCATCAACTTTCCTCTCTTTTGGAGCTGCTGTCGATAGTACGAGGACTTGTATTTTAAATGAAATCTTACTACTAGCTATATTATAATCTGAACATAAGTAAATAATCCACAATTATTTCAAGTTATACGCAAAAGTCGAACGTGGGTAATTCGTTTGTCGAAACTGATTAATATTTGTCTTAGAACTTACTTTTCGTATATTTACAATGCTGTTCTTTTACCGACCCTTATGTATGGAAGCAAAGGATGGAACTGGTAAAAGAAGGATGAAAGTAGAAAAAATACAGTAGAAATGAGATCTATTAGACGAATTTGTTGAAAATCTGTGTATGCTAGAGTGTCTAATGAAAATATAAGAAGTGAGAGTGGTACAAATGAAAGTTTTATGAAAAAAAATAATGAAAGGATGGTTTGGACACATGTAAATAATGAATTAAGAAGTAACAGTAAAAATGTTTATGTTAACAATGTAAATGGAACTAGAAATATAATAAGACTAGAAGAAAATAAATCAAATACTGAATGTAAGTCACGTGAGGAGTCGGAGAAATCGACTGCGTGCATGACACGATTTATGAATGAGAGAGAGAAGAATGTTAGGAAAGAAAAGTGTGGCAGTCCATTTTTCATACCTACCCCTTCGGGGAGACGGCGTGATTGTTAGTTAGTTTTTATTGTTTTATTAAATGAAAATACAGTACATAATGAAGTTCTTATACCAATGTTAACAACTGTAGCATGGGTATGAAAAAATAAATATGATAAAGATTGCACAGACAGGATCAATTCGTAGAATGTGTGGAAGACGGTTTGTGACCGTATACCCAAAAAAGAAAGAAGAATGAAATGTTAGGAAGATGATTGCGTTCTTTAAAATATTGTATAAATAAGTATCGAGTGTGTCACGATGTTTGAATATATAGAAAAGTTAGAGAAGTACGAGCATTTCAGGATAGAACAGCGTGATGATTCGTTCGTATGCTTACCCTTCAGGGGTTAATTAGTTAGAAACAAAATTAGATTCTATATCTGAATTCCCACCATTCAACTTTTAATAAAACAATAAAGTTTCGAATAATTGATGTATAGCTCATATTAACATTAAAAGAAAGACCTTTTTTAAAATGATCATTTACCGAGTACATGTTTTCAATACCCCCTAACTAGGGTATCCCGTCCTAGAGAGGCAGTTTTTGCACTCTATGTTATCTCAATATATAAAATACAAATTTAGGGAACAATTAATGAACAAGGGGAACAAATATGTACATAGAAGTAATTACAAAGGTTTCACTTGAAATTATGAGTCCTCGTATCAAACTTTCGCCTAACAGGAGCTTCGATTGCATGTTGCATGGCATGGGGCATGTTTTTATTATGCTTTTGCATGAAATTTTGCCACTAAAATATTTCTTGATTATGCATGTTTTGGTACTTATGAAATTTACAATGTTTTTATATTTATTTTTATATAAGGTATCAGATATATACTGGAGTATGGGTCAAATGGTATATACAAATTGCTTACATATTTATTTACACTTTTACTTCGATAAAAAATCTCGTGATCATTATAAACTTGATACAATGTCGACGACGTTATAAAACTGGCCATTGTATTAAAAATGCATTAAAAAAGTTATACCTATCGTTTTATTTAGGATCGAATTAAAATACATCATATTTCAGAATAATGTTCAAATTCATATTCTACTTCTTCTCATTCCTAGCCTATGCTCTATTTACTTGGGGTTGGCTAATCTAGTATGGCGTCTCCAGGACTGTCTGTCTTGGGTGGCGTCTGGTGGGATCCGGTCTCTTTTGAGACTCCTATTGATAAGTTCTATCCTCATCAACTTGAGGCTACCACATCCTCTGGGTCGATGATCCGTCTCCATCACCCTTCGTGTTAAAATGTCGGCTGGACGCCGCATGACGTGACGTATTAATGGATTAAATTGATTTAAACCGGTTAATTAATATTACAACTATTTGCTGCTAGTAAAAGTCCTAAAGACTTTAAGCCATTTAAATGCTAATTGAACAAGAATTTATTATAAGGATTAATTGTATCTCAATAGAGACGAAGATGTAAATTGTTTTCTGGGAACAGAAAATAGATTTCAAATTACTTCTTCAGGTCCCCCTGACGTTGGCAATCACTCCGGCGAAGGCTTCTCTATCTTGCGCAACCCGGAACAGCTACCCCACATGTCTCATCCCGGTCTAGTCTCTTATGTTGCACAGCCAAGACGTTTGCCTTTTACCAGGACCACGCTGCCCCTCAATTTTTCCCATCAATATTAGTTGGAACAAACTGTATTTATCTCCCCGTAGAATGTGCAGTCTCCTTTAGCAGTTGTCTACTACGATTGGCTCTCCTCAAAACCTCCAAATTGCTGACAAAATCTGTCCACGGTATGCGAAGCATTCTCCTGTGCAACCACATCTCGAATGCTTCCAACCGGTTCATAGTGTGCACTTCCAGGGTCCAAGTCTCCGAGTCATAGAGTAATAAATTACTGTGCGTATTAATTTTATTTATTAACAAGTTAATATAAAAATGTTCCAACAATTTTTGTTGCTTGATCAGTATTAAATAAGAACTGAATTACAAATTGAATGATCTTATTTATACGTAAAGCGGGTACACATTTTTTAAAAAACTTAAATAAGTGAAAATAAATTCAAATAAAAAATCGACAGATTAATTAACTCAAATCATTTATATGAAGTTGCAACAATTGAGATTTTATCACTGATATAATCATTAATGTTGTGAAATACGATTTTTTTTATGAATTAAAAACAATTGATTTTTCTACTTTTGATTTCTACTATTACTCAACACGTTTCGAAGGTATTATACTTTCACATTAGTGGGAACGATACAAACATTATATGATACGAGTAGTTTATTAAACATTAAATAATACAGATTAAAATAGATTGCCAAAAATATGTAATTAAATTTATATCTAATTTTTAATTAAATATATATTTGTTATTTAAACTTGCCGATATTAAAATCAGTTTTTATTAAAACATCAGCCATGATTTTTTGTGAACTTAAAAGCACAACTTTTTTTTAAATAGTAACGTAAAATATTCTTGGCCATCCTGAGACGGTAGCTTAAAATAATATGGCAGCTTAGTAACATGTTGCCGCTATTATTAAAAAACAATCCTTATTTGGTGAACAGGCAGGCCTTATACAGTGGATTGTTGTTAGAACACGGTGATTCAGAAATTTGTAGCACCTCCAAAAACAACATCACATTTTTAATGCATTTTTTCTCTTCCGGTGTCATGGCAGGTCCCCCGACGTTGAATTATTACTTGAAAATAGGTACCTTTGTCCCTGGTACCTCAAAACAGTTCCTCAACGATTCCTGCTAACACCTCATCAACCTTCTGTTTTACCCTCAATGATCAGATGCACCAAATCATCATTTTCTGCCCTAAGTATATGCCCCAAATATGACACCTTCCGGGTTTTCATGTTGGTCAACAATTCTCCACCAGCTCAGCCATTCTGAAGAACTTTCGTGTTACGAACAATTCATGCACACTCTAATACCCAAAAACATTTAAAATTAGTTTCTCGTTCTGGTGCCGTGTCAGATCCCCCCTAACATTGGCGATCACTGCAGCCAAAGCATCTCTGTCCTGCGCCACTTAGAACAAGTTCTCAACTCTGCTCATTCCTATCCATTCTCTTATATTTCGCAGCCGGGAAAACTGCCTACTGCCAACTCCCCGACGTCCTTCTATTTCACCTATGTTTATCAGCCGAATGAGGTGGTATCTTTCTCCCCTTAGCGCATGACCCAAATGACCCACATATTAGTTTAACACGTCGATATTGATTGTTTAAAGAATACTGTAAAACTCCATATTAAGTATTTGATATTGATGATACTAGAATTCAAGTGACAATAAAAATGGCTATAGACTAGCTGCCTATCACTTACCATGAGAATCAATAGTTAAAAAGTTGTATAGAGTAATTTTAGTTCAAATAACTTGTTGTATAAAAGAAATGTAGAACGCAATGTAAAACTACCACATTAAAAGGCCCTCGTGGCATCCCAAAAACCCGAAAAGATGTTAGATTTGCTCCAAACCAATACCTTGAATTGAAACATAATAAAAATGATAGATGAAAAAGTCTACTTTGCAGATGTTTAATTATATTTAATGGGAGCGACATGCCTTGCAAGGGCATTATCAAATGACAATTTTTATTGTCATTGCAATGTGAAATGTTTAACCCCCTTAAATATAATAAAACTTTTAGAATAAAAACGTTTCCACCAATAATAATTTACATATTCACATATGGCAATTATTGTGCAAAATAAACACACTTTTTAGAGGTAGCTTTGATCATTTTAAATGATTAATTTTACCCGAGTATTAGATGCATTTGTTCTATTCTCAGTATCTCTTTGAAATGTATTCTTAAAAGTCTTCTTCTTCCTTATTGTAGACCTATGTGGTCTGTTCTCCAGAGTGTTTGTTGCTCCTCCTGTGAGTTAGATTTCCAGCTATCGTTCCATCTTTTAGGAGGTCTTCCGCGAGGACGAGTCTCATGAGGTTGATTATGCAATGCAATATAGGGGAGTCTGATGGTGTCCATTCTTTGAACAGGACCGTAACAGTCTTAAAAAGTAAAATAGAAAATAATACACATTAAAAATAAATTAGTAAAGCCACGAGTGTGCCACGAATAGGAAACACCGCGTATTTTAATATTCAGAGAATAGAAAAACTCTTGAATCATTGAGATAATCATACATTTATCATCACTAATTCTATTTCGGCTTGTCTCCTATCGCACATGACCCTAGAAGCTTTGGAAACATCCTTTTTTAGATATGGATAATTCTTTTATAACACCGACAGTTTCAAGGTTGTCCCATTTACCTTAATTATCACTCATTATTTTATATTTAAGAAAATCCACATGCTTGCAAACATTAAATGATGTTTTGACGCCCGTAAAACGTGCAAAAACAATACATTAATTAGTGTAAGAATGTGTGAGCAGTATATTAAAAATTTAGCAAAGCTTTTTTAAATCTGTTAGATTGAAATATAACATATTTTTGATTATTATTATTGTTCCTTGACGGCTGTTTTCTAGAAGTAATATTATATTTTATTGAATGATATGTTTCACCTTGTTAAGGCATTATCAAATATCAACAATATGTCGAGAATCAAAAGCCCAGTTGTTCATACACATTATTTGGTTATTAATAATCAATAGCCAACATAAAAAAACTCTTGAATATAATTAAATGATTAAGTAATTACTTATTTGTAAAACTATTCAATTAAAAAACACTGAATAATTGTATTAATTAATATAATTGGTTTAAATATCAATTTCATGTATTAATTAATATAATTGGTTTAAATATCAATTTCATTATTACCAACAAATACATAAGTATTTTTTTGGAATTAAAACACTTTTTTTTTTACTTTTTAGTTTGTTTTTCTCGACATATTTCGAAGGCTTTACACCTTCATCATCACCTTCAACACCTTCATATAAACTGTTGGTATAGTTTGTATTGTTCTCCCGATGATGAAGGTGTAAAACCTTCGGAACATGTCGAGAAAAAGGAGCTCAAAAGTGGAAATAAACAGTATTTTAATTCATAAAAAAATCGTCATTATGGAATTTCAGTGTTAACGCATTAAGTTTATCTTAAATTATGTATATTTTAAATTAATACGAATGAAATATCAAATGTCAAATCACATTTGATAATGCCTTAGAATGGCAAAACATGTCATTCCCATAAAATATAATAAAACTTCTAGAAAACTGACGTTTTCATTCGTATTAATTATTTAATATGGAGTTTTACATCACTGTTCAAAAAACAATAAATATTATTATTATTTGTGTTTATTTTTTCTTGTCCCCTAATTATTGGGGTATATAAAAAGCTTCACGTTTCTTTCTCGTCATATAATGCATCAAGTCGAAACATGTCCCCAAAATTTCAAAAATAACCCTTAGAAAATAGACGTTTTCGTTCATGTTAAATAATTATGATATTTGCTGTAAAAAAGTGGCAACCCTGGAATTGATTGACGGGAAATAATAATAATCGTGCTTTGAATTTTTGCCTCCATCATTATGTGAGGTTAATTTTTATCCAAAATGTAAATCTGATGAGTTGCCTCTTCCTTTAGGGCGTGCGATAATACATAATTATCTTCGTTTGTACCTCGTGTTTATAAATACAGAAATGTCATTCCTTTTATGGGAAATCGAATTTAATCTTAGACACAATAAATGTGCTCTATAATGGCGCAGATAAGACGCTCATAACATTGTATTTCTTCCAACACAATACGGTTCTCAGATTTTATTTAAATTGAGTGTTATTCCAAGAATCTGTTTTAGTGAATTAGGAGTGATTTATTGTTAGTGCATTGTTCATATAATTGTGAATCACCATGACAACAATATTACGTTTGTTTAGATCACAGGTTCCCAATCTTCTACCGCTCCACTTAGAAGTAAAATAATTACTTTCCCTCTTCAGAAAAAAAATCCCCAATCTAACTCAAAGATTTTTTGGCCATATCCTACTTATTCAAAGAGTCGTTTGATGGTTTTCCTCTTATTATTTATTCAAGAAAAGGTACAGATTAAAACATATACTAAAATTTGTATTTTCTAAATTTAAATGAGCAAATATGCATTCCTAAAAATAATAATACTCTATTATTAGTATTGAAGAGGGGGCGGGAACTAATTAATGGCCTTATTGCCCTTAAAATTCCTTGTACCCAAAACGCCCTCTCAGATCTTTTCAACGCCCAGCGGTGGGCGATACCGACCCCATTGGGAATCACTGGTTTAGATTAATGCCTTATTTTTAATTCTTTAATGTTTTTATACTTAAAATTAATTCATTATCTGTAACAATTTCAGCATTTAAAATAACAAAAATAATCTAAAATACAATAACATAACAAAAACTGCAATAATTTAACCCACATTTTGCGGATGGCTTCATTTGAAGTAAAAAATGGTCTCCAACTACGGCTTACTCTACATTAGCAGCTCAGACAGATAGTCCCAGTTCATCATAATACGAGGGTTGCCTTTTAAATTTTACAAAAAGTGAAACAGAAACAAACAAGTTCGCCTTTAAGGTCTTTACATTTTTGCATACGTTCAAACCAATTCTGAAAATATTCTCTCCACTCTGAAGCTAATATTGTAGAAACATGGTTTTGAATGTCCTCCTTTCCTTTTTTAAAATCATAAAAAATCATCCAACGCAAACTTTCACGAGTGATCTCCATTTTCGCAAAAAATTTGCTTCTTTTAAACGATCACTATCGACAACCTAATCGGTCAATTACTAAGTTGCCACTGGCTTCGCAAAAACAAACGTCAATGTTCACAAATACAATGATGCCATAACTCACTAACGCCATCTATTGTTCAATTGTAAAAATTTAAAAGGCAACCCTCGTATTATGTACAATTTCGTAGTAAAAAAAAGTTTATTAGATACATTCAAATATGAGCTGCAAATGTAATCTGCCGTAGTTCGAAATATATATTTTTTTTACTGCAATGTCAACCGCATTAAAGGGTTTTTAAATGGTTTTGGTGTATTTAAGCGCTGTTAACATAATAATTTGTAGTAGAAATCGAATTAATGAAGCCAATCGAGTAATAGATCTTATTAATTCATAATCTTTACCGAAAACTGTAATCTTTAGAGTAGTTCCGTTTACTGATAAGTAACGCCATCTGTGGTCTGGGTAGCCGATTTACCAGTACGGTAATACATTTAACATGATCTTAACTTGATGTATGTAATCGATGTTGAAATGGCGCCAAGGTAATAAGTAATAACGTAATAACGTAACAACGTAATCTGATTAATTCTCTACTTGGCAACAGCGTAACACATTAATTCACCTCATGTATCTCTTTAAAGGTTCTTAATTCAAATATAATGTACCTGTTGGAATTCTTCTAATAAATTAACAATATTTCCGAAATCGTGTTGTTTTACCACGACGATATCTTCAACTTATCTTTCCTACTATCTTTTTGATTGAGACCACTGAAAAAAATCCGAAAATATATTTTTTTCCAAACATATTTTCAGAATGAATTAAACTGTTGTTATTGAGAAGAATGGAGTCAAAGAATGGTGTTGTGGAGTTGTGATACACTTTATAATTATTTAAATTAATTTTAACATTAATAATTTTTTTTTAAGTTAAACTTTTCCACAATGGAAAAGTCGATTTGTTTTTCTTTTGTTTGTTTTTCAAAATGTGTGTTTTCATGCGTTATTTCTAACAATATCTTCGCTTTTTTGTGTTTTTATTGTGTGAGTGATTTTTCATCGAAATTAAATAAATCTTTATTCTGTAATTTTTTTTGTATATTTATGATTTATATAACAAAAGAATTTGAAATTGTTAATATTTATTAAAATTATTTATTTTTAAAATATTTCTGAATTAAAACATTTTTTTTCTACTTTATAGTTTATTTTTCTCGACATATTTCGAAGGTTTATTGTATTTATATCGTTCTCCCGATAATTAAGGTGTAAGCCTTCGAAACACGCCGAGAAAAAAATCTGAAGTGGAAAAAACAGTGTTTTAATTAATAAAAAATCGTCATTAGGTAACACCTTAAGTTTATCTAAAATTAAAAAAAAATGAAATTACCTCTGCAGTTTCGTTCTTTATGCCATATAGAACGAAACTGCATACTTATAACATATTCAATTATCCAACAAGTTAACGCTGCAAACATAGAAAACTGAGTAGA
Organism: Lepidostoma basale; assembly: GCA_022606425.2. Classification (NCBI taxonomy): domain Eukaryota; kingdom Metazoa; phylum Arthropoda; class Insecta; order Trichoptera; family Lepidostomatidae; genus Lepidostoma; species Lepidostoma basale. Next base: position 2,909,528 of record JAHDVF020001589.1, on the reverse strand, counting down.
TTAAATAAAAAGAGAAAAACTTTACGGAATACTACCGTAAAATCGTTTTAGTTTCACAAAAAAACATGTTTTTTAATTCAACACCGTTACAATTACACGTGAATTGAGGTGCAGTATTTATCATACTTATGTGAGGTTATAGATATTAGCTATAAAAATGTTTTTTACAGTTCCAACAACAGGGGTGGTAGTCTACGATAAGAAAGTGTTATGAAATCGAGTTGGTTTAACCCTTCATTGCATGATTTTTTAAATTTGAACAAAAATGAACTGTTTTTTTTAGATAATTTTTCTCGACATGTTTCGAATGCTTTACACCTTCATTATCAGGAGAATGATTAGTGCAGTAGAAATGAGACATTCTTAGACGAATGCGTGTAAACTCTGTGTAGATATGGAATGTCGAATGAAAATATAAGAAGTGAATGCAGTGCGAATGTTATAAACAAAATAATGAAAGGATCATTAAGATGATTTGGACATTGTTTAACGGTGTAAACGGAACTATACATAGAGGAAGACCGAGGAAATCGTGGCCTGATAAAAAAAATCAAATATTGAATGTCGGCCACGTGAGGAGTCGGAGAAATCGACCTGCGTGCATCACACAATGTATCAATGTTGAGGAATCTAGAGAAGTATTGTTTATTTTGTTTTTGACGGAAATAATTCCATTGCATTTTTGTCAATACAGATAATTGACATAAATCTAAGAACATTTTAATACAGTAACAGTAAAAACTAATTTCTTCTAAATACGCCATACTTTATGTTGTTATGATGGTTTATTTCTATTTTTATTTTTTATACACTTTGTATATACAACACTTATATTAAAAAATAAAATTATATAGACATGTTTCGGACAAACAGTCCTTCTTCAGTAAATATACATTTTACATTTTACATTTCACAAAATGTATCGTTACTGAAAAAGGACTGTTTGTCCGAAACTTGTCTATATAGTTTTATTTTTTAATATAAGTGTTGTTTATACAAAGTGTATGAAAAAGAAAAATAGATGTAAAAATTAAGCCTAAGACAAGATGTTAAGAATATTTAGATCATTAAAGAAGAAAGGATTAATAAATAAATGTACTAGAGATGAGCAATATGAACACGTCTAACAATTGGCAATTATGGTAGGGAGTTGTCAGGAAATAACAGCGTGTCGGTTCATTCTTTCTGCCTATCCCCTCGGGGGGGATAGCGCGATAGTTGGTTAGTTAGTAATAAATGGCGCTAGATATGTGAAGTGTTTCTCAACATAGTAGCATACTCTTCCAACTGAGACAGCTAAAGCACATACGGAGATGTTTACCTGTTGGTGAAGCTAGGACCCTCGTAAATTCTTTTGTAGTGTCACGGTTAGATTATTGCAACGGAATGTACGCTGGATTGCCAAATAATCAATTAAGCAGAATTCAAAGCGTATTTAATGCTGCTGCCCGATTGATTATGGGGCAACAAAAATACTGTCATATCACGCCGCTCCTGAAGGACCTTCATTGGCTTAAAATCCGAGAGCGAGTAAAATATAAACTGTGTTTGACAGTGTTTAAGGCTCGACACCAGTGAGCGCCAGCGTATATATCGGACCTCTGCGTGACAGCCATGCCAACGGAAAGGCAACGTTCACTCCGATCAGTAGAAACAAGTGCAAACAACATAGCGATTCCAGTCAGAGCCAATAAAGCATGTTTCTATGATCGTGCTTTCAGCGTTGCGGGTCCGTTGGCGTGGAATAGCCTCCATGTTAGTATTAAGTACGAGTATGAGGATAGTGACGTTAAATTTAAGAAACATCTGAAGACTGCACTGTTCGGTCAGTCATTTCCTAGTGCGCCCTTGGAGTAATTGATTTTACAAAACGGCGCACTTAAAATACAAATCATCATAATAATAATAATATATACCTACATCTTCCAAAAATTTGTCAGACGTGGTGGGCGTAAGAAGGGCGCGATGGGGAATGTTGTATTACATAAAGTGATCGCTTAACCCAACCAATGACAGGTTATAAGTCCTGTAAACGCCTCGACCACCATATTCTGTTTCCAAAACAATTTACATCTTCGTCTCTATTGAGATACAATTAATCTTTAAATGATTAACCCGCAATGAGTAAAATCCAGTATTTTTCTACAAGTATTTGTATACATTCAAATACTAGTTAGTTCATTATGAAATAAAAATATTGTATACAAATTTTAGTAAATTTTTAAGTTTGTAGCAAATTTGCTTCACCGTGCAATGAAGGGTTAAGTAGTTGTAAATATAATATGATATTGTGTATGCCGTCTGTAAGTATAATATATTACAACTGGAGTTGTTCGATTGCAGGGCATTGATGTTGGCAGTGGTAGTTTATCTCCACCCGGGTTCGATGCTCGGTTGACCTGTGAATGAGTCCGCAATGCATACCGGACACAGGACTTGGGCGTTATAAACTAACTAACTGACTAACCATCACGCCGTCTCCCCGAAGGGGTAGGCAGAAATAATGGACTGCCACACTTTTCTTTCCTGACATATTTCTCTTGCTTCCTCAACATCAAAGCTTGATGCTTCGTCAAAGACAGCACAGATTGTTTTATTTGCCGCGCTGCAGAACCAACCTGCCAATGGTTATGCCTGTGGGTAGGGCAATCTTAATGCTTAATCGGATCGCCTCGGAGATCGAAATATTTCGTGATAGTGTGAGTTGCCTCAGGGTAGTGTTGAGTAACTCATACATGAGGCACTACAAATGTCCCATACACGAGCGCAAAATGTCCCATCACTACAAAAAATACGTTTGTACCAACTCTAATGCTTTGTCCCAACTCAATTCTGACACGACTCTAACACATTCTGCCGTATGTATGTGCAGGCAACACATCAAACACATTACATTACTACATCACTACATATCACTACTCACTACACACTATACTGTCTATACTACAATACTACATGGCACTGGTACATTCTGCGGATGGGACATTTTTGTGTTGCCTTTGTTATTTGTGACATTTGTGTTTGTGTGATGCGTGTATTGCGTCGTTGCGTGCGTCACTAAGTCAGTGTGACATTGGACATAGTTGAAAGTTGGGATATATAGGAACATGCGTGACATGGGAAAGTATCTAATAATACTGATAATCAATGTTTCTAATAATGTGAACGCTCGCCGCAATACGGCGCGCGTTAATTTGTTTAACAATAATAATATTTCCCTGTGCATTATGTACTTTACGATGTTGGATGATGGATGATGGTCGTTTTTAAAAATTGCAGGGCTACACTCCGACATTTTATGATTTTATTGTTTATTAAAAATATATGTAGGTACATGAAACAAAACCACCACCAAACAAATAAAAAATTTACCAACACCAATGTTCTTTCAAAAAAACTAAACTGTATTTACAGCATGCCATGGATGCTACATAAATATCTATTATCCAATTCACCAAACCAAAATGTTTTATCACTAGTATTATTTTCAAATAGTAGGTACGTATGTATTATAAATATACCTACATATTTTGTAAATGAATACTTTCATGTTCTATTTTAAAACAGAAACACAACTATCAACTTTAACGAAACATAAAATTACAAAATCAAGATGACTTGTACACACCAGTTATAAAACGCAACTTAAAAATGAAATTATTTGAAAAATCATGTATCCTGGTATCCGGTCGAGGACACCTGCCAGTCACGAGTCATAACATCCCAGACGCGTGATTTGCACGTGCCATGCGTGCAAGCGCACCCATTTTAGTACTCGGCGCGGATCTTTGTACATCAAAACACTGGTTTGCAAAAAAAATCTTTCCATTTATTAAGCATGATATTTTTTAGAATTGGTGTCTGAATATCAGAGATAAAGCAGAAACATTATGGACGTTAAATTTTTTTGCAAATTTAATTGCGTTTTGTAAGAAACACGATCGGTGACGTCACCGATGTCATTTCCTATACCACATATTTAAATATAATCCATTGAAAGTAATGCACAATATACATTTAAATGCTAATTTGTTGTTAAAATAATATAAATTCTTTTATAAATAAAAGTAAAATGATGTCGATATAGGAATCCTACCCTAACGCAATTTGCACGTGATCCCCGTATGTCTAGCCCACCGCCGCGCCATGCGCCACCGCGCGGCCGTCAGTACAAATATCACATACACAATACGTCACACCTCACTAAATTTGAGGCACTACATTAACACGAACGCCAAATGTCCCACCACTACTAAAAATACGTTTGTACCAGTATGACCGAACAGTATGTAGGTACCTCACTTCCCGACCCCCTACTTAAAGATAGTAGTCATTCATTCGCATTACGTCACACCTCACTACATTTGAGGCACTACATTGTAGTAAGACATTTCAGTATTTAAGCACCTCATACAAAACTCATTTTAAAATCGTGTCTTACCCAACACTACCTCAGGGATGCAATATCAATGTTATGATTTTTTATTATTCTTAATCTTATTTTTTTAATGCTTCTCTTTTTATAATGAAATTGCAAACGATCTGGAATTGTATGTCTGTAATGTTTGTGATTTTTATCAAAATAAATAAAAATGAAAATGACGACCTTCGTGGCAGAGTGGTTACGAGCTCTGACTTCCATGTTGAAGGTCCTGGGTTCGATTCCCGGCGATGGCAGTGTGATTGTTACACTGTCTGGTCTGGTGTAGAATTCACGTGACAATAAAATGGCGATAGATTGTCTACCTATCACATGTCACGAGAATCAATATAATAGCTAAAAAAAAAAAATTGTACACAGTAATTGGGTCCAAACGACCTGTTGTGTACATAAAAAAAAAAAAAAAATGAAATGAAACATTCATACATCGTGTCGATTTCTCTGACTCCTCACATGGCCGACATTCAATATGTGATTCATTTTATCGTGCCACGTTTTCCTCGGTCTTCCTCTATTTCTGGTTCCATTTACATGGTTGACATATACTTTTTTTACCATTCATTCTTTCCGTATGTCCAAACCATCTTAATGATCCTTTCATTATTTTGTTTATAACACCATCATTCGCACCGCATTCACTTCTTATATTTTCATTCGACACTCTATCATACACAGAATTACACAGAGTTTCGTCTAAGAGATCTCATTTCTACTGGGCGTTATAATGTTAATATACCTAATGCATAGTACAAACATGTGTGTCAATGTTTTCAAACTTGTGTTACTAGATATAAACGGGAATAAACATAGTTAAAAAGTAGTTAAAAAAACATCGTTTTATTTAATTATTATTTAAAATGAACTTCCAACAAGCGATTCAGTAAAATCATTCGATAATCATATACTCTTCTTAATTAGATACTACGATATTAATAATAGTTAATTTTAAAGCTTTAATAGCGGTATGCTTCGGAGTCTCAGAGTAGAAAGATAGAGCAGAATAAATACGGTAGAGATGAGATCTCTTAGACGTATGTGCGTTAAAACGATGTGTGCCAGAATTTCAAATGCTGATATAATAAATGAATGTAGAGCGGATGAAATTGTTGTGAACAAAATTATGAAAGGATCACTGCGTTGGTTTGAATACATGGAAGGCATGGATGAAGAAAGAATGGTAATGGTAATGGTAGTAAGAAAGTATATGTACGATGTGAATGGAGTATGAATCAAATCAAATCAAATCAAATCAAATCAAATCAGTTTATTTCATCAACAGATATTACAAAATTTATTTTTAAGGCATCTATTGAGAACAGGTAAAATAATATATTATATATAGTATACTACCAGAAACGCATAAGAGATGGTTCAACATTAGGAAGACAGGATACTCTCCAGAATTAAGAGTATTTGCCTTCTGAACGTACTTTCACTAACATGAAAGACGTCGATCTCCGAGGAGACCGCGTTCAGCAGACTAATTGCTCTTCCCACCGGTGTCACCAGAGGCAGATTGGTTCTGGCAGCCGGTAGGTAAAACAATCTGTGCTGTCGCTGTCGGAGATATCTATCGGGATATGAAGTCGTGGGAAACCGAGGAAAACTTGGCATGACCAAATTAATCAAATTGGTTGGCTATGTTAGAAGTTAGAAGAATCGACGTGCGTGTATGACTCGCCGTATGAAGTGGAGGAAGTTAGATAATTGTATCAGGATAAAGTAGTGTGGTGGCCCATACTCTCTGCTTTAATATTATTTTAAAATAAAAATATATACGAGTATATAGCAAAGACACAATTCAAAGAAATAGTTATTACCTACTAATGAGCCACGTTGATTTTGAATGTTTTTTTTTTTTCATATATGAAATGAATACTTTCGTTTGAAGCACTTAATTTGTGGTGTGACATTATTAAATATACTTTAACACTTGTAAATACTACTTAATTCTTTACAATAACCAACCGGTTTCGGTCCCGCTGGAGCTTCGTCAGGGTTACAAAATACACTAACCTGACGCGTCTTTTGTAATTCTGACAAAGCTCCGGCGGGAGCAAAACCGGTTGGTTGTTGTAAAGAATAAAGTGGTTTAAATACAAATTTTGTGTAATTGTTTATACGAGTACATTAGACGTTAATACACTCATTTTAATATCTCAATTAAATATATTACATTCGCGGCGAGAACCCGGTAGGTTGGTTTGATTCCAGTCACATATAAATGATTTTAATTTTTTTAAGGATTAATTGTATCTCAATAGAGACGAAGATGTAATTTTTTTTTTTGGAAACAGAATATGGTAGTCGAGGCGTCTACAGGACTTATGACCTGTCATTGGTTGGGTTAAGCGATCACTTTATGTTAACAACATTCTCCATTCCACCCTTCTTACGACCACCACGTCTGAAAATTTTTTGGAACGTATATATGCAACTATTTTTAAATAACTTCACATTTTTTAGGTCAATCTACACTAGCGCCATCTATTAAGATTATTTGTAGGCATCGACTACCATATTCTGTTTCCAATAAAAAAAATACATCTTCGTCTCTATTGAGATACAATTAATTCTTGATAAATGATTATCCCGCAATGGGTAAAAATCCAGTATTTGTATACATTAAAAAAACTGATTTTAATTGATTAGAAAACATAGTTTGCAATGAATTATCACAATACAGTGTTTTCTATACGATTGTTTATTTTAATTACCAAAAATACCAGGTTGTGTTCTTGTACACTTTCATATTAATATAGATGGCAGATATGGAGCTACGATTTTGTCAATATTATTGTATTTTTTAATATATATATTTTTACAATATTGCACCGCAATGGAAAGTCATGGATTTTATGCACATCAGGAGGAGAGATGGTACAAAATCATCTTTTATCTAATGTAAAAAATTCTAGGTATTTTGTGCATGGTGTTTTTTCAGGAATTATTTGAGTTATGGTAGGAGCATTGTGAATATTTTTATTTCAGCTGCATTGCATCCTTTTATAATAGATCTTCTCAAGATATCTCCTCTCACGTATCATGTATTTTATTCACCAGCCATTTTGGAAACTGAATATTTTGCATCACACATTATTATCATCATCACACCGAGAGAAATCCTTATCGAATCACTTAAAATTATAATTCAGATTATTTTTTATTATGTAATTAAAAACATTGGTTAAATAGTCCATTGTTTTGGCCGAAACACTATGATACTTTAACATTATAAACTGTTAAATTAAAAAACGTTGTTTTATGTATCACAATTGTATTTTTATTTTTCGCGACAGCTGTTTCGCCAACCTATGTTGACATCATCAGGTGTTACAATAATATATCAACTTATACGATGTTGATATATTATTGTAACACCTGATGATGCCAACATCGGCTGGCGAAACAGCTGTCGCGACACTCAAAAAGTTTATAATAGAAATTGTGATATCATAACACGCTATAAATTTTAACAGTTAATAAATTTCATTAATTAATTTTTTTTAAATACAAAAAAATATTTTCTTACATTAAAAAATATAAGCATATATATTTTATCGAATTAAATTTAAAAATGATAAATTATAGACATGGTTTTATCAAATTGGGCCAGAAAGTGATTAAAAAGTGCTAACATTATTTTGTCCAATTAAACAATAAAGTAATTGAAAATTATAGACATTTGACAGTATTTATAATTACAAAATTATACAGATAATAAGTAAGCGCTACTTAATAATTGAATATTTTAATGAATGAAAAATTTCATTATTACATTAACTGTTTTGGATCACTAAAAATTATATATAAATATTATTTTCAAAACAGGTCCTGGTTACCTCGTAAATATAATCAAATTTACATAACATGTAATATTTGTACCTATTATTACTACCAATCAATCACTGATATATTATGCAGAAACTTATTTTTAAAATCTAATTTATTTTTTAATGTATAATTTCAGGAGATTTAAATTTTTTAATTTTTAAAAGGTTCTCTCGGTGTTTGGCATTGTGCATATTTCCATTTGCTGCATCGCTATTTTTTTTATATAATTTAAGATACTTTTCAAATATGTTTACTTGTAAAATAATTTAATTTGTGTTTTTGTCTATAAAAAAAATGTTTTATATAATTGGGTAAATAAATTGGCTAAATATATGGGGCTCACTTCTGTTTGTGATTAAATTAAAACATTTAAAATATGCTTAGCTTACTATTCAACATAATATATAATAATAATAAAATTGATAACAATTTATGCATATTTTTCATAACAAATATCAAACTTTATTTCCCTTGTGTGGGTATAGATGAAAAACAAAATTGAAACTTTAAATTACTTTAGCACTTATTTTGTGGTCAAAAATTATTGTTATAGGTTTATAGTGTGTTCAAAATAACTATTATCTATTACATGTAATGTGGAAAACAACGGGAAACTACCGCATTAAATAGGTCCAAGTGTCTTCCAAAGAACCAGCAAAATATTAATAGACTTTGCTGTAAACCAATCCCCAGGACTGAAAAAAGAAAAAAGAAATATATTGTACCAAAAATATATTTTTTAATAATACTGGAGTGTTTTAATACAACCTTAAAGCAGTACTTGACCACTGATTGACCTAAATAAATAACTTGTTAAATTTATTAAAATAAATGGGTGTCACTAAATATCCACTGTTTATGGGTGTCACTAAATGGGTGTCACTAAATCCACTGATCCAGGACAAAGGCCTCCTCCATTTGCTTCCATGTCATTCTGTCCTGTGCAGACTGCATCCAGGTTATTCCGACGTATCTGTTTAGATCATCCTTCCACCGTAGTTGCAGTCGCCCTGCACTTCTCTTCGCCGTCCACGGTCTCCAAGTCAGCAGTCTTCTTGTCCACTTTTCATCTGAGCTTCTGGCTACGTGACCTGCCAATTGCCATTTTAGAGTCGCCACCCGGTGGATGATGTCAGTGACCTTTATTTTTTCTCTCGCTGTATCGTTTCTGACTCTGTCTCTTAGGCTTATTCCTAACATTGCTCTTTCCATGGCTCTTTGGGTCACTCATAGTTTCTCGGCACTTTTTTTGGACAATGTAACAGTTTCAATACCATAAGTACCAACTGGCAGAACGCAGGCTTCATAGACTTTTCGTTTCAGGTTGATCGGTATTTTCCGGTTTTTAAAGATGTAAATCATGTTTCCGAATGGGCAGCTTTGTCTAATTCTTCATATAAACCATATCGTAATGAATTTATAATGTATGACCTCAAAATATGTGCATTTTTTAAATATAAATTTAAAACCGACTTAGATTCAAATATCATTCATCTTTATGTATATAAAATCACAATATAGTAATAATATAAATAAATCTTGTTTGGAAAACGTTTAATCTGGTGAGTCTGTTTTATGAATATTTGTGAGTGTGGTATTAACTATTGTATTATGACACTATAGCCATCGACTCTGACGACCTCAAGTCACCTGGATTGGATGAAATCAAAGATGGCCAATGGCTGGGCGTGTCTGTCCGGAGCCAAGGAACTGGGGGGAAAGTGGTTGTTTGCGCCCACAGGTAAACTATTAGCAATTTTGATTACAAATCACCAAAACTCTTTATGTATAGCCTCCACATACAACAACCACCAAATTACATTTCAATAATAGAATATGGAATAGTCATTATAGCTGAACCTCTGAAAGCCAGAAAATCCAGTCTATGTCCAAGCTCATTAACATTAAATTGATTGTTTTTTTCATGGGCTTTCTCAGTTAATTTTCATTTCATAACATCATCAGACAGGAGAAATCTTGTTAGGAGGGCTGACCCAACTTAAAGTAGGAAATAGCGATGAGCAACAAAAAAAACATCATTATAATGAAACAATAAATATCAATAATGAAAATAATTAGAAATTATTAAGGGCTGATCATTACAAAGGTGTCAAGTATCACAATAGTCAAAATTGAGTTTTTGATCGCAATTGGTGCTTAACTTCCTCTTCTCCGGTGCTACAACCCTTGGTGTGTCTTGGCCTCCTCCAAGAAACGTCTGCATCCTGTCCTATTTTTGGCCGCCACCTCCCAGTCTTGCTGCTCCAGGACCCGACAATCTGCCACGGCATCATCTAGCCATTGCAGTCTCGGCCTACCGATGCTTCTTCGCCCTGCTGGATTGTCATACAACACTCTTTTGGGGGGTTCCAGATCTCCCATGCGGTGCAAGTGCCCTAGCCAGCGCAGTCTGTTAATCTTTATAAACTTGACCACGCTGACGTCCTGGTATAGATCGTAGAGCTCTGTGTTGTATCTCCTTCTCCACATCTGACCATCCTTAATGGGTCCGAAGATTCTGCGGAGGATCTTCCTTTCGAAGCAGTTTATTTTGTTTTCATCCCGTTTAGTGAGCGTCCAAGTCTCCGAGGCATATAGGTATTGGTGTTTAACATAAAGGCTAATAACTGTACAAAGTAATTGAATAATATAGTGTATAGTGTACAGTTAGACACTTCAAATAGTTTGAGATGCATCTATCATCTTCCTATCGCAGCTTTGGTCTAACGACCTTTCTTCTATCTCTTGAGTGCCAATTTAAGATTATTTTTGCTACCCGCGAGGATGGAATTCTCTGTACATATTTAGGCAGCAAAAGAATTTGAATTCCCGAATAATAAATCAAATCTTAACTAACGGTTGTAGTTATTGTCATCATATCAATAATTAAAATATAATTATTTTATTTTGTTATATTTTCGTAAACATAACAGAGATAAGAGCAGTTTGGTTAATAAATTCCACCAATTTTACAGTTTGGATCAGATTATCAATGCATTTTGTATGAATAGTTTGGTCGATGCCCTCAATATAAAAAAAGTTAACTTATTGTGTTTCAGTCTGTAGAGAATAGAAAAAGCAGTATTTTAAACCATGTTTTGTTGACGGTCTTTAATACTATTTTCACAGGTACATAAGAAAAACAGGCGAGTCACAATTCGGTCAAGGACTGTGCTACACTTTGGATAACGAACTTAATTATGACAGTAACTGGGAACCGTGCAAAGGCAGATCTACTGCAAGGTTTGTTTTTAAAATATTCTAAGCACTTTTACTGAAAAAAAAATCCTCCATTTTTGTCAATGGGAGATAGTGTAAATTGCTGATAAATAAATTATTTGCATCAAGAACTGTAATAAATATTTAAATTGATTTAAAAATATTGTTCTCTAAAGTTTTGAACTTCGTTACTAAATTAGAAACAATTATTTTGTTATCAAATTTAGATAAGACAAAATTGTGCTATGATTTATTAAGCTTTGAGACCGAACCACTAGATGTCATTATACAAAGTTGTTTTGAAAGTTAATGATTTTTCATTTTAGAATAAAGTTTTTTGATTTTTAATGTATTTAAAATGAAATAAAATGTGTCAATTGAATAAAACTGAATAAAATAATAGTTCAAGTTTGAATAAATGAAAGCAAATGTTTGATATGCATATTTTTAATTTAAGTTAAATTCAAAGGATACAACTAATTACTGTTATAAAATATTCAGAGAACACGAGGAGTTTGGATACTGTCAAGCTGGTACCAGCAGTTCACTTCTAGAAGACGGAACCATGATTCTCGGTAGCCCTGGACCTTACACTTGGAGAGGAACTGTGTTTGTGATGGACACCATAGATGACTATATCAAGAGAGATAAAGTAGTCTATTTCGGACCCCTAATGAAAGAAAGCAGTCCTGTGGATAAATACAGTTATTTAGGTAAATATAACATATTCTGAGATAAATTTTTAATGTGTTTTCTTAATGGAAACAAATATGTTAAAATCAAAAGTTAAATTTAGTGTTATACGGCAAATCTAGTTCAGTATTCACAAATTAATAACATTAATGAATTAAATTTAACTAAAAACAATTTATAACAATTCTGTACTTTGTTTTCACGCCAATTAATTTTGTTTTATCGAACCAACTGGTTTCGATCTTGCCGGAGCTTCGTCAGGGCTACACAAAATAAACTGAATAATTAACAGAGAAACACATAATATATAAACATTTAAATAGGGGGGATAGGGTGTGGCCTGTTGTAAAGGAGAAGAAAACAAGTGACTACGTGAGAAATTAGTGGGAAAGGATGGTGCGCCATGAATATTATGGAAGTTACTAAGTAATTTCCATAATATTAAAGATGTAATTATATGCTTCGCCTTGCTAAGGCTTTATTAAATTTATGTTTTCCAGGAATGTCAGTGACTGGAGGAAGATATTTTGGTGCGAATATGTCATTCGCCACAGGAGCACCTCGTGCCAACAGTACGGGACAAGTTGTTGTATTCTCCAAGAATACTCATTACCCTTATAACCCCATCAGCGTGTCTCTCATCATCAGCGGGGAACAGTTTGCGTCCAATTTTGGTTATGAACTTACAACGGCTGATTTGAATGGGGATGGGTAAGCATGTTAACATTTTGACATCTCTCTTCTTTGATTGTTAAACTAACTAACCAACCATCAAGCCATGTGTTCAAAGAGGTAGGCAGAAAGAATGAACTGCCACACTATTCTTTCTTGACATACTTTTCTCAATTCATACATTACTCAACATTCATACATTGTGTCATGCACGCACATAGATTCCTCCAACTCCTCACGTGGATGGCATTTAATATTTGATTGATTTGATCATCCCAAGTTATTCTCGGTTTTCCTCTATTTCTTGTTCCGTTTATATCACTAATAATCATTTGTTTTAAAAAGTAGAAAAAACAAAAAAAAATACAACATTAGACAAGTTATTTGTTAAATCAAGTGCTACTGAATCTATTGTGAATTACTTAATGAATTGTTAATTTTCATTTGAATAATTTTGCTTATAGGAAACCTGATCTGGTGATAAGCGCTCCATTTTACTTCAGCCGTGAAGTTGGTGGAGCTGTTTACGTGTACATCAACGAAAATTACAATTTTGGTTCTGGCTACAATTTGAAATTAACTGGCAAGCCAGAATCTCGATTCGGATTTGCATTGGCTAATGCTGGTGACTTGAACAAAGATGGATGCGATGATCTCGCTATCGGAAGTCCATACGAAGGCTCCGGCGTAGTTTACATCTATTTAGGAAACAAATTGAACGGGCTCGATAAAGAACCAAAACAAGTCATCACGGCTGAGATGTTGCCATTAACATTGAAAACTTTTGGTTACTCTTTGTCTGGTGGCACAGATTTAGACGGGAATGGTTATCCTGACCTTCTTGTTGGATGTTATGAGCAGGTAATTTGAATTGTTGGTAAACTATGTTTTATTTCAGTGTTGGGTAAATAAAAAAATAAACACTTTTTAAATATTTGTTCCGTGGTTCATTGAATATCAATTTTACAAGAAACAACTTTCTTTTCTTATTATTTTACACCCCCGTGGTGCATAGGGCCTCGAAGTTCCTTCTTGACCTGACCTTTTTAATAATTCATAATTTTATAAATCTACAAAGTTGAGCACCAACAAACATTGCCCTTCTCATATATACGGCATGGACTTTCCATCAAAATATTTATTTTCTATTGCTTGAGTAATCATCTGATCTCATCTCATTTTATGATCTTCTTCTTAAAGTGCCCTGTCAGGTCCCCCCGACGTTGGCGATTACTCTGATAAACTCTTCCCTATCCTGCGCTGTCCGGAATAGCTTCTCCACAGTTCTAATTCCCTTCCATTCCCTCACATTGCGCAGCCAAGAGATCTGCCTTCTCCCTGCCCCCCTGCGGCCCTCTATTTTTCCCTTCAATATTAGATGGAGCAGGCGATACTTCTCTCCTCGCAGAACGTGACCCAGATATGAAATCTTGCGGACTTTGATTAATGTCAGCAGCTCTCTATTTACTCCTGCACGATTTAGGACTTCTGTGTTCGTCACTCTGTCTGTCCATGGGATCCTGAACATTCTTCAGTGAAGCCACATTTCAAATGCCTCTAACCGGTTCATTGTATTTACTTTTAATGTCCATGTCTCACACCCATATAATAGAACAGACCACACATAACACTTTAACATCATTTTATGATAATCAAATCAAATAAAATCAGTTTATTATCTCAACAGACATTACAAATAATATTAATGATTAAGGTAGCTATTGAGTACAGGTAAATTATAATGAGAGATGGTTCGACATTAAGAAAAAAGGTACTCTCTAAAGTCAAGAGTATTTGTCTTCTGAACATGCTTTCACTAATATGAAAGTCGATACAGTACTTTCATGTAATACAGTAGCAGCCAATGAATTGTGTTCACAATAATAAAGTGTTTAATTTTATTCAACTTGATTTTTAGAATCGACCAGTCTCAGCAGCTCGCTGCCATCTTCTGTTGGGTTCACCTTAAAAAAATCTACATTTTTTGCATTTCAATGTTTATTATATTTGAATTATTTATGTGTTTTGTATTAAAATTTTATTAGTAGTATTGTTAAGTAATTCTACTGCCAAAAGTTGCTACACGTTGTGAAATAAACAAATGATTGAATTTCTTTAAAATCAACGATACATGGGAAAATTTTGTAAACCAATGCAACTATTTTATTAATACTTAAACTACAAATAAAACATACATTTTTTTCTGTTTATCCTCCTGTATTTTGCAATATTGCCAAAAATTTTCAAATTATGTGTATTTTTGTAATACTCACCATTTGTTTTTTTTACGTGTATATTTAAAAATAAAAATGTGATAATTCTAAATTATAATATTTTATTTAAAATTTGTTTTTTCTCTTTTAGGATAGCATAGCTTTGCTCAGAGGTCGTCCTATAATCGATATAAAAACATTCATCAGACCTAACGACACTCTGAAGAACATCGATCCTTCCAAACATGGTTGCGATAAGGATCCCGAATCTCCGAATACTTGCTTCTCCTTTGAGACTTGCTGCACCATTGAATCTTTGGTCAAGCCAGCCACGGTGGAGACATTGACACTGAATTATGTCATCGAAGCCGAGACTTTTTCCGGAGGGAAGAAGTTTTCTAGAGTGTATTTCGGTGGTCATGGCAACAGAAAATCCCACATCATTAAGAAGAATATTCAGTTGACTAAAGATGATAAGGAGCATTGCCAACAGCATATCGTTTATATCAAGGAGAATACAAGAGATATCCAGTCACCAATACAGGTAACCTAGATTCGGTTCTCTAGTGTCACTTTGTATACATTATAAATGCCGTACTATTTTATTGTTTGTCTCAAAAGTTAAGAAATATTTTAACTGACTCTGTTTTCAGATTAAATAAACTATTAACCCATAGATGGTGCTATAAACTAATTATTTTAATCACTTTGAAATTAAAGAGTATTTTAATCATAACTGGGTATAATATTCATTAAATCATTTTGAATTGACTCCAATTGCGACTCTCCTTTTTAATTATTTGTCTTTTTCTTTTGTATGTACTTTGTATATACAACACCCCCTTTAAATTTTTCAAAATTAAATATCAGATTCGGACAACCGGTCCTTCGTCAGTGATATATAAAGATACATATTTAAAATATTATAAAATTGTTTACAAATATGATCAGTTTAGACAGATGTTATAAATATTTATTTTGGAACATTTATGCTTTTGTTATAACAAATATTATGAATCGATTTTAATAATTTAATGTTCTTATTTAAATTATATTTGTTAAATAATTTATATATAAAAATCTACGCCATTTATTATTATTGATGGGAGCTGGATAATACAAGATTGCTTTAGTAAATTTATTTTTGATTTTTCTATTTAAAATATTATCAATTAAATTATTATTGTAACCATTATTATTAGCTATATTTTTAATTGTATTTAGTTCAATATTTATTTCCTTTGTTGTAAGTAATTACAGTTAGTAAAATTATTATTGTAACCATTATTATTAGCTATATTTTTAATTGTATTTAGTTCAATATTTATTTCCTTTGTTGTAAGTAATTACCTGAACCCCAATAAGAACTTAAAATTATTATTAAAAAATTTAAATTGATTCATAATATTTGTAATAACAAAAGCATAAACGTTCCAAAATAAATCTTTATAACATCTGTCTAAACTGATCATATTTGTAAACAATTTTATAATATTTTAAATATGTATAATATCACTGATGAAGGACCGGTTGTCCGAAACATGTCTGATATGTACTTTTTTTTTTTTTAAAGTTGGTGTTGTATATACAAAGTACATAAAAAAGAAAAAGACAAATAAAACATCTACAACACAAAGTATGGCGAACATAGAAGAAAATCCTTTTTAATTTACTAAAATTTGAAGTTTTGCACCCATGTACACACAGAATACATTTATGTGCTGGAACTGATTATTTATTGAAATAGTTTGACAGCTTTACATTGAAAACTGGTGTATAACATTTTATTCAATACCTCGGGGAGAAAAAATAAGTGTTTCTATAATACATTGACCAGAAAAAATGTATTTGTTCTTTCTTTGCATTGAAGTCTGGTAAGCTAATGGGTATATCTAATATAATGTAAATATATTTAATTGTAAAACTATAAGCACTTGCTTGTAAAACTACAAGCCAAGCTTATGTTTTAATGGAATGCTGATTTTACAGTTCCATGTGAACTACACCCTGGTGCAACGAGAACCGCGGTGGATATCAGATGGACCGCTGCCTTCCGTGGAAGGATTACCGGTGCTCAATGCCACTCAGGCCACACGCCAGTTTCAAGCTGCTCTGTTGCGTGACTGTGGCACTGACGACATCTGCGAAAGTAACATCGTTGTTGGCACTGCCCTAGCCCTACCAATCGGTGAGAAATATTCTATTCAAATGATAATTAAATAAAACAGTGTTATTTATAACTACTTCCACATTTGTCTTTATTTCCATCAAGAGATTTCAGTTAAATCATTTGATGTTCTATTTAGTTTTATTATATATTTTATTCCCTTTAAAACAAAATGAAATTAACATATTCTAAACAAATATTAAATAATTAATGCAAAGGAAGATGTATATTTTCTAGATGTTTAATTTTATTTTAACGGAACAACATGTTTCGTTTCGCCAAGGCATTATCAAATGTCATTTGATAATGCTTTAGCAAAGTAAACTTGTCATTCTCGTAAATTATAACAAAAATTTCTAGACAACAGACATAAATTATCTATAGTTTCAAATATCAAATAAAAAAACTTGATGATTGATAAATTATTTCTTTAGATATATATTCTATATATTTCAAGTAAATCAATACACTGTGGAATATACAAAAATGGTCACCTTTAATGTAAAGTTTAATGTGTTATACATATGAAATGAAAGAAGACTCTGTAGGTACTTTGGTACTGCTGAATAAATGATTGACTGGTTATAGTAATATTATGTGTAATGTTTAGATACAGATAAAAACCAGTATGTCTTGACACTGGGGCAAGAGAACGAGGTTCACCTGGTGGTGACGGCAGATAACCTCGGAGAATCTGCGTACGAGTCCCAACTGTTTGTATCCCATCACCCGGGACTCAATTATATTGCTGCTAATGTTACTGTAAGAATCTCAACATTATATTGAACTAAAGCACACTTGTTTATAAATGAGTTTTATATATGATTTCAATATTATGGAAGTGGAAGTTTAAAAAATCTGTTTTCATTTATAAAAATAATCGCAATTCATTTTTCTTTTTATTTATTTTTTGAATCGGTGCCAGTGATAATAAATTTCATAATTTTTTTAAATAATTTGTAGGGAAATTTCGAATGATTCTCATGTATGGTATATCTTATTTTTTATTTTTCTTACATTATCAATTAAAATTAAGAACATCTTATCCATTTTATTATTAAACATTTATGTATGTAATTAAAATAATTATTTATCATAATATTTTCATTATTAATTTAAAAAATATTACATCACAATGTAAATTTAAAATATTGATGGGTATCATTTAAATTTTTTTTTTGTTTATTTAGTAATTGAATAAACGGCATTTTATTCATTAATTTATTTCCAGTTTCCTCTCAGAATAATCTTTTTATTAATACAATAAAAACATATGTTTTCTAGTAGTTTTACTATAGTTTTGGAAATTACATGTTTCGGCTTTCTAAGCATTATCAAATTCCAATAACCATAATAAAACTTCGCGAAAACTGACACTTGTAATAATAAATATTGTATAATTAAAATAATTAATTTTATTGTAAAATTGGAAAAAAAAACATTAAACAGTATTATTACTAGTTTCATTGTTCACTTTACTCTAATAAAAGTTAATTTAATCACTGGTTTGTAAGTTAAAAATAATTATAATTAGTAAATATTGTTTCTTAAATATTTTTTGTAGGACAAGCACATCATTTGCAACCTGCACAACAAGTCCCTGGTGATATGTTCTCTGGGGAATCCGTTTAAAAAGCAGCAGCCTGAGGCCCGACCCATCCGGCTGCGTTTCGACCCGAAACCGCTGGAGGACCACGAACTGTCAGTGCACTTCTCCGTGTGGGCCAACTCCACATCCCGGGATATTCATCCAGACCGCAAGCCCAACAGAATTGAGGCACTCGTTGTCAAGAATGCAGAACTGACTATCAAAGGGTAACATTATATTAATTTCAAGTCAACTGAATGTATGATGGAATACCAAATGAAGAAGTATAAAAGGAATGTAAGACAGATGATTGTGTACTAAATAAAATTAAGAAAAGGTCACTGAGGTGGTTTGAACTTATGGATCAAATGGATGAGAGAAGAATAGTTAAAAAGATATATGCAAGTAGTGTGAATGGAAAAATAAGTCATGGAAGGGCAAGGATGACATAACTGAGCGGATTAATCAATTACTAAAAGGCGGTCATGTTCGAAGTCAGAACTATCAACAAGTGTACTTGTCACTGTGTGTGAATGTGGAAGAGGGGCGAGAGTTATGTCAGGATAGAATAATTAGACGGTCCATCATCTCTGCCTATCCCTCCGGTTAGTTAGTTAGTTAATTAGTTAACTAGGCTAACTTTTTGTTTAGAAAACAAATCAAATACATTCATAAACCGTATGAATCAACAGAAAATAAAGTTTGTCTTTTTCTTTTTTATATACTTTGTATACAACACTAACTTAAGTTAAACATCTACAACACAAAGTATCGCGAACATAGCAGAAATAGAAGAAAATAAAGTTGTTTACTGTTTTCTCCACTTTTGAGTTTCTCGCCATGTTTCGTAAGTTTTATTACACTTTCATCATCGGGGGAGCGATAAATAACTAAAAATCGTTCTCCAGAAGATGAGTGTGAATCGAAAAATGTCAAGAAAAATATACTCAAAAGTGGAAAAAACAGTGTTTTAAGTACTAAAAAAATTGTTATTATAGAATTCCATAGTGTTAACACCATAAGTTTATCTTTTTTTTACTATTTCAGATCTGCTCGTCCTGAACAAGTTTTCTATGGGGGAGCTGTTAAAGGTGAATCCGCGATGGAATACCTGGATGATATCGGCTCCAGAGTTCTTCACACGTATCAAGTATGAATTCATCAAACTATAACAAAAATATAATACAAGAAAAAAGAAAAGATAGGAGTCCTTTGAGATGTGGTGCTACAGGAGAATTTTAGGAATTTCTGGGGAGATCACATCACAAATGACGAGGTTCTCAACAGAATCGAAGGAAGGAGACAACTTATCAAATCCATTTTAGAAAGGTGAGCCCGATGGATCAGCCATATAATGCGCCATTAGGGTTTTCTGCACGACATAATTGAGGAGATGGTTTAGTGAACGAATTATGGAGGGCGTCTTCAATGGAAATATCTGAAACAGGTGTGCGAGAGCATGAACTGCGGCTCATATGTTGTGTTGAAGAGGGCTGCAAAGACCGAGCGCAGTGGAAGACGAGACTGAATACTTTGCTGCCAACCAATCCCTAGGATTGAAACTGCGAAGAGGATAACTATATTACATATTTAATATCTTCTGATGGCCTGTTGTTTTAATACAAAAACTTGGCATGAATGCTGGGTGTTAAAATATGTGTATTAAATATTTTGTTGTGGTACAGGTATTCAACTTGGGTCCATGGCGAGTGAACTCGGTGGAGGTGGTAGTAGAATGGCCCCACCAGGTGGCTAACAACAAGGCTCAGGGCAAGTGGCTGCTCTACCCTGATGCTGTCCCCACTGTAGAATGTAAGTCTTCCTTCTTCTTATTTTTATAATATTGCTGAGTATGCGCTAGTGCGTACTATCGAAGTCTCGTTAAGTGCTCAATCAGTATTACAGTATGGAATTATTGACTAGGGAGGCGTTTTCTAAGACCGCATCTTGCCTTTGGAAGTTACTTAGCAAAAGCTATTAAAAATTATCCTTCGAAATCCCCTAGAGTTCTCCTCGTCCGAATTGTTAAAACAGTTTGATATGAGAAGGATCAGTGACACGTATAGGAAAAATGTTCCACTGAAGATATTTAAACTAAAAACTGAGAATAATTACTTTATCTCGAGTCAGCGACCAAGGAGCAAAGGATGCATTTTGTTAAAAAAAAAGTAAATACAGCCACAGCCCAGCATCATTTTGAGTTTATTGGACAAACATTGTTTAATGCCCTCCCAAAAGAGCTCAGAAATCAAGTTTAATACAAGAAATATACATTTTAAATTAAAAACTTGAAAACTCAGTGAACGGTGACAAGAATTTAGTGATATTTTAGAGAAATTCTCCAAACATCTCTCTCCATAGCACTAGAAAATTTCTTCATAAGGAGAGTAAGATAAACGAAAATAAAAATAAAAATTGCTCAAATGCTCGTATATTTTGAAATGTAAATTAATTTTAATTAATTTTATATAATTTACATCAATAATAATAATAAAAAAGTGCTCAATATGCATCTAGCGCGTACATGGTTTTTGTGAATGCTCACCAATGTGTATAATATGCAAAAAGAAAGTGTAATTCATTGAAAATGTTTCGCAATGAAAGTGTTCAACCACCAAAAATCACGTTCCCCTTGTGATGTTACAATTTTAAAAATTTGCAGCTAAAAATATATTATTTTGGTTTTTGACTTTAATGATATACTTACTTACTTCCTATGGCCATACAACTCTTGAAGAGTTTTAGCCTCCTTGATGATTTTTCGCCAAGCTCCTCGATCCTGCGCCTTTTGCTCCCAGCAGTCTGATTCGCCCAACCTAGCCAAACTCAGCCAGAACATTGTCCATTAGGCACTGTCTAGGCCTTCCTAGAGGTCTTACTCCAGTCGGTCTAGACGTGTGCAGGGTCTTGATTGCTCTGGTATCTTCGGCTCGGCATATGTGCCCAATCCATGCTAGGCGACCGGCTCTCACGGTGCTCGTTATAAGGGGCTGCTGGGTCATCGTACGGATCTCTTGGTTGGTCCTATGCCTCCAAGTTCCCACTGCAACACCGGGTCTGGGTCTGGGATTACTGGGGACATTAATGACTTATTGCTCTTAAATTCGATACAGATATATTTTATGAATTAAAATGCTGTAGTTATGCATTTATTTATCTTGACATATTTTGAAATACAGTCGAACTAGGTTATTACGATCACGGAAATAGCGAGATCTCGGATGTAACGAGGAAACAGATACTTCATTTAGAGTATTTTTGTAAGAATTTAAAAATACCTGTTGATCATCCATGTTCAGTTTCCAGTTTACGTCTTCGTCTCTATTGAGATACAATTAAAATTTGAATTAACCACCCTTTGGTGTAAATCCAGGATTTGTATACAGGTATAAGTATACATTCACAAATATTTGGTCTTCAAATATTCTGGTCAAAATTCTTTGGCATATAGAATGGAATAATACTCCTGGCGACTTCTAACAATATGTTGGTCAACAGCCTTCACATTGTGTTAATAAGGTAGTTTGCTAAATGCCGAAAATCATTATCCATAGATGGTGTTAGTGGGTCGGTTGTATAGGTTAATTCTTGAAAAAATTCACTAGTGCAACCAAATCTACATAGATGGCTGACTGAAACTGCCACGTGAAGATAAATATGGATTTTGAAGTATATATACATCTTCCAAAAATTTGTCATGCATGATCACAAATAACAAAGGTGGAATGGGGAATGTTGTAATTACATAAAGCGTGCGCTTAACCCAACCAATGACAGGTCATAAGTCCTGTAAACACCTTGATCATCCATGTTCAGTTTCCAGTTTACGTCTTCGTCTCTATTGAGATACAATTAAAATTAAAATACCTGTTCTTTGATATAAAGAACAATGCTTGTAACAAGCAAATTTAGTTGGTCCCATCGTCCTATTAATAACCAATTTCGACTGAAACAATATTTTCATCATCAGGAGAACAATATAAACTCGTCAACCATAGTATATATTGTTCTCCGGATGATGATGTTGTACTGTCTTATATTATAATTATATAATATACATTCAATGTGTAATTTCAGCTCAAGGCGGCGGAGAATGTTTTGTGAACAGCAAGTTTATCAATCCACTGGGCTTGACACCCCGGCCAGGTACAGAGGAGGTCCCTCTGGAGAACCTCATCCGGCTGGATCCCTCCCCACCTTCAAATAGGGGCACCAACCTCACACAGGAGCGCAGGCGCCGAGATAGCGAGATGGTGGTCAAACCTGAAGCCTACACAGACAAGGATGGAAACAGACATCAAGTAGTTAATATGGTAAGGGAATTAATCTTCACTTCCACATTTCACTAAACCTTTCAAATCAGAATAAAGTTTCAAAATATTAATATATTAATGTTGTTAATTGAAATTTCCTGATAAACGTTCATTGTGTACAATGAAAAAAAAAAGGAAAAAAATCCTTTAATTAGTTTAATTCCAACTGATTTTATGGCCAATGAAATTTAGTTTCATTAAAATGAGAATATTATTTAAATTAGGAAAAGGTTGGCCAATCCCTCTTAAGAAACATACCACAAGATCTACACTAAGAAGAAGAACCTTCGTGGCAGAGTGGTAAGAGCTCTGACTTCCATACCGAAGGTCCCGGGTTCGATTCCCGGCAATGGCAGTGTGTGATTGTCACACTGTCTTTGGTCTGGTGTAGAATTCTCGTGACAACAAAATGGCGATAGATTGGCTACCTATTACATGTCATGATGGCAGTGTGATTGTCACACTGTCTTTAGCTAAAAAATAAATTGTATACAGTAATAGTAAATTGTATACAGAATCAATATAATAGCTAAAATAAATTGTATACAGTAATTGGGTTCAAAACAACCTGTTGTACACAAGTAAAAAAAAAAAACTTATCATGAATAGAATTCGCGATCATTCACCAATAGTTCAGTTTAATTGTTGTATTAAATCATAAATAAGATATTAAAATAGATTTATCACTTGAAAACTACTGATGGTTTGATTTTTTATTATGCTGCGATTTGTGAAATGACTAATTAATGTTTTTGTTATTTTCAGAATTGCCAAATGGGTACAGCAAAATGCATAAAGATTACATGCCTTATTTATCGGCTCTCCCGCAACCAGGAGGCTACCATCCGCGTGCGGGGCCGATTGTGGAACAGTTCCCTGGTGGAAGACTACCCTCGCGTGGCTCGCGTATCTGCAACCAGTCGCGCCACCCTGCGCTTGGCCCCTCATCTCAACATTCACCAGAATGACATCAGCGATGACTCTACCACGGTGAGGAAATCATCATCAAGCATAAACAAATTAATCCATACAGCATACAGTGAATTTGAGTGGAATAAGTTGATTGAATGAACCCTTAGACCGCAAATCAAACGTTACTCTACGTAATTACACTGTGTAATTGGAATGGAATTCTACAGCATTGACGCCTTAACTTTCAAGAAATTAATTAATACCAGTACAGCCGATGGGGCTAAAATATATAAAAAAAAATTTAAATAAAAGAAAGACTTATATCCTTGAAAATATATAATAAGTCTTTCTTGTTTATAATTTTAGTCGTATATTTACACCTGAAGATAGAGGTAACTTTGAAACATGTTGTGTGGTCTATAAATATAGTATAGTGGAATATTAAACATTGTTTGGTTTTGAAAAAATCCAGTGTAATTACAATGGAATTCCACAGTGTTAACGCCTTAACTTTCAAGAAATTAGCTACTCTACGTGTCATTGTTATGTGGCACATTTTGCGGTGACGTATATTGAATGAAATACCATATTAAAATTGATATTTTCCTGCAAATCAAATCAATAAAGCAATAATTGATCACTTCAGTATCTTCTTCAAATATCAAAGAATCAATCAACACCCACCTGAAATCCTGATCCTGATCCCACAATTTATTAATCTAACTAAAGTCAGTCGCCATAGACAAAGAGTTAAGAAGCTTTCTTAGGTGTTTCAATCAAATCACATTTCATGTGATGACAATAGGTTGTATTTCAACAAAACTGAATGATATATATTTTTAAACCATAATAGCAGCCTATGGGAAGTATTTGAATATATTAGTTATTTAAGTTGCCTTTAGAAATAAATTTATATTCAAAAATGTATAATATTTTTGTTTATAGGTGGAAACAATCGCTTATCCTGACTTAGTCTCAGTAGAATCCAGTGGAATCCCACTGTGGGTATATATCGTATCAGCTCTTATCGGTCTCATAGTGCTGGTTATTGTCATTCTCCTGCTGTGGAAATTGGGTTTCTTCAAGAGGAAACGACCCGACCCAACGCTGTCTGGAAACATCGAGAAAAACCGCGAAGACAGTCCGTTCCTCGGGAAAACATAATCAACAAGTTTAACAAAATATCCGTAGTCTTTATTGTTTCAACTGATAAACTATTATTTGAATGTTGATGATCCCACCTATCGTGCTGAGACACTCCCATGCAGTGACTTGACTTGTTTGTGTTTTTTGACAGTGTAAATTTGAGTGAATAGAAAACTCGACACGGATTTCACAAAGTGAAAGTCTTTTGCTTGTAAGTTTGTAAAAAATCATTGTAATATATTTGATGTGTATAATAAATTGCTTATTATTATAATAATTTCAAAATGCATTAAATAATACAACCATACAAGACTAGTTAGTTACAAGACTATTTTAACTACAAAAAAATAAAAATGAAAGTGAATGCGAAAATCAATGAAAGCGAAAATGGCCGTTCATAATGAAGGTTCTGGTCCCAACCCTTATGTATGGAAGCGAATCATGGAACTGGAAGAAGAAAGATGAGAACATAATAAATGCGGTAGAAATGAGGTCCCCAAGACGTATGTGTGGTAGAATGATGTACGACAGAATCTCAAATGCTGATATTAGAAAGGAATGCAGAGCAAAAGAAGGTATTATGAAAGGATCACCGCGTTGGTTCGGACATATGGAGCGCATGGGTGAAGAAAGAATGGTTAAAAAAGTATTCGGTTAAAAAAGTATTCAATGTAAATGGAGTACGGAGTCGAGGTATCGGATGAATAGACGTGCGTGTATGACTCACTGTATGAATGTGGAGGAAGCTAGAGAGGTGTGTCAGGATAGAGTAGTATGGCAATCCATTCTCTCTGCCTACGCCTGCGGGAAAAGGGTGTGATGGTTTGTTTGTTTGTGTAAAATTAAAAATATCATGTATAAATTGGATTTTTTTCATATAATCAATTACATTTTAAACAAAAAAATTTCATTGAAGAACAAATACCTGTATATTGAAAACTGTCAAAAATTTTAATTCATATATCTGGAAATTAAATCTTTATTTCGAGCATTAGATACATAAATATTATTCAAAATTGGAGGGGTTCTATTAAAATAACAAGTATAAATTTGATTGTCAAAAATTAATATTTAAATTTATGGTTTATTCCATTTTAAATCATGATTCATTGACATAATAATTAAGTTAACACCCTATTTACAAAACCATAGTCTTGTGTGTTTTTTTTTGTGCTTGCCTGTAGGCAGATTGGAATATAGAAAAGTTAATAATGTGTGTAGATATGTAGGGAGGATTACATATCTTGTGATATCATTAATATAAGGAACTTTGGTTTAATTTTTATGTGTAACGGTTTACACACATTTGTTTCCTTGATTTAATAAAATTTTTAATTTAATTATTTTTATTATCCACTCGTTAAATGAAATGATACTAACATTTTTAAACAGTAAGTTTTATTTGAAAGTATACAAGCTTGTATATATTTTATTTTAAACATTGAAATTTGGTGCTTAAATTTACTAAATTTTGCACATTGTATTGTTTATTACGAAACATTGTGAATACAACATACAAATTGTAAAATAAAAATTAAATTGTTTTGATAAATTAAAAAAATATATTTTGCCAACAAAATAAACATAAGTCTAGTCCAGGATCGAACCACCATTCCTTGTATCAAGAGTCAAGCGCGTTCTTTCCCAAAAAAGCTTGTGTTTGATTAGAAAATTTATGTAACCACTAGAAATAAAATAATATTTGAAAGAAAATGGTAAATTTGAAACTAGACATTGAAAAGAAAAACAAAAAAATTACCAAACTCAAGTAAACAATTATTTTTATGGTTTAACTGAAAAATCTTGATGAAAGTCATTTTAAATAATAATTAAATAAAACAATGTTTTTTATAACTACTTCCACATTTGTCTTTATTTCGACAGCGACCGGTTTCACCAGGCTCGCTGGCATCGACAGACTGGTCGACACCAGTCTGTCGATGCCAGCGAGCCTGGAGAAACCGGTCGCTGTCGAAATAAAGACAAATGTGGAAGTAATTATAAAAATCATTGTTTTATTTAATTATTTTTATCTCCCAAATATTTATTATAATTTTTTAATAACATAGTATTTTACAACAATTTATTGCACTCTTCATAAATATTTTTTGAATGATTTTCGTTATTTTTCAAACAAATTTTATTTAAAATTTGTACACATATGAAGAATGTGAATGAAAGAATCTGATATATGTTTGTGAAGAGTCCAATAAAGTTTTGTGAAAGTACAATGTCTTTAAAAAGTTATTCAAATATGATTTCACATTACAAAATAATGGCGAATATATTAAAAATAATTTCCATTACAGATTTTTTTAAACTAAAACAATTTGTTACTTGTAATGTAGAATGTTGATTGATAGTAGTTTGTTTTACAGTAATGTTTGATTTTAATAGTTTATTAACTATTAATAAAAGTACCAATGAACTTATTACATAATAATGTAAAGCTTTCTCGAATTGCAGAAAAACCTCTTCTCGAATTGTAAAAAAAACCTTTGTCGAATTGTATAAAAAAAAACCTTTCTCGAATTGTAAAAAAAACAACTTTCTCGAATAATTTTGAATGTCATTCATACATTTTAATAAACATTAAACAAATTATTTCCAACAATTTGAAAAAGTTATTTAAAACGAAATGTCACAAATGCTTACAATTTATAGAAATATTATTACATATTTCTAACGCTCTTATTAGTTTTGAGTTTTAATTTTTTTAATGCTTTTATATTGTTTTGATATAAAATTTAATAAAGTCTATCTTCTTTTGATAGGTAAATATAGTTTGTATATTGTAATGTGTATTATTTCATATTTTTTCATTTTAATGGTTTTAAAATATGATAATTTGTGTTATTCTTGTTGTAAGTATTTTATTAATATGAAGCATTATATAGCCCTTTTAATGTTGTACATATATCTAAGACTATTTATCTAAATGTATGTACTTAATACTATAATTAAAACTGCCATTCAATTATGAAATAAATCATTGTAAATAATTTGAATTATTGTGAATGTGATTGCATTTTTTTACAAAATGA
Organism: Lepidostoma basale; assembly: GCA_022606425.2. Taxonomy (NCBI): domain Eukaryota; kingdom Metazoa; phylum Arthropoda; class Insecta; order Trichoptera; family Lepidostomatidae; genus Lepidostoma; species Lepidostoma basale. The sequence continues at coordinate 2,881,286 of JAHDVF020001589.1, read as the reverse complement.
ATTCCACAGAAAGTTTATTTAAAAAAAAGTAACTTTTTCTTCTTCTTCTTTGTGTCCTGTCACACCTCCGTGGTGTGTAGGACCTCAAGGAAACTTCTCCACTTGACTATCGCATGCCTGATGCCTAACATCATCTCAAGTAAGGCCTGCTGCTTTAACCTCGTCCTGCAGGCCTCTTCTCCAGGTGGCTATAGGTCTGCCTTGCTTCCTCTTTCCCCAAATAGAGGATCAGTCTAGTGCGTCCTGAGCGATGCAAGCTGGGTTCTGTCTCAGAGTGTGACCGATCCACTGCCATTTGTTTCTAGCGACTTGTTCTCTAATTGGCTTTTCGCCTGCCATGGTCCAGAGAACGTCATTTGTTTGGGGCCACTAGATCTTGAATATTGAGCGAAGGTACCTATTTATAAACATCTGGAGTTTTCTAATAAAGTCCCCAGTAGAATTCCAAATCTCACATTCGTACAGCAGTACGCTTTTAACGCTACTGCTAAATATTTGGAGCTTGAGCTTTCTCAAAATGATACTGGAACGCCATACAGGGCAAAGCATAACGAAAGCTCCCCTTGCCTTGTTGAGTCTGCTGAAGTAAGAAAAAACCAGTAACATTTAAAAAAATTAAGTTGTATTACAATGTTTCAAATCAATGTCATTATATATTGTACATGCATTAAAATTTTGACATTGATTGAAACTATTAATTAAATGTTGTGTAATGATTTTTGGTTTGTACACATGTGTATACTTTTATTTAAAAAACTCATTATTTTCTAAAGTGTTTATTTGTCTTGAGAATGCTTCTTTTACTCGAATGTGATTATAATTGCATATATTATAGTAAGAAAAATTGTAGATTAAACAATAATAAATGATTCATGTGCCTTCACAATTAGTTACTAGCTGCTTTGTATTGAATGGTTCCTAGATTAAATAAATTACATATTCTGTATTTACCCAATCTAAAACAATAGAAACATTTGAACATACAATTTTGATGTGTAAAAATGCTTTAGATATGTTTTAGTTTTTGACGTTTGAAGTGACGGATATGCTATCACCCAGGTTTAGTGTTATTTGGAGAAGATTGTATTCATAATTGTGTTTCAACAATATATACATTATATAAGATTGATTATATGTTTACTTTTAAAGTACACTTTTGCATTTAAGAATTACAGTCATTGACCACTGCATTCTTTCAATTTTCTCGAATCTTTTGGCATTTAATATTTATTAATAAAATAATTAAAACACTTGATAATAAAATTCTCGAATTTTTGGCATTTAATATATCTTAACTTAGGCACAACACTTTATGTCTCTCAATTATGATATGTCGATATATAGGCTGGGTCATAAAAAACTACTCATGCTCTCATATATATAATACATATATTTTTCTATAACATTTTGTGTATGTCCTGATCTTCACTTATGCAGCCCCAATCTGGGGCTATGCAGCTTCGAGTCACATACGAAAACTCCAAATCCTGCAAAATAAGGCTATCCGTTTATCGCTTCATGGACCAGGATCACACAACTGCACCTAGAATCGGCAATCCCGATGATAGATGAATTCATTCTGAAACTTGCCGAACGTTTTTACAAAGGACTCTCTTCACATCCTAACCCCACAATAAAAGACCTCTCAAATTACGACCCAAACACCTCCAGCCGCCACAAGCGCCCAAAATCGATCCTTCTTCAGAGGAACACTCCGGGCCACACAAATCATGCCCCCGCATAAACTAACAACCCACCAAATCACCTTTCAAGAATGTTCCCATCTGACGTAAGAGGAATAGCCACATGAGCTGAACCTCTGTAAGCCAGAAGATCCAAGTCCAAGTCCAAATACTTGTATATTTTTATTTCAAATTATATGTCTACAATAACATACTATACATGATACTTTATCAAAAATAAATAATTATCAAAGATTATTTTTAAATGGAAGAAAAAGTTCTCACATTTTTTCCTCTAATAACCCCCACGTTGCCATAGTCCGTCTTTTGTGACGTCACAACTTCAACTTCACAGCCCTCCTTGATCAGTAAAATGCACTCGCTTATATGATTAGAGTTTTGAATTAGTTAGTTGTCAAACACGTTTGTCTGATATATCTTGTCTATTCACGATGTGACAAGTTCGCACACTTACCGGTTAAATCTTACATTATCTAGTGAAAGTATACACAAAATGCAACAATGTATACTGTAACCAAAACTCATAGTGCATACATTGGCTAGTTAATGGTAAAGTTTTGTTATTTGAAAGTTCACGGTAGAGAAGTTCATTGTAAATAATGAAAAAAAATTGTTTGAAAAAATCTTTTTAAACATCGGCCAGAACATACCAGTGAGCTGCCCAAATTGGTCGAAAACACAAACATTAGTTTATTTTAAGTTTATTAAAGACATTTTCAAAAGATTTTTACATTTTTTATTTTATTTTCAATATTCAAACATATTAATGTTGCTTTTTTTTGTATTACAAAGCATATTAAAAATAATAGAAGTAATCAATCAATAATTTCAAACTGTAAATATGTATTATGTAAAACTAACGGTTATAATTTTTAATACGACTGTCTTAGTTTAAGTTTTTTAAGTTATAAGGTTTTGATCATTGGTCAAACCGAAATTTTAAATAAGATTATTTGTAAAGTTCATTCAGTGAAATGTTTTTATTATTTTAAATACAAGAATGAATAGCAGGAATTATTTCTATGAATGAACTATAGTAATATTATAGATTAGAATTGGATGTAAAGTATTTTAGGCGTGTAGAGTTTAAAAAACTTTTTATATGAACTGAGATACTAATGAAATGCATATGTAATTTAAAAAAACAATAAATTACGTCATGAAATGTCTATTAGTTTATTATTTATTATTCAGCTATGGTATAAACTCCACACCAAATATTTTTTATGTCTTGTTTTCTTTAGATATTGCCCTAATAATGCGAAACATGTTAAACCGTAATAACAAAAATGCAATTCTTTGAAAACATAAATTCAAATATATGTGACCTTTGATTGACCCCAAGATTTTAATAAACACAAGACTAGTAATGAACATACTTGAGGTATTTCAGATGTGGTGTTATATAAGAATATTAGGAATTTCTCAGAGAGACTCACTAATGACGAGGTTCTAAGTAGAATCTAATGAGTGTGGCAACTCATCAAAATCATCTCAGAAAGGCGAGCCCAATGGATCGGCAATAAAAGGGTTGGTGGAGAATGAAGAATATATATTATATAGGGTACGGGAGTATATGAATCCGGTGTGCAAGGACATGAACTGCGTCTCATATGTTGAGCCGAAGAGGACTGCAAAGACCAAGCAAAGTGAAAGATGAGGTGCAAGACTTTTCTGCAAACCAATACCTACTATTAGAACTGCGAAGAATAAGTAACCAATGCTTAAAAATCGGATTCTTTCATAAGTTACTTATAAAGAAAAACTATCAAATTATTTAGATTTTTTTTATAAATATCGTTTATTTCGGTATAAATTTTTTTATCTTCATAAAATTAATTTCAATTCCTACAAACTACACGGTGATAAGATATTATTTTAATAGAATGTTATGTCATCAACGGCACCATGAGGAGGGGCATTGCTCACTTGAAGAGATTTCTGAAAATGTTACCAAACATTAATTAAAAAAATATATATTGTGTCATATATATACAACATCACAGTGTATAACATCACACAGTGTATGACATGTATAAATCTTCACATATTATGACAAATGTGCACCATCTAAAAATAACATTTTGTATTAAATTATTTATATTTTGTTATTTTATTTTATATCATTGTATTTTATGTTATTTGTTTTAGATTTATTTTGTGTATGTTGGAAGATCGAAGTGTGCGCGGGAGATGCCTATTGGTGGCGATGAGGTTCGCAACCCATCACACCGCGTCTCCCGCGGGGCGAAAAGAGAAGGATGGAGTGCCGCATCGGTTAAAGTGTGACAGTCCATTCTTTCTGCCTACCCTTTCGGGGAGACGGCGTGATGGTTAGTTAGTTAGTTAGTTATTATCAAATAAAAAAAAAAGGGATAGCATGAAACTGTCAATTTACATAAAACATAAAAAAGAACATTATTTGTTGTAGTAATTTTATTTTGTATTTTTATTTTATATTATTTGTTTTAGATTTATTTTGTGAACGTTGGACAATCAAAATGTGCACGTAAGATGCCTATTGGTGGCGATGAGGTTCACAACCCATAAAATCGCGTCTCACGCGGAGGCAAAAAGAGAAGGATAGAGTGCCGCATCGGTTAAAATGTGGCAGTCCAATATTTCTGCCTACTCCTTCTGAGAGACGGCGTGATGGTTAGTTAATTAGTTAATGTTTTATTTATCTTAGAAAATAATGGACAATCTCACCATTTTGAAAAGCAATTTAAATTTCAAAAAAATCGGTTTATTTTTGTTTATCGCCAAACAGGCCCTTTATAATAAAACGAATATGTGACTCATATCATTTATGCTATTTTAAAAATAACTTGACTTTAATTGAAAACATAAAAATCTAATAGTCATAAAGAGTACAGCAACAAATGTATATGGAGAGATACAGATTGATAAAGAAAGAGATTCAAACCCTCCAGCTACAAATAAGAACAAACTGTGAAATTTTCTGCGAAATCGGACGAACAGTTTTTGAGTCTATAGGGCACACATATACGAACATTGCGTTTTATTTTCATAGATATAAATTAATTTTACCCCTCGGTATTGTTTAGAGATAGGGAGCGAAATGAATGAATTAGAGATAGGATCAAAGTTGCCGACGTAGCGTCCAAAATAGCCTCGTTGAAGTGAAATTCGGCCGGCCATATAGCGAGGACAACGGATAATCGGTAGACCAGATGCACCCTGGAGTGACAACCGAGAACCGGTCATAGAAATCCTGGCAGACCACCAGGTAGATGGTCTGATGGCATCAAGAGAGTGGCAGGAGGTCAATGATAGAGTTGTTGAAGTCGGCAAGGGAGGCCTATGTCCAACACTGGAGGACTACAGGGTGATGATGATTGCTTAGGTACTTTTTACCCGTGTTATATTTTAACAGATTAATAAGTTAGTATGATAATAACCTACGGTATAGAGACAATAGTGGATACAACCCCAACTAAAAATCTTCTCAGAACTTCAAAGATAAAAACTCTCCCCGCCATTCAGCGCCCTTGAGATGATTAATTCATAAAAATGGCGCTCTATAAATCATCCAATTTATTATTATTATTATTGTAGGATGAAATTAAGAGACAGAGTGAGAAATACAGTAATCAGGAAAATCTGTAACATAGAGAACATCGTGAGATGGAGGGACAACCGAAGGAGGGGACGATCTGGTGAGTCCATATAAACCGTATGGACACTAACAGAATCACATACACTGCTGCAAATGGGATACCCGTAGGACAACGTCCACCTGGTAGGCCACCCAAAAGACGGGGAGATAGCTGGTTTTCCTCATCGCAAGAGGTGGCAATTTCTGCGACAGCAGATTACCCGATCTAATTGAAGAAATAAACAAACCATCACGCCGTTTCACCGCAGGGGTAGGCAGAGAGAATGGACCACTACACTACTCTATCCTGACATACGTCTCTAGCTTCCTCCACATTCATACATCGAGTCATACACGCACGTCGATTTTCCGGCTTCTGACTAGACCAACCTTTAATATTTGATTAATTTGGTCATGCCATGTTTTCCTCGGTCTACCTCGACTCTTTACTCCACTTACATCGTTAACGTATACTTTTTTAACCATTCTTTCTTCACCCATGCGCTCCATATGTCCAAACATATGTATATTTGTAGAAAAATAATAATAATAATAATAAGTTATTATATATATTTTAAATTACCTCTTTTTTCAAAGAAGACCAGCAGAAAGTACAGACTTGACTCCTGGAACAATCCTCTTCAGGTCTCCTCCACTGCAAGCATGGCTGGTCACTGATGTCTGTGCAAAGTATGAACATGTAAAAAATTTAGTTTTTAAAGCTGTTGAATTTTATTCTCTTAAACAAAAAGTTTTAAAGTGATATTCAACTGTGCCATTACGAATCGTAAAATGTTATTAGACGATGAATAAAACATGTTTATTTATTATATTTTGTATTATTTGCATGTGTTTCAATTGACCCCAGGCCCTGTTTCAACCGACCCTGACATTGGGACGGTTGAAACAAATTAATTTTTTTTTAAATGGATTTTACTAATAAAATACATTGGTAGACAGATATATGGTCTTTTATTTAATATATTTCCGTCATCGCTTGCTTAACTAATCCCGATCCAATGGACGATAAACGCTAAAATGTTTCAACCGTACCCAGTCTACCCTAATTTATATGTTTTACTGGGTCTTCCTCGACTCCGTAGTCCATTTTCATCATTGAAGTATACTTTTTTAACCATTCTTTTTTCATCCATGCCTTCCATATGTCCAAACCAACTCAGTTATCCTTTTATATTTTTGTTCATAGCACAGTAAAATCTCGATATATCGGACCTCAATTTAACGAATTTCGGATATAACAGTAAAAAAATCCGGTCAAATGTAAAAAAATTAAAAACGTCCTGTACATACATGCTTAAATTCAAGTGTCGCCGCATGTAAACAATTTTTAGCGGCCATGATAATCACGTCATACATCTAGCACTAGAATTTGAGACACAATGCCGAGAATAGAAGTAGATAGCGAAGAAGAAGAAACAACACTGTCAAAAATGAACTTATCAGTGGGAAGATCACATCTCGACGATCTAATAAAATTTATTGTCTATTCGTCAAATAACGAAGTTCATCTATATTATACGCATTTTCGTAATTTTAGAGAGTTTATTATGAAAAAAACAGCAAACTTCAAAAGTGCAAACAAAACTTGATTCCTTTTTCAAAGCAGGATTACCGAAAGCAAGCGCGTCGATATCAAATAGCAACGTCACTTCACGACGAGTGTCCGAAGACAATAAATAGAATTTTGTTTGTTTTGTAAAAAAACTAATTAACTAACCATCACGCCGTCTCCCCGAAGGCAGAAAGAATGTACTGCCACACTTTTCTTTCCTGACATATTTCTCTCGCATCCTCAACATTCATACGTTGTGTCATGCACGCGCATCGATTTCTCTGACTCCTCACATGGCCGACATTCAATATTTGATTTATTTGATCGTGCCACGTTTTACTCCGTCTTCCTCTATTTCTGGTTCCATTTACATCGTGAACACATAATTTTTTTTCAATTCTTTCTATATGTCCATAACCATCTAAATGATCCTTTCATTATTTTGTTCATAACACCATCATTCGCACCGCATTCACTTCTTATTTTTATCTTGTGTTTTGTATTTTGTATTGTTTATATCTAATTACAGTGTACAAATTTAAAAAAAAGGTTTTGATTTATTTTGAACCTATTTTTATATACCGGACTTTCGGCTTTAACGGACATCCCTTCCCCCAATTAGTCCGTTATATCGAGGTTTTACTGTACTTTCTTACGTGTTACATTCCTTTCTGATATCAGCATTTGAAATTACGTCATACGTCGTTTTACAGCGTCCAAGGGATCTCACATTACCACATTTATCCTGCTTCCATTCTTTTCTCTGTCGATTTCGTGTTTCGCTTCCATACATGAGAGTTGGAACCAGAATTCCATTGATCGTGATGAGAATTGAAATGGGAATAAAATATGTATTATATAATCTTTTGTTTTACCTGTGAGAAGTTGATTCGCCATGTGGCTGATGTAACTGCCGGCAAGTCGAAGTATTTCGATTTTACTTAATTTTCTGTCCTTGGGCTCTGTCGGGATCAGTGATCGGAGGACTCCAAATGCCATATTAACACTGCTGACAGATTACTCCATTAGATTATAGTAAAACTAGTAAACAATTACACTTAAAAAAACATGTATTTAAAAATCACCCAAAACTAAATCGTTCCAATTAAAAAAAAAGTGCATATCATAAATTTCGTTTGTTGTTTTCAATTGATGTAAAAAAAGTTATTTAAACAAAACAAAAAAACACATTTCACATTTAACACAATATTATGAGTATGTATTAAAACGCTTTTGATTTTTTGGTTTACATTGTTTTTAAAAAAAATATTATTTATATATAAAAAAATAATGGTGACAAATTTGTTTCGTCTTGCGAGGGGATTCTCAAACTGTCTCTCTCTAAGTTTGAGAATGTCCTCGCAAGGTGAAACAAATTTGTCACTATTATTTAAATATATTTTTATAAATGTATAAATACGAATAAATATCAATGTAAAAGCAAAAAAAAAACAATCACGTTTTAAATACATACTAGTATTATAATGAAGTTTTTCCAAATTAAAACCTCAACGATCTATCGATTTTCACAATATGTTTTTTTATCTTCTTTTTTAAGTTCCTATAATATCCTTTGTGGAGGTTATCCCAGAGATATTACTAATTTTCTATAATACATCAATAAAGAATGGTGTGGGGTGTAGTGGTCCATTTATTGTGCCTACCCTTTCAGGGAGACGGCGTGAGTTAGTTTTAAAAAATATTATATCAACATACAATTACAGTCAATATGCCAATTATATTATATTTCATTACATTTTGAATGTATACAAATACTTGTAGACGAATACTGGATTTTACCCATTGCGGATTATCATTTTAAGGATTAATTGTATCTCAATAGAGACGAATATGCAAATTGGAAACAGAATATGGTGGTCGAGGCGTTTACAGGACTTATGACCTGTCGTTGGTTGGGTTAAGCGTACGCTTTATGTAATACAACATTCCCCATTCCGCCCTTCTTACGACCACCACGTCTGACAAAATTTTGGAAGATGTATTATATGCTACAATGTTGGAATACACTTCACATTTTTTTAGTTCAATCTACACTAGCGCCATCTATTAAGATTGGATTAAGCATTAAGCAGAAGATCTTTATTAACGCAATGTGAAAAGCTACCGCCATTAACATACATTGCTAGATAACGCCTGGAGATGTCTCTCCAATTTTTATGCTATTTTTAACTTGGACCAGTTTTTTTACAACATTTTGAATGTATACAAATACTTGTAGACGAATACTGGATTATACCCATTGCGGGTTATCATTTTAAGGATTAATTGTATCTTATTAAATTAATTGTAAAAAAACGCAATCTTCGCACTGGAATATTATATATTATATTATAATAAACTAAAGAATATAAAATAATGAACACATTAGTTAACATTTATAAACTTTTCACAAAAACACAACCAACCTCTGGGTACGATCCCTTTCCCTGGCGTTGGCTTGATACCTCTGTCTTCCAGTAGACTCAAAGTCACCAAAATTGCAATGTCCGTTGTCTTCCATTCCGTTTGTCAACGGATATGCGAGACGGTTAACTTGGCACTTGTCATTATCAATTAGGTTGTTATTGACAGCGTCCGCCATATTTTCGAGCAAAATAAATGGCTGGTAGGATTCCATTTTTAAAAACAGAATCCGTTGTTCTTTCTAAGCACTGATTTCCTCGCTGCGTAGAAGCCGACTGGGTAGGTACGTCTGCACAACGAGCCCTTGTGTGATGATCTACATACCACGCACCATTGCAGCAATGACGGGAGCTTAATAACAGGGCTGGATTGGTATGTTAAAACGATTCATATAACATTTTATTTGGTTATAATACTGATATGAAAGGCGCCTTAAAATAATAATAATCTGCTAACTTTAACCCCTTATCGCATACTGGCTCATATATAATCCAAAATAATCTTTCGCCATAAAAAACAACAAAATAATAAAATATATCTTGCTTCTAGCTATAATACTAATGTTTTATCTATGATCTGCGTTACTAGTTGTCAAACTTCTTGCTAGATGTCTCTGGTTGTACTAGATCTACTTCCAACTGTCGGTTTATGATTTTCTGTACGAACGTGATATTCAAAAGTGTTATTTTTTTGTTTGTAAAACGCTATAAATAATTTTATTACACTGGTTTACTATTATTTTCATTGGGTAAGTAATAAAATGATCACTTTTATATAAAATTATGGATAATATTGTGTAAAATCTAGGGATAAAAAGGGGAAGACCTAGGAATATTTTTGTGTATTTTATATAGGAAAAAATAAATTATTTGAAAAATAAAAATATACGTGTCTTTTTTTTTCATCAATACATCATATATACGTTTTACAAATTAAAAAAAAACATGCAGTAAGGGGTTAAAGCGCCGTTTTTGTGTTGTAATCACCTCAAGGGCGCATTAAGACGTGTTTTAAAATTTAAAAATCTAAATATGATCGCTGTGTCTGATATTCGCGATCGGTTACAAAGTATAATAGAACAAAATATACAAGTGTTAAATTGGGTAGGTATCAAATATGAAAAATATGGGTTTTCAGCGTAGATCTGAAATCTGTCGGATCAATTATGCATCTAAGGTATGAAGAAAGATCGTTCCAAGCTGCTGGGTCGGCTACCGCAAAGGCAAGATCCCCGAAATTTGTACTAGAACAACCCTTTGGCTCAACTTATTTACCGAGGAGTTCGCCGAGCAAAGTGTGGATTTCCTTGAATTTCGGCTGTCCGCTATAGAGTTCGGATATACTATTGGGTGTTTCGGAAAGTTCGGTCCGTTTTTGTATGAAAATTGCATTTATTTGAAAGGTAAAATAAAAAAAAACACATCAATCAAAATATTATCCATCGTTAGCCACTACTTTTCCTACCTTTCTGGCAATATATGAATCCATCGTCGAAAAAACGCCTCGTCTTTTGAGGTTATCCAGGCATAGACCCAATTCTTGACATCTGCATATGAATGGAAGTGCTACTCTTCTAAGGCATGTGTCATGGATAATATAGCCCCAATATAACTTGGTGCCATTCCATGTAGCGCATTGAACACCGTTCATGAGAGTTTATACTGGATTCTTTCTGGATTTTTAAGCCAGTGAAGTTCTTTGAGATGTTGCGTTATAAGGGACTTTTTTGGCCTTAAATCCAATTGGATCTCCGATATATAATAATAACTCCGAAATTCTTAGTAAATGTATAATTAATACCCCTATATTTCACACAAGAAACACAGCGAGCCAATTTTTCAACCTTTCTGCTTATCGCACTAACTACTCTCAAAGCACGGGAACGTACCGGATTTGGGACAGTTACAATAAGCACTCTAGTAATATCGATGCTTTCCATCGGAACGAGCATAATAAAAAATGGTCTAAGCAACCTTTCGGCGTAAATGAAACTATAATGTTACTTTATATTTTCAATTCATTAATATATAATAATTATTATCAGATCAGATCAAATCAGTTTATTTCATCAATAAACATTACAAAATAAAGGTTTAAGGCATCTATTGAGAACAGGTAAAATAATATATTGTATAAAGTATACCTACTACCAAAATCGTATGAGAGATGGTTCGATATTAGGAAGACAAGACACTCTCTAAAATCAAGAGTATTTGCCATCTGAACGTACTTTTACTAATATGAAAGACGTCGATCTCCGATGAGACCGCGTTCAGCAGATTAATTGCTCTTCCCACCGGTGTCACCAGAAGCAGGTTGATTCTGGCGGCCGGTAGGTAAAACAATCTATTCGATTCATTAGTCAGTATTGTTAATTCTTTTAATAATTAATATTTGTGGTAGCATGTAATGGGACATATTTTATTGTTTTTATATACGTATTACAACCGCTGTTTGTTACTCTAAATACGTAAATGTAATATTAATAGTAAATTTTAATTTAAGAATATATTTCGTCAGTACACATATGTAATACTCCATTAGAAGGCCTATATATACATATAGAACTGAAATATTCAAATTATTTATTTTATTTTATTTATTATTATCTACAACCATTTCAGCCCTGAATAACGGCACGATACATTTGTCATCGAATGTACTGAATATCAACAGTTCAGCGAAGAAAGACCACTGTGTTTTCTTATAAATAAGCATATCGAGATTAATCATTCGTATTTTTTTAAACAAAAAAATCGAAAAATATGCTTTTAATAAATAATACGAAAATAATATATTTTTTTCCTATAAATAAGTGAAAACATTAGTTTTATGGAAGTATTTAATTTATTTTAAGATAGTGACACATTTCGCCTTGCTAAGACATTATAAAATATTTATTTTGTTTCTTGAACAATTATGTAAAACTCCATATTAAATAATTTATTCGAATGAAAACGTCTGTTTTCTAGAAGTATTTACACACTTGATAATGCATTAGACAGGCGATACATATCATTGGCATAAATTATAATAAAACTTCTAGAAAACAGACGTTAATTCGTACCTATTCATTATTGACGACCTTCGTGGCCGAGTGGTAAGTGCATTGACTGCCACCTCGAAGGTTCCGGGTTCGATTCCCGGCGAGGGCAGTGTGATTGTCACACTGTCTTTGGTCTGGTGTAGAATTCACGTGACAATAAAATGGCGATAGATTAGCTATCTATCACATGTCAGAATCACTATGATAGCTATAATACCCTTTACATCGATTTGGCTCATGCTGTCACGATGTAAAGAGCGATTCAGCAAAATAATAATAATAATAATTATTATTATTATAAAATGTGTTGAATGATGCTTTATTAAATGGTATTTGATAGTGTTCTGGCCAAGCGAAATGTCACTCCTTTAAAACAAAATCAAACATCAAGAAAACGGACGTTTTCATAATTATTTATACTCACAATTAGTGAAAAGTTTAAAGCATTGTTAAAGAAACTATAAAAACATGTATTTTCACATTAAGTATATTTAAATATGCTATAACTTGTAATAAGATTCATTTTTTTCGCGGGAAATATCATTGGTGACATTGGTATCACAAATTTTGGAACACTTAAAATTCAAATTGTACACAAGTAGTTAAAAAATATTGTGTGAACTGTGATTGTAAACACATTTTTAGTACCTACTCAAAGGAGTAATAAACTGGGGTATTAAAATTTAAATTTACCAAGATGGGCGCACACTCCACACATAGGCCAAGATTTGTTTATTACGCAATACTTTATTAATGGCTTAGGGGGTAGAGACGAGTAGACGATCGTGAGCAGTGATCGCTTACAGATGTGTCCCGATAGAGAAAGGGGAGAACGGTTTACCTAGGTACCTACATAAGTAGTATCTACCCACAGACTAATAAAATAAATAGTTTTCAACACACCATAAAGTTTAGATGGTAGCTAAGTAACCATTTACATCTACACCTTTCTAAGCAAAGCTAGGTCGAGGCATAGACCGAAAATATTACAACATAAAACCCTTAAACAACTGGTGCACTCTACCACAACTCCATCCAGGCACTGCTCCTCTTATCTTCCTCTCGGGAACAGACGTTTTTATAAATACAATCCCAACCCTAACTGGTCTTCCATTCCTTGACAATAATGTAAGACTTTATCATAAACCCTAAATCCCCCCTCGCCCTCTTTCGGAGGGACACTCCGGGCCATACATTTAGCCTCATCATAAAACAACTACCAAATCACATTCCAACAATGTTTCCTACAGACGTAAATGGAATAGCCATTAGAGTTGAACCTCTATAAGCCAGAAGATCCAAGTCCAAGTCCAAGTCCAACTGGTGCACTCAAAATCATCATTGCAGATAGAAATATATCGACTGAAGCAAATATGACAGTGCACAATGTGGTTCTAGTGCCAACTCTTATGTACGGAAGTGAAGCTTGAAATTGACAGAAGAAGGATGAAAGTACGATAAATACCGTAGAAATTAGATCACTACGAAGAATATGCGGAAAAGCAATGTTTGATAGAATATTCAATGAAAAAAATAGAAAGGAATGTAAGGCAGCTGAATGCGTCCTAAGTCTTTTTCTTCTTCTGATTGTAGATATCATCTTTCTTCCTGTGATGAGGACGACCAGCCTTCTCTCCATCTCTTTGGAAACCACATAACTCGTCAATGGGAAGGAGTAACAGACTTCCGAGTCTCACTCCAAAAATCAGAGATCCAAGTCCAAGTGCAATCTCTTTGGTGGTCGACGGCCCTCTGGAGTCTCGTACATCACGATCTTAGGAATTCTTGCTGGATCCATTCTCTCGATGTTGTCCCTCCAGAATCGTCTTCTCTGCCTACTCCATCTCACTATGTCTTCAATTTTGCAGGATTTGTGAATTTCTTCATTGGGTATCCTATCTCTAAGGGTTCTCCCCACAATAGGTCGTAATGTTCTCATTTCTGCTACTCTTAAGAGATGTTTGATTCTGACAGTGTCTGCTCTTACTTCGATTCCGTCTTCGGAGGTCATTATGAGCCTGATGCATGTTTTATAAATTCTAAGTAAAATTAAAAATTAAGTAAAATTACGAAAGAGTCACTAATATGGTTTGGACATATGGAACGTATAGATGAGGGGAGAATGGTTAAAAAATATATACAAGTGGAGTGAATGGAAAAAGAAGTCGAGGAAGGCCAAGAAAGGCATGGCATTACCAAATAAATCAATTACTGAAAGGCGGCCATGTTCGAAGTAGGAACAACCGACGGTCACGGTGTGTGAATGTGGACGAGGCGCTAGAATGGCGGTCCATCCTCTCTACCTACCCCTCCGGGGTAACGGCGTGATTGTAAGTTAGCCCTTAAATGCTAGGTTTCTGTAAATAAAATATACGAAATATTTTTATTTGTACACATTAGTTATTCCGATAGCAGGCAAGACACTGATTACCAAATTAGTAATTAAGAAGACACTGAGAAATCGCGTGAGGAACACCAGAATAAGAGAGATATGTGAGGTTGAGGACATTATGAGATGGAGCAGACAGCGATAAAGGAACTGGTACGGTCATGTTCAAAGAATGGACACCACCAGATATATTGCATTGCATAATCAGCCTCATGGGACTCGTCCTCGTGGAAGACCTCCTAAAAGATGGAAGGACAGCTGGGAATCTACCTCACAGGAGGAGCAACACTCTATTCTTTCTTAAATTGTTTTTGATATACACATTTTAAATGGTTGAGTTATTTCATATCCTATGTCTTTGTTCTTCTTGTATTCATTAGTCACACATGAATCATGATAATTAATTTACAGTATCTACATACACACTAATGTGCTACTAACGAATCAAATCTTAATTGAAAAAACAGATTCGATTAAAAATATGAATACACGGGTAATGAACACATTTTGCCAATAAAGAGTAGTTAGGTACTAAAAAAAGGGACAAAACATATAATAATAATAATGGGTAAAAATAGCATTTTAAAAAGTAAAAGGTTAAAAAAAATTAAAACAAAAAACCTCCCCGGCGGGGAATCGAACCCCGGTCTCCCGCGTGACAGGCGGGGATACTGACCACTATACTACCGAGGACTTGCGGATTTAGGTGAAAGTAACAGAATATAAAGCATAAAGTATGATTTTATATTTCTGCAAATTTTCATGTAAGCAGCATTTTGGAGAGAACATTTCGTGAATATTTAAAAAATATTATTAACATATTGGTTTTGCTACATTAGTTAAAAAAAGGCTTAATGCATTTTAGGCATTTGATCATTTCGCCATCTATGAGTTTTATTTACAAACTAATAGTATTGCTTTAAAATAGTTTTAGTTAAATGCAATAGATGGCGTTATGGGTATCATTTTTTATTTTCCTTTATTCCGCTAGAGATTTTTAAAGTATTGTTATTATTATTTAACTTTACTTCTATTTAGGGGGTTTTGGGCATAATATTTTTTCAGAATTATTGAAAAAATGTCTGTTTTATTGAAGTGATTATAAAGTAAATGGTTAATACTTTCTTGGTATGATCGTATTTATAATGTCAACCAACAATAACAATTATTGTATTATATATTGTATAAAAAATCTAAATAGACTGACAAATTGCAAAACCGTGATCGTGACGGAAGAGTTAAATTTTGATCGAATACCAATGGTTACAATTAACAACATTGTAACTCATTTTTATGAAATCAACTATTTTGTAACACTTGATTTTAATAATGCTTTTAGAAATCTATACTAGTAGTAGTATATCTATAAAAGAAAGCGAGATTGTTGGGCATCTACATACCAGGACAGGGTTACGAGAAATAACAGGACAAGCCCTAAATAATGCAGATTATGAAAAGGAAAAAAAAACTTTACAATTTTGCGCCAGATATTTTTCTGATAGGCATCTTTTTCTTTAAGGCCTAGAGTCTTCATGTCTTCATGTCATTTTAAGGCATTAGTCTGTTATAATTGAGTTACCGAGAGTCTGTTGGCTTTTGGAAGAGGGGGTTAAGTCAAGGAGATTGATAGGAGAATACGGCTCGGTTAATCTGCATTTGGAAGGTTGGGCAACATCTTCAAGTTGGACGTGCCACAGAATTTAAAAACAAAAGTGCTGGAGCAGTGTGTGTTACTTGTGATGACCTATGGATGCGAGACATGGACGTTAACTAAAGAAACAATGCACAAAATCAAAGTTGCAAAACGGTCCATGGAAAGATCCATGTTGGGTATCTCGCTTAGAGACCATATACCCAAAATGGAGATTAGAAGACGCACCGGGGTCACCGATTTTGGGATACGCATTGTGAGGATGAATGGGCTGGTCATGTGTATCGACGGGATGATGGATAATGAAGCCAGAGGGTTACTGAATGGAGGCCAAGGTTGGGCCGAAGAAGTGTCGGGAGACAGCCAACCAAGTGGAGCGATGATATTGTGCGGACAGCGAGAAGGGCCTGGAAACTGTCGAGAGACCGAGAGAGATGGCGTGGGGATGGAGAGCCTTACGTCCAGCACTGGATGGAGACAAGCTGACGAAGAATTGAGTTACGTTTGTTTCTCATTAAACGTATGAGATTCCAGACGTGTTTGAATGCGACTATTGTATCAAAATACGTTCAGAATCTCACTCCCGAGTTGCCAAGCAACCTAACTCAAAATTGAGGAATAAAAAAATAATTACTTCGCCTGATTGCACAAAGCGTGTGGTTAGTGAGATAAAAAGGTGACCATAAAAACATGGATTCTAGAAGCTGCGGGCTATTCCACGGTGTTTCGGAAATAGAAAACTTATAGAAAACAGACATTTTCATGAATATTACTAACTAACTAACTAACCATCACGCCGTTTCCCCGGAGGGGTAGGCAGAGAGGATGAATCGCCACATTGTTCTATCCTGACATAACTCTCGCGCTTCTTCTACATTCACACATCGTGACATGCACGCTCGTCGATTGTTCCTACTTCGAACATGGCCACCTTTCAGTGATTGATTAATTTGGTCATGTCATGTCTTCCTTGGCCTTCCTCGACTTCTCATTCCAATCCTCGTCCCTCATCCATTCCTCGTCCCTCATCCATTCGTTCCGTATGTAAAAACCATCTTAGTGACCCTTTTTTGATTTTATTTATCACGCATTCATCCGCTTTACATTCCTTTCTTACTTCATCATTAGATATTCCATCAAACATTGTTTTTTCCGAAAATCCTTCTTAGTGACCTTAATTCTGTGGCAATTATCCTACTATCATCTTTCTTCTGTCAACTCCAAGCTTCACTTCCATACATGAATATTGAATATTGAATATTGAGTTTTATACAATTGCAAGAATGAGATGATTTTAACACTTAATTCAAGATTAAAAAAGTTTTTTTTGTAACGTATAGGTAATATACCTACTGATTATTTATGTCAGTAAAAACCTGTATACACTTAATGCTAGTAATATTTAAATACAGGTATTTCAGTAGGTATCTTTTTGCAAGCGAAACGAATAATAACTGTTACTAAAACGAACATGTATTGTTTCGGCTAACATTTTTTTTTCTTTTTCTTTTAAAATACTACTACCAAGGATTTTAAATCAATGATATTAGAATTTATTTTACAATCTTCAGTGTGAGCAGAAAATAGCTCATTATTATGAAGAAGGAATCTGGTCGTGTCCAGGCTTGAACCCATGTCCCCTGAACATGCGCTGACGAGTCAGCAATAGACTTCTTGATGTCAGCAATTGACTTCTTAATGTCAGCAATAGACTTCTTGATGTCAGCAATAAACTTCCTCATGACAGCAATAGATTTCTTGATGTCAGAAATAGCTTCTTTAACACAACTTAGATCTAAAATGTCTTCGGCAGTCCTTAAAAAATCTTATTAATCCAATGTCAGCATCCCAAAGCAACAAATTAATAAATTCCAGCCTACAAACAACGCGGCAGCAAGGCTGATAAATGAGACTTCGAAGGGTTCACATGTAACACAACACCTCAAATAACTAACTCACTAACCATCACGCCATTTCCCCGAAGGAGTAGGCAGAGAGGATGGATCGCCACGATGCTCTGTCCTGGCATACCTCCTCTACATTCATACATTGTACCATGCACGTACGTCGACTATTCCGAATTCGAATGTGGCCGCCTTTTAGTAATTGATTAATTTGGTCATGCCATGTTTTCCTCGGTCGTCCTCGGCTTTTTTTTTCCATTCACGCTGCTTGTGTACAACATTTTAACCATTCTACTCTCATCCATTCATTCTATATGTCCAAACCATCTCAGGGATCCTTTTTTAATTTTATCCATGATGCAGTCATTTGCCTTACATTTCTCTCTTATTTCATCGTTCGGTACTCTATCATACAACTTTTTCCCTCACATTCTTCTTAGTGATCTCATTTCTACACTCATGCCTCAAATAACTCCACTTAAATATCCAGCCTTCATACTAAATATATACTTTGTAACTATGCTGTAAGATGGAATATTTTCAACAGTCCACTTGAGGCGACTAATTCATAAAAACAGCAACAACAACAAATAAATCATCCTATTTATTTTTATTATATATTATTTATTGAACAATTAAACTCGATTTTAAATATTTATTGTTTATTTATGATATTTATTGTATAAAACTCCATATTAAATAATTAATACGAAAGAAAACGTATTCTGCACTTAAAGTTGTCATCGCAAACAAAAACCTATCAAAAAAAGCTAGAATGGCAGTGCACAATGGTGTTCTTCTACCGACCCTTATGTATGGAAGCGAAGCATGGAACTGGCAAAAGAATGATGAAAGTAGAATAAATGCAGCAGAAATGAGATCTCTTAGACGAATGTGTGATATTCTGTGTATGATAGCGTGTCGAATGAAAATATAAGAAGTGAATGCGGTGAGAATGATGGTGTTTTGAACAAAATTATGAAAGGATCATTAAGGTGGTTTGGACATATGGAAAGAATGAATGAAGAAAGAATGGTAAAAAATTATATGTTAACGATGTAAATGGAACCAGAAATAGAGGAAGACCGAGGAAAACGTGGCACGATCCAATAAATCAAATCTTGAATGTCGGCCATGTGAGGAGTCAGAGAAATGCCAAATGTGAAATGTTGTTAGTTGGAACCCTCTTACTCTCAGGTGACGATGTATCGCTTTGCTGTAGCATTATCATTTGATAACGCCTTAGCAAGATAAAACATGTAATCCCCATTAACTAAAATAAACCTTCAATAAAACGGGCGTTGTCATTCGTATTAATTATTTTTATATTCGAGGAAGAAACGTCACTTTCGTATCAGCGTGTATAAAGCTGAAATTACAAATGATGTAATATTGGCATTACAGTTCAGTGGACTGAAGATGAGAAGAGTTATTGCACTCTATTATTGAATGTATTACATGTTACAAGACAGATGGCGTGCATCTAATGCGGAAAGTGTAACGCGGGAAAATTCTAGACGGGTGATTCAAAACACAATATTCCTCGCTCAATAGAACATCGCCGTATGATTAGTTAATTTTAAATTTGAATAATGAATTTGTTATAATATTATTAAATAATCTTGGTGTCGAAAATGTATCTTCTTCTTCTTCTTCCTCAGCCTATTCCCGTCCACTCCTGGACAAATGCCTCCTCCATTTGCTTCCATGTCATTCTGTCCTGTGCAGACTGCATCCAGGTTATTCCGATGTGTCTGATTAGATCATCCTTCCACCGTAGTTGCGGTCTCCAAGTCAGCAGTCTTTTTGTCCACTTTTCATCTGAGCTTCTGGCTACGTGATCTACCCATTGCCATTTTAGAGTCGCCACCCGGTGGATGATGTCAGTGATCTTTGTTTTTTCTCTCATCGTATCGTTTCTGACTCAGTCTCTTAGACTTATTCCTAACATGGCTCTTTCCATTGCATTTTGGGTCACTCGTAGTTTCTCGGCACTTTGTTTGGACAATGTAACAGTTTCAAGACCATAAGTACCAACTGGCAGAACGCAGGCTTCATAGACTCGAAAATGTATGAGGTATGCAAATCGAACGATTTAATGATGAATGTAGGAAAGTCAAAGGTGATAGTTTTGAAAGAGAAGAGCTAACGACAGTTTGTAACATAAGTGTGGACGAAGAGAACTTGGAGCAAGTGAGTGAATTTGTGTATTTGGGTAGCATATTCACAGCAGATGGCCGAACGGATAGTGACGTCGAAATAAGGGTTGGTGCGGATAATAAAGTGAATGGAGCCTTAAAAATAGTTATTGGAAGCAACAAAGTGAAAATGGATAATCACAATGGAGTTTTGATCCCAACAGTTGTGTATGGAAGCGAAGCATGGAACTATCAAAAGAAAGATGAGAGCATAATAAATTCGGTAGAGATGAGGTCCCTTAGACGTGGTAGAACGATGTACGATAGAATCTCAAATACGGATATATGGTAAGAAAGGAATGTAGAACGGATATAATAAGGTATTATGAACAAACGAAAGGATCGCTGCGTTGGTTCGGACATATGGAGCGCATGGATGGAGAAATAATGGTTAATAAAGTATACGTTAACGATATAAATGGAGTACGAAGTCGAGGTAGACCGAAGAAAACATGGCACGACCACATTAATCAAATTTTAAAGGTTGGTCATGTTAGAAGTCGGAAGAATCGACGTACGTGTATGACTCGTTGTATGAATGATAGAGTAGTGTGTCGTTCGTTCTCTGTGAAGATTTATTTATAAACGTTCCAAAAAAAAAATCTTTATAACATCTGTCAGATCATGTAAAGAATGTATCTTTATATTATGTATCACTGAAGAAGGACTCTTTGTCCGAAACATGTCTATGTAATTTTATTTTATTAATATAAGTATATGTATATACAAAGTATATAAAAAAGACAAATTGAAATAAAGCATCATAACAACACAAAGTATGGCGTATATAGAGGAATACACGCCATACTTTGTTTATCATAGATCAATGCAGACTCCATCTTTAGAGTAGTATTACTCAGTATGTTGCAGCTGATACCATAAGACACCAACTCACCCAGGATCGTAAGAAATAAGTTCTTAATTACCCAACAAAAAATAGCTGACGGTTTATCATTTATTTTTATTGTCTATGGATGTTGTGTTCTTGTTTATAGAATCCTCAAAGAAGATTATTATGATCATTCAATGTGCATTAAATTGTTGGCATTTATGTCAATTTTGATTACCGTGGCTCTCGACCCGGTAGGTCACCGATAATGGCGGGAGGCGAAGAAAAACGACACTACAATGGAGATGGGCGGGAACCGCCATTTTATTTTACAGCTATCGAAGGTGTAAATCTGCCGTTTGCAAATTTATTGGGCACATTGATGATTCAATTCCGCCAAGATAACGTGGCTCGCCTGCACTGCAAAAGGTTCTCAAAAATTTAGCACTTTACAGCATTTTTTCGAACATTTTATTTCGATTAACTCAAAAGACATTACAAACAGCAAAATGCTTAAGGCATCTATTGAGTACAGGTAAAATATTATAAAAATATAATTCAACATAATACCAGGAACGCATTAGAGATGGTTCGACATTAGGAAGACAATATACTTTCTAAAGTCAAGATTATTTGTCTCCTGTACGTACCTTCACTAATATGAAAGACGTCGATCTCCGAGGAGACCGCGTTCAGCAGACTAATTGCTCTTCCCACCGGTGTCACCAGAGGTAGATTGGTTCTGGTGGTCGGTAGGTAAAACAATCTGCGCTGTCGCAGTTGGAGAAATCTATCAGGGACAAAAAGACCAACACCCTCTAGCACGACCGAGTTCTCGAAATATCCCGTATGAAGTTTTAAATATTAATAGTACAGAATTTTTTTTTTTCAAAATAAACTGATATTATATAATACAATCTAACTCAAGGAACAGACTGGAAGCATTTGAAATGTGGCTCTATCGCCGAATTCTCAGAATTCCCTGGACAGACATTGTTACCAATACCGAAGTCCTGAGACGAGCTAGAGTTGACAGGGAGCTATTATCAACTATCAAGGTTCAAAAGATTTCCCATCTGGGTCATATACTGCGTGGGGAAAAATACCACCTTCTCCAACTGATATTAAAGGGGAAAATTAAGGAACGCCGAGGGCCCGGTAGGAGACAGATGTCCTGGCTGCGAAACATAAGGGAGTGGACCGGCATCCGAAGTGTGGAGGAGCTGTTCTGAGCGGCGTAGGGCAGGGACAGGTTCGCCGAGGTGATCGTCACTAATGAAGTTTCTTCCGGACACCGTCCACCTGGAAGACCACCTTAGAGATGAAAGGACAGTTGAACTTCATCTTCCAGGAGACATGATTTCTGTGTCACTTCATGTTATATATAAGTTTTAGATATAAAAAACTTTTCTTAAATAAGCTACAAAAATCGATAACGGTTAATACCAGGAAAAAATAAAAACAACACCAACACGATGAAAAAAAAAAACAATATAAATTTAAGACATGATATTTTTAATTGCTTCAACAAAACGTTATTTGCTTGGGGCCAATTTTACAATAGTCGTTAAATGCATAAATTATATAAAAGGGTGGGGAATTTTGTACTAGGAATTATGAACATATTTAAATTTTGTTAACACCCACTTAAAATATCTGTACTTGGGAACTATAAAGTCTTAAGTGATTTTTTGTGCGAAATGAATTATGTACATATTATTATAGATACTATTTAAAGTATAATATACCTAGTAAATAAGTAACCATTAAGCCCTGGACGCACTCAAAACATTTTGAATATCTGACATGACTAACATAACTCATTTCGGGCTAAATTCACTTCAGGCATTATAGCTCTCAGTTTCTGATATTCAGAATTCGATCATCACAATTTACGCGTGGATAAAAAACTGATGTCTATACGGGTTGATATTTTTTTACTGTTAAAACTCCTATATTAATACCGTTAAAATTCTTCATTACCTGCATAGACACGTTCATGTGTGATTTATGAAGTATCAACATTGTATTTGTGCGCATTTTTTGCACAGATAAAAAAATATATAAAAAAACATAATAAAGGTGGTTCCTTTACTTCCTGGTATTTAAGTGAAGGAATCAATTTTCACCATTTCACATTAACGGATTGAAAGCGGTATCCTAACGTTTTTAGATTTGGGATTCATTGAATAAACGGAACATTTATATGTCACATAAACATTTCATTTTTTTCCTTCATTCATTCGTTCTGACTTGACAAATAATATTTCTAGTATTAATCACATACGATCCTTTTGTGGTTTTTATTATATCCAGTTCATCTGCCCTGTGTAAATTCTCACGACGATGTTAGACTTTATTTAATATGTTGTTTAAATGTATCCTTTAAATGAAGAAAAAAATCTTTATAGTATATATTAAGTTAAATTACACATTGTATTTACATATTTTATTTAGGTTTATTGCTTCGGTCGGTTTCGGCAGCTCGCTGCCATCGTCTTGTACCAAAAGATGACAGCGAGTTTCCGAAACCGGTCGAAAACACTTACATAAGTGGAATTTAACTAAATATACATTGTAATAAAAAAAATACTATTGTAATATTCAATATTTACAACGAACTTCTGATTCTACAACATTTATCTTTTCTACTTCTGATTATTTTATTTATGATACAATATTACAGAAAAAATATTAATTACATCGAGCTCCAACAATTCCTTTAAAATCTGTTTCTCGTTAATACATGTTTTTTTTTGTTATAATTTTCCAAAATACTTTTTTCTATATAACATAAAGTTAGATATCTTCTTCTACTTCATTCAATCTATTATATATAATTATTTTATACGAGTGTTACAGAATTGATAATGCCTATATTTAGTAATACGAAACGTAGGTTTTAAAACGTATTAAAAAATCATAAAGATAACAATCATTTACCAAATTACTCACAGATTGATATTCATCAATAGTAAACAAAAAACATTTAAAAATTGAAAATTATTAATAGCAAAAAATGATAAACTGACAACTATTATTTGTAATTATTATAAATACAGGAAATATATAGTTATTACGGGAATTCCGTAAAAGTTCTTTTGTGGGAAACGTTTAATGGGATTTCCAATAGTAAATATTGGCAATAGAGACGATAAACTGAAGCAATTTATCAGTAATTATTAAGAAACCTGATCGATCCGTTGGTTGTGAGCTACATCTCCAAGAGCGTGCCATTTACTGATTCGATTCGGCATTTAAAATTGAGATTAATAAGTAATTACGTCCTGTGTTTAGCCTCGATTTATTTAAATAAATTATTGATTTATTGTTCTTTATCCTTAATAGAAATAAAAATGGCTATTGTGTTAAGAATTGTGTGAGTTTATATAATAAATGCAAGGTTTTATGTTAAACTATATGTATAAAGACCTTTGTAATCAATAAATATTGTTATTCTTTAAAATCCTTAAAAATAACGCTTGTTTCACTTCTTCTTCTTCTTTCTGTGTCCTGTCAGGTCTTCCCAACGTTGACTATCACCCATGAGTAGGCCTCCTTGTCCTGGACAGCTCGGAACAGCTCCTCCACGGTCCTCAGCCCTGTCCACTCTCGGATGTTCCTCAGCCAGGAAACCTGCCTTCTCCCAACACCTCGTCGACCCTCAATCTTACCCCTTAATTATAGGTTTCGATGTTATTTTACAATAAACATCAGAAAATTGATATTATCTATTCTTCTGATGATAATTGCAAACTATTTTCTCATTCAAATATATGTACATCATATTGATAGTTGAGGTTTTAATTGGTAAAACTCCTTTCTAAAACGAGTATGTATTATAAAAACGCGATTGTTTCTATGCTTTTACTCAATTTTTAAAAAATTATTTACGTATAAAAGAAATAGTGAAAATAATAGTGAAAATTTTGTTTTGCCTTGCGAGGGAAGGAATGCCTCGAAACAAATTTGGTACCCTAATTTATTAATATTTTTTATATAAATTAAAGTAGTATATAAAAAACAATCGAGTTTTAATGTATTTTATTATAACAGTTAACCAATTTTTTTCGATAATTAATACGAAAGAAAACGTCTGTTTTCCAGAAGTTTTATATATTTTATGGGAATGACATATTTCGCCTTACTAAGGCATTATTAAATGTTTTGATATATTAAGACATTTGATAATACCTTAGTTAGGCGAAACATGTCGTTCCCATAAACAACAATAGAACTTCCATAAAACAGACATTTTCATACGTAAGAATTAATTAATATAAAGATTTACTTCCTTGTTCAAGAAACAATGAACACTCATATTTGATAAATAAAATTTAATCCATTATTTCGTATAAAGCACCAAATTCGTGGTGTGGTGTTTTAAGCATAAATTGAAAGAGTTAAAGAATTGTTTTTGTCACACTTATTTAATGTGCTTCTTAAACTACACAATAGTTTTTCTGCAATTGAATTCTCATCAGCGTAAATAAACAAATTGTTTTATTTTGTTTTTTAAGTGGGTCGGAAAGAAAGTGGTTGACAGTTTAAAAAACAAAATTAAAATGGGAGGAAAAACATAGAACAATACAATATATTTGGTTTATTTAGGGCAACAGCAGCTACCGTAATACCTATATAAATACACATACAAACAATAAATTAGGGCCAATTACATGCTACCACAAATATACACGATTAGAATAATTAACAATATATACAGATAGTCCATTGTTTTGGCCGAAACACTATGATACTTCAACATTATTAACTGTTAAACTATAAAACTCTGATTTTATATATCACAATTTTATTTTCCCATTTCGCGACAGCTGTTTCGTCAACCCATGCTGACATCATCGAATGTCGCGAAAAATAAAAATAAAAAAGGGATCCATAGAAACAGAGTTTTATAATTTGACGGTTTATAATATAATATTTGGTTGGTTCAAAGGTAAAACTCATTAAGTGACATTTTAAATGTTTTTAATTTTTTTGCAATTTCTGTATCAGATTTGTGAATTCTACGTCAGAAAATAATCACCAAGTGTAGTTATTAAAGAATAACAGTTATTTTTTAATAAAAACACTTGGTGATTATTTTCTGACGTAAAAAAATGCAAAAAAAGTCATTTAATGAGTTTTACCTTTGAACCGAAGATTTATATACAGACTAAAGAATCGAAATCGAGGTTAAACTTTATTCAAAGCAATATTTAAAATAGTTAAATAATTTTCAATATACTTAAGGTGTTAACACTCTGGAATTCCATAATGACGATTTTTTATAAATTAAAACACTGTGTTTTCCACTTTTGATTTTTTTTTCTCGATACAACGATATAAACTGGTTTACATCGTTCTCCCAATGATAAAGGTGTAAGCTTTTGAAACATGTCGAGAAAAATAATAAACTTCTAGAAAACGTCTGTTTTCTAGAAGTTTTATAATAATTTACGAGAATGACATGTTTCGCACATATAAGGTATTATTTCGCTTGTTTGATGCATAATCGATATTTGATAATACCATAGATAGGCGAAACATTTCAAAAATTATAATAAAACTTCTAGAAAGCAGATTTTCATTCGTATTAATTATTTGAGAAGTAAGTAGTTTTATATAATAGTATATCTTTGTTCAAGACACAATTAATAAGACACAATAAAAAAGTAACATTATCGTTTTTTTAACACCGAAATGTTGTTCCAATCATTTAAAAAAATTACAGTTGTTCAGATGAAAAATATCGATGTTGATGTAGCACTTATTGTAGCTGTCACAAATTCGGTATACCTGTGTATTTGTTATTTTAAAAACAGGTCAAAAATGTGAAGAATAATTTTTTTTTATTATTAAAACCATTACTTTATACATATCATAAAATAAGGGTCCACTATCAATATTGTCTTTGGAATTAGAAATTTTCTCAATTTTCATGTAACACACAACTATAAACAGAATTATCTCAACGCGTGGTTAAGCGGAGAAATGCATATTTGACGTATATATTTTATGTAATACAATATAATACTTGTACTCATTTGTTACTCATTGTTTTACACTTTCGAACATACTTCATATAATTATTAGATTTGATATTTTGTATTCATATAGAACATAGGTTCCCAAAGTGGACCCCCCAGGGGGCCCTGGAGGGAACTGGGGGTAATTGTGACCCTGGGGAGAGTAGGGGAGCCCTGGGAAGCAAAAAGGGGGCCATGAGGTGCTAAAATGTATTATTTCCAAAATATCTTTCTGAAATAAAAAAAATACTCGCATAGAGTTGACTGTTTTGTGAATCAATGGTTTTTGAACTGTGAAAATCGTTGGCGACATTCTTTTTTTTAGCTCATTTTGCTCATGGACATCACCATATTTTTTTAGGCTACCAAATTCTACTGACCGGTCAGAGATTTCGACCAGCCAATTTTCCTTTGGGGAACCTTTATTTGGGAAGGCATTATCAAATGTTTGATTCGTAATAATTATTGAACGAAAAATATTGTTTATGTTTTTTACTTAGAAGACTGCTGACTAGGAGACCGTGGACGGTAAAGAGAAGTGCAAGGCGACCGCAACTACGTTGGAAGGATGACCTGAACAGACATGTCAGAATAACCTGGATGCAGTCTGCATAAGACAGAATGACGTGGAAGCAAATGGAGATGGCCTCTGTTCAGGAGTGGACGGGAATAAGCTGAAGAAGAAGAAGAATATAATTACATCAAATGTTTTACTTGCAATAATACAAACATTATCAATTCAGGAATTTTTTTTTTAATACCTCCAAAATGATAACATTCTTCCATTTGTACAGAAAAATATTGTCATTATTTTTTCTTACAATTTTTATAACATAATAATTTAATGTTTTGACAAATAGACGTGGTAAATAAAGTATGTTTAAAAATATTGCGAGTGACCGCTTGGCTAATACAACCATCTTACACTGAATTGTGGTGCATAACTATTACACTGCCAGTATTGCAAACTTGGTGTACACATCTAATTGAAGCGTCTAATCCGATATAATATACATTTTTGTTACTTACCACTTGCATAATAAAAATAGTCAAAAACTCGAATGTCATCAAGAAAGAATACGAGAATATTTTGAATACAAGAGAGCGAGAGAAGAATACTTCGAGTCTCTCCGAAAGTAATTCGAAATGCACACGATGCGAATGTTCCTTGAGCGTTTCCGGATTATTTTGAAATTTGTTCTGATGACTGTTGTATGTTTTCTTCTTGGATATTGTCTTTTCGGGAGTACCAGCCCAAAGGCTATTGCTCCCCCACATGTTGGAAATTTCTCTCTTGGAGATGAAGTTAATTGTTGTATGTTAGTAGTGTAGAAAACAAAAGGGAAACAATTTGGTGTTGTTAATAGTGAAAATTTTAACGTGTGTCATAAAAATGCTTTACGTTAAAAGTTAAAACGTTTTACTGATTACGATTGCACAGTTAACTAAGTTTATAAGATGTAAAAAATCTTAACTTCCTTGAATATTTTACGGGTTGCAACTAGTTGTAAATTATTATTATTATTTTGTTGAATCGCTCTTTACATCATGACAGCATGAGCCAAATCAATGTAAAGGGTATTATTATATCTATCCTAGTGATTCTCGTGACATGTGATAGGTAGCTAATCTATTGTCATTTTATTGTCACGTGAATTCTACACCAGACCATAGGACAGTGTGAAAATCACACTGTCCTCGCCGGGAATCGAACCCGGAAGCTTCTGGGTGGCAATCAATGCACTTACCACTCGGCCACGAAGGTCGTGTTTGTTTACAAAAAAATATATATATATATTTATGTGATTTTGATTACTTTTTCTCCGAAAATAACCATGACTAGAGCTAATATTAATTTGTGCTTATACTGATAAAGATACTGATATTTTCAATACGAAAGGCGGTAAAAGAGATCTTAAGTTAAATAATAAAAATATAGCTATAATGTCTCTTGCATGCCATAATGGAGGGTATGATCGAGGGGACAAACTCTAGGGGACGCCCACGCCGAGAGTACCTGGAGGACCTGTTGGTGGACGTACGCTGCTCATCATATGCAGATCTCAAAAGAGCCGCACAAGACAGGGAAAAATGGAAAAGAATAATGGAGGAAATTGCTGCAAACCAATCCCAGGATTGAAACCAGAGAAGAAGAAGCTATAATATGTGATCACGTTTTAATATTCACGAGTTTATATGTAAGTTGGTAGTCAAATACGCAGATTTTTTATGCGATAAACATATTGTATGCGATTTTTTTAAAATTGTTACTTATCTTTGAAGCTGAAGTTTAATTAAATTTATGTATTATTTTAAAAATTAGGTGACGTAATACTAATTGATTAATTATAATTGAAAAATAATTAAATGATTTCATAATGTTTCCTAAGCACGTATTAAGTGAGTAATTCATAATAAATAAAAGAGATATATTTTTTTAATTTTACGTCGTGGTATAGTCGACGGCAATTTTGCGGCAGGACTAATTTATATTGAACGTAACTATTATATAATTAGACCAACTAGAATTGAATTTAACAAGAACTATTATTAAAAGAGTTTTAAAGTATACACAAACATATTGTGTAGATCATAGGTTTCCACATAAATCCATATGGACCCCTAGTGATTGATTTTGACATTCTGGGGTTCAAGCGAGATAATATAAATTGACTTCCTTTGAAAACAAGAATTTATCAATGAAAGTTAACGACCGTTCGCAATGGAGTTCCGGTCCCAATCCTAATGTATGGAAGCGAAGCATAGAACTGGCAGAAGAAGGATGAGAGCAGAATAAATGCGGTAGAGATGAGGTCCCTAAGACGTATGTGTGGTAGAACGATATACGACAGAATCTCAAATGCATAAGAAAGGAATGTAGAGCGGAAGAAGGAATTATGAACAAAATTATGAAAGGATCGCTGCGTTGGTTCGGACATATGGAGCGTATGGATGGAGAAAAAATGGTTAAGAAAGTATACGATATTGATGTAAATGGGGTACGGAGTCGAGGCAGACCGAGGAAAACATGGCATGACCAAATAAATCAAATTTTAAAGGTTGGTCATGTTAGAAGTCGGAGGAATCGACGTGCGTGTATGACTCGTTGTATAAATGTGGAGGAAGCTATAGAGGTTTGCCAGGATAGAGTAATGTGGCGGTCCATTCTCTCTGCCTACCCCTGCGGGGAGTGATGGTTTATTTGTTTGTTTGTTGTTTTAAATTTGATAATGTTTTAGAAAGGCGAAACACTTCTTTTTCTTCCTTATTGCAGACCTATGTATGTTGTTTGTTCTCCAGAGGGTTGCTCCTCCTGTGAGGTAGATTCCCAGCTGTTTTTACATCTTTTAAGAAGTCTTCCACGAGGACGAGTCCCGTGAGGCTGATTATGTAGTGCAATTTATATAAGGGAGTCTTGTAGTGTCCATTCATTGGACATACCGTACCAGTCCCTTCTTCGCTGTCTACTCCATCTTATAATATCCTCAACCTTATATATTTCTCTAATTCTGGAGTTCCTTAAGCGAACTATTAGTGTTACGTCTCGGAAGTCCTCAAAACTAGTTTGGTCCTGACTGTGTCTGCCTTTGCTTTAACGCCGTATGCAATGGCATGCCAATAAATATTAAAATAACTTCTTGAAAACGGACGATTTCGTTTGTCTTATTCTTCTTCTTCCTCTTTTAATAGATCTGTGGATCTGTTTTTATGGCGTCGAGGTCTCCTGGGACACAGAACTCCAGCTGTCTCGCCATCTCTTCGCAGGTCTTCCGGGTTGGCGAGTTCCCATTGGCACGTTGTTTGCGGCTGCTTGGGGGAGTCTATCGTCGCTCATTCGTTCTATGTGGTCTCGTCTTATCGTCTTCTTTGCCTGCTCCATCTGACAATATCTTCGGTATCGCAGGTCTCACGTATTACTGTGTTTCTAATTCTGTCCCTCAGTTTTTTGCCCAGAATAGCGCGGAATGTCTTCATTTCGGCGGTTCGTAATAATGCTTTGGTTCTATTTGTGTCAGCCCTCCATTCTACACCATAAGTCATTATGGGTCTGACACATGTCTTATTTCGTTTGTATTTATTAAAATTATTTTATTTATTATAAAAAAAATGTCGGCCACGTGAGGAGTCAGAGAAATCGACGCGCGTGCATAACACGATGTATGAATGTTGAATAAATGAGAGAAATATGTCAGGAAAGAAAAGTGTGGCAGGCCAGTATTTCTGTTCACCCCTTCGGGGAGACGGCGTGATGGTTAGTTAGTTAAAAAATAAAATCGTTTATGCTTCACTTGAGGCCATTTTTTTTTCTTATAAAGTGGGCGATGGTCTAAAAAAGGGTTGGGAACCTGTGCTGTAGTATTGTAAATTTTTATTCTGAGTTCGCATTACCTACCTGTCCCGAATGCCTGTAGAATGTTCACAGAAGCAAGAATTTATGTCTTCTCTCGGAGGAAGTCCGAAATAATGTATCATTTAAATACTCTTTGTGCAGACGGTTGCGAAACATGAGATAAGTTGTTGTGAGAATACGACTTAACTTGAGCACCGCTGCTGGTGAATTTTAAGTGAAATATTCGCGTAAGTATTTGTTAACGAGATTGTTATTCGCCTGTTAACGGATTCGTCGCGATAATATTTCATATTTCACATGGTAGCTGGAAAAGAAAGTGATTCTTTGCGAAGAAATAAAATGAATTTTAAGTGTATTACTAAAACATAATATTAACAAACTTATAACACCCGAAATGTAATAGAAATGAGATCTCTAAGACGAATGTGTGTTAAATTTGTATATGATAGAGTGTCAAATGCAAGTATAAGAAGTCAATGCGGTGCGAATGAAAGTGTTATGAACAAAATAATGAAAGGGTCGTTAAGATGGTTTGGACACATGGAAAGAATGAGTGAAGACAGAATGGTGAAGAAGGTATTTGTAAATGACGTGAACGGAGCTAGAAATAGAGGAAGACCGAGGAAAACGTGGCACGATCAAATCAATCAAATATTAAATAGCGGTCACGTGAGGAGTCGGAGAAATCGACGTGCGTGCATGACAAGATGTATGAATGTAGAGACAGAACAGTGTGGCGTTTCATTCTTTCTGCCTACCCCTCCGGGGAGACGGCGTGATGGTTAGTTAGTCAGTTAGTTTTATAACACCCAGTAATTATTTCTGAACTTACCCTAAGCTTACTTATTAAGCTTATCCCCTATCCTCCCTCTTCAGCACATAATATTTAATTAGTTTAATTTATCGATGAACGCGAAAATGGCCGTTCACAATGGAGTTCTGGTCCCAACCCTTATGTGTTGAGGCAAATCATGGAACTGACAGAATAAGGATGAGAGCAGAAGAAATGCGGTAGAAATGAGGTCCCTAAGATATATAGGCTGTTTTTTAGAGGTAAAAACACATTTAAAAAATGTTAATGTCTATGATATTGGCTTTATTTTATAGATAATGTTATGCCATTATTGTTTAAATATGATTTCGGGCAGAATGAAGCGCAATCGTGAAATCCAATTTTCGACAATTGTCGTCTTTGTGGATGCGTATTATCCACTAGAGTGTACGTGGTGCAAAAACGATCCATGGTCTTCTGAATAACTTGCGTGGATGGACGATTATGTTGACCGTAAAATGGACGTCGTGCACGATAAGTTTGGCGAACCGAACCATGATTTTCAAAATAAATTTGCACAATTTGCAAGCGCTGTTCTATTGTCAGTCTATTCAAGGTGAAATGGCAAAATGTACTGACTACAAATCAACTGTCAACTATCAACTGTCAACTGTCATAACAAAAGCATAAACGTTCCAAAATAAATCTTTATAACATCTGTCAGATCATGTAAACAACAACGATTTTATAATATTTTTATAAATATGTATCTTCACTGAAGAAGGACTGTTTGTCCGAAACATGTCTATATAATTTTATTTTTTTAATAAAAGTGTTGTACTCGTATATATTATACAAAATTTAAAAAAAAAGAAAAATAGAAATAAACCATCATAACAACACAAAGTATGGCGTAATGGAAGAAATTATTTTTAATTTCCTAAGTATATTACTAATATATATATTATATCGCCAAACTTATCCTGTAAATTTGGCGATATTTCGTGTATAAGTGAATTGTTTTGGTTAATTTAATTGTTGCCGCACTTTATAATAGTCAATTGTGACACGTAATACGGTTGTACTGTTTTGCTGTTAAAATTATATAAGTTTTTTCGTTTTTATAAAGAATTTTGACAGGTGTAAAAATAAATTTTTCATTTGTTCCAATGACAATTTGAATAATTTCTTCAATATTATTTTTAAGTTCTTGCTGGTTAAGTGCTTAATTACAGATAATTTAAAAAACGGTGGATACGTGTAATATAAATTAAATAAACACAAAAGTCCGGATCGTCCATGTCAACATGTGCAACATCGAAAAAAATATTATGTGTTATTACATTATGTGCTAAATTAAAAAAACGGTGGATACGTGGAACATAAAATAAAAAGACAATATGTGCACCATCTAAAAAGAACATTTTGTGTTAAATTATTTTTATTTTGTTATTTTATTTCATATCATTGTATTTTATATTATTTGTTTTAGATTTATTTTGTGGGTGTTGGACGATCGAAGTGTGCGCGGAGATGCCTATTGGTGGCGATGAGGTTCGCAACCCATCACACCGCGTCTCCCGCGGGGCGAAAAGAGAAGGATGAAGTGCCGCATCAGTAAAAGTGTGACTGTTCATTCTTTCTTCCTACCTTTCGGGGAGACGGCGTGATGGTTAGTCAGTTATTACTATGGAATTCCACAGTGTTAATGCCTTAGCGTTCAATACATGGTCTTACGTTGGAATGTATAATTTAGCTCGCAAAAGATTTGTGTTCGTTACTAAAGAGTAATGGTCGATTGTGTAATAGTCTTAAAGATCAAATACAATTTTAATTCATTTCTCCAGAGTAAGGCATTTTGAAATTAGTTCAAAAGACCCGGTAGAACTGCATTCCAGTGCCACTAAGCCTGCATAAGGAGATCTAAATATCGGAGACCTATATAGCTGGCAGCGGTACCTTACCCGGTACCGGGTAATACTCGTACTATGCAACGAGCCGCTAGATTGATTCAATGATCACGGCTTAGGTCGAGAAAAGTAAAAGTAGATCTTATCTTCCAACACTGTTATAATTGAGGATGTTTCGTATTACTGGAGGAAACAATAATCTGTGAAATCGAAGCCGAATGGAAGGTAACAATTATTAAATCTTTTCAGGTATAATACAATTCAATTAAATTTATTTATTCAAAAAATTATAAACGTTACAGAATAACAAATCCAAATCGTTTATAATCACAATATACAAAAATAAAATTAACAATTAAAAAAAAAAAAAATTACAATGAATATAATAAGAAAACAAATGAGAGCAAGTAAGAAAAAAAGAAAAAACAGAAGACAATTAAAAAAAAACATATTCGAGAACAGTTTAAGATAAACATTTTTGTACAATGAAGAGAAGTAAATAGCAATTGAATACATAAGAGATAGATGCATTTTGAGGGTGGCCTCACTATCGTGGAAGATGTCCACATCCGAAGAGATGCGGTTTAGAAGGATTATTGCCCTGCCCACGGGCATTGCAATAGATATGCTATGATATAACTAAATAACTAACTAACCATCACGCCGTTTCCCCGGAGGGGTAGGTAAATAATAATAATAATAATAAGAATATACTAACTTTTAAAGCGCCCTTTTTGTGATCTAATGACCTCAAGGGCGCATTAAGACGTGTTTTAAATCTAAATGTAAACGCTGCATCTGATTGATATTCGCGATCGATTAGAAAGTATAATAGAAAAAAAGCAAGTTTTAAATTGGGTATGAAATATGAAAAATATGGGTTTTCAGCTTAGTCTGTTGGATCATTAATGTCAACTGATGATGTCAACATAGGTTGACGAAACAGCTGTCGCTTAAAAAAATGTGATACATAAAACAGAGTTTTTTTAATTTAACAGTTTGTAACTTTATTTTAATTTTAAAGCATTCACTGGTCATACTTTATAATAACGTTTTGTTTAATATTTTTATTTCAGTCACTGATATATATTAAATTACCGAGAACACTGACGAATTTATGAAAAGTGTCGAAACCGTCGACGGTAAAATAATTAAGTGTATGATTGATATACGTCTCGAGAGCTTAATCCAATCGATGAAAATTTAATTGACTTACTGAATTCAATTCTGAAGACTTACGTATTTAAAATTCATATTATTTACAAAGCCAATGAGTTTCTCTGAAGCATCAGATGATAGCTACAAAGATTTTCACGCAATAATGACTGAAGCTCCCCGCGGCGATAGAATTCCTCATTGTAATTATAGTAAATATAATATAACTTGTAAGTATAACGATCTGCTGGGTGGATTACACTGTAATTGTTTGCGTTTTAAAATGACGTTAAAACAATTATATTGAAGGATCGTGCAGACGAGTACATGAGAAAATTAGATCATTCTAGAATAACGATAAACTCTCTATGGATAATTTATTATATTATATAATAATTGGTTTTGAAAAAAAAAATATTGCTCAATGAATTTGAAACATCTTCGTTCTGTAATAAATCAAATCAGTTTATTTTCTCAAAAGACATTACAAACGTTTTTTATATAATAGTTTAAGACATCTATTGAGAACAGGTAAAATATAATAAATATATAATACCAGAAACGCATGAGAGATGGTTTGACATTAGTAATACAAGATACTCTCCGAAGTCAAGAGTATTTGTCTTCTGAACGTACTTTCACAAATATGAAAGACATCGATCTCCGAAGCGATCATGTTCAGCAGTTTGATTGCTCTCCCCACCGGCATCACCAGAGGCAGGTTGGCTCTGCATGCTGGGAGATAAAACAGTCTGTGCTGACACTGTCGAAGATCCGGAACATAAAGATGGATAGCCTCCAAGATGACGGAATTCTCAAAGAATCCCCTGATAAGTCTGAAGAAATGGGTAAGTGTGCACCCATCCCTTCTTATCTGTAAACTATTGGTCCCCAGCATGCCCAAGAGGAATGCAGTGGGATAAAGCCACGGATAGCTACCAAACTCCCTCATGTAGAGATTTTGATTTTGATTTTTTGATTTAAAGAGAGGAACACAGAAGGGTTCCCACCACAGGCCTGTTATAGGGCGCAGCGGCACCCTTTCGTCAGCCTCGCTCGTACACTTTCTAGGCCTGTCCCCGTCCATCCAGGACATACATTTAATGTAGAGATATCTCAGAAATCTTTTCTGAACCCTCTATAACATGAGCGAGTATCTCGCCTCGTGGGGACTCCATATCACCGAGCCACACTCGAGCTGGCTCCGGACCAATGAGTTATACAAAATTCGCAAAACATAGGGATTCTTGAAAACTCTACCAGTTCGGAGAATAAATCCCAACATTTTCAGTGCAACTCCCCATATTCTCTCAATGTGAGTATATATCCACAGAAGCAAAGATGGCAGTACACAATGGAGTTCTAGTGCCAACCCTCATGTATGGAAGTGAAGCTTGGAGCTGGCAAAAGAAGGATGAAAGTAGAATAAACGCCGTAGAAATGAGATCACTAAGAAGAATGTGCGGGAAAACGTTGTATGATAGAATACCGAACGATGAAATAAGAAAGAAATGTAAGGCAGATGACTGCATCATGAATAAAATTAAAAAAGGATCCCTGAGATGGTTCGGACATATGGAACGAATGGATGAGAGTAGAATGGTTAAAAAGTTGTACACGAGAAAAACATGGCATGACCAAATTAATCAATTACTAAAAGGCGGCCACATTCGCGTGCATGGTACGATGTATGGATGTAGAGGAAGCTCGAAAGGTATGCCAGGACAGGCCAGTGTGGCGATCCATCCTCTCTGCCTACCCCTCCGGGGAAATGGCGTGATGGTTAGTTAGTTAGTTAGTTTTGATCAATACTGTTGGGTACTTTTTGTTAGGAGTTTAAGAGTTATTCAATATAATAATACACCAATTGTCAAACAAAATTTGCTGCTAAATATTTTCTTATCTTATTTGTTGGTTATCTAAACACCATCTTATTATTACACATCTCATTGTATGCTCGTTACCAATACATTCATGCTTTTACATTGAAATTTGATTAAACTCGCATGTACATATTGTTGTGTTAACAAATTGTTCATTCAAGAATGTATTATTATGCAAAGTATAATATATTCGTACGTGTAAGTACCTACTTATAGATATATAAGTGTTAATACATACATGCAAATCATACGCAAGTTATATTACCTTTATTATATAGGTAAGTGAAACTTTACACATAGAAATACATTTTTTTAAAGTCAATTGACACCAATTCTATTGTATAAAAAATTGAAGATTTATCATTTGCGGGGGTAATTTTAAAATACGCTTCTGTCACTCTCATCGAATACGAATTTGTGTGAAAATTTAGTCTACAAAATCTCTTGTCAAGTATGTTCGTTCTGAGGAAGAAGAAGAAGTAGATAAACGAATCTTCTATTTGATATATAGTATATAACATTTTATATACATTATATTCTATAAAACTAATTAAGTTACCATCACGCCCTTTCCCCGAATGAGTAGCCATAAAAAAAGACCGCCACACTGTTATTTTATTATATACTCGTACATCTCTCTTCTCATCCACATTCATACATCGCGTAATGCATGCTCGTCGTTTTCTGCAACTCCGCACGTGGCCGATATTTAATATTTGGTTATTATTATTATTTTCATTTTGTTGAATCGCTCTTTACATCATGACGGCATGAGCCAGATCGATGGAAAGGGTATTATAGCTATCATAGTGATTCTCGTGACATCAAATCAAATCAATTAGTTTTCTCAAAAGACATTACAAACATTTTTTATAGTTTAAGGCATCTATTGAGAACAGGTAAAACATAATAAATATATAATACCAGGAACGCATGAGAGATGGTTCGACATTAGGAATACAAGATACTCTCCAAAGTCAAGAGTATTTGTCTCCTGAACGTACTTTCACGAATATGAAGCGATCAAGTTCAGCAGTTTGATTGCTCTCCCCACCGGCATCACCAGAGGCAGGATGGTTCTGCATGCTGGGAGATAAAACAGTCTGTGCTGACGCTGGACCATCCGGAACATAAAGATGGATAGCCTCCAAGATGACGGAATTCTCAAAGAATCCCCTGATAAGTCTGAATAAATGGGTAAGTGTGCACCCATCCCTTCTTATCTGTAAACTATTGGTCCCCAGCGTGCCCAGTGAAAGGTAGCTAATTTAGGTCACGTGAATTCTACACCAGACCAAAGACAGTGTTACAATCACACTGCCCTCGCCGGGAATCCCCCTTCGGGGTGTCAGTCAATGCACTTACCACTCGGCCACGAAGGTCATCATTTATTTGATAATTTGCGGTTTTCCTCAGTCTCACTTTATTTCTTGTTCCGTATATATCGTTGACATATAAATTCTTTCTTTATTCGTTATTTTTATGTGTCCAAATCATCTTAATGACCCTTTCATTAATTTGTTCAAAACACTTTCTGTGCACTGTATTTACTCCATATATATTATGCATTTGACACTCTATCATAGCACTTATTCTAGTTTTATCCATCTTTTGTTAGTTCCTTCCTTCCTTCCATACATAGTTCGGAATTATTTACGATATTTGAGCTCTGTAGTAGTATTCGCAGTTACTATTAACTTCACTAAATATTTTTTAATGAATGCAATGCTTGTACGCTAGCCTTCAATGCTTCCATTGTGATTCTCATTTGACACAAATTGTAAATAAATTTATGGAAATTTCACACGTGAGCAGGGCCAGACTGGAATTAATTGAATATTAGAAAACATGTACCAACAGATTTATGTTTTTTGTTAAATTTATATATGATAATTTAATCTTAATGGATAGTTAGTGCGGGTAACAGAGTGAATGGAGTTTATTTTTAATATTTTTTTTTCACTTTTCTTTTATGTCGGATCTCTTGTCTAGTAACAATTTTTTTACAACAGGTCATTAAATTTTAACCCAATTACTGTATATATATATATTTTTTAGTAATTATATTGATTCTCATGATATGTAATAAGTAGCTGAACTACTTTTTTTTGTTTAGCTTTAGCTTTGAATGTAGTGATAGGAAACATGGATTTTATCAAACTGACCGTGCACAATGGAGTTCTGGTTCTAACTCTTATGTATGGAAGCAAAGCATGGATTTGACAGAAGAAGGATGAGAGTCTTAGTCCAATTCTTCTTTTTAGCTCTGCGGTTTGGTTATCTCGGCCCAATCGAATATTGCGTCCTAGGTATGTATATTCTTGGACATTCTCAATTCTGTTGCCGTCCACGTTAATTTCAAGCCTTTCAGTGCCCATCATCTTGGTATTTGCCAGGTTCATATTCAAATATGGATAAGAAATAGTCGCATAGAAATGGACATGAACTGAGTCGAAGAAGACAGAGAAAAACCAAATCAATAAAATTTTAAAGGTCGCCATGTTTGAAGTCGGAAGAATCGACGTGAGTATATGACGCGCTGTATGAACGTAAAGAAAACTAGAAGGGTATGTCAGGATTAAGAAGTCTGTACTCTCTGACTACCGAGAAAAATGTGTGATTGTTCGTTTCTTTGTTATGGATGGTTACTATTGAAACATTTCGATTTATGAAGACAGTTAAAACGTATTTTTAAAACAAAGTTTATTTTTTGTATAGAATAATTGATTATCCATTATGTTAATACTCCCAGGAAATGCCATATCAATCAATTGGAGTTAATACTGCAGATTTACAGCTTAAGTTATCATTTCTTATAAAAACGTTGACATTCACTATTTGTTGATGTAGTTGATCAAGATAACTAAGTAACATTTTAATTAATCTATCAATCAGGTGAAGCTTAAGCATTTGAGATAAGCGTGTGAGCTTAAAAAATAAATGTTGGCTAGGTGTGCTGGGATTAATATGGAGATTTGTATCCGGCTGTAGGGAAACCAGCGCGCTTTAACTGGTTATCTGGACTGTGCTTAAATAAACTTAACCCATAACTGTCCTTCCCTTCCAAAGTTCACTTGTCGAAATTAAATGAATATTTTCTCCTTTAGTTTCCTTTTTTCCCATTATCTAGAGCAGTCATTCCCAAAGTGGTCCATATCCGACCCCCATGGGTCGATTCTGTCCTGCAAGAGGTCCACGCCAATGAAAAAAAACGGAGGTGCATGAGATATGCTATCTTTTACTAGATCATTGAAAACTGTGTATTATAGATACACAATGAACAACCAGCAACTAACATATGTATCTACGATGAGAGATCTCAGGATCATCTATGAGAGTAGGCTGACTTTTCGTGCACATATTGAGAGGATTTGTGGCACTGCACTGAGGATGTTGGGTCCTCATGGGTCTTCATCATTCGGACCGGCAGAGTTTTCATTGATCCTCATGTGGATCATATGGATCCTGATAGATATCTCCGACAGCGACAGCATGGATTGTTTTACCTACCAACCTGCCTCTGGTGACACCGGTGGGAAGAGCAATTAATCTGCTGAACGCGGTCTCCTCGGAGATCAACGTCTTTCATATTAGTAAAAGTACTTTCAGAAAGCAAATACTCTTAATTCTGGAGAGTATCCTGTCTGCCTAATGTTGAACCATCTCTCATGCGTTTCTGGTAGTACTCGTATACTATAAACAATATTTTATTTTACCTGTTCTCAATAGATGCCTTAAAAATTAATTTTGTAATGTCTATTCGTGAAATAAACTGATTTGATTTTATTTGATTATAATGGGGGTCCACGAAAGTGGATTTCCAATAAAATGGAAACACACGTCGATGAGATTTAAGGTTGAACCTGATGAAATTGAAGCCGAATATCGAAATTTTGATATTAAAGCATCAGGTTTCCTGCAGCAGCATCAGATTTTTATGTGTTTATTTTATGTAAAAATATTGGATTTGCATTTTGTTTCGTTTTAATTAATACATCTACGAGTATGTTACAACTATAAAACTTAACACATATTTTATTAAAAAAAAAAAAAATTCTACGTTGAAAGATGGCTTGGACACACGGCAATAATAATTTATGAATGTTGAGGAATCGAGAGAAATATGTCAGGAAAGAAAAGTGGGGTAGTCCATTATTTCTGCCTAGCCTTTCGGGAAGATGGCTTGATGATTAATTACTTAGTTTTTTTTTTCTACAGTGAACCCTATCAAAGAGAATAGTTCTGTATCAGCTTCAAAATCAAATGAGTTGATGAATTTATAAAAAAAAAAAATTTAGGAAAACAATAGGTCTACATTAAAAAGAAGAAAAAAAATCGGCAAATAGTCTACAGGACAAAAAAGTTTGGGGACTTTTGATCGAGAGCATAGGTTCACAATGGGTGCGGTTCCGCCCCCGAAGAGTTATGGAACCCTTTAAGGGGGCATTAGCCCGTTAAGAGGTAAATGGGGAGCGTTGAGGCAAAACAATGTAAGAAACTGTCTAAACATAAACATTTCTGAATTTGATAATCTTTTTGATTTAAATTTTGTGCTTGATTTCAAATAGATATAGCTATAAATAAGCCGACGGATGAGACCTACGTACAGGAGTGGACGGATATAGACTGATGATGAATAATGAATATATAAATCTCGTATATTTTATAAACACATCCCTTCTTCTTCTTCAAGTGCCCTGTCGGGTCCCCCCAACGTTGGCGATTACCTCGGCGAATCTGTCCCTGTCCTGCGCCGCTCGGAACAGCTCCTTCACACTTGGAATGCCGGTCCACTACCTCACGTTTCGCAGCCAGGACATTTGTCTGCTTCCGGGCCCTCGGCGTCCCTCAATTTTCTCCTCCAATATCAGTTGGAGAAG
This sequence comes from Lepidostoma basale, assembly GCA_022606425.2. NCBI lineage: Eukaryota > Metazoa > Arthropoda > Insecta > Trichoptera > Lepidostomatidae > Lepidostoma > Lepidostoma basale. The sequence goes on along the minus strand of JAHDVF020001589.1, from coordinate 2,838,973 downwards.
GTGGTACTTTCCCCACGCAGTATATGACTCAGATGTGAGATCTTTCGAACCTTGATAGTTGATAACAATTCCCTGTCAACTCTAGCTCGCCTCAGGACTTCGGTATTCGTAACCATGTCTGTGGTAATTGGTAACCAACTCTCAGCATTCGGCGATGGAGCCACATTTCAAATGCACATCCCAATAGATTTAAATATTTCGACCCTAGTATTTTATATTATTTTTAATAAGTTATATGCAGATTCAAAATCTTACGTTATATTGTCATGCTTATTATTCAAATTCTACCACTCCCAACGTTACACTCCCTACTCTCCACTCTTGAATTCCTTCTTTGTTATATTTTACATTTAACTTAAACTTTAATGGGACGTTTAAATGCGCTTAAGGATGCATTCTCCAGAAACATGACGTAAGCACACTTTGTACTGCAACAGTATATTTTCATTATTTAAAAGATAACATAAGAAAAATGTTTCATTGTTTTATTCCAATTGGACTCTTGCAAGAAACTGGTACGAATTGTTATAGTTTACAATAAAACAATCAGTTTGTTTTAGTGTTTTGTGTGCGCGTTTGGCATTTAATGGAATCTGATTTTTCAGGATCAAAACATGTATTTTAACTCGTAAATCTTGAACATTGTTTGCGTTTTCCGCCTATGGACGAATCAAAGAACTGGTTTCCGATTATTCGCCATACGACAATGTCGCCTGGACGGTCGCATTTCAAAACGTTTACCCGAGGTTAGGTATGGGATATTAGATCGAGTATCCTAGAATATTATAGATGGCCACACCGTTTGTATGCAATTTCGTACGGCCAGTAGCGGTGTCGTCACGGCCCCCTCCACTGGTCGGCGACCAACCAGCGTTCGAAGACTTTCTCTTTGGCTCGGTGTCGATGTACCGCAATCTTTGGTTTCACCAGTAACTCCGCGAGCCGCCGCGCGTTGTGTGCTGTTCGAAATTGAAAATATTCTCGCGCGCGTGCCGTGAATCGGCAATTAAACGCGAAAGTGAGGTTATAACCCAATTTGTGTCAAAATTTTAAATTTCGTTCTTTTATTTAAAAAGAAAATAGCAACTCTCGCGTTGTTTTGTTTTTAATCGTTGGAAATCGATATTTTGACTAACAAATTAAATGTTTTGATCAAAGGCAACAGTTTTTTTTCTAATGGATTGATTACCTATTTTGGTGCCCAATAATGAATTGAAATACATTATTAAACATTTAATGCTGTAAGTGGACTTTGTTAATTAACTAATAAATAAGAATAATACTTAAACATTTGTATTTTTAAAATAGATATCTATAAGTTTATATTTTAAATTGCGTTTTTAAAACCAATTTAATGTATGTATTAAAGTAGGTAGTTCTTCATTTAAAATAATAGATTGAGTTAACTACCTTAACAGGGAAAATGCTTTTTATTCATCAAAAACTACCTTTTCATAGGATAGGGTTTATTATATTTTTATTTATTAAATAACATACATAATGGTATTTTAGGTCAAAGATTTTGCAGATTTATGTTACATGTAGTAGAATTCTATTATATAAATTAGGTATGTTTTATTATTAAGATTTGATATAAGTTAGGTACCAATTAGAATATTTTGAATATAATATAACGTTTTACGGGAATTAATTAATATTATATGTATACATATAAATAAATTGAAATATATAGTAAATTATCACATATTTTATAATTTCACAATATTTTTAATTGCAGTGTTAATCATGCTTTTTGAAATGTTTTTTTTTTAAAGTGTTTCCTAAAAATAAAGACATGTGAAATTCATTACAGATTTTGATTTTAAAAAGTTAAATATCTATATTAAGAAATAAGTAATAGTTAATTTACATATGATAAGATATGTAAAAGTTCCATAACTGAATAAATTTTAACATATTTCAAGAAACTAAAAATTTCAAATGTTATTATTATGATACAAATTGTATAATCCAATAAACGGTTCGTGTAGTGGTCTGAGGCAACGAGTGCCTAGTTTGTGTATGTAGAGATTTAGGTTACATCCTAGGCACGACCCGTGTCCTTTCTCAATAGTATAATTATTATAATTATCATAACTAACTGACCATCATGCCGTCTTCTTGAAGGGATAGTCAGACTGTCACCCCTTTCTTTCCTGACACTATTATCGCATCCTTAATATTCATACATCGTGTCATGCACGCACATCGATTTCCACGATTTCTTCTCTATGTCATTAATATATGAATGTAATAAAATTAAATCATTAATATCTTTTGAGGTTTGTAATATCTGTAAGGTTACAAAAAGGCAACGAACATGATTTTTAATATTTATTATGTTATTAGAATAAAGCCAAATAAAATTAATTATCCAATGAATTGCTCCTCTCAGATATGCTAAGACATATTATATTACCCTAAAAATGCATCAAATAAGAATAAACCTACAAACTGACCCAGTTTTCATATGTTTTTATTAAATTGCGATTTCTTAAAACATAATTAATTTAAAATAAAATATTTTATCATGCATAAAAAAAATATAAATAATTAACTCTTAACAATCAGACTCGATTGCATCGATAAAATTGTTTGATTTATAATGTGTTCATTTTATAAACTTAAATGGTATTTCTTACGAACTATCAGAACGTTTTTTTAATTTAAATATTTTTATGAAAATCTGTTTTTTTTTTTTTTTTTAAAACATGTTAACATTGTGAAAAAGGATACAGACTATGACCAAATTAAAACACATATTAGGGGTTAAGGTAATGCTGAATATAAGTGAAGATCTTCTTCTTCTTAATGAAGACCTTGTGGCGTGTTTCTCAAGAGGGTTTGGCTTTCCGCGAGATCAATTCCCAGCTGCCGATTCATCAGTTTTGGACTATAGTTTCAATGATAATTTTTTTTTGAGTTTTGGGTATATCCATGTAACTTGTATTTCTCGACCGACGTTTTGGTGATCGTTACAGTCTCCATATTCGGGGTAGTTATATGACTACCCGGAAGATGGATACTACAAAGGTTTCCGAAAAGTCGGTTGTAAAATAACGGACATACCCAAGATCTCAAAAATATATTGCTATCAACCGTGAAAAATCTAAAACTAACTAACCATCACGCCGTCTCTCCGAAAGGGTAGGCAGAAAGAATAGACTGTCACACTTTAACCGATGCGCCACTCCATCCTTCTCTTTTCGCCCCGCGAGAGATACGGTGTGATGGGTTGCGAACCTCACCAATAGGCATCTCCCGGGCACACTTCGATCGTCCAACGTCCAAAAAATAAATCTAAAAAAAAATATGTAAAATACTACTTCTTCTTCTTCCTTTTTGTAGACCTATGTGGTCTGTTCTCCAGAATGTTGCTCCACCTGTGAGGTAGATTCCCAGCTGTCCTTCCATCTTTTAGGAGGTCTTCCACGAGGACAAGTCCCTTGTGATTGGTTATGCAATGCAATACTCGTATAGGGGAGTCTGGTGGTGTCCATTCTTAGAACATGATAGTATCAGTCCCTTTTTCGCTGTCTGCTCCATCTTATAATATCCTCAACCTCACATATCTCTCTTATTCTGGTGTTCCTCACGCGATCCCTCAGTGTCTTGCCTGCTATCGTCCTCAGTGTCTTCATTTCGGATGTCCTCAAAACTTGTTTGGTTCTTACTGTGTCTGCCCTTGCTTCGACGCCATATGTTATTATTGGTCTTACGCATGCTTTATAGATTCTCATCTTACTCTTAATGGCCATGTCTTTGTTTACATTTATATAAAATACAATGATATAAAATAAAATAACAAAATAAAAATAATTGAACACATAATATTCTTTTAGAGGGTGCACTTGTCGTCAGCTGGACGATCCAGACGCATTTACATAAAACGGTAATGAATTAAAAATCGTCTCTGAAGTGAAATGTAGTGATGATAAGTTTTATTACTGATATCTTTAATTAATGAAAACAAAAAAAAATATACAAAATTTCTTTATTATTATGTATTTAGTGTGCTTCCACTTGTGTTTATGTTCGACCGGTTTCGGCAGCTTGCTGCCATCTTCTGGTGATCAGCAAGCTGCCGAAACCGGTCGAACATAAACACAAGTGGAAGCACACTAAATACACAATAAAGAAATTTTGTATCAAATTTTATTAGTTTTCATTATTTAAAATAAACTTCTACCAAGAAATTTCAATTAAAAACATTGATTATTTGATATCCTTAACACAAAAAAATCGTCAAACATCATTTAATTAATTTAAGTTTATAAATTTTGTAAGATTAAAAAAATGTATAGCGTAATGTCGAGAGAAGATTTCTAACCTCAATAGTATTAACGCTTTTTTACAATTTAAATGCTTGGAATGTTTTCCATTGCGCCATTTTTCTTCACAAGCGTATAAGAAAGAGCATGTTCATATATGCGCCTCTGTACAGCTGTAGAATGTATGTAGGTACTAGAAGTATGTTCATGCGTTTACTTAATTCCATAGATACGACCGTCTTACGTTGTAAGTAGGTACCTACGCGCCAGCACTACGCGCAGAACGATTGCCCCGCCATTTGAAATTTCCACCGCGGTGGAATGTTTGAAGATGTCCATGCCTCCGGACAGGTAGCCGCCGTAAAGGCTCCACACCGGGCGAGGAGAATGTGTGATTTTGCGCAAGTGGATGCGCCTCTCGAGACCAATTACAATGCACGAAGGTTGCCGTGGTTTCGTAAACCCCGCTTCTAGATAATTCTCCGCGATTGGCGGCTATTGAGGACGGTAGACACCGTGTCAATTAAGTTTGCGTTTGAATTCTCAGGGATCATCCTGCGATTGAAAAATAATATAATAATTTAAGCAATTATTACGAACGAAAACGTCTGTTTTCTAAAAGTTTTATTACAATATATTTTATGGGGATGGTATGTTGAGCCTAGATAAAGCATTATTAAATGTGCCATAGCAAAGATGAAATATGTCTTCTTCTTTCTGTGTCCTGTCAGGTCTCCCTAACGTTGACTATCACACCTGAGTAGGCCTCCCTGTCCTGGCCAGCTCGGAACAGCTCCTCCACGGTCCTTAGCCCTGTCCACTCTCGGATGTTCCTCAGCCAGGAAACCTGCCTTCTCCCAACACCTCGTCGACCCTCAATCTTACCCTTTAAGATCAGATGTAATAGTGCGTATTTTTCGAACTCAGAACATGGCCCGAGTAGGACACCTTTCGGACTTTGATGTGGTCAGCAACTCTCTGTCAACTCTGGCTTTATGGAGAACGTTTGTGTTGCTGACCATGTCAGTCCAAAAGATGCGTAAACTTAAATATGTCATTCCAATAAAATAAAATAAAACTTCATTCGAATCAATTATTTTAACTAACTAACTAACTAACCATCACGCCGTCTCCCGAAGAGGTAGGCAGAAATAATAGACTTCCACACTTTTATTTCCTGACATATTTATCTCGTTTCCTCAACGTTCATACATCGTGTCATGCACGCGATTTCTCTGACTCGTCCTGTGGACGACATTCAATATTTGATTTATTCGATCGTGCCACGTTTTCCTCGGTCTTTCTCTATTTCTAGTTCCATTTACATCGTTAACATATACTTTTTTTTTACTATATTTTCTTCATTCATTCTTTCCATGTGTCCAAGCCATCTTGATGATCCTTTCATTATTTTGTACATTTTTCTTCTTTCGGTGCCGTGTCAGATTCCCCCAACGTTGGCGAACACTACAGCAATGGCATCTCTTTCCTGCGCCACTTGGAACAAGTTCTGAACTCTTGTTATTCCTGTCCACTCTTCGATGTTCTGCAGCCAGGACAGCTGCCTTCTACCAACTGCCCGACGTCCCTCTACTTTACTTTTTAATATCAGCCGAAGGAGGTGGCATTTTTCTCCCCTTAGCACGTGACCCAAATATGAGACCTTTTGTTTTTAACACCGCAAATTATTTTATATAGATTTATACACAATTGTTCAACATACAATAATTAATTTAGGTGTTACGTTGTTTTTAATATAACAAGCCGAAACGACGAAGTTGAAAACATTAATTTATTGTTTTCATTAGAATATGATTTTAAAGTCGACGGTAGCCAGAATCTAGTAAGATAAAAAAATCTGACATTAATAAAATGCGTAAATTTTGATTTATTTTTTTGTTTCTCTTTTTTTTATACACTTTGTTTTTACAAAACTTACATTAATTTTTTTTAAATTACATAGACATGTTTCGGACAACCAGTCCTTCTTCGGTGATACATATTATAAATATAAAAATGTTTACATGATCTGACAGATGTTATAAAGATTTATTTTGGAACGTTTATGCTGATTATACTCGTATATGCCCATTATATAAAGATTTATTTTTTGTTGCTAAAAAAATTTACCATCTCAAATGCAAACCACATATGTTTTGCCGTGAAACAGCTGTTAACTGAGATACATGTATTGGAAAGATGAACGTAATGCAACACGTTAGATTTTATTCCTACCTACTCTTGAGTGCACTTACTTTTAATGTTCTTGAATGCAGTTAATTTAAAGTATCATTTAAAAATTATAAATTTATATTATGATTATTCACAATTGTTCCAACAAGATAAAAACACAATTTATTTAATATATAATTAGTTTTTAATTGATTGTAACAACTGATGATGCCAACATCAAATTTCATAGATAGTAAATAAGTAGATTTTGATATTATAAGTGTTTCAAATTTAATTTCTTCTTCTCAGTCGTATTCCTAATGATTGAGGGTCGTGTTCCTGTAGACTATTGACCATGCGCTCCTGTCACCCGCCAGTCTCCAGGCTGCAGCTAATGAGGGACCGGTCAGATCCCCGATTTGATCGGACCCGCGGTTCGATGGTCGTTCTTGTGGTCGCCTTCCCTCCGCTTTGCCCATAATGATGAGCTTTTCAAGGTTTACCTGATCTCTCAACCAAGTCCGAGAGCACATCCGCGAGGTGGTCTAGGGGATAGAACGCTTGACTCCTAATCTAGGGGACTTGGGTTCGAGCCTGGACACGACCAGATTCCTTCTCATATTGAAGATTGTAAAATAAATTCTAATATCATTGATTTAAATCTTTGAATCTTAAAAAAAAAAAAAAAAAACAGTAACATGATAAGGTAGAAAAGTAAATTATTTGTAATAAAATAAATACATATGTAATATACATACATAAATAAATCCAGATAAACATGATAAAGCAATAATAATTATATTTTGGAAGCGAAGCGTGGAACTGGCAGAAGAAGGATGAAAGCAGAATAAATGCGGTAGAGATAAGGTCCCTAAGATGTATGTGTGTTAGAACGATATACGACAGAATCTCAAATGCTGATATAAGAAAGGAATGTAGAGCGGAAGAAGGTATTATGAACAAAATTATGAAAGGATCGCTGCGTTGGAACGCATGGATGGAGAAATAATTGTTAAGAATGATTACGTTAATGAGTTTTAAAAGCCTAGATTTATGTTAGTTATTCGAAGTAGCATTGATTGCCTCGTTTTAAGGATCGAAGTTGAGAGCAGTAATTTTGCAAATACTATTATTTCTTTACACTTATTATTTTAAAAATTGATGTATCAATCTTCTCACATGAAAAAAATAGACCCATCTAGAATCCAACCCCAAAGTAGAGGACTCCTGGAGAGACCACCAAAAAGATGGATCGACAGCTGGGAACCGACTTCGTAGGAGCCTAATCCCTCTTGAAAAACAGGCTACTAGGCCTACATTATGAAGAAGAAGATTTTAAAACTAAGAATGTGCTTTGAAACAGTATAAACGACACCTTTCTTCGTACTTAAACAAACAGGTTTCATGAGTGATGGCGTATTACCACAGCAATACTAGTTAGTTAACAAGATTTTTAAAAGGTTCTAAACATAATACCAAGTTAACATACCAAGTTCTAAGCTAGTACGTGCAATGATTAGTGCTAATTTATTACATCTTTATTAACGAACTAGAAGTGTGGATTGTTATTAAAACGAGCGTATTTTCGAAAGGTACTTTAGAGATTGGCAAATCAAATAATAATATATTTTATTATGAATAATGTGGTACGCATGGAAGATTTTTCCGCGGAAACATTACGAATTCAAATTTAATTATTCTGTGCAAAATTCAGACATAATTGTAATATGTAGCATTTACATTAATTATTAAAACGACCATTATATATATTATGACCACGTGACACGCTTTGAATTTATATATTTTTCCACATTGCCATGTATATTATTATGTGTATAAAAACTAACTAACCAACTAACCATCGCGCCGTCTCCCCGAAGGGGTAGGCAAAAAGAATGGACTGACACACTTTTCTTTCCTGACATATTTTTCCCTCTTCCTCAACATTCATACATCGTGTCATGCACGCGCGTCGATTTCTCTGACTCCTCACATGGCCGACATTCAATATTTGATGTATTTGATCGTGCCACGTTTTCCTCGGTCTTCCTCTATTTCTGGTTCCATTTACATCATTAAGATATAATTTTTTTACCATTCTTTCTTCATTCATTCTTTCCATATGTCCAAACCATCTTAATGATCCTTTCATTATTTTGTTTATGACACCATCATTCGCACCGCATTCACTTCTTATATTTTCATTCGACACTCATCATACGCAGAGTATCACACATTTATTCTACTTTCTTCCTTCTTTTGCCAGTTCCATGCTTCGCTTCCATACATAAGGGTCGGTAGAAGAACACCATTGTGCACTACCATTCATGTGTATAAATTTATACGTTAATGCAATTTTATACTATCGATAATTCATAAAGATTAAAAAAACGTTTGTTTTCAAAAAGTTTTACTATTATTTTTTGGATGGACATGTTTCGCCTTGCAAAGGCGAAAATAAAAATGTTGTTGGATTAAATGTTATTGAAGACGAAGAAAGACACTGGTGACCAGTCTGTCGATGCCAGCGAGCCTGGCGAAACCGGTCGCTGTCGAAATAAAGACAAAAGTGGTAGTAGTTACAAAACATCGTTTTATTTAATTATTGTTTAAAATGAACTTCATTTGATTATCTTAAAATGATTAATTTTAAATGATCAATCGCAAAAGCAATGATTTTTTTTTTAATATTCCTTATGATTATTGTTCTCTATATTCTATCTAAGAGCTACTGAATCTGAGAAAGCCAAACCCATTTTTTTTAAGAAATCACATTCGTTCAACTAAGGCTTCAGCGCCCACTGGGGTTGGTGTCGCCTAATTAGAGAACTCATAGTATAGGGGTTATTTAATAAAATATGTTATAAAGAGATTAGAACTTTGTGCCACAGTATTCACCAATTGCTAGATCACGATGTTTATTAATATTTTTTCATTGATAAAAAATGTAATGATGTGCCGGTGACTAAGCTTAACTCTCGATATATTCACGAGTCATTGATTACTGATTGCAGAAAATCTTGTATCATCGATAAGTCGTTGAGAATCTCTTGGGATGAAGTTTCGTTATTTGGCACTTCTGTATTCATTTTCTTCTTCTTTTAATAGATCTGATGATCTGTGGCACAGATATCATGTTTCCTCGAGGACCAGCTATCCCTCCATCTTTTAAGTGGTGGTTCAGGTTCAGGGGTCCGGAGAGGATTTCGTAAGCGGCTGTATATGCGAGTCTGTCATTATCCATTCTAACTACATGGTCCTTCCAGTATCTTCTTCTGGATCTACTCCACCGAAAGATATCCTCTATTTCGCGAGTTTTTCTTATGACTGCGATAAGTACACGATTTCGGATTTTTCCTGTAATGGATCTTAGAACCTTCGTCTCAGATGTTCTTAGCAGACCCTTGGTTCGTACAGTGTTAGCCTGCGTCTCCCCGAAGGGGTAGGTAGAAAGAATGGACTGCCACACCTTAACCTTTGCGACACTCCATCCTTTTCTTTTCGTCTCAATGGCGGCATTTAATATAATAACTTACTAACTAACCATCACGTCGTCTTCCCGAATGGTGGGCAGAAAGATCACCACACTGTCATTTTCCGACATACTTCTCTTGTTTCCTTATCATTAATACGTCATGTCTTGTACCCACGTCATTTCTCCGACTCCTCACATGGGCAATATTTAATTTTTTTTATCGTTCCACGTTTTCCTCGGTCGACTTTTAATTATAGTCCTATTTACGTCGTTTACGAATACTTTACTTACCATTCTTTCTTCATTATTTTTTTCCGTGTGTCCAAACCATCTTAATGATCCTTTGATAATTTTAGTCATAACACCTTCATTCGCACTCTATTCAATTCTTATATTTGCATTTGATACTCTTTCACATACAGATCTATCACACATTTGTCTAAGAGATCTCATTTCTACTGCATTTATTCTACATTTATCCTTCATAAATATTGCAGCTTATAATTATTTTTATATTATAGGATGACCTTCGTGGCAGAGTGGTAAGAGCTCTGACTTCCACACCGAAGGTCCCGGGTTCGATTCCCGGCGATGGCAGTGTGATTGTCACACTGTCTTTGGTTTGGTGTAGAATTCACGTGACAATAAAATGGCGATAGATTGGCTACCGATCACATGTAAAACATAAATTGTATAACTATAAAAAATAAATTGTATACAGGAATTGGGTTCAATCAACCTGTTGTATACCTACATAAAAAAATTAAAAAATTTACAGTACTTGTTTTTTTTATAGGAATATTTTTCGGGGTGAAACCGTGTTCCCTCCACCAACGTTTCGGAGGCCCTTGCGGCCTCCATCATCAGGGTGTTAAATTTTTAATTGTGTCTCAATAGAGACGAAGAAACAAACTGGAAACTGAACATGGATGATCAAGGTGTTTACAGGACTTATGACCTGTCATTGGTTGGGTTAAGCGCACGCTTTATGTAATTACAACATTCCCATTCCACCATTGTTATTATGATCATGCAAGATACATTTTTGGAAGTTGTATATATACTCCAAATCCATACTTATCTTCACGTGTCAGTTCCAGTTAGCCATCTATGTAGATTTGATTGTACTATTTAAGATTAATCTATACAATCCACCTACCAGCGGCATCTGTGAAGAATGATTGTTTAGCATTTAGCAAACTACTTTATTAACACAATGCGAAGAGACTACCGCCTCCTAGCGCACTGTTTAGAAGTCGCCTGGAGTAACACTCCCATTTTATACGCCAAAGAATTGAAGATATCCTCCCCATAGAGGCTCGTCAAGTAAGAACTTAAATTTCCACGGTTAACATATATAGGAATATTTTTCGGGGTGAAACCGTGTTTCCAAAAATGTATCTTGCATGATCATAATAACAATGGTGGAATGGGGAATGTTGTAATTACATAAAGCGTGCGCTTAACCCAACCAATGACAGGTCATAAGTCCTGTAAACACCTTGATCATCCATGTTCAGTTTCCAGTTTGTTTCTTCGTCTCTATTGAGACACAATTAAAAATTTAACACCCTGATGATGGAGGCCGCAAGGGCCTCCGAAACGTTGGTGGAGGGAACACGGTTTCACCCCGAAAAATATTCCTATATATGTTAACCGTGGAAATTTACATTCTTACTTGTTTTTTTTATGTCTATTTTAACATTTAATTACCTCTTTTTTTCTGTATACGAGTATATAATAATACCTATACAATATTTAGTGAATAATTTTGTATAAAACTTCGTTCTGCTTAACAGACACATTTAAATTTCTTAACAAAGCATCATTACTATTTAAATTGAAAAAGAGCTTCCCTATTGCAAATAATTTATTTATTATTATTTGCAGATTGTATAAAAATATACTTTTATTCAATGACTTAATATTAGTTTGGAAAAAATGTACGGCTACTTAGTATACGAAATACACTCCACATTGCCTTGCTTTCTATTGCTTGTATTAAAATAATGCCTTCCGCATACACTTTGAATTGGGCTAGTCGGTGTTTCGACAATTAAAAAAAATATTTTTTATCTGTACATTAAATATAAGGTGGCTCAAAAGAAAGTATATATTTAGTGGATTGGCTTAAAAAAAGTTAGTCATTCATATACACTTTATCATAATGAATACACTATGAAATCTGAACTGAAATTAAACACAAAAGTCCGGATCGTCCAGCTGACAACATGTGCACCATCGAAAATAACTATATTATATATTTATTTTAGATTTATTTTGTGGACGTTTTAGTTACTAAGAGTGCACGGGATGTGCCTATTGGTGGCGATGAGGTTCGCAAACCATCACACCGCGTCTCCCACGGGGGCGAAAGGAGAAGGATGAAGTGCCGCGTTGGTTAAGGTGTGGCAGTCATTTCTTTCGTGGAGACGGCGTGATGATTAGTTAGTTAGTTAGTTATGAAATCTGAAAGACGCGGGGGGACGCTGTACGAACCAAGGGTGTGCTAAGAACATCCGAGATGAAGATCCATGATCCGTTACGGGAAAAACTTTTCGAGATCGTGTACGTAACGCAGTCATAAGAAAAACTAGCGAAAAAGAGGATATCGTTCGGTGTAGTAGATCTAGAAGAAGATATTGGAGGGAACATGTAACCAGAATGGATAGTGATAGACTCGCATATACAGCTGCTTGCGCAATTCCCTCCGGACACCGCCCTCTTGGAAGACCACTTAAGAGATGAAGGGACAGCTGTTTCTCATCTTCCGAGGATACAAGATTTCTGTGGCATAGATCATCAAATACCGATCAACACAAGACGACAAGAAGACTGCTGACTTGGAGACCGCGGACGGCAAAGAGAATTGCAGAGCAACCGCAACTACGGTGGAAGGATGATGAACAGGCACGTCAGAATAACCTGGATGCAGTCCGTACAAGACAGAGTGACATTATAGCGAATGGAGGAGGCCTTTGTCCAGGAGTGAAAAAAGAAGAAGATCATCAGATCTATTAAAAAATGTTAACCTTGTTTGAAATCACATTTTTTTTAATCGAACGTCGTTTTAAATCTTTTAAATAATTTTGAATTCAGATTTTTTTGTTCCTTTGACTAATTTTTTTATTGTTTGACCGTTATGCAAGCATATTAGGTGTTCATATGTCTACTTAAACAAGTTGATTGTATAAAAAAACTCAATAATCGCCAAAGTAGTCGATGAAATTAAAGCGTATATCGCGGCATAAATTGGAACACATGTCAGTCTGTAGTTATTATCGCGTATATTATTTATTATTCGGCAATCAAATGCCTCGGCCGAATCTGTCATGATCACTGTTACACGAACGGCCTAGAATTCTTGGTTTGACAATCAATATATTTTTTTTCTGACGCGGTGAAATATCGAATCAAAATGTCGACCGCAATAAATCGTAATAAGCTTATCCTATTTTGCCAAATCTATGATATTTTTTAAATTTTAATCCTAGGGATTATTTACAGCAAAGCGTAACATTTTTCAGGTTTTTCGGAAGCCACTTGACCTTTCTTGCAGTAGTTTCCCGTTACTTTCCATATTTTATGTATATAATTATTATGTAACTAACTAACTAACCATCACGCCGTCTCCTCGAAAGGGTAGGCAGAGAGAATGGACTGCCACACTTTTCTATCCTGACATATTTCTCTCGCTTCCTCAACATGCATACATCGTGTCATGCACGCGCGTCGATTTTTCTGACTCCTCACATGGCCGACATTCAATATTTGATTTATTTGATTGTGCCACGTTTTCCTATATTTCTGGTTCCATTTACATCATTAACATATAATTTTTTTACCATTCTTTCTTCATTCATTCTTTCCATATGTCTAAACCATCTTAATGATCCTTTCATTTTTTTGTTCATGACACCATCATTCGCATCGCATTCACTGTTATTATGTATAACTGTTAAAAATAATTATTAGTTCTTAAAGCAGGTTAATTTTTATTTTAATTCAAATATATTGGTACGGAGGAAGATGAAGCCAGCAGACTCAACAAGGCAAGGGGATCTATTGGTTCCAAACAGTGTCAAATGCCGTTCTCTGGACCAAGGCGAAAAGCCAATTAGCGAGCAAGTCGCTAGACGCAAATGGCAGTGGATCGGTCCCACTCTGAGACGGAACCCAGCCTACATCGCTCAGGGCGCACTAGACTGGTCTCCTATGTGGGGATAGAGGAAGCGAGGCAGACCTAGAGCCACCTGGAGAAGAGCCCTGCAGGACGAGGTTAAGGCAGCAGGCCTCACTTGGGATGATTTTAGGCATCAAGCATGCGATAGAGTCGGGTGGAGAAGGTTCCTTGAGGCCCAATGCAACACTGAGGTGTGACAGGACAAAAATAAGAAGAAGAACAGTAAAAAAGAGCCTAAGACGAGTTACGACGATATTAAAGTATAGAATATTTAGATCATTAAAAAACGAAGGATTAATAAATTAATCTAGAGATGGTCAATATGAACACGACTAAGAATTAGCAAGCGACATATTTTATTATATTGTGGTATGGTAACAAGGTACAATTTCCTATCAAACAATTCAAGAAGAAGTGAATTTTGTATTAAATAAAAGAGATAAATGTCGTGATAAAATTTTCAAAAATGAGTTCAGTATTTATTAAGCCAAGAAAGTTAATTAATTAATATTTTTTAATTGGTTTAAAGTTTCCAATTAACAGTACGTGAGAGAACCTCGGGCCACAATGTCTCAAATCTGATGTCGCAGTTAACATTCGTGTCACTTCACTCGTTTAAGTTGTCTGAAATGAATTTTTTCAGTTAAAATTGATTTACTTTTATATAACTAGACTTTCGCGAGTCAGCCATCTTGTCGGATGCGTAAATTTTTGACAGCTCTTCATTTCCCGCCTTCGCTTCCCGCGCCCGCGGCTCGGTGTGGCGACACGGAAAAATTCCTCCCAAAATCTCGTTTATTGATCTTGACACGTGACGCGGTATTCCTCACGAGCTACTACGTCACACGAGAATTAAAACCTTCTTGTTTTAAGAAACGCGCGGTGACCTCTGCGGGGACTTTTCTCTCAGTTTACCGCTAGAGTCATCGTCCTTCACGAATTGGGTAGGTACGTGAGTCAATTGGAGTTTTTTTTCTTTGATATTTTTTACTCGCAACAGCTGGCCGACCGAATTGGCAACGTTCATAGAAAAGCGATTTTAATTGAACGTTATCAGAAATAAATTGGATCCTTACCTACATGGGCATGGGCGTTATATTTTTAACTAAAATCTTCCATACGATTCTCCCTTGGATTTATCTTACCTAATAAACATGTATAATAAATCGTTATGATTACGTTATTGTAATTTAAATCATGAATAATTATGTAGGTAGATACTTGGTACATATATCGCATGTTTTATGCTTATAGTTTTGAAAATAAGATTACTAATTAAGCTATTATTTAGTTACAGTCAGTGGCTAGAATTTATTCAATGAAATCATACATCAAAATCTAAATTTTGTATTTATCTTTGCATAAAAAATTACCTGTTCTCAAATTTGAAAGTACTAAGTGAATTATCTTCTTTAAACTTTAATACTGTTAAACTTATTGAAAGCTAAGGCATAACACTGTTGAATTCCAAAGTAATACACTTAGGAAATTGAAAATAATTTTGTTTATAATCCACAAAATATGAAAAAACACGACATGTTTCGTAGGATACCTCAATCTTCAGGTGTAAATATTTGGTCCTTGCATATGAAATTGGCGTTTTGTATGGGAGGAACATAAAGTTGAATTTTTTAAAATATAATATATTTATTTAATCAAAGTATATACCATTGCTATCTATGCACTTTTGCCATCTCATAGGTAGTTCATCGATCCCTTTACTAAAAAAACATTCGGACGGGAATCAATAAAATCTTTGAAGTCGGTTTGGACTGCCCCATCGGAGTTGAATTTTTTCCCTTTCAAGAAGTTATCCAAATTTCGAAAAAAATAGTAATCTGTTGGGGCAAGGTCCGGAGAGTACGGTGGATGTCTTAGACATTCCAATTGAAGCTCTTCTAATTTGGTAGCCGTCTGTTGTGCAGTGTGTGGTCTAGCGTTATCATGAAGCAGCAGTGGCCTAGAGCGATTAACCAGCCTCGGTTGTTTAGCAGCTAGCTTTTCCATCATGGTTTGCAGTTGCTGACAATAGACATCTGCCGTAATCGTCTGGCCAGATTAAAGAAAGCTGTAGTGAACGACACCAGCACTAGTCCACCAAACGCTCACAAGTAACTTTTTTGGAGTCAATTTTCGCTTGGGGCATGGTTTGGCTGGTTCGGCAGGGTTCAGCCATTGCGATGAGCGCTTCCGATTATCATACAGGATCCACTTTTCATCACAGGTAATGATTCGATTCAAAATCCCTTCATTATTGTGCCGGTTGAGTAATGCAACGCAGCAGTCAACGCGCGTTTGTTGATTTGCTTCACTCAATTCGTGAGGTACCCACCTTTCAAGCTTTTTCACCTTCCCAATTTGCTTCAAGTGGATTAAAACAGTTTTATCACTAACACCGCAGCCTGCAGCTAACTCGGACGTGGTTTGCGATGGATCCGCTTCCACAATAGCCTTCAATTCTTCATTATCAACTTTGGTCTCCAGCCGTCCACGGGGCTTGTTCTGCAGGTCGAAATTTCGTTGGAACGCACTGTGTTTTCTTTTGCGGCACCGTCGCCATACACATCATTAATCCTTCGAGCCGTTTCTGCAGCACTGGTGCCACGGTGGAACTCGTACTCGTAAATAACGCGATATTTCAAGTTTTCCATTTTGTAAACTGAGTGACGCAAAGAAAAAAAAACAATTGAGGAAAAAACAAATGAATTATAATTTTCGAAACACAAATATTTAAGTAAATAGCTGTATATATTTGAATTCGGAATTCCTAACCAAAGAGAAGATATTTGAGATCAAAGTTGCCAGTACGGCAAAACGCCAATTTCATATGTAAGGACCTAATATATAATAAAAACTAAACAATGAAAGGTTTATATAAAAAAAAACCTTTAAAATTCAATACAATAATTTAAATTTAAAAATTAACCTGCACTTATTGTTTTAAGTAATTATAAATATATTAAAACTGTTAAATTAAATAACATTGTTTTTGTATCTCAATTGTATTTCATTTTACGTGACGGCTATTTCATCAACCTATGTTGATCAATAATACTGATACATAATTTTGTTTAAAACACAATTGTGATACAAAAACAAAGTTATTTAATTGAACAGTTTTAAAATATTAAGGTATCATAGTGTTTCGGCCCAAACAATGGACTATATAATTATTAGTACTTAGATGCCTTGTGTACCTTAATAGGTAGATGGGAATGTAGAGTGTAGGGCCAGTGGTGGTACTCCCATAGAAGCCAAGAAGCCCGGCTTGCGTAAGAAATTTTGAATCAAAACCCCCAAATGTATGTAATCATGCCCCCGCATAAACCAACAACCCACCAAATCACCTTTCAACAATATTCCAATCAGACATAAGAGGAATAGCCACATGAGCTAAATCACATTAACCCAGAAGAGGTTTTGATTTAAAATTTCTTACGCAAGCCGGGCTTCTGGGCTTCTATGGGAGTACCGCCACTTAGTGTAGTGTGGAACATAAATATGTATATATTTGTAGATTTTTCGGTTTGTACCAAATTTGACACTTCACAATGAAATGAAGGGTTAAAATATAGCGTGGCCCGTTAATTTATACACTCTTATTTAATCTTTTAGATAATATGTATTGTTGAAACATTAGCGCTCCTGCCTCGAGTGTTGGCTAACCTAACACAATGGATAGTGTACTCCGCGCAGACTACAGATATTAGAATGAGATCAGAGCATTATTCCGAGTGAGCTCTTGTTGTGTGAGTGCACGAAATTAAGATGACGGACAATGGGCGAGACAATACGTGCTTCTCTCTCTTAACCTACTTCCAAGGGAGCCGCCACTTGCTTCTTTGTTGGCGAGGCGGCGAGTGAGTTCTACCATTCATCAAACATTGTACGCGGTTCAACAGTTACGCGTAAGATCGTAGCGCGTAGATGTGCGTTGAATTGCAAAAAATAATGATTTGAATTTGGAATTCATATACTACCCCACTGCGTAAACCTAACTTATAATACACTAGTTGCAACCCGTGAAATATTCACGGAAGTAAAGATTTTCTACCATTTAAAAATTTATTTCACTGTACCACCGTAATCAGTAATATGTTAATATGTATGAAAAACGATAGTTTTCAAGGATTTTTATTATAATATTTATGTAGGATATGTTTTGCCCTTCTAAGGTGGGCTGTTATCATGCCTCTATATAAGGGAAAGGGGTCTCGTATGGACTGTGAAAATCACCGGAAATCACATTTTGAAAATGCCTTAGAAAGGGGAAACATATCATACATAAATATTATAATAAAACTCCTTGAAAACTATCGTTTTTCATACATATTAATAATTTAATATGGAGTTAAACCTCATTGTTCAAGAAACAATAAATAAGTAATAATCGTATGTTATGTTGTAACTTTTAATGTTAATCTTTATTTTTTCGCACACGTTAAAAAATTCACAATTAACAATTCAAAAGTGTTCTTTTGTTTTCTACACCACTATCATACAACAATAATCAAAATAAAATTCAAAATAATCCAGAAACGTTTTAGATTCCGAATTACTTTCGGAGAGAATCGAAGTATTTCTCGTAATCAAAATATTCTCGTACTCTTTCTGTGTATTTGAATGTATGAAACAAGATGGCATTTACAACTCATTTTCGACCAAAATGGATTTGATAAATGTATTCCTTAAGCCATTAATATTATTTAAAAATGCTTAGATAGAAAAAAACAAATAAAATAAAGATAATTTAGTTTAGGTAATGTTAGGTTAGATAGAAACCGAGTTGATTATTAGATTAGATTTGAAAGTGGAGAAAATACTAAAAATATTATCAATATGATTGAAAACATGTTTTCTAAAAGTTTAAGTATATTTTATGGGAATTACGTGTTTTGCTTTGTTGACATTTGACAAAGTGACATTTGATAATGCCTATCCATGGCGAAACACGTCATTCCCATATAATATAATATAACTTCTAGGAAACATACGTTTTCATTCGCATTAATTATTTAACTTATTGAACGCTAAATGGAATTCCATAGTAATATACTTAGGAAATTTAAAATAACTTTGTTTAATCCACAAAATATTTAAAAAATATTAAAAACACGACATTTTTCGGAAGACACCTCCATCTTCAGGTATAAAAATATAATTATATTATAGAATTTAAATTTTTACACATTAAGATGGAGGTATCCTCCGAAACATATCGTGTTTTTAAAATTAAAAAATATATATTTTGTGGATTAAACAAGGTTATTTTCAATTCCCTAAGTATTTTAATTATTTAATATGGAGTTTTACATCATTGCTCAAGAAACAATAAATACTAAATATATGTTTTTTTTATGTTGCAGATTACTCATACACATCAATGTGAAGAATTGAATTGTGGTTTAAACGCATTTCCAGTGTTTTTGATTTTCAAATTGGAATTGCTAAAAAACAGTGATCAAATAATAGCTACCTGGAGATGGTAGGACGGAACAGATTGTTTCACAGACCTCCGTGTTTGCCTGGAAGTGTGATGGGGAAGTTGTTCAGTGAGAGAAGTGTAGGGGCCCTGCTAGTTCTAGGCCTCGCTGTGAGCTTCATAGAAGTCGGAGACTGTGCTACTGGTGAGTTATTTTTCAAAACATATAGGTATCTAACATATCTTATAATATTGGGTGTTTTTTTAGAGGTTTAATTTTAAACTGGCAACATTGTTTCTACAAACTGCCAATTTACAGTTGACAGTTGATTTGTAGTCAATACGTTTTGCCATTGTACTATGGATAGATTGATGTCAGAACAGCGCTTGCAAATTGTCCAAATTTATTTTGAAAATCATGGTTCGGTTCGCCAAAATTATCGTGCACTACGCCCATTTTACGGTCGACATAATCGTCCATCCGAGCAAGTTATTCGGAAGACCATGGATCGTTTTCGCACCACGTACACTCTAGTGGATAATTATTTGTCTTCGTCGAACAAAATTTTTAATTAAAATTATTTGCTAGATGTAGATGCATTAGTGCTTTTCACATGTCTAGAAATACAGCTCTAATTTAGGTTAAGTTAACCTATTTTTTTTTAAATAAATAACTTTAAAAAACTTACGTATGGATGTTCCATACCTAATTACACGATAGATTTAAATGATAAAAATATGTAATCGATAAAATAAAATGATTAATACATTATATGAGTATTTTTAAAGTGACACTAGAGAAAAACACGTTTTTGACTTATTTCACTTTAGAAATATAGTATTAGTGCGATATAAGTCATTTTGTATTTAATAGTCAAGTACGTAATAAAAGTACGAGTTTTTTTTATACATGAATATCTGTTATGTAAAATACTTAAACGAAAAAAAAACATTATATTGTAGTATCTCTAAAGTAACGCTTGTCAAGAATATGTTTTTGACTAGTGTTACTTTTATAAATTGTACCCTAGTCAAGAACACGTTTTTGACTAGTATTTCTAAATTGTACTCTAGTGAAAAACATGTTTTTGACTAGTATTTTTAAATTAACCCTAGCCGAGTACACGTTTTTGATAAGTATTTCTAAAGTGACACTAGCCAAGAACACGCTTTTGACTTGTGTCATTTAACGAAAATTACTTGTAGATGACTCGCTTCCAAAGGATTAGTACTGCTGAAGATATGACAAATTAATATCTGTAATGTAAAATAATTAAAAGAAAAAAAAGAAACTTATTCTATTATAGTATCTCTCAAGTAACGCTCGTCAAGAATATGTTTCTGACTAGTGTTACTTTCATAAATTGTACGCTAGTCAAGAACACGTTTTTGACTAGTATTTTTAAATTAACCCTAGTCAAGAACACGTTTTTGACAAGTATTTCTAAAGTGACACTAGTCAAGAACACGCTTTTGACTTGTGTCTTTTAACAAAAATTACGTGTAGTTGACTCGCTTCCAAAGGATTAGTGCTGCTGATGATATGACCTCTCTATTACTGAGTGAGCCATCTGCTTGCGATTCCGACGAATACCGTTAACAATGGTCTGCGATGATGTAATTAATTGATTTCCATACATTATGAGCATTAAATAATACAAGGATACATTAGAAAGGAGATGTGTTTGGCCCAGTTAGCAGTCCATAAACCTAAGTAGTAAAATAATTAAAAAAAATAATACGCAATCGACATCATTCAAGTACACTAGATCACATTGTTTATGTCTCTATATAATTTTCAATTAAATCAACTTTGGCAGTGGTCGGCAATCTAATTGGTAAAATGAAACTAATTAAATTTATTTTAAGAGCCAAATTTCTTTACAAGAATCCTCTTTTTGTGATCGGTTAATTCTAGGTTTACTGAATAAAACTAGATTATGACCTAACCAACTAACCATCACGCCGTCTCCCCAAAGGGGTAGAGAGGAGGAATGATCGGTCCCACAGTGTTATTACTTGACATATTTTTCTGGCTTCCTCATTATTCATACATCGTGTCATGCATGCACGTAAATTTCTCTGAATCTTCACGTGTTCAAAATTGAACATTTGTTTGATTTGTCGTAACACGTTTTACTCGGCCTTCCTCTCTTCCTAGTTCCGTTTAAGTATTTTATGTATACTTTATTTTCCATCCTTTCTTCATTCTTTCTTTGCATGTGTTCAAACCAACTTAACGATACTTTCATTATTTTGCTTATAACATTTTCATTTGCACTGCATTCACTTCTTATACATGCATTTGATCCTCTATCATATATAGATTTCCTATACATTCGTCTAAGTTATACTTCTACTAGATTTTAGACTTTGTAATAATCTTATTCATCATCTTCTTCTTCTCGGCGCTACGTCCCGGTGTTGGACTTAGCCTCCTCCGCTGGCTCTTGTCCCTGTCCATCTCTCTATTATCCATATCTTAATAATCTTATTCATAAAATATATAAAATGATTATTAAAATTCAAACATTGTCACGTCTAATATGTTCAATAAAGTGGTTGTATACCAAGTACAAAAAGTGTTTAATTAAGTGTTAAATATGTCCAACCACCAAGTAATGGCTTCTTATCAAAGTTTGTTGCTTTTAATTTCACGCATGAATATGTTCTAACTGTCAATAAGACTGGTGAACGTATACTATTATTTTTTTAAATGTACTAATGTTTTAATATATTATATTAAGATGCCCTTCGCTGAGCTCGGCCCTACCTTTGGGTAATTTTCCGAGAAACATGCAAAAAAGCAGTTTTTTTAATAATGAAATTAAATTACATATTAATTTTATTTTTTTAAATTACGAAATGTGAAAGACTCGACCGCACACATGCACATATACTGTTAATTTTTTTAATGTATTAATATTTTAATGTATTATATTAAGATGCCCGTTGTAAAACTATAATATTTGCGAAGACTTGTACTCAAGTGTTGTTGGCACACGTGTGTATCCCTAACAGTTTGTATATTTTAGGTACATTAATTTTTCTCAAGCGCCTACGTGATACGGGATAGTGCAGAATGGTAAAGTATCACGTACGTTCAAATACGTAGAGTGGTTGAGTACCCAAATAGCCACATTTGACTCGCGAGCCGCTATTTACCGACTACTGAGTTTACCGATACCCTAGTATTGACGATGAGCCAGTTAGTTTTAGACGGAGATGCAAATTCGTACAAGCACTCTAAGATTTATGTTCTTAAATGGTTAAACAACTTCGCGTTTTAATAGATCTAGTTATGTTTAATTATGCAATGGCGTAGGGCGCTGCTTTGCTAATGGACATTTCTAAAGGATTCGGTAATCGATTGAGACGATTATATCAATACTTTGACTAAATATGCAAGAATTGTACAATCCGTGATTAAATGCCTCGGATAACTATAATGAAAACAAGATTATAACATGTGTTTATTTACGGTAAATCGATTAACGGATCTGTAACGTTAAATCCAGTTTTGAAAACGAGTGAATTAAGTTAGGTAACTTCTCTGTATCGCACATTTCAATCGAGATATATTGACTCTGTTAAGTCAAGAGAGTCATAATAATTATGAACAGTGTACAATTTTATATTTCGCTTCGTGATTATATGTATATATAATATGAAACACGTTTTCATTAATAATCATAATTTGTCAGAATACGTAATGTTTTTTTTTTTAACACAAACAAGGCAATTTTTATTTTAATACATAAAAATTGTAATTTTATTTCATAGTTATGTAGTGAAGCATGGAAGGATAAAAGTAGAATAAGCGCAGTAGAAATAAGACATCTTAGGTGAGTGTGTGGTAAATATGTATATTATAGTGTCAAAAACGTGGCACGATCAAATAAATCAAATATTGAATGTCGGCCATGTGAGGAGTCAGAGAAATCGACGCGCGTGCATGACACGATGTATGAATGTTGAGGAACGAAGAGACATATGTCAGGAAAGAAAGGTGTGGCAGTCCATTCTTTCTGCCTACCCCTTCGGGGAGATGGCGTGATGGTTAGCTAGTTAGTTAGTTAGTGTCAAATGCAAATTTCAGGAGTGAATGCAGTGCGAATGAAAGTGTTATGATCAACATGAGAGAGTATGGTAGTTATTCTGTGGCTGTATCCCACTGTATTTCTTTTAGGAATGCTTGGAACCAATTCTTTACAGCTTCAAAGAGATGGGCATCTCATTACCCATTTCTTTAAATTAATCAGGGGATATTTCAGGAACTCTAGTTGATCTCGTGTTGGTCTTCTTGTCCCTGATAGATTTCTCCGACAGAGACAGCACAGATTGTTTTACCTACCGGCCACCACAACCAATCTGCCTCTGGTGACACCGGTGGGAAGAGCAATTAGTCTGCTGAACGCGGTCTCCTCAGAGATCGACGTTTTTCATATTGGTGAAGGTACGTTCAGGACCAATACTCTTGACTTTAGAAAGTATCTTGTCTTCCTAATGTCAAACCATATCTAATGCGTTCCTGACATTATGTTGTATTTTTATAATATTTTACCTATACCCAATTAACCTTAAACATTTTGCTGTTTAATATGTCTTTTGATTTAATAAACTGATTTGATTTGATTTGAAAATAATGAATGGTTCATTAAGATGGTTTAGACACATGGAAAGAAAGAATGGTAAAGAAAACTAGTAATAGAGGAATATCTAGAAAAACGTGGTGTTATCAGATAAATCAAATATTCAATGTTGGTCAAGTGAGGAGTCGGAAAAATCGAAGTGCATGCATGACATAATGTATGAATGTTGAGGTGGCGAGAGAAGTGTCAGGAATGAAAAATATGGCAGTCGATTATTTCTGCCTACCCATTCGGAAAGACGGCGTGATGGTTAGAGTTAGCTAGCAAATTAAATGCTTTTAATGAATTTTTTTTTTATAGTTTTTCAAAAGTATAATATAAAAATTATTTAAATATGAAAACCAATGATTCTTTATAAACAGTCTTTACCAGATTAATAATTAATTGTACGTAAAATTTAAAATTTCGCAGGAACTAAGTATACTTTGATGAAAACTGTGGTCAAGAAGTAATAACTTAAAAAGTTTAAGTAAAAGCTGGCCACACTGTTTATAAACAAGCTCTCCACATCGGTCTCCACCAACGGTTTAAAACTGTGTAGACACTTCTTTTAAACCAAAATTCGTTTGATCTTCAACAAACTTTGTGGACGGACGCGCGTTTAAACACGCATTCCACGTGTGGAGAGCTTGTTTTAAACCAAGTGTGGACGCTACACCAACCGCGGGCTCCACAGCTCTCCACCAAGGTCACCCCTGTGGAGAGTTTGTTTCAAACAGTGTGGCCCGCCTTTGAAGCTAAAACCACAAATATATGACTTGTTTTGTCTTTACTTCAAAAATGAGTCATTATTTAGAATTTGGAAATTTAAATTCGAATTAAGAATAATTCAGTTGAAATTTATTCATACTTTGAGAGGTAGTATTACAAGAGGTGATTCAACGCTCGACAAGGTTATTCATTCAACTGAAACCATTTTCCCGGTATTAGCGACATTTGTTGTTGGTTTCACATCCTCTTAAGTCGACGGAATTCCAAAACAAAATGAAAAACCAATCGATTCGCAGAAAGATTTGAAAAAAATATGTATTTTTTGTGATCGGAAAAAATCCAATTTGTAAATATTCTTTCATTTAGTTGTTGTGCTCAGTTGATGAGTTTCTAATCTATTCCCGGAAGAAAGGTGTGAATTTTTGATGTTCGGGAATAACGCCTATCCGGGTTTTGACTTAAACCTCCACTCGTGTGAATGTTGTCAGAAAAAAAACAAAAAAATTGTTCTCTAATTGCGGTTCTCTAATTTAGTAGTAACTAACTAACTAACCATCACGCCGTCTCCCCGAAGGGTTAGGCAGAAAGAATGGACTGCCATACTTTTCTTTCCTGACATATTTCTCTCGCTTCCTCAACATTCATACATCGTGTCACGCACGATTTCTCTAACTCCTCACGTGGCCGATATTCAAATTTTAATTTATTAGATCGTGACACGTTTTTCCCGGTCTTCCTCTATTCCTAGTTCCATTTACATCGTAAACATATAATTTTTTTACCATTCTTTCTTCATTCATTCTTTCCATATGTCCAAACCATCTTAATGATCCTTTCATTATTTTGTTCATAATAACATCATTCGCACCGCATTCACCGCATCATTTTAACAGTTAATATTAAATAAATAAATAAATATTAAATTATAATTATCATTAACTAGTTGAAAATATAAATGTGCTTTTAAGTATTACAGATAGCAAAATATAGGTTAATACTCGTATCATAAAATGTAAATGAATCGCAAAAAAAGTTGACACAGAAAATTATATCCAAAAAAGGAATTTATTTGTAGTTGGGAATTTAGAAAGCAAACATCAATCATTTATGCTTTGTGAATTTAAATAATTGGATTTAAATTTATCATTAAATTTCATCTTATTTTTTAATATACATATTCCCTCAGTTTTAAAATAACGAGAATAGAATTTATTTGTTTATTGCTCGTAAATTACTTTACTAATAGACATACTCGTATTTATTTTCAAAACTACGAAATTCTTGATCATAAAAGTTTGGCGTGTTCGTATGAGGATTGTCGACCCCAGATGATTGGAAAATGCCAAGTGAAGGAAGGAAGTTTATCTGAAATCAATAAAATTGTACCTGTGCTACCAGCAGTATCTCAAAGAAAGTGAAATTTGGTAAAATATGATATTATACATCAAAGTAATTTATTGTTTCTAGAAAAATGATGTTAAACTCCACATTAAATAATTAATACGAACGAAAACGTCTGTTTTCCAGAAAATTTATTATAGTTTATGAGAATTACGTGTTTCGCTCAGCTGGGGTATTGTAAAATTTGAAACATTTCAATAGTTATAAAAATATAAGTTTTTTCGAAGTTTTATTTAATTTAATGAGAGTGATATGTTTTACCTTGCTAGAGCGATATAAAATGCTACTTTGACTGACTTTGCTTTGTTACACCGTTTTGTGTCCAAATGATTCACCTAAATATTTTTCGTTTGTTATGTCTCATTTGTGTATTAATATATAAATATATAAATAAAATCGCGACAATCTCATAACAATAAATTGTGATACGTATAATATATATGTAACAGTGTTTCAAATCTAAATAATTATTAAACTACATTTTGAATGTATACAAATACTTGTTGACAAATACTGGATTTTATCCATTGCGGGTTAATCATTTTTAAGGATTAATTGTACCTCAACAGAGACGAAGATGTAAATTGTTTTTATTTTTGGAAACAAAATATGGTGGTCGAGGCGTTTACAGGACTTATGACCTGTCATTGGTTGGGTTAAGCGATCGCTTTATGTTAACAACATTCCCCATTCCGACCTTCTTACGACCACCACGTCTGATAAATTTTTGAAAGATGTATACTATATGCTACTATATTGGGAAACACTTAAAATTTTTAGTTCAATCTACAATTATTATTTCCAAAAATAATAACAATTTACATCTTCGTCTATATTGAGATACAATTATTCCTTAAAAATTATTAAAATATTGCGGTATGTAGTACATGCATGTTTTTGGATATCTTGTTAAATCATTAATATAATCTGTTTTGTATAGAACTTTCGTTACCAAGTACATATTTCACAATGCAGGATACTGTTATCACGACAACTTGGACTCAATATATCAAACTTTACGACAGTTAAACAAGTCGAGGTGCGGTCGCCGACCCTACAAGGAGTCGCGAGCAGAATGCGTACTCCCACTTTTCATCTTTATATTATATATCAGGATTAAGAAGGCTAGAACGTAAATCTTGAAGAGATTTTTTTCTTAGAATTTCAAAGGTACGATAATAAAAAGGGGTAATATAATATTAAAATATGATACCTACATCATAAGGAAAATACTAAGATTATAAATGATAAAAAAAACGAATTGTCATGACTATAAATCAAATGTCAGTTAAACACCGTTTACTTTTTTGTATTTATTTTATTATTGTTTTAAAATTATAAAGCTTTTTCATATAAAAAGTACAATATTGCGAAAAACCTACATTTCCTTAAGACTTTACCTTTATTTGAGTTGAAGGAAAATATTATTATTATGATTTTGTTGAATCGCTCTTTACATCATAAGAGCAAGAGCCAAATTGATGTAAAGGGTATTATAGCTACCATAGTGATTCTCATGACATGTGATAGGTAGCTCATCTATCGCCATTTTATTGTCACGTGAATTCTACACCAGACCATTTATGAATGGCAGAGGATGTATGGATCAAATTTTTGGACTTCGTACATTGACAGAAGTTTCTGACCAAAAATCGCAAACTTTTCTGTGCGTTTGTTGACTTACAAAAAGCATATGATTACGTTAATACAGAAAAAATGTGGAAAATATTGTCTGAATATGGAATAAGTACAAAACTGATCACGGCAATCAAGGCGCTATACACGGAAAACACTGCTAGTGTCAGAGTAAATTGAGATCTTACAGCCTGGTTTGATATCAATAAAGGTGTCAAACAAGGTTGCGTAATGTCCCCGTGGTTATTTAATCTGTATATGGACAATTGTATGAAAGAGCTGAAAGGGTTGGATGAAGGTGCCAAAATGAGCGGAGTGTCAGTAAGCTGTCTCTTGTATGCGGATGACGCTGTCCTACTTACTGACAACGAGCATGAACTACAAGTCCTGGTGAATTGTATGTATGAGGTATGCATGCGAAATGATCTGATGATGAATGTTAATAAGTCCAAGGTAATGATTTTTGAAAAGGAAGAAACCATGACAGTCTGCAACATTAGCGTGAATGGTGAAAACTTGGAGCAAGTAGTTGAGTTTGTGTATTTAGGTAGTATGTTTACAAGAGACGGGAGAGTTGAGAAGGATATTGAAAGAAGGGTTGGGGCAGGCAACAAAGTGAATGGTGCACTTAAATTTGTCATCGCAAACAAAAACCTATCCAAAAAAGCTAGAATGGCAGTGCACAATGGTGTTCTTCTACCGACCCTTATGTATGGAAGCGAAGCATGGAACTGGCAAAGGAAGGATGAAAGTAGAATAAATGCAGTAGAAATGAGATCTCTTAGACGAATGTGTGGATATTCTGTGTATGATAGAGTGTCGAATGAAAATATAAGAAGTGAATGCGGTGCGAATGACGGTGTCATGAACAAAATAATGAAAGGATCATTAAGATGGTTTGGACATATGGAAAGAATGAATGAAGAAAGAATGGTAAAAAAATTATATGTTAATGATGTAAATGGAACCAGAAATAGAGGAAGACCGAGGAAAACGTGGCACGATCAAATAAATCAAATATTGAATGTCGGCCATGTGAGGAGTCAGAGAAATCGACGCGCGTGCATGACACGATGTATGAATGTTGAGGAAGCGAGAGAAATATGCCAAGAAAGAAAGGTGTGGCAGTCCATTCTTTCTGCCTAACCCTTCGGGGAGACGGCGTGATGGTTAGTTAGTTAGTTAGTTAGTTAGTTACCAAAGACAGTGTGACAATCACACTGCCCTACCCGGGAATCGAACCCGGAACCTTTGGGGTGGCAGTCAATGTACTAACTACACGGCCACGAAGGTCGTCAATTTCCTATTCATGTTCCTATAGAAACAAGTAATTGTTATCTACAACAAGTTTTATAAATAGAATAAACATATGTTTCGAAAGCTTAATACCTTCATCAACGATCTATCAGTTTATTTCGCTTTCATTTATTTATACAAAGATCACAAACATTACAGATGCTTCAATCCAAGTCGTCTTCAACCTCACAATTACACAATAATAATTATTTTTCAACTATTAGAGCCCCCGCTGATTGTAACAAAAAGTCACAGTAACATTTTGTCGCCGAGTCAAGTGCTATGGAGGTAAATGAGAGTGCGCTCACTGTGGCGACGTGACAATGCGGTAACAAAATGTTCCAGCGGCCGGCGACATTAGCGTGACGTGACTATCACCCGGCCTGTACATTGGTATGGGAGTGCGCTCTTAATATATTAAAAAAAAACATAAATACTACGCATCAGAGAGAACAATCACAACATTGATATTGCATCTCTTAGGCAACACACACTATCACGAAATATGTCGACCTCCGAGGCGACCCGATTAAGCAATGCGATTGCTCTACCCACAGGCATAACCATTGTCAGGTTAGTTCTGCAGCGTGCGAAATAAAACAACTGTTTTTATAGCGTTCTTCCGATAATAAATGTGTAAACCAGTGATTCCCAAGGTGGTCTATAAAGACCCTCAGGGGTCTACACAAAATACTTGCAACAGGTCTACACAAAATATAAGAAATCGGAAAGTAGTCTACGGGAACAAAAAGTTTGGGAACAAACAGTTTTCGGTAATTTCTCACTGTTCGTACTTATGTCATAATCCGTCATACATTCTTCCTTTTCAAATACCATAACTTTAAGATAATCAAAAGATTTTACTGAAATCTCTTGATGGAAGTTCATTTAAAATAAAAATTAAATAAAACGATGTTTGTTAACTACTTCCACTTTGTCTTTATTTCGACAGCGACCGGTTTCGCCAGGCTCGCTGGCATCGAAACCAGTCTGTCGATGCCAGCGAGCCTGGCGAAACCGGTCGCTGTCGAAATAAAGACAAAAGTGGAAGTAGTTAAAAAAACATCGTTTTATTTAATTATTACCATAACTTTAGACTGTTAAAGTTATCTGCTTATGCCTATTTTTGTTGTTGTAGTAATCAATTGTAAAATTCCTCGGTCCGTGTCATTAAGCAATTGAAAGATTTGTATTTTTGCGAGTTCTATCATGACTTTTGATGTTTGAAAAGCGCTTTTTTTTTGTTTTGACTCATCATCATTAAACGATCGTTTTTTGCAATGGATACAAAAATTAGCACCGTAAAACTAGCGATTCTGTGTTGTCATACACACTGAGCAATGTTAATGGTATAATTGTTTGAGGTCACACCAGAGATTAACCCGCCTAAAAAGTGACATAAAAAGCGTAAATGATAATCTAAAAAAACGCGTTCATTTGTTATATTGTATTATTTTTCTATGACCATAGAATTTTCCAAGTATTTTATTTAGAATGACCATCATTATATATCTTGGATACAGGTTTTCAAATATTACACCGTAAATTATTTTATTCTTTCTTGATCAGTGATATAAAACTCCATTTAATTTCAGTCCATTGTTTTGGCCGAAACACTATGATACTTTAACATTATAAACTGTTAAATTAAAAAACTTTGTTTTTTGAATCACAATTGTATTTTTATTTTACGCGACAGCTGCTTCGTCAACCTATATTGACATCATCAGGTGTTACAATTATATATCAAATGTCAAATTTTCGTGATTTCCGAAACCTTTATGTGTATTTGTTCCCATGTCAATTTGAATAATTTATTTAATATAATTTTTAAGTTCTTGCTCGAGTTGAATTAGGTCGAAACAGCTGTCGCGTAAAATAAAAATTATTTTGTGGATGTTGGAAGATCGAAGTGTGCGCGGGAGATGCCTATTGGTGGCGATGAGGTTCGCAACCCATCACACCGCGTCTCCCGCGGGGCGAAAAGAGAAGGATGGAGTGCCGCATCGGTTAAAGTGTGACAGTCCATTCTTTCTGCCTACCCTTTCGGGGAGACGGCGTGATGGTTAGTTAGTTAGTTAGTGATACACAAAACAAAGTTTTGTTAATTTAACAGATTCTACATACCATTTAATTTTGTACATAAATTTGATGAAGTAAACCATTTTACTTCATCAAATTTAAACAAACTATTTATTGTCAATTAAAACACTGCTTTATTTTACTTTTGAGTTCATTTTTCTCTGTATGTTTCGAAGGTTTGACACCTTCGAAACATACCGAGAACTGCAATGTCCTTAGAAGGGCGAAACATGTCATTCCCATAAAATATAATAAAACTTCAAGAAAATTGACGTTTTCATTCGTATTACAAACAAACAAACCATCACGCCAATACAATAAATTGTATATTTCAACCAGCCGTGTTTTAATTAAAAGTATGTCTTTCTACCATGAAGTTGTATTTTAAACATCGTATCCAATTAACTAGATATCACATTTTTAAATATGATTATTTAATAACAAACAAACAAACCATCACGCCGTTGTTCCGCAGGGGTAGGCAGAGAAAATGGACCGTCACACTACTCTATCTTGACATACCTCTTTAGCTTCCTCCACAATCATACATCGAGTCATACGCGCACATCGATTCTTCCGGCTTCTGACATGACCAACCTTTAATATTTGATTAATTTGGTCATGCCATGTTTTCCTCGGTCTGCCTCGACTTCGTATTCCATTTACATAATTAACGTATACTTTCTTAACCATTATTTCTCCATCCATGCGTTCCATATGTCCGAACCAACGCAGCTATCCTTTCATAATTTTGTTCATAATACCTTCTTCCGCTCTACATTCCTTACTTATATCGGTATTTAAGATTCTGTCGAATATCGTTCTACCACACGTACGTCGTATTAATTATTTAATATGGAGTTTTACATCATTGTTTAAGAAACAATAAATAACAATAATTGATTATTGGTTTTTGGTGCTACTCGAGATCCTGATGCGAACGACTTGTAAATCTAACTAAATTTAACTATAGCAGGCAAGGAGTTAATAAATATGCGTTTATAGGTGCACTTACTTCTGAGCTTCTTTTATTATTGCAAAGGGTCTCGAACGGCGAGGTATTTCAACTCTTCATGGCCATCCAGATTCCTCCCTACGCGGAGATCAACCACATCCTGGAGCTGCGCATAAGAATGGGTTAATGATTAATCATATTGGCTTTATTGTTAGCTGTAAGACTTAATAGATCACTTATGCGGAATGCACGACGGTTTTCTCCCAAGCAAGCGATAAATTAAGTTTAAAAGTTTTTATCTTAACTATATATCCATCATGCCGTTTTTCCGGATCTACCTCTACAATCATACATCATAGCACGCACGCCCGTCGATTTTTCTGCCTTCCAATGTCTTCCGTCTTGCCGTCTTTTAGTAATTGATTAATTTGGCCGTGTTTTTTTTTGCTTGACCCTTCTTCTTGTCTCATTTACATTGCTTGTATACAATTGCTCGACTTTATGATAATTCTTATCTAAGTATAATATAGGCTCAATAAATATTGTGGATGCAAAACATATAAATTTGATAAGTTCAATGACATACTTCTCTCGATTCCTCAACATTCATACATAGTGTCATGGACGAACGTCGATTTCTCCGACTCCTCACTTGACCGACATTCGATATTTTATTTATTTGATCGTGCTACGTGTCACTCGGTCTTCCTCTATTTCTTGTTACAATTACATCGTTAATATAATTTTTTTTTAAATTTTTAATTGTATCTCAATAGAGACGAAGACGCAAACTGGAAACTGAATATGGATGATCAAGGTGTTTACAGGACTTATGACCTGTCATTGGTTGGGTTAAGCGCACGCTTTATGTAATTACAACATTCCCCATTCCACCATTGTTATTATGATCATGCATGATACATTTTTGGAAGTTGTATATATACTCCAAATCCATACCTATCTTCACGTGTCAGTTCCAGTCAACCATCTATGTAGTTTTGGTTGTACTAATTATTTTTTTAAGATTAATCTATACAATATACAATCGTATACAGATATAAGTATACATTTCACAAATATTTTTAATTTTTTTTTACCATTCTTTCTTTATTAATTAAATACTGTTTCATATATTAATTAAATACTGTTTCATATATTCATATGTTTCATAATATTGTATAAAAAGTTTCAAGTAAAAATCTGATTTTATGTATTTACATACTCGTATAATGCCTGTTTCTTGAACAATTGGAAAATCAGTTAACTTCATGATTATGATTCTTTTCAACGGTAAAAAATTTCAAAGTTTTCAAATATTTCCGAGAACAACTTTAAATAAATGTATACCTTATGCATGTAACGTATTTTATCGATTAAATGTCTTGGAATTAAAATAATGCATCATTTTCTCGTCACGCATCAAGGATGATTGACTCCAATCAAAGGATGATTGGGTGCGTAGGTATTAATAATAATAATACGTTATTATATTGAACACAAGCCTTGCCATTTAGACCTACACCAAACCATACCATAGTATAATTTGTGACTACAAAAAACAAAAATTTTATAAAGTTTCTGGTGGTGAATTAAATTTCGATTAAACTGGTCTCAATCAAGTGAAAATCAAACTATTACAGATTAAGTAAAGATCGAACTTGTCTCGATTAAGTGAAGATCGAACTAGTCTCAATATAGTGAAGATCGAACTGTTCTAGATTAAGTGAAGATCGAACTAGTCTCAATTAAGTGAAGATCAATCTGTTCTAGAATAGGTTAAGATCAAACTTGTCTCAATTAAGTGAATAAAGATTTGTTCTAGATTAAATTAAGATCGAAGTAGTCTCAATTAAGTGAAGATCAAACTGTTATAGACTAAGTGAAGATCGAACTGTTGCATATTAAGTGAAGATCAAACTACGAGTAGTATCAATTAAGTGAAGATCGAACTGTTGTAGACTAAATGAAGATCGAACTGTTGCATATTAAGTGAAGATTGAACTAGTACCAATTATGTGAAGATCTAACTGGTCTTGATTAAGTGAAGATCTATTAATCTAGTGCATCTTTTTTCATGTGTTCAAACCTTCTTAATGACTTTTTTTATTATTTTGTTTACAACACTTTCTTTCGCACCGTTTTCACTTCCTATATTTACATTTGACGCTTTTATACAGATGTAATACGCATTTATCCTAGATATGTAATTTTGACTAATTTATCAGCACTAACTTATTCAATATATGTTTCCATATTACATAATTGCATCACTAATTTTATGCAATAACTTTATTTTTCTTGCATTTCATACAAAATTTATAAATGTAGTATCTTGGTATCACCATCATCGTCAATATATATATGTACATATTTTTTACGTATACACCGAAGGATGTTATGCATCTTCTGGACTGACATGGTCAGCAACACAAACGTTCACCATAGAGTCAGAGTTGACAGAGAGTTGCTGACCAACATCAAAGTCCGTTAGGTGTCCTACTTGGGGCATGTTCTGAGAGGCTAAAAATACGCACTGTTACATCTGATCTTAAAGGGTAAGATTGAGGGTCGACGAGGTGTTGAGAGAAGGCGGGTTTCCTGGCTGAGGAACATCCGAGAGTGGACAGGGCTGAGGACCGTGGAGGAGCTGTTCCGAGCTGCCCGGGACAGGGAGGCCTACTTAAGGGTGATAGTCAACGTTGGGGAGACCTGACAGGACACAGAAAGCAGAAGAATTGGGTTCAAACGACCTGTTGTATACAAAAAAATCTTAATTTGTTTTTTATATATTAACCCTCAAAACGTTGTTGGGTGAGCGTGTAAACAATTATATCACGCCTGACAGTGTTAAATTTATTAAATTCTGTAAAGTTTGTTCACCCCGTATCGTGATGAAATCTCGACAGCATTCTGTCGTGTTCGCGGATACATCGGACGCTAAAACACAACAATGTTACATTATATTATACTCGTATTAATGTGAGATCTCGTATTCCACAAATTTTGCTGTCGAATCTTCTTGTATTATTCCGTCACGATGCGATGTTTAATTTACGAGTTCGAGTATTAATATGCTAATTCGTTTATTGAAATACGAACAAAAAAGTTTTAGTAATATAATACAGGAAGTACTAAATTATACCATTGAATTATACCATTGATTAACTCCTGCTGCTGTGATTTTTAGCTTTGACAATTTTTGAAACGGCAATGGGCTGGACACTTGGCTAGACAGTGAGGCAACAGATGGGCACCCAGGATACTCAGTTGGAGACCGGGCAAATAGGCGAGGTGTCGGAAGGCCACCGATGAGATGGACCAATGATATTGTCAAAAGGATTGGAAAATTTTGGATACAAAGGGGGCAGGATAGAGACCAGTGGAGAAAATTGGAAGATGCCTATATCCAGTAGTGAAAGGAAGAAGGCTAGCAAAGAAACGTGTGGATGAAGAGATAATGTTTAAGAAAATAAACGTTAAGATGCAAATGAAGTACGGAATCGAGGAAGATCCAGAAAAATATTGCATGACGAAATTAAAACAATTTTGAAATGTCGTATGAATTGACGTGCCGTCATAACTTGGTGGATGAAGTTCATTAGCTTCCCGAACCCTTGCGGGAAAACGGCGCGATAGTTTGGTTTATTTGTTTTTTTTTCACCCCAACCCTTCTTTGATAATTCGTCTCCACTTATATAAATAAGATATTTTCCATATCAGGGTTTTTGCTCTTTGTTTGTAAGTAGGACAGCGTCATCCGTATACAATAGACAGCTTACGGACACTCCGCTCATTTTGACACCTACATTTAACCTTTTCAGCTCTTAACCGCCCTACCTTTTGGTAATTTTCCGAGAAAATGCAAAAAACAGGTTTTTTATTAATGAAATTTAATTATATATCAATATCTTTTTTTTTAAATTACGAAACGCCAAATACTCGGCTACACACTTCGCCTGCCCCTTGTAAAACTATCATATTTATGAAGACTTGTACTCGAGTGTTGTTGGCACACGCGCGTATCCCTAACAGTTTGTAGATTTTAGGTACATTACTTTTTCTCAAGCGCGTACGTGATACGGGATATCGCAGAATGGTGCAGTCACAGTGAGCGTATCACGTACGTTCAAATACGTAGGGTGGTTAAATACAGTTATCCGTATAACATATTAAATAACAACGAGGACATTACACATTTGATATATTGTTATTATTTAATTGTGTGACAACCAAAATTAGTATACTGTTATGTATTTCTGTTGAAGATATTAAATTCAAATACATGTCGTTGACGATTTTCCTGTTCCCACGTACGTGGGCCATGAAACAAATGCCAGTTTCGCAATGTTTGTGAGATGCAGTAAGTGTTTTGCTTTTAAAATCGTCCTTGATCATGTAACCAGCAATCTGCTCTTTATTTTTACTTAGAAGCTTTCAAATTTTAAAATTGAAAATGTCAGATTGCTTCACTGTGACATAAACATAAATTTGTTTATTAAGAAATAAAAATATGTATTAATATGAATAATATTATCACCTCAAAAATCTGTTGTTTTTGAATTTTTTATACGTTTTTAATACGATGTAATAACATTCGATAAAGAAGAAAATCTTGGCTATTTTTTTTTAGAATTGTTCAGTTGCAGCACAACATCCCTGATAATACTTAATAGGTCTACTGTATCAAAAGTAAAGAGGTTATCCTACCTCCAATAAGGGAGGATTAACAAGAAGGAAAATAAGTTTTAAGTTGATATTCATTATTTAATTGAAATATCTTGGAAGAAGTTCATTCTAAAAAATATTTAAAAAAATAACATATACCCGTATATATATTTTTTAAATTTCATGTGTTTATTAGTTTCGATCAGTTTCAGCAGTTAGCTTCTTCCGGACACCAGAATGTTGCAACAAGCTGCCGAAACCGGTCGAGGCTAAAGAACAAATGTAATAAAATTAAAATTTTATTAGATATTAGTTTTTACATACGTTTTTTCATTATTTATTTGTTGCAATTTGACTTGAAAAGTCATTTTTAATCGAGTGATGTCTCTTAGTATATTCATCATCATCAGCCGTCTGTCGTCCACTGCTAAATGTAGGTCTCTCCCAAAGCACGCCACCGCCCCCTATCCATTGTCGCTCCCATTCACCCATGTCCGGCAAATCTCTCCAGATCGTGGGTCCAGCATATGTCCCGCATATGTTACTCAAATATTATTATTTATTTTATATTTATTAACTAAACACATCTAATCTGTAACTAGAGTTCAATCCATAACAGTTTTAAAGTCTTATCTATAACCAGAGCCCAATCTCTGTAGTCGTTCTAGACACTAGTGGTGTCGCTCTTGACTGAGGCTCTGTAATATATGTAGGAATTTTACAGAAAAAAAATTTTTGAAGGATAAAAACTTGTAGAATTAAAATTATTTTTACGTATGGTAATATATTAATTGTTTCTTGAAAAATAATGTTAAACTCCATATTAAATTATTAAACTAACTAACCATCACGCCGCGCGCCGTCTCCTCGAAGGGGTAGGCAGAAATAATGGACTGCCACACTTTTCTTTCCTGACATATTTCTCTCGCTTTCTCAACATTCATACATCGTGTCATGCACGCGCGTCGATTTCCATGACTCCTCACATGGCCGATATTCAATATTTTATTTATTTGATCATGCCACGTTTTCCTCGGTCTTCCTCTATTTCTGGTTCCATTTACATCGTTAATATATAATTTTTTTACCATTCTTTCATCATTCATTAATTCCAAATATCCAAACCATTTTAATGATCCTTTTATTATTTTGTTCATAACACCATCATTCGCACCGCACTCACTTCTTATATTTTCATTCGACACTCTATCATACACAGAGTATCCACACATTCGTCCATCTCATTTCTACTGCATTTATTTTACTTTGATCCTTCTTTTGCCAGTTCTATGCTTCGCTTCCCTACATAAGGGTTGAAAAATAATTAATATTAATTAAATAAAAATAAATAATTGATATGAATGTAAACGTATGCCTTCTAGGGGTTTTCTTATATTTTATAATAGATGAAATGACATGTTTTGCCCTTCTAAGGTATTATTAAATGTTCACCAATTCATTTAGTGCCATTCCATCTAAAATCTATTAATCCCATCTATTAATTATGGTAATATAAGTTGAACTTTTAGAAAATCCTGAGTTTTTTTCTGTGTCTCCTGTTTCTCGATACAATTTTTGATTGTCAATACGACAGAATAGCATAAAAATTCTCCAAGAGAATTATGGCAGACACATTAAACCGGTCTACATTTTTATTGGACGTTGGATTTACAGCGCTGAATCTCAAATTCACTTTCAACACATTCTTGGGATAGCGTCTATAAGAGTTCATGTTTTTAAATAAGTGTAACCTTGAAACAGCGGGAGACTCAAATTGATATCATCTGTTAAATAATGCCATCGTTTAATAAGCTCATTTCGTTTTTATTTTAAAATGTACATTAAATACTTATGCATGTTTAATTAACTACACTCACGGAATCACGTTTTACTTATATCAGAGAGCACTTGAAGCAAGCTTTTAAAATATTATATTATTGTTTGTTTGTTGTCATAGCAAATATATCAAGCAAGTCATTCTTATATTCTTGTACTTTTTTTACGAGTTAAACCGAAGCAAGTTTAAAAAATATAATGCTATTTTTTGAAGTCGTTTACAAAAAAGCAAAATATGAAGAAAAATTAGTTGAGTATATTTTGCTTTACCTTAAAATGTCAATGGCAGTACATAAAGGAGTTCTGGTGCCAACCCTTATGTATGGAAGTGAAGCTTGGAGCTGGAATTTTTTTGAAAGTAGGATAAATGCCGTAAAAATGAGATCACTGAGAAGAATTTACGGGAAAACGATATATGATAGAATACAAAACGACGAAATAAGGAAGAAATGTAAAACAGATGATTGCATAATCAGTAAAATTCATAAAGGATCCCTGAGATGGTTTGGACATATGGAACGAATGGACGGGAGAAAAATGGTTAAAATGTTGTATACAGGCAGTGTCAGTGGAAAGAGAAGCCGTAAAAGACCAAGGAAAGCATGGCATGACCAAATTAATCAAATACTGAAAGGCAGCCACATTCAAAGTCGGAAAAATTGACGAGCTTGCATCTTACGGTATATGAATGTCAAGGAAGCTAGAGAGGTATGTCGCGGTAAGGCGGTTCATCCTCTCTGCCTACTCCTCCGGAGAAAATACGTGATGGATAGTTAGTTGGTTAGTTTAAAATATCAACGAAAGGTTTACATATATATTATAAGAATAAATTGTTTGTAGAAATTGATATTAGTCTTAAAAATCATGAATTTGAGTATATTTTATCAATATTAGTAACATTCGATAATAAAATATATCGTTCTTATAATTATATTAATAAAACTAATAGAAAACAGACGTTTTCATTTGTATTAATTATTTAATACGAAGTTTTATTTACTTTTTCAAAAAACATTTGATTCTTAAATTCAAGAATATCATCGTTATAAGGCATTGAATTTCGCTTTAAAAAAAATTAGTCACACCTAAAAACTTATAAATAAACTACATTGAAAAACAAATTTCGCAATATTCCTGGAACAAGCGAGATAATCTTTAAAATGAAACGAGTCCGCTTTTAACATTTTGGCAACCCACTACTACTAATGATTCTATTTTCAAATTGATATATTCCGTAATCAAATCATACTGATATGAGAGACACGTAAATTTCCTACGCAAATGAGTAAGATCAGTGGCCATTACGAGGCATTTATGTGGTTAACACAATGCGCCTTATCTTATACTAATCGTACTGTTTCCAAGTACCCGGGAGCGTCCATCCTAGCGAATCGAATTCATACTAATTGATGTACAAGCCTTTATATCGAATGAACGTCCGGGTAAGGTACGTACTCGTAAAACTATATGATATGATATCAAAAACACAAGGAAAATAAACATGAATATATAATACAAATAATGCACATTAATGAAAACAATTAATAAAATAAAAAGAAAGATTGTCACGATATTTTTATAATTAGAAAAATGGTTA
This sequence comes from Lepidostoma basale, assembly GCA_022606425.2. Taxonomy (NCBI): domain Eukaryota; kingdom Metazoa; phylum Arthropoda; class Insecta; order Trichoptera; family Lepidostomatidae; genus Lepidostoma; species Lepidostoma basale. Next base: position 2,798,620 of record JAHDVF020001589.1, on the reverse strand, counting down.
TATACTTAGGAAATTGAAAATTACTTTGTTTAATCCACTATTTATTAAAATATATTAAAAAACACGACGTGTTTCGGAGGATACCTCCATCTTCATGTGTGAACATATAATAAAAACTAAACAATGAAAGACTAATAAATAACGCATTTAAAATTCGATACAATAATTCAAATTCAAAAATTAACCTGGGCTATTTGTTAATATTAAAATATTTAGGTACCTAACTCAACTCCACCAAGAACTTCAAAATTATATCAAAGAAATTATTGAAATTGACATAGGAGCAAATACGTATAAAATATCGAAAAATAACGAAAATGTGACATTTGACATATAATATTATTATAACACCTGATGATGTCAACACAGGTTGACGAAACAGCTGTCGCGTAAAATAAAATACAATTGTGATACATTTAATAAAGTTATTTAATAAATAAACACAAAAGTCCGGATCGTCCATGTCAACATGTGCTACATCGGAAAAAATTATGTGTTATTACATTATGTGCTAAATTAAAAAAACGGTTGATTCGTGGAACATAAATTAAATAGACAAATGTGCACCATCTAAAAATAACATTTTGTGATAAATTATTTTTATTTTGTTATTTTATTTTATATCATTGTATTTTGTATTATTTGTTTTAGATTTATTTTATGGATGTTGGAAGATCGAAGTGTGCACGGGAGATGCCTATTGGTGGCGATGAGGTTCGCAACCCATCACACCGCGTCTCCCGTGGGGCGAAAAGAGAAGGATGGAGTGCCGCATCGGTTAAAGTGTGACAGTCCATTCTTTCTGCCTACCCTTTCGGGGAGACGGCGTGATGGTTAGTTAGTTAGTTAGTTATTTAATTTAACATTTTTAAATGTTCAGGTATCATAGTGCTTCGGCCAAAACAATGGACTATAAAATAAAACTTCTAGAAAACAAACATTCACTTTCGTATTAATATTTTTATATATTTCATACTCGTGACACGTAAAACCTAAATTGTTAAAAGTGTCGCCTTATAAGAGCATCGTCAAATTACGTTTTCATGATGCCTTTGTAAGGCAAAAATACATTGACAAAAGGAAACACCAGAATGAAAAAGCTTTGTATTTAGAATGAAATGTGTCAAAAGGATTTTTGAACTCTGAGAAGGTTTTTTAAACTTGCGTTTGAACTTCCGGACCATGTATCATTGGATAGAACCTTGACAATAGTAGTGAACCGAACCCCTAACTAACAAAATTAACAATTTCAAACGTTTATAAAATTGCCAACATGTAGAAAATACAGGGTGAAGTGAAATAATATTTATTGTTTGAACTAGTCATTTGTTTAACATTTTTTTTTATTGTACAGAATACAATTCGAACACTTAATATCGGAAATTAAATACATTTTCAGATATTATTGAAAAAACTAGAAAGTTTTGAATATTTTTTTTTTTTCGTTTTCTTTTTTAATCAAATTTTGTATTTTCATTATTTACTTTTCTCGATAACATAATTCTATTACACTTTTTTTTTGTTCATGACAGGTCGTTAAAATCCAATTGCGATAAACTATTTTTTTTTAGATTCTCATGACATGTAATAGATAGCTATATATTGCCGTTTTATTGTTACGTGAATTTTACACCAGACCAAATACAGTGTTACAATCACACTGCCATCGCTGTATTGTAATCAAAGCTCTTACCATTCTGCCACAAAATCAAATCAAATCAGTTCATTAACTCAAAAGACATTACAAACAGCAAAATGTTTAAGGCATCTATTGAGTACAGGTAAAATATTATAATAATACAACATAATACCAGGAACGCATTAGAGATGGTTCGACATTAGGAATACAAGATACGAGTACTTTTTGATGTCAAGAGTATTTGTCCCTTACGTAACGTACCTTTCCTTATATGGAAGACGTCGATCTCCGAGGAGACAGATAGAAGGTTCCCACCGCCACCCGAGACCGTTATAGGACGCAGCGACGCCCTTTAGTCAGTCTCGCTGCACTGCCTAGGCCTGTTCCCGTCCATCCGGGACTTTACGTTACTTTTTTGTCATCAAATCAATGGATGACAGGCCAACATTTAATCTAGTATATATTTTTTTCCTTCTATCTATCTCCCACCCCACTTCGTCATCTTTATTTCAGGTTAATAAGAAAACAGCACATACAAAGATTATAGCAGAGAAGAATTACAGACATATATCACACAGATAGAGGACGGATGGGGGGGGCAAGAGGGGAAGGACAATTGGTGATTTAGCGGGCGTGGGCCCTACTAATATAAATTATCTGTGTTTTTGTTCTTCATTATAATTTGTTCTGTAAACCCTCTGCACTCCATTGCCTCTCCGAGGAGACAGCGTTCAGCAGTATAATTGCTCTTCCCACCGGTATTATCAGAGGAAGTTTAGTTCTGGCGGATATTAATTCATTAATTAATATCCGCCGATAATTAATTTCCGCGATAGCAGTGTGATTGTAACACTGTCTTTGGTCTGGTGTAGAATTCACGTGATAATAAAATGGCGTAATATAGCTATCTACCACATGTCATGAGAATCAATGTAATAGCTAAAAAAATAGTCTACAACAATTGGATTTTAAACTATAATTAAATAAAAATATGTTTTTTAACTACTTCCACTTTTGTCTTTATTTCGACAACGAGGCTGGAGAAACCGGTCGCTGTCGAAATTAAGACAAAAGTGAAAGTAGTTAAAAAACACCGTTTTATTGAATTATTATTTAAAATGAACTTCCATCAAGAGATTTCAGTAAAATCATTGGATTTTAATTCATCCACGTTAGGTTGATATAAAAACTATTAAGGTAATTTTCCACCACCCTGTAGCAGAATAACATCAGCATTTACGTGCAGGCATACACTTATTATTTATGTATATCCGTACCTTCACTTTTCGTATTGTCTCGCGCTGGCCGACTGAGAATAACGGCCACTGTCAGCCGCATAGGAGCGAATGACCTTAAGACTAGTTGCAATAATTTATAAAACGTAATGTATAATACATGCCAGATATGTGAATAATTGGAACAATGATGCTGAGACATTTGGCGGAAACGGAAGTGACCATTTCCGAAGGCCATTTACACGTCACTCCGTGTTACATATGTATGTCTGATTACGTGGCTATGACCATTAATCAATCATACTCTGCAAAAATGTACGTATACAAGTACGTATTAATAGATAAACATGACTATTTGTTCTAGAAGTATTTATTATATTTTATCTGAATGACATGTTTCGCCTTGCTAAGATATTATCAAATGTAATATAATATTTGATAATGCCTGGCAAAACATGCCATTCCCATAATAAATGATAAATATAGAGTTTTATATTATTGTTATAAATAATATAAAACTCTAAATATACCTGTAGAACCGAGAACCTTCTTAGAGTAGCAGAAATTATTATTATTATTATTATTATTTTGCTGAATTGCTCTTTACATCATGACAGCATGAGCCAAATCGATTTAAAGGATATTTAAAGCTATCATAGTGATTCTCGTGACACGTGATAGGTAGCTAATCTATCGCCATTTTATTGTCACGTGAATTCTACACCAGACCAAAGACAGTGTGACAATCACATTGCCCTCGCCGGGAATCGAACCCGGAACCTTCGGGGTGGCAGTCAATGCACTTACCACTTGACCACGAAGGTCGTCGAAGAAATGCGAACCCTACGCTCCATCGCAGGCAAAACCCTCAAAGATCGGATCAGAAATCAAATGATAAGGTCTGTCTGTGGTGTTGAAGACATAGTAAGATGGGGAAGAAGCAGAAGGCGTTTTTGGAGAGACCACGGGGACCGTATGGAGAACACAATAATTGCAAAAATTGTTAAAGATGAAAACCCAAGCAGCAAGAGATTACCAGGAAGCCCGCCGAAGAGATGGAGAGATGGCTGGACATCATCATCACAGGACAGCCCATCGTCACAAACAGGTCATACGAACTAAACTAAGAGGAAGAATAATAAGAAGAAGTAATAAAAACAACGTATAAAATTTGCCTTTTTTTACATATAAAATATATATTACATAGCATTTCGTAGTATTGAAAGCAAAAGTTTCCTGCTTGACTGCCCGTTGATGTTTTCTTCCACATTTATATTTGTACTCTGAATACCTCATTACCTCTTTTGTATTGTATTATATAATATTAAAGTATAGGTCTCAAAATATATCCTAATCAATTAAATGACAAAAATTAACGAGATTTCATTATTTATTTATTAAAACACGTGTTTCCATGATTAAATATATAAATTACTAATGTTTATATTAAATTGAAAAATATTTACGAAACATAATGGTTCATAAGCAAAAATTAACCGTATTTTTTTTTCTTGCAAGTTTATATAATATATTGTATCATAAACACAAGTTTATATGTAGATTTGTGTACTTAAATGTCAGTTTAAAAATTATTAGTTGATATACACTCTAAACTAAAGGCGTTTACATTGTGGAATTCAAAAATGACGAATTTTTATGAATTATAATAAAAAAACTGTTTTTTCCCCCGAAATTTTACAACTTCATCCCCGAAAAAACGATATAAGTTAACCATTAATATTTTCTTCTTCTTCGTCTTCTTCTGATTGTAGATCTTGCGATCTGTTTATGCAGGATATCAACTTTCTTCCTGTGATGAAGAAGACCAGCCTTCTCTCCATCTCTTCGGTGGTCGTCCTGGTAGTCGACGGCCCTCTGGAGTCTCGTGCATCACGATATTAGGAATTCTCACTGGATCCATTCTATCAATGTGGTCCCTCCAGAATCGTCTTCTTTGCTCACTCCATCTCACTATGTCTTCAATTTTGCAGGATTTGCGAATTTCTTCATTGGGTATCCTGTCTCTAAGGATTCTCCCCACAATAGGTAGCAATGTTCTTATTTCTGCTACTCTTAAGAGATGTTTGGTTCTGACAGTGTCTGCTCTTGCTTCGATTCCGTATGTCATTATGGGAACCATTAATTTGTTTGAAGAAATGCAAGAAATATAAGGGTTGAATATCATTTCTATTGTTTAATAGTTGTTGATTAGAATGGCTATTTGCTATGAAGCAAATAGTTAATTAATATGTAAAGTTCCTATATTTAACCAAAAAGTAATATTGTAATGAATCTCCCCTAAAAATTTTACACTGAAAATCCTCCTCAAAACGTAAAGTAATGGACCCATGAAAATTTTTATAATTAAAATATACCAAGAAAATTTAATAGTTGATTGTTTTGGCCGAAACACTTTGACAACTTAACATTTTAAAACTGTTAAAATAAATAAGTTTGTTTTCGTATCACAATTGTATTTTATTTTTCGCGACAGCTGTTCATCAACCTATGTTGACATCATCAGGTATAATATATCAAATGTATAATAAGTTTTTGCTGGTGTTGGATTGTTTTAAGTGCCTAATTAAAATGAAAACAGTGGAATAAAAAAGTAAATAAACACAAATATCCGGATCGTCCAGCCGACGACAAGTGCACCATCTAAAAGAACATTATGTGTTAAATTATTTTTATGTGTTATTTTATTTTATATCATTGTATTTTGTATAATTTTATTATGTTTTTAATTGTTTTAGATTTATTATGTAGACGTTGAATGATTTAAGTGTGCGCGAGAGATGCCTATTGGTGGCGATGAGGTTCGCAACCCATCACACCGCGTCTCTCGCGTTGGCGAAAAGAGAAGAATGGAGTGCAGCATCGATTAAAGTGTTGCAGTCCATTCTTTCTGTCTACCCTTTCGGGGAAACGGCGTGATGGTTAGTTAGTTAGTTAGTTAATAATATAATTTGATGTTTTATTGTAACACCTAATGATGTGAACATAGGTTGATGAAACAACTGTCACGTAAAATAAAATACAATTGTGATACAAAACCCAAGTTATTTAATTGAACAGTTTTAAGAATATTTAACATTGTATTTTCACAACAATTTTATTGCACTTTTTACAAACACAAAGACTTCTACGCCGAGGAAAGGCGTATGTGTCCGAAAACATGTTTGTGAACAGTGCTAAAAATATAAAGTTTTAACAGATATTTAATAGGAATTTGCAACACATTCATATGATGGTGAATGTAAATGATATTCATGTAATAAAGTCTACCAAATGGGCATTAAAAACCTTCCCGTCGGCTATTACCTGTTCAGTAGTTGGGTATTAACGCCTTTCCCGTAGACGAAGATTTTCATGAAATATTGCATCCTTATTCGAATAAATAATTATTCCTCGTTTATTTGCCAATGGTTAAAGGCGAGAAAAATAACACTTCACTTAGTACATACGCTAATTTCAGTGCTTTAATGCGAAAGGTCATTTAGGTCAACGTTTTTCGCATTTATCTGAGGATTTTTTTAAAACGTTTAAGAAAATTAACCACATGTTACTGCTGTAGTCTTATTCGAACATATTAACATACATGTTGATTGTAATGACTGACTAAAACCATCACGCCATTTCCCCGAAAGGGTAGGCAGAAATAATGGACTGTCACACTTTAACCGATGCGGCACTCCATCCTTCTCTTTTCGCCCCCGCAAGAGATAATTAATAAGATAAAAATTAAGATACTGTAATATATATAATAATTTATTTATAATAATTTATAAATAATGAATTTTATTTTTTGGACAAATCATGCATTGAGAAAAATAGCACATAACAAAATCTGCCCGAATCCCAACGGTCCAGAGGGGTAGAGGACGGTTTTTGGCAACATAGGGGGGCCACTCTCAAGAAATTTGGACTCAACAGCAAACCCAAGACAGAACATCCTAATTGTAATGCATATAATTAAACATTTTTTGTGAAGGATGAGAGCAGAATAAATGCGGTAGAGATGAGGTCCCTAAGACGAATGTGTGTAGAACGATATACGACAAAATCTCAAATGCTGATATTATAAAGGAACTAGCTGACCCGGCAACGCTTCGCTATTGCTATATTAGAGTATATAAATACTCGTACACCCAATATATATTAAAGAAATACAATGAAAGTTCAATATCAATTATTTTATTGGATAAAATGACATGTGTATAGGTGCAAGAATGTGTGTATCCTAATTCAGTTCATATCTTTAAAACATTTGTTTAATCCAAGCAAACTTGCTGTGAACTTGAATAATACTAATGTGAATTGAACAATTGAAGGCTGGGCATTACCAAGGTGGCAAGTTTGCAAAAAGTCTGAAATGAGTTTTTGATGCCAATTGGTCTTAAACATAGCTGTGCAAAAGCGCGTTAGGATTTAATAATATAGTGTAGTTCAAACGTTACCCTAAAGATGCCACCCAAAAAAAGTTTATATATATCTTTTTCAGCTTTATGTTTAAACCATTAAACGTCCAGTCTTAATTTTTTTCCTCAATATTTTAAGTGAAATTAAAAAAACAAATAAATATACTATATCACATTTGCATAAAACATTCATACATATACAATTCATATCCGTTCACTCCTGGGCGTAGGCCTCCTCCATCTGCTTCAATGTCTGTCGATCCTGGGCAATCGAGGTGTGGGATCCATCCTCTGCACACGCGCATTCCATTATCTTCTGGGTTGTCTGCCTCATCTCATGACATCTTTCAGCTTGCAGATTTCACCGTTTCATGTTACCTAGAAATAAAAGGAAAAATATTAAATTAATATATAGTGTAGTTCAAATGTTACCCTAAAGATGCCACCCAAAAAAAAGTTAATATATATCTTTTTCAGCTTAATGTTTAAACCATTAAACGTCCAGTCTTAATTTTTTTCCTTAATATTTTAAGTGAAATTAAAAAAACAAATAAATATACTATATCACATTTGCATGAAACATTCATACATATACCATTCAAGGTCATAATAATGCTCTTAGAAATACAATGTTTAGAGAAACAAAACCCTTGATTTTGATGTCCATTAGATGAAGCTAATAATGCACATTCACTTAACCAATGACGAAATTTGTAAATTTGTGTGATGTCTGGAAATATACATTGAATCAATTCTCCTTTGGAGTGTGATTCTACAGAAATCAGTTGATAATTTAAAGCATTCATTCCATACAATGAACTTTCATTGTTGCAGAATTTTACCCATTCAGAAATATTTAAAATGTTGCATGTAGGTGTTTCAATGTTTTGTATCATCATCATCATGAGCCTATATCCGTTCACTCCTGGGCGTAGGCCTCCTCCATCTGATTCAATGTCTGTCGATCCTGGGCAAAACGCATCCAATGTCGTCCCTCCATCGAAGTTGAGGACGTCCTGGGTTTCGGGTTGCAGTTCATCTATCATCAGGGCTGCGAGCGGCATGCCATTTTAGCGCTGCCACTCTTCCGATGATGTCCGACACTCCTGTTCTGCCTCTAATAGTGGAATTAAACCAATTAATCCAACCTGTACATACCATTTCAAAATTAGTTCATAAATATAACAATCTTCCTGGGCGTAGGCCTCCTCCATCTGATTCAATGTCTGTCGATCCTGGGCAAAACGCATCCAATGTCGTCCCTCCATCGAAGTTGAGGACGTCCTGGGTTTCGGGTTGCAGTTCATCTATCATCAGGGCTGCGAGCGGCATGCCATTTTAGCGCTGCCACTCTTCCGATGATGTCCGACACTCCTGTTCTGCCTCTAATAGTGGAATTAAACCAATTAATCCAACCTGTACATACCATTTCAAAATTAGTTCATAAATATAACAATCGGGTGTGGGATCCATACATGCCAGTATCTTGCGTTGCGTGCCCCATCTCACGACATCTTCCACCTTGGAGATATCGTGGATAGCCGTGTTCCTCACCCTATCTCAAAGAGTCTTTCCTGGTATCATCCTTAGCGTCGGCATCTCTGCAAAAATCAAATAATTATATTAAAATGAGCAGTATATTTAAAAAAAAAACACTCGATCATTGAAGGATTGGCGTGGGAACATCAGACCATTTGGAAATGTTATATTAGTGGATTTTTCCAACTGAGGCAGCTAATGCTGTATGTAAGGATATGTTTACCTATCACAGCATAACAGAGAAAAATTAAAACAGCTGAAGTAAATCGTCTAATCCAAAAGATATTATAGGTTATCGCCCTGCCAGAACAATTTTACATTAAAATAACTAACTAACCATCACGCCGTTTCCCCGAAAGGGTAGACAGAAAGAATGGACTACAACATTTTAATCGATGCTGCACTCCATTCTTCTCTTTTCGCCAACGCGAGAGACGCGGTGTGATGGGTTGCGAACCTCATCGCCACCAATAGGCATCTCCCGCGCACACTTCAATCATTCAACGTCTACATAATAAATCTAAAACAAAAATTATACAAAAATACAATGATATAAAATTAAATAACATAAAAATAATTTAACACATAATGTTCTTTTAGATGGTGCACTTGTCGTCAGCTGGACGATCCGGACATTTGTGTTTATTTAATTTTTTATTCCACTGTTTTAATTTTAATTAGGCACTTAAAACAATCCAACACCAGCAAAAACTTGAAAATTTGATTGAAGAATTTATTCAAATTGTCATTGGAACAAATGAAAAATTTATTTTTACACCTGTCAAAATTCTTTTTATAAACGAAAAAACTTGTATTATTTTAACATCAGAAGAGTGAAAACGTATTTCGTGTCACAAATAACTATCACAAAGTGCGGCAACAATCAAATTGACCAAAACAATTCACTTATACAGGAAATATCTCCAAATTGACAGGAGCACCACATGAATCAAATATTTTTTTTTAAATCAGAACCAGAACCAGATTCCTTGCAGGATTTGCGAATTTATTCGTTGGGTATCCTATCTCTAACGGTTCTCCCCACAATAAAATAACATTATTAAAATAGATTATACCAATTCATAGAATTGTTACTTAGAATTTAACGTTTTTCCATGTATTCATAACATAACCTAAAATAATACGTAAGTAAAACGATAGGTATGTAATTTCATTTCTATCTATATAAATTCGATATAATTTAGAACTAAAACTTTGAAATATGTAATGCGGAAATATAATCTGTATTCATTTCAACGGCAAAATAGAATAAACTGAAGATATATATGAATTAGAAATATAAATATTTTACTTACGAAACTAACACGCAATTCAAATTTGACATTTCAGAGATAGGGATGGGCAATCCGCTCACGAGTCGACTCAAAGATTCGAATCTTTTTGGTGAGCGGGTGAGCGATGATCCATAAAAAAGAGCGGCAGCTCAATGATCCGCTAGGTCAGGGGGGTCGGCAAAATTATTAGCCAAAGAGCCAAATGCGTACTTTACAACGATTTAAAAAAAAATTGAGAGCCAAATATGTTTATTGATTTAGATAACCTTTATTATAATTTTTGCACTTCATTCAATTACGGGTACACTGAATAAAACATTATTTCATACTTCTTCCTGTGATGAAGGCGACCAGCCTTCTCTCCATCTCTTTGGTGGTCATCCTGGTGGTCGACGGCCCTCTGGAGTCTCTTGCATCACGATATTAGGAATTCTTGCTGGATCCATTCTCTCGATGTCTCTGCCTACTCCATCTCACTATGTCTTCAATGTTGCAGGATTTGCGAATTTATTCGTTGGGTATCCTATCTCTAACGGTTCTCCCCACAATAGGTCGCAGTCTGGTTCTGACAGTGTCTGTTCTTGCTTTGATTCCGTATGTTATTATGGACCTGATGCATGTTTGTTTGTTGTTATTCTTAATTTTAGGCACAATTCCATGTTCTCATCAATAAGACGACTTCGTAGTTTACTCTTGTTAAAATTCATGCTTGAATAAAATTGTCCGCATGAATATGTAGAAGCGAAAAGCGAAAGATCAGCAAGAGTCAGTAATACTATTTCAGGCGTTGAAGATGATGACTAAAAATCTTTGAATTGGCGATGATGATTAAGAGTTTTAGCTAAACCGGAATTGATAATCGTAATCACCAATTCCATAACTTTACAAATTTCTTCTGGAAATGTCTGCGGACAGAGCGTTCTTGATGAATGATGCGATGGTAAGCAAGTATCTCACGATTATTTTTTCTTTCAACAAACCCCTTCGGCTCCGGAGCCGCATTTTGCCGACCTCTGCGCTTTCCGCTCAGTAAAGTGAGCCGATTCTTCTTGATAATTATCGAGCGGCTCCGGAGCCGCATTTTGCCGACCTCTGCGCTCGGTGAATCGTATATTATTGCAAAAGAGTCGACTATTTTTAGTGATATCTTTAAGGGATCTGAGCTGAATGGTTCCGCTCAGTAAAGTGAGCCGATTCTTCTTGATAATTATCGAGCGGCTCCGGAGCCGCATTTTGCCGACCTCTGCGCTCGGTGAATCGTATGTCGACGAACGGTTCCGCTCAGTAAAGTGAGCCGATTCTTCTTGATAATTATCGAGCGGCTCCGGAGCCGCATTTTGCCGACCTCTGCGCTTTCCGCTCAGTAAAGTGAGCCGATTCTTCTTGATAATTATCGAGCGGCTCTGGAGCCGCATTTTGCCGACCTCTGCGCTCGGTGAATCGTATATTATTGCAAAAGAGTCGACTATTTTTAGTGATCTCTTTAAGGGATCTGAGCTGAATGGTTCCGCTCAGTAAAGTGAGCCGATTCTTCTTGATAATTATCGAGTCGTTTGTCAAAAAAAGTTGTTTGTCGTTGTGAATTTTTTTTTTAGCTCATCGACAAAAAATTTATCCTGGTGAATTTTTTTTTTTTTACCGGAATCAACTTTTTTGGTCGAGGAGCAAAAAAAAAGGTCACTAAAATAATTTCAAACTTTGAACGACTCAAAATGGTGAACCGTGGATCGTTAAAAAGAGTCGGCTCACTTTGCTGAGCGGAACTGTTCAGATCAGATCCCTGAGATGAGTCGTTTTGCCCATCCCTATACGTGCGTATATTTTTCAGTTCAAAGGAGCGACTAATTTCATATCTGACCACGCAAAGAGTCAAAAAAGCCACTAATTTGCATCTTATCACGCCAAGCGAATGTAGACTCTAAAGATCGATACTCAGGTGATACGAACATGAAGGTCTATACTCGCTCGCACTACGAAAATTTATAAATTTACAAATTTAATTAGAGCTCGATTAATAACAAAAATATGCCTATGCCCACCTATGTCTATCTATTAAGGAAGTGTATAACTTGGAAAATGATCAGCTCAGGAATAACCTCAGAAATAGTCCACACACACCCGGAAGATCGCCTTTTATTTATATAGATAGATAGATGCACACAGTACCTACAAAATCTTTAGAATCTGGATACCACCGTTAGATGGCATACAATGATTTGCATAGGTTAGCATTGCTTTCCTTACTCGATATGAGTGCTGCATTTGATACCATCGATCACTCCTATCTAATAAAGCGACTGGAGATTACATATGGATTCAACGGTAGAGCAATTAACTGGCTGACCTCGTATATTTCGAATCGCTCACAGGCGGTCCAGGTCGCAGGTTAAGTGTCCCCTTTTCTCATAGTCGAAACTGGAGTTCCCCAGGGATCTGTGCTGGGACCCCTTCTATTCGTAATGTTCACGAACGATGTAGCCAATATTAGAAAATCCTTCGGCTTGTTGTCGCATTGCTATGCTGACGACCAGCAAATATACTCTTTCTGTGACCCCACTGATACAAGTCATCTCAAATCTTTGACAGTCAACTACATTGACAATGTATCAAATTGGATGGCTTCGAATAAACTCAAACTAAACCCATCAAAAACAGAATTTCTTTGGACTGCTTCTACGAAGCGCCAAAACTTAATTGATCGCTCCCCAGTATCTACATCCGACACAGATATCTCTCCTAAAAAAGCAATAAAACTTCTTGGCGTCCATCTAGAGACTGATCTTTCATTGAAAACTCAAATCAATAAAACAGTCAGCAATTGCTTCTTTCACCTAAGGCAATTAGATCCATAAAAAGAAATATTCCCATTGACAGTTTTAAAACATTAATCAATTCCTTCGTCGTGTCCCGACTAGATTACTGCAATGGTGTCTACGTCAACATCCCCAAACAGCAAACAAATAAACTCCAGTCTGCATTCAATGCAGCAGCAAGACTGATAAGGGGTGTGCCAAAGAGCTGTCACATAACACAGCATCTTAAGGAGCTCCACTGGCTGAAACGTCCAGAAAGGATACAATACAAGCTCTGCTGGACGGTCTATAAGGCGTTGCATGGAATGGCACCAGCTTATATATCTGAACTCTGCATCAACGAGAACCTGAATGCTAGACAGTCTACATTGCGATCAGCTAAGTCTTCTGCGATCGGTAGATTGACTGTGCCAAAACGCTGTCCATGCACAAACTTTGGCGACCGAGCCTTCGCGGTAGCCGGCCCTTCAGCCTGGAACAGTCTTCCAGCAGACCTTAAGCGCATTGAGAATCAATCAGAGTTTAGATCGAGACTCAAAACGCACCTTTTCAAATTATCATTTCCTGACAGGAAGGGCTGATCGACTTCGTCAGGTGCAGCCCTCATACTAAATATGTTTATATATGTTTTTATCATTATTATTATCATTATTACCTAGTTGATAAAACGGAGCATCTTCTACAGCGCCCTTGAGATGAGTAATTCATAAAAATGGCGCTCTATAAATTATCCAATTTATTATTATTATTATAATGATTATAAAATTAAATATATAAATAAATCTTTATAATGAAACGAAATTATCTCGAAAAATTAACTGTCAATCAAATATTCGTATAGTGTTCGCTTCAACTCATAACTATTTGAATGCACTGATCTCATACATTTTATAAGCTTGAACAAAACTTTTTTGAAGTATCGTATACCTATAAAAGGCAATAACTGGATATCGTGTTCATGTTTTGTGAATAAATTATGACTTTTGGTTGGTGCTACTAATGGGTCTCGATCGATTTTATTATAACATATGTTCTGACGATATATTTCTTAGAAATATGATACATGTTCGTAGGCGGTCTATTGATTTTTCAAGTTTGAAACATACTTGACAAATTGTATAAAGATATCATCACGAATATCTATAAAACTTGGTTTTAACACTACCCGTTGGGGTAAAAAGATACATTTGTACAGCTATAGTCACAGAAATCGGTCATCAGAAGAATTTCAGATTCATATTACAGAGAACCGCAGTCTGGAATCAAGAAGAAAAGGTACATTGGTGATCTTAGGATTTAAAATACTCCGTAACCTCATTGATAGCCCATACCTCTTAGAGTGTTATGGCCTCAATGCACCGGACAGGTATGCTCGCGCTAGAAGACACGATATGTGGTGCATACCGCATAGCAGGATAAATGTCTTGGCGCAGCATACAATGACCCGGGGTATGGTGCTCTTGAATGAGGTGTCAGTCAATGTGGACATTCTCCAAATGACCTATGCGTCCTTCAAGGATCATATAGGTACATACTACAATTGCTGATATATGTGTTTTATTTTAACATGTATGTCTGTGTTATTTTTGTAAATGTAAAATGTATACAGTAATTGGGTTCTTAAGACCTGTTGTATACAATAATAAAAATAATAAAAATATATATATATTGCATTCCTTGGCGCAAATCGCGTATCCTAAAACCCATTAAAAATTATCATATTCCCGGCTCCAAGGAGACACAGCTGGTCTGTAATTCAGTAGTGCCCCTGCGTCCACCATATGTTGGCTAGAAGATCCTAAAAAGATGAAAGTCAATATTATTTTAGTATACTCGTATTGTTTATAAATAGGTGCCTTCGCTCAATATTCAAAATCTATTAGCCCCAAACAGTGTCAAATGCCGTTCTCTGGACTATGGCAGGCGAAAAGCCAATTAGAGAACAAGTCGCTAGACTCAAATGGCAGTGGATCGGTCACACTCTGAGACGGAACCCAGCCTGCATCGCTCAGGGCGCCCTAGACTGGTCCCCTGTGGGGGGAAAGAGAAAGCGAGGCAGACCTAGAGCCACCTGGAGAAGAGCCCTGCAGGACGAGGTTAAGGCAGCAGGCCTCACTTGGGATGATGTTAGGCATCAGGCATACGATAGAGTCGGGTGGAAAAGGTTCCTTGAGGCCCTATGCACCACGGAGGTGTGACAGGACAAAAAGAAGAAGAAGAAGATACTCGTATTCGATTTTATATTTAATTATTATTATGTACCAAATATGTATTGATTATCTTAGTAATTTTTCAATCGATACGAAAATGCGAAAAAGATGAATATTTCAATTTCAATTTATTATAAAAATTATTCACAAATTTTCCAATTAATTTATTATTACAGAATAAGATAAGATATGATATAAAGCTAAACAAATATAATAAATTTAGTAGCAATTAAAAAAATAAGTTATCATAAACAATAGAGTACGATTAGAAAATAACAGAAACATATACTAATTTAGTTATACTTGATGAAACATTACTGTACTTAATTTAAATAATAACTAATGAGGTTATATTTGTCTTTCATAATGGTTTTGTGGAAGCAAATAATACGAATTTTTATATTAAAAGATAAAGTAACATCCTTCATATAAAACAATAAAATATGAAGCTTCTGTCAGTTATTGAGGGCAAAATTACAAACAAAAGTCTATTAGGAAATTTTAAAACAATTATTCGATTGCGATTCAATAGGACTCATTCAAATGATAGTGTTAGCAAAATAAATGGGATGGAATTGATCTAATTATCTTGTAGGTAAAAAAATAATGTTAACAGCTAATGTTAACAGTTAAATTTATTTAATGTACTCGTACACCGTTTTCCAAGTTACTTCATTCCTTATGCGTGACCGCATAAGGAATGAAGAAATCAGACGCCGCACCAGGGTTGCTGACGTCATGGACCGAGAGGCAACATTGAAATGGCAATGGGCTGGACACTTGGCTAGACAGGGTGGCAACAGATGAGCACCCAGGATACTTACTCAGTTGGAGACAAATAGGCGATGTGTTGGAAGGCCACCGATGAGATGGATCTGATATTGTCAAAAGGGTTGGAAAATATTAGATACAAAGGGGGCAGGATAGAGACGAGTGGAGGAAATTGGAAGAGGCCTATATCCAGCAGTGGAAGGAAGAAGGCTAGCAAAGAAGAAGAAGAAGTTTTCCAAGTGACAAAAATACAACATATTCGAAACAGATAAAGATCAATATACTCTTTTTTTTCTGCTTCCTATTAGTACGAATCTGTGGGTACCGCCATTTCACTCAACTTGTCATATCTTCGGGGTCTTCCTGGGAGTCTTCTCACCGTAAAACGAGTGTTTGTGGTGCAAACTGAATCTTATATTTTAGATAAACTTAAGGTCTTAATACTGTGGAATTCCATAATAACGATTTTGTTCACTTTTGAGTTTATTTTTCTCAACATATAATATCGTTCTTTCGATGATGAGAGTGTAAGCCTTCTAATGTCGAGAAAAATAAACTCAAAAGTGGAAAAAATATTGTTTTAATTAATATAAAACGAATCATGTATAATCATGATATGTTGTGTTACCTTTAAACAATCACAAAATGTTTTTTACGTCCATGAAATTATTTATATAAACTCAATGAGAGTTTTTTTTAGAAAATTTTAGACTTCAGACTCAGATTTCAATACATGTTTTGAGGTTATAATAGGCTAGTAGTTTCTTTTCTGAATTAACGTCATTCTTGTAATATAATACAAAGTTGATCGATTATCACGGCTTGCAACGCAGTTCAAGATGTGTAATTTTCTATTAAATTCTGTTTGTATGGGATTTCCATTTTATATAAATGCGTTTGTACACGCTGTATTCTAACTTTCACGTACAAAACATATTAACAAAGACTTGTGTTTATTAACGTATGTTAAAATGGAAATGCATCAATAGAAAATGGTAAATAAACTATTATATTCGGCTTGATTACCATGACCCATTGACTACATATTAGTTTTCCTTTGGTTGAATAAATCATTACGCATAATATAATTTATTTTACTGACTTCTGTTTTCAAGATGCCAATATTAAATTCGTTTTGCTTAATACAAATAAAGCGAGATTTTTTTCAACAATTGCATTTCTTCTAGGTTCGCCATACTTTGTGTTGTAGATGTTTTTTTTGTATTTTTCTTTTTTTATATACTTTGTATATACAACTCTATTAAAATTATATATCAGACATGTTTCGGACAACCAGTCCTTCTTCAGTGATACATATAATAAAGATACATACCTTTTTCAAATATCATTGTTTACAAATTTGATCAATTTTGACAAATGTAATAAAGATTTATTTTGGAACGTTTATGCTTTTGTTATAACAAATATTATGAACCCATTAATTTTTTTAAATAATAATTTAAAGTTTCCAGGTAATTACTTGCAACAGAGAATATAAATCAAATATTGGAATTGACGTTAAATATATTCGATTTTTTGTAAAAGTTTCTTTATTTTTAATTGCTTTTTTAATTTCTAAAATTTCGAGATTGCTCAAAGTTATATTTCTATTATTAACATGCGAAATTTCAACGCCATTATCTTTATTAAATGAATGATCTTTTTCAATGAGGTGGTTAGCAAATTCAGAAAAAATATTATTAGAGAAACATCTTATGTGCTCTTTTATTCTTAATTTAAAATTACGCCTTGTTTTACCGATATAAAAAAATGAGCAATTTTCAGTTTATCAAATTATATTTCTTACTAGATTGTCTTATTTGCATCTTCAATCCTAAAGATTGGTTTGCAGCAAAGTCTTCTGTCTCGTCTTCCACTGCGCTGGATCTTCTGCAGCCCACTTCAACTCGACATTTAAGACGCAGTCCAAGTCACCTCACATCTATTCAGATATTCCCGTCCGGGGCTCTCTCTATAAATTTGTACCCTAAACAATTCCCTCCATTATGTCATGCAGGACTTTATCATGTCACATAATATGGTTGACCCATCAAGCTCACCTCTCTGAAATGGATTTAACAAGATACCTCCCTCTTTCTATTCTGCCGAGAACCTCGTCATATGTGATGATAATATCTCAGAATATTCCCAAAATTCTTCTGTAGCATCACATCTTAAAAACCTCCAGTATATTTTTATCTCTTTCGGTTAGGCCCCATGCTATACGCACATGTTATAATAAATTGTTAGATTGGATTTCTTGGGATTTTGGGTATTTCGTGGTTGTAACCAATTCGACCAACGTTTTGAAGATCTTTGCAGACACTATTTTCGGGGTAGTTCTACACTTAGGTCCAACTTCAACTCGGGCATATTTAAGATCACTATATATCCTATATATCCGTACGATGACCCAGCAGCCCCTTATAGCAGCCCCTTATAACGAGCACCGTGAGAGCCGGTCGCTTAGCATGGATTAGGCACGTATGCCGAGCCGAAGAGACCAGAGCAACCAAGACCGACTACAGTAAGACCTCTAGGAAGGCCTAGACAGCGCCAGCGCCTAATGGACAGTGTTCTGGCTGACCTGGCTAGGTTGGGCGAATCGGACTGCTGGGAGCAAAAGGCGCAGGTTCGAGGAGCTTGGCGAAAAATCATCAAGGAGGCTAAAACTCTTCAAAAGTTGTAGAAAGCAAGTAAGTATATATCCTATATAATTCAATCGACCGTAATTATCTACGCACATACTTGCGTATAGCATTCCATTGAAATTTCTAGTAGGGAAACATTGCATGATTAACTATACCTATACCTACGCTGTTTACTAAGAATGAAATCTATGTTATTAGTCGTATTTTGTTTTGAGAAATTTTAAGATTCTTTCAGACTATTCGATAGAATAGAAAATAACTTTGAAAATCAATAATTGAAGCAACAAAAATCTAAATTATTTCGTAAATTTATTTTGTAAATCAAAAAATGCATCGAGTTGATATAATTTTTTAACCATTCCGTAAATAGCTTTCTAGATAAGTTCTTTAAAAAAATAACATGCCAATATACCAAAAACAAATTTTACTTAAGTTTCTAATCAATATCATTGAGACACGTACCTACGTATTATACATTCCATCGGAGATAAGCGTTATGTCTTTTTTTATGATATATTTCTAATCTTCAAATTTTAATTCTAAATATTTCCGGGGTAAGCCATCTTGGAATAGTAGAAAACATAATATATTCACGTCAAGACTGTCAAGCTACTGTTAAATTAGTGGATTCGTGGAATGATTAACATTTGATAGTTAAAGTCACACTCGCCAATCCAAGGTTTTGATGATTTCAATAATTTGACGATTCGTCGGACTGGGGACATGGATGTCATGTCTATGCGCGTTATTGGTTTATTGAACTTCACTAGCATTGACCATCACCACGACACAAAACCTTCATTTCAGCGGAATTACTGTGATCGTCATATTTACATGAAAATACTATTTAAATATCTAAAACTCATAGTTGCTTCCGGATGTTCAATTTAATTTAATATTTGTTTATTTATTATATACAAACTGACCCGGCGAACTTCGTACCGCCTCAGAATCAATAAATGGTGTGTTAACTTATAAGTTGAATTAAATTCAGTTTTCTGAATACTCATAATGAATTAAGTTCAATTAATGTGCAAAAAACAAAATGAAAAGTATTTGAATTACAATGATATGAATGTTATTCACATGGCTTTATTGAAGCGATTCCCAAAGAGGTCTATATAGACCCCTAGGGGTTCATGACAACTTGCAAGGGGTCTACGACAGTTGTACAAATAATTGGGGGTCCATGATATGTAAATGGGGGTCCACGAGATGGTTCAACTAAATTGAAGTCGACTATTGAAACGCAATACGAATATCGAAATCGTTGGTGACCTTTTTTTTTAGCTCATTTGGGGAAAATTGGATTTTTTTTAGCTCGACAACGACTTCCAGCCAGTAGAATTCGGCAGCGACCATTTTTTTTGTAATCAATTCGAAAAATCAATTAGGAAAGCAGGGTCTACGGCACAAAAAGTTTGGGAACCTCTGATTTAAAAAATAAAAATAATAAATGATTTTATGGCTTATAATCGATTTCGGCAGCCCGCTGCCATCTTCAGGTGGCAAACTCGGAAGTTAGCAGCGACCTGATAAAACGTTATATTTTTTTGTCTTTTGAAATGCAAAAGCCCTAAAAATATTATATTTCTGGCTACCAGATCGCACCAAAGAATAGAAATAGAATTTATACTTGTCATCTTCTTTTTTTAAATATATATCTGTTGGTTCTCAACTTCTCACTTGATAATGCGTTTTTTTTACATATATAAATATGAAAACAACAAAGATACATGACGGTGTAATATATTCTGAAGTCTTTACGTCTCTCAATCTATCAATATAATAAGTGGTCCATTACAAGTGATTTTCATGATTGATGCTTATAAAAATTACGAGTAATCTTGATATCAATATGCAGATTTTTTTTGCATTTTTTATGATGCTTAACTACATAATAGTAGGTGCTTATATAAAATAACAAACTAACCTTGGCAAAAAATTCATTCAGTGAATTCGTATTAAAAACATTGTATTGAAGATTGCAAGAATGTAAGCCTCATCAGTCCTCATGAGTCCAAAAGTAGGTAACTCGAAATTATAAATTATTTTTTAGTTATTTCCATATTGATTTAATCCACGGTGATAACTAATCAAAGAAGTTTTTAAATTATAAATTTACATAATTTTTGAGTTAATTAGAATTTTCATATAGGGGTAAATACAAAAAGTTGAGATAAAATATTGCTTATAGTAGATATCTAAAATTATCTAAATGAGATCGCTAAGAAAAATGTGCGGGAAAACATCGTATGATAGAATACCGAACGATGAAGAAAGTAATGTAATGCGGATGAATTCGTCCTAATTTAACAATTAAGAAATGGACATTTGATAATGCCTTAGAAGGGCGAAACAGGTCATTCCCATAAAATATAATAAAACTTCTAGAAAACTGACGTTTTCATTCGTATTAATTATTGAATACGGAGTTTTACAACATTGTTCTAGAAACAATAAATAAGAAATGGTCAGATTGTGTGAACATATAGAACGAATAACGAATGAATGAGAGAAAATTGGTTAAAAATATATGTATTACCTGAATACAAACAGAAAAAGAAGTTGAGGAAGACAAAACATGGCCAATGTTGAGGGGTTATTACCATTAATCTATTACTATAAAGCGGTCATGTTTGAAGTCGGAGTTGAGCTTCCCTGTTAAGATGCTACAAAACAGTTCCTCAGTCCACAGTAAAAGCGATCAGTAATTTAATTGAAAAAAAACTGTAATTAGAAAATTAGAAAATGAAGTGTCGGAAGAAAAAAATAATTTTGACTAGAAAACCTTCGAGAATGGTTCAGTAACACCACAACATCTCTGTTTACAGCTGCTTTATCAAGGGTAGAAATAGCCATGATATTGTCCAACCTCCGATAGGAGAGGAACAACAAGAAGAAGATGATAAAAATAACGATATTTTAATATTAAAACAATGTAAGTAAGAAATGCATAAAATCTATATAATGACTAACTAACCAACACGCCGTTTCTGAAGTGGTAGGCAGAAATAATGGACTGCCACACTTTGACCGATACGACACTCCATCCTTCTCTTTTCGCCCCCGCGGAAGACGCGGTGTGATGGGTTGCTAACCCCATCGCCACCAATAGGGACCTCCCGCGCACATTTCGATCGCCCAACGTCTACAAAATAAATTTAAAACTATTTAAATAAATAAAATAATAGTTTTGGTCCCATCCCTAATGTATGAAAGCGAAGCATGGAACTGGCAGAAGAAGGATGAAAGCAGAATAAATGTGGTAGAAATGAGGTCCCTAAGACGTATGTGTAGTAGAACGATATACGACAGAATCACAAATGGTGATATAAGAAAGGAATATAGAGCGGAAGAAGGTATTATGAACAAATTTATGAAAGGATCGCTGCGATGGTTTGGACATTTGGAACGTATGGATGGAGAAAGAATGGTTAAGAAAGTATACGTTAATAATGTAAAAGGAGTACGGAGTCGAGGCAGACCGAGGAAAACATGGCATGACCAAATTAATCAAATTTTAAAGGTTGGTCATGTTAGAAGTCGGAGGAATCGACGTGCGTGGATGACTCGTTGTATGAATGTGGAGGTAGCTAGAGAGGTTTGCCAGGATAGAGTAGTGTGGCGGTCCATTTTCTCTGCCTACCCCTGCGGGGAAACAGCGTGATGGTTTGTTTGTTTAATAATATAATAAATAAACCCTACTACTATGAATGCATTGTATTATGTGTTATATACATTAACTTATTGGGTTTAATAACACAAAAACGTGATTAGTTAAAATGAGAGTGGGATAAACTTTGGAATGACGTTATCTGCTCCAGACAGATCTTCCCAGACGAGACATTTGTAATGTTATCACAAACATAACCCATTTTTACTTTCCGGCACAATGACTATAATTAATACAAACTTTTTGGGATCAAACTACAAAGTGTCACAAGATAACCACGTGTAAGATCAGTGGTTCCCAACATTTCTGGGCACATTGCCCCTTAGAAAATGTATTTTTAATACCCCTCAACAATATTAGTCGAAGAGGTAAAAATATATAATATATTTTTTCATTTATATTATTCAACTTATTGAAAGCTAAGGCATTAACACTGTGGAATTCCATAGTAACACTCATAGGAAATTGAAAATAACTTTGTTTATTATCCACAAAATATTTAAAAAAACACGACATATTTCGGAGGACACCTCCCTCCATCTTCAGGTGTAAATATATAATACAAACTAAACAAATAAATAATAATAAAAAAACGATATTTTTAACTACTTCCACTTTGTCTTTATTTCGACTTTATGTCCGGTTTCGCCAGGCTCGCTGGTATCAGTCTGTCGATGCCAGCAAGCCTGGCGAAACAAAAAATAAAGACAAAGTGGAAAAGTTTTATTTCATTATTATTTAAAATAAACTTCCATTAAGATATTTGAGTAAAATCATTTGATTATCTTACAAACAAAGAAAGGCTTACTATAATACGAGTAGAAGAACTAAGAAATAATATTATTGTATTATTATTGTTTAAGAAGAGTTTATTATTATTGTTTAAGAGAAGTTTATGAGTTCTTACTGATAAAAAATAATTATTAGTACCTACTTAGTAGACCCCTGGGGGTCTATATAGACAACTACCATCATAGCAAAAAGTGTTTACAAATTAAAATGCACACAACAATCCATGGAGAGGCAAATGATCGGCGTGAGTCTTCGAGATAAAATATGAAATTAGACGCCGAACCAAAGTTGCCGACACCATGGATCTTACAGTTAAAGAGGCAATGGGCTAGACATAATATAACCAAACAGGGCAGTGCTAGATGGTCACCCATAATACCCCAATGGAGGCTTTGAACAAAGAAAAGAAGTGTCTGGAGGCCACCTAAAAGATGGACTGGTAATATTGTCCGAATAGCTGGGGCGACCTGGATGCAGAAGAGACAGGACATGGACGACTAGAGAAAAATGGAAGAGACCTGTATCAAACAGTGGAGGGACGAAGAAGTAGACGATTTTATATGGAATATTAATATACATTTTCTGAAAATCCACAATTTCTCTATTCTCAAACTGTATATATTTGTCTCCCAAACTACTTTTATTTATTTTTTCTTCTATATTCGCCTTCACTTTGTGTTGTGGATTCATATTTGAATAAATATAGTTAATAATACTTTTTATTATTACTGAACTCAGACATGTTTCGGTTACAAGTAACCTTTATCAATGTATACAATTTTAACAATCAAATAAAACAGAGCGGTCACTTATAGGTATACTAAATGGAGATCGAGTTATGTATAAAAGTGGAAGGGATATAATTAGAATCGAGGAGAGGAGAGATGTTTTTTGATGGCTTTTTTAATTTCTAAAATTTGTAAATTGTTTAAATTTGGGTTTTTATTATTAAATCCCGAAATGTTCCCGTTACATCTCCCCTCTCCTCAATCCTAATTATATCCCTTCCACTTTCATACATAACTCAATCTCCGTGTAGTATATAAGTGACCGCTCTGTTTTATTTGATTGTTAAAATTGTATACATTGATAAAGGTTACTTGTAACCGAAACATGTCAGAGTTCAGTTAAAATAAAAAAGTGTTGTAATACAAAGTATAACTATATTTATTCAAATAATTTTATTTATATCATAGATTCCCAATATTTTTTTCGCCTCCCCCCACCCCCCCCCCCCTTTCAGAAAAAAAATCACACCGATTCCTCGTCTTGTGACAGGTGGTTAAAATAAAATAAACCTTATATCAAAGAGTTAATTCGATGCATAAAAAGGGTTGCAAAATAATAATAATATTTTAATACTACGAAATGTTTAAGAATTTCTTTAATTTTATTTTTATCAGTTTGTTTTGCAGATAACATTATTTAAAATCTAATGGAATCATTTCATTGGTGTATTAAAACCATATATAAAAAATCATTGTTATTATAAGTCGATTATTATTTTAAAAAAGAAACGCGTACACATACGTATTATAGACGTCCAATAAAACACTAAAATACTTCACCCATTGTGAATAGATAAAAAAAATAATGATAGGTTTAAACGGACTTATGGGTGAATTATGATCTTCAGAGATCTTTAAGATATTTATTGAAGATCAATTCCTTTCCCATAAGCTCAACAATATGGTCACAATATGGTCCAAAGCAAATAATTTACAATTATTTAAAAAAATTCAAAATAGCCTTACATATAGTACTCAACTAATGGCTTCTACTCTGTTCAACGTGCAGTGACATCCAATCTACTGCAGTGAAACCCCTTTTCCCCGAGATCAGAACCGCCACATTGCCCAATTCGCTGACGATACGGGCATCATCTCCAGTTCTAAAAGGCCGCTTCTCGCGATCCGCAGGGTGCAAAAACAGACCGATGTGCTAGAGGTGTGGTGCAGAAACTAGCGCATTACCATCAACCCGAGTAAAAGCGCAGCAACCCTTTTCAGTAAAAGACACATTCCTCCAAACATTCCCAACATAAAAATGTTTGGCCAAGACGTTCCTTGGACCAAAACAATCAAATAACTTGGGGTTACCTTGGATTCTAAGCTGACATGGAGGCCATACATTACAAATAAAGTCAAAGCCGCTTCAAGAGCAATCTCAGCCCTCTACCCAATGATAGCTAGAAACAGTAAACTAAGCACCGACAATAAACTCCTGATATACAAAACGGTCATAAGGCCGATCTTCACTTATGCAGCCCCAATCTGCGGCTATGCAGCTTCGAGTCGTATACAAAAACTCCAAATCCTGCAAAATAAGGCTATCTGTTTATCGCTTGGTGCGCCTTCATGGACCAGGATCACACAACTGCACCTAGAATCGGGAAACCCGATGATAGATGAATTCATTCTGAAACTTGCCGAACGCTTTTACAAAGGACTCCCTTCACATCCTAACCCCACAATCAAAGACCTCTCAAATTACGACCCAAACACCTCCAGCCGCCACAAGTGCCCAACATCGATCCTCCTACAGAGGAACACTCCGGGCCACACAAATCATGCCCCCGCATAAACGAATAACCCACCAAATCACATTCCAACAATGTTCCCATCAGACGTAGGAGGAATAGCCACATGAGCTGAACCTCTGTAAGCCAGAAGATCCAAGTCCAAGTCCAAGTCCAAGTACAATATATGATAATACTATTATACATAAACACAGGTCGAATAGACCATTGTTTGTACTGTTAATGAAAAGGTGCGAGAAAAATAGATAATGTTTTAAAAAAATAATTCTGCAAAGAAGACAATTATTTAGAAAACTGGAATATGGTCGAATTTTTGTATAGGTAGGTACTCGTATATCTGTGTTCAGATCAGACACAAAAAGTATTGTTTTGCGAAACATTTATTTAAAAGTGTTTACATGTTTCTGTAGTTCATATTCCGGTAATAACTAGGCAAAATATAAATATAATATAATGTTATTTGATGATTGGATGACGGTATCTTCGTTTAGGCGGTAAACTATGTAGAACCGGCCCTATGAATGCATCGCCAATATATTTGGATCCGGGTACTTAAACGAAAGAATTGACGTCATTACATTTATTGAATTACGGAAAAAAGACAGGCTTACTATAAAACTGTCTTAATTGTTATGACCACATATTATATGTATATTATACTTTATTTATAATAAAAATAATAATTCACACTGAGTGAGATGCGATTTATACAGAAAATGATACTTATAGAGACATCTGTGGAAATTATAATAAAACATTTTGAAATGTTGTAAACTAGATAGCTTTTATAGATGTGGGTGGTTTATTCATATAGGCATAGCATAGTAATTAGCAAGGTATCCTAGACACCTAGAAGTAAAATATTATTAGTAAACTAACTAACTAATTTACCCTCAGTCCGTTTTTCCGGAGGGATAGGCAGAGATGATGGACCGACACATTGATCTGTCCTGACATAATTCTTGTGCATCTTTTACATTCACACATCGTGACATGCACGCTCGTCGATTATTCCTATTTCGAAAATGGCCGCCTTTCAGTAATTGATTAATTTGGTCATGCCATGACTTCCTTGACTTATTTTTCCATTCACACTTATTTTGTATATATCTTTTTAACCATTCTTCCCTCATCCATTTGTACCATATGTCCAAAACCATCTTAGTGACCCTTTCTTAATTTTATTTGGGACGAATTAATCCCCCTTACATTCCTACTTTCATCATCATTAGATATTCTATCATACATTGTTTTTCTGCACAATCTTCTTAGTGACCTCATTTCTATAGCATTTATCCTACCTTCATCCTTATTTTGACAATTCCAAGCTTCACTTCCATGCATATCGGCACTAGAACTCCATTGTGCACTGCCATCTTTGCTTCATTCAATATATTTCTATTTGCGGTAATGACTTTGAGCGCACCATTTATTTTGTTTCTAGCTCAACCCTTCTTTCAATACCTTTCTCCATTTTCCATAACTTCATTCATTCTTCCTTTTCAAATACCATAAATTTAGACTTTGACACATTCATCACAAGCTCACATTTATTGTATATTCCATATTAACCATGCTGTCAGCAATTAAAACAGCGTCATCTACATATCGCACGCTTAATAGTAAACTGACCGATTACGGTTTAGGTCATAATTGAGTTAACATTAGACAGAGGCTTGTGTTAACGCTATCCATCTATTTTTCACAATGTTAACGCTATCCATTTGTACGTACGATAATCGTTCACAATGTTAACACTATCCATTCGTGCGTGTTTTTCAACTGTTTTTGTTAAAACACCGACTCATGTCAGATTGAGCAAAACTTGCTTTTTTGAGTTAAGCCAGTGTTCTATTAAGCGTGCGAAATAGTAAACAGGTGATGAAAATATAATTCATTTTCTCACTCTAATGATTTTTATTATATTTTTGTGTCTGTCTCTAAAAGCGAACATAAACATAAATGAGTGAAGTTGTTAAGAAAACAGATCAATTATAACCCATATGAGCTATTTACAAAGTATAAACTATTTAATTTTGATTAATTTAAATAATTTTAAAAAATGACCTAGATCATAAAAGGCACCCTGTGGTCTATAAAAATATATTTCCTGTTAATAGAATGCACTTGTTCTTCATTTACAAAGAACTTTGAATGATTAAAATATGGTGTGTATATTCATACCAAAAAATAAAATACCACAATGCCTCAAGACTAAAGTCTTCAACTAGTGCATCTTGCAGGTCATGGCGTACAGAGCCGAGACATGGACACTCACAAAAGTTCTAGTCTACGGATTCAAGGTCGCCCAATGCGCCATGGAAAGAGCCATGCTTGGAATAACCTTGAGGGACAGATTTAGAAACGAATTTATTCGACAACAAACCAAGATGATTGAGGTGGCTCTGAGGATGGGCGGGCTTAAGTGGCAATGGACTAGCCATATCTGTCAGAGAACCGACGGCCAATGGGGGAGACGGGTTCTGGAGTGGAGACCGCGTACAGGATTCCACAGAGTTGGATGTTACCCTGCCCGCTTGACCGACGATCTGAAAAAGATTGCTGGATATGGATGGATGGGAGCGGCAATGTATAGGGGGCGGTGACGTGCTTTAGGAGAGGCCTACGTTCAGCAGTGGATGACAGACGGCTGATGATGATGATCTGTATATTCATTATCTGTCAATCATTTATAAGCTAGTTCACAATACATTAAGATTAAATATTCAGTTAAAAGACATATTCGGAAACTATTTTTTTAAACGTAAATACCTAAATTTGATTAATGAATATTGACACAAAAGAAATTGTAATACAACACCCATCAATATGACAGGCAATACTTAATTTAAGTAATCAATTGAGTGGATGATTAAAAATCGACTGTTTATAATTCAGTACGCATACAATATGTTGTATCCATAACATATTTTTATTGATCAATTGCTAAAAGTTCTTGAACTGCTCATTTAAATAACTATTTATAAAAATATCAAATACTACTTCTACAAAAATGGGGAATAAACCAAAATTTTCATTGGAAATAAAAAATAAATCTATTCGGGGTCTAAACATTCACAGTCCAAATTACATTTGCTATTTAATGGGGCTTCAGTTGTACAGAAGTGACGGGAAAACGTTAAAATGTATTGGAATCACTATGAAAATCTATTATTTGATTCTTTGTATCATAACCATAGTAATGACAATACTATTTGGAATACCTGGAGTAAATTTAGATAATCATCTAATAATAAGAGATCTTTACTCTATAAAAATGATTTTTGGAGCAACATATTCAGTGCTTTGGTGGGTAAAACAAATAAGGGAAAAATGTCCTCATTTCTTTCAAATTCTCAGCAATTTGGACAAGATTGAAACATTATTAAAATATCATCGTACCCTCAGAGGGATCAACAATTTACACACACTTTATGTTGTTGTATCATTCATAATCATATCTATTGGAATGGTTATAGATTATTTAACAGGGATTATAAATTTTTACATGTGGGATAATTATTTTGTTCACAATAGAATGTTTATATTGATTTCTCAAATTTCTGCCATGTTTTTAATATTAACGTCTCAATGCAACTATGTAAACACAGCTCTCAGTAATTTTCTTAAGCCAAATGAACATTCAGAAATCAATCTGTTTATATTTTTAATGAAAAGGCATAACTTTTATCAGTTGGATAAAAGAGCAGTGAATATTGATCCTAGACCTGAAGAAATATTCAGATTAATGAAGATTTTCAACTTGATGATTGTAGAAGTTGAACTAGTCAATAAATTTTACAACTATGAGGTAAGTAATTAATCATATATGAAAATGATTTAATATATTTATTACTTTTATGTCTTGTTTCATCTTGCTTTTTCAGCATTGTTGAAAAACTAATGTAATAACATGTCATTATGTGGGATATTCATTTGTACAATGCATAATGTATTTATATATTACATCTTAAGGGAATTTCAATTATTTTTATAGCTAGATATTTAAATTGCCATTTTACTGCTGAAAAAAATGTGTTTACTCAAAATATTTACATTGTGTTTTGTTTTCAGTTAATAATTTACCCATTCATAACATTCATAGATGTCATCACCACCGTAGCTTTTCTCATTTATGTTCAGGAAAATTATAATATGGCAAGTATACATACATTGATAAAAACATCTCCAATAAGGGAAATCAAAATACATCTTTATAATTAATTTACAGTTTTATTCTTTGAGTTGCCAAACCCGGCTAGAACAATAAGAATAATAAGTGAAATCATATAACATCTTTAGTTTAATGACTTTAATTTATTTTCATTACATCTTGCATATAGAGGTTCAGTTCTTATCTCTGTTGGGAACATTGTTGGAAAGGTGATTTGGCGAGTTGGTAGTTTATGCGAGGACTTGATCTTTGTGATTATTTATAATATAATTTTTTTTCAATAATATTTTCAAAACATCAAACTTATATTTGCACACCTATCATAAAGTCTTGGATGCAACCATGTTCTTTGGTTCTCTAAACCTTTGGTTATACACACTATAAAACATACTTATACGCAAAAGTCAAGGAAATATTCTGTCAATCTTGAATATCCTATATATCTATTTAAATTTATTTCTGAATCTATAAACTTTGAGCTTCTTTTACAGACAACACAAGACATTGCATTGCATAGACAAGCATTGTTATAGCTATCCCATAAATTTCTTCTGTTGTTTTATGATCTATATATGGTAGCAATTTATTTATTTATTTAGTTTGTGTCAAGTGATGTGTTTTTGTTTGGTTAGCAGGGTTATTCCATTAACTATTTTGTTACATTTTTTTCAACAGTCATGTCTATATATACTGAATGCAAATATTTGGTTATTTTACGAATGTATTATATTGTTATATTTTATATCAACTATTGAAAATTTGAAAGCTGAAGTAAATGAAACCAAAAGACTCATGGGAAAACTAATTATAAAAAATGACATAGGTAATAATAGCATAGTATATATTTATAAGGTACAATGGAAATTGTGTAATATATAACACTCTACTTTATGTGATATTTTAATCTCAAAACAATTTATTTAATTTATCATGCCGTTCGGTTTTAAAGATCTGACTGTGCACGAAAGGCTGCATTAACTGATGAATCTTTAAGCCCTAGAGGCTAAACCCCCTCCTACTTACTTAAACCGAACGGTACAGGGTCTGACCTGGACAGGGGTTTGAACTGAACCGTTTGGGTTCTCCCCTTACCACTGTCCCAGTCAGTGCTCCACAGTCAATATGTTAATATACCTCTGATATCAAAATAATTACTTTTACCATTTCAAAATTCCTAAAGTGATTCAAACATATCAGGTAGCTTCATTCATTGATACTTATATTGGCTTTTTACAACATATATTTCATTTTTAAATTATGGTTCCATTTATTTTATAAGTTGATCAATTGACTAGTGTGGTTTTATTATATACATGTGTAGTGGGAAGATCAATTCCATTCACCCAGCTCACCTTTTTCGTTAATATGCTGGCAACAGCACGGCACCGCCTGGAGACAAGGACCCCCTCTTTGCTCTCGCACTTACTACCGCGTTCTCCAGACGGGCAACACGCATACACCCGCACCCCCTCTCACCCCCAGCTACCGTTTATACAATTTGTGTTTGTACCGAAATCAAATTATTAACTGTTTACTAACCTGTGATGTGTAAAAATGTATAAAAACTTCTTACCACATGCCTACTTATACAATATTAATTTAAATTTTCAGATGAAGAGCAGTACAGATGCTTCAAATTGTTCATGAAACTAGTACTTCGGAAGGAAGTTCAAATAACAGCGGGTCACCTGGTCTCACTTGATTATGTTTTCTTTTATTCTTTTCTTGCAGCCATAACCTCTTATGCCATATTCCTATTACAGATAACATTGTAACACAATCATTTTAAAAATGAATCTTTTTGTTTGAATGTTTCTAATCTACATTTTATTTGAAATATTATTATCAGTACTTATAAGTGTAATAAACTAACAAATTTAGTACTCAAATATCATTAGTTATAAAAATCATTAGTTATTTTGACATACTACATAATTGAAACACATTATTTGTTAAAAAAAACATTTTGATTATTAAAATTCTCAACTTTAACACCATTTTTTTTTATCAGTGTACTGAGTACAGATTTTGGATGTTTATTTAAAATATGTTTTATTGGAAATTATGCTGTATATTAACAAAGCAACCGGTCAATACAATAATTGATTGATGACATGATTTCCTACAAAGATTTGGAGATAATTTTTGATGTAGAGCAGATTTTGTTGTTGTTTTGTTATTATATTAAATTGATGATTTGTGGTGGCATATTGCATATTGAAAAGACCTTCAAGAACTGCTTGATAAAATTGATTCTGCTGGTGAATATTTTGATTTGAACATTAATGTGAACAAAACTAAAATGATAGATTTTAGCCGAGAAAGTCATCCAAATGTCTATCTTGCACTAAAGGGTGCTGGTATTGAGAGGGTGAAACGGTTCAGGTACTTGGGAAGCATCATTACTGAACCCTGACACTGAGATAAAATACAGAATAGAAGCGGCACAAACAGCTTTTAATTAAATAGAAAAACCTTTGTGACGACAATACAAACCTAAAGCTGAGACAAAGAATGGTCAAATGTTACGTATGGTCGGTCTTACGGGCAGTATAGAGGCGTGGACTCTTAAAGTTAATTTAATAAACCACTTTGAAGCGTTTGAATTGTGGATCCACCGTAGAATGCTAAGACCGATATAATAGCAAACACTGATGTATTACGTAGCGCCAATGCAAATAGAGAACGGTTCACCACTGTTAAGCTATGTAAAATATCATATTCTGACCATGAAATAAGAGGCAACAAATACACTGTATTTCAGATCCTCATGAAGGGGAAGATCGAGGGCTGCAGAGGGATCGACAGAAGCCATCTCTCCTGGCTTCGAAACATCTGAGAATGGACCGGTGTCAGAACTGTGGGGGAGCTGTTTCGCGCCGCCCAGGACAGAGAAGCTTTCTCCCAAATAGTCGTCAACTTCGGGGGGACCCGGCAGGACACCTGAAGAAGAAAAATATTGTATAATTCTTTCCATTACCGGAAGTCTTACCGATGCTGTATTGTTTGAATGAGTCTTATACTCAAAATTAATATAAAAATATCCAGTGTTTGATTTAAAAACAAAGTCAGTCTTAAAAATGTCTATATATTCGTTGCCGCGGAAAACCTATCTCTTTCTGGCCTCACAAGCTTACTAACACTGTCTCCCTCCCGTCCAGCCATCACATACCTAGAACATTGTCTAGCCGTAATAGGAAAGGTGCTTTATTGAAGAAGAGTTCTCTTCTTGTGCTAGATCAGTTTAGTAGTCATTTGAAAAATTCTGTGAAAGAGTAATTGAAACAGGAAAATACAGAGCTTGCTGTTATTCCGGGAGGACTTACTTCACAATTGCAACCTCTTAATCTTTCGATAAATAAACCATTTGTGTATATTTGAGGAATGAAACAAATGAATGATGGATGAAACTCAACATGGATTCACGGCGAAGGGAGCTTTAAAACGACCTACAATCAAACGAGTGTGTCAGTGGATTAAACAGTCATAGTCTAGAGTGAGAGAAGATATTATTGTTAAATCTTTCATAAGTAACGCTCTCGATGGCTGTGAAGACCATCATATATATATATATATATATATGAAGAGGACACCGATGACAATGAAGAGGAACAAGAAGAAGAAGAAGAGATGACGATTTTCTGGGGTTTTCAAGGTCAATAAGGTTTTTTAAACTAAGATTTTTTTTAGTCTGGTTTGCTATTTAATAATAAAAATGTTTTTTAAATAGCTTAAATATTAAGGTGCATCTTATAGTCCATAAAATACAGTTTATATTGTAAGTAACTAATTATTTTACAGTGCAGTTGCATGTGACATCGCTGATTGAGTTCGATCTTTGTTTCAAAACATTCAAATGAGAGTCCCGAATGCCTAATGTTCCTAATACGAGTTTGATATCTACTGGATGTTCAGGGCTTTTTTAGCCATTAACGGGCCCACAGAGCTTTCTTGATAATTCACAAGGACAATGAGAGTGACTTAAGTTTAAAAAAATAATATTTTCTTTTTTCCGTATTACGACTATTGTATTGATGTAGACGAAACTGTATTATAATACTAATAAATTTGACAGGTAATAATAATTTTATGTAATTAATTTGAGTGGGTAACTAAAATCAAACTGCTTATAATTCAGTACTCATACAATATGTTGTATCTATAACGTGTCTTTATTGATCAGTTGTAAAATATTCTTGGACTGCTCATAAAAATATATATTTATAAAATAATACTTGAAGAAAAATATCAAATACTTCTTGTACAAAATGGGGGGTAAACCAAAAATTTCATTAGAATTAAAAAATAAATCTCTCCGGGGTATAAACATTCACAGTCCACGTTATATTTGCTATTTAATGGGGCTTAAGTTGTACAGAAGTGACGGGAAAGTATTTAAATCTATTGGAATCATTACGAAGATTTATTATATGATTCTGTGTATCATAACCACAGTAATGACAATATTATATGGAATGCCTAGAGAAGTTTTAGACAATCCTCTATTATTAAGATATGTTTACTATGTAAAAATGATTTCTGGAGCAACATATTGTGTCCTTTGGTGGGTAAAAAAAATAAGGGAAAAATATCCTAGTTTCTTTCAAGTTCTCAGCAGTTTTGACAATATTGAAACATTAATAAAATGTGACCGTACTTTTATAGTGATCAACAATTTATACACGCTTTCTGTTATTGTATCATTCTTAATCACATTGATGGGAATAGCTATAGATTTTCTGATTGGAATTGTAGGTGTTTACACGTGGGATAATTATTTTCTTCAAGGTAGAATGCTTATATTGATTTCTCAAGTTTCTGTTATTTTTTTAATATTAACGTCTCAATGCAACTATGTAAACACAGCTCTCAGTAATTTCCTTAAGCCAAATGAACGCTCAGAAATCAATCTGTTAATATTTTTAATGAAAAGGCATAACTTTTGTCAGTTGGATAAAAGAACAGTGAATATTGATCCAAGTCCTGATGAAATATTCAGATTGATGAAGATTTATAACATGATGATTATTGAAGTTGAACAAATCAATACATTTTACAACTATGAGGTAAGAAACTAACCATATTTGAAAAGATTGATGAAAGATGATAGTAATTTATTATTATTATTGTACTTATGTGATTTGTTTCATTATGGTTGCCAATATTGATGAACTGATGTTAGTATTACTACTATAATTTCAGCATTCCTGAAGATAAATGTAATATGGGTGTTTTTTTTAGAGGTTTGGTTTTTAAACTGGCAACATTGTTTCTACAGACTGTCAATTTGACAGTTGACAGTTGATTTGTAGTCGGTACGTTTTGCCATTTTACTCAATTGCTCAATAAAGGTGTTGAAAATTCTACTTCACGATTGCGCTTCATTCAAACTAGCCTTTATGTAATAATGTGTATAAGGGTGTTTTTTTTAGAGGTATACAAATTCAAAATGAAAAAAAAAAAAAAAAAACACTTTAAAATAATTTTAATGTCTATGATATTCGCTTTATTTTATAGATAATTTTATGTCATTATTGTTTAAATATGATTTCGTGCATATAAGGGCCACAGCTAGCTAGAATGAAGCGCAATCGTGAAGTCCAATATTCGACAACTTTATCGAGCAACTGGGTGAAATGGTAAAACGTACTGACTACAAATCAACTGTCAACTGTCAAATTTACCCACCAAACCTCTAAAAAAAAACCTGTACAAATATCCAGATTAATGTTTTGATTTAGAATGTATCAATGTATTGCAATTTGTCAAAATTTTAAAAGTCTATGAAGTAATATTCTTGTAGCTGGATATTAATGTTGCCATTTTACTGCAGAAAAAATGTGTTTAATCAAAATAGTTAAAATTGTATTTTGTTTTCAGTTGATAATTTACCCATACGTAACATTCATAGAAATCATCATCTCTGTAGCTTTTGTCTTTAATGTTCAGGCAAACTTTAATATGGTAAGTATAAGTATTAATATAAGCATCTCCTTCTATAATAATATATATTTATATTTAATATTTAGTTTTATTCACTGAGCTGCCAAACCTGATTGGAACTAGATGAAAATGAGTGGATCAAAACAAAATACTTGTTAACCCTTGTGTGGCCTTGTGGGGTGTCACACACACTACTGCGTATTTAATGGATCATAACTTTCTAAAATGTGTTTTATCCACTTTGGTTCTCTAAGGATAATAGCTTCGTAAATGTACTTAGCCTTCGCATACCAGTGGCGAACGCAGTGATGTGTTTTTGTTTGTGTTGGCAGGGATATTGCATTAACTATTTTGTTACCTTTTTTCAACAGTCAAGCCCATTTGTACTGAATGCAGTGTTTTGGCTATTTTACGAATGTATTATATTATTGTATTTAATATCATCTATTGAACATCTGAAAACTGAAGTGAAAGAAACAAAAAGAATTTTGGGAAAACTGATTGTAAAAAAGGACATAGGTAATAATAGTATATACAATGTTGAGTGGAAATCAATAATCAAAAACAGTATCTGTTAAGTTTTTTTTTACATTACCTTGTAACACTTAATATTTTCACTCTTGAGCACTATTTTTTTGCTAACTAACTAACTAACCATCACGCCGTGTTATATTGAGGTACCCTATAATGTATTAGTAGTAAACTTTTACTAAGTACCTGCTTATACAATATTAATTTATATTTGCAGATGAAGAGCGGTACAAAGGCTTCAAATTGTTCATGAAACTAGTACTTCGGAAAGAAGTTCAAATAACAGCGGGGCACCTGGTCTCACTTGATTATGTTTTCTTCTATTCTTTTCTTGCAGCCATAACCTCTTATACCATATTTTTATTACAGATTACATAGTAAACAAAATCATTTAAAAAAATCTTTTTCTAATACAAGTATTTATATTTCTAAACCACATTATATTAGATATGTTATTATTAGTATTATATAGTGTAATAAAGTGTATCATAACAACTATAATAAATAATTAATTTTGTACTGTAATAATTTTATAACATTTAACAAAAAAAAACATTGGTAATGAGGACATGCTGATTGGTATATTTGTGACTTCATCACAAATTTTATTCTGTATCAGAGTGCTGAAGACACCTTTTGGATGTTAAAACATAATTAATGTTTATTTATAAAAACATAATTAATAATCAGATTCCTCCTTTTACTCCTTTCTCCTTAAATACTTTGTCTACATTTAATCTCCCAAGCTCCCATTTCCAATCAAATGAAAATTAATCATTTATTAATTTCTATATAAATTATGTCTTTTCAAATGTATTTTTTCTCTAAATTAAATTTTTTTATATTATCATCATGTATTTTTATTGTTTATCAGTTCTTACTGTTAAAAAAATTATTAGTACTTATAACAAATAGCCCAGGCTAATTTTTAAATTTGAATTATTGTATCGAATTTTAAATGCATTTTTATATTAGTCTTTCTTTGTTTAGTTTTTATTATATTTTTACCTGAAGATCCTCCGAAACATGTCGTGTTTTTTAAATATTTTTTTTAATAATTAGTTGATTAAACAAAGTTATTAAAATACATTTTATTAAAAAAACTTGCTGTCTTCTAACACACAAACCGGTAATACACAATTTTAATTGCCAATTTCTTGCAGACATTTGGAGTTACAATTTTTCTTATGAAATCTTTTGCACAGTGATGACATTGTTGTTTGGTGTAAAATGGAAAAAAATGTATTCAATTTTAATCATACAGTCTTCTGATTTTGGTTCTGAATTCCTTTCTTCTGCGGTATATCAACTGACCTTC
This sequence comes from Lepidostoma basale, assembly GCA_022606425.2. Taxonomy (NCBI): domain Eukaryota; kingdom Metazoa; phylum Arthropoda; class Insecta; order Trichoptera; family Lepidostomatidae; genus Lepidostoma; species Lepidostoma basale. Next base: position 2,761,073 of record JAHDVF020001589.1, on the reverse strand, counting down.
CTTATTGGTGTTCTTATTTGGACTTTTCTACCGTTTACTAACCATATTTCTCACAGCTCTGCTATCATTTCATTCCACTGCGAGACTGGTTCCTGTCTGGTGTTGCTGTGCATCTTGTCATTGACTCATCACATCCCTTGTTAATGAGTTTACAGACTTCTGTAATAATTTTTTCGGCGGCATATACTCCATACTCTAGAAAAGGCAGTGGGACTTTGTTCCATTGCAAAGGAGCAAAGGTTACAACTAAAATTTGGTGTAAAAACAAACTACCCAAGTATTTAACACTATTTTTAATAATGCCACACAACAAATTAAGTGCTTCATATGAAAGTATAACATTCTACAACAAACAAACCATCACGCCGTTTCACATCAGGGGTAGGCAGAGAGAATGGACCGCCACACTACTCTATCCTGACACATCTCTCTAGCATCCTCCAAGCAGGGGCAAGCCCCTCCGACTTTTTTGTGTTATAATATTAGTAAAGGGTCACGATAATGCATTTTTCCGGAGTAAAAGAGTTTTTTCTTTCCAATGTAAATGTAATAATTAATGTTCGTATTGAAATCACATAACCTTTCTTTTTATAACATTTGTGTACTTAACGTAAATGACAGATAACGTTCTGACAATAGAAATGAAGTTCGTGACACATTGAATAGTAACATACTTCAGAGTGATAAAGCCCGGCTTCAAATCCAACAAAATATTGTAGATATCTTCTGGTATATATGCACCTAGCTATATGATTACAAGTCAAAAATACATAAGTGTGACAAAGACCCTTTTTACATTTTGCAAACCGAATATGAAGCCCATCGAAAACGTGAAACAAAACATGTGGACGTAGGCGATTTTACGCGCATCTCACCTACGGTATGTTTGAGTGAAATAAAATACGGCGTGTATTAGTGAAACAAAACATACACTTAGGTCATTTCTGTGCATGTCTGCGGAGTCATTTGCAATGCAATGAATTAAATCGCTTAAACTTGCGTGAAAATTAAAATATATTTTTTTACGTAGACGGCTTAAACTTTCAAAATATGTTGTTTTATTATACCTTTTTTAAGGCAAGCCCGGCTTCTCGGCTTGTATGTAGGTACCGCCACTGATCCTGACACATCCCTTAGAAGAAATAAAACAGGGAAATTTCATTTTATAATCTTTGGTTTATTTTATTTATCAAATTCGACCTTTACAATATTAATATCATACAGTGGAGTCAGTGGCTGACATTAACTAATATCATTCAATAATGGTTACTTATCCTACAAATGCATAACAGATTTCATTAACAAACATTTCTTTATATTCTGTTAAAACATTAAACATCAAATAAACTTAAACTTTGCGTCTAATTTTTGGGAAACAAAAAAGTTTTTTTTGTATTATTTCATGGTTAAGACAAATTAATGTTTTTAAATCCCATTTACATTTAACACATTTTCATTTTACAAAAAGAGTTTTTACAAATACATCAATGCCATTTTGTTTATACCAAATAATGTGGAATCTATCTTTTTAAATTGTTTGTAATCATGTAATTTGTGAATTACCATTTGAACTCTTTATTTTGTTACATGTCTGCTTATGCAGTGTGAAATATTGGCATTTTATTTTACATATTTAGTGAGATTTACAATGAAAATTATAGTAATTTCAGAATGTCGTTAAGTTACTTTTAAAATGTATTTCTTTCTCTCAAAAAATGCCTTTTTAGAAATTTAAAAAGTCATTGTTAATATGCTTTGAATATTAAAACAACAATTTCTTTAGCATATTTATTATAATTTTGTTATGTAAAAGTTAGAGAAAAATTTGTTCGTCATTGTCATGTGAAAATTATTTGATAACAATCCCAAAAACAATTTTAGAAATATGTGTAAAGACTCCCAGTAAGTCTAAGAAAATCGCAATTAAAATCTAAATACATTTTTAAATGTTTACTTTTCTAATTCTACATTTTAACTGCGGTACAAAAAATGTAGAACTCCTCCTTTACAATCAAAGTATTCCCGAGAAGATTGTATGAATATTGAGTTGAAAACATTCGTTTTCGTATCTCGAGAATTCTTGTAAATATGTTTAGTTCATAACACGTAGTGGAAGTATAGATTGTCTACTAGTAATTCTGTCCTAGAGAAAATATGGAATGATATTCACTAAACTATTGGCTACTCTTCAACTAGGTAATTAGTTAATGTAGTTTTACTACGCAATATTGCGACTAACCCGAGTTGTTCTACATTAAACAAGATAATGTTCATTCGCTAATTAAATTTACCGACCGAGTCGATAATGCTTTATGTAGAAACTACAATTTGGAAAGACAAAACATCAATCTATAGCTACGTACTTCGATATTAATTAAATCATTTCCTAATTACTTTAACAGTATAATTATAATTCAAAACTCAAAACGATTAAAAAAAATTAAACAGGGAAGTTAAATAATCAAAACATAAGAAATTATTTATACAAGTAATACAGATTAGGAATGGTTTAAATATGCAAGATTTTAAAAACCATAAAATAAATAATGCAGTATTTAATACATAAATAAAGAGATAAAAATTAATATAATAAATTAAGATACTTAATATAAATCACAACCATATTACAATATAAATATAAACACCAAATACTTTAATTTAAATATAAAAAAAACAGATCAGGTTCTTATTATATATTGAAATAAAAAAATGATATAATGATAACTAATCTAGAGCTTTGAAAAATCTACTTTCTTACATTGAACATCAATATTTTATCAAATCTATTAATACAAAGCTAAAGATTATTAAATACATACATATAAGACAATAAATGACTATCTCTTTACTAAATAGATACACCGGATACTGTTTGGGAGTCTTCGTATAAATACAGAAAAATATATAATCACCAAATGAAAAAGTGTTTTTGAAATTGTTTTCTAGTGCACTCTTAACCTAAAACGATTCAATGTTTTTCTGTTTCACTTCGTTTCCGTTATACGTTTGTTTCAGTGATGCAGATTGATCTTCAAGGCTCTTCTTCAAGCCCTCGATTGTTTGTAACAGCATCTGAAGAAGTAAAAATTATGAGATATACATTAGGGTGGGTCATTTTTGTATGGGGGAAAAAAAATTGCAATGTATCAAATTCTAATAGTGAAAAAAGGTTGCTAAATGACGTGTTTTAATAATATATAAAGTTTCAATACAGTTGGATATCATCTTCTGTCTCCGAATTGACATGGAAACCATAGAAATTTAAGAAAAAAAGCATTTTAGTATATTTCGTCATACTGGAATGTTACTGGATTATTTTCATCTATTATCAAAATAAAACAAAAGTTCAAGGCAAATCATAATGTATTTAAGAGAAAAAAAGTTTTTTAAAATTTAAATTCAAAGAAAATTTTACAACTTATTAGTTACTACAAAATCCTTTTTAATTTCAAATGTTGGCATAATACTGCGAGACGCTATTTTCGCTTTAGTGAATCCTTCTCTTGCTGTTTTCGAACACAAAGTTGCCGAGGCTTCTGTTACATTCTTCACGGCTCTTTCGACTGCTTGTGTATGACAGGGCAAACGTAGAAGAAGTAGTTTACCCTCACTACCTTGTGCTATGAACATCTGAAGATCTTTGTCAGAAATTTGTTGAAGTATTGGTGGTTCAGTAATATTTTGCTCCCAATTTATAAGATCGTAGTAGTCTGTGGCATTAACGTTTATAATTGGAACTTGAAATAGTCTGACTTTATTACCTCGCATAGTACGAGCTTTTAGAATTCTGCGTGGAGCTAGTTCTTTTATATGCTTTTGAGGATCTGTTAACATAGCTATCAGTAAGTTTTCTGGATGAGCAAAGTAGCTATTTCTCCGTGTCATAGGATCAACTACAATATTAAGGTCATCCGATAAATATCTTGACTAGGTATATATATAGACTACGATAAATATATAGACTGATAATTCAGGCATTTCTGTACTGATTTTTATAAAACTAACTACAGGTTTTTCTACGCATTTTTCAAGTTCCTTCCCTATTTGGCCTGTTAAAGTACGTGGACCTGATGTAGCGCCATCAATATATTCAAACAAATGCCTAAATGGTAGTTCATTCATATGTAGCAAGCAAACAAATCATTGTTTTGTAATTGTTTCGTTACAATTATATCTGTATTTCCAATACTCATTTTTCTGGATGTTCGCTGGTCCGTTAGAAAGCTCTGATCTTGCAAGGGTACCCAGCGATCTCTGGGACAGGAACATTGATTAATTTCTTTACATTTACTGGGCGAAATATCAAAAGAAATTTACCACTACGATGAAATTCTTCTAGTTTTTTTCGATATCTTTGGGTGAGATTTGATAAGATTTTTATACTTAGAATGATAAGATTTTATCATTTGTACAACTCTTGTATGCATCACTGTAGGAATTGAAGCTCTTCTCCATATTTCTTCGATTTTGTTTATTACAATATCAGCTATTACTGTAAATGGTTGGTGTTTTTTCGTAGTTGTTAAATTATTTCTTACCCACTCGAAAAATTTCATTACATCCTCATTTGTTGGTAATATATTGTCTTCAATTTCACAATATTCACCAAGCACAGCACATTTAAACAATTTTCGAGTTCGATTCATTATGACAACATCCCCAAACACAACCTCCCTTGGAGCAATACTGACTACTAGCTCGAGGTCACAAGTCTGTGCACGCGTGAAATTAGGTGCACCCCCCACCCCGACTACTGGTCACTGGTTTTCAAAATAATTATTTTTTTGATTTTATTATGCAAAGTGCTTCATATTAAGCAGGAAAATATTAAAATAAAAATATAATATCAATTCTGTGTAATATTAATGCCAGCTATAAAACAGGTCAAAAATAGCCATTTTCTTAAACTTTGAGGCCAATTCGGAGACAGAAGTTTATACTCAATTCAAAAAATATTTTACATACATAATTTTGATATCATTTGGCACCATATTTTCACTATTAGAATCGTATAATGCATAAAAAATCATTTCGACCCGGCCTAATATACATATACCAAGATATGTCATATAACTTGCTTTGGTTTAAAATAAAACACTACTGGGAGTAAGGAAATACAAAATACTATGCAGGATATTTGAAGACCATTGTTAGTGACAACAGTTCCTAATACTAAAATACATTTTCAGGTAAATATCTGGCTTGGTCCATCAGCTTCCAGTTGTGAATAATAATCAGAGGTAAAATATTACCGAGGACACATGATTTTTTTAGAAAGTTTTCCAATTATATCTATTAAGTAACTTAAACAGCAAGAAATATATCCCACCGCATATACTTCTTGTTTGAGTTAGTAAACAAAGTTTAACAGGAACACACAATTTCTAGATCTAATTTATAACAATCAAGGTTCGTTTATTATTATTATTTTGTTGAAAAGCTCTTTATATCATAACAGCACGAGCCAAAACGGTGTAAAGGGTAATAATTATTATATTGATTTTCATGACATGTGATAGGTAGCTAATCTATCGCCATTTTATTGTCATGTGAATTCTTCTCCAGACCAAAGATAGTGTGACAATCACACTGCTATCATCGGGAGTCGAATCCGTGATCTTTGATGTGAAGTCATAGCTGTTGAATGGCACTCTGCCACGAAAGTCGTCAAAATATTGGGCTTATATATTTTTATTGTGGCCATTTTATAAGTAAATCTGGATAAATATTCTCATAAATACAATATTATGAATAGTAACATTGTTATGAAAAGACGGGGGACAATACCTGTCTTCTGAAAAGTGTGAGTTGCCTTTGAAACTGGCCATGTTGCTGTTGTATCAAGTCAGTCCTGTGTCGGGAGCGTTCCTCAGCATCCAATCTCTCAGCTCGCAGTCGCGCCACCTTCTCCCGCAGCCCGGCGCGACACTCGTCTGTACCTTGCAGTAACAAAAGGAGCTCTACTTCAATTGTCATGCCGTTCAAATTTGAGAAAACAAGTTTTCAAATAATTATGACATCAATAACACCAAAAGTTACTTTCTCTAAAAAAGCTCCTGCTAGTCAACCCACACAGGTTACGAAAAATTGCCGAGCTATTAAAACTTGCAGAAATCAAATTGCATGGGTGTTTACACAGTGAAAATCACTTGCCATAATCCACATGTGAAAGTTTTCTTACTAGAAGACACCGTGCTTTAGATTTTCTGATACAATGTAATTATTATTATTATTATTTTGTTAAATCACTCTTTACATCATGACAGCATGAGCCAAATTGATGTAAAGGGTATTATTATAGCTATCATAGTGATTCTCGTGACATGTGATAGGTAGCTAATCTATCGCCATTTTATTGTCACGTGAATTCTACAACAGACAGTGTGACAATCACACTGCCCTCGCCGGGAATCGAACCCGGAACCTTCGGGGTGGCATTATAATATACAAATAAAAAAATTATCTTACAATGATTATATTGAAAAATTTAAGTAGACAAAATGATTATGAATTGTGAAAATGGACTTGTATTTGTATTACCTTGATCATCCACCGTAGAAGCTTCGCCGTCTGACTTTTGTCTTATAAGATGATGAGAATCCAATGATTTCTGTAATCGATCAAATGTGGCACTGCCGGAATAAACTTTCCTCTTCACCGGTTCACTCTGTGGACAGTAAGCAGAGTCTGGTACCCTGTGTCCAATATCTATTGAACGAAACGTTAATAGAGGCGGTCTTTTCTCATTGGAATCTTTTTTAATTTGCTCAGCATCTCCGTCTGATGAACTGGATGTACCAGCGATTGAGTTATTGAATCCGTTTTGTGTATTATTAGTCTTGTGTGGTGAACTTTTTGCTAAAAAATTATTCTTCTTTGGACTTTTGTTGAATGTTAGATCATTAACTTTATGTACAATAGATTGTTCTTTCTCTGTGGAATCGTCGCTGTCGTCGTCAATGTGTAGTATCTGGGGGACTGGTTGAGGTGTTCTTGGACGACATATAGGAGAAGGTGAATTAATGTTGCGGCCATTTAGTTGTAATATCGGTGAACCTGGTTGGTTGGTGTGAAGCAAGTTGTTTCTCGGAGGGACCGCAGGTGGAGTCATATTCCTTCTGTGCATTCTCGGAGAATTTGGACATTTCACAACTGATCGAATGGGTTCAATATTCTTTGTTACTAGACTTTTTTGCACAATAGGAGAATGCACTAACAATTTTTTTGGACTCGAAAATATGTTTTCGTTGACGCTCATATTATTGGACTCCCGGCGACTAAGTTCTGGTGAGTTAATTTGCATGAAGTTAGTGATATGATTCTTCTTTGGACTAAATCTTGGGGAGCCGCACAACTTTGGAGTCCCCGGAGCTGAATCGCCTCCGCGAACTTTGGGATTCAGATCGCACTCTCCGTTTCGGAGTAGTTCGACTCTCTTGTTAGGAGGAGGATTTAAGACACGTCTAGGCGATCCTAGTATCGGAGTACTAGCCTTCATTGTAACTAAGATGTGCTCAGCTTCCATGATAAGTTCTTTGTATTTCTTATCAGCTTCTTTGTCAGCTTCAATTAGAGCTATTTCAGAATCAAAATTTGTTAGGTAATTTGCTCCAGGGACTAATTGTTTTACAGCACAGCTGCGTGAGACATAGCTGACTGAGTTGGATCTTCGCTTCAAAGCATCCAAACGAGAGTCCTGAATGACTAATGTTCTTTGGACTGACATGCGAACAGGTGATTGGTGACTCCTTATTTCCGATATATCATCCAATGGCTTTCTTCTATGGCTGACAGGAGTTCCACCCAAACTGCGTGTTGCAGGGTCTCGAGGTCGACGCCTTCTGGGTGCTCGGGGTTTCGCATTTTTCTTTGAGCCATTAACGGGCCTACGAGCGCTATTATCTCTGTGCCTAGAGAGCTTTCTTGAGAGTTCATTAGGAAAATGGTAATAATTTGAATGACCAAGACGCCGCGGTCCTCTCTCCGAGTCACTAAGGTTCAAATCCTGGAAAGAGTCCTTGTCTATAAAGTCTAAGTCATCCGGATCTTGTTCGTCGCCTCCATCCAGCCCTGTATCGGCATCGGTGTCCCCACAGTCTTCGCAGTCTGTCGGATCACTATCGGACAGGATGTCTGTTTCTCGCTCATAGACATAACTCTCGTCATATTTCCCCATCATCTCATGCAAGGTAAGGTCATCGTCACTGGACCTCTGGCTTCCAGATGAACTTGATGATACTGCGACGGCCAATCTTCTTGGTGACCATGTTACAGATGGAACTCTATAATGAAAAAAAAAAGCATTTAAATTCTTTTTCTACACAAAAAATAGTATGTAGGATGTATTATTTTGTTCCAGGGTAATTTTTAATATAATTAATATTTTAGCGATTGATTATATTCCTTATGTAATGGTAAAAACCATATAATGAATTTTGTTTTGTTTAGGTATACTTTATTAAATTAGACTTGAACATAAAACACACCCATTGGCTCAATAAAATTGATTTGTTATTTTACACTGAATACAATGAACTCATAGAGCAATTCTCCACCTAGAAATAACTTTATATGTGCACAAACAATGTAGCCTAGATCCTTTACCAACATGGTTCTTCAAGAAATGTTTACCTCTTCTCCTACCGATAATCAAGAAAATTGTGAACTTATCTTTATATAATACTTGTTTACCAATAAGTTTGAAGTCGTCAATAATAACACAAATAATAAAGACTCAAGGACTCCCTGAAGACCGACTAGAGAGATATAGGCCAATTTTCAACCTTCCATTAATGTCAAAACTTCTGGAACCGATGGTAGCTTCACAAATTGTTAAATATCTCCATGGAAGTAATATTTTATCAACAAACCAATCTGCATATCGGAAATATTACTCCACTGAGACAGCACTAATGAGAATCATGTCAGATATCATAACAGGAGTGGAAAATGGGAAAATTACTTTAGTATCTGTTTTAGATATGAACGCGGCTTTTGATACTGTAGATCATGATATACTTCTTAGGAAATTGAAACATAAGTTCGATATCGGAGGAATAGCTCTTGGATGGATGAAATCCTATCTCTTGGAGAGACGTCAATATGTAGGTCTAACTAACTAACTAATTAACTAACCATCACGCCGTCTCCCCGAAGGGGTAGGCAGAAAGAATGAACTGCCACACCTTTCTTTCCTGACATATTTCTCTCGCTTCCTCAACATTCATACATCGTGTCATGCACGCGCGTCGATTTCTCTGACTCCTCACATGGCCGACATTCAATATTTGATTTATTTGATGGTGCCACGTTTTCCTCGGTCTTCCTCTATTTCTGGTTCCATTTACATCATTAACATATAATTTTTACCATTCTTTCTTCATTCATTCTTTCCATATGTCCAAACCATCTTAATGATCCTTTCATTATTTTGTTCATGACACCATCATTCGCACCGCATTCACTTCTTATATTTTCATTCGACACTTTATCATACACAGAATATCCACACATTCGTCTAAGAGATCTCATTTCTACTGCATTTATTCTACTTTCATCCTTCCTTTGCCAGTTCCATGCTTCGCTTCCATACATAGGGGTCGGTAGAAGAACACCATTGTGCACTGCCATTCTAGCTTTTTTGGATAGGTTTTTGTTTGCGATGACAACTTTAAGTGCACCATTCACTTTGTTGCCTGCCCCAACCCTTCTTTCAATATCCCTCTCCACTCGCCCATCTCTTGTAAACATACTACCTAAATACACGAACTCAACTACTTGCTCCAAATTTTCACCATTCACGCTAATGTTGCAGACTGTGGTGGTTTCTTCCTTTTCAAAAATCATTACCTTGGACTTATTAACATTCATCATCAGATCATTTCGCATGCATACCTCATACATACAATTCACCAGGACTTGTAGTTCATGCTCGTTGTCAGCAAGTAGGACAGCGTCATCCGCATACAAGAGACAGCTTACTGACACTCCGCTCATTTTGGCACCTACATCCAACCCTTTCAGCTCTCTCATACAATTGTCCATATACAGATTAAATAACCACGGGGACATTACGCAACCTTGTTTGACACCTTTATTGATATCAAACCAGGCTGTTAGATCTCCATTTACTCTGACACTAGCAATGCTTTCCGTGTATAGCGACTTAATGGCCGTGATCAGTTTTGTACTTATTCCATATTCAGACAATATTTTCCACAACTTTTCTCTATTAACGTAATCATATGCCTTTTGTAAGTCGACAAATGCACAGAAAAGTTTGCGATTTTTGGCCAGAAACTTCTCTGTCAATGTACGAAGTCCAAAATTTGATCCATACATCCTCTGCCATTCATAAAGGCACCTTGCACATCCCAAACTTTGTCACTCGTCAATTTTCTTACTCTTTCTATTAAAATTCTGCCATAGACTTTACCAACGACACTCAAAAGACTAATAGCTCTGTGGTTTCCACATTCCATACGCGATCCTTTTCCTTTGTACAGGGGCATAATTACTGCTCTCCTCCAGTCTAGCGGCGTATATCCCTCCTCCAAGCACTGGTTAAATAACTTACATAACCATGTAGAAACCACTTCGCCACCGCTTTTAATAAAGTCTATGGCAATACAATCAAACCCAACAGCTTTTCCACTTTTCATTGCACTCACGGATCTTTTCATCTCATTCGTACTTATTTTTTCAATATTATCATTCATAGGTCCCGCACTCGCACTAGCTGTTATACTTTCGATCACGCTTGTATCACCACCATACATCTCCTTAAAATATTCCATCCATCTTTCTTGTATGATCTTACTCTCCATTAACATTCTTCCCTCGTTGTCTAAAATTGTTTTCACACATCCACTATCAGGAGGATTTCGGGCTTTTTTAACTTCTTTCCAAAACATTTTTAAATTTGCTTGGAAGTTGTTTGTCATTTTGAGCCCTTCTTCCTCCTTCAGCTTTTCTTTCCGCGCTTTCACTACCGACTTCACTCTCTTCTTGCATATCTTATACAAATCTTTTGCTCTTTCATACTTAACTCTGTCATTCTTATTTATCGACAACATATTCAACCAAGCATCTTTCTTCTCTTTAACAGCAATCTTTACGTCATCATTCCACCATGCATCCCCTTTCCTTCTTCCTTGTACACACACACCACACGATTCTTTCGCTGATTCACACAAACTCTCCTTCAAGTATTTCCAGGTCTCGTCAATACTCAACTCACTTACATCCCGCTCACTCAATCTATCTTTCACTTTTCTTACGAAATTATTTCTTACGTCATTGTTTTGCAGTTTTTCAACTTTGACTCTAGTCGGTGCGGCTACTGTTTTGCTTCTTCTGGTTCGCCATCCCCGGAATAAGATCACTTTTGCCACTACTAAAAAATGATCCGTTTCCAGTTCGGCTCCCCTGAAGACCCTTGAATCAACAGTATCCGCCCGTAATCTAGAGTCTACAATGACGTAATCTATAATGGACCTTTCAAATCCTCTTTCCCAAGTATAGAGATGGATTCTCTTATGATCGAAGATGGTATTTGATACAAAGAGACCCCATTCTATACACAATTCAAGCAGTCTCCTTCCATTATCATTTATTCGTCTATCACCAAACGTACCCAGACATTCCTCGTACCCACTCCTACGGATTCCCACCCAACCGTTCATATCACCTGCTATTATCAATCTTTCGTTTTCACTCTTACACACCAATGTCTCTCTCACTTTGTCCCAAAACTCATCTTTACTCGCCTCATTTTCGTTGTTACCAGGGGCGTATCCAATTAAAAGGAAAACTCTTGTTAACCCGATCTTGAAGCGAATCCACATGAGTCTTGGGCTAACACATTTATAACCTTTCATACATTCTACCATCCTTGGAGCTAGCACCGCCGCCACGCCTTGGCATGCTCTGTGGTCATTCGGCACACCCGACCACAGAACAAGCTTATCCGCATGCTCCAAGGAACCACACTCTTTCATCATACATTCAATCACACATAAAACATCTAAACACTTAACGTTTACCTATTGACGAAGCTAGGACCCTCGTAAATTCTTTTGTAGTGTCACGTTTAGATTATTGTAACAGAATGTACGCTAGATTGCCAATAATTTAATTAAGCAGAATACAAAGCGTATTCAATGCTGCTGCCAGATTAATTATGGGGCAACAAAAATACTGTCATATCACCCAGCTTCTGAAGGAACTTCACTGGCTCAAAATCCGGGAGCGAGTAAAATACAAATTGTGTTTCACAGTGTTTAGGGCACCAGAGAGCGCCAACGTATATTTTGGACCTCTGCGTGACACCCATAAGTGATTCTAAATCTTCTGAAAACGAAATGAAGTGTGGTGTCCCCCAGAGATTAGTTATTGGGCCATTGCTTTTCCTTTTGTACATATATAATATTAATAAAGTCATCCAGGCTGAAGGATTTGAGTCATTTGGTTATGCAGATGATCGTTTGATCTATAAATTGTGTATTTTAGACGAAATAGATAAAACAAGGGGTGATACTGTGCGATGTATAGACCGAGTTTCAGAACGGATGGCCGAGAATAAACTTAAACTAAACCCCACAAAAACAGAACTTATATGGGTGGTCTCTCCTCGGCGACAACATCTTCTAGATTCTGATTCTTAGAAAATAGGAGGGATAGAAATATCTCCTTCAAGGGCTTTAAAGTTTCTAAGTGTTCATTATAGATACCAATCTGTCTTACGATACGCACATATCGAGGCTTGTTAAGTCTGGTTTCTTCCAACTGAGAGAGGTAAAACATATATGGAGACGTTTACCTATTGACGAAGCTAGGACCCTCGTAAATTCTTTTGTAGTGTCACGTTTAGATTATTGTAACAGAATGTACGCTAGATTGCCAATAATTTAATTAAGCAGAATACAAAGCGTATTCAATGCTGCTGCCAGATTAATTATGGGGCAACAAAAATACTGTCATATCACCCCGCTTCTGAAGGAACTTCACTGGCTCAAAATCCGGGAGCGAGTAAAATACAAATTGTGTTTCACAGTGTTTAGGGCACCAGAGAGCGCCAACGTATATTTTGGACCTCTGCGTGACACCCATGCCAACTGAAAAACAACGTTCACTCCGATCAGTAGAAACAAATGTGAACAATATTACAATTCCAGTCAGTGCCAATAAAGCAAGTTTCTATGATCGTGCTTTCAGCGTTGTGGGTCAGTTGGCGTGGAATAATCTCCATGTTTGTATTAAGTATGAGGATAGTGACATTAAATTTAAGAAACTTCTAAAGACTGGGCTGTTCCATCAGTCCTTTCCTAGTTCGCCCTTAGAGTAATTGATTTTACAAAAGACGTACTGAAAATATGAGTCATCATAAACAATAATAATATTATATAACTATTTCTCAATAATTTATAATCTAGTTCACAATTTCATTAGGATAAAATATTCATTTATTAGGCATATTTAAGTAAAAACTTTCAATATAATAATAAAGTAAATACCAAAATGTCATAAATGAATATGTACTAATGTAATGTAATGATGCATAATAAAGAACTGTAATACAATAACGATTAATTATGCGATACACATTTTAGGTAATCAAGTTGAATGGATGAGTAGAAACATACTACTTATAATTTAGTGCTCATATTGATGTGTTGTATCTATTACATGTTTTAAAGTTCGGTCCCAAACTAACTAATTTCAATCACAAAAAAGAGATTGAAGAAAAAATTTCATTATGTATGAAATGGAAAACCAAGTAAAAATTTCATTAAAAATTAAAAATAAATCTCTCCAGGGTGTAAATATTCTTAGTCCAGAGTACATACAATATTTAATGGGGCTTCAGTTATACAGAAGAGAGGACAAAGTGTTCAAATCTATAAGAGTCACCACGAAAATTTATTATATGGTTCTTTGTATCATAACCATTGTAATGACAATACTATATGGATTGACTGGAGAAGTTCCAGATAACCATCTAGTAATAGTATATGTTTACTATGTGAAAATGATTTCTGCAGCAATGTATTCTGTGCTTTGGTGGGTAAAAAGAATAAGAGAAGAATGTCCTCGTTTCTTTCAAGTTCTCAGTAATTTTGACAGGATTGAAACATTATTGAAATGTGATCGTACTCTCAAAGGGATAAACAATTTACACACACTTTTCGTTATGTTATCGTTCATAATCATATTGAAAGGAGTGGCTATGGATTTTATTAACGGAATGGTAAATGTTTACACGTGGGATAATTATTTTATTCATGGTAGAATGTATATGTTAATTTTTCAAGTTTCTGTCATGTTTTTATTATTAACGTCTCAATTTAACTATGTAAACACAGTCTTAAATAATTTCCTTAAGTCAAGTGAACATTGTGAAATCAATCTGTTGATATTTTTAATGAAAAGACATAATTTTATTCAGTTTGATAAAATAACAGTGAATATTGATCCTAGCCCTGATGAACTATTCAGATTAATGAAAATTTACAACTTGCTGATTGTTGAAGTAGAAGAAATCAATAAATTTTACATTTTCGAGGTAAGAGAGTAAACATTATACGGTAATATTTAATATATGATGACCTGAACTGACATGTCGGCATAACCTGGATACAGTCTGCACAAGACAGAGTGCCGTGGAAGCGAATGGAGGAGGCCTTTAATCCAGGAGTGGACGGGAATAGGCTTAAGAAGAAGAATATTTTTAATTCTATTTTTGTTTAGTTATATACGAGTAAGTGATGTTGTTTCAATATATTGTGTCATTTCATTATTCAATCAATTGAGTAATCGATTTATTTCATTTTTAGTGTTAATATGAGTATTTTTCTAATAGTTTGAAGAATGTTGATAATCATATTGTATTTTCAGTTAACAATTTACCCATACCTAATATTCACAGATGTCATCATCTCAATAGTATTCATCAATATTATTCAACAAAAATTTGAGTTGGCAAGTATACATCCATATCAATATTTTAATTAAATGATTCTTTCAAAGCAGATCCTTAAACAGTTCTTCTCTAGACAGGAGATTTTTTCCCTCATGATTATATTCACATAATTTTACTGATATCTTATTAATTAAGTAGTCTTAACTCATAGATTAAACCATTCTCCGGATCTTTAAACCTAAACAAGCAACTATAAAACACATATACAAACAAAAGTCAAAGAAATTTCCTGCCGATCTTGGATAATCTTGATCCACGTAGGAATTTATGTAAGGACCTACAAACATTCCTCCTATTTTATGTACGATAAAGTTAGTGGTACAGTAGCATATTTCTTATAAGCATAAAATTCTTCAGTTGTTTTCTCATCTTCAAAAACAAACTTCAGTTTCTCTGGACGGGTACCCAGAAAGAATGGACCACCACACTACTCTTGTGGTGGTCCATTCTTTCTGGGTACCCGTCCAGAGAAACTGAAGTTCGTTGTTGAAGATGAGAAAACAACTGAAGAATTTTATGCTTATAAGAAAATCCTGACACACCTCACTAGCTTCCTTCACATTAATACAGCGAGTCATACATGAGTGTCGAATCTTCCTACTTCTAACATGGTCAAACTTTAAAATTTGTCATCTTGATTCTCATCTTCATATTGGGGCTAATTGTTCTAATCAAGACATGATTGTTTTGTTTATATTTGTGTATGTAAAGTTATCCAATTAACCAATCTCTAATGTTATTTTTTTCAACAGTTGAGTACATATGTGCTGAATTTAGTAATTTGGTTATGTTACGAGTGTGGTGTACTGTTATATATATTATCAATAATTGAAATTTTGAAGGCTGAAGTAAAAGAAACCAAAAGACTCTTGGGAAAACTGATTGTAAAAAAGGACATAGGTAATTATAGTGCATATGAGTACAATGTACAGTGGAAATCAACCATTCAACCATCACCAAAAACATTCTATGTGAAGAGATATTTTCTTCATTCCCTTTCCCATTTTCCATCATCTGGGGTCGGCCCTTCTTGTACCAAGACGCCGTTGCATTTTCTTATTTGGAGAATTTGTGTGATTTATTTGTATTTTTTGATCCCAGTATGTTAATCCCAAAAAATGCTAATTAATTAGCCCTTATCGGACGCTAGCTATGGTATATTTTGTTTACGTTATTCTATCACTATTTAATTTCAAAAAAGCATTGTGTATGTTAACCGCTCCATTGGTAATATTCAACTGACAAAGTATTTACCCCCAGATTCCACAAACAGCAAGATTCAACATGATTCATTACGTCACCTCATATGTGTCATACGACCGCAGCGACTAAGTTCTGTTGTCACGTCAGAGGTGACTTACGTCCGTTAAGGGTTAATTTAAAGTGCTTAATTTCCTTTTTTCATATTCTAAAAATTAAACAGTATAAAATTGGATCTTAGAAAAAAATTTCAACAATTGCTGGTCATAGATTTGCCTTTTGGTTATGAGTGTTTTCTGTTAATTATATATACCTACTCCCTTGAGTACTAGGTATGTTCCCAATTAATTGAGTTGAGAAGTAGCGTATATTCCATATAGGATATAAACCTTCTTCTTTTTCTTTTAATAGATCTGACAATCTGTGACACAGAAATCATGTCTCGTCGGATGAAAAGGTCCAGCTGTCCCTCCGTCTCTTAGGCGGTCTTCCAGGTGGGGGTGTCCGGAAGGGATTTCATAAGCGGCTGTATATGCAAGTCTGTCACCATCCATTCGGGCTACAATGGTCCCTCTAGTATATTCTTCTGGATCTACTCAACTGAAAGATATCCTCTATTTCGCAAATTTTTCTTATGTCTGCGTTGCGGACGCGATCTCGGAGAGTTTTTCCAGTAATTGATCTTAGGACCTTCATCTCAGATGTTCTTAGTAGACCCTTGGTTCGCACAGTGTCAGCCCGCGTCTCTACAGTATATGTAATGATATATATGTCTTAATAATATCAGGTTTCTCTATATAATTTGAGTCGCTCTTATCAATTAAATATTATTATTATTAATAATATTTTAAATTATGTAACCAGTTAGTTTTTTTAATGTTGATCAAATGACAAGCACAGTTTATTACAATACATCACATCGAGCTTACTTGTTCAAATACAATATTTGCGTAATTATAAAAATGTATGTACCCTATAAATGAATTAATGTATTTATAGTAAACTTATTACTACATACTTGTTTGAAGCAGATTAATTTGTATTTTCAGATGAAGAGCAGTATAGAGGCTTCAAATTTTTCATGAAACTAGTACTTCGGAAGGAAGTTCAAATAACAGCGGGGCACCTGGTCTCACTTGATTATGTTTTCTTCTATTCTTTTCTTGCAGCCATAACCTCTTATGCCATATTCCTTTTACAGATAACAATGTAAACAAAATCTTAATTGATAAGTGTGTTAATCAATACAAGTGTAATATATTGTACCTTAGATAATAACAAAAAAGTTATAGTCTACTTTTGGCCATTTCTTTTTGTATCACAGGGTTGAAAGACATGTTTTGGGTGCTTGTTTATTAATCACGACTCAACCTGTGACCATTGTTCACAAATGTTCGAAGTTTTTAGAAATGTAACTATAATACAGACGGAGTGATTCACATTTTAAATATTCCGTGACGTCATTACTCTCGTGTCCATTGCCAATCTTTTAATGTCAGGCAGCGATTTATGTGTAATTTAACAATAATAATAATGTTGGATAATTTCATGTGAAAAGAAAAAGAAGATTTAGTACTTCTCATTTATCTTGACATAGTCTCAATTGTTTTAAATAAATTAATGATCTGTTCCGACAGACCGATGGTTAATTGTCGATGGTTAATGAAAAAACATTGTTTATTTCTTCTCTAAATCACTTAATATTGTTTTTTTTATAGTAGTAGTAGTTTCCAAGGGTACGGCCACACCGAAGTGCCAGGGTAGGAGTCAAGACATAGTTCGCTTGTGATCATGCCCTGTGGCGCGGAGCGTATAGTGTGGCCGGTCCCGTAGTGCGCCATACGTTGGTTCGCCGGGTGTTCATTTTGGCTCCTACTCTGTCACTTCAGTGTGGCCGTACCTTAATAAATATATCATAATCTCTTACTCTAATACTTTTATATTTTCTTAAAATAAAAAACTTACTACCGGATAGATTAATGACTTATTTTACTGGCCACTGTACAATATGTATTTGAACGTCCGTGTTTTCCTTGTATTTTAATAACTAAACTAAACTAACTAACTAACCATCACGCCGTTTCCCCGGAGGGGTACGCAAAGAGGATGGATCGCCACATTGTTCTATCCAGGCATAATTCAAGCGCCTCTTTGATTCACACATCGTGACATGCACGCTCGTTGATTGTTCCTCCTTCAAACATGGCTGCCTTTCAGTAATTGATTAATTTGGTCATGCCGTGTCTTCCTTGGCCTTCCTCGACTTCTTTTACCATTCACACTACTTGTAAATATCTTTTAACCATTCTTCCCTCATACATTCGTTCCATATGTCCAAACCATCTTAGTGACCCTTACATAATTTTATTTATGACGCATTCATCCGCCTTACATTCCTTTCTTACTTCATCATTAGATATTCTATCATACATTGTTCCGCACATTCTTCTTAGTGACCTCATTCCTACTATTGTATTTTAATAAAAACCCACATTTTAATAATAAACACAGTTTTTTTCGGAAAACGGTACCATTTTATATTTTAGATAAATAAAATAAAAATAAAAAATACTTACGGGCTGCGGATGACAGGGCTCATTTCCCTACAGGGCCCCAACTTTTTTGGCTTCTCGTTGGTCCTTGCTGAGGAGCATGTGCTGTTACAGGACTCTTCTCCGCTTGGCCCGCGCGGGGCGGCGCCGGCTCCCAGCCAGGGGTTGGTTCTGATGCGGCTTCGCTGGCGGGGGGAGGGCGAGGCAGCCAGGACGGGGGCTGTGACTGCGGGGGGCGGCACGGGCGCCGGGGGGCGGGGACGCACGTCGCAAGACTCTGAACGACGGTGCCCGGTCTGGATGCATCGCTGAAAAGTCAATATCAATGTTGCGCATTTATGATTCCTTAAATAAAGCCTCACTAAACATAATTATTTTGTGAAAAGATGCAGTAGATACTTCTGTTTCTGGTATCATTGCACTCTCCATCAAATCGAGTTATTTATTTATTTATATCTAATGCACATTGCTTTCACGTTGAGAAAAAAGAACTTCGCAATGCCTTAAAACAATGGATCATACGTTTATTGCGACAATATACACATAGCGTAGACAATTCGTCACCTGAGAGTAAGAAGGTTCCAACTGACAAAAGTAAAAAGCTGAGAAAAATGAAGTCAAAGTTTTGTTGGTTTCGGGTGTGTATTTTGGAATAAAAGGGTTTTATTCCAATTTCCAGAGATTCTTTTACCGAGAAACGTGTAAATTTTGTCTGGCAACAGTTGGAATAATAAAGTTCGAAGTTTAAATGAATCCTTCTTTAGTGAGTCGTGTGTTTTGAATGATCAGATGGAACTTGATTATTTTCGTAACATCAAAATGACGATACTATTACATGTTATTTTTAATTGTACGTATAGGTTAGTAAGAACCCTTTTCATGAAAAAAAGCCAAATGTGAAATTTTGTTAGTTGGAACCCTCTTACTCTCAGGTGACGAATTCCTGCAAAAAATCTCGACTCATCCAGACGATTTTGCGCCCATAGGGGCTCGTGTGTTCTCGTGGATTCCCATTCTGTAAATACAACATTCTCTTTAGATCCACGGGTTCTGTTTGCACCGAACGGGCAAACAAACAAAAGTCAGCTAATTGCGGTTTGCCGTGAGCACAAATTGTTTCCATGCGCACAGAGAATGGAGCTTTATGATGGCATTATGAATTGTTTATAAAATAATAAGTTGTAGAAATGAGATCCCATATAAGAATTTACGGAAGACTATATACGACCAAACGAAGAAGTTTTACTCTCGACGGATTCTAGGTCTCATCAGACAGAAAATGATAGACACACACGGAGCTGGACTCTAATTAAAAGTATACTGTTAAAAAAGTGTGTGTATTATAAGACAAAAGTTACAAAATAATAATTTTCTTTAGTTATCAACTTAAAATGAAATCACTCTTCTGCAATGTTAACGTAAACTTGAAACTCCGCCAGAGAATGATCAAACGTTATGTGTGGTCTGTTTTATTGTACGGATGTGAAACGTGGACCTTGAAAGTTAACTCAATGAACAGACTGGAAGCATATGAAATGCGGCTCCATCGCCGAATGCTCAGAGTTCCCTGGACAGACATGGTTACCAATACCGAAGTCCCGAGGCGAGCTAGAGTTGACAGGGAACTGTTATCAACTATCAAGGTTCGAAAGATTTCACATATGGGTCATATACAGCGTGGGGAAAAATATCACCTTCTCCAACTGATATTGTAGGGGAAAATTGAGAGACGCCGAGGGCCCGGTAGGAGACAAATGTCCTGGGTGCGAAACGTGAGGGAGTGGACCGGCATCCGAAGTGTGGAGGAGTTGTTCCGAGCGGCGCAGGACAGGGACAGGTTCGCCGAGGTGATGGCGAGGCGCCAACGTTGGAGGGACCCGACAGGGCACTTGTAGAAGAAGAAGATTAACCCAAAAGCCGCGGGTGACTCACCTGTGAGTTCCTATTTGTTTCCCCTGTGCGAATTCGACTCACATGTGAGCCACTAAGCTTCTCCCGCCATAATGAACAAGATCCTACTTTGTTTATTTAAATATGTATTTAAAGGAATCACAATGTTTTGTCAATCTTATTTATATTAACGTGGTGCAAACGTCACCATGTAAGTTACTCACATTGTTTGAGTAAAAATTATGTTACCTTGTATTAAGCATCGAATAATATAAAATAATTGCAAGAATGAACCTATGTACGAGTACACGTTTTGCTCGCGTGACAGTCGCGACAGGAATAAACTCGTGCGTCACTGATCACTTGGAGTTATTTATAACGGAGTAAAAATTGTGATAATATCATACCAATATACTACGTGGCAATTCGATCGTGCATTTCACCTCCACATTTAGGTTTAGATTATACTGCCAGATATTAGAATTGATCTATCATTAATCATCTTCAACAACTCATTTCCATAAAGTCTGCTATGTCAAATAATTAATTTAATATAAGCGTACATACATGTTACATTTCAAATATGGAATTAAAACTTTTCTTATATTTCAAATTAATTCTAACGTTTGTACCAGTTTTATAAAGTTTTTTTTTCTGGAAAGTCGTATGTTAAAAGAAAATCGTTAACTTTCAAATTAGTGTTTTCCGGAAGCAGGTGTGTACCTACCTGAGAATGTGAATTTATTGCGTCAAGCCTCGGCGATCGCTGATTTAAAAATAAAACTTTCTTTCCGATACTGGCCCTAGGGAAATCTATATTTAAAAAGTTTTCTGATTAAAATTGTGATGAAGTGGATTCGTCGATTTACAGATCTAGTTAAATTTATGTGATGCTAAACGAATTTAAAATAATAAATTGTTATCAAAACAGTTTTAGTTTTGTTTCAATTGGTGTAAGTTTATTTTATATTTGGCCCAAAAACACGTATCGTACACTCGCCGCTCGCAGATGGACGCCGAATGACCAGTCTGTCGCGCGGGCAAGACGTGAGTACATTTCTTAAAATGTTTATATTTGATTTTCATAGATTTTTATAGATTTTTAACAGATTTTTATGCAGACATTCGATGATGCATTTTTTTACAATATTCACAGGTGTAAATTTCTTACTATGAGTACAATAATTTGTTTAAATATTTGATTCAAGTGGTACATATCAAACTAAAATTCGAATAATAATTCAGATTGGTTTTACATCACATTAATTGTAATTGTAATTGATAACATTAACCATCCTTTGTTGTTGTTCTTCTTCAGCTTGCTGAAGACTCATGTGTCTGTTGTTAAAGGATACTCCTCCTGTGATGCTGATCCCCAGCTATTTTACCATTGTTTAGGGGTCCTGGTGGGCGCCGTTCATCTTGTATTTCATGCAGAGATAGCTCTGGTAAAGGATCTAGTATGGGATTATTTTTATTATTTATGGGATATAAGGAGACGAGACATTCACTTGGGTGTTCACTTCATTCGACTGATAGGCGGTTGTATACACAACTCAGAAATCCTGAGTGATGTTGGTCGGTTCGTCCTTGATAATTTTCTTCAACAAAGGGCCCATAGATTGTTTTATCTTCCACGATGCAGAACCAACTTGTCAATGGTAGAGTAATATCTTTGCTAAATCGTGTCACTTCGGAGGGCGACGTATTTAGTGATAGTGTAGTTGACCTAAGGGAGGCGCTGTCTCTGTCATTGTTATAATTGTGAGTTAATCGTATTATTTCATGATGTGTTTTTACTATTGTACGAGTATCTCAAACTTTTTGTTAATAATATTATGTATCATTGATGTATTGGAATGTAGTTCAGTGATGCTTTTGATATGAAAATTATTGCACGATTCGTTCTCTGTAAATGTCAGATTATAGTGTTTCTTACAAGATCACCCAGAGTCTTGACAGCAATACCACGCAGATTTCTCATTTATGTTGTCCTAAGCTTATTTTTGATCTTGACAGAGTCCGCACTCGCTTCAATGCTATATGTGAGGATGGAAAGTACACACGTCTTATAAATGCGTACTTTGCTATCTGTTCTCATATCTTTATTCCTCCATATATGTAGGTAATATCTCCCAGGCAACCCGTTACAACTGTAGCTTTATCTATCTAAGGGCTTCCTTCTCCAGAGAGGTAATTAGAGCTGAGTAGTTCACTGCCAAGATCTGAATTGGGTTTGCTCATTTGATTGACTCGTCGCGAACTCAGATTTATCATACTTTGTGAGTATTCTCTACAAGTAATGTTTATTTTTGCCTATGATTGTAGCATCGTCAGCAACATCTTTTGTTAAAACAAATCAAAAATTAATACGAATGAAAAAACTTATGTTTTTCTAAAAGTTTTATTATATTTTTTGGGGATGACATGTTTCGCCTTTCTAAGGCATTATCAAATGTCCTGTAGCTTAATCTGAACGTGTCATCATCCGTTAAACATGTCATCCCGCAAAAAATATAATAAAACTTCTAGAAAAATATAAGTTTTTTCATTCGTATTAATTATTTAATATGGAGTTTTACATCATTGTTCAAAAAACAATAAAAATAAATGTTTAAACATAACGTAAACATCAATATGTTTTTTCAATGTATATTTAGCAACACGTATTTGCTCATACAAGCAAGATATTTCACAGGCGAACAGATCTCGCAAACGCCGTAATTTCGGAGCGAAAGAAAACGTAATGTAAGTTTATGTGTTATGCCCACGTAAATATATCATAACTCCTAAAGCCCGGCACGTTCTCGCCCTTATTTCGCGTTTTACAGGTACGAAATTGATACTCAGGTGGTAAGGAGGTTGATGAGGGTACTTGACTAGAGAAAAATGTGTTTTCGCGATGTCGCGTATGACTCATAAAAGTGAGTAATCTAGAATAATTGATCCTAAGTGCAAGTGGAATGTTCTAGAAGGCTGTGTGTATTTTAAAATTCCACAGTAGCATATCAGAATATGTACAGAACATAAA
Organism: Lepidostoma basale; assembly: GCA_022606425.2. Lineage (NCBI taxonomy): Eukaryota > Metazoa > Arthropoda > Insecta > Trichoptera > Lepidostomatidae > Lepidostoma > Lepidostoma basale. Next base: position 2,737,420 of record JAHDVF020001589.1, on the reverse strand, counting down.
ATGTACGAAAATAATAAAATGGGTGCTGGTCTAGGAGACAGAACGCGTGGTTCTTGATCCAAAGAACTTGGGTTCAATAATAATGAACTATTTTATGGTCACAATGGAGACTGTAAAATAAATTTTTAAACCATCTTCTTCTTCCTCTTAGTTTAGGTCGTATGACCTGTTTGTGACGGTGGGTTGTCCTGGGATGATAATGTACAGCCATATCTCCATCTCTTCGACGGCCTTCCTGGTAATCTCTTACTGCTTGGGTTTTAATCTTTAACCATTTTTTCAATTCTTGTATTCTCCATGCGGTCCACGTGGTCTCTCCAAAAGCGCCTTCTGCTTCTTCCCCATCTCACTATGTCATCAACACCACAGACAGACCTTATCGTTTCATTTCTGTTCCGGTTTTGCCTGCGATGGAGCGTAGGGTTCGCATTTCTGGTACTCTAAGAAGGCTCTAAGTTCTATTGGTATCGGCTCTGACCTCTATTCCATACGTCATGATGGGGCGAACGCACGCCTTGTATATTCTTGAGAAGAAGATATACAATTTTAAACCATTTAGTTTAATCCCTGGTGTTATTCTTTTGTAAAAAATGAATTCTTCTTCTTGTTCTTTTAAAACATGATGTGGGGAGACGAACTACGAAGATACGGACATGAACGAGGTCGACGAGAGTAGTCAATCCAGTAGTGCACTTGCAAGAAGCAACACGACATCGGGCGTCGCCTCGCCGAGCAAATCACGCCTCTTGAAACTTAAAGAAATAAAATAACTTTATATTAAAACAAACGTTTTAATATTCATAGTAGTTCTTCAGTCTGGCCATCGTTTTTTTGGTCTGCCTCTTGGTCTCTTTTCATACGACACCCATCCTACCATAGTCGTTGAAACTTACAGAATCTCACCAATATTTCCTGGTCAATTAGTATTTTTAATTCATGATTTCTTTTGATTCTGTATGTCCCATCCTCCAACGTGGGTCCTAAGATTTTCCTTAAAATCTTTCATTCAAATATTACTAGCTTGCTTTCTTCTATCTATGTTAGGGACCATGCTTTACAGTCATAAGTGACTGCCAGTCTTATGTTGGTTTTGTCTAGCAGCGCTTTGGAATATCTGGTAAATTACTTAGGCTCCAGTAGTCTCTGAGGGTAGGGCCACACTGGAGTGCCAGAGTAGGAGTTAAGACGCAGATGGCTTGTATTTGGGTGTTTTTCAAATAAAATGTTTACTCGAAAATTACATGTCCTATGACTTTCGAGGTAATTCTGCAGGCTATTGATTTTAAAACTGTTTTTTTTATATCTCAAAACAACAGAATAACTCACAAATTGATTATTCACATATCCAAAAGTACTTATATCTGTTTATTTTGCTTAATTATTGGGAATATACGATAGAAAAGTGGTGATTTTTCTAGTGTCCCACGCTCCTTTTGCACTTTATAAACGAAAAATATTCATTGATAAGCTACTTCTTGTCCAAGAGTTTTATGTTATTTGGAAGGATTATATGATCCAGATTCAATAATATTCCTAGATAACAGCGTATTAGAGTTCAAAATAATATAAAATACTGTTTTTATTTAGTCACTCAAAACGACGTTGGTGGAAAATTCCGTATACGCTACGTCGATATACTGATTTAAACGAAAAATTTACTATAAACTAAGTATATATTTGATTGATGGCAACATTTTATAGCTCGTCAACGGTCGCCATGTTCGTAAATTGACACCAGTCGCATTATGTTATGTGAAATAGTGGTCGGGCGTCACGACGTGCTGTTTTTATTTTCCACTACGAACGTGATTCTATAATGTAAGTATTGATTGTTTGACTTACAGCTTTTCATGGGTAAAAATGACCGACATCTAGAATCTGAATTCAATGTAATATTTAGTAAAATCATATTCATAAACCTGCATTTTGGAGTTTGTTTCAATACTGGCATCATACGTCACTTCCACTACGCGACGTGATTTATTAGTGGAACGCCAAATGTGACGTAGTGGAATTATTACGCAACGAGCAAACTTTTTGAAAAACGCCCATTTACACACTGTGGCGCGAAGACAGCGTGACAATCACACTATCTATCAACGGGAGTTGAACCCGGGACCTTCGGTGTGACAATCATAGCACTTGACACTCGGCCACTAAGGTCGTCCTATATATTGCATAATATGTTTAATGAATGCTTTCAAGTTAATTGCCGAAGCAGAGAAAAACATTATCTTAACGCGAAGAAAACTAGCGAAGGTGTAATAAGTGCATCTGTTTTACAAATCAGTGTAAATGTTTTTACTTCACTTACAAATTAGCGTCAGTTAACAGCTGGAAGCGAACATTTTGCAGAGTACAAGCAAACAAAAGCTTGTCGACATAGTATTCTATGTATGAATGCACGTGATTTAGAGGTTTAGACAATCGATTTTCACAATGTACAAGTAAATACTCTATGCAAGTTTACTTCGCTACTGTGCGTGCAAACAGGTATTTTACTTGCAGCAAAGACTTGCTAAGATTTTGTGTTCATTATATCATGGAAGTTTATGCCATTAAGTTGCGACTTCATGGATCATACAGTTAAATTCAAGTGACAATGAGTCGGAAATATTGCCAGAGTAGTGGAAGGAGGAAAACTGAAGAAGAAGATTCCTCCTCATTCGAGTATGTGCACAATCTTATTTATTCTAATACGCATCTCGGGAGAGTTTCTTAAAAAACTTGCTCCAAGATAAATATAAACAAGCTTGCAATACCTTGACGAGAAGTTTCTTATCGTAATGTATTGTATAATAATTATCCCTAGAATTAACTCCAACCCCTTTATTTACTATATATCTTCTTCTTTCGGTGCCGTGTCAGGTCCCCCCAACTTTGGCGATCACTGCAGCAAAGGTATCTCTGCGCCACTTGGAACAGGTTCTGAATTCTTGTTATTCCTGTCCACTCTTCGATCTTCTGCAGCCAGGACAGCTGCCTTCTACCAACTCCCCGACGTCCCTCCACTTTACCCATTAATATCAGTTGAAGGAGGTGGTATTTTTCTGCCCTTTGCACATGACCTAAATATGAGACCTTTCTAATTTTCAGACTCGACAACAGCTCTCTATTGGCTCTGGCTCTTACTATATATAACGAACAATTTTGTACCATTGTGACAATGAGTGAAGAAGGACGTGTATAGCCCGAAAGATGTTTGTGAAAAGAGAAAAAAAGTATTTTGAAAATATTTTTCAGAATCACAACAAAAAATAATGTTCAAACTCACTTACGGAAGATAACTTGCAATATAGGATAACTAATTTAGAAGCACTTGCAAAATAAATTGCGCAACTTACTTGCCAGTGGACACTTCGCTTAAGAACAAAAGTAACAGGAATAACAACGACCGTATTATTGTTCAAAAACATTACGTGTTTTAGTAATTAACAACTTGCATTTTACTTGGCTACTACCCAACACAAAATGGACTAATGCGCAATTGTAGACCACTAAACTAGGCCAAGAATGTATTCTTAGACAATACCATAAGTATAGTATTATTTGAAGCTTCGACAGTGAATGGTCAAATTCTACGTCTGGTCCATATTTTTAAATGATCATGAACCTTAAGAGTTGGTTTCATGAACCGGCGCGGCGGAGGCATTTGAAATGTGTCTGTACCGCAAAATGTTGCACATCCCTTGGCCGCCGATGGTAGCACACCGATATGGTTAGCAACATAAATGTTCTCCAGACAACTAGAGCTAATAGGGAATTGTTGGCCTATACTAAAGCCCGTGAGGTAGCATATTTAGGATATGTAATAAGGGGTAAAATATGAATTGGTGCACTTGATCATTCAGGGAAAAATTGAGGGTCGAAGAGATGTTGGCAGGAAGCGAATCTCCTGGTTTTACAACATAAAGGACTGGACTGGCTTGAGGAGCTATTTCGGGCCACCAGGGACAGAGACCCATACTCTCCGGTTAACTTTGGGGAGACCCGACATGACACCGGAAGAAGAAGTATAATTTGCTGTTTTGAATTGAGTTGCTTCTTAAATGCCTCTGATACTAGTTTCTGAAGCGAGAATAACGGAAGATATTGTGTATTCTTAAATGACATCGCAACCGATTACGAAATCTACGCCGAAAACCGTCTACCTTGAAGACCACCTAAAATATGGAGGCACACTTGAACCTGATCATTTCAGGAGTCATGAGATTTATATGGTAATATCGTTAATTTTCAATGTAAATAACATAAATTATCATCATAACTAACTAACCATCACGCTGTTTCTCCGAAGGGGCCGGCAGAAAGAGTGGACTGCCACACTTTTCGTTCTTGTCATATTTATCTCGATTCCTTAACATTCATACATCGTGTCATGCACGCGCGTCGATTTCTCTGTCTTCTAGCGTCGCCGACATTCAATATTTGATTTATTTGATTGTGCCACGTTTTCCTCGGTCTTCTTCTATTTCTAGTTCCATTTACATCGTTAATATATAATTTTTTTACCATTCTTTCTTCATTCACTCTTTCCATATGTCCAAAACATTTTAATGATCCTTTCATTATTTTGTTCATAACACCATCATTTTCATTCGACACTCTATCGTACACACATCTAAGAGATCTCATTTCTACTTTATTTATTCTATTTTCATCCTTCTTTTGCAATTCCATGTTTCGCTTTCATACATAAGGGTCGGTACAAGAACACCATTGTTAAAAAATTATCATCATCAATAGCAAAATTACTCAATCAAGAGTTATTGGTTTTTAATTTACCAGCTTGATGGTCTATTGTTATCTACAATACACATGTATAACTTTTAATATGTTTAGATAAAATTAATGTGGACATTAGGGTAACGACGCTTCAGGAAGCAACTCAATTAAGATGGGAGTTGGTTTGATAGATAAGGCTTTGGCTTCCGACCACACGAGTTGATTAGGTTCGCCACCGATAATGGTTGTCGATAAAGCGGCTATCTTCAAATACAGCATCACCATGGGACAATTATTATAGCTTGTCACTCTCGTAACCCTCTTAACGGTTATTGATAAGTGAAAATACCAATCTTTAGAACAGAGATACGTAATATGGACGCAATTTATTTATAATATTAACAGTATAGAGGACTTCAAAAATTCAAGAGCATCTTAACTATACAAAGAATAGCATAATGATGAATATACAAAACTCCGATGTCTTAAGTGACGTATGTCTATTTGTCCCTGATAATTATCTTTGTCAAATACAATACAATAAGTTGTCTTATTTGCCACACTGCAGAGCTACCTGCCAATAGTTATGCCTGTTGGTAGAGCAATATCTTTGCTTAATTGGGTCGCCTCAAAGGTCGACATATTTCGTGATAGCCTGTGTTACCTCAAGGTTGCAATATTAATTTTATTTATTTATTATTAAATAGTCCATTGTTTTGGCCGAAACACTATGATACTTCAACATTATTAAAGTTTAAAACACAGTTATAATATCAAATTTTCTTTTCATTCACTGAGAGCGTCGCGACAGCTGTTTCGCCAACCGATGTTGGCATCATTTTTTTTAAACAGAATATGGTAGTCGAGGCGTTTACAGGACTTATGACCTGTCATTGGTCGGGTTAAGCGGTCACTTTATGTTAACAACATTCCCCATTTCGCCCTTCCTACGACCATCACGTCTGACAAAATTTTTGGAACTTGTATGTATGCAATGGGTAAAAATCCAGTATTTGTCTACAAGTATTTGTATACATTAAAAAAACAAAAAGTAATAATTGATTATCCTTCTGTAGAATTATTCTATAATGATTTTCACAGATTCATTATTTCTTTAAAAAAAGATTATTGTATAAAAACACCAAAAAACCCCTCAGAAATCTGTTTGGCTCTAGGTAATGTTAGATTAGATTTAAACTGTGAAATAAATGTGTTAGAAATGGTAAATGACAACTTAGGTTTAATTTACTTTTGAATATATATAACTTTCATTACCTTGGGCAAATCTTTCTTCTGGACGACCGGTTTCGGCTCCAAAGCGAACTCCACTTGCTTAGGCGGAGCGGGCGGTTGCTGCTGGAAGTAGTGCGTGCCTGTCCGGATATTGATGTAGTACTCGGGCGGGTATGAGGCGCCCGGGGGGTAGGCTCCTGGTGAAGTCCCATCCGTGGAGTAGCCCGTGGAGTAGGCGCTCTCGGGCGAAGACAGGGAGGCCCCCGCGGGACCGGCGCCCCCGGAAAGCATGGCTTCTAGGCTGCCCCCACCGCCACTGCCTCCGCTGCCGCTGCTGCAACTCTGAAACAATATTTTTTAAATTTAATAAAAGAATTTATGTGAACTAGAGCGAAAACATGAACGTCGAAATTACAAACGTATTTTTTTAAAACATATTATTTTTAAAATAGGAATTTTTTACTCCATTATGTGAACATAATAGAGTAAAAAATGCACAACAAAATTACAATACAAATAAAAAAATTTTTTTACATATTATTAGGAAGACAAATATACGTGAGCGATTATAATAATAATATGCTAACTTTTATTGCTCCGTTTTTGTGATGTAATCACCTCAAGGGCGCATTAAGACGTGTTTTAAATCTAAAAATCTAAATGTGAACGCTGCATCTGATTTTCGCGATCGGTTAAAAAGTATAGTAGAACAAAGTATAAACGTTTAAATTGGGTATGAAATATGAAAAAGATGGGTTGTGGACCGGCTACCGCGAAACGCTCGATCCCCGAAATTTGTACTGGGGCAACGTTTCGGCTAAACTAATCTTCCTATTGCCGAGGAGTTCGCCGAGCGAAGTGTAGATTTCCTTGTATTTAGGCTGTCCGTTATACAGAGTTCAGATATATAACTTGGTGCCATTCCAAGTAACGCTTTGAAGACTGTCCAGCAGAGTTTATACTGGATTCTTTCTGAACTTTTAAGCCAGTGAAGTTCTTTGAGATGTTGTGTTATATGGAACTTTTTTGGAATGCCTTTAATGAGTCTTGCTGCTGCATTGAACGCAGATTAAAGTTTGTTTATTTGTTGTTTTGGAATGTTTGCATAAATTCCATTACAATAGTCAAGTTGTGACATGAAAGACGTGACGATGAAAGATGTTAATATGTCAAAATAACAGACGATATTTTTTATGAATTAAAAACACTTTTTCCACAAGTGGAAAAACTTGGAAAAAGATAGCTTTTTAATTCAATAAATAAAATCATCCTAATGTAATTCTACGATGTTTTCGCCTTAAGTTTATTAAATATCAAACTGTGAGAGTATTCACAATAGTCAAAATTTTGGTAATTTATAAAATAGTGATTGTACGATTTCAAAGTTATTGTGAGATATAATAATCCATTCAAATCTTCTTCTTCTTCTTCTTCTGCTTTATTTAGGACTGTGTCCTGCTCTTTCTCGGAGCCTGTTCCTGGGATGTAGATGTCCAACTGTCTCGACTTTTGGGTGGTCTTCCTGGAGGTCGATTTCCTGTTGGTGCTTTATTTGTCGCTATATTTATCACTCTTTCAGAAAATGCCCTTTCCACATGATCTCTCCAGTAGCATCTTCTCATTCTTACCCATCGCACGACATCTTCCACATTGCAGATCTTTCTTATTTCAGAATTTATTACTCTGTCTCGGAGTGTCGTTCCCGCAACGCATCGGAGAGTTTTCATTTCGGTGGTTCTTAGGAGACTTTTTGTTTTGATAATGTCAGCTCTCTTTTCTATTCCATATGTCATTATAGGACGTACGAATGTCTTGTAGATTCGTATTTTGCTGTCCTTGAGCATATTTTTGTTTTTCCAAACAGCATTTTTCAAGCAGCCAGCCACAACGGCGACCCTGTTTGTTAGATCTATTACTTCGCCGTCTACGGTTTGATACATCAACACTAAGTAATTGAAATGCATCACTTGTTCTATTATTTTATTATCTAATGCAAGCTTGCATCGTACTGGTTGTCTTGATGTAACCATGCTCTTTGTCTTGCCTATGGATATTTTCATGTTGAATCTTTGAGATGATATGTATAATTTGTAGTTTTACTTTGTAGATCACCCATTTAAATGTTTTGTAAAATACACGCAAAACAGTGAACCTAATTTGCGGAGTACTAAAAGACAAAATACAGTATAATAAGAAAGTAATATTATATATAATTATAATATGATGTGATGAAAAAGTGAGAGAGAGAGAGAGCGAAAGAGAGAGGGGGGATTTAAATCAAGTGATGCGATTTTAATTCAAAATTTAGTCAGATAAGGTATATAGATACTCAATACATGAAATGTAAAGTATCTATGTTTCATGTATTGAGAAAAGGTCCCCCGTTTCATGGTTTACTAAACTTTTATTGATTAAACCAATTGGTGCGCCGATCGTCTGTTGTTGACACGAGAAAATAAAGATGGCTCGAATCCAAATCGGAAACGAAAAAAGGAATCGGCGAGGTCCGTTTCATCCTGACAAGGAATTTGTCGTTTCCTTGTCACTAGGCAAATGCGGGGATATCCCCCAAGAGACCATATCCGAATGTCCTCCCATCCTTATACAAGACATAACGACATGAAAATCCTTTCTAAATAAATACGCACAAGACTTTTTACGGTACAAACAAGGCATATAATAAGGCAATTCCCACGGTGTGTAAATAAAACGAAATTGAAACAGCTAAATCAATAGACGTTTCCTATATGAAAGTCGTGATTTGGGTCTTTGGATCGTATGCATGAAAGAAAAATGATATAAAAATTGTCGATAGAATGAAGAATTAATTTCAATTCCAGCATTCTAGTATGAACTTTTTTTACCAGTGGCTTTACCTACTCGTATTTCTCTACGTGTAATCGTGCCTACCTCGCGCTGCTAACATTAAATACATATTAATATTCTAGTTCATTCACTTCTAGTTTGATTTCTTTCCAACGAACACATGATTAGTATCGTTCGTGTGATTAGTACAAATAAAAACGTGTGTTTTCTGGAAGTTGTATTATAGTTTACGGCAATAACATGTTTCGCCTTTCTGAGTTATTATCAAATCTAGTTTATTCTCTTTTAATTGTACGAGTATTTCTTAAGACACTGAGAGATCGCGTGAGGAACACCAGAATAAGATAGATATGTGAGGTTGAGAATATTATTAGATGGAGCAGACAGCGAAAAAGGGACTGGTACGGTCATGTTCAAAGAATGGACACCACCAGGCTTCCCTATATTGCATTGCATAATCAGCCTCATGGGACTCGTCCTCGCGGAAGACCTCCTAAAAGATGGAAGGATAGCTGTGAGTCTACCTCACAGGAGAAGCTGGAGAACAGACCACATAGGTCTACAACAAGGAAGAAGAAGAAGAAGAGTGTTTATTTCCAACGAATATACGATCAGTATCGATCATGATATTAATACGAATGAAAACGTATTTTTCTAGAACAATTATTATAGTTTATGGCATATAAATGACATGTTTCACATTTCTTAGTCATTATCAAATCTAGTTTATTCCACTCTAATTTTACAAGTATTTATTTCCAACGAACGATCAGTATCGATCATGTGATTAATAAGAATGGAAACGTCTATTTTCTTGAAGATTGATTATAGTATATGGGAATGACATGTTTCGCCTTTCTATATCAGCTAACTAACTATGAAGTGTATGTATGAAAACTATTAAGTGATTTGATCTAACACAGAATGAATGTATCGTTACTAATAAAATATTGATTGCAGCACAAAAGTAAGTAATCTATAATGAATACGAATGAAAACGTCAGTTTTCTATAGGTTTTATTATATTTTATAGGAATGACATGTTTCGTCCTTCTAAGGCATTATCAAATGTGACGAAACTTCAACTCGTTGCAGTTTATATACACTAGTAAATGGAGCAGAATATGGTAATCAACGAAAATTGAGGTGACTACATTTTTAACAAAGAATTATTTGGGTAGGTCCAGAAATATTGGAAAGCGTTTCTTGGAACTCATTAAGAAATGTTATGACAATGGTTACATAGTAAGAGAATACTAAATGATATTATTTAAATCAAAAATAAGTTATTTGAGGTAGGACGAAATAAAGTGTATCTAAGAAAAACATCTTTTTATAAATTGTTTACAAGTGATTTTACATATTATATTTCAAGGTGACTAATGATTCGAAGTATTATATATAAAATAAAATATCAGCATCCTGTGGGCGAAACATGTCATTCCCATAAAATATAATAATACTTCTAGAAAACTGACGTTTTCATTCTCATTCATTATTTAATATGGAGTTTTACATTATTGTTCAAGAAACAATAAATAAGTAATCTATATTTCGAGATGACGGTTCTTCTTCTTAATCGCATTCCTCATGACTAGGGGTCGTGTCCACCCTGTAAACTATCCACCATGACTCGTCATGCACTCCTTTCACCGGTTAGTATCCAGGCTGCAACTTTTGCAAAGCCAGTCAGTCCCCTAATTTGATCGGACCAGCGGCTCGGTGGCTTCCTTGTGATAGCTTTCAATCTACTTTGCTCATTTTTTTAAGGTTGTCCTGATCTCGGGATGACGTTTAACTTGATGTATTGTTGGTTGAACCAAAGATTCTTCTCAACTTTGCGATATTTATGGTTGAGTCGTCGGTAAAGAATTATTTGGTAGCTATATCAGCTACCTTCAATTCATTTATTGTTTCTCGAACGAAAATGTAAGAATTTTATTTTTATCCACCCTACATATTTGAACGTACGTGATACGTTAAATATGATAGTTTTACAAGGGGCAGGCGAAGTGTGCGGCCGAGTATTTGACATTTCATAATTTAAAAAAATAAAATTAATATATAATTTAATTTCATTAATAAAAAATCTGCTTTTTTGCACGTTTCTCGGAAAATCACCCAAAGGTAGTGCGGTTAAGTTTATGGGAATGACATATTTTGACTTAAATAATTATCAAAATACAAAATAAAGATGGTGTGTATATTTTCATAGTAATTTGAACTTAATTTTAGTAATGGAATGAGTTCAATTCCGTGAAAAGTAATCGAAGCAGTGTGCTAATTAAGAATAGTTTAATTTAGAAAAGTGTGGATTTTCATTTACTTAGATCCACTTGGATTTGTTTTTATTTCATATAATAAATATATATTGCCGAAATAATTAAGAAGGTGATAGTAGTATCGGTCCAAACCCTTATTTTTTACAAAACATTACTACAGAACGGATAAGTAAGTAATCAAGTAATGGAAAATAAAAATAACAATAGCTTTGTAAACATTACGTGCTTAAAGCTCATACAGGCCAGCCAAATCACTATAAATCAACCCGAAGCGGAATTACTAACCAACTGAAACATATTAAGATAACGTTTTGCCGCCGGGTACCTTTAACGAGTGGCGTGTGGTCACACCTTGATACCTCGATTAGCTGAATTATTATTGAAACTCGCATAACATCTCGATGGATAGTGGCTGGATGTTTCAGAAAATATGTTTAGAAAAACAAAATTGTAAATCTTCGCTTATTTCAATCCAAGGGATTGGTTTCCAGCAAAGTGTATCTTTTTTGCTGGTTCTTGGGATGCCTCTTGGGTTTTTATTGTAGTAGTTACCCTGTTGTTTTTCACATTTGTATACAGCAGGTTCTTCTTCTTTTTCTTCTTCCTCAGCCTATTCCCGTCCACTCCTGGATAAAGGCCTCCTCCATTCGCTTCCATGTCACTCTGTCCTGTGCAGACTGCATCCAGGTTATTCCGACATGTCTGTTCAGATCGTCCTTCCACCGTAGTTCGCAGAAGTGCGGTCGCCCTGCACTTCTCTATGCCGTCCACGGTCTCCAAGTCAGCAGTATTTTTGTCCACTTTTCATCTGAGCTTCTGGCTATGTGACCTGCCCATTGCCATTTTAGAGACGCCACTCGGTGGATGATGTCAGTGACCTTTGTTTTTCCTCTCACCGTATCGTTTCTGATCCTGTCTCTTAGGCTTATTTCTAACATGGCTCTTTTCATGGCTCTTTGGGTCACTCGTAGATTCTCGGCACTTTGTTTGGACAATGTAATAATTTCAAAACCATAAGTACCAACTGGCAGAACGCAGGCTTCATCAACTTTTCGTTTCAGGTTGATCGATACAGTAGGTTATTTGAACCCGATTACTGTATAACTCTTTTTGGCTATTAGATCTCATCAGTAACTGCATATAAGACTGTACATTCATCATTTCGGAGCTATTTTTTCCATCAGAGATGGGACTAAATATGTCAACAGGGGGTCGTTTGTGACTTTGTTCAATATACCCGTTTTTTCTGGATTGTGTTATGTCGTATGTCTTGTGAGGAGGTGTGCCCCACAGTGGGGTTACGACTTCCGGTACGACGTAATTACACACATTATAACTTGGAGAATAATTAGATTCGAGAATATTATGATTTTAATTTTTGCTGCGTGGAATGTAATATGTCGTTAATCTATCGCCATTTTATTGTCAAGTGAATTCTACACCAGATCAAAGACAGTGTGAAAATCACACTGCCATTGCCGGGTATCGAACCCGGAACATTCGGTGTAGCAGTCTCTTACGAAGGTCGTCAATTATAGAAAACAGTAAATGTTTGAATTGAATGTATAGAAAATGTTTATAGTAATAAAAACAGTAGGATAAATTTTGACTTAAGCATATGATATTAAACAGATGGATGTCATTGATTTGAAAAAAAAACACAACAACAAACCATCACGCCGTTTCCGCGCAGGGTTAGGCAGAGAGAATAGATCGCCACACTACTCTATCCTGGCACACCTCTTTAGGTTCCTCTACATTCATACAGCGAGTCATATACGCATGTCGATTCTTCCGATTTCTAACATGACCAACGTTAAAAATTGTATTAATTTGGTTATGCCATGTTTTCCTCGGTCTGCCTCGACTCTGTACTCCATTCACATCATTAACGTATACTTTCTTAACCATTCTTTCTCCGTGCGTTCCATAAGTCCGAACCAACGCAGCGATCCTTTCATTATTTTGTTCATAATACCTTCTTCGGCCCTACAGTCCTTTCTTATATCAGCATTTGAGATTATGTCGAATATCGTTCTACCACACATACGTCTTAGGGACCTCATCTCTACCGCATTTATTCTGCTCTCATCCTTCTTCTGCCAGTTCCATGCTTCGCATCCATACATTAAGGTTGGGACCAGAACTCCATTGTGAAGAGCCGTTTTCGCCTTCATTGATAAATTCTTGTTTCCAATAACTATTCATTCACTTTGTTATCCGCACCAACCCGTTCTTTCGACAATATTTCAAAAAAATATTTCAATAATTATACAAAGTATGCAATGTTGAAATCAAGCTTTGCTATTGGGGAGTAGTAAGTTATGCAGACATAAATAAATTACGTTAACACATACAATAATAATAAAGTACATTCAATGGTAGAAACATGTATAAACCACCATAATAATTCTCCGGTTGTGACAGCACCAGTGGTACTAAACAATTCAAAATAAAAATAACACAAACACGTAAAGATCGTTCATTCGGCGAATCATATTATATATTGCGATATACGAAAGAATATGGTAAAGTATTTTTTTTATTAGGAAAACAATTAAATTCAGAAGCATTCACTGGTGAATTATTATCCTTTAATTATTTATTTTCAAATATTATGGCATTAGATTAATATTATTGTTCTTTGTTTGAAAATACGATTAGGCATTAAAAATAATGAGCTTACTTTTTAAAATGATAGATGTTAATTTACCTATTTGGCTTTAACCCATTCACAAAGATGTTTTTTTTTATGTATGTTTCTAGTGTAAACAAGATTTTTTTTATTTTTTAATTCAATGAATGGGTTAAAAATTATGCATGAAAAATGTTTTGCCAGGGTGTATCCAGAACTTAACTTAAGTATTCTGTTAACCTAGAAACTGTGCAATTTTACTTAAATTTCTTTATTATTTTTTTCTAATTATTTATAACATTTACATGCGTATAAAAAAATGTTAAGTCGATTACAATACTTTCATTTACACGAGACACACTGCGAGTCAAGTTTCTCACCTTCCTGCTTATCGCACTAAATACGCTCAAAGCGCGGCAATGTACCGGATTTGAGACAGTTACAATAAGTACCTAAGTAATATCGATGAATTCCATCTGAACGAATGTAATTAAATAAAATGGTCGGAGCAACCGTTCGGCGTAAATGAAACTACGAGTATGGTGGATACCTTACATGCTTTATTAAAAAATAATTACTTTAAAATATTACTTTACTTTTGTTTGAATTAAGTTTAACTTCGATTTTGATTCATAAGTCTGCACTGTTAAATCTTCTATTTGTGGTAGCAGGTAATTGACCATTCGTTTATTGTTTTTACATATGTATTACAATTGCCATTTGTTTCTTAAATGAATAAATAAAAAAGTTTTATTTTTGTTTTCAACAATTTTTCCCTAATGACCACGACTCACCGTTCTATCATCCGATTCATACTCGCGCACACTTTCACCTACCCCTCTTTCTCCCCTCCATTTTATATTTCTTTTTTCATATGTTGTTCTCTGATTTTATGTTAAGATTCAAAAGGTTACGAACCAATGCGTATACAAAGTACGCGGATGCTGGGGAGAGAAGATGACATTTTTTAGATACGAGCACCGCGGAAACCAACCGTTTAACTACCTCAGACTTAATCACCATTAGGTACAAAGAGGAGCAGCGGGAATGCCAGATGCATCTCAGCTATGATTAATAAGTCATTATGATTACATCTTATTAATAAGCGTCTGTCTCCATTCTAGAAATAGGCTTTTGAAGCTGAATTCATTAGTTTACCTTTCAAAATGTATAAATATTATTTTTTGTTCTTCTGATGATTAATTAAATAGATTTATCTTGGTTATGTTATGCTTTAAGGACTATGAATACCTAAATATTCATTTCATTAACTGTTATCTTAGAAATAATATTACGGTTTTACCTGTTTTTTTTTTAAATATACTATCTTTCATAAAGCGGCAAAAAATCCAGTAATAAAAAAAACGGGTATATGAGAATATCTCACGCGTGTTTCATATGCTTCTTAATAATTAAATATCTATGCCAAACATCATAAGACTATGTCTTATGTCCTATGTCGAGTGTGTGTCAAAATCACTTTATTTACAAAAAGATTAAGGCTGTTCATTTTTGTTTTATTTCAAAATAATCTGAAATTTAAAATAGATATTTTTTCATATAAAAAGAATGAAAAGGATTTTTCAACTTAATAATTTTTAAGATAATCAAATGATTTTACTGAAATCTCTTGATGGAAGTTCATTTAAAAAAATATTTAAATAAAACGATATTTTTTAACTATAATACTTCCACTTTTGTCTTTATTTCGACAGCGACCGGTTTCGCCAGGCTCGCTGGCATCGACCGACTGGTCAGTCCAGTCGTTTTATTTAAATATCATTTGAATAATTATTGATTAACACTTCAATTACGTATGAACATTGTAATGGTTGTTAATTCAACACTTTCGTATATAGGACTTCATAAATGATACGACAGATGTCAGGTCTAATTGTAAGTAGAAAACTCATATTTTTCATTATTCATTCCCCAAATTATAATACTTTTTTACAATATTAATTTTTATTATGATATTTATTTAAAAGATTGCGAAATCATGAGCAGCGTTCATTTTAGATTTAAAACATGCCTGAATGTGCCCTTTAGATGATTATATATCACAAAATCGGCGCTTAGAATATTATTATTATTGTTGTAGAATATATAATTATAATTGTGCTTGAACAGTTTATTTGAAAATAATTAGTGCAGGGTACAAGATTGTTTAAATATTGAATAATTAAACCGAGCAACACAGCATTTTTTATGATAAAATTGAGATCCACTCTGTGTTTTTGTTGAAAGTTTTAAACAAATTTTGACAAATTAATTACACCGTAGGTTCAAGGCGCCTCTTGGATGATTTACGTAACTTGTTTTCCCTTTGTGTTCCACAAAGGGAAGCAAAATACAAAAGTGGCTAATGAAAATTGCAAAACATAATTACGACATCAAATATCGCAGATGAGAGAATAGAAATTATTTACTACATAACATAATTACACTATTTACGATGTATTAGTATATAATATAATATTTACAATTTTCAACACAAAATATCAAACACTGCTAAAACACATTTATTAACCGTCGCGTTGCCATGTGGTAAATTGAGTTTCCACTGCCAATTTAAAGTTGATTTTCTTAAAACCTATGGACCCTAATATTATAAAAAAAATTGTAATCCTCCATTGAAGTGTTCTCAATATTTCGTAATAAAAAAAAAGCAAAAAATTACTTCCTTCATCCCAAAAAAAATATTTTCTAAGACTGCCCTCACCTTCATTCGTGTTAAGGTAGAATTTGTTTTGCTAATATTTACAACTTTATCAAAAGTGACAAATACTTACTCGCTGTTGAACGTATTATAAATTATATCTTTGGCTTTTTCAATATGTACGTAATAATACCGACTGTAGACGGAAACGCAGGACGTAACTTAATAATATCAGAACTGTGAAAATATTAACACTTTACCAAAAGGGACAAATATTAATACGTACTCGTTGTCTTGAACGTACTATACATTTTGCCTAGGTGCCTTTATCTTCGCCCCGCCGGCCGCGGGCCGCAGACAAGTTTATTCCTGATTTTTAGTCTTTCGTATGCTATGACGCATTACATATCAGAAATCGCATGGTTCCAGAAAAAAATTAATAATGATATGTTTTTCAAATAATCCATGTATGTTATAGATATCGATCTATTCCTAATGAAATTCCCTACAAGATGACATAAATTAAATTTTGATTCATCTAGTCATATGCTTGATATTTAGATAAAGTTAGCGGTAAACTGAACTTACCACATGGGAGCAAGCGTTTTGTTTTGAACACGGTACGTTAAGGGTTAAGAAAGACTGCCAGACACTTCCCGAAGGAGAACTATTGAGTCAGCCATAAGTTAATAATTTCTTACCACTTCGATAAAAGCAACCGAGCGCTATTAGAGTTGATGTGAAGACGTTAGTTCCGTATAAGCACCGTTCCACTAAGCGGCGTAAAACCAAACTAAATACTTTATTGGACTGGATACAATACGATCGAGGGGTAAGCGAAGAATCGCACGAAGCGCGAATCGCAATAGCGGCATAGTAAGCTTAACAAAAATTCAAAGTAAAATAATGAAGTATTCAAAATAAAAAAAGTGTGGTTTCAGTATTAAATTGAATAGTTCTTGATGGGTTTACTATGCGTGACATAATGGTAGTGTAAATTTTATTATACTCACATGCTTGCATCCCCCTCCCGCTATAGGAGGGGCGGTGGCGGGGGGTGTGGAGGGATTCGGGGCGAGGGTGTTCTTCTCTACTACTTCCACCCCTGCACCACCGCTCGCGGCCGTCTCTTTCCCCCTCTGGTTCTTCTTCTTCGGCCTGACTATGTGGGCCTCCATCCAAATGCGGAATTTGCTCCCGAACATTGTTCAAATTGCTGATAATCTGTTGCCTTTGTTAATGGTATTCTCTGCGCGATGACGGGCCTCTGCGAACTTCATGCTTCTGATTTATTCAGCTCCCGACAACCGAACGCTATCACGGCTCACGACGCGGGGCGCTGAATTTGAAATTCGAACTGCCATTGAGAAGATTTCCATAGATGATGCACTCAACGGCGTTCCGTGAATCCTGTAAAAAAAGAAATACACCATCATTCAATTCCATATAAAAAAAAACAGCAAAAAAGCAGTTCTTATCAAAGTTATTAATATCTTATCTATTTCATCGTATTTTTTGTAAAATAACAATTATTATCATTACAGAAATAATTGATAAACGAATGCAGAAATTTATCGTAGAACATTTGTTATTAAATCACGACCGGTTTCGGGAAACAAATGTTCACACCGTTAGGCAGAATAAAACTTATTAAAAAATTATATTACAAATAAATAGCGATATATGATGTAGGTCCACGGTAGAAATAGATATTATAAAAATAAATAAAAATCAGAAGTAAGTCATATTTCTTTTTGTATACATGTATATAATATATATTTAAAAAAATACATGTCCTTGTATATGCATCACAAAAGTTGAGTTATCGCTACAGGTTTCAAGAAACCACTATCTTTTCTAAGGTTACCCATGGTAATTAACTCAATAAATGCGGTAGAGATGAGGTCCCTAAGCTATATGTGTGGTAAAACGATGTACGACAGAATCCCAAATGCTGATATAAGAAAGGAATGTAGAGCAAAATAAGGTATTATGAACAAAATTATGAAAGGATCGCTGCGCTGGTTCGGACATATGGAGCGCATGGGCGAAGAATGAATGGTTTAAAAAGTATACGTTAACGATTTAAATGGAGTACGGAGTCGAGGTAGACCGAGGGAAACATGGCATGACAAAATTAATATAATTTTAAAGGTCGGCCATGTTAGAAGCCGGAAGAATCGACGTGCGTGTATGAATCACTGTATGAATGTGGAGAAATCTAGAGAGGTATGTCAGAATATAGTAGTGTGGCGGTCCATTCTCTCTGCCTGCGGGAAATCGGTGTGATGGTTTGTTTATTTTTTTTTTAAAACTAAGGAGATTTTACGAGTAGAATAGTTATTTAATACTCAATAGAGAGTTATCGGGAAACTAAAATGTTAAACGATTACTCCAGTCCGTGTAGATAAAAATAAAGCGCTAAAAGCCTTCGAGTGTAGCCTTAAAAGTTTTTCCGAAGATCGGATAGTGACGCGCGCGGTGCGCGGCACGTGTACATAAAATAAAACTCCCACAAAAATTCCAAGTGCAATTTTTCATCCGATTTCCCCACAAAACACCCAAAGTGTGAATAAAGACTTACATAGGAAACTATTCATCACGAGGAGAGTGGTTAACGTGGGGATGTGGATATGAAAGAAAGGTCTGCCTAAAATATTATAACAAAAATGTGAAGATAGCTATATAAAATGAACTGTTGGCCCCTATTGGATAGATATAAAAAAGCGATGTTTTTATGCTTCTTGAAAATTAATGTTAGTGTTGTGGAAAAGAAATATTGCGGAAAACACAAATAATGTTGTGAACACAACGAAAGTTATAAAAACTGGGTTATATGACTCGGATTTTCATGGTGCGAAAATCCGTTGTCTTAAAAATGTTTTTTCCAAAAAAATAAACCTTTGTTGTCGTTGTCTAGCAAATATTTTTCTCGATAATCAAATCACCACAAATGCAGAAGATTTATGCGTCTAATGTTGTAAACAAGAATGAAAGGGGCGTATTTCAGATACCTTCAGAAGACAAATACTCTTATACCAGACGCATGTTAAGCGGAATAAGGTATTATGAACGAAATTGGGAAAGGATCACTATGTTGGTTTGGACACGTGGAACGCTTGAATGCATAAAGAATGGTTAAGAAAATATCCGTTTACGATGTGAATGGAGTACGAAGTCGAGGAAGACCTAAAAAAATAATTAAATTTTAAAGGAAGGCCACGTTATTTGTCGGAAGAATCAACATACGTGTATTAATTAATTGTAAATAGTCCATTGTTTTGGCCGAAACACTATGATAACTTAACATTTTAAAACTGTTAATGAATAAACTTTGTTTTTTGTATCACAATTGTATTTTGTTTTACGCGACAGCTGTTTTATCAACCAATGTTAACATCATCAGGTGTTACAATAATATATCAAATGTCAAATTTTCGTGATTTTTCGAATTATGTGTAGGTATTATAAATACATATAAAGATTCGATTTCGTGTATTATAAATACACATAAAGATTCGAAAAAACACAAAAATTTTACATTTGATATATTATTGTAACGCCTGATGATGTCAACATTGGTTGATGAAACAGCTGTCGCGTAAAATAAAATACAATTGTGAACAAAGTTTATTCATTAATAGTTTTAAAATTAACTGTAATGTTAATGACATAAATGCCAGTCATGTCAATGCCAAGCTTTTATATATAGAACGGATAACCCTAAAAGCGATCTCATCTCTTCTATTTCTTTTCTTATTATGATGGAAGGTTTGGCCGACTTTTTGGCGTTTCCGAGGGGGGCCGGGGGTCATATTTATAGTAACACCAGATTTACAATATATTTTCTTAACACCAGATTAAAGTAAAGGCGCCTACTTACCTTACCTTATACGAGTATATCAGTTATAAATTAATATTCAACTGTCTATTAGGTAGTTTCAATCTATAGGATTGGTTTGTAGCAAAGGTTAACATTTGTTGATGGTACTCAGGATGCCATTTGAGTCTTTTAATGTGGTAGTTTCCAGTTGCTTTCCACATTTGAATACAGTAGGTTGTTTGAACCCAATTGATGTATTCAATTTATAGCAATTGATTCTCATTACATGTATTGTCACGTGAATTCTACATCAGACTAAAGACGGTGTGACAATCACACTGCCATCACGCGAACCGAAACCGGGACCTTCGGTGTGGCAGTCATAACTCTTGCCACTCTTCCACAAAGGTCCTCTACTTAAGATTAATTAAAATTAAAGATTTTCATATTGTTTTAAAGTGGATGTTGTTGAGAGAATTGTATTAAACTCATAAGAAACCAACTAAAATTAATTAATAGAAGCTTTCGTTTCCTACAAATTTCATTTTGTGATGAGTTACGTTTGTGGCCGGGAAAATTTATAATTCTGCGGACCGCAATGTGGTTTAGGAACGGATTTCGCTCAAAGTTTCAGAACTCAACATTATATAATTAAATATGCTTTATTGTACATATTAATACAGCTTTATAACTACACAATGTTATTATTATTATTAAATTAATGTTAGGGACCAAAGGTATGGAGGAAGATGTAGCCAGCAGTCTCAACAAGGCTAGGCGAGCTTTCGCTATGCTTCGCCCTGTATGGTGTTCCAGTATCATTTCGAGAAATGTCAAGCTCCAGATATTCAACAGTAGCGTTAAAAGCGTACTGCTGTACGGATGTGAGACTTGGAAATCTACCGCGGACGTTTTTGGAAAACTAACTTTATAAAAAAAAAAACTTTATAAATAGGTGCCTTCGCTCAATATTCAAGATCTATTGGCCCCAAACAGTGTCAAATGCCGTTCTCTGGACCATGGCAGGCGAAAAGCCAATTAGAGAACAAATCGCTAGACCCAAATGGTGGATCGGTCACACTCTGAAACGGAACCCAACCTGCATCGCTCAGGGCGCACTAGACTGGTCCCCTATGGGGGGAAAGAGGAAGCGAGGCAGACCTAGAGCCACCTGGAGAAGAGCCCTGCAGGACGAGGTTAAGGCAGCAGGCCTCACTTGGGATGATGTTAGGCATCAGGCATGCTATAGTGTCGGGTGGAGAAGGTTCCTTGAGGCCCTATGCACCACGAAGGTGTAACAGGACAAAAAGAAGAAGAAGAGGCACCAAAACCAAATAAACTTCATAATAATGCACGCGTATATTTGAACCTGTTGTATAGAAATGTGGAAAGCAACGGGAAATAACCACATTAAAGGCCCAAGTGGCATCCCAAAGCCAAAAAAAATGTTACAATTTATAACAAAACCAATATCCTGGATTGAAACTAGCGAAGAAGATATTTTTAGAGAAGAAAAACTAACTAACTAACCATCACGTCGTCTCTCCGAATGGGTAGGCATAAATAATGAACTGCCACACATTTCTTTCCTGACATATTTTCTCTCGATTCCTCAACATTCACACATCGTGTCATGCATGCGCATCGATTTCTCTGACTCCTCACATGGCCGACATTCAATATTTGATTTATTTGATCGTGCCACGTTTAACTCTGTTTTCATGTATCACAAATTCATTTTTGGTTTCCGCGACAGCTGTTTCGTCAACCTTTATTGACATCATCAGGTGTAACAATAAAATTGTGATACATAAAAACCGAGTTTTTCAATTTACAGATTAAAAGATTATACTTATTTTACGATTTCGATTTTACAGTGAAGTAATGAATGGTAGAAAATCTTTACTTCTGAGAATATTTCACGGGTTGCAACTAGTTATACATTATAATACGCTTATACGATTACATTTTGTGAAATGAAACCATTTTGAAGTTTGTTAAAAAAAGTTATTTAATTATGGGAGTTTTTTCCCCTCTTGTAATTACGTTTCCAGCACGAAATCTTAATCAAATAGACTGGAAATATCTTGTAAACTTTGAGACTTAATAAAAGGTAAAGGTTATTTGTTTTGGTGGGGCCTCTGCGTTAGTAGGAATAATTATTAGTAGGGACGTGCGGTTAGAGCCTCTAGAATTAATCCTTAATGCTTTATGGTTTAATATGCAAATTCTGCCATGGAAATACGGGGGGCATTGGCTGCGTTTATGGAAAGTACCTATTTACGTTTGTTTGTTTATCTCTCAAAATATTTGCGTCTCTGTGTTTTTGCAGATGCTTCTGTATTCAAAATTACACTTACTTAAATTTAATACGTAGTATTACGTTTATTTTGAATTTCGAATGTTCGATAAATGTTTATTTTTAACAAGAGACTGAAGTTGACAGGCAAAACACTAATAGATCGAATTTTTATGAATTGAAACATTGTTTTTTTTTCACTTTTGAAACAAAAGTGGAAAAGTGTTTTGATTCATAAAAATTTATCATTGTGGAATTCCACAGTGTGAACGCCTTAAGTTCATCTAAAACTAATAGATAGAAATTTTATGAATTGAAACAGTGTTTTTTCTACTTTTGAAACAAAAGTGTAAAAAACAGAGTTTAAATTCATAAAAATTCGTCATTATGGAATTCCACAGTGTTAACGCCTTAAGTTTATCTCAAACTAATAGGTCGCGTAAAGAACACCAGAATAAGAGAGATATGCGAGGTTGAGGATATATTATAAGAAGGTGTGAAGAAGGGACTGGTATGGTCATGTCCCAAAAATAGACACTTCCAGGCTCCCTTATATTGCACTATATAATCAGCCTCACGGGACTCATCCTTGTGGAAGACCTGTAATGGCTGCTGGGAATCCAACTAACTGGAGGGGCAACCCTCTGTAGAACAGACTACATACCATAGATCAATAGCTAGGAAGAAGAAGAAGAAACGTAAGGCAGATGATTGCATCATAAGTAAAATTAAAAAAATGATACCGGAGATGGTTTGGACATATGAAACGAATAGACGAGAGCAGCGTGAGTGGAAAGAGAAGTCGTTAAAGACCTTGGAAAGCATGGCATAACCAAATTAATCAAATACTGAAAGGCGGCCACATTCGAAGTCAAATTAAATCAAATCAAATCAAATCAGTTTATTAACTTAAAAGACATTACAAAGTCAAATTAAATCAAATCAAATCAAATCAGTTTATTAACTCAAAAGACATTACAAAGCGCAAAATGTTTCAGGCATCTATTGAGTACAGGTAAAATATTATAAAAATACAACATAATACCAGGAACGCATTAGAGATGGTTCGATATTAGGAAGACAAGATACTATATACACGCTCGTCGGAAGAATCGACGAGCGTGCATGTTACGATGTATGAATGTGAAAGAATGTGGAGAGGTATGTCAGGAGAGAATGGTGAGGTGGTCCATCCTATCTGCCTTCCCCTTCGGTGAAACGGCGTGATTAGTTAGTTGGTTAAGAAGAAGAAGATTTAAATATAGTTTTGAATATCTATATAGCCATAATGAGTAATCTTCTCATGGGAATACAATGAAATGTTGTATGTTTGTTAAATAAAAAAATCATTTATAAACTCATTGATAGGCGTACGTTGCCCGAATTTCATGTATTTTATATTACCTAGGCGAAAGTTTTATTTTTTTAATTCGTAGAAAGGTAATATGTATAACGATGTTATGTAAAACATTGTTGAAATGTTTAACAAGAGTTACGTTAAAACATATTTTCCCATCAAACTTAAAAATAGTTATCACGGTAGATTGTTTGAGCGTTAAAGCTCGCTAAGACTATGAGAGAGCGCCGCGACGGGGACTCCACGGCGCGACGCCATTCCCCCGGGACGGGCGTCACCGGAAGTTACAGTTCTAATCTCCGGCGAACCGTTATAGAGCACGCAGGAAGTTGACACATTTTCTTCTGACACTTGGAAGACTCCTGATGCAATTCTCTACGTGATATATTGCTAATGGCGAGAGATTTACGCGCTCTTGAATGGCTACTTGTAAGGCAATGTACCTTAATTAGTCATTCGAGAATTATGTGAATAGATTTATTAACGCAGGTATTTAAAATGTATATATAGACTTGCATTTATAGAAATGAACGAACCCCTTTTATAATAAATATTTTGGATTCAAAAGACACAGTAAATTAACGCGTTACGTTTTCATTTATACAATATTACAGTCGTCGCAAAATAATAATCTATGCAGAATTTTACATAAATTTAAAACAAACAAACCATCACGCCGTTTCCCAACAGGGGTAGGCAGAGAGAATAGACCCCCACACTACTCTATCCTGGCAAACGTCTGTAGCTTCCTCCACATTCATACAACGAGTCATACACGCACGTCGATTCCTCCGACTTCTAACATGACCAACCTTTAAAATTTGATTAATTTGGTCATGCCATGTTTTTCTCGGTCTGCCTCGACTCCGTACCCATTTAAATCATTAACGTATACTTTCTTAAGCATTCTTTCTCCATCCATGTGTTCCATATGTCCGAACCAACGCAGCGATCCTTTCATAATTTTGTTCATAATACCTTCTTCCGGTCTACATTTCTTTCTTATATCAGCATTTGAGATTCTGTCGTATATCGTTCTACCACACATACGTCTTAGGGACCTCATAAATTTAAGTTATGAATATTGTAAATATTGCTCTCAAACTATATTTGTTTTAACTATTTTACTGCAGTGTTACATATTATGTCTATTTCTTCCTGAAGGTTACCTGCGGCATCACCGACATCAATTGTTCTTCACTCTGTCACGCAGAACTAACCTGCCTTTTTTTATGCCAGTAGGAAGAGCAATTCGGACGGTGAATTTAATCGCCATGGATTTGTCTCGTCTCTCCTCTAAGAGATCACATCTATACCGCATTTTTTTTGCTCTCATATTAATGTCTGCCAGTTCCATGCTTCACTCTCATACATCAGGGTTGGTACTAAAACTTATTTGTGAAACGTAAAATTGGTACTCAAACTTCATGAAAATATGGCATTCTTATAAATTATAATGAAGTTTCTAGAAGTTTTATTTTATTGTAGTTTATGGGAATAACGTGTTTTGTCTTTCTAGGGCATTATCAAATTAATGTCATCTAGAAAATGGTGTCACAAACGTCAACAAACCAAGGTGACTGAGGTGGCTCTAAGGATAGGCGGGCTGAAGTGGCGATGGGCTGGCCATATCTGTCGGAGAACCGACGGCCGATGGAGGAGACGGGTTCTGGAGTGGAGACCGCGTAAAGGATTCCGAAGAGTTGGACGTTCCCCTGCCCGCTGGACCGACTATCTGAAGAGGATTGCTGGATCTGGATGGATGGGAGCGGCAATGGATAGGGGGCGGTGGCGTGCTTTGGGAGAGCCCTACATTCAGCAGTGGATGACAGACGGCTGATGATGATGTTATGATGTAGAAAATGGACGTTTTCATTCGTATTAGATTAATTATTTTTCAACGAACAATAAATATAAAAAAAATATTGTATTATGTACTATTGCACAGACGTAATAAAAAATGTAGAAATGAATAAATCCATTAAGGAAGGAATTCACGTACAATAAATCACGATGAACAATATACGGAGTAATTTAGAAATTGTTTTTGGCCTTGTAAAGAAAATTGCTTTTCTGAAACCAGAAATAATAGAGGGCGCTTTTCGAGAAAAAAAAAACAAGACAAATAACAATGATTTGCGGGCAGTCCCGAGCTGTGTGAATTGACACTGAAAACGATTTAATGAATTGAAATTGCTTTGAGAAATGTAAAGTATCTCCGTACGTGACTTTATCTCAACTAGGGAACATCATCGGAACAAATTCAGAGTCGCAAAACGGAGCTATTACCATTATCCGCTGCGTTTTATTATTAAGCTGACAGGCGACAACGATAATTTACTGGAAACGTCTCGGGTTTCTTGTGACACTTTCGTAGTGAGGTTTAAAAGTTTCCGGTGTAAAGGTCCACAAAAAATGAGAACAAACAATCATTTACATAATTATTTTACTTAGCGGAAATACTATAATGCTTCAACATTATTAACCTAAAATATAGAATAATATAGACCTAAAACTGAGAATACTCCTCATCAAGACCTTTGTATGGAGTATCTTGATGTACGGCTGCGAGACATAGTGCCTATCCTAAAAAGATAAACGGAGACTAGAGGCTTTTGAGATGTGGTCCTATAGAAGACTATTAGTAATTTCCTGGAGAGACCACATCACAAATGAGAAGGTTCTCCAAAGAATCGAAGGAGGAAGGCACCTGCTTAGGACCTTGTCCGAAAGGCGTGCAAGATGGATCGGCCATGGAATACGACAAGAAGACCTCTTGCATGCCATAATGGAGGGTATGACCGAGGGGACAAACTCTAGAGGACGCCCACGCCGAGAGTACCTAGAGGACCTGTTGGTGGACGTGCGATGTTCCCTGCACACGTCGTCTCTCTGAGGGGTGACTTGGGATGGCCCGCGCGCTCACCTGATTTAAGCATTTGCGACTTTTTCCTGTGGGGCTATCTGAAGGATAAAGTTTTAGAACATCGATCTCACACCTTGGAAGAACTTAGGGATCGAATTCGGGAGGAAATCGCCGCTATGCCCATCGAGATGTGCCAAAATGCAGCTGAATACATCAAAAATCGCCTTCATCAATGTATCGCTGCTGGGGGCCATCATCTTTCTGATGTCATCTTCAAGACTTGATGCGTAAAACGGCATGATGTACCAAATAAAATGAAATTAATCTCATTTCTGTTTTGCCGCACCTTGAAGTGCTGGTCATGCTATAAGGTATTTAAACTGTACATTATATTTTAACAGATCGTGATACTTCAAATATAGTGAATAAGTATAAATATTATGGAAAAATAATGATATTCTTCTTCTTCTTCGAGTGCCATGTCAGGTCCCCCCGACGTGTATGTACACGTAGGCCTCTCTGTCCTGTGCCAGACGGAACAACTCCCCCACCCTCCGAATTCCGGTCAACTTCTTAATATTCTCTAGCCAGGACATCTGGGTCCGCGCCTACCATCGATCTTTCCATCGTGATGAGGTGCAGCAGATGATTATTTTATTAAATTATATCTTGTATGTCTTTGGGAAGAAACTTTCAGACCTTACTGTACATGTATATTTATGAACATGTCGAATACGGGAATTGTAAAATAGACGCGAGAGAAGAATGTGAAATAATGGTAGTTGTTATATTGTAAGGACTTGTCTTGCGCATAAAATGGAAACCAATATTGTATCCACTGTATTACCATCGCAATATATAATACTCGTATATCATTCTTACTCAAAGTTTTCTAAGAGTTCATGTTATAGTACAAGTACATTAAATTATATTGACAGAGTTGGACAGTTGTTTCTTTGATGTGTCTACTCTTCAGTTGTTTCTACTCTTAAGAAACTTACAAAGAAGCTATACAACTTAGCCGTATATCGTACATTGCTAAACGTAGATATAATATCATCAAAAGCACGCCTATCCATCGCCACTCTCATCCATCCACGTCCAACAATTCTAACAATATCGTTGATCCAACGACCAGGAGGACGCCCAACTTTATGGAATCCTGTGCGAGGTCTTCTCTCCAGAACCCGTTTTCCAGCCCACCCTTACTACAGAACCACCTTAGTAATCTCGATTCATAGTATAATAAATTCAAAAAGCTTTACGAGCTTTCATAGGTTATGTTGAAATATGATAATATTGATTAAAATTTATTTACCTACATGCATTGATAAATATGATAAAAACTCTTATTTTAAGACTTTTGAATCACTTAATATTTCCAAAAAAGTTTTTTTTTAGAAGTGGGTCATTATATGGTGAAATGTGTTTGAAAATGCCTTAGCAAGGTAAACCATTTTATTAAAACAAAATAAAATAAAACTTCTAGAAAACGATCGTTTTCATTGGAATTAATTATTTAGTATAGAGTTATTACATAAATCATTGTTCAAGAAACAATAAACATTATTACCTTTATCAAATATCAAACCATCAATGTCACATTTGAAAATGTTTAAACAAGGCTCAACATGTTTTTCATCTCAAATTAAAATATAACTTCTAGAAGAGTCACATTTTTCATCAGTATCAACTTATTATATATAGATATAGAGGTATATATGTTTTTTTTAAAACATCTATAATTTATTTTATTTTGATTGTGTTATTTATTATGTATTTTGATAGTGAAAAGAACATAAAGATTGTTTGGACACATGGAAAGAATGATTGAAGACATAGTGCTAAAAAAGTATATGTTAACGATGTATATGGAACTCGAAATAGAAGAAGACCGAGGAAAACGTGGCTCAAAAACGAGCTGTCGGAGAAATCGAGACGCGTGCATGACACGATGTATAAATGTTGAGGAACCGAGAGAAATATATCAGGAAAGAAAAGTGTGGCAGTCCATTTTTTCTGCATACTCCTTTGGGGAGACGTTGTGATGGTTAGTTAATTAGATTTTTTTTTTAGATTTTATTTTTGTTATATAAGTCAGTGTTCCGCAAACTTTTCGTATTCAAGGTACACCTATCAAATCAAGAAATTTTAGAGGTACGCCAAAAAAAAGGAATGTTTATTTAATATTTATTAATTAATAAACGAGTAAATACAAGTACTTACTCGATACGCAGACGCGCTGTGTTCGGCGATAGCTTGTGAGCGAGGCGCACCACGCGGGTGAGGCTGTCCCGCCCCTCGCGTAATTAAGCGCCTCGCTCTTATAGCTCTCAGCTATTTTTAGGTGTATGATCTTCACAAAACATTGACTTTTTTCCGCGGCACACCAACTGATGACCACGGTACACCAGTGTGCCGCGGCACACGCTTTGCGGAACACTGATATAAGTCATACGAAAATGGAAGGTAAGTAAAAAAAAAATTGACAAAAATATCTAGATTCTTTGTTAAGGACGCCACTCAAAGTATTAAACCCTGGTAGCACGTTTTTCGTGTTTTTTGTGCATGACGCGATGCATGAATGTTGAGAAAGCGAGAGAAGTAATTTAATTTAAAATATGATGACGCAACTTACTTATACAAATGCGACTAATGTATTGTACGCTGGCATTCAAGGTATTTATTCCGAGGACTGCGAAATCCTCTCATTGTTGGCCCTTCAAGCCAGGAGACAGATAAAGCCCTAGGAAATAGAACTGGGGCGAGAGCCATT
Organism: Lepidostoma basale; assembly: GCA_022606425.2. Classification (NCBI taxonomy): domain Eukaryota; kingdom Metazoa; phylum Arthropoda; class Insecta; order Trichoptera; family Lepidostomatidae; genus Lepidostoma; species Lepidostoma basale. The sequence goes on along the minus strand of JAHDVF020001589.1, from coordinate 2,707,939 downwards.
TACATAGTAGGGTAGAGCACTAAGCTAAACAATATACGGATACTTTACAAAACGGATTCGGGAACAAACACCGCGCGATTCCGAAACAATGGCATACAGAAGGCCGTTTATCTGAGGTGCCAATGCGCTGTCGGGAATGTTCAATTCACAACGACCGTAGAGCTGTCAAGTCCTGAAGTTTGTAGGAAATGAAACTAGGTCGGAACGCCCGATAGTGAATGGGTGGTACACGAAAATAGGCACTGTGCGGTTGCAAATTGCAACTTTATGGACGCAGCGGCTGTAGAACATGTTTACAATGCATTCATAGATTACAGTAGTTGTTCTAGTAAATATGTATTGGAAATAAACAGTGGACCAATTGCAAAACATTCAGTAGACATTATGTATTGCTGTTGAAACAAAACGTTTAAACTAAAAATTAAAACAAAAGCTCAAACAAATCAATCCAAATCTCGTCTCGAAATTTTTAAAATTATGAAATTTAGACTTGGATGCATTGCAACCCGTGAAATATTCACGGAAGTAAAGATTTTCTACTATAAATACTTGGATCACTGTACCCCGATTATCAGTAAAAACTTTTACTAATAACCTTACTATTAATGTAATTTTTTTTCTTTACATACGAGTATGTTAAATATTTTTCAATCAACAACACCAAATTGTTCTCATTTTGTTTTCTACACTACTTTCATATAACAATAATCAGAACATAATTAAAAAAAAATATTTCGATGGAGTTCTGGTCCCATCCCTAATGTATGGAAGCGAAGCATGGAACTGGCAGAATAAGGATGAAAGCAGAATAAATGCGGTAGAGATGAGGTCCTTAAGACGTATGTGAGGTAGAAAGATATATGACAGAATCTCAAATGCTGATATAAGAAAGGAATTATGAAAGAAAACAAAATTATGAAAGGATCGCTGCGATGGTTCTGACATATGGAACGCATGGGTGGAGAAAGAATGGTTAAGAAAGTATACGTTAATGATGTAAATGGAGTACGGAGTCGAGGCAGACCGAGGAAAACATGGCATGACCAAATTAATCAAATTTTAAAGGTTGGTCATGTTAGATGTCGGAGGAATCGACGTGCGTGTGTGACTCGTTGTATGAATAGGGAGGAATCTAGAGAGGTTTGCCAGGATTGAGTAGTTATGCGGTCCATTCTCTCTGCCTACCCCTGCGGCAAAACGGCGTGATGGTTTGTTTGTTTGTTTAATTTCGAATTATTTTTGGAGAGAATCGAAGTATTCCTATCTCACTCTCTTGAATTTTAAATGTACCTACTCTTTCTCGGTGACATCCGTTTTATCTCATTTTGATTAGAATGTAAGTCGCTTGGAATAGATTCTCAACTCGTCTCATTCCTGTCCACTTTCTTATATTTCGCAGCCAGGACAACTACCTTCTGCCAACTCCACGACGTCCCTTTATTTTGTGCATAATTATCAGCCTAAGGAGGTGGTATGTTTATCCTCTTAGCACATGACCCAAATATGAGAACTTTCTAACCTTCACACTCGACAACGGCTCTCTGTAATACTCGTACGTCTGCTTTACTGACCCTATCGGTCCACGGTATACGGAGCACTCTGCGGTATATCCACATCTCAAAGCTTTTAGTTTCAGATGAAATTGTATATATGACACCACTTTCAGCGATTGAGTTGAAAGTGTATAAACTGAAATAAACAAACTCATGAAATTGGAACATAAAACGTATTCAAAATTGAAAAATCAGTTCAAAAGATTTCCGCATTGGTAACGTCTTGAGCCTTTAAAGAAAATAATTAAATTTTCCAGGAAAAATATGAGACTACATTTCTCATTTCTTACCACATTCATTTTCGAAATAAAAATATCGTATTAAGCGATAAATTCCCTTACCGGATTTTAATAATAAATCAAACCCGACATTAGAGTTAAGTTTAGGAATACCCCGTTTTTCGGCTGACGGTTTTTTAATATCGAATTTTTCATTAAAACGCAGCTCGTAACATTCTTCAAGTTTTGTACATCGGAATTTCGATCGATATTATGAAATGTCGTTAACCTTCTTCCAGTAGAGAGCATTTAAAATTAATATAAGCACAATCGCAATGTTAATTAATCAACATCAAATTATTTTTGGCAATACTAGCAGAGAATGATGATGACCTTCAGAGAATGCTCTACAAATTCCACCTCACATCCAAAAAATATAGCATGACGATTTCTACTAGTAAAACGAAGTGCTTAACGATATCAAAAGATTTTTGTGAATGTATACGAGTACTTATACTTATATACGAAATCCTGGATTTTCACCAAAGGGTGGTTAATTCAAATTTAATTGCATCTCAATAGAGACGAAGAGTCAAACTGGAAAATGAATATGGATGATCAAGGTGTTTACAGGACTTATTACCTGTCATTGGTTGGGTTAAGCGCACGCTTTATGTAATTACAACATTCCCCATTCCACCTTTGTTATTATGATCATTAAGTATATATACCTTTGGTTTTAAGTGCCTAATTTGGTTTTAAGTGCCTAATTACTGCCAAATAAAAAAAGTGGATACGTGGAACATTAATTAAATCATATAACAGCTAATTTAAAAAACGGTGGATACGTGTAACCTAAATTAAATAAACACAAAAGTCCTGATCGTCCATGTCAACATGTGCAACATCGGAAAACATTATGTGTTATTACATTTTGTGCTAAATTAAAAAGACGGTGGATTCGTGGAACATAAATTAAATAGACAAATGTGCACCATCTAAAAATAACATTTTGTATTAAATTATTTTTATTTTGTTATTTTATTTTATATCATTGTATTTTATATTATTTGTTTTAGATTTATTTTGTGGATGTTGGAAGATCGAAGTGTGCGCGGGAGATGCCCATTGGTGGCGATGAGGTTCGCAACCCATCACACCGCGTCTCCCGCGGGGCGAAAAGAGAAGGATGGAGTGCCGCATCGGTTAAAGTGTGACAGTCCATTCTTTCTGCCTACCCTTTCGGGGAGACGGCGTGATGGTTAGTTAGTTAGTTAGTAAGTATATATACATCTTCCAAAAATTTGTCATGCATGATCATAATAACAAAGGTGGAATGGGGAATGTTGTAATTACATAAAGCGTGCGCTTAACTCAACCAATGACAGGTCATAAGTCCTGTAAACACCTTGATCATCCATATTCAGTTTCCAGTTTGCGTCTTCGTCTCTATTGAGATACAATTAAATTTGAATTAACCACCCTTTGGTGAAAATCCAGGATTTCGTATACAAGTATAAGTATACATTCACAAAAATATTTGTAACTATACTGGTCAAGTCTTTGGCATATAGAATAGAATAATACTCCTGGCGGCTTCTAACAATACGTTTATAGGCAATACAGCCTTCGCATTGTGTTAATAAGGTAGTTTGCTAAATGCTGAAAATCATTCTCCATAGATGGCGTTAGTGGGTCGGTTGTATGAGTTAATCTTGAAAAGATTCACAAGTGCAACCAAATCTACATAGGATGGACAATTAAAACTGACACGTGAAGATAGATATGCATTTGAAGTATATATACATCTTTCAAAAATTTGTCATGCATGATCATAATAACAAAGGTGGAATGGGGAATGTTGTAATTACATAAAGCGTGCGCTTAACCCAACCAATGACAGGTCATAAGTCCTGTAAACACCTTGATCATCCATATTCAGTTTCCAGTTTGCGTCTTCGTCTCTATTGAGATACAATTAAATTTGATATCAAAAGAGCCTCTCAGATGTAAACTGATCATAAATAACACACATATTGAGCAAGTCATGCGATTCACTTACCTAGGCAATGAAATAAAACGATGTTTTTTTATAACTACTTTCACCTTTGTTTTTATTTCGACATCGACCGGTTTCATAAGGCTCGCTGGCATCGACAGACTGGTGGCACTATTGCAAACTGAGTAAATTATAAACATATTCTTTACAAAAATAATCTTAAAATAATTATGTAAAATTTACTTCATTTAAATATTAGTATTAAATTTATATAAGAGGTATCATAATCAATGTAATGAAATAAGTATCAATTTTTTTAACGTTATATAAAATAATGTCAGCTGTAATAAAATTTTAATTCCATTATATTGATTAAGAATCCTCTTAAATAACTTTAATTCCAATACTTAAATTCAGTAAATTTTACATTATTATTTTAAGATTATTTTTCTTTAGTATTGATCTGTATGTAGAATATCAAAACAAGATTAAATCAAGTTTTATTAATTGACAATACGGAACCTTTCATAATAATTGCATTTTTAAGTTGAGTTTTCCAATAATAATTATTCGTATATCTAAACCTTTTCGTATATCTAATGATAAAAGTAAAAAATATCAAGTAGTTAATATAATATATCCAGAATGAAGTAAAATTTCACCAAGTAATTTGACTACGAGTGTAATAAAAGCGCTTAAAGTGGTGAATTTGGGTTGGTAAAATATTACGAATATTCAACATAAGCACTCGTTTAATGTAACATTTTTGATGGAATCTCCAACACATTTCCTTTTATGCCAAGATGACACGGAGATAACGCTCTAAGGAAATTAACTGCCGAGTAAAAAACAGCTTAAAGCTGATTTCTAAGTACAAGACACGCTAGTTTAAAACGCACATAAAATTAAACATTTCGCTTCCGCATTTTCCGTTACTTTGTATTCACAAATGTGGTTTAATTTTTTTGTTTAATTGGCGAATTCAGTTTACCGGTTTCGATAGTTAGGAATCTCCATCGGGGCCATCCATTGAGGCAATAGTGTTTTATATTAAATGGTTTTTACTACTTTTGAGTTTATTTTTCTTATTAATCAGATTTAAAAATTTTACCAAAAAAATAATTAAATACATTGAAGTCGCCAATTTGGAAGAATGCATCCACATTGTGACACATGAATCAGTACGGCTCTAATGAGGCTGAATACTTTGCAATATTTAGAGTATTTTCATTTTATTGATTCATTAATAAGAAAAATGTCGATCTCCGAAGCGATTATGTTCAGCAGTTGGATTGCTTTCCCCACCGGCATCACCATAGGAAGGTTGGTTGGGTTCTTTGAGCACTCCTTCATCTTGGAGGGTATCCATCTTTATGTTTGCCAGCGTCAGCACACACTGTTTTATCTCTCAAAATGCAGTTTTGAGAGATAAAACAGTGTGTGCTGACGCTGGCAAACATAAAGATGGATACCCCCCAAGATGAAGGAGTGCTCAAATAACCCCTTAATAAGTATGAATAAATTGATATTCTTTACACGTTTCGAAGGTTTTATAACATCATCATCAGAATAATGATATAAACTAACCAAAAGTATTTTAAAAATAATATAAAGAACATGTGTAAATCAAAATTAGAATAGTGATAGAAGAATAAAAATAATTAACAATAAAATAAGAAGAGTATTTTGTGGTACTCTGTATAATTTTAATTAGTATATTTGATTCTTCTCCTTATTCTGTTCTGATATTTTGTTTTAAATATTTTGGTGTTTATTTTTTATTATTTTCTCGTTAATATATGTATTAAATCTTCGAAACACGTTGAGCAAAAAAAATCAAAAGGGAAAAAAACAATATTTTAAATAATAAAAAACATTCGAAAATAATTAAAAATTTCTCAAAGGTTATTGTGAATTTTACTATTTTACCGTCTATCTATTCCATGATCCTAATAACTTTCCTAAACCTTGACTATTAGTTAAAAAAATACTATTTATTTTCATATAATGCGAAATGTCTCTTCAATAGATCTTTAGAAGCTTCATTGTATTGCATATTATAATGTATCAAATTATAATGTCAATGGAACAGTGTTTGGTTGAAAACAAAGTTTTACACAAGTAGTTTGACAGTATTATATTAGATTATAAATTACGTGTCTAGAGAGGTACCCCCAACAGGGGTGTGATAATTTTACGTGCAAAATAAATAGTTTTATTAATTCAACACCACTCTCAATTAAACTTAAAGTTTATAAGTCTAAAGTTTGTTGGTTTCTGGACAATTTGCACGATATTGCTTCAGCAAACTTTATAATAATCACTCGTTGCTACTGCTACGTATTAAATTCATACATAATGCTTCAATACATAGCTAATGCTTTAATACAGTACAGTTTCTGAGAGGGTGATCACTCACTAGTGAATCATCGAAGTGTGTGCTGGGTACACACTTCACTATTCGGCGCCACAGGTTGAGAGCCATCCTCGAATAGTCAGCGCATCCATTGAGGGCCGCAGGAAGCTTTGGAAAAATAGGAGACGGATAATGTGGTCTATAGAAGAGGGAGAACTATTGCAGATTAAATCTCTCCCTTCACGATGGCATACGAAAAAAAAATCTTAAATTTATCCATCTATCTATATAAATAAAAGCCAAAGTGTGTTATTGTGTGGCCCATTTACTCTGTAAATTCGTAGCAGATCGACCTTAATTTTTCAACATTTATTAACTCTACACCGGCGGTTATTCTCGTAATACTTTTGTTACGAATCGAGCTCTAATTAGCTTTATAAATAAATAAATTAATTGCTAATTAATTGTTATTCAAGAGAATTAGACGTTATAAAAATATGTTCATTAAAAAATGCGTACAAGCGTTTTGTAAAGTATTGCAAATTTCAATAGAAATGTACCACAGTACAGATGTATAAGCGAGTGTACATTTTCATTAAATAAACAATAGTATACGGATAGAAAAGGTTGCCTGTCGAATACAGGGTTGCAAGTAGAAAACTGCCTTAACATTGGGCCAGGTTGTTATACATAATAGGGGTTGCCCCGCTTCCGTGTTACCTCAGTGAAAAGTAATAACGATAAAAGAGGTTCTTTGTTGCCGCGAGCCTTTGTCTAACAGGGTGCCCATACGGACTGCTTCTTATTAACGCGGAGCCTTTTAAACTACATCTATACAACCAGTTACAATGAATGGCCATGTCTGCATTACCATTTTTCCGGATATTAATAAAAATATTTCACATTTTGCATACAAGTAGCTTATCACGGTTAGCTTATGGACGTAGTAAAGAAATAAAATTGATTAAAATATGTTAATTATTGAAATTGTATTGCTTGGTTGTAAATTGGAAAAAAATAAAAATAATGTAATTAATGAAAACGAAGAAAAGTTTTAAGCTTCTTTATAAAAGTATTTATTAATTAATACGAATGAAAACGTCTGTTTTCTAAAAGTTTAATTAAATATAACTAACTAACTAACCATCACGCCGTCTCCCCGAAGGGGTATGCAGAAAGAATGGACTGCCACACTTTTTTTTGCTGACATATTTCTCTTGCTTCCTCAACATTCATACATCGTGTCATGCACGCGCGTCGATTTCTCTGACTCTTCACATGGCCGACATTCAATATTTGATTTATTTGATCGTGTCACGTTTTCCTCGGTCTTCCTCTATTTCTGGTTCCATTTACATCATTAACATATAATTTTTTTACCATTCTTTCTTCATTCATTCTTTCAATATGTTCAAACCATCTTAATGATCCTTTCATTATTTTGTTCATGACACCATCATTCGCACCGCATTCACTTCTTATATTTTCATTCGGCACTCTATCATACACAGAGTATCCACACATTCTTCTAAGAGATCTCATTTCAACTGTATTTATTCTACTTTCATCCTTCTTTTGCCAGTTCCATGCTTCGCTTCCATACATAAGGGTCGGTAGAAGAACACCATTGTGCATTGTGTAAATATAATTTATGAAAATCACATGTTTCGCCTGTCTAAGACATTATCAAATAAGACAAAGCATTACCATATGTGAATGAGAGAGATGAAAAACATTTGACAAAAATTCTAATAAAACTTCTAGAAAACATACGTTTTCATTAGTATTAATGATTAAATGTGGAGTTTCATATTATATAATTGTTCAAGAAACAATAAATAACAAATATAGAGTTACATTCCAGTGTTCTTGCTACGGTTTTGATTTATTCCACAAAACTAGTGAGATAAAACTGACCATGACGAATTTTGGTTTGATTATTTTTTATTATTAAAAAATTGCGATATTTCTAATTGAAATCTTCTTCTTGGAATATCTTTATAACGAATAGAGATTAGAAGTCATTTTTTTGTCTTCTATTAATGTTGTATATTAATAAAAAAAAATATTAAAAGTCTTAGGTACGGATTGGACATCCTAGAATCAATTTATTTTACCATAACATGAAACAAAAAAAACTAACTAACTTACTAACTAACCATCACGCCGTCGCCCCGGAGGGGTAGGCAGAAAGAATGGAACGCCACACTGTTCTGTCCTGACATACTTCTCTTGCTTCCTCTACATTCACACATCTTGTCATGCACGCACGTCGATTTCTCCGACTCCTCACGTGTCCGACATTCAATATTTGATTGATTTGATCGTGCCACGTTTTCCTCGGCCTTCCTCTATTTCTAGCTCCGTTCACGCCGTTTACATATACCTTCTTTACCATTCTGTCTTCACTCATTCTTTCCATGTGTCCAAACCATCTTAATGACCCTTTCCTTATTTTTATTTCATCTTTCGATTGCTGTGTAAACATAAGCCATTCTTAAGCTGATGTCTTCATATTGTTAATGATAAAAGAAAAGGCCAAAAGTGGGACCAACTCTTAAAACATCGTTTTTTTATAATTATTATCTGAAATTCAGACTTTTGATATATTATTAATGAAAATATTTTTAACGTGAAATAAGGTTTGAATCTTCTTCTTCTTCTTTCTTGTTGTAGACCTATGTGGTATGTTTTCCATAGTGTTGTTCCTCCTGTGAGATAGATTCCCAGGTTTCCTACAATTTTTTAGGAGGTCTTCCACGAGGACGAGTCCCATGAGGCTGATTATGCAATGCAATATAGGGGAGTCTGGTGGTGTCCATTATTTGAACATGACCGTACCAGTCCCTTTTTCGCTGTCTGTTCCATCTAATATTATCATCATCCTCTTATTCTGGTGTTCCTTAAGCGATCTCTAAGTGTCTTACCTGCTATCGTCCTAAATGTCTTCATTTCGGAAGTCCTCAAAACTTGTTTGTTCCTGACAATGTCTGCCCTTGCTTCGACGCCATATGTTATTATTGGTCTGGTCAAGGTTTGAATAACTTTTTGAAATCTTAAATTTTCACAACAATTTTTTGCACTTTTCACATACATGCTTCGAGACACAGACGCCCCTCCTCTGTTGATATACATATACAAATATTTAAACATACATGTTGATATACAAATATAATATTTAAACATACATGTTCTTATTTTTTGTACCAAGCGTAATTACGAGTATTATGTCAACCCGCGACCTTCGTGGCAGAGTGGTTACGAGCTCTGACTTCAATGCCGAAGGTCCTGGGTTCGGTTCCCGGCGACGGCAGTGTGATTGTCACACTGTCTTTGGTCTGGTGTAGAATTCACGTGACAATAAAATGGCGATAGATTGGCTACCTATCACATGTCACAAGAATCAATATAATAGTTAAAAAATAAAACTGTATACAGTAATTGGGTCCAAACGACCTGCTGTGTACATAAAAAAAAAACATATTTTAAAATCGGCCTCATTTTTATCACAAGAAAACACATTAAATAAAGAACTCATATTCTTATATATACATATACACAGTTTTTCATGTTGCTACCTTCATTAATGTTCGTAGGGGGAGTTCGTTTTTAATAAGTTTTAATTAATATTCTACGCACACCCCAATAGAATATTTCATAGGAGGTTGAAAATTGCATCCAGCATCTTTAGCACTTTAATTTAGTGCGCCTCAGAGCCGACGGGAGAAAATATTGCCAACGGATTAGTTAATTATGCTCTTTGAATGCAAATTAGACGCCAGGCACCTTCTCATGGGCTGAAGTATGAGTTATAGGGTACCCGGGGACCAGAGTTCACTTGGCGCCATGGCGTAAGATTTCATAATGTTGCGGTGATTTCAGGTAAATACGATAATATATAATTATGATTTATGTTACGACAAGTTATTTCTAATACATACATAAAACAAGTTTTTCATGATATGCCTATGTAGAATGATAAAAAAAGTATCTACATATATTAACGATGTAAATGGAACTAGAAAAAGAGGAAGCCTGAGGAAAACGTGGCACGATCAAATAAATAAAATATAATATAATTAAAATATTCTGGTTTTCTCTTTAACTTTTCAAAGTGTTACTTTATTCTTCTTAAATATTTAACCTTATGTCAATTGTTATATAATATTTGTGGTAGCATGTAATTGGCCTTGTTTTGTTGTCTCTGTGTGTTTATATTCATATACTGTATTTGATGTTTGTTACCCTCAATAATAATAAAATTAAAATGATAAAAATAAATAAAAATATTGAATGACTGCCACGTGAGGAGTCAGAGAAATCGACGCGCGTGCATGATACGATGTATGAATGTTGAGAAAGCAAAAGAAATATGTCAGGAAAAAAAGTGAAGTGCTAATACATGCATAAAACATGTTTTCATGATATGCCTATATAGAATGATAAAAAAAGTATTTATTAACGATGTAAATGGAACTAGAAATAGAGGAAGGCTGAGGAAAACGTGGCACGATCAAATAAATCAAATATTGAATGACTGCCACGTGTGGAGTCAAAGAAATCGACGCACGTGCATGAAACGATGCATGAATGTTGAGCAAGCGAGAAAAATATGTCAGGAAAAAAAAGTGTGGTAGTCCATTCTGTCTGCCTAACACTTTGGGAGACGGCGTGTTGGTTACTTGGTTAGTTAGTTAGCCTATAAACAATTTACTCGGTCGATTCGTAGTTTCACAATACAGTGAAATTCCAATATTAATCATTCATTCGTTTGGGAAGGGTAGATGTGTGTTATATAAAAAAGGAACAATATCAAACATTTTTTTCGGTAAAAAAAATGGTTTAATTAAATAGTCCATTGTTATGGCCTATATATTATGATACATCAACTTTGTTAACTGTTAAAATAAATAAAAACGCTGTTGGTGGTATCACATGGTTTGATTATTTTTTTTATTATTTTATTATTATCGCGACAGCTATTTCGTCTACCTATACAGACATCATCATGTGCTACAATATTATTTTCAAATCTATTATAACTTGAAATGATATAGAAAATCATCCAAAAATGATATTTAATGACCGTCGACTAAAAGTGGACGGACTAGCAGTATAAAAAAATAATTAAACTGCTTAATAATGTATTTAAGGTATATAATTAAACAGTGTTACCATAAATACAATACATAAAAGAACAATTTTCAAATTTTACATATCTGTATAGTACATATTTGAATATGAATAATTGTATTATAGCAAATACTATAAACTTAATAAATACTCGTATTGTTAAAAATTATTCTTTAATAAATCAAATAAAATGTATTACTCCTTCAATCCCGAAAAATGTATAGTAAAACATGCTTTAAACTTTATCGATTTTTCTTTGAAAAAGCGAGAAACTAACTTACTAACTAACTTATCATCACGCCATTACCCCGGACGGGTAGGCAGAAAGGATGGATCGCCACAATGCTGTCATACCTTTTGGGCTTTCTCTACATTCATATATCGTACCATGCACGCACATCGATTATTCCGACTTCGAATGTGGCCGCCTTTTAGTAATTGATTAATTTGGTCATGCCATGTTTTCCTCGGTCCTCCTCGGCTTCTTTTTCTACTCACGCTGCTTGTGTACAACTTTTTAACCATTCTACTCTCATCCGTTCGTTCCATCTGTCCAAACCATCTCAGGGATCCTTTTTTAATTTTATCCATGATGCAGTCATCTGCCTTACATTTCTTACTTATTTCATCGTTCGTTATTCTATCCTACAACGTTTTCCCGCACATTCTTCTTAGTGATCTCATTTCTACGGCATTTATCGTGCTTTCATCCTTCTTTTGCCAGCTCCAAGCTTCACTTCCATAAATGACGGTTGGCACTAGAACTCCATTGTGTACTGCAATCTTTACATCTGTGGATATATTTCTATTTGCAGTAATGACTTTGAGTGCGCCATTAATTTTATTCCCACCACCAACCCTTCTTTCGATGTCTTTATCCATTTTTCCATCTCTTGTAAACATGCTTCCCAGATACGTAAATTCGGTAACTTGCTCCAATTTCTCGCCCATCGCACTTATATCACAAATCGTCATACATTATTCTTTCTCGAAAACCATCACTTTAGATTTAGACGCATTCATCACCACTCATACATCCTTGAGCGAGCCTTACAAAAAAGCGAGGATAACTTTAAACCGCTTCAACGAAATACATTAGTGGAGTAAGGTTAAACACAAAGTTTGCTTCAATTTCGTTCCAAATATTTTAGAAATAATAATTACATCTTAGTCAAAAACAGAATAGCGTAGCTTGGAAACTTTAATAATTTCATTGGTTTGATATCAGTAAGGAAATGGTTGCAAATAAATAAAATATTCATTTTGCAGTCAAAATGTTCTATATCAATTCTTGAAGGGTAGCTCAACGACGAGAATTCCTAATAAATATTTTGGTTCACACGAAAATATGTAAATCTTATATGACAATCTGTCTGATGGAGTCAGCTAGCCCCTAAAGTACAGGGAATCGCGTTGTAATCCTCGACACTGGCGAAGTCAGTTAGGGTGGCCGCCAGGGTGGGGTGGGGAGGGGGTGCTGACATGTAAATGAAGGGACCTACCCCCGGGGGAGTAATAAGATTGTGGAAGGAAGTAAACTGCCGCTCGGCCCCCGCCCCATCTCTAGAGAAGGAATGCAGTGAAATGCAGGAGATGCCACCCCTACGCTTTAAAGGAATGGAGCTTATATAAGCGTCTTAAGCTATGCCTATATAAAGATTTTATGTTGTGTTTACGGGGAACGTAAATACGCGCGTATATTATTCAATATGCTAGTTATTTAGTAACCTTTGACTCGTAACTAAGACGTGTAAAATCGTTCATCAAAACTGTATTTGCAATTATAATTATTGTTTTGCGTGGAAGAAGATTGGTAGAAAATGTAAGGAGCTGGGGAATGGAGAGAGATGGCCAGAGACAGAAGTCAGTGGAAGACCGTTTTGGAGGAGACCAAGTACCACACTGGGATGTAGCGCCGAAAAATTAATGAATAATTAATGAATTTTGTTAAATAGCTATTTACATCATGAGCGCGTAACAGCACGAGCCAAATCGATGAAAAGCGTAAAGTTTTATATTGATTCTCATTGCATGTATCGCACGCTTAAAATTAATCTAACCGATTATGGTTTAGGTCATAATTGAGTTAACATTAGACAGAGGCTTGTGTTAACGCTATTCATCTATTTTTCACAATGTTAACGCTATCCATTCGTACCAGTGGCGGTACTCCCATAAAAGCACAGAAGCCCGGCTTGCGTAATTTTTTTTTAATTAAAACCCCCAAATCTAAGAAATCGTGCCCCTGCATAAACCAACAACCCACCAAATCATCTTTCAACAATGTTCCCATCAGACATAAGAGGAATAGCCACAAGAGCTGAACCTCTGTAAGCCAGAAGCTCTGTATTCAAAATTTCTTGCGCAAACCGGGCTTCTGGGCTTCTATGGGAGTACCGCCACTGATTCGTACGTGTTTTTCGACTGTTTTTGTTAAAACACCGACTCATGTCAGATTGAGCAAAACATGCTTTTTTATGCTTCTCGTATAAATTCTTATAATGTAATTGCAAACGATCTGGGATTATATGTCTGTAATGTTTGTGATTTTTATTCAAATAAATGAAATAGGTACATGGTTTTTAAACTACAAGTTAATCCAGATTTAATTTATATTTATCAGAAGTATTGTTAAGCCTCCATAATGTCCATGTAGAATTGGCTGTTATTTACGATATTAGCTTATGAACATTATTAGAATATATGTTAGATTCTTCTTCTTTTTGTTCCTCTCATATCGGAGGTTGGATAAAATAATGGCTATTTCTACCTTGATACAGCAGCTCTGAACAGAAATGTTTTGTTGCAACTGAACCGTTCTCTAAAGTTTTCTAGGCAGGATTTTCTTCTTCTCCCGACGCTTCGTTTTCCGTTAATTTTACCTCAGATAATCAGTTGTTTCGGTATGCTTAGTCTTTTGAAAAAGTAAAAAAAAACATTATATCAACTTATTGAATGCAAAGGGATAGTAATATACTTAGGATATTGAAAAACTTTGTTTAATCCATTAAAAATGGTGTTTTTTAGGGGCGAAAAGAGAAGGATGGAGTGCCGCATCAGTAAAAGTGTGACAATCCATTCTTTCTGCCTACCCTTTCGGGGAGACGGCGTGATGGTTAGTTAGTTAGTTAGTTTGTTTTGTTTAATCCACTTTTTATTAAAAAAATATTTTAAAACACGACATTTTTCGGAGGATACCTCCATCTTCTATGAAAAATATAATAAAAACTAAACAAAGACCAATAAAAAATTCATTAAAATTCGATACAAATATTCAAATTTAAAAATGAACTTGGGCTATTTGATATAATTAGGTTCTAACAAATATTTTTTAACATTAAGAACTAATAAATAATATTAAATAATAATAATACATGATGATAATATAAAAAAATGGTATTTAGGAAAAAAAACATTTGAAAATACATAATACATAATTTATATAGAAATTAATAAATGATTAATTTCTATATAAATTACTCGTATATCTTTTCAAATGTATGTTTTTTCAAAATTACTATTCTTTTGTTTGTGATGACAACTATAACATTATAGAGGGTGTTTTTTAAGAGGTTTGGTTTTTAAACTGGCAACATTGTTTCTACAGACTGTCAATTTAACAGTTGACAAATGATTTGTAGTCAGTACCGCCATTTGATTGTCACGTGAATTCTACACCAGACCATAGGACAGTGTAACAATCACACTGCCCTCGCCGGGAATCAATGGAACGCTTTCCAGGAAACATTTAAAACATGTTTTCCAAGCAATACTAAGTAAATTCTCCCACCTTATTCTAATATACCAACAAGTTAGACATAAAGACTCTGTAAATTATCCTAACAAAATACTGCAGTAATTGGACTAAATGGTGAAAAGTAAATACGTAATGCGTTCAGAAGACAGCCCGACATTCATTAGCCGTGGAAAATGGATGTCGATGTATTTATTCTGGCGTGTAATAAAAGGCATTCCGGGGTGCCTACAAAGGGCGGATTTTATGGAAGAAAAGTAATGAAAAGCGTACACGTAATTACAAAACAACACGAAGTTGGTGGAAGTTTTTTTAGCGTTCCTTTGAAACTGTAAACTCTTTTGCCTCTTCCGAGGCATTATGGCTGGGGTACACTCTTGGTACAAACAAATATACTCGTCAATTAATTTTTTACCTATATTCATAATCCAAAAGCTTATTACATAAATGAAACCTTATATGAGTGTTAAACTAACTAACTAATTATTTGTTATTTGAATGTATACAAATACTTGTAGACAAATACTGGATTTTACCCATTGCGGGATTTTACCCATTTTAACCGTCGCGTTGCCATGTGGTCAATTGAGTTTCCACTGCCAATTTAAAGTTGATTTTCTTAAAACCTATGGACCCTAATATTATAAAAAAAAATTGTAATCCTCCATTGAAGTGTTCTCAATATTTCGTAATAAAAAAAAAGCAAAAATTACTTCCTTCATCCCAAAAAAAAATATTTTCTAAGACTGCCCTCACCTTCATTCGTGTTAAGGTAGAATTTGTTTTGCTAATATTTACAACTTTATCAAAAGTGACAAATACTTACTCGCTGTTTTGAACGTATTATAAATTATATCTTTGACCTTTTCAATAGGTACGTAATAATACCGACTGGATGAAAATGCAGCACGTAACTTAATAATATCAGAACTGTGAAAATATTAACACTTTACCAAAAGGGACAAATATTAATACGTACTCGTTGTCTTGAACGTACTATACATTTTGCTTAGGTGCCTTTATCGTCGCCCCGCTGGCTGCGGCGCGCAGACAAGTTTATACCTGATGTTTAGTCGCTCGTATGCTATGACGCATTACATATCAGAAATCGCATGGTTCCAGAAAAAAATTAATAATGATATGTTTTTCAAATAATCCATGTATGTTATAGATATCGATCTATTCCTAATGAAATTCCCTACAAGATGACATTAATTAAATTTTGATTCATCTAGTCATATGCTTGATATTTAGATAAAGTTAGCGGTAAACTGAACTTATCACATGGGAGCAAGCGTTTTGTTTTGAACACGGTACGTTAAGGGTTAAAGGATTAATTGTATCTCTATAGAGACGAAGATGTAATTTTTTTTGGAAACAGAATATGGTAGTCGAGGCGTTTACAGGACTTATGACAGGTCATAAGTCCTGTAAACGCCTCGACTACCATATTCTGTTTCCCAAAAAAATTACATCTTCGTCTCTATTGAAACACAATTAACTAATTATTACCACGTTTCCGCGAAGGGACAGACAGAAAGAATGGAGCGCCACACTGTTCTTTCCTGATAATTTCTCTAGATTATTCAATATTCATACATCGTGTCATGCACGCAAGTCGATTTCTCAGACTCCTAACGTGGTCGACATTCAATATTTAATTTATTTAATCGTACCGCGTTTTCCTCAATCTTCCTCTATTTCTGGTTATATTAATATCGTAAACAAATACTTTCTTTACCATTCTTTCTTCATTCATTATTTCCATTTGTCTTAACGATCCTTTCATTATCTTTTTCATAATATTTTCATTCACACAGCATTCTAAAAGTTATCATTTATACTGCATTTATTATACTTTCATTTTTCTTTTGTCAGTTCCATGATTATATGAGTGTTTTAATCTCTTATAACTTTGTTTTGTAAAATGAAATACCTTGTTTTCATATTAATTCGCCATCACTTAGTGGTATGGTTTCACATTTGAATAACTTTTGAAGAACATTGTATTTTAACAACACTTTACTACACTCTTGACAGACATGTTTCAGTTGGTTAACATCATTTAAAAAGTTATTTAAATGAAATATTTATTACTAATACTGGGTAATATTCCGACATCAAATGGTTACAAATACTTTTTTCAACCCTAGTTGAAAAAGTACTAAATAATTTGGTTTTATTAACCAACCATTTTAAAAACTGATTACATTTGTATCCAACTCATTCGAAATGAAGCTCATATATACATACAAAATGTGGAAAAATACTAGACGATGGCAGCAAGATATTGGAATCTGTTGAAACAAGAAAATGAAGAAGTGAAATAAACTTATATATAATGTCATTTTCTATTGTTATTTAGAAGGAACATAAAAATCAGCAGCCAGCACGAATTTCTAAAAACGTAGCTTTCATTATTTAAAAAAAAAACAGCAAACAATATACAGCAATAATAAGGTTTTTAAATCTTCATGTTTCCTATTAATGTTTCTATAAATCTATATGATTTGATTTTAAATATTATATCATTACTGAATGCTTTTAAAAATGTAATTTGCCCAACAAATTTATGAATATGACTAGTAATTTTATGTCCAAATTTTTGTATTTTTTTTAATATATACATTTTTTATTACAATAACTTATTGTTGGTACAAATGTGCGTGAAAGTCAGGGTACGGAATTAAATTTTATTTTGATGATTTAAGTAATATGTACATTCGAGGACGATGGTAGATTGTGTACCTTTATTTGGATTCAAATTCAGGACTGACCGTGTCATAGAGGAGTCCCAAGAATATTGACCGGGGACTGTGAAGAGTATAGTACGGAGCACGCCACATACGAATGTATACCGAGCACGTAACAAAGTGTTTACTAGAAAGTCGGCAAACAAGAGGCGCAGTGTTGGCCATTGACAAAATTGTTTGGAAAGAAAGCTTTACTGCTCACGGTAAAAGGGCGAAGTTGGCACAATAAAGGATGAATTCCTCGGCAAATAGTTCCGCCAGGACCCCAAATCCTTTGAACGAGGAGGGATAATGGCCGCATTATACAATAGACGGGCGTATTAGTGGTATATCTAGCCCTCAGCACGTGCCAACACATACGCCCAGGTTAGCGGCGGTCTTTATAGAGGCGTCTAGAGTCCCTCATACTGAAATTTATGAGAAAGTTCTACTCTCCCAATAACAGTTACAATAAAGAATTCTAAGTGATTTCGCAAGCAAGAATATACGGAAGCCGGACGTAAACACGCGGGTTAACTTTGAAAAACATATATTTTTTCTAGAAGAAATTTCATGATCTTGACCTTGTTTTTATGTGATTGAAGTTTTCCCTTAGGTTCTGCAGCGTCCCGATATTTTCGTCCTGGAAATTGGTACCATCGAATACACACGGGGAATATGTGAACGAAGGTTATGTCTATATCCTTCCAATTAAAATAAATCTAAGTTTCGTTCCCTTTTTGACCCTTTTGGCATCTTATACCTAATTCGTGTTGGACCTTCTTTCTTTTGAAAAATATTTTTAAAGAGAAAGAACGCGATGAAATGTGATTCAACCAAATTAAGATTGCGAATTCATATTTTCTTCTGATACCATCTTAATTCAATCATATCGATATTAATTTATCATGTCTACATCCACACACTTTATAAATAAAATTGTCGAGTTATTACAATACCAATGTTTTACACAAGTATTGTTTGTGATTCATCTATGTAAAACAGTATTGTTATTATAAATATTATATATGTGTTATTATTAAAAATAAAATAGTCCTCTTTGGAACAGAACTATTGGCTTCTTATCAAAGGACCAATTTTTGTTTCGGAACACAACTGGATATTTGTAAAAAAAAATTTAAAAGGAAATTAAATGACTTTAAAATAATATATTTACACAATGTATACATATATTAATGATTAAAAAAAGTTATATTGGCATTTAAAGAGATGAATGTTATTAATAATACCTATGTTATTTGTGCGATGATATAAAACGTCTCACCATATCCTGCGTTTCGATAAAATCATTGAAAGGTGAACAATATTAATTGAAGTTATTTACCATTTCGTGAACAATAATGTTAAACTATATATTAAATAATATATACAAATGAACGAACACGTTTGTTTTGTAGAAGTTTAATAATCTTATATTCTATGGGAATGACATGTTTCGCCTTGCTAAGACATTATCAAATTTGTTTATAAGTAAATGTAGTCGTTCAACTTTCAAAGGAATGCCCATGTTGCAAGGTAAGCAAGATCTGGTTTTCTCTTAAAAATACACATATGAACTCGTTTTTTATTCATTAAAGTTTAAAAAAATGTCACTTAACTATTGTCTATATATAAAAGGGAAACATTTATATCCAGATATTATATGCGACCTCATATAGATACGTCTTTCGCTAAGTACTGCGCTTTTATATTCCTGAATATACCCGCATGGCGGCGTCCGGGCCGGTAAAAGTTGGGATGAACAAATTAAACAAAAGGCTTCTAGGAAGAATGACTCCATTCAGATAGCTGAAAAGTAGGGAGAGAGTAAGATGAGAAGCAGACACCCTCGCTTCCGATTCTACTTCCGCTTCCGCGAACTTCAAACACTCGACCGCGAGGAAAAATTAATGATGAGCGATTTAGTTGCATTGAGAAGTTTTACTTAAGTTATTAGATCCTTGAATTTAATTATATGAAGTTTTTTACAATATTAATATTTTTAATCCATATATTGGTACGGAAGAAAACGAACGTTTTCTCAATTTTTGTATTATTATAAGAATGACACGTTTCGCCTTACTAAGGCATTTTCAAATGATGTAACTACGAGAAAACAAACGCTTTAATTCATATTAATTAGTTCATATGTAGCTTTACATAAAGGATCATTAAGATGGTTTGGACACATTGAAAGAATGAATCAAGAAAGAATGCTAAAAAAAGTTTATGTTAACGATGTAAATGGAACCAGAAATAGAGGAAGACCGAGGAAAACGTGACACGATCAAATAAATCAAATATTGAATGTCGGCCATGTGAGAAGTCAGAGAAATTGACTCGCGAGCGTGACACGATGTATGAATGTTGAGGAAGCGAGAGAAATATGTCAGGAAAGAAAAGTGTGGCAGTCCATTCTTTCTGCCTACCCCTTAGGAAAGACGGCGTGATGGTTAGTTAGTTATTTTTTTTAGCTTTATATAATTGTTCAAGAAACGATAAATTTCATATAGAGTTGTATATTTTAAAATAAACTTGTACTTGTACAAGTATCTATTACATTTTTAATAGACATTTGGTAGATTATATATATATATATATATATATATATATATATATATATATTTATATATATATATATATATATATATATATATATATATATATATATATATATATATATATATATATATATATATATATATATATATATATATATATATATATATATATATATATACATATATATATATATATATATATATATATATATATATATATATATATATATATATATATATATATATATATATATATATATATGTATATATATATATATATATATATATATATATATATATATATATATATATATATATATATATATATATATTTTTTTTAAATAATAGCTGATTACGGAAAACAAAAAATTTAAGTGCAAGAAAGATAATCTTAAAAAACAATTTAAAAAATGTAAAAAATCATTTTAAAATATATTTTCAGATAAAAACCACTAGAGTTTGTGTCTAAGACCGGTTTCGGCAGCTCGCTGTCATTTTCTGGACCATTGGATGGCAGCGAGCTGCCGAAACAGGTCGAAGACACGAACTTTAATGGATTTTAACTAAATATTACATTTTGAAGAGATTTTTTTCAAAAAAAAATTATTTTAATTATTTACAATAAACTTCTACAAAATTCAAAAGCCTTAACTTTCAATAAATTTAATATAAAGTGTATTTTAACATTGTGCGTTTAAAAAATCGAATGTTTTAAAAATATATATTCAAATGTGTATGTGATTCAAACAACACATGATGATGAAGAATGTAGAATAAATATTTTAATACAATTTTCAGTATTCATGTAATGTGTATTTTTTCGAAAAGTATCAATCACTTCATTAAAAAAAATTGTAAAGCTGTAGAATCAAATAAATCACACAATTGATTGTTTCCGATTGTTTAAAAACAAAGATCACACGACTTTGATCGAAAGTCCTCTAAAGAAATATCTTTAGAAGTCAACTAAATAGATTACGAACAAAATCATCCCAGAAAGGGAATAAGGGAAAGGAAGGAAATCCGATTGAATGTCACGAAGAGTACGGCAGACAGACACACGTAAATGATTGATTACATTCCTGTAGGCCGGCGGAATTCCACTGGGATGACAATTTCTCTTTCTGCTTCTCAAAATGTTTTCTTAATCAGCTGTTTCGTCGTCTCGAAATAATTTTGTACATACAATTTTGATGAGAAATGAAAGGTGAAACTGAAATGAAAAATTAGGAAAAGTAATGATATACTGGACATAATGTCTTACCCCAAAATGCATCATTTTCTGAATAGATATTTTCGTACTAAAAAAAGTATAACCTTTAAATTTTTAATTTATTATTTCTTAAACAATGATGTACAATTCCATATCAAATAATCAATACGATTGTAAACCCCTGTTTTCTAGAAGTTTCATTATGTTTGATGTTAATTGCCATTATTTTATTATTATTATTATAACTTTATTCTTTTATATATTTTCACAAACTAACTAACCAAATTACCATCACGCCGTCTCTCCGGAGGGGTAGACAGAGAAGACGGGCCGACATACCGTTCTGTCCTGACATACCTCTCTTGCTTCCTCCACATTATTCTTTCGATATCTTTCTCTATTTTTCCATCTCTTGTAAACATGCTTCTCAGATAGATAAATTCGGTAACTTGCTCCAGTTTCTCACCGTTCGCGCTGTCATAAATCGTCTTACATTTTTCTTTTTCAAATACCATCACTTTAGACTTGGGCACATTCACATTATATATTATTATTATTATTATTATTAGTTCAAGAATTAATTGTATCTCAATAGAGTCGAAGATGCAAATTGGAAACAGAATATGGTTGATTAAGGTGTATACAGGACTTATGACCTGTCATTGGTTAAGTTAAGCGCACGCTTTATGTAATTACAACATTCCCCATTCCACACTTTTTATGACCACCATGTATGACAAATTTTTGGAAGTTGTATATATGTTAATATCGAAAACCACAATTCATATGTCAGTTTCAATGCGCCATCTATGAAGATTTGATTATACTCGTATATGTTAATCTCTAAGACTATTATTTTACGTGGAAGTCTATTCAATCTACATACTAATGCCATCTATGAAAATTTGTGTTTATTAAGCATTAAGCTGAACATCTTTTTAACACAATGTGAAAGGCTACCGCCATTAGCCATCAAAAAAAATGTTGTAAACATAACTGGTCCAAGTTTGGCATATAGATAGGAGTGACATCTCCAGGCGGCTTCTAACAATACGCTAATGGCGGTAGCCTTTCACATTGTGTTAAAAAGATGTTCAGCTTCATGCTTAATAAACACAAATCTTAAAAGATATAATAATATTTATTATTATTAAATATTATTATAACAGCTAGTCCGTCAACCCGAGCGATGTAGCCAACATACGTCTAATACTAAAAGAATATAAGTTAGCTTTGTTATATGCAATGAGTCGTGTCAGGCAAATATTTGTAACTTTAAATAAGAAATTAAACATTAAGGTTTACGCATGCAATCATCATTTGGAATACGTCGGTTAAAAATGAATGGTGAGAATTCTTCATCTCTATAGAAGAATCGCCCGCTAGAAGATTCACGGTAGAGACGCACGACAATGTGTATAGACAATATACTGTATATAGATATTGCATATTGTGGATCGGCAAACTTACAAATTCCGACGAACTACGTAATGAAATATTTGAATGAAGGGCTGACTGCGAAAACAAAACTTGGTACGAGATTGCCAATAAAAGCATACGCATCCGCTGAAAACAAACCTCTCCTGAAAAATACAGGAAAGCAATAAATTCCACTTCAAAGGACTCAGCACTGACTGAAGCCGAACCGCAATTTATTGAGTAAACATTTCATGGCAAGGATTTGTAACCGAGTCAAGGAAAACAAAAGGAGGACTCGATAGGAATAGGAAATATTCAATCCAGTTGTGTTTGGTTAAGTTACCAATGTTATAACCAAAAATATCGCCGTAAAAAAGTTCATTGCTAAGAGTATCAGTCAGCATCATAAAAATGAGTCAACTTTAGTGTTTTGTTGCGTAAAACTTATCGAGAAAAATAAACAGTATTCGGCATACGTGAGTGATTTTGGCATACATAAAACATTTAATATTAAATAACATTTTTTTCTTGAACAATGGAGATAAAGAAGATGAGATACTCGTAAATAAACACAAAAATGAAAAAGTGGAAAAATACAGAATGAAAACTATGTTTTACATTGATTTCTTGTTTGATAATATAACGACCTTCGTGGCAGAGTGGTTACGAGCTCTGACTTCCATGCCGAAGGTCCTGGGTTCGATTCCCGGCGATGGCAATGTGATTGTCACATTGTCTTTGGTCTGGTGTAGAATTCACGTGACAATAAAATGGCGATAGATTGGCTACCTATCACATGTCACGAGAATCAATACAATAGCTAAACAAATTAAAATTGTATACTGTAATTGGGTCCAAACGACCTGTTGTGTACATAAAAATAAAAAAATAAAAAAAACATACGTGAAAGAAATTCGGCTGCCTTACTCAAATGAAGACAGGGTGTTGGAATGAGCGCTCGTACGTCTGTCTGCTTCACTCAACTAAATTATGATATCCACGCTCGACTATCGTATCACGAGTAGATTAGGCTTGATACGGCGCGGTCTGTTCTGTATGGAAGTAGCTGCGGAATTCAGAACACCCTGTGGCGGGTAGAACGATGTACCGCGTGACCAGAATCCTAGAAATTATTTGTCAAAATACCCAAAAGCCTTGCCGGAAAGACTCACAGCAATCTAGAATAACAATCTAAATCTTTCTTAGAAAAGTTTATTGGCTATAAACCCAAGATTTTCATCATAGTAAATAGTCCATATTTTAATAACATTATGTTGTTCGCATTTATCGAATTTATAAAAGTTAAATATTTCGTTTGTTCTAATGTGTATTTATTCTATGTTCGCCTTCACTTTGTGCTGTGGTTTCATATTTGAATAAATATAATTATACTTTGAATTACATAACTTTTTTTTCACTGAACTCAGACATCTTTCGGTTACAAGTAACCTTTATCAATGTATACAATTTTAACAATCAAATAAAACAGAGCGGTCACTTATATAATATCGCTAACCATTTAATTGAAAATAATCATATATTTAATAAAGAAAACGGTATTTAAATTTTGCATATTAATAATAAAAACCTAACTTTAAACAATTTTGAAATTTTAGAAATAAAAAAAGCCATCAAAAATAGTAAAAATATAATTAATAAACATTTAAATTTAAATTCAATTCCCGTGCTCGATATGTTCCCGTTACATCTCCCCTCTCTTCAATCCTAATTATACCCCTTCCACTTTTATACATAACTCAATCTCCATTTAATACATAAGTGACCGCTCCGTTTTATTTGATTGTTAAAATTGTGCACATTGATAAAGGTTACTTGTAACCGAACCATGTTCAGTGAAAATAAAAGTTTTGTAATACAAAGTATATTTATATTTATTCAAAAAGAAAAATGTGTAAATAGCTGTTTGATGAAATAAAAATAGATGTTTTATAAAAAATACTGTTTTAATCAATTAATTATTACTATGAACAAACCGACACTATTATGTTAGATATCAACAACATATTGTCTGATCCCTGTAGTCATAATGTTCATCCCTTGCATTACCCTAAATACATCACTATTTTAATTTTTTTAAAGGTTCCTTCATTAGCAATACCTGACTTTTGAAGCGGCAGAAATGAATTTACACAAAAAAGCTTGTTAAATAATATCACGTTCTTAAAACGCTTGTATTTAACATATAAAACATTAAGGAAAGTATCTTACTAACACTTACCAATATTCGTTGAAAGAAACTCAGCAGCTGTATCTGTAAAAATAAAAATAAATGCATATTAGAAATGGCTGGTTTATTTTATTAAATATAATGAAGTCAAAATATTCAGCAGTAGCGTTAAAAGCGTACTGCTGCACGGATGTGAGACTTGGAAATCTACCGCGGACGTTATTGGTAAACTCCAGGTGTTTATAAATAGGTGCCGACGTCATCTCTACGCTGTGCTTCAGTGCCTTTATGTACTGCTGTTCTCCACCTAGGTCTGTCTTCTGCAGTCTTTTCCAGCAATCAAAGATGTTAGTATTTTGTGGGTTTCCTTTAAGGGAGTCCTTAAAGCTTTTCCTCTGACCACCGTGTAAGCGTTTTCCTTGGGTAAGCTAAGAGTACATAATTTTCCTTGGGAGTCTTGCCTCAGGTATTCTGATGACGTGGCCAGCCCAGCGCAGTTGTCTCTGAATAATGGTAGCTTCAATACTTGTCATATTGACCTCAGCAAGTATGCTGTCATTTGTCCGTTTGTCCTGCCATTTCACATTTAGGATCCTACGTAGACAGGGTCGGTGATATCGTTCTAAGGCTTTATAGGTTGAAATGTATATTTGTTAAAAAACATTTCTTCAAATAACCTGAAATTCTACTGAAACAATCAATATATAGCTCTTAAATGTGCGCCTTTTATAAAACCAAGTTCTTTTCACAAAACCAACATCGCATGCAGAGTTTTGTTTCGGTTGTAGGGGCAACCCAGCACCGGCACCCCCCACCACACACACACACACTCACACACATAGGTGTGATTCCCTCATTGAAGTGTTTGCCATTTATTTCCCTTTTTCCTCCGAATGAAAAGGATTCTCGTCGACACTTTCTCGTGAATGAACCGCGTCACCGCGAGCCACCGACGCGCGTACAGAATGCAAGTTAACGTAAAAAAGCACCGACAATTTAAATGGTGACGCTTGGAGGGCTGGTGAAAAAAGGTGCCCCCTTTAATGTGGTACCCACAGGATGTCATTTAGAGACCCCGCAAATGAGCCGGGAGCTATTCCGCGAAAGCTGCGAGGCAAACAAAAGGGTTCAGATCTTTTATTCGGATTGAAATTCGGGTTTCACGTAATTTGCGAGCGCATTTAAAGTTTATTTAGTGTACCCCAGGTTAAATCTCTAGTTAAATGAATTACCCACTAAAAACTACCCTTTCAAAGTTTTCAACCCATTAATATAAAAGCTTTTATAACAATCAATTTTAAAACAAAATAAATGTATTAAAACAGAATCTGCTTCTTCTTCGATGGCCCTACAGCCCATATCGAGCCTTAGCCTCCAGTATTCTTCGCCTCCAACTCCTCCTGTCCTCTGATTCGACCCTCCGATCTGACACTCGTAACAATTTCACCCCTTCTCTCCTAACTTCATCCTCCCATCGCAGTCTTGGTCGTCCAATTGGTCTTCTACCACCTGGGTGCCACTCCAGCAATCTTTTTGGGGTTCGAAATGACAGCATCCTCTGCACGTGACCGGCCCATCTCAGTCTATTCAGTCTGACCTGTGTGGAGAGGCTGGGAGCTTTGTAAATATGGTACAGCTCGTCATTATACTGCACTCTTCAGCCTTCACCATCATTCAAAGGTCCTAGAATTCTGCGCAGCACTCTTCTCTCAAAAGTATCCAGTCGCTCTGCGGATTTCGCTGTCATTGTCGACGCCTCACACTCATAAGTCACCACTGTTCGGATGATTGTTTTATACAGGGTGATTTTGGTTTTCCTGTGTACGTTTCTTGAATTGAGCACTGGTAGTAGAGAGAAGAATGTTTTGTTGCCAATTGTGATTCTTCTTTCGATTTCCTTGTGATCTTTTGTCATAGACGAGCCCAGGTAAGTGAAGTCCTCCACCATCTTAAAGTTGTATCTAACCTTGAATCTGATGGTTCGCCGTGATGGGTTGCATTCCTGGTTCGTTTCATTATTTTTGTCTTTTCTTCGTTTATCTCTAAACCCACCTCCTTGGCTGATATCTCTAAAGGCTCAAATACTTCTTGTACGGCTGCTAGGGATCGGAATTAAATAAACATAATTTTTAAATTTGAATTATTGTATCGAATTTTAAATGCGTTTTTATATGTCTATCTTTGTTTAGTTTTTATTATATTTTTACACCTAAAAATGGAGGTATCCTCCGAAACATGTCGTGTTTTTAACATTTTTTTAATATTGTATTTAGTGGACTAAACAAAGTTATTTTAAATTTCCTAAGTATTATAGTTATATTGCCTAGAATATTTTTTATTTGTATAGCTCACATTACTGCTTAAAATTATATGAACCATGTTTTTAACAACATAAAAAAAAACTGTTATACAAATGTAGATAAGGAAGCAAACCGTATCAATTTTCAAAGCAAGGAGTCCTGATACTCTAAGATCCCCTTACATCTAGGGGTGGGCGGATTCATTTCCCCTCCTTTCTGTACCTACCTATACACAGTTCCCGGTGAAAGGATACGCAACACATGTTAGCGGTCGGCACAAGAGCGACCGCAATCAATCGTCTTACCATCCCAACCTTAATACTAGAACCGTTCGTGCCTGCGGTGTATTCAAACGTTAATATGTTGAAATGAAAATAAATAAACCGCCTTTTTAGAAGCATACGTTTCACTGAAAGTTCTTTCCAGACCACTCGTTATTAAAAAAAAAAGATTAATTGAAGGCTGGTTATTACAAAAGTGATAAATGATTTAAACATGAAAAAAGAAGGAAAAAACGGTTTTTTGTAACATGTGTCATGTATCGTGGGTGGCATCTTTAGGGTGAAGTTTAAACTACACAATACTATTCAATCACGTTGCACCTTTGCACGCCTATTGGGCCTTGTTTAACCCTATGTTTGCCCCTATTTTTAACACTAATCGGGATCAAAAACTCATGTTTGACTCTTCTAATACTTGGCACATTTGTTATGATCGGCCCACAATTCTGAATATATTTTTAACGTTAAGGTCGAATAAAATCGTTCGATATATATTATATCTTTATATATAAAACAAAGTTGTGTTTGTTACAAGAACGGCTGGACCGATTTTGATCATCTTTGATTTGTTCGATTTGTCTCCGTCCTAAATAGCAGAATAATTATTAAAACATCGGAAAAGAAATCACGAAAAAATATTGAGAAAACTCATTTTCTCATACATACTGTAAACAATTCAATACTGTATACCCACCCAATCACTGCATATAATTTATTTTAACTGTTATATTGATTCTCATGACATGTGATAAGTAGACAATCTTTCGACATTTTATTGTCACGTGAATTCTACACCAGACCAAAGACAGTGTTAAAATCACACGGTCATCGCCGGGAAACGAACCCGGGACCTTCTGTATGGAAGTCAGAGCTTTTACCACTCAGCCACGAAGGTCGACAACGTATCTATATGTTCTCATATAGGAACTTAGAAGATGTATACTACATTTATTTTAATTTTAGATTCACAAATACGAATGACATCGAAAACCATGTACTCACATTTTATTCAACCTAATAAATAGTCAAAGAAAATACATCTCGGAGGCTGTATGATGGAGGCTATTGGGGTTGACCCTCCATCAGTCAATGCCACCCTGTATTGTAATCTCGCCCCCTGGGACCCGGCCGGGGGCGGGAGATGGCGAGGGGAAGTGACTGGAAGAGGTGACTCGGGTGAATTGATTTATATGGACACAGCCATACATCAAACGTAATGAATTAATGCCACTTTTCTTTCACACAAGTACTTAGAAGAAATAACTGTCATGAAAGAGTGAAATATTCTGAGAGGTGACTAAAATCAAAAAATAAACTATTGACGTACTTCAATCATTAAACAATTTTCCGGATTATCCAGCTTCGTCCAGGACCAATTAAAAATGATTTATTCAACTCATTTTAATTATTTCAGCATCCTAAGGTCACAAAATTATTCCAATACTTGGTTTTACATAAATTTTTAGTCTCTTGTTGATCACCAATGATGGCAACGATGGTGAGTAGTTTTTTAGATAATAGGTAACGCAGATGCCAACACTACCTTTAATATAATATAATAGGCAAAAAACACGAATGTCTGCAAGAAAAAGTACAAAAATATTTTTAATTCTAGAGAGCGAAAGAAGAATACATCGATTCTCTTTGAAAGTATTTCGAAATGCACACAATGCGCATGCCCGAGAACGTTTCTGGATTATTTTAAAATTTGTTCTGATTATTGGTCTAAAACACAAAAAAAATGGTGTTTTTAATTTGTGTGAAAAAATATTACATTAAAACTTATTACTGATTACGATTGTATAGTGAACCAAGTTTTTAAAGCGTTGAAAATCTTTGGTTCTGTGAATTTTTCACGGGTTACAACTGTTTTTTTTATAAAAGATAAAATAAGAACATTTAAACCACTGTCTAAATATTCCCTTATAATAAGAAACTATGCATTTATGACCGAAATCGATAAAAATAGTCGTTAAGTGTTAGAAAACACACATACTAACATTATATTTTACGTATGTTATGTGTATTTCGATATTTGAATGGAGGTAAACATATTTAATTAAATATTAGGTCCTTACATATGAAATTGGCGTTTTGTGTGGGAGGAACATAAAGTTGATTTTTTTTAAATATAATATATTTATTTAATCAAAGTATGTACCATTGCTATCTATGCAATTTTGCCATCTCATAGGTAGTTCATCGATCCCTTTACTAAAAAAAACCATTCGGACGGGAATCAATAAAATCTTTCAAGTCGGTTTGGACTGCCCCATCGGAGTTGAATTTTTTCCCTTGCAAGAAGTTATCCAAATTTCGAAAAAAATAGTAATCTGTTGGGGCAAGGTCCGGAGAGTACGGTGGATGTCTTAGACATTCCAATTGAAGCTCTTCTAATTTGGCAGCCGTCTGTTGTGCAGTGTATGGTCTAGCGTTATCATGAAGCAACAGTGGCCTAGAGCGATTAACCAGCCTCGGTTGTTTAGCAGCTAGCTTTTCCATCATGGTTTGCAGTTGCTGACAATAGACATCTGCCGTAATCGTCTGGCCAGATTTAAGAAAGCTGTAGTGAACGACACCAGCACTAGTCCACCAAACGCTCACAAGTAACTTTTTGGAGTCAATTTTCGCTTGGGGCATGGTTTGGCTGGTTCGGCAGGGTTCAGCCATTGCGATGAGCGCTTCCGATTATCATACAGGATCCACTTTTCATCACAGGTAATGATTCGATTCAAAATCCCTTCATTATTGTGCCGGTTTAATGCAACGCAGCAGTCAACGCGCGTTTGTTGATTTGCTTCACTCAATTCGTGAGGTACCCACCTTTCAAGCTTTTTCACCTTCCCAATTTGCTTCAATTGGATTAAAACAGTTTTATCACTAACACCGCAGCCTGCAGCTAACTCGGACGTGGTTTGTGATGGATCCGCTTCCACAATAGCCTTCAATTCTTCATTATCAACTTTGGTCTCCGGCCGTCCACGGGGCTTGTTCTGCAGGTCGAAATTTCCAGAACGAAAACGTTGGAACCAAAAACGCACTGTGTTTTCTTTTGCGGCACCGTCGCCATACACATCATTAATCCTTCGAGCCGTTTCTGCAGCACTGGTGCCACGGTGGAACTCGTACTCGTAAATAACGCGATATTTCAAGTTTTCCATTTTGTAAACTGAGTGACGCAAAGAAAAAAACAATTGAGGAAAAAACAAATGAATTATAATTTTCGAAACACAAATACTTGAGTAAATAGCTGTATAAATTTGAATTTGGAATTCCTAACCAAAGAGAAGATATTTGAGATCAAAGTTGCCAGTACGGCAAAACGCCAATTTCATATGTAAGGACTTAATAGTTTATTCGATTTTAATGAACCATACATATAACATTATATTACGCTGTGATAGATTTTTCTTCTACTGACTTACAGATGTGACAGCTAAATATTACCCTTGATATTATCAAACAACTACTTATAAAAATGAACACAAAGTTGCTATAACATTTGCACTATTATAGATTTTGCACCAAATGGAAAGAAAGATATTATCAGGAGACATTAAACTCCTCACTGGGAGACCGATGAAGATTGTTAAGTCAAACGTCTGCCGCCATCTTATTGTTTTTTTTAAGCAGTCAACAGGATCGCCAACCTCGCCAACATTTTACACCAAATGGAAAGAAAGGTATAATTGCTAGACTTTAAAACTCCTGGCTGAGAGACCAATGAAAATTGTTAAGTCAAACGTCTGCCGCCATCTTATTGTTTTTTTTAAGCAGTCAACAGGATCGCCAACCTCGCCAACATTTTACACCAAATGGAAAGAAAGGTATAATTGCTAGACTTTAAAACTCCTGGCTGAGAGACCAATGAAAATTGTTAAGTCAAACGTCTGCCGCCATCTTATTGTTTTTTTTAAGCAGTCAACAGGATCGCCAACCTCGCCAACATTTTACACCAAATGGAAAGAAAGGTATAATTGCTAGACTTTAAAACTCCTGGCTGAGAGACCAATGAAAATTGTTAAGTCAAACGTCTGCCACCATCTTAATGGTCGTTTTTTATGTAGTCAACAGGATCGCCAACCTCAATTCATAGATAAAAAAGAGAAATACTATTATATTATATTAAGAAAAAAATAAAAGTATGATGCGCAGAGCAGTATTCACATCACGACTTTTGCGTAAAGACATAGAAATCAAAGAAATGCAAACAAATAATGAGATTGCAAAGTGTTTTGTTTTTAAAAATCAATATTGTATCCTTTTTCTAAACATGATTCAAATGCGTGAGGGAGTATGGAAAAAACTTTTATTGGATTTATTCAAATACTCTCATGGGTATATGAACACTCATGGGAGTCTTTGAATAAAGGCATAAACGCAAATGACAGAATATTAAAAAAAGAGGTAGTTTTTGAGAACGAACACCAAACCTTTTTGTGTCTCATGAGACCACAAAGTGAGAATAATATATTTTATTCGTTAACAATAACACAAAAATAATATGTTTCTAATTCTCGTAATATTAATAGGCAATAAAAAATATTTCCATCGTCGCTAATGGCATAAAGTTAACCGTATTCCTCTGCCTTTCATACAAAAAATAAATGGTCTCGTTTAAACAATGCGAAAGCATAGGCGGACGCAATTACCTCGCAGCGTTTGTTGCATACTAAAATTTTCACGCTTTATTTACGAAACGAAAAACTACAACGGAACCCCATTTCATCTTAATATCTTTTACAAACAAGCTAAAAATCCTAAAAAGCACTTTAACGTTGATTCATGTGGCACATCGGACTGCCGGTCGCGCATAAATCCTGACCAAATTTCCGGCCCAAGTTTCGGGAAGCGCGCGCTTTTCCGAAAGTGGCCAACTTTCCCCGGCGGCCGCCAGATGCCTCTAGTGGCGCGGTAGTTGCGCTAATGAGACCCGCGCGACGCTTGGCGGGCTATTTCAGCACTACGGGGATGATAGAGGGGAGGTTGTTTCGCCGTGTGCTTGGAGCAGCGATTGCTAACCTCCGCAAATTATGATGCTCTGGGAGTCATTTTAATTTTAGCACAAAGCAAAAATTATTTACTCGTATGAAGATACAATATATTTTTTAGAGTACATAAAAGCGACGTTAAGAAATTTAATAACATAAATTGACATACATTAACGACCTTCGTGGCAGAGTGGTAAGAGTTATGACTGCCACACGGCGATGGGAATGTAATTGTCACACTTACTTTGGTCTGGTGTATAATTCACGTGACAATAAAATGGCGATAGATAAGCTACAAATCACATTATAGAGTTATTAGGTTCAAATAACCTGATGTATATAAATGTGGAAGGTAACGGGAAACTACTACATCAAAGGCCCAAGTGGCATCCTAAGAAGCACCAAAAATGTTACACTTCAAATCAATCCCTTGGATTGAAACTAGCTAAGAAGCGGGTAGGCACTTTTCACTAATTTAAATCGCCATATTTTTGAATAAAGGGATTGATTTTAAATTAAAACACAATCAAATTTTCTTTAATGGGAACCGTTCAAATCACCAAGATAAGAATCTCAAATCACGAAGGTATACAAAAGGTATTTATGAACAATGCCAACTTTTGAACGATGATGTAAAACTCGATATTAAATAATGATTATAAATTAAAACGTTTGTCTTCTAGGAGTTTTATTAAATTTTATATGGAATGACATGTTTCGCCCTTCTTAGACATTATCAAACATTTGAAGAACCTAGAAGACAGACGTTTTCATTTATATTATTATATACCAAATGTGATTTGTATTTAAATGGCTATTTTTGTGTGTAATTTAAATACAAATATAAGTAATTTAAAAACAAATGTGATTTGTATTTAAATTCCTACACACCATTTGTAACAAAAATGCATGTAATAGTTCATGTATCTATATAATAGAAAGCTTTGCTTTCTTCGTTCCTGTATAACGCGACTATTTTCAAGTCTGTTAATCTCCAAAAGCTACAATCTGCTACACATTCGTTCAACTATCGTTTATTTTTTATTCCAACTATCCACCATTTTTTGTGTATAACAGAGAATACTATTATAAAGTAAAAATACGTTTAAGCTTATTACAAATATGTAAACGATCGATAAATGACGATTCTTATATTTTCTGAAAAACTAAATATGTTTTCTTTGTTTGACAATATTTAAATGATATATAATAAGATTAATTTTCAGGGCTAATGTATTACGTGCAAAATTATCACGATCATTGGCACGATCTAATCAAACAAATATAAAATGTCGGCCACGGAAGGAGCCGGAGTAATCGAAGTGCATGCATGACACGATGTATATGGTGAGGAAGCGATAGAAATATGCCAGGAAAAAAACAGTGTGAGAGTCCATTCTTTCTGACTACCCCTTCGGAGAGACGGCTTGACGGTTAGTTAGTTAGTTAGATAATTTATTAAAATTGATCATTTAAATTTATCAGTTAATATTTGATACATAGATTTTATTAATTTGTTAATTAACTTTACATAGATTTGGCTTGCGCTGTAATGATGTAATGAGTGATTAAACAAAATAATAATAATAATAATAATTTCAATCCTCACGTGGCCGCCATTCAATATTTGATTTATTTGAACGTTCCACGTTTTCCTCGGTCTTCCTCTATTTCTAGTTCCGTTAACATATTTTTTTTTCCATTCTTTTTTCATTCAATATTTCAACTAAAGTAAGGATGGCAGTGCATAATGGAGTTTTAGTACCAACCCTTATGTATGGAAGTGAAGCTTGGAGCTGGCAAAAAAATGTATCTGTAAAAAATGTAGCTATATAATTTAGTTGCAAAAATGTATCTGTGATAAATGTGTATATACTCTTTAATGTCCTTTGAAACCAAAATGTATGTATTTTAATTCATTGTATTATAGTCATATTTATACGTAACAATCCCTTTTATATTATTTAGCCCCGAAGCTGTATCATATTTCAGAATGCTGTTTCCTCTATAAACCAGACGGCTATGTTCAAATAGGTTGTACTTAAGTTGTCAACACTGCCAACTCATTGTGATGACATTCACAAACAATGTTAACGTTATAATATTACTCAACTACTTAATTAACAATAACAGCAACCTACTTCATTTAAAAATATATATAATGTTGTTATAAAATAGTAGGTATAATTATTAAACGTTATTCATTGGAGTTTAGCTATACATGTTATAATACATATAAATATTTATAAAATTTATTCCATGCATGTGCAATATCTACACTCTAGGAAAATGTAATAAGCTTCAATATTTAAAAATATAAATCAAATTTAAAAATATAAACCAAATATAATGGGACGATCGAAGTGTGCGCGGGAGATGCCTATTGGTGGCGATGAGGTTCGCAACCCATCACACCGCGTCACCCGCGGGGCGAAAAGAGAAGGATGGAGTGCCGCATCAGTAAATGTGTGACGATCCATTCTTTCTGCCTACCCTTTCGGGGAGACGGCGTGATGGTTAGTTAGTTAGTTAGTTATAAATTAATATAAATCAAATCAAAAAGTTTGCGAGCCTCAATGTTGATTTATTTATTTATAAATAAAACATTACAAAAGTTACTCTGCATTACCTTAGTATAATACATAGATGTATTATAAAACTTTATTGGAATGACACATATCAGCTTGCTAAGTTATTCTCAAATCAAAATGTCATTGAAACTATTATAAATAACACGTCATAGATAGCTAATCTATCGGCATTTTATTGTCACGTGAATTATACACCAGACCAAGGTAAGTGTGACAATCACATTACCATCGCCGGTAATCGAACCCGAGACCTTCGGTGTGGCAGTCATAACTCTTACCACTCGGCCACAATGGTCGTTAATGTATGTAAATGTCATTCCGATAAAATACACTAAAACTTTCAGAAAACGAACGTTTTCATTCATATTAATTATTTATTGGGGTATTTTACATGATGGTTCAGGGATTTTAAGAATATATTGTTTTTTAATATTTATATAAAATCCTAACTATGAGAAAGAGCAAAGAAGTTTTTTTTGTTAAAAATATTGTTTTTAAGAACATACACTTTCCTCATTTTGAATATTTTTGTTAATAATTTTATCAAAATAGAACTATGTGTTAGAGAAAAACTATGTTCTTCACTTTTACTATATTCGCAATAACTTTTTATTTTGATTTTAAAAATGAATCCATTTGACAAAAGTTTATTTTTATCATTTAGCGCAGACTTGATTCGGTCTACAAATCTTGACAATGAAATAGTAAAAAAAATTATTTCATACTAAATTAAAGGAAATGTTGTAAATTTTAAGGAAAGGGATATAATTTTTTTTATATAATAAATATTGTGAAAAAATGAGAAGATTTCAAAAATGGGGCTCGAGAAAAAAAGTTTATTAAAATAATACCTCGGCAACATACATTTTTTGAGTATGGATTTTTTTTTAAATCCATACATAAAAAATGTATGTTGCCGATGATTTTTTTAAACTTTAAAAGTGACCAAATAATGACCTTCGTGGTCGAGTGCTAAATGCTTTGACTGCCACCCCGAAGGCCTCGGGTTCGATTCCCGGCGATGGCAGTATGATTGTCACACTGTCTTTGGTCTGGGGCAGATTTCATGTGATAATAAAATGGCGATAGATTAGCTACCTATCATTTAAGGATTGATTGTATCTCAATACAGGCGAAGATGCAATTTTTTTTAATATGGTGGTCGAGGCGTTTACAGGACATTTGACCTGTCATTGGTTGGGTTAAGCGATCGGTTTATGTTAACAACATTCCCCGTTCCGCCATAAACTATATGTTAGCTATACCCTTTACATTGATTTGGCTCGCGCTGTAATGATGTAAAGAGCGATTCAAGAAAATAATAAAAATTAAAAAATTAAAAAATTAAAAAATAATAAAAATAATAACAATAATAATTCTTATAATGAGTTAAAATCGGAACTTTTATTAAAAGTAGCCAAAAACCACAGTCTTAATGGATTTAAATGTATACATTTTAAAAACTAATAAATAATTCAACAAAATAATAATAATAATAATAAAAACAATAATAATGATAATAATAATAATTCTTAAAATAAGTTCAAATCGGAATTTACAATAAAAGTAGCAAAAAACCGTACTCTTAAAGAATTAAAACGAATGATTTACAATGAATGAAGAGCGCTATGTAAGTGAAAAGGTTTGTGAGCGCTGAAGTGGGGTATGCAAAGCTTATCCTCATAGGGATTTCACTCACCCGACCTGTTGTGCTGGTGGCTGAGGGAAGGTAATACGATTAGGATGATATGTTAATCACATTAGGATCCGCGCCGTGGCTGGCGTGCAAGCGGTGTGCGCGATTATAGATAGCCAAAGCCTTAAAATAAATTACCCCGCTTGAATCACTTGCGAAATGTTCATAATACCTCGTACACTATAACTCCAACTATCCAGGTTAACCCCTACAGTGCGGCTAGCTGCATTTGCAGTCCACAAAAAATGGTTTTGAATTACGATAAACTACATTTGCAGTTCATATATGAATGTATTTAATAAACCGTTTTACAACTAAATTGTACGTTATGTTATGATGAACTGCGTCAAATGTAGTTAGCTGAAAAAATGTACTTTAATTTGTACAGAATAATTGAATATCATACATATTCCTGTTGTACGCAACACTCTACATTTCTATCTATCTATTAAGATACACAAGAGGAAGAGCGAGGAAAAAGTGTCAAGATCAAATCAATTATATAAATGAATGTCGACAATGTGAAAAGTCTGAGAAATTGACGTGCATGCATGACACGTGGTATGAATGTGGAGAAAGTGATAAATAAAACACGTTGAATGCCCTCACGTATATCAAACATGGCGAAGTTAACAGGGTTATATTTTTGTAGAAACCCTAGAATATAATAAGAAATTATTTTAAAAAAAATTTATTAATTGAAATTCTTAAAGTTTTTCATTTAACCGTTTAAAAAAATTGCTTTGGATCACGTGTTATGACTTTGAATTACGTTAAAAATTAAATATTTGTACAACGTTATCTGAATATGCTTTTATGTATAGTATCAAAATATCAAAATATCTTTTTCTGGTTCTGATTTTGAAAATTTGGTTTGGTTCATGTGGTTCTCCCGTAAATTTGGAGATATTTCGTGTAAAAGTGAATTGCTTTGGCCAATTTGATTGTTGCCGCACTTTATAATAGTTAATTGTGACACGTAATACGTTTGTGCGGTTTTGACGTTAAAATTATACAAGTTTTTTCGTTTATATAAAGAATTTTGACAGGTGTAAAAATAAAATTTTCATTTGTTCCAATGACAATTTGAATAATTTCTCCAATAGTATTTTAAAGTTCTTGCTGGTGTTCGATTGCTTTAAGTACCTAATTACAGCTAATTTAAAAAAAAAACGGTGGATGTGAGTAACATAAATCTAATAATCACAAAAGTCCGGATCGTCCATGTCAACGAGTGCACCATCTAAAATGAACATTATGTGTTAACATATTTTTATTTTGTTATTTTATTTTATTTTATATCATTGTATTTTATATGATTTGTTTTAGATTTATTTTGTGGGTGTTGGACGATCGAAGTGTGCATGGGAGATGCCTATTGGTGGCGATGAGGTTCGCAACCCATCACACCGCGTCTCCCGCGGGGAGAAAAGAGAATGTTGGGGTGCCGCATCGGTTAAAATGTGACAGTCCATTCTTTCTGCCTACCCTTTCGGGGAGACGGCGTGATGGTTAGTAAGTTAGTTAGTTAATCAAAATATCATCAGAATATAACCAACCATCTATTGATACTAATTTCATATCAAAATAGAACATCACAAACATGAAATGAAATTAATATTCCACAATAATATTATAATATAAATATTGTTATTGCTAACTAATGAGAACTTAAGTACTAAGATTCCATTTTAATATTAATAGACCTTACTTCCGAGTGTTATGTAAATACGTCTTGTATATTCCAAATTACTAGCACGCAATTTAATGAAGGCAAAACGAGGCGACGCATAATTTAAAACAAATACTGATAGAGGTCCCCTAACCGGTCCTTGCGGCACACCTGATGGGGTGTGCCCCCTAATAGAAACGGGAGCTAGGTGACAACCGGAGGCCGATTGGGTGCGGGCGGAGTTGGGGGTGGTCGGGTGGCGGCCCCGGTAGGATGGGGCATTTGTGATGTTAGCGGAGCGATGCCAATTAAGTTTAGAGCTTTGAAGTCGACGGTAATTGAATGCAGCGCGGAGATGTTTTATGTGAATCCGAGTATACTGAGTATAAGAGGTTTCGCTCTAATTAATTTGTTTAGGTTAAAAGGTGTAGTGTGGTAATTAGTCGTGACTTTTATGTTATGGAGTGAGAAACGAGGTAATGTTCACTTATAGTGGAATATACATACGTGTTTTTTATTGTTTACCTAGGGAGCAGCTTATGAGGTAATATTCACTTATAGTATAATAAAATTTACATACGTGTTTTTTTTTGTTTACCTAGGGAGCAGCATTACATGGGATGGTCGATCAAAGAAAGGTCGATAGTCGTATCCACCAGGCTAAACTTGCTTTCAACAAGAAAGCTAAAATATTCGAGTCCAATAACGTAGACCTAAACCTCCGAAAACAACTAATTAAAACATTAATGTCGAGTGTTTTACTATACGGCTGCGAGACTTGGTGCCTGGGCGAAAGAGAGCGCAAAAGGCTGGAGGCGTTTGAAATGTGGACCTACCGACGAATTGCTCATGTTTCATAGAGGGACCACGTTACAAATGATGAAGATTCTCAGCAGAGTTGAAGAGAATAGGCACATGTTGAACACCATAGCAGAGAGGCGCGCGAGATGGATTGGTCATGTGTTGCAACACGAATATTTCCTGCATGATGTATTGGAGGAAATGGTCGAGGGATCAATTTGTAGAGGACGACCTCGCCAGGAGTACCTAGACCAGATTTGCAGAGATATGGGCTGCACCTCTTATGCGCAGTTGAAGAAAGTTGCCGAGGACCGAGCGGAGTAGAAGAGGAGATGCATCGCCTTGCTGCAGACCAATCTTTAGATAAAGACCGGAGAAGAAGTCATACGTGAATT
Source organism: Lepidostoma basale (assembly GCA_022606425.2). Classification (NCBI taxonomy): domain Eukaryota; kingdom Metazoa; phylum Arthropoda; class Insecta; order Trichoptera; family Lepidostomatidae; genus Lepidostoma; species Lepidostoma basale. Next base: position 2,668,086 of record JAHDVF020001589.1, on the reverse strand, counting down.
GGGTAAAAACCTTTTCACACTTCACAACTATACTGTGATTTAATTTTGTATATAATTTAAAATTTACTACACATTAAATCGTTCATAATTCTAATGGCAACTTTTCTACTGCCGACAGGTTGCAATGTTTTTCTAGCTATCTTTCAAGTGAATTAAATCAGACAATTAAAAATAACTAACTAACTAACAAACCATCACGCCGTTTCCCGGAAGAGGTAGGCAGAAATAATGGACCGACACGCTTTTCTTTCCTGACATACTTTTCTAGATTCCTAAACATTCATATATCGTCTCAAGCACGCACTTCGATTTTTCCGACTCCTCACCTGGCCGACATTCGATATTTTTTTATTTGATCGTGCCACGTTTTCCTCGGTCTTTCTCTATTTCTACTCTCTTTTACCGTTCTTTCTTTATTCATTTTTCCGCGTGTCCAAATCATCAAAATGTTCCTTTCATTATTTTATTCATAACACTTTCATTCGCACTGCATTCACATCTTACATTTTCATTCGACACTTTATCATATACAGACTAATATTGTTATAATTAATTATGATAATTTAGATTTCAAAACGGGTTGGTAGTAAGTGATCACTGGTTAAAATATAATAAAATAAATTACAAATGTGTATTTGAAATATGTAACCACTAGGATAGTACGGAATAAACGTATTATCCAAGGAAAAAGTGTAAAATGGAAATTTGTATGATGAGCCCGTTAAACAACATTTTTGTGTTGTTTAATCCTTCACGCAATCATTAAAAATAAATAAGGAATCTAGGAAACTCGCGATCTACGTTGAAAGGATTAACTAATCGGACATTTTGTGTCAAATATATTATATCTCCCTCGGTTAAATATCTGACACCCGGGCTGACTGGTGAGCCCATCAGAACTGCTTAAGTCTTCGGAGAGAAAGAGCTTTCAGAGGGTTACTGACCAATCCCCGAAAGATTTCGTATTCACGGAACGTGTTGCCGTTGAAAAAAATCACTTTCTACGTTTGATCGTATAGAAGAAAAGTTTAGAGTCATCGTGTAAATGACAGAAGGCACATGTTTGCTCTACAACTGTTAGATGTTTGAAGAGGGTAGTCAATTTTAAGTTCTTTAACTTTCTGTTAAGAACTATGAGATTTGAGACACTTGACGTAAAGTCATCGTCTTAAATTAAAATTAAAATTTGATTTTCATTAAAAATTATATAAATGTTTTTTTTAATTTGGTATAGTTCATGTGAAGAATAAAAGGAGAAACAATTCATGGCTCAGTTTTAAACCTCTTTTTGAAAACGTCAGTATAAACGCATTGGTACATGCAGATCTTATTAAGATTTTATCTTTTAGTTGCAACCAATAATCAATTATGATTATTCAATTATAACCTTAAAGTTTACTAGTTACATTCTTCTTCTTCTTCCCTATACTGCTGGATAAAGACCTCCTCCATTTTACTCCACTAGTTCCTGTTTTGTCCCTTCCGAATCCAGGTTGTCCAATTAATTAGGACAATGTCAACGGTTTTAGTGCCAACCCTTATATATAGAAGTGAAGCGTGGAACTGGCAAAAAGGATAAAAATATAATAAATGCTGAAGAAATGAGATTACTGAGAATAATGTGCGGGTAAACGATATATGATAGAATACCGAACGACGAATTAAAGAAGAAATGTAAGGCAGATGATTTCATTATAACTAAAATTAACCAAGATGGTTTGGATGAACATATGGAACGAATGGACGAGAGAAGGATGGTTAAAATCTTGTATAATAATAATACTTGTAATAATATGCTCACTTTTAAAGCGACATTTTATTTTTGTAATCACCTCAAGGGCGTATTGTATAAAAGCAGTGTGAGTGGAAAGAGAAGCCATGGAAGACCAATGAAAGCATGGCATGACCAAATTAATCCAATACTGAAAGGCGGCCATATTAGAAGTCGGAAAAATCGACGAGCGTGCTTGTTACATTTTTTGAAACTAGAAAGTTATGTCAGGAGGAAACGGCGTGATTGTTAGTTAGTTATGTCATCAGTTCATCGTTTAGGTGGCCTCCCGAGACTCATTTTTTTATCCAAACTATCCATTGGAGTATACCCAGTATACCCATCTGGCAAGTCTGGTATCTAGATGCCAAAATCCTTCCATAAAAGACATACATTTTAATTAAATGTATTCTTAAAACTGCAAAATTTCTCGTAACCTTTAAAAAAATAAAACTTATGGAGAGCGTTTTCGCGCCATTGAAATACGGTTATGATAAGAAAATATCGCGCCAACAAGTTTCAATGCAGAAACCGTAATATTTTCCAACAACATCCGCATAATAAATAAGCAGACGTGATTCCGGACCAGTCGCGTGGATTTGTGGAGGAATTTACAAAATAAATATGCTCGCAGCCCCCTTTCATACCACGCGAGCATTTAGTCTCCCGGCCAGGAGCGCAGGAAATGTAGGAGATCGCTTCCTATGGCGCACTCCGGCGCATTAGTCGCCATATCGAACAGGAATAACTCCCTAACCCGCCGTTAATGGGGGTGATACGAAATCATTTTCAAAGCGTTCACAACAGCAGAGAAAACTGCTTCAAATTATTGTGTATACGATATTAAAAAAACTTGAATAACTTGCTTAGAGTTTCTCTGTATTTAATTGAAATATACACACGTTTTTATACACATTACAATACAATATGGATATACGAATATGTATATTAAAACAACATGATTAAAAATTATGCGAATATTTGATAAAATTGTATTTTCACAATACTTTTTGTGACGTGAAAATACAACGTTTCCAAAATGGTTATTCACATGTGATTCCAAAACACAACATGATGGCGAATATAAAACAGATTAAAAATGATTTTATTCATAATAATGAAAAAAAAAATTGACGTTTTTTTTCTTAATTAAAACACTATTTTTTAATTATTGTTTCTTGAACAATGATGTAAAACTCCATATTAAATAATTAATACGAATGAAAACGTCAGTTTTCTAGAAGTTTTATTATATTATATGGGAATGACATGTTTCGCCCTTCGTAGGCATTATCATATAATGCCTTAGATAGTGTCTTAAAATAAATAAAATAATACCTTAAACGATAATGCCTTAGAAGGGCGAAATATGTCATTCCCATAAAATATAATAAAACTTCTAGAAAACTAACGTTTTCATTCGTATTATATTAATCACTGTTTTTTTACATTTCAGAGTTTATTTTTCTCGACATGTTTCGAAGGCTTACACCTTCATCATCAAGAGAACGATATAAATATCGTCCTCCCGATGATGAAAGTGTACGCATAGTTTATATCGATGTAAGTATAGTATATATAAGGTGTACGAATAGTTTATATCGGTTTCCTGATGATGAAAGTGTAAGCCTTCGAAACGTGTCGAGAAAAATAAACTCAAAAGTGGAAGAAAACAGTGTTTTAATTCATAAAAAAAATCGTCATTATGGAATTCCACAGTGTTAACGACTTAAGTTTATCTAAAATGAATAATTTTTAATACAAGTTTTGCAAATTATATTTGTTCAACAACGTGTAAGCAGCGATAACTATTGAACATCAATATTAATAGATAAAATACCGAAGTCTACGATGAACAAAAAATATACAAACTAAATATCTAAGAGGGTACAAATGGTGTTAAATCTTCTGCTCCTGTACGAGTATTATTTGGATTTTTGCGTCCTTTTTAAATTATAATGTTCTTTACCATTACATGTGGATTTTACAACTTTCTACCACTGTAATAATATCACTTTCTATCATGTTTATAAGTAAAGCAGTACTTCATCATTTTATTTTTTATCTACTTTGTATATACGAGTACAACACTAACTTTAAAAAAATGTTTAATTACATAATAATTAAATAAAACGATGTTTTTTAACTACTTCCACTTTTGTCTTTATTTAGACAGCGACCGGTTTCGCCAGACTCGCTGGCATCGACAGACTGGTGGACTTGACCAGTCTGTCGATGCCAGGGAGTCTGGCGAAACCGGTCGCTGTCTAAATAAAGACAAAAGTGGAAGTAGTTAAAAAACATCGTTTTATTTAATTATTATTTAAAATGAACTTCCATCAAGAGATTTCAGTAAAATCGTTTAATTACATATATATGTAATTAATATATATATATGTAATTAATATGATCAGTTTTGACAAATGTAAAATAATATTAAATAATAAATATATTAAATAATGACAACTAACATCTGTCAAAACTGATCATATTTGTAATTTTTTATAATATTTTAAATATGTTTCTTTATAATATGTATCACTGAAGAAGGACTGGTTGTTCGAAACATGTCTGATATGTATTTTTATTTTTTTAAACATAGTGTTGTATATACAAAGTATATAAAAAAGAAAAAGACAAATAAAACATCTACAACACAAAGTATGGCGAACATAGAAGAAATAAAGCAGTACTGTATAAATGTATACAAAAAGATCAACTAAATTGTGTTTATAACCTACTTTTATCACAGCCCCTTAAAATGTGTGTAGCGATTCCGCCAATCACCATTATATCTAATGTCAGAAGCACACGAGCCACGGTTATTACATCTCCAGGGTGCACTCAGATGCAACATTGCTATCGACGACTTGTCTCCCCGGAGCTATTTGCCCTGGACGACGCTTGTAAGGGGGGTTTGTGCGAAGTGCATTAAATGCATTACACGATGTAAGACGTAATGTAACAGGAAATTGGACGCATTCCTTTCCGAATGGTCTGATAAAATTACTGAACAACACCAAAAAAATAAACGAAAAATCAAACCCCTTTTTAAATTTACTTATATATAATATAATTAGAATTTAAGATTTTCTTCTATGTTCGCCACACTATGTTGTAGATGTTTTATTTGTCTTTTTCGTTTTTATATACTTCGTATAAAACACTAACTTTAAAAAAAAATTAATATCAGACATGTTTCGGACAACCTGGTCCTTCCTCAGTGATATTATAAAGATATTTAAAATTGTTTACAAATACGATCAGTTTTGACAGATGTTATAAAGATTTATTTTGGAACGTTTATGCTTTTATTATAACAAATATTATGAATCAATTTAAATTTTAAAATAACAATTTAAAGTTCTTATTGGGGTTCAGGTAATTACTTATAACAAAGGAAATAATAAATCAAGGATTGGAGTCGGTTAAATTTATTTGATTTTAATAACATTTTTTTTATTTTTAATTGCTTTTTTAATTTCTAAAATTTCGAGATTGCTCAAAGTTGTATTTCTATTATTAATATGCAATTGAGATCTTCAATAATAGGAATAAACTTATATTAAATTTATTAATATATAATTACACTTAAGACTGCCTTCGTAGCAGAGTGGTTGAGTTCGATTCCCGGCGATGACAATATGAAAAAAATCTCTAGATGTCATTGATTTGGTAGAATTCGCGTGACAACAAAAAATACCAAAGACGTTACTTATCACTTGTCATAAGAATGAACAAGTAAAAAATTGTAATACGATTATTAGATTCAAACAACCTGCTGTGTACAATAAATGTGGAAAGCAACGGGAAACTACCACATTAAAAATGCTCATGTGGCATCCCAAGAACCAGCAAAGATCTAAATAGTCTTTGCTGCAAATCAATACCAAGGATTGAAATCTAAAAAATACACAAAAGTCTTTGAGATATTCATCACAAGTGACCTTGTGATGAATGTGTATAAGTTTAAAGTGATGGTATGTATAGACAACCCTTATGTATGGAAGAGAAGCTTGGACCTAGAAGAATAAAAATTAAAGTAGAATGTGCGTGGAACCCAGTAATGATAGAATACAGAACGAAGGAATGTAATGTATATGTGGAACGAATGGATGAGAGCAGTGGCGATATCCCGGAAGCCCGGCATGCGTAAGAAATTTTGAAGCAAAACCTCTTCTGGCTTACAGAGGTTCAGCTCTTGTGGATATTCCTCTTACGTCTGATGGGAACATTGTTGGAAGGTAATTTGGTTGGTTTTTGGTTTATGCGGGGGCATGATTACTTAGATTTGGGGGTTTTGATTAAAAATTTCTTACGCAAGCCGGGCTTCTGGGCTTTTATGGGAGTACCGATAGTGGATGAGAGAGAATGGTTTAAAGGTTGTATATAAACAGTATGAATGAATAAAGGAGCCGAGGACAGCCGAGGAAAACATGGCATGATCAAATTAGTCAAATACTAAAAGTAAGCGACATTCGAAGTCCGAAAAATATGGAGGATTCTCGAGAGGTGTGTCAGAATAATGCGTGACGGTTAGTTATTCCAGTTTTATATTTAAAGAGTTTTCTAAAATTTGGAAATGATTTAGTTATGTATTACTTATTTTCTTGAAACATTATAAATACATAAAATCACATTAATTTTTACACAGAATTTATATATTATATTATAATACGTTTTGATTTTGATTACACATATTAAAATAAACGGCAATGATTGATATCAAGTGATTTAAGAGTGTACTTCATAATCCCTCGTACATCTGATTGACCCAAGCACTTGATTCCAATTTTTACTAATTCAAGCCAATAAACCCAAAATGTGAGTTCGTACTCGGCGAAACCATGTCATGTCCCTCAATGATACTTAATTCAAAACATTTAAATGATATACGGAAATGTTTTTACATATTTAGATAAGCTTATTCAACTAAAGACTTTAATTCTAAAGCATATAATAACATAAAATCACGTAATTCAATTATATTCACAATAGATTTTTAAAATGTAACATGAAAATACATCATTCATAGAAATAAAATAATAAAACACTACTAAGGGCAATTTATAACATTAACTGGAGTTATTATATCGCCCTGATGAAGCTTGGGTACAACCGAAACTAGTTTGCATAAATTATAATAACTAACTAGGTAACTAACTAACCATCACGCCGTCTCCCCGTAGGAGTATGCAGAAAGAATGATCCGCCACGCCAAGAATGATTCTGTCCTGACATACTTCTCTTGATCTTCTACATTCATACATCTTCATTCATACACACGTCGATTTATCCGACTTCTCACGTGACCGACATCAATATTTGATTGATTTGATCGTGCCACGTTTTCCTCGGCCTTCCTCCATTTCTAGCTCCGTTCACGTCGTTTACATAAACCTTCTTCACCATTCTCTCTTTACTCATTCTTTCTATGTTTACAAACCATCTTAACGACCCTTTCATTATTTTGTTCATAACACTTTCATTCGCACCGCATACGCTTCTTATACTTGCATTTGACTAGATCATATATTGATTTATTACACAATTGTCTTAGATATTTGATAATGCCTTCAAAAGGTTAAACATGTTATTCCCTTAATTTATAATAAAAATTCTAGAAAAGATAAGTTTTTATTAATTAACCATACCGTGGTTAAATGCTTCTTCTTCTTCTTTTAATAGATCTGACGATCTGTGATACAGAATTCATGTCTCCTGGGATGATGAGGTTTAGTTGTCCCCCAATCTCTTAGGCGGTCTTCCGGGTGTGCGGTGTCCGGAGGAGACTTCGTAAGCGGCTGTATATGCTAGTCTGTCACTATCCATTCAGTATCCTTTTTTGGATCTACTCCGCCAAATGATATCCTCCATTTGGCAAGTTTTTCTATTTGGTTAAATACAACGTATTTTTAAATTTTATGTATATTAATTAAGTAATTAAAATTACTAAATTTAAATTTATATACCCTGTGGTATTCTTTCTAAATGCCAGCCTACCGTTGGCCTTGAGACTTACAGAATCTCACCTCTGTTTCCTGATTAAACAGTATGAGCTGACGAATTCTTTATATTCCATATGTTCCATCTCATCCAGCATTACTAAAAGGCGGCCACATTCGAAGTCGGAGTAATCGACGTGCGTGCGTGGTACGATGTATGAATGTAAAGGAAGCCCGAGAGGTATGCCAGGACAGAGCATTGTGGCGCTCCATCCTCTCTGCCTACCCCTCCGGGAAAATGGCGTGATGGTTAGTTAGTTTATGTATATAAATTTAAAATATCTAACCACAAAGTAAGTGATTTTAAAATATATCATTTTATCGTTTGTATCAGTGAAGCATTTAAATCAATATTATTTTAATGAAAACTTCTATAAATAGGGAGGTATGAAGGGTTAACATAATCCTCGCCTTCGCATTCGTTGCGTAATCCGACAGTTCGGCGATAAGAGTGGGAGGGTTAACAGCGCAAAAAAAATTGCAGAAGAGAAATAAAATACAAATGTTTGACCTTTCCGCCGACACGTTCCCGGAAAATGGCGAAAAACACACCCGGCCGTACTCTCCTGTCAGTCTCTTCCCGATCCCTGATACACAAAATTAGATTTCCGACCAACAAGGCGACACTTCCAAGCTATGATGGTGCACACTAGAGGGCGCATAGTGGCGTATGATCAATAAATGTAGGACGTGAGATCAAAGCGTTCAAACAATTTGTAAAGATCGCTCGATTAAATATACTAACTGATCTCTCGCTGTCGAAAATTTGCTGAAGGAATTGAAGCGGATAATTTTCGAAGAAAATATATTTTAACAAGAGTTCCACGACGTTCATTCTATAAAGGAGATTTAAGATTTTTTTACAAACTCTGGACATTTAAAGACTAATACTTAAATACCTAGAGAATTAATTAATACAAATGAAAAAACTTATGTTTTTCTATGACATTATCGAATATTAATTAATACAATAGAACTTCTAGAAAAACAAAAGTTTTTTCATTCGTATTAATTATTTTTTCATTCGTATTGTGCAAAAATCAATAAATACCCAGAGAATTAAAATGTTCCAAAAATACTTAATCCTCTTTATACCGGCACTACAAACCAGTGTGATATCACCGATAACACACCAATTGAGCAAGTCATGTGATTCACTTACCTAGGTAGCTACAGTGACCTATATGACGAGGTGCGAGCATAAACCAAAAAAGCCACAACCGTGGTTGACTGCTTGCGCGACACCATATGGAGAAACACGTGCTAACCGAAATTAAAGTCAAGATATACAAAGCATGTGTTCGCCCCATCATGCCGTATGGAATAGAGGTCAGAGCCGATACCAATAGAACTAAGAACCTTCTTAGAGTAGCAAAAATGCGAACCCTATGCTCCATCGCAGGTAAAATCCTCAATGATCGGATCAGAAATGAAGCGATAATGTCTGTTTGTGGTGTTGAGGACATAGTATGATGGGGGAGAAGCAAAAGGCGCTTTTGGAGAGACCACGTGGACCGCATGGAAAATACAAGAGTTGTAAAAATTGTTAAAGATCCAAGCAGCAAGAAATTACCAGGAAGGCCGCCAAAGAGATATATTAAATATAATAAAACTTCTAGAAGACAGACATTTTCATTCTTATTAATATTTCTTTTTTTTTAAACTAAAAGTATATTTTAAATTCATACTACGTGTATGGTCGAATACGAACGTAAGTAAAATGTATTAAGGGACCAATGAACGATGCGAAACTATTACAGAATGTTAGCCAAACTATTTGCTTTTAGTTACAGATTCTTGCGATGTATTGTGTTGTTACGAAACAATTTTCTACATTTCGTTCTATTGAAAATTGAACCGATAACAAAAGCAATTTCACAACAAAATGCACAAATTGTTCACAGATGGGATCTCATTTGTGAGAAACGAAACTCCTTCAGCTGTAATAGAGTTTAGAACCCATCAAGATGTTGAGGAATATTGAACCGCTGGTTATCATGCTTCAAATGACACTAATATTCATTGTTAGCGATGCAAAATTAAAATAGAATATTATCTTTAAATACGAAACGTGAAATTTTCTTATCAAAGAAAGCTCAGAATCTATTTTGTTTTATATATTTTATAAGTTATGTAATTGTGTATAATAACTCTGTTGATTTTTACATATTTCTGTTACTAAAATTACAGTAAAAAACTATTTGAAGTAAGTATGATCATTTCCATAATTTTGTATTATTTATATTCCGAATTTAACATTCTTATCGGAAAATTTAAAATAAAACAATAATAATAGATAAAAGCAAAATAATATTAAAAAACTACAATATGACCTATCTTAAAATATACCTAATTTTAAAAAATGTGGCGATGAGGTTCGCAACCCATCACACCGCGTCTCTCGCGATGGCGAAAAGAGAAGGATGGAGTGCCGCATCGATTAAAGTGTGGCAGTCCATTCTTTCTGCCTACCCTTTCGGGGAGACGGCGTGATGGTTAGTTAGTTAGTTAGTAAAAAAATGTTTCATGTATATTTTTTTTCTTAAAATTTCATATGAGCATTTGCAGCAGCACTTTGTGGTTAGACATATTAAACTTATAGATATAAAATATTTAAACGCTTTGTATTTAACCGTGGTGTGGTTATTATAATTTTGGCCAACTAGTTTCGCTTGGACCCAAGATTCATCAGAGCAATATAATTATATATAACTATACAAAACCTTATTTTCTTTTTGTTAAGTTATTATTCTGCCATGATGATGTTAAATAAGTTTGTGTTTATTATTATTCTGTTCTGATGAAGCTTGGGTCCAAGCGAAACTAATTGGTATCAATTATAATAATTATATTCTTCACGTGTCCTGACGGGTCTCCCGGAGGTTGACGACAATTTGGGAGAAAGCTTCCCTGTCCTGGGCGGCGCGAAACAGCTCCCCCACAGTTTCGACACCGGTCCATCAATGAACGTTTTGAAGCCAGGAGAGCTGTCTTCAGCCGACCTCTTTGCGGCCTTCGAGCTTCCCCTTCATGAGGAGCTGAGTACGGTGTATTTGTTGCCTCTCATTACATAGCCAAAATATGATAGTTTACGGAGCTTAACGGTCGTGAACAGTTTTCTTTTGCATTGGCTCTACGTAATACATCAGTGTTTGTTACCATATCAGTCCAAGATATTCTGAGCATTCTAGGGTGGATATATATTTCAAGGCGGTTTATTATATTAACTTTAAGAGTCTACGCCTCTACGCCGTAAATTAAGACCAAACATACGTAACCATACCGTATAATAACCATATTGTGATTAAATACAAATGTTTTATTATTTTATATCTAAAAGTTTGGTTTGTTTTAATTATAGATATCATAAACGCTTTCATTATGCATATGCGAAAAAAGAATTGGCATTAATCTTAAAAAATATCAATATTTGCACCCTCATTAGTAACATTCATGTTGTACAACTAAAGTGGATTTTTTTTCTTGTATACAACAGGCTGTTTGAACCCATTTAGCTATTATATTGATTCTCATGACATGTGATAGTTAGCCATTTTATTGTTACGTGAATTCTACACCAGACCAAAGACATCGCTGGAAATCGAAACCGGGACCTTCTGTATGTAAGTCAGAGCTCTTAGCACTCTGCTACGAAGGTGGCCACGATTTTAATAAAACATCCCTGAGAGCAGCCATGTATATTTAAAAAAAATTGATTCTGGATATACTTTCAGAACATACTTTTTTATATTTCACCAGCAGGGTGGAAATGATTTTCTTAATTGGAAAACTTATTTAATTATTTTAATGCAGCCATTTTCTGATTGAGTGCTGAGGGCGACTTATCTATATCAAGTTATAATCGTCGGAGAGTTCGGATAAGGGACTTTCGTTCTTCTTCCGTTACATCCCAAATCTGTACAAATTTGATGAACGCTCTTATTATTCATGAACCTTAAAAAAGCAAAGCGATTCCCGCCCATCGCTGAAATAAAGGGTACGGTATAATGTTACCAGAATTTTAAAAAGGAATCAGTAATGGTATAATGCGTATTTCGAAAAAACGTTTCAGAATTATTTTCAATACATTAACTCCGATCTAAAGATACAAACGCTTCAACTTCTTTCCAATAATCGATGGTTTAACAATATCATAGACTTAAATCTATCTACATTAGAAAGTTTGTTCGAAAATATAATAATTAACCCAATTATTTTTAATGAAAGGTCGATTGAATCAGAAGTACTTTTTTTCGACATTACTGTTTTTGCATCTTGACTAAAAAGAGCATTTAATAAATCTAAAACAGTTGAAGTTCAAATAATTGCGCAAAATTTCAAAGAAAGTAGTAATGTATTTTAGGGATTTTGGATTGAAATGGATTTTTTCTATTTTAATCATAACTATCCTTATGATTGATACTTCAACGACCTCCGAAACGTCGGTCGAGAAAGACAAGTTACACGAATATGCCTAAAATCCCAAAAAACAGTTGTTTATTGATATTATACAAAGAAATTATCAACATGCAATTTTGAAATTTAATTCATGAAAACATTATCTTCCGTCGTATGCTTTCATATACATTATTGGTAAAGTTATACTACCTCATAAATACAATATTAATAAATTCGTGTTAGTTGAGAGCCTGTAGAAATAATGGACGCCTAAAGACTACTACACCTTACCTTGCATGGGAAATCTGGAAGAAGAAGGATCCCTGGAAAACCCCCAAAAACATGGAAAGAGCTGGAAGTCCACATCGCAAGAAACCCTACAGAAACGGTCTTCGACTATACTTTCGCCAACTTAATATGTTAGACAAGGAAATGTTTGAAATCTATACTATTTTCAATCAATTAAAATCTGTCTGGAAGCTGATTTAGAATTGAATGATGGTGCTAAATGGTTTAAACATAAAACAAACAAAAAAAACATGTGTCATATAGCACCGGTGGCATCTTTACGGTGAAGTTTAAACACCCTATATTATTTAATCACTTTCCACATTTGCACAGTCTTTGGCCTTTATATATAACACCAATTAGGATCAAAAACCAATGTTTTACTTTCTTGTAGTACGAGTACCAATAAATATATATTTCGGTAATACCAATAAAAGGATTAAAACCAAAAACCTGTCAGCCGACATTATCTACGCGTATAATGTATCTGTTTTTATAAGTCTAAACAACATTGTTATCCTTCCGCTCAGTTTGAAGTAATCCGCCATATCGTAGGTTTAAAAACAATTTCGGTCCAAATCTGGCAAAGCCATAATAAATATTTGCTCGGATGATTCCAAAGTTCCGGCGGATGGCTGTTTTGAAGCGCGGACCAATTAAGCAATCGATTTATTTGGAATCGAAACTTTTCAACCCTCCACGGAAATGGACCCAATCGGTTGGACCGGACGGCTTGGCTTAAGGGCCGTTTTCAATTACCAGTGCCGAGTAAAAGGCAGTGCCCGCCCCGTGCACCCCTATCGGGTCCGGACATTCCTTTGAAATTTTCAGGTGGATAGTAATGCTCAAAGGAAATACTCCAATTTATGATTTCGTATAACATGCAAAGCCATTTCAGTATAATATTTGGTTATAATCCTCGTTAAAATATATTTGAAAAATAAACATAATTGAATTTTGGTCAAAAAAAATCTTTGGAGATGATTTTAATGGCGTTTTTTCAATATATAGGTAAAAATATGTTTACTTAATGGAAACTTTTATTATCTTATGGATACTCAAAATCACTTTAAAAGTAAATCGACATAGGAACAAATACACGAAAATTTAACATTTGAAATATTATTGTAACACCTGATGATAATAATAATAATAATAAATTGGATAATTTATAGAGCGCCATTTTTATGAATTACTCATCTCTAGGGCGCTAATGATGTCAACATAGGTTGATGAAATAGCTGTCGCGTAAAAAAGGGGGGATACAAAAAACAAAGTTATTTAATTTAACAGTTTAAAATGTTAAGGTATCGTAGTGTTTCGGCCAAAACAATAGACTATTGTTATTCACGTTTACACGCCCTATCTTTGGGTAGTTTTCCGAGAAACTTGCAAAAAAATCAGGTTTTTTATTAATGAAATTTAACTATATATTAATTTAATTTTTTTAAATTACGAAACGTCCAATACTCGGCCGCACACTTCGCCTGCCCCTTGTTAAACTATCATATTTATGAAGACTTGTACTCGAATGTTGATGGCACAAGCGCGTATCCCTAACAGTTTTTACATTTTAGGTACATTACTTTTTCTCAAACGCGTACGTGATACGGGATAGCGTAGAATGGTACACTCACAGTGAACGTATCACGTACGTTCAAATACATAGGGTGGTTAATAAACGGTTTTTATCGTTATTAAAGCGAATAAAAGCTGTAGATATCATTTTTAACTTGTATTTTTACTACGAAAACGACACATCCAAGACGTTTAAAAATGTCGTAGAATTGTTATAAAACATTTACGTTATCATAAAACCGTACTCAGGAAAAACCTTTTCCGGGGGACACAATCGAGAATTTTATTTAATGATACGTCTACGTCAATGTCCGTTGATGTCACTGAACTTTACGAAAGTCGTCACAAAAGACACCCCTAGACTCGAATCATAAGAAAATATCCTTCTTTATTCAAGTACTTGCGTAGATCGTACTTTTGAAGATCGCCTACAAGAATGGAAATGTTTTTATTAAAACAGACACGGGAAATACAGTATATTGAAGAAAAAAAAATTATATGTAAGTATATAAATGCATTTTTTAATTCCTCTTTTGTTTTTTATATACTTTGTATACACAACACTTATATTAAAAAAATAAAATTACAAAGACATGTTTCGGACAACCAGTCCTTCTTCAGTGATACATATTATCAATGATTAAATTTGAAATACTATTATTATACGTATCTTTATAAGATTGTCGCTACAGCTGTTTCCCCAACCTATGTTGGCATCATCAGGTGTACTAAAAAACAATTCAAAAAAATATCTGATGATACCAATATAGTTTGGCGAAACAGCTTTTGCGAAAATCTCATAAAAATAATTTGTTATACTCGTACGTATAAAAATAGTGTTTCTTATTTTAAATCTTTAATAATGTAGAATTGTTTAAAAAATATATATAACTGGGCTATGGTGTGGAGTATTAGACTATTCTATGCAATTTTTAATTTAAAAAAATATATTCGCATACAATATAATGACGTTAAAGTTGTTATTTTAAATTCCACCGAGTTGGATAATCGGATAAATCCTTATCGATACTTAAAATAAGTATGGTAAAGACCCTTAAATATTATATAACGCTCGTATGATATTATACAAACGATTGACCTGATTTTCCTGGATTACCTTTATACATATTAGGTTATGTGTCTTTTATGAAAAATTTTAATGCTACTTTTTAACCATACAAAATTGTTACAAATTTATTCACTCCGAACCATTTCGGATGCACTTTCGCATTTGAATACAACGCCTGCCAATTTTGATGCGAACGTCAAAATTTTATTTTATTTCCCGCTCCACCCTAAAAAATTGCCTCCCCTATCTTGAGAATTTTGCATCTTTATGAAACATTTCCTTTATGAACGCAGAAAAGGGAAAATAATAAATACCGAGAATTTTCAGCGCCGAGTGAATTTGTTCCTCGTAAGAAAAATTATAATCTTCAATAACTCACCGAGATCAAAATTTCACTTTCTTCCCTCGACAGCCGAAGCAATGGCGGACCCTCGGGGATGAAAAAAATAATGTCTACGTTTAATCAAAACAACCGCCTGACGTAATCCCCCTTAAATAGGGAAATTTTCATCCAACTTGCATACATTTAAATGACAAGTCGGGAAAAATAAATTATTGTCGCCTCTACCTTTTTATGGGGCAGTTTCGTCATGTTTGAAGAAATTATTTGTTTTTACTGTTCTGGACAGATGCTCTAGTTATATAACGTTTGCCTGGTGTTTACCTGTATTTCCTTTATTTGCTTATCTAAGCATTATTCCTTTTTTGTCTGTGTTTTGCAGTTTAAATTTTTTGCTCTCAACGAAATAAAAATGAATTTTATTTTATAATATTATTTCATTTGAAGAAATAAAACATTCTGTCTGGGATTATTTCAGACCCATGAACACATTTCAATTTTCTTTTTTAAAACGTGTACCTATATACGAATAAGTCTTTTAGGTATAAAACAAGATTATATAAAACCCTACTATTTAAATTAATTTACTCATTTTGAGGTCTCATATTTGGGTCATGTGCTAAGGGTAGAAAATATAATAAATAGAATATTAATAAGTAAAGTGGAGGGACGTTGGAGAGTTGGTAGAAGGCAGCTGTCCTGGCTGCAGAACATCAAAGAGTGGACAGAAATAACAAGAGTTCAGAACCTGTTCCAAGTGGCGCAGGATAGAGATGCATTTGCTGTAGTGATCGCCAACGTTGGGAGGACCTGACACGGCAACAAAAGAAGAAGAAATCATTTGAAGAGTATTGCTTTACATATAGCCCATAGTAATTACACACACACAGTATTAATTCAGAAAATTGTAATCAAATATATTTTTCTGATTGTCAAATTCGCAAAAACTGAAAAGAAATTGTTCAACTGTTGAAACAGAACAAGCTTATACCGTTTCGTCCGTTTTCCTTTATTAATCCTTAAAAATACATTTTATATTCAATATAAATCATATTGATTACATATTCCGCATTTCCAAAATTAAATCATCTAATTAAATAATGAAATTAAAGCTTACTCAAAACTTCGGTTTACAAACATTTTTTTATTCTTAATTTTTGATTTATTAAAAGTATATTTAACTTTATAAACCACCTGGATTATGCATTTTTAACAGCGCTTAGGAAAATCCGGGTGAAGACCAAAGGAATGTAGAAGAGAAATGAAAGAGTGAACATGACAAATGAAAGGGACCACAAAAAAATATTACTTTTCACTTTTATATAAGAGAAAAAAAAATCTACAAACATACGCTTGCAGGATAAATTCGTTTTTTTCCGGCAAAACAAGCGACTGAGAATACAAATTGAAATCGAATTAATATCTCGTTTGATACGAAAATGAGTAAAAAATTTATGCGCAAATCGGAAATTTATTTCATCACATTTCTGTCTCTCTATACATGAACTTCGATAGATTGGTCGGGGATGCGCTGTTTTTATGATTTATATATTTCCCCCTCTTCTACCTCCATCTGGCTCATGTACAATAAATCATTTCTCTCGAAACTGACTAGCGATAAATTGTTTCCCATGATGAATTTAATATCGTTAGAACGTATGAGCGAAACGTCTGAGGATGCTTACACGCTTGAAGAATTAATAGCCCTGAGAGTATGACAGCAATTACTTTCACATTATAGGTTCCTAGTCTATAAGAAAATTTAAATTTGAATTTAGAATCATTCACAATAGTACACTTAAACAAAAGATTCACTTGTTTTAGTTTTTCTAGTTAACACACCATTTCTTCTCAGCAAATAACATTAAGAAAACGTACGTTATACTTAATATTATTAACAAATGAAGAAAGAGTGATAAAAAAAGTATATGTTAACGATGTAAATGGAACTAGAAACAGAGAAGAAAACGTGGCACAAAAAAATAAATCAAATATTGAATGTCGGCCACGTGAGAAATCGGAAAAATCGACGTACGTGCATGGCACGATGTATGAATCTTGAGGAAGCGAGAGAAGTATGTCAGAAAAGAAAAACGTAGTAGTCCATTCTTTCTGCTACTTCCTCGGGGAGACAGCGTAATGGTTAGTTAGTAAGTTTATTAGCAAATAATTTATTTATTGATTAATTTATTCAATCAAAAGCAGTAACTTAATTTTATCATCATCATCATCAACCCGTATATGTCTACTCCTGGACGTAGGCCTCCTCCATCTGCTTCCATGTCTGTCAATCCTGGGCAACACGCATCCACGTCGTACTAGGGGTTTATTTAATTTCGTCCCTCCATCGAAGTTGAGAAAGTCCTGGGTTTGGGTTGCAGTTCTAAGACACCAGCAAAGGAGGCGTTTTGTGCATCAATCGTCAGAGCTGCAAGCGACATGGCCTGCCCAGCGCCATTTAAGCGCTGCCAATCTTTTGACGATATCCGACACTCCTGTTCTGGTTCTAATAGTGGTGTCTCTGACCCTGTCCGCTATACTGATTCCCAATATCTTCTTTCCGAAAAAAAAACTAATGTACATTGTTTTAAAATAACCTCAAAACAAAGAAAATGTTTTTTAAATGACTCAACTTCGTTACATTACTGTATGGTGCCAAAACAACTAAACGTGTAACAATAATCTGTCGGAGTTATACATCAGCGTTAAAAACATTTCCCTCAAAATTAAAATCTCGCCTTGGCCATATTTCCTCCGCCAAACATAACAGTGATTTTTAAAACGGACGCATAGCTCGCGCGCCGTGGCGCAGGGCGGATCCGGAATACTTGCAAATTTTAAAACATGACTTGAACAATTCCATTGCGTTGGTTTGCCCTGAATTTAGAAACTTCCCAACGGCAGTGGTGTACTTTAATTATTAAATATTACTTTATATACTACTAAAATAACTTGTATAGAAAGCTGACAAAGATTAATGAATCCTAATCAAAGTACATCAGTGTACGAGGAAAAGATGGGCGGATTACGTGGAAGAAAGAGACCAAGAGCCAGACCGAAGAAAAGATGGACGGATTACGCAGAATAAGATTGGGAGAAAATGGAAGGAGCTGGGAAACGGAGAGAGATGGTCAGAGACATAAGTCACTAGAGGACCGTTATGGAGGAGGTAGGAGTATCAAACCAGTATGTAGCGCCGAGAAATGAATGAATGAATCAATCAAAGTACGAGTACATCACGATTATCTCTATATCAAAAATAAAGTGTGTGACATTCATCAAAGACCCACTAGAGTGCAAAATCTCAGTGCCTTATGAGCCAATTAAACAAGTACCCTAGTTCAGATATCTTGGCATTGAATCGCTTGGCTATTATTACTTCCCCAAAGGTAGAAAAAGGTAGATAAAGGTGCAATTTTGGCGTTCTGCTTGAGAGAAATAAAGTACCATATGATAATATGAGAACAGAGAGCAATGTTTGAATCTATAAGACCTATGTATGACTTATCCTCACATCCTCGTATGCCACAGAAGCGAGGGCGGACACTGTCAAGACCAAAAGTATCTTGAGGACAACGGAAATAATAACAAAAGTGCTAAAGCTGGGAAGACTTCTCGTGATCGTGTATGTGGTCATATGAAGGCGACAACATCGACAGTACTGGTAACTACATATCCAGAGAATGAATCCCGCAAGAATACTAGATGTACGGAGTCCACCGGGGAGGCCCCTAAAACGATTAAGATAGAGGTGCAGTTTAGCATCACAGTAGGAGAATCCTGCAATAACAGACACCTAAATCTCCAAAAATAGAAAGCAACGGGAAAATACCACTTTAAAGGTCCAAGTGGAATCCCAAGAACCAGCAAAAATGTTACACTTTGCTGCAAACCAATATTAAAGACTTCACATACTCTTTTTTTATATAACGTCTGTCAAAACAGATCATATTTGAAAACAAATTTACTATATTTTAAATATCACTGAGAAAGGATCGGGTTATCCGAAACATGTCTGATAAAAAAAAAAATTAAGTTAGTCTTCTATACAGAGTATATAAATAAGAAATTAAAACATCTACAACACAAAATATCGCGAACATAGAATAAACTTTACATACTGTTCACAGAATTGAGACAGTCACAATGTCACAAAAAGTGCCAACAAACTGAGAATCACACAGAGATGTATAGAAACGTTGGGTATCAGCCTGCGGAATAGAGTCAGAAATGAGGACATACAAGTCAGGACAAAAGTCTCCGACGTCATCAAGGTGGCCGCAATCCTTAAGTGGCGATGGTCGAGACATGTCGCAGGCGACCCAGATGAAAAGTATTATAGATAAAGCGATTGCTGTCCTGTCGCCCAGAGGATACGGTAGGGCACGGATATTGACGTCCACAGTTGCGTTAGCCCAGAGGTCGGCAAACTTATTTGCCAAAGAGCCAAATATGTACATTACAACGATTTAAAAAAAAATAAGAGAAAATTCTGTTTTTTTGATTTAGAAAACATTTATTATAATTTCAGCACTTTATTAAATTACAGGTACCTACGCTGAATAAAACTTGATATCACATTTAATAAACATTTTATTCATTGATAAAAAAATATATATAATATATAATTAAGGAATCCATAATGAGACTTCTTATTCAAAAATCATGGGGAAAAAAAAACTTTGTAACACGTGCGCGACTTGCAAACACGACAAGCGCCGACCACCGTGACCGTAGCAACGCGACTGGCGAGGTGACTGCTATCCAACGCCAACCAGACTTATTAAAACGCGAGAAGAGTCTCACTCGCACCGCGCACCCCGCAGTCGTCACCCGCCGATACCATCGCATCAGCGCGTCTTGCGCGCCTGTCCGTGAACATTTGTGCCGGAGCCGCACTTAAGAGGCTAAAGAGCCGCATGCGGCTCCGGAGCCGCACTTTGCCGACCTCTGCGTTAGCCTAACGAACCCGGAAGAGTGGGGAAAGTGCCTAAATGCAGATCGATTAAGGTAACTAAAAGAAGGGATTAAATTATGTGCAACATAAATATTTACAAAATCAAAACTAATAATTTAGAAACCTCTTATTTATAATTATGTTTGAACGCGTTATCTGCATCCCCTATATTTATAAATTTAATATTAAGTTACCCCACTGCCCTTCATCCCTCGTTATAACTAGTTCCCCGCCCTTTACGTTTAAGAGAAGGGGTGAGTTACCAACACACCTGTATTGTTAGGAAAAATGGTTACCGAAATAAATTCTCCGCTGAATGGTATTGGTTATTCTGGGAGGCTTTCTGAAGTCTTTTAGAAAACCCAAAATATTACGTTACTCTTGATTCAGGTTGCGTAAAATACGGGAGAACCAAACGATAATATAAAATATTGTCAATCTATTTACTTGAACAAAATGCTTGCGTTGTGTTTTCTTTCATATCCGGTTATAGGAAGAGAGGTTTGATATACGGTATTTTTTATTTATAATTTTTATATATAATCGAGTTATTTAGAAAACAACAATCGGATATCACATATGTAATAAGAAAGATAAAAAGGAAAATGAAGTATATTATAATGTACCTTTTTTAAGATTAAATATTTTAATCTACTCAAATGATATTTTATATAGAATATTTATTAGTATTATACTAACTAGCTAACCATCACGTCGTCTCCCCGAAAGAGAAGGCATAGTCAATGGACCGCCACATTGTTATATCCGGACATACTTCTATCGCTTCCTTTACATTCATATATCGTGTAACGCGGCCGACAATGAATATTTGATTGGTTTAATCGTGTCACGTTTTCCTAGATCTTTCTCTATATATTGTTCTGTACACATCGTTAACATAAACTTATTTACCATTATTTCATTCATTATTAATACGAGCGAAATAGTCAGTTTTCTTTAAAGTTTTATTTTATTTAAAGGGAATGACATGTTTCGCCTTTCTAAGGCATTATCAAATGTCTTGCTGCACACATTTGATAATGATTAGAAAGGTGAAACATGTCATTCCCATAAAATATAATAAAACTTCAAGAAAACTAACGTTTTCATTAATATTAATTATTTAATATGGAGTAATACTTGATTTTTCAAGAAACAATAAATTTCTTCATTCGCGTATTGGATTTTGTATAACTATTCATTGCTACTTCTCATTTTCCCATTATAAATTAATTGGAATATTTTTTTGAGAACATTGTATTTTTATAACAGTTTTCCAAAACATGTTTCGGGAGAGGCCCAGAAGAACAAAACCCCTTCCTCAATGTAGACATTTTAACTGTGTCCCGAAACATGTTTGCAAAAAGTGTAAAAAAGAGTTGTGATATTACAATGTTTTCAAAAAAATATTTAAATGTGAATACGCAACACACACATAACACACACAGTGATGGTGAATAGAAGAAATAAATAAATTTATTTATTTTGGTATGGTGACCTTATATGGTACCATAAACGTGTAAATTAATCTATTGTTTACAAAATGTATTAAACAACAGCAAAACTTTTCTATTTATTTCAAATATGTAATAACAATGGGCTCGTTAGGAATTATTTGAATTCGAATGCGAACATTTTATTTCAAACGCAGGAATATTAAAAATTCATCAGGCAATGAAAAAATGAATGAGATAGCAAATGATCGCCGGTAATGCAGGGTTCTACCTTCCGGCATATTCCGTTACCATTTTAATATTGGCGGGAAAGCTGATATTTGTTGCCGGTTTTGCCGCGTAACCAATTTTTCGCGCGTCCCCCACGGGGCTCGGGCGGGGGAAGAGTGATGTGGGAGGGTGATGAGAGATACAGAAAAAAGTTAAATATTAACGGGAAGAAAAATATTTCAAATCTAAAATGGTGGACACCCACCAAAGTGCGACGCGATTTTAAAAAGAAACTAAGTTTAGATTATATACAACTCATATATGAAGTCACCTTTCACGTGTGTAAAATATGATTGGAGTCTATATTAATCAGCATATGTATTTACATAACTACTGCGAAACAAAACCGTTATAAGACTGGTAGTTACTTATTGCTGAGATACATGGTCCCTAACGCAGAGAGAAGAGAGCAAATTTGCGATATTTTAATAAAAGACAAAAGAATTTAAATATACCCTGAACAAGAAGGTAAAGTCTTCAACCAGTGCGTTTTGCTAGTCATGACGTACGGAGCCGAGACGTGGACATTGACAAAAGGTCTAGTCTACAGATTCAAGGTTGCCCAGCGCGCCATGGAAAGAGCCATTCTTGGAATAACCTTGAGGGACAGATTTAGAAACGAATTTATTCGACAACAAACCAAGGTGACTGAGGTGGCTATACGGATAGGCGGGCTGAAGTGGCGGTGGGCTGGCCATATCTGTCGGAGAACCGACAGCTGATGGGGAAGACGGGTTCTGGAGTGGAGAACGCGTACAGGATTCCGTAGAGTTGGACGTCCCCCTGCCCGCTGGACCGACGATCTGAAGAGGATTGCTGGACATGGATGGATGGGAGCGGCAATGGATAGGGGGCGGTGGCGGGCTTTGGGAGAGGCCTACATTCAGCGGTGGATGACAGACGGCCGATGATGATGATGAAAAAGAAGGTACAACTATCTACTGATTAACAACAAAATATTGGCAAAATTCTGTGTGACAAAATACCGAACGACCACGTTAGGCTGGTCATGTAAAAAGAATGCCAGATGGCCTAACAGAAATAATTGTTTCTTAATGGCATAGCGTGAAAAGAGACAAACCGGCAGATGAAGAAAACGATGGGCTGACTGCGTCAAAGAGGACTGGGAAGACCAGTAAAATCGAGAGAGAATGCCAGGGACAGGAGCCAATGGAAGACCTTGTAGAGGATAAAAAAGAGATAAATAGAAAAAAAATCCTCGAATAATAATTGCATTCTAAGAAAAAATTCCTTTATTTTAAAAAAATCTACAAAAATATATTTAATTTAACTCCAATTTAAAATTATTCACAACGAAAACATGTTTAATTATTATTGGTTATTTTTTTGGAGGAATAAAAATGCATTTTAATATTGTTAATATTTATTTTCTTAGCGCACACTAGGGTGGTTATTATAACATATATGAAACAAATTGTACTTAATATAAATATTTAAAAAATTCATTAAAAAAATAATGAATATTTGTCTCACAGAAAAGTGTTTTATACAGGAGCAGTTTATGAATCAACCGAAAATCGTAAAACAGCTGTTATTTTATTAATCATTTGATAAGAACATGTTTTTTTAATAACTCCAAATTAGGGCAACCCGTTCAAGGGATGCATTTTTTCTACTCTATATTATATTTAATAACTTTAGATAGCTACGTATTTAAATGTAGATAATGTTAGAAATTTAAATAATATTATATATATTCTTATTTATATTGATACTTATTCAAAATAAATTAACACACACCTTATTGATAAAAATGGTAATTAACGTATTGCGGAATAGATAATTCTCTAGATAAGAGAACAATAAAGTAGCTTCGTTGACATTTTAAGTATTTTAGCGTGTTTTCGTGGAACCATTTTTAACAAACAGGCAAACAATGTTTGAAAAACACTTTAATAATTCAATTCCATTCCCTAATTAGAAACCGTTGTGCCTTTTGACAGGGGGTTCAGTCGTGCGCATTTATTTATTCAGACACACCTACCAACATAGAAAAGCTATTTATTTCTCTGCGGTGTGAAGTTCCCCCGAGCGGAAAATAACATGACCGTCTTTTCAATAAAACAGCCCTTTCAGTCAGGCCCTAAACTTTCCTCTGCCTGAAGAAGGTTTGTTAGACACCTGAAATTTGACGGCTGCTTCCTTGTCGGTCCGAGCTTACGACGTGTTTGAAACAAGGGCACTGTTGTATAATAAATTAGCCAAGAAACGGTGTTGAACGAATGCCCAATTTTGTTACCAACAGAAATCAGTTGAGTGAATAATTGTTAAGTTTCATCCTATTATACAGATAAATTTTACGCAAATTTGAAGATATCCGACTGTGATACAATTACAATATTTATTCATCATAATGAGTATACAAATTAATATGTTTCAATTAAATAGTCCATTGTTTTGGCCGATACATTATAAGCTGTTAAATTAAAAATACTTTGCTGTGTGTATCACAATTGTATTTTTATTTTACGCGACAGCTGTTTTGTCAACCTCTGTCGACAACACCAGGCGTTACAATAACATATCAAATGTTAAATTTTCGTGATTTCTTTAACTTTATGTGTATATGTTCCTTTGTCAATTTGAATAATTTCTTTGATATAATTTTGAAAGATATATCAAAGAAATTATTCAAATTGATACCAAATCATTAAAAATCAATTATTCAGTCTATAGTGTAATTGGAGTTTGAAAGATAATATAACTTTACATAAAATAATATAACGGTCCTTCACTCCTTGTACCACAATGGCAAGATAAAACGGAAAAAAAAGCTGTGTCTAATCAAAGAAGAATGTAGAATACACAGACGATGGCTTGGGCACACTCTAAAAAGAATAATATGTAATGAAAACAAAATTATTTTATAATAATATTAAGAAAAAAATTTAACTAATAATTCATTACTCTTTATTTTAAATGTTAGATTTTTGTTACTAGAGAAACGGACACTTAATTAACCTTTATTACTTTTTCGAGAAGTACAATAAGAGCATTGTAGATATAGGAATATACAATAGTTGATTTAACACAAGAACAGTTGAGGTTATACTGTACTGTACAATACCCCGACTTTGTGTCAAGTTTATTCGAAGTTCAAAATGGTAGTTCCTGCTCGTCTGCAAGTAGAACTCACCCCTTTTGGGAACGGAAAATCAATGTCCGTTACATGCAAGCATCCAAGTTCCCGATCATATTAATTAACATATGCTGCAAACTTTCGAGAACGCATTATTACCAGGAACTTCTCGGCTTACATTGGAACCCCTTCTGTAATGCAAGGAAAACAATGTAACCACTGCTATCTGAATAGTCGGAAGATATCCTTATTGATAACACAGATATATTACGTTTGAAAATACGATTAAATATTGTATATCAAAACTGTTTTAGTATTACTATTTCGTTGAACAAATCATAATGGTGTTTCAGCGCCAGCCAAATATACATTAAGATTGAATTCAAAGGATAAATAATGAAAATAAAAATAAATTAATAAAACCATCTTTCATAATATGTGTACACCCATCTTAGTGAATTCTTCTAAATTTTATTTTGGATGCATTGATCGGCCTTTCACTCCTTTATTATTTGTTCATTCGGTATTCTATAATTTATTGTTTTTTAGCACATTATTTAAGTGATCTCATTTTTAAGGCATTTATTCTCATTTCATCTTTTGCGTTTGCTCTATTATGCGTTGGGATTTTTGGAAAAATCGATATTTTCATATTCCCAGTGATGATTTTGGATTTTGGAACATTGGATGCTAATCTCTCTTAAACAGTAAAGTAAAACAGAGAATAATATTGTGAAGAAGCTTATATGAATTATAGTGAAGCACGAAGAGATAAAAATGATGACATTTAAAATAAAACTTGTAAATGTATTACTTCTAATTCATATAATTATCAGTGTACACACATGCCAAGAGTTTTTAAGGAGGATCAAAAGTAATTAGCATGAACATTATCATAAAACAAAAAGAACCTTAGAAGAAAAACCAAATCAAAAAAATTATCTTACATGTATGAAGGTGTATGTGAAAGTCCCCAGAGAAATCAGAAATGAAAAAAATATTTATCATAGTAAATAGATTTTGAACTGAATTAGTAAACACGGACCGACATTATATATTGTTGGCCTGTAAATTTAAATATTTTCTTTTTTTTTTCTTTTTAAAATTAAAAATAAAAAATTGTTTACAGATATGATCAGTTTTGTCGAAACTGATCATATTTGTTAACAATTTTACAACATTTTTAATTTCTTTATAATATCACTGAGGAAGGATCGGATTGTTCGAAACATGTCTGATATTTAATTTAATTGTTTTTTATAGTAAGTGTACTATTCTTAGTAACTGTAAATAAAG
The DNA here is from genome assembly GCA_022606425.2 of Lepidostoma basale. Classification (NCBI taxonomy): domain Eukaryota; kingdom Metazoa; phylum Arthropoda; class Insecta; order Trichoptera; family Lepidostomatidae; genus Lepidostoma; species Lepidostoma basale. The sequence goes on along the minus strand of JAHDVF020001589.1, from coordinate 2,641,560 downwards.
CACTTGTTAACAATAAATTGGACTTATATTAATTAGATTAATACGAGTATATAGGTAAAACAACATCGTTGAAATGTGTATTTGAAAATCTTAAACTCGCGAATTTACTACAGAACAAAAGAAGTTAACCTTTTGTAAAGTATAATAATTTATTATTGTATAGAAATGGGTTGGTGGTAAGAGATTGATAACAATATTCTGATAGGCCTGAGCTCCTTTTCCATATAATCTGGGTTAAAAAATATTCGTTCCGGAAACAAGGGAAAATTCAAACAAAACGTCTAATTCTATGGCACCGGAACCATCAATCAAGCTGAATAATCATTTCCCTGCTGGTTAGAACTTCGTCGCACGGCTTCGAAATAATCAAGGATCAAAACAAATTCCACCCCTGCACGTAGCCCCACTCCTTGCCTGCAATTTATTCTGAATCCTCCCTTATTTCGTCAAGTCCCCGGGAAACCTCGTAAACTAGAGCGCAGATAACTCTGCAGTTGTGGCGTCATATTCCAAATAGCTTTGTCTCTCTTTTAGAGTCCCATCGGAATACAAACATTGTACACAGGTGCGTGTTAATGGTTTTTCGTTATTCACATACGAGTATATAAATATTTTCATAATAATTGCGTAGATTTTCACGATAAGTAACAATATGTTTTATAGAATCTTGGAAAAATCCGTGTAACTCGTCTTTCTCGACCGACGTTTCAGAGATCATTACAGTGTCCGTCTCCATCTGAAGATGGAAACTGCAATAATCTCGTCAGTCTTCGAGAAAGACGAGTAAAACGGATTTTGCCAAGATCGCAAAAAACATTTTTATATAATATTAATTTAATTTACGTAAAAATATTATTTGATTATGTAGCAATGTTATGTTTAATCCCGTCTGGTTTTGAAATTGGTGGAAAGCAGAATTTCAAATTCGAAGTTTATATATTATGTAAAATTATGTAATTATATCAAAAGTACAATATATTCCAACATTTTTTCGTAGTTTCTGATAGTACCACTAACTACTGCGTTTTTGAAAATGTATTACTCCAAAAAAATACATTTTTAATTTATGGGGCAAACCGTGTATCCGTAATAATCTTCAATCGGCCAAGAAGTCAATTTATATTCTTAAAAATATATTATACTTTTAAACTTTGACGTCGTTTATGAGCCAAATTTAGATTTCGCAATTTCAGAATTATTCTTATTGTTAAATTTTTATATTAATTGTAAGTAAAATATTTAATTAATTTTAAAAGTTATGATTATAATATACTACAATATATATTTTTTCGATTATGTCAATAATTATTTTGAATAACGTAATTTAAATATGAAAAAGCCTAAATTAATAATTCATATATGACATGACTTCCGTTCCCCTGTATAGCTTGCCTTCTACATGCTTCAAACTTTATCCCCGTATGGAGATGGCCTTTCCAAAACACGAGGCTGGCAATCCCAAAGCGAAGTGTTAAAAGGTGAACTTTTATGGCGGCGCTTTACGAGTGCGTATGAAATTTAGTTGAATGAATTCAAAGCGCAGTTTAGACTTTTTACCGCAAATAACAAAGGATTAATGAACGGGATGCGTGGGTTCCGAGGGGCGAGGGAGGAAGGGCGGTTTCGCGAGTACAATTGTTCCACGTTGATGAGTTTGCATATGTAATCCATGGATATTTGATACTTATGTAAATTTACTGAAATACGTTGCTTTTATTACAATTGTCTAATACCAATAAATTATGATTTTATACTCGTACATATGCAAAGCGTTTATTTTTGCACAGTAACTTAATTGCTAATTTATATATTATATTATAAAATACAACTATCTTTATGAAAAAAAATGTTAAATAGCGTTCCAATTGTTTACAGTCCTTCTTCTTACAAAATATGTATAAAGGATACCTATTTAGCTGACGAACAACATTATACCAGTACTCTGACTAAACTAGGGGTTTCGGAAAAACTAAACAATTCTCCAATACATTCATTAGGTTTATCGTTTCTTGAACAACGATTTAAAACTGCATTAAATAATTTACAAGACTGACAACATCTGTTTTCCAGAAGTTTGATTATAGTTTATGTGAATGACTTGTTTTGCCTGTCGAATGTTTTAAAATGTTTGATAATGGCATAGATAAAAGAAACATGTCATTTACATAAAATATTACATTATAAAACTTCTAGAAAACTGAAGTTTTCTTTCGTATTAAACATTCACTAGGTATAATGTATTGCATACAATTTTTGAAATTATTAACTAATTAAGGTTTAATTGATGGATTGTACAGAGTTAGAGGTCCCCTCATCCCCCTGCCGCTGGACCGACGATCTGAAGAGGATTGCTGGACATGAAGGATGGGAGCGGCAATGGATAGGGGGCGGTGGCGTGCGTTGGGAGAGGCCTACGTTCAGCAGTGGATGACAGACGGTTGAAAATGAACTAATTAAGGTTTAAATTATAATATCATCAGATCAACCTTCAAGCGTGAGAGGATATAGGACATAGAGGATTCCCACCGCTTACCCGAGTCTGTTATAGGAAACAGGCGAAAGGCGCCGTTTATAGGAAAACGGCGCCTTTCGTCAGCTTCGCTCTTTCAATCCACTTGAAGCGTGATAATTTAGTTAAAAATCCGTAATACATCATTTCGTTTCATTCTCTCATAGTAAATATACAATATATATTATATTATAGTTTCAGAGTGAGGCCAATCTAAGAAAAAAACTGGAAGAGAACTGTCTGAATGGTACGGACACGTAATATAGTGCCCAGCCGACCATGCTGCACGGAAGATGATGGAAATAGACCAGTGACCCAGAAGAGGTGGTAGGCCCAAGTTGACGTGGATGGGACTTATTCAAAGTAGTCTCAAAAGAGACAGGATCTCACTAGACCCGGCTCAGGACAGACAGTCCTTGAGATGCCATACGAATAGAGCCGACGAGCCTGTGTCCCATTTACTCTCCGTAATTGGGACATGCCCTAGTGAGAAGAAATTTCATACTCTTTTATATTAACGTTTTGAATTGTATCTAAACAGTAAATAAATTAATGGGAAAACAATCTTATGACTAGTCCATTGTTTCGGCCGAAACACTATGATGCCGTAACATCTTAAACTGTTAAATTATATAACTTTGTTTTTTGTATCACAATTGTATTTTATTTTACCGACAGCTGTTTCATCAACCTATGTTGACACCATCAGGTGTAACAATAACATATCAAATGTCTAATTTTCGTGATTTTCGAATCTTTGTGTGTATTTGTTCCTATTTCAATTTGAATAATTTCTTTGATATTATTTTGAAGTTAATGCTGAAATTGAGTTAGGTGCCTAAATATTTAATTTAAAAGAACGGTTAGATACTATTTATACGAGAAAATATTGAAGGTGGAAAATGTAATAAATTAATAATAAAACAGTAATCAGAAGGAACAATTACACATAGTAAAGAGTAAAAAACGATGAAACATAATAAATTAAAAACGATAAATAATAACAGAAAGTAGAATACATTGATAGGAAAGGTGATAAAAGTTGAAGGTAGTATTATTATTTTTAAGCTAGATTTTATAGGGGAAAAGTTTTTAATGTACGTTCATAATGTACGTTCTTAATAATTCGATGCGTTCTTTTAATTAAAATATTTAGGTACCTAACTCAATTTCAGCAAGAAGCTATTTAAATTTACTCGAAAAGATCAAGAAAATTTGATATTTGATATATTATTGTAACACCTGATGATGTCAACATAGGTTGATGAAACAGCTGTCGCGTAAAATAAAATACAATTATGATACAAAAAACAAAGTTATTTAATTTAACAGTTTAAAATCTTATGACCGTTAAACATGGTAGAATCATAAGTAAAGTCGTAAACATCTTGTTTGATAAGTTACGTTTAATAATTTACCAGCGGCACCCGTATCCGAACAGCGTGTTTGTGCGAGATTTTTATTATAATTATTTAATTCAATTTGAAGCGGGGCGGTAAAATATTGGAAAAGTTTAAATAAAAGGCCATTCCTATAAAAAGAAACAAAGCTCGGATTCGATGCAAACTTTCTTAATGGGTTTCAGTAACGATCTTGAACTTTAAAAAAATGGTGTTTCTTCGTAAAATATTGGCTTTACATATATAGGTTCCTTCTAGAGAATACTGTAAAAATGAAAGAAACAGAACCCAATACATTATACTTGACATTAAAAATGAAGTTTAGAAATTAATATTGCGTAGTATATTATAATAGAAATTAGGTTCTTATTTATTAACATTATGAATGTTTTCAAATAATACTATGGATTAAACCTTATCTAACTTATTCATTCAAATACAATACATATAAATTTAAAAACAATCACTTTACATTTACAAATAATTTGCTTGGTTTAATTCCTTGGCAATGAAAACCGTCCTCAAATTTATGATTTTATATATTTTATAAATCTAGAATGGCAGTGCACAATGGTGTTCTTCTACCGACCCTTATGTATGGAAGCGAAGCATGGAACTGACAAAAAAATGATGAAAGTAGAATAAATTAGATCTCTTAGACGAATGTGTGAATACTCTGTGTATGATAGTGTCGAATGAAAATATAAGAAGGGAATGCGGTGCGAATGGTGGTGTTATGAACAAAATAATGAAAGGATCATTAAGATGGTTTGGACACATGGAAAGAATGAATGAAGAAAGAATGGTAAAAAAAATGTGTTAACGATGTAAATGGAACCAGAAATAAAGGAAAACCGAGGAAAACGTGGCACGATCAAATAAATCTAATATTGAATGTTGGCCATGTGAGGAGTCAGAGAAATCGACGCGCGTGCATGACACGATGTATGAATATTGAGGAAGCGAGAGAAATATCTCAGGAAAGAAAAGTGTGGCAGTTTATTCTTTCTGCCTACCCCTTCGGTGAGACGGCGTGATGGTTAGTTAGTTAATTTATATAAATGAAAACACAGGTTTCTCTAGTTAAGAAGGCAATTATTGCCTGGCTTAGAATGAGTGCTAGTTGCCTGGCTTAGAATGGTTATGCATCTAAAAAACTGTGTCATTGGAAGGATGGATGCATCGAAATAGTTCGTTATTCGATATTCAGCAATTTATGGGAATGTGGCAAATGGTCATTTTCTTTTTTGTTGATTTTCACTTAAAATTGTATTTATACACTTATCATTACGTACTCGTATGTAGACTGTGGTCAATATAAGCAACTCTTTTATTTAAGTATCTTTGTATATTCTAGCTTCATTGGCTGGTGTAAATTGAATTAAATATAATGTGGAAAAACATGAAGAACTTCGCTACAGTGTGAAACCGTTTGGCACTACTAACTCAAATAAAGCGGTTTATACTAAGTGATAATAAAATAAAAAATTATATGTCAAACCGAAAAGTAATTACTTCGTTTCAAAGTTCAAATAAATTGTGATTTTCCTTTAAATCTTCAATAAAATATCTTATAGTAAAAGGGTTAAACTAGCCCATTTAAACTAACACATCACACAGTATAGAAAATTTGATGCTACGCGAAGAGTTGATAGCAAAAGAGAATATTTCATCCCATATGAAACGGCAGCATTTATTAGGTCTTACGACTTTTGTTTACCTGGAAAGGTCGTGTTCTAAACTAACAACGTTTTATAAGGATTTGCTTAAACACTCTTGCTAATGTGCAATTAGTAAAAAGGCAATTATGGCAACACGAGTACAACATATTAGCCAAATAAACTATCATTATCTTTCGTTTAAACCCATTCGGAACAATTGGAAGTATGTAGCAATTACAAACAGAAATCCTTTCAAATTTATGACTTTTCATTTAAATTCAGATATAAATCTAGCGATTTTCACGCGGTTACGAAAATAGGGTAAAATCCCAGATTTCTTCAGAAGTAATTGTATCAACGTCGAATAAAAAGTGATTTACAAAAACAATAAATTGGAAATCAGAAAATAGAAATAGCTTGTTAATAATAATGAAAATAAAAACTATTATAAAATTTTATATTTAAAAAACAGTTACTAACTAGTTAGTTAACTGTTTTTTTAACTAAGAAAATAAGTTGGATGGATTTTAACTTCCTTATCATGCCGTTTCTCCGAAAGGAGAGGCAGATATGATGAGCCGATACATGAATAAACACAAAGAAATTTTTACGGTCTCCTCAACATCTATTTAGTGTGATATAGATGCACGTTGATTGTTTAAGAAGTTGATCACCAGAGAATGGCAGCAAGCTGCCGAGACTGCTCAGAATTAAAAATGAAATAAATCTTTATAAAATTCACTTTCCAGCAGAAACATTCTGACAACATGTTTTTTTTAATATACCTATACAACGCTTTTTTTATAAAATTTAATAACTAATACCAGGACCATTTTGTAGGGCTAGAGAGATTCCCGAATAGCCGCATTTAACTTAGTAATAAGGGTATATTTGAAACAAGGTTTAAGCTCTCCTAATGCGGTGAAAAGATAAATAAAACGTCTGCAGTAGAACTGTTCTTGCGAGGGAAGAAATACTTATCCCCGAAACCGCTTTAAACTTAACCAATATTTTGTTTTGCTCCGCTTAATATAAAACCTTCTGGAAACTCTTCCCAGATTCAAGCAAACTCAAAAGAGAAACGCGGCTTACAAGTACCAGTGGTCACGAATTAATAGATTTTAAGCGAGTTTCAGAAATATGTATTGTTCTCAAGCCCATATAACTTTTAACCCAAATGAAACAATGTTAACACATTTTCCGCGGAAAGGGTATTAACCCTTAGACGCCCAGTGGTCCCGTATGGGACCGCGGATTTGCGTAGTTTAACGCCCAACGGTCCCGTACGGGACCGGTGATTATGATGCATTTCGCTATCGGATTACACTAATTTATAACAATAGTAATCAAAATATGAATATTAGCTTACGTAAATCATATCTTTGAGATACCGATCCATAATTTTATTTTAGGTTCCGATAAATATTTTTGTCGTAATGCGTTATATAAGTATTTATTCCTGCGTTACAGTGTCGACTCTTGGGATATAATAAAACGTTCCTGTTCTAATGCGCTCTTGGTATTATGTTGTATGTGTATAATATTTTACCTGTACTGAAACATTTATTCTGTTTGTAGTGTCTTTTGTGTCTTTTGTGAACTGATTTGATTTGATTTAATATACGTTTACAGTCCGCCTAATTAAAATAATAAAAGAATCGTAAGATCTATATTTAAATGCCAAAAATGTGAAATAGGTATACGCATAGACAAATGTTTTAAAATTTGGCATTCTAAACAAACAACAAAATAATAAATAAATAAACTTTTATGTGTAATTACAAAAAATGTTAAAAATACAAATATAGCTTTTGTAAATAATAAAAAAAAATTGTAAATGCTTTTTATTTTACCTAAATAGGATGACTAATTTTAGAGATATAATTATTTTTATAACAGCTACGCATAGGTCGCAAGTCGCGCAAATATTTCACAAAAAAATGCTTGGGCAGTGGGCTACCTTTATTATACGCGGCGCACGACCGTTTAAAGGTTAGTACCCGTTTACTTGACTGGTGGTGGTAGGCGAGAAGGGTAAAATACCGTCTTCGCGGATTCGACACAACTGTTGGAAGTGTATTCGTAATTTTAGTTGCATACTTTAATATTATATCAAAGAATACACATAGTTAAATGCTTTTGTATTTCAGCTACCCATAACGCGTGTTCATTAGTACACTACCTGCAAACAAAGTGTTTGCCATTAAACAAAAACATAAACAAATATTTACACTCGGATCGGATCACGCGACCTAAATATGGAAATATGATTAATTATAAAAAAAAATGTACGATTTATTTTTTGAAGAAACGATGCATTTGTTAAATTATTGTGCCAATAACAAAATGTCATCTTAAATTATACGTATTCAAAGTCATTGATTTTTGTGGCACCTATTAAAATTGCCGATTTTGTAAGAATGGATATAAATATTTATTTAAAACATATAATTTAAAAAAAATGGTACCTTTCAATAATTATCTGGGACTTAAACAAGAGTAATATCACAACTAATAAAAGAAAACTGCACGTAAAATACGGCAATATTATTTATTCATACAATTTCGTTACTTACCTAATTATATTCGGGATTTATGCAGAAGAATCTGAAACAAAATAAAAATGTTCAATTAATATTTAAGATGACATTATTTAATAATTATTTTTAATTGACATTTCTTGGTAGAAGTTTATTTTAAATAATGAAAACAAAAAAAATAATACACAATTTCTTTATTATTATGTATTTAGTGTGCTCCCAGTTGTGTTTATGTTCGACCTGTTTCGGCAGCTTGCTGTCTTCATCATTCAACCAGAAGATGGCAGCAAGCTGCCGAAACCTGTCGAACATAAACACAAGTGGAAGCACACTAAATACATAATAATAAAGAAATTTTGTATTATTTTTTTTGTTTTCATGACATTATTTCATTGAATTAAGTAATGATCTACCTCTAGTGTCATCATTCAGTATATTCAAATAATAAAATTTAAAAAAAGCTTACATTAATAAAAATATATATATTTTACATTAACCCTCTTTTATAATTTTTAGTGATCAATGATGCATAACTCCTTATCAAATAAATAATGCTGATGAAATGTTATTAATAATGTGATATCAAAGCAAAAGATCTTATTCTCAAAAATTATGATAAAACTTCGTGAAAACTGATATTTTAATCAATATTTAGAAAATAACTAACTTCTTATGTATACTTAGTGGTTAAAAAGTGTGTAATGAGTCGAATAAGATTTGGCGACACAAGATCCATCCAGATTATTAAACACATTTCTACGAAAGTTTGTAGTTAGCAACATATATAATATATATGAGAAAGGCTCTCTAAAGTAGGCTGCTCACGTTTTAATTGGCAGCAGGCCTACGGCAGGTGGGGGTGTTTACGTGCTCCGGGAACCCCACAAAAGTCACCCCCAAACTTGGCAACTCGTCAAGCTACGCTCCTTTACTCTGTCACTTTGCTACTCGTATATAATATATTAAGGAGATGTCTGCCTGACTCCGGTTGAGTGCAAATTGAAAAATGCACTCATCGCTTCGTAACTTTTGCATTATCCACAACGATAAACACATCAAATAGTATAACAATTAAGTTTCAGAAGGAAATTACAATTACAAATATCTTGCAGTCATTAGTACTTGCTATTTTTATAATAATATTAGTTGACACAGTTAAATCACAACTTGTGGATGAAAATAAAGTAAATAACTGAAACAACATTCGTGGCTAGATGGTAAGTGCTAAAACTACCAAACCGAAGGTTCCGGCTTCAATTCTCGGCGATGGCAGTGTGATTATCACACTGTCTGTTCTGATCTGGAATTCACGTGACAATAAAAATGGCGATAGATTAGTTACCTATCACATGTCACGAGAATCAATATGATAGCTATACTTTTTACATCGATTTGACTCGCGCTGTAATGATGTTAAGAGCGATTCAACAAAATAATGTTGATATTAATAAAAATACCTGAAGAAGCGGTCAACCAACATTCCCATAATATCGATATAGAAGAATACATTATAACTTAACTTTCTAACGCTATTTTAGCTCGTATAAATTCGCAATTATCGACCCCCTTTCCTCAGTACTTAAAACTATTATCCATTCCATGTTATAAGGCAATAAATAGAAGAGTTTATAAACAATACTTAATTTACTCGTATATTTACCAGTCTATCTAATCATAATAATAATAATAAATAATAAAAAATCCATAAAATAATACCTCGAATATTTTTATGAATAAAATAATGTTTTTTCCACTTTTGAGTTCATTTTTCTCGACTTATTTCGAAAGTTTTTACGCCCTCGTTATCGAGATAATGAAATAAATTGAGTTTTAAGACGTAATTAATTTTAATATAATAATTATTTATAATTTATGGATCGTTCTTCAATCGAGCGTCTCCCGCGGGGGCGAAAAGAGAAAGTTGGAGTGCCGCGTCGGTTAAAGTTTGGCCGTCCATTATTTCTGCCTACCCCTTCGGGGAGACGGCGTGATGGTTATGATGGTTAGTTCTTCCGATAATAAAGGTGTAAAACCTACAAAACATGTTGATAAAAAATAACAGTATTTTAATTCATAAGTAAATTCGTCATTATAAATTTCACGAGGTAAACGCTTTAGTTTATGAAGAAAAGTTGTTTTTTAGTTTATTTTTGTAAAAAATATTAATCCCAATCGCTAACTTTTGTGTGTAAGTTTTTATTTACAATTTACAATAGTAAACACGATTGTTTAGTGGTTTTACTTGGATTTAATTTTTCGGCTTGCGAGGGAATGCAGGACAGGGAGGCCTACTTAAGGGTGATAGTCAACGTTGGGGAGACCTAACAGGACACAGAAAGAAGAAGAAGAATATAAATTGTGACAAATTTGTTTTCCTTGCGAGGGTATTTTCAAACTAGCAGTTTGAAAATGCCCCCGCAAGGCGAAACAAATTTGTCACAATTTATATCATTTATATAAATTAAATCCAAGTAAAACCACTAAACAATCGTGTTTACTATTATAAAATAATAATGGAGTTTTACAAAACCAACAATTGTATTTACAAGTTGTTTTGGTGTCAACAACACTAATCAAACCTCTAAAAAAATAATCAAATAATGAATGAAGTCTTAAAAGCTCAATAGAAGCGTCCATAAAATTTTATTTCACGTAATTACTCGCGTATATGAGGTTATAAAGCAAAAACAACCATTTACCGCTACTAAACAAAAACACAAAAAATAATAAAAAGTTTTAGCTTATCGCAGAATGGCACCTCTCTTGTTAGGTTAATAATGCGCGGAGCTATGTAATAAAACGACGGCGTCTAGTTCCAGGACGTTGATGTTTAATAAATGGAAAATTTACGCTTCCGATGCAACCTGTTTGGAAAGCAATTTTTCCAGGCGGGGCTTCTCGTTAATTGAGTCACTAACTAGGTTACCGCGCGGGTGCAATTTGTGACGTGCGGGCTTACTGCTCGCCAAACGTGACCGGCCTGGGAATTCGCAATACAATATCGCACCTACAAAATTTTCCTGGAATTACAGAAAAACTAACGAATCCTATAAACGTAATATATTCTGTGAATCGCAATAGTCGTTACGCGAAAGTAATGAATCTTCATTTTAAATGGGCTTTATTTTCTTGTTTTTTCTCTTACGCGAAAGTAATGAATCTTCATTTTAAATGGGTTTTATTTTCTTGTAAGGTACATGGATTTAATATAGTCAAGTAAATATGTCAAATCAAATCAAATCAAATCAGTTTATTAACTCAAAAGACATTACAAACAGCAAAATGTTTAAGGCATCTATTGAGTACAGGTAAAATATTATAAAAAACAACATAATACCAGAAACGCATTAGATATGGTTCGACATTAGGAAGACAAGATACTTTGCAAAGTCAAGAGTATTTGTCTCCTGAACGTACCTTCACTAATATGAAAGACGTCGATCTCGTGTGGGCATATGAATCATGGGCATATGAACGCAATGCCCATTAAAACATTTATTGTTCTTAAACAACAATATGAAACTCCATATCAAATGATAAACGTCTGTTTTATAGAAGTTTTCTTATATTTTATGGGAATGACACATTTGAAAATAGGTGTTTTCATTCGTATTAATTAGATTAAAAGTAGTCCATTGTTTTGACAGAAACACTATGAAACCTTAACATTTTAAACTGTTAAATTAAATAACTTTGTTTTTTGTATCACAATTGTACTTTATTTCACGTGACAGCTGTTTCGTGAACCTATGTTGACATCATCAGGTGTTACAATTTGTAACACCTGATGATGTCAACATAGTTTGATGAAACAGCTGTCGCATAAAATTAAATACAATTGTAATACTAAAAACAAAGTTATTTAATTTAACAGTTTTATATTAAAAGTGTTTTAACTTTAAAGAAACAATATCAACTATTTAATGCCATAATAATAACAAAAACAATTAATCGGATGATTTAAAAAGCGCCCTTTTTATGAAGTAATCACCTCAAGGGGCAATTAATTTGTATTGACGGAACAAACCATTGCCTATTTTGGATGCCGTTTTCAAGGAATAAATCTTATTTAATACGAATAAAAAGGTCTATTTTCTAATTGATTTATTTTATTTTGTGTGAATGATATGTTTCGCCTGTCTAAGGCATTACCAATTTTCTTTAAAAAAAACATCTGGATTTTCGTTATAATAGATAACCAAGCCTACAATGATGCCTACTAAGCCTGGTAATGATTACAAATTAAACACATTATCACAAAACCATTTTTTTTAATAAACTTTTATGAAGGACCCATAAAACTATGTGGACTCTGTAAATCAATACAGTTGGTATATAGCATAGTACAAACTATTATTCAATCGAGCAGACCTTCATAACAAGCGTCCATTCAATTAATTGAAGTTGTTTAATCGAGAACACAGGTGGCGCCACGTAACGGTTTTGTATTGTGTTTTACGACTACAATGACTTGTTTTTGCTCAAAAACATACTTGTAATTAAGTAAGCAATTTTTAAAATGTTTATAAAAATACAACTGTCTTTTAACAAGTAGTTTAATTTATTTCTCTTTTAAAATTTGTATTTTACATATTGATAAATAAATTTCTCAACGTATTGAAATAACCTTATTTATGTGCCACATTTAAAATATAATATTAAACGCCTCTGTTTTACTTGTTTAACATTGAATTTTTTTTGTCGTAATATTTATCAATATTTCTTCTATTATATATAAATATTAATTACAAATTTGTTTCGCCTTGCGAGGGCATTCCAAAACTAAATCTAATCGCCAAACAGTATGTCCTTATGTATATCTTTGTAAAATCAGCTAAACAATCGCGTTTGATATTATAATTTATAATGGAGTTTTACAAACCATCAATCAATACCACATTAACTTTCTATAGAAGACTTCATTAAGTTGTCAAAAACAGTTATTTATTATTAAGGGTCGAAAGTATTATTAAATATTTAATAATATCCTTTGAAGGTTATTAAAATTATATTATATAATTTAATTGCTTAAAGTAAGCGAACCTCGTTTCATCTTTAAATACACATTTTAAATAATTTAATATTTACATAGGTGGACGCATATTACTTTTAATTGTTTGTTTTCATGATTTAGCGATAAAACATTTTGTTTTTTTTTAATGAAAATGGATGTAAAATTCAAGGCTTCATAAAATAAAATCATATAAAAGTTTGACCCCGACGTGATTTGAACACGCAACCTTCTGATCTGGAGTCAGACGCGCTACCGTTGCGCCACGGAGTCCGTTGGAACAAGCGACAATCTAGCGCTCTATTAGTAGCACTGCTGAATAAATTAAATTAAGTCATTGTGTAAAGTAGAACCGAGTTGACTTATCACAGCGCAAGCAAATTTTGAAAGATCTGTTGTATCCTAAAAATGGCTTAACGTAATTTGATAAAACGTTATATTGATAATATTTTGAATCATCGAGGAATCATTCAATGATTGTAATGATTGAATACTTAATCTTGTCACAAAAACATTTGAATGATAAAATAAATACTGATATGATTAACGTAATAAAAAGTGAAAATGACATTATGCGTACTATGTCACTATTGCTGAATTTTTAAAACGGATTCTTTAATATTAAACTCAGTTCATATTTTAATGTCAATACAAGAGGTCTGAATTATAATGCTGTGTCAAAACTGACCATATTTGTAAACAATTTTATAATATTTTAAATATCTATCTTGATATTATCACTGAGGAAGAAACGGGTAGTCCGAAACATGTTTGATATTTAAATTTAATTAGTTTAAAAAGTTTGTGTTGTATACAAAGTACCTACTCGTATGTAAAAAAGAAAATTTAAAAATTTAAGCGTTTACATTATCTGATATTGCAAACATAACATTTTAAGGTCAATAAACCGAAGTTTGGCAACTCCTCATTACGTATTCCCGAATATATTATTAAAGAAACACATACTACCAAGGACTTAAGTACAAAATATATTTGTTTCTTGGACAAGGATGTAAAACTCCATATTAAATAATTAATACGAACGAAAACGTAAGTTATCTAGAAGTGAATTTTATTTTATGGGAATGGCATATTTCGCCTTATTGAGGAATTTTCAAATTTATATAAAAAGTTACAGCCACTTTGCTATGCAAGAGTCTGTCGTGAAATGGAACCAACTTTCTGCAACTTATTAATAACTAGCTGACTCGGCGAACTTCGTACCGTCTCAGAATCAATAAATTTTGTGTAAACTTATTAGTTGAATTAAATTCAGTTATATTAAGTTAAAATAAAAATGAAAAGTATTTTAATACCATTGATATGAATTTCATTCACATGGCAGCAAGGGATTTGCTTTATTGAAGCGAATCGAAATGATTCTCGTAGCATTGTTGCACTACTTTCTGGTAAACTATTATATTTGCAGGATGGGATGCACTCGGGTCGATTTTTCCGATGTTTTAATGGTTATTCTGCTATTCGGGATGGAGATAAATCCAACAAATCAAAGATCATAAAAATCGGTCCAGCCGTTCTTGAGTTATAAATGGTGTAACTAACGCGAATTTGTTTTAAATAAATAATATAAATTATACATGTACTTTTTTTAATCTATCTTCACACGTAACGTTTCATATTTCTAATACATGGGATCCAAATAACAGATAATCCATGGAAAAAATAAGTTTGTGTTTTTTTTGGCTTATACTTTTTTAAATAATATCTAGCGAGGCATGAACGATTGACCATTTGAATGGTACATTATATTTGAATTTTTTACAACATTTTGAATGTATACAAATACTTGTAGACGAACTGGATTTCACCCATTGCGGGCTATCAATTCAAGAATCAATTGTATCTCAAGAGAGACGAAGATGCAAATTGGAAACAGAAAATGGTTGATCGAGGTGTTTACAGGACTTATGACCTGTCATTCATAGATGGCGTTAGTGTGTAGTTTGAATAAACTACCATGCAAAGGGTGATTTTGTAGATTAACATATATACAACTTCCAAAAATTTGTCAGACATGGTGGTCATAAGAAAAATAGGTGGAATGGGGAATGTTGTATTACATAAAGCGTGCGCTTAACCCAACCAATGACAGGTCATAAATCCTGTAAACACCTCGATCAACCATATTCTGTTTCCAATTTGCATATTCGTCTCTATTGATATACAATTGATTATTACATTTGAAGTTACATTTACAACTTGACAAGGTTCTAATGTATTAATAAATCGCTGGTTTGATTGAAGAAATAATTACGCTAGCTTCCTAATGACAAATGTGAGTGTAAATATACCATCTGGTTTTTCTTTAACCTTCTGCTTTTTTAGGACTGTGTCCTATCATTTCTCGGAATGTGTTTCTAGGATGTACATGTACAGCTGTCTCGCCATCTTTTGGGTAGTCTTCCTGGAGGTCGGCCTAGTATTTAATTTGTGGCTTTACACATCACTCTTTCAAAAAATGCTCTCTCCACGTGGTCTCTTCCGTAACTTCTTCTCTTTTATTCCACCCGACATCTTCGACATCGCAAATCTTCTTATTTCGAAATTTCTCACTCTCTCTCGGAGGTCGTTCCTGTAATGGAACGGAGATTCCTCACTTCTGTGATTATTGGGAGACTTTTCGTTCTTGTGGTGTCAGCCGTCATTTAAATTTTATATGCCATTATAAGTCTAACGCGGGTTCTGTAGTTCAATGTTTCCCAACAGCATTTTTTAAGCATTCAACCATAGCGGCGGCTTTGTTGGTTTTTCTCTTACTTCTTCGTATTTTTAACCCGTAAAAGACAAAAGTATAAAAAAACTATAATTATATCATGTTTCATACAATGTTTAATGTACTTATTGAACGCTAAGGCATTAACACTGTGGAATTCCATAGTAATATACTTAGGAAATTTAAAATAACTTTAACCGTCGCGTTGCCATGTGGTCAATTGAGTTTCCACTGCCAATTTAAAGTTGATTTTCTTAAAACCTATGGACCCTAATATTATAAAAAAAATTGTAATCCTCCATTGAAGTGTTCTCAATATTTCGTAATAAAAAAAAAAGCAAAAAATTACTTCCTTCATCCCAAAAAAAAATATTTTCTAAGACTGCCCTCACCTTCATTCGTGTTAAGGTAGAATTTGTTTTGCTAATATTTACAACTTTATCAAAAGTGACAAATACTTACTCGCTGTTTTGAACGTATTATAAATTATATCTTTGGCCTTTTCAATAGGTACGTAATAATACCGACTGTGGATGGAAACGCAGCACGCAACTTAATAATATCAGAACTGTGAAAATATTAACACTTTACCAAAAGGGACAAATATTAATACGTACTCGTTGTCTTGAACGTACTATACATTTTGCCTAGGTGCCTTTATCTCGTAAAGTCTCGCCCCGCCGGCCGCGGCGCGCAGACAAGTTTATACTTGGTGTCCAGTTGCTCGTATGCTGTGACGCATTCCATATCAGAAATCGCATGGTTCCAGAAAAAAATTACTAATGATATGTTTTTCAAATAATCCATGTATGTTATAGATATCGATCTATTCCTAATGAAATTCCCTACAAGATGACATTAATTAAATTTTGATTCATCGAGTCATATGCTTGATATTTAGATAAAGTTAGCGGTAAACTGAATTTACCACATGGGAGCGAGCGTTTTGTTTTGAACACGGTACGTTAAGGGTTAACAACATTTTGAATGTATACAAATACTTTTAGACGAACAACTGGATTTCACTCATTGCGGTCTTAATTCAAGAATCAATTGTATCTCAATATTAAGCCCGCAATGGGTGAAATCCAGTTGTTCGTCTACAAGTATTTGTATACATTCAAAATGTTGTTAAAAACAAAAACTGCTCAAAAATTATAGCATAGTGACATCTCCAGGCGGTTCCTAGCAATGCGCTAAAATGGCGGTAGCCTTTCACATTGCGTTACAAAGATCTTCTGCTTAATGCTTAAAATACAATCTTCATAGATGGCGTTAGTGGGTAGATTAAATAATCTACCATGCAAAGGGTGGTGTTGCAGATTAACATATATACAACTTCCAAAAAATTTGTCAGACATGGTGGTCATAAGGAAAAAAAAAGAAAAAAAAAAGGTGGAATAAAGCGTGCGTTTAACCCAACCAATGACAGGTCACAAGTCCTGTAAACACCTTGATCAACCATATTTTGTTTCCAATTTGCATCTTCGTCTCTATTGAGATACAATTGATTCTACAATTACTTTGTTTAATCCACTATTTTTTTTTTTAAATATTAAATAACACGACATGTTTCGGAGGATACTTCCATCTTCAGGTGTAAAAACATTTTCACACCTGAAGATGGAGGTATCCTCCGAAACATGTCGTGTTTTTAAATATTTTTTTAATAATTAATAATGTTTAATTTTTTTTTGCTGTTCAAAATCATTCGAGGTATTTAGCTAAAACTTGGCGGGATGCAATATATAGTAGGGTACTTGTCCCAATATTATCCTGCGCCGATATAAAGAAGTGAATCCCTGAGCAGAGTCCTGCCACACATGCCGCTCGCTAAAAATAGCCCTGGAACCATTATTACGGTCATTTTAAGCCGAAATCGCAACAACTGGAACCGGCCCGGAATTTCAGCCTCCTGGGCGCTTTGAACTTGATTCTAAATTTAAAATTTCACACCAGTACCTACTTTGCGTTGGTCACTGAATACTTATTGTAAATTTGCGTGGAGTTAACACCAATAAAGATTATGCCATATTAAAATTCATCTCTGTTTCTCGCTACCATTTTTTCTCTTATTTTTTTAACATGTTAAATTTGTTTAATTCTGTTGTTAAGTTCTAATGTTGGGGTTCAAATGGGTAGTGTAGGGCTACGATGGGGTATGTTTTGCTGGAAAATATGCCTCTACAAAATGTCGTAAGGCGCGATGTTTCATTTACAGCAGCAACACTACTATCAAGTCCAACTCTCTAGCGTCCAGATAGAGAGAGGACGAATGGCGAGCTTCCAGCGCACAGTGGGGCCAAAATATGAAAACGTGTCATTAACTCATAGGAGCTATATATATAGCTATAAATCAAAGGATTTAATGTAATTAGGTAGGTTAATGAAAATAAGAGACAATGTCATGAATATTAACACTTTATTTTTCCAATAACAATGAAATATGTGTCAAATACTGTCTTATTTTTATATGCTCGTTAAAGTCATTTTTTATTATTTTTAATAACGTAAAATGCAGCTTAGTTTTACATAATATATACGTTTCTTGAAAGAACGTCGATTTTACCCTTCATAAATACACACCAATATTTTTTTTACTCGTTATCAGATATTTCTGAGACACCATCATTGTCATCGGATTCATCATTTTCGCTTTGGCTGGAGGACCCTGTAGATGGAGGTATTATCAGATCCAAAACGTCTTTGGGGAATCTAGTTTGTTCCTCTTTCGGTAATTTCCTCTTACTAGTTATTAAAGGATCTGATGAGAATAAAAGAAAATTTAAAATATCCGTGTTTGAATTCGTTCTGCTGGATTTCCTCGAGTGGTACTCCCTAAACTTTTTAAAATCTTTGTTACGTGCTTCCTGCGCTTCTTCGGTTAATTGACCTATCGGCAATATTGACGTTTTTATTATTTCAGGTCCGTGTATTAAATATTCGTGAAGTGTGGGTGGCATATTACACCACGAATATTTTTCTTCAAAATATCTGGCTGTATGTAACGCATACTCCCGGTATTTTTCCACACTAATTTCATGACCACATGATATAACTATTAAAATGGTGTGCATTTTTTTTTATTAATTCTACATCTAAATTGGTTATTTCTGCAGACACCTCTGCATTTAAAAAAAAACGCCTGGCGGTATTTCCATCGTTTGTGTTACCAAAGCCCGGCTTGGTTTGTCCACGATCAAACCTAGTTTTTCTTTGAACTGAGCTTGAATTTTTTTCTTAGTTTCTTCAACGATTTCTTTGTCTGTCCCTCGAGCTTTTATAGGCAGTTTGTACGTCAAATGGAGAAGACACTAAAATAAGCGTATCCATACGTGCAAGACCGAAATGCCGATTTCTAAATTTTCTGTTTTTATTTATTTTGTTAGCAATGCATCTATATATTATAATTCAATTGTTTAGATGTGGCACCATGTATGTAACATTTTTGGGTAGAAGAAGTATGTGTGATAGCATTACATACTTTGCCATCAATCATTGCGAATATTAAATGATGTTTGATTACGATAACGCGCCCATCTAGTCTGACTATGGTTGTGGTAATATTTTTTATTTCTTCATCTACCCTTCGTTTCTCTTCCAAAGGTACTGCTGTGCATTCCTCAATAAATTCTTTTTTCAGAGGTCTGCAATACCTCGTCTAACCAGGTCTTGGATTTTGGCACCAGACACTAGGCGTAAGGGGGCAAATTATGTGATAAAAAACCCTGCATCATCGGCATCTGCGTCAAAAAAAGCCTGTTTATGTGAACTGTGCCCCGAACTTCCATCAACTCCCCATTTGGAATATAATATCATATTATTTAATTCTTTGGGTTTGAGTGTAAAAACAACATCTTGATGGGTGATAATTAAACGCTCAATCGTGAGATTAAGCATGATCTGCAAATCAACATATACCAAAGTATCCGTGACATGTATATTTTCTGGCTCTGGATAACATCGTCTTTTTTAGGCCTGTACAGTTTTATACGAAGGATATAAGTTTTTAGATTTCAACTTAATAGCGTTATACTGATGTGGAGGCAAGTCCGTTCTATTAAAAGTGCTAAAGCATCTCCTGCTGACATGAACACGTTTCCAAAAGACTCCCTGGAAGTTTGATGAGATTTACCTGAACCTGTTGGAACAGATAAAATACCTCAAACCAACTTTGAGGCATCTGCCTGTCATGCAGCTCTAAGTTCCATTTGTGTTGCGTAGAGTAAGTCTGGCAGAGATGCAGAATTCCTCAGATTAACCGTCTTTTGCCGCTTCACCCTTTCTGTACTCTCCTCAAAAGGAATCATCGGGCGACCGCCACATGTTTTTGTAGCGCGAATGAAAGAAACGGATTTATCAAGCCACGTTTTATTAACATCGAGAAATCTTTCTTTCATCCAGTGAGCTGATTCCCATCATGATAAATAATCAAATTTAAACTGAATAAAAATTTTAACAAACATAACTCTTTTTCCTAACTCATCGACACACCCTGTCCGTTTTATGATTTCTTTTTGCAGGAAATCAATTTGATCCTCCAATTTTTCTTTTCCGAAACTCTTCATAAGCGTTATTAATTGATGTTTTGTCATGAACAAAGTGCTGGAGCTGGTACCTAGGTATGCGAGAAAAGGAAAAACAGAATAAGATACAAAATTGGTGTAATGAAAGAAACGAAAGAAACGGATGTATCAAGCCACGTTTTATTAACATCGAGAAATCTTTCTTTCATCCATTTTTTTTTCATTTTTGGTTATTCGAAATGTGCTGTTATTATAAAAAAGTGCAAAAAGTGGCAAAAAATAACATCATATCAATAAAGTACAACAATTACTTATTATAAATCAATTAAAATACTTGCGGAATTCATCGGGATTCTATACTAAATCTCTAAATGTTTTTTTAATATTACAAAAACCTCTGTATCATTTTAATGCGAAATCGGTTTAATTTTTTTACATTTAAAACAAGCCGTAATTACAATTAATTTAACTCGAAAAAGAGGATACATACCTAACGTATAAGTTTCCATACTAAAACTTAAAACTTTTTATCAATAATACAACTAAAGAAATGTTAGAAACTAGGTGTTGCGCTGACTTGAAATAACGGACGTGTAACCTCTACGAGTAATCGGCTCCGATTGAGGGGTGCTAGAGCGAACGTGTCACAGTCTAGCTTGTCTATCTGCTCGTGATCATATGCTAAATATATCTGAGTCATCATATAATAACAAAGCGTTTAATGAATCATAATTTTTATTTTTTGGGTTATTGTATGAGAAATCTGAATCCTGCCCCATTGTGCAGCGCCATAAAACTGGATACATCCAACTAAGGGAAGGTAACCCACACAGAAAATCCTCCAGAGAAGGCAAGGGGATACCACTCTGGATATTTTTCCCCAGGTCATCACTATAAGGGTGATAGTCAACGTTAGGGAGACCTGACAAGACACAGAAAGAAGAAGAAGCTAAGTTCTAATTATTTACTAACGACAGGAAGGGGCGGAAACGAATCCTACATCCCGTTGTGGAGAGATCAATGCTGAAGAGAGGAAAAAAAATATTTCGCTATTAAAGACAGTTCTACGATATAAACTTATCAATAAAAATAATCGCAAAGTGGAAAAATTCATAAAAAATGTCTTAATGAAATTCCTGTGTTGGCGACTTAAGTTTATCAAAAATTCACGATGAGGCTTCAAAAATGTGCATAGTCTTAAGATGACTATACAAGTTTTAGTTTAAGCAATAGAATTAAATTAAAAATATACATACAAGTAGTGTGAATTGATAAAGAAATCGAGGAAGGCCAAGGAAGACATGGCATGACCAAATTAATCAATTACTGAAAGGCGATCATGTTCGAAGTAGGAACAATCGACGAGCTTGCATGTCACTATGTTGGATAGTCACGATGTGTGAAAGTCACGATGCGTGAATGTCACGATGTGTGAATGTAGAAGATGCGCGAGAGTGATGTCAGGATACAACAATGTGGCGGTCCATCCTCTCTGTTTTCTAGAATTTTTATTATATTTTATGTGAATGTCATATTTCGCCTGTCTAATGCATTTTCAAATGTTTGATAATACCTTAGACAAGCAAAACATGTCTTTCACATAAAATATAATATAACTTCTTAAAAACAGACGTTTTCATTTGTATTAACGTTAAAGTACTTTTGAGTTACCAAGGGAGAGGAACAATTAGAATATTAATAGTCTATTTAACGCAAGAAGCATCTATGTAAATGCGATTCTGCTTCATCCGACATGCGTCGAAAGGGTCACTTCCGCGAAACAATAAAGACCTCCCCGAATATTGGGTAACCTGGGATTTTCGTGAAGTTTGTTTGCATTTTCGCCGTTCCGGTAATTGCATGCATTATATTATGGCAGTTGTTTGTCTTGGAACACCGGACCGAATGTTTGCCGTCGTAATTAATGGGGCGTGTAAACCGGACCTTATAGTACAAATATTGAGAAGGCGTGTCTTTGAGTCAAATCCGGAGAAATATCGAACATGCGGTTTCTATTTCACTTAGTTTCTGCGAAAAATTAGTAATACTTATAAAATCGAAAAAATATATACGAGCAGTAGTGATATTCCTACTAACAAATCTTCTTCTGCTGGTGCCATGTCAGGTCCCCCCAACGTTAACGATCACTGAAGCGAAGGTATCTCTGTCCTGCGCCTCTTGGAAGAGGTTCTCAACTCATTCTTGGCCATTCTCTTATATTTTTTATAACTTCTTAGTCAGGGAGGTGCCGTGATATGGAGTCCTCGTGAGGCTCAGAATTCTCTCTTGTTGGAGAGAGTTCAAAAGAAATTCTTGAGAGCCTTCTACATGAGAGAGTACGGGGTATATCCTTGGCTCTATCTCTTAGGTATGCTGGGATATAACTCCTTCGAACTGAGGAGGGAAGGATTAACGGCAACGCATTTTTTCCAGCTGATTTGGAGGCTCTATAGAGAACCCCTATGTTCTGGAGCAAATAGGTATTTTTGTTTCTGATAATCGCCTGCGACAGCGCCGTCATCAATTATTCTTTGCTCCGTCGTGCAGAACCAAGCTGCCTTTGGTTTTGCCAGTAGAAAGAGCAATTCGGACGTTGAATCTAATCGTCTCGGATTTGGACAATTTCAGTGATAGTGAGGTGTTCATAAAAAACTATATTACAAATTCTGGAAAAACTACTGACATATTTGGGTTCCTTCTGATATGTATGATTTTTTGATATTATGTCGTTCATGTCATCTTTGTTATATCATCTTCCGTTTTGTTTCCAAATGAGTCGCCTTAATGTTTTTCGTTTGTTAAAATAAATATTTCGCAGCCAATACTGCCTTCTACCAACTCCCCGGCGTCCCTCTATTTTGCCCATTATTATCAGATAAAGAAGGTAGTATTTTTCTCCCCTTAGCACATGGCCCAAATATAAGACTTTTCTAACCTTCATACTCGACAAGAGTTTTCTATTGGCTCTGGCTCTCTGTAATACGTCTGCATTACTGACCCTATCGTTACATGGTATACAGAGCATTCTGCGGTATATCCACATCTCAAACGCCTCCAACCGGTTCATTATATTCACTTTCAGAGTCCAAGTTTCACAGCCATATAGTAGAACAGACCATATATAACATTTATCCATTCTTTGTCAGAGTTTCAGGTTACTTATAAATAACAAGATTTACCTCAATAGATTTTTTTCTTTCTTAAATTCTTCATTTTAGTTTAAATATTTTTATACATAGTGCCCGAGTTGTCCAGTCATCTGCACCAAATAGGACCTAACGGACCTGTCAAGCATCCAGAAACGCAGTCCGGCTGGCGTACTTCTGAACCAACGAGATATATAGACACTATTCCATTGACACGAGGAAGAAAAATATCATTATCCGCCAAGAGGGTATTCTGCACGATATATTATTATGAAACTTATAGAAAACGGCGTTTTCATTCGTATTAAAAATGCATTGTTTAATTAGATTTTATATATTTTGATTAACAAGTGGCATGGTGTTATGATACACGATATCTGACGTGAGAAGTTAACAATCGTTTTTACCACTTATAATTAAGTGCCGACCGGTTTCGATTATATTCGTATCTTCATATTCAATGTGTGCGACCAATCCTCACATATGGCATTGAATTGAGGACAGACACTGTCAAGACAAAGAGCATGCTCAGGACAACAGAGATGAAAACACTCCGCGCTATAGCTGGCAAAACCCTACGTGATCGAGTTGGGAATACAGAAATCCGAGAAATCTGCGAGGTCGAAGATGTGGTCAGCTGGGGACGTCATAGACGGCGATACTGGGATCAACATGTAGAAAGAATGAGCTCAAATAGGATACCACACATAGCTCTCCATGGAATGCCAAACGGACAACGCCAACCAGGAAGACCCCCGAAACGGTGGAGAGGAAGCTGGAGTTCAGCGTCTCAAGAGGACCCGCCTGAAATAACAGACTCCTGAGTCTACCAAAAGTGAAGAAGAAGATATTCAATCGATCCGGCTTGCCTAATTAAAGCTTTAAGTAGTTAAAACATGACAAATTATTGTTTAAAATATATATTAATAACGTGTGACCACAAAATTATTGCTAAAAGCTAATATTGGATATTTCTTAAGAAATATCAAACACACACAAGGAGATTTTATTATGTAATTATTTACCTAGGTAGAGATACTTCATTGTGCTAAGTTACGCAGAAACAAATGCCAAAAATACATTTAAAAAATATTAAATAATGCTAATGATGCCGTCATATGTTTATGTTTACAGAGTCAATCATTGTTTTCCTGGAAAGCAAGAAGCTAATTCAATTTGTGGTCAAAATACTAAAACTCAAAGTTTGACAGTAATCAGTTAAAATATTTATATTTAGAATACAGGAACTATTTAGGACTTATAAAAATAAATATTATCATAACCTATCAATTCAATTATTTTAAAATTAATCATAGACAAAACGTTAAATATAAGTTCATTATGGGGATATGTAAAATATAATACATATTTAATAATTAATACGAACGGAAACGTCTGCGTTTGTTTTCTAGACGTTTTATTTTATTTAATGGGAATAACATGTTTCATATATTTGACAATAGCTTAGCAGAGCCAATCATGTCATTTCCATAAAATATTGTATAACAAAACTTCTAGTAAACCTACGATTCAATTCGTATTCAATAATTAATATGGAGGATTAATTGTATCTCAGTAGAGACGGAGGTGCAAATTGGAAACAGAATATGGTGGTCGAGGTGTTTCCAGGACTTATGACCTGTCATTGGTTGGGTTAATATATAGTAATAGTCCTTGAAATAATAACCCGCAAAGGGTAAAATCCAGTATTCGTCTACAAGTATTTGTATATATTCAAAATGTTGTAAAAAAATTAATATGGAGATTTACTGTCTAAGAAACAATAAACATATATTTAATAATAACAAAAATTGAAATGGTGTTAAATAATATTCCCCTGGTTCCATTTTTTTTAAATATGTGTTAAGAGTTGAAAGGTGGGTGAGATTTGGGCGGAGAGAGATGGTGAATCATTTTCGTAAAGGTAAAACAAACCGAAAAAATGCTGTTTTCTCATTTGTTATGGAAAAGGTGAGTAGATTTATGAATTTTTTAGACACGTGTTTGAAAATGAAACAGAATTTGCGGTTTGGACCCCGAAGAAGGGACAGGATATTTGAGTTGAGACAGAATCGTAGAGGATAGGGTTATGACATGGGCGGCCATTTTGTAGCCCACGAAAAGGTTTTGAAAAAGGAACGCGAGGAAATTTAGAACGTGAATAATGGCGGGTTATTATGAAAAATTATGACATTTTTAGAGGCATCCAAAATGGTTATGATAATGTTATAAAACATATTTTCACGTTAAGCGTTTATCAACTCAATGAATAGATTATTTTGAAATTAATATGATGGAAAACGTTGCTTTTCTAGAAGTTATAACATGTTTTTAGACGATAACAATTTTCGCTTTACTTAGGCATTATCAAATGTAGCGATAATCGTGTACGTTTATATACCCGAAAGAATGGAGCAAATTGATGTGGTTTAATATTATTCAAACTTAGGTAACAAGTATTAAGGGGCAAGAGAAAAACCCTAAAATGTGATAGTATTTCTTAGAAATGATTTAAGATTTTCTAGACTTATTATATTATATAAGCAATGTTTAACTAGTTATTGAATACTGAATAATGAAATCGTTTAACTTAAAATCATAAATATCAGAAATGTGCTTAGGTAGATCCATAATGGAGTGAAACAAATTTTCACGTTATATTTTAAAGTCAGTATAGCTTCACCTTTAAGTTACAATATGAATTACAAGCCTGTGTTCTGCCAGTTGTTACTTATGGTCTTGAAACTGTCACATTGTTCAAACATAGTGCCGAGAAATTACAAGTGACCCAAAGAGCCATGGAAAGAGCCATGTTAGGAATAAGCCTAAGAAACAGAGTCAGAAACGATGCGGTGAGAGAAAAAACAAAGGTCACTGACATCATCCACCGGGTGGCGACCCTAAAATGGCAACGGACAGGTCACGTAGCCAGAAGCTCAGATGAAAAATAGACAAGAAGACTGCTGACTTGGAAACCGTGGACCGCAAAGAGAAGTGCAGGGTGACCGCAACTACGGTGAAAGGATGATCTAAATAGACACGTCGGAATAACCTGGATGTAGACATGGAAGCGAATGGAGGAGGCCTTTGTCCAGGAGTGAACGGGAATAGGCTGAGGAAGAATAAGTAGAAGATATACTAATACCGATATTGAAGGAGACAAACTTCTAAATGTTAGAAAATATTTGTAATAATTCCACACCACAAATTAAGATAATTCCACACCAGAAAGAAAAATTATGTACATTTTATTACATATATTTAATATCGCACTACACAAGTAACGCACAAAAACAAAAAAAACAATCGCATAATATCATACAGGCAAAATTGTATACGAGTATGTCTACGTATAAACTCGTGTGAGTATTTGTACAGCAATACGATATATAAATACAATCTTTCCACTTAGTATTCAAGATGGACATGAAAACATCCTTTCTGGTATTGATCCACAATGGCCTGGTCCATCTTGTATCTCGTTAGTGTCCAATCTGAGGCAACGAAGATTAACAAGACAGATTGCACTTTTGTTGCAATTCAAAGGAAGCTGATTTGATAATAGTTTGAATTAAGGACATACTTTGTAAATATGACACATTCAGCCAGTCTAAGAGTTTTCTGACATTGATGGTTTTGTATAAAGTCTTGTTTACTGTCTACAAGTTATTAAAGTTTTATTACATATAATATTAAAAATTTAGCTTCTAGAAAACACTAGAAATAAGAGATCAGTAAAAATCTTCACTGGGCTACGAGCAGGTAAATACGAGTATAACTAACTAACTAAATAACCAACCATCACGCCGTTTCTCCAGATGGATTGGCAGACAGGATGGACCGCCATACCTTTCTGTCCTGACATATCTCTCTTGCCTCCTCCACATTCACACATCGTGCACGTTCGTCGATTTTCGCGACTTCTCTTTCCACTCACACTGCTTGTATACAACATTTTAACGATTCTTCTCTCGTCCATTCGTTCCATATATCCAAACCATCTGAGGTATCCTTTTTTATTTTACTATTGATGCAATCATCTGCCTTACATTTCTTCCTTATTTCTTCGGTTGGTATTCTATTATATATCGTTTTCCATTCTTCTCGTAAATAAATAAATATAATTGGCTTAATTAGATCATTTTAAGATTATAATAATTATTCTAATGAAATCTCTAGATGGAAGTGTATTTTAAATAATAAAAAACTACTTCCACTTACTAACTTTATTCATAATTCATTCGTCATTCACGATCATTTTAACAACATTAGAATACACCAAAGTTAGCGAAACAGCTGTCGCGACAACAATATTTTTTTATAAAACTGACGTTTTCATATGTATTTATGAAACTACATATCGATTACAATGCTTAATATTAAATCAATATTAAGAATCACGTTGTTTTTTTTCATTCATTTGCCATCACCGAAATATATTGAATAGTAAAAGTAACTTGATTACATTAAATGAATATAAGTGTTTCTTTCACTTTTTTTCCCCGGTATATAAGATGTAATACATTTATTTTTTCAACAAAAATAGTATTTATATACCCTGAAAAAAATCGTTTGTATACCATTTTATTATAACATTATAGAAAATGGGTTCCCTATTATCAAATAAGGGATCAATTTATTATCAGATCGGTTAGTGTCTTATATTATATCCCTCCCTACGATAAACCTCACAGCCCATATCACACATTTCAGGAAAAGAAATATTAAGCTAAAGCCATCGTAGTCAATGAGGCATTATGTCATTCCTAAATCAATGGATCTATGTGACTCAATTATTTCAGCAAAAAAGGTATATAAAATATTTCAATATACTTACCAAAAATTCTAGAAACTTATTTAATTTGTCAATTTGTCTATTCTTTACGAAATAATCTTGATAGTGAGTAAATATTAAAAATATAAAAAGACACCCGGAATCGGCTAAAGTAAAAAAACTTTTTTATTTCGAAGGCAAATCGATTTACGAACTTTAGTAAAAAGCTTTCTGAGACTTTTGTGAATAAATCATCCTTTTCGGCTATCCGTATCAAACTGTATGTCTATTTTATCCGAAGGCTTAGCAACTTTAGAGAAAATCGTATTTAGCGCTTTATAATTCTTTTGATCTGGATATCCTAAAAGTCGAAAAGGGATTTAGAACATTTGGAGAAAACTAAGTATTTTCCGTGACATACCATAATTCCGTGATACTTTATTATCATTTATAAATATCTTAATTCCATGATAATTTATTTTTATTTATAAATATCATCAATTTTAAAAAGCGTAGTGTTTTTGATTAACTGTTTATAGTTAATGTGCATTTATAAATTATTCAATTATAAAACACCACCAAAGAGCCATTTTTCATTTAAATTTAGTAAGTGATAAAAGTGACGTTACAACCAAAAATACAAACAGGACAGCATGAACTAAGCTTGAAGGATAGGATAAGTGCAAACAAATAATATGTCCCAGAATTAGAGTGACCGATGTGATAATGAAAGTGTCTCGCATGAAAGGGAAACAGGTAGGCCATATTGCAAGAGATCAAATTATGTAAATGGACAAATACCGCTCTGCAGTGGAGACAAAGACAACAAAGTCGAAAGACCATAGACATGATGGAGTGGTAAAATCCACTGACACACTGAAAGAAACTAGATGCAGATAGCCTAGGTAAGAGCGACGTGAAAGCAATTGGAAAAGACCTGTGTTCAGGAGTGGATAGACACAGACTGAAAAAAAAACAAATAAGTGAATATGCTCTTCGAATCCTAAAATGATTATAATAACTATCACGAAATAAACCTAGAAAACCTTTCATTATGTATATAAAGGAAATAATACACCCTAAGACTTAAATGAAATGAAATGTTGTTGAAAGGTTATCAATATTTTGCCAGTTTTCCAAAAAGGAAACTAAAAGTAATATAAAATTTTACATTTTCATGAAGATGTTTATAAATGCACCGATAAAATATACTAAACGATTTATACCAAACATTAAATGTTTTTCGTGTAGCTGGTCTCATCAGCATGTGGCCATTTAACCAAATACGTAATGATCACTTAGGAATGTAAAAAACCTTCTTATTCCAAACTGTTGAAAATGATCTACGTAAAACTACATACATATGTACTGGGAATTATGGATGTGTAAACGGTTCAAATTTACTTCCGTGCATATCTCATATTAAGTATTGTTTATCATTATTTTTGTGTACAATATTTTTTTTTCTTGTATACAACAGGTCATTTAAACCCAATTACTATATACTCGTACAATTTATTTAAGCTATTATATTGATTCTCATGACATGTGGTAGGTAGCTAATCTAGCGCAATTTTATTGTCACGTGAATTCTACAGCAGACCTAAGACAGTGTGACAATCACACTGCTATTGCCGGGAATCGAACCCGGGACCTTCTGTATGAAAGTCAGAGCTCTTACCACTCTGCCATGAAGGTCTTACAGGCATTATTGGAATACGTATATTTTTTAATATATTTTAAAAATATATATTTTAAATATATATATAAATATATATATATTTAAAATATATATAAAAGGTATATATATATATATATATATATATATATATATATATATATATATATAAATATATTTTAAATATATATATAAATATATTTTAAAAATAAAAAAACACTACGTTTTTTTACAGAATTATTCTCAAAATAAATAGCAAAAAATAATATCATAGTCATTCGTATTTAAAGTAACATTTGATAAGGGATTTGTATTAGTAAACGAAAAATTATATATTGTAGGGACAAATCGGATAATAAAAATAGGAAGCAAAATATGAGACGTTATTTTCCTTCAAACGCCCACTGGTTATTGAAATCGACTATCTTTTGGAAATATTTTGAAACTATTCATATAACATGAATTTACTACGAAATGAATGGGCATTGAAACTCTACAAAAGCCATTCATTATGAGAATGTCTCAATAAGGGATCAAACACGAGGCGCCCTCCAATCGAGATGTTATTTATAAAAACATTCAATCGACCGCTGAGTGAATGTGAGCCCCCGCTAAATAAAGGACGTGAAAGCTAACGACCATGTCTAGACGAGCCGTGTGACATAATCAGTGTAGGCACCCACCCACTGCCCGGACCTACCCACCCCATACGGGTACACAATTGCGGAAGCTTTTGAAAGCTTCGCAGTAGAAACTGTTCATTATTCCACTATTCAAGAGAATTTTCAATTCAGATCAACTTGCATTATGCTCAAGTCAGTTGAATCCAAAAGAAATGTATGCGCATGCATTCGAAATGTTAATAATACATTAGCATAGGCGTGTCAAATATTAAATTTGAATATTTTTTAATTAATATTTAAATATATTGGAATAAGCTAGAACATTTCTATTTTATGAAGATAACTATTAAGATTGATGCTGGTTGGAAGAGCAATCAAACTGATGAACATGAGAAAGAAGAACTCTTGAAGACAGAAGACACTCTTGACTTTGCAGAATATCTTGTATCCCTAATATCGAACCATCTCTTATGCGTTCCTGGTATTATATATTTATTATATTTTACCGGGCCGACGACATTGCTGCCGTGAGGGGGGGGAAATGTGGCTGCAGCTGGCAGAAAATAGAGACGAGTGGAAAGGAAGGGAAGAGGCCTTTGTCCAGCAGTGGACCGATGAAGGCTGACGAAGAAGAAGAAGAAGATATATTACCTGTTCTCAATAGATGCCTTAAACCAAAATAGTTGTTTGTAATATATTTTAAGAAAATAAACTGATTTAATTTATTTGAACTAATTTTGATTTTTTTATATCAGGTTGAAAATTAAATGCGCATAAAACATAAAAATACATTTTTATAAATACTAATGTGTTATTTAATGTAAAAAAAATATGAAGTACGAGAACAGGTCAATAAAGCATCTGCCGTATCAGAATGTCTAAAAAATCTAGTCTGGAAGACCAAACACATGCGTATTGACAATAATGTCAGAATTTATAAGCCACGCGTATGATCTATCATGACGTATGCCTTAGAGAAACGGAACGATACTATACCAATTAAAGGGCTTCTAAGAACATCTGAGATAAATGTCCTCAGATCTATTATAGGAAAAACTCGTGTCCGTAACATTGGAATAAGAACAAACTTGTGAAATTAATTGTGTTAGCTGCTCTCTATGGGTGCCTATCACTATCCATAAAGGTCACATGGACTCTTCAGTAACTTCTTCTGGATCTACTCCACAGAAGAATTATTTAGTACAACTCAGTAAGACAAATTGAAGTTATTTTGTATATAAAACTTTATTATTGTTTTGAAAGATTATTTATTTAAAGTTTATGACGAATTCCGAAATCTTTTGTTTTCGATTCTGTTTTCAGATGGATAACTCAAGTTCCTTTGACAACACAAATTACAATCGCAAACATCCGAGAAGTTTATCGTAATCTTAGCGATTGCTAATACAAGATAAACAGTTTCCGTTGATCCTTCTAAAATATGGAACTGGATAACAGAGGACGAAAGTTTTCTCGATAAATAAGATATGCTCCACTGAAAGGCGACCAGACGGAAAGCTTTAAGCTTTCAACGTTTTCCGTGAGATGAAAGCCTTCACTGGATTTTTTATATTTATTTTTTATATTTCATACTTTCTTTTCAACATAGCTGAATATGTTGAAAAGAAAGTATGAAAATATGTATTCCATATTTATTTTACTTAATGTACTCGTATAAGTTGTGATGTAAATAAAAACATAATTAACATTTAGTTTGATCTAAAGCTGAAAGTATGTACACAACCGGGTGGTGTTCTAGGGGATAGAACGCTTGGCTCGACACGACCAGATTCCTTCTTCATAATAATGAGCTTTTTTCTGCTCACATTGAAGATTTTAAAATAAATTCTAATATCATTGATATAAATCCTTGATATTAGTCTAATTTTTTTTTTTAATTATTCTTAAAAATACATGTTTTTGATTAAACTATTATTTACTCAAGAGAGTACAAATAATTTTAACCCATAGGGATTCTATTTATTTCCCCGTTTCTTCGAATGCTGTACAAGGTTAAAAGCTTGTTTAAAAATGCCAACAAAGATCATTGTTGTCAAAAAGATGATTCATTAATGCTCGAATTAAAGTACTTTCTGTGCAATAAATAATGCATCTCCCTTGTCCGCTCGTACGAATACGTACGAGAGAAAGAAACATTTCCCATATAATCTATTTTACGCGCAAACAATAAGGTGTGTAATTTATTATATTTTAAATAAATTGCGGATGCTAAAAATTCTTGGTAAAATATTGAAAAATATAGAAACAGTCAAATTGTTATAACAGAATTGAAAGAAGACCCACATCGTGTGAAAAAACGTATTTTATCTTCTTAAATATATGTATTTTTATGTTGCTTTATATAACTGTAATTAATATACTAAAATTAATTAAAAAAACGAACTAACCAACTAACCATCACGCCGTCTCGCCGAAGGGGAAGACAGAAAGAATGGTTTGCCCAACTTTTCTTTTCCTGACATATTTTCCTCGCTTCCTCAACATTCATACATCGTGTCATGCATGTACGTCGACTTCTCCGACTCTTCACGTGCCGCTATTCAATATTTGGTTTATTTGACCGTGTCACGTTTTCCTCGGTCTTCCTCTATTTCTAGTCCCATTTACATGGTTACCCTTTTTTTCTCATTATTTTCTTCATTCATTCTTTCCATGTGTCAAACCATCTTAATAATCATTTTATTATTTTGTTCATAACACTATCATTCGCACTGCATTCACTTCTCATATTTTCATTCGACACTCTATCATACACAAATTTTCCTCACATTCGTCTATTCGAGATTTACGTTGGGGAAGCGTTCTGAATTTAAATTTGATTGAATAAAAACTACTAAGAATACGATTAATATTAAAACCCTTTCACGAAGTTCCTAAATTTTGTAACGTGGTGTATATTGATGTGAAGACAATCCCCTGAGTTGAAAGAACAAAGACACTAAAAAAACACTTTCCCAAACAAGCCGGAGGAGAAACACACTTATCTCTGTTCTGACCTGACAAGGTTTACTCGGAAAAACAATAGAATGCTGAAACAACCGCTGAAAATTCAAACGGTTTTGTCATTCACGTGGAACAAAAGAATACGATAAAATGTTTAAAACTCAATTGGAATTTAAATATTCGGTGAGGACTGAAATTTAAATAAATAAACAAATGACACATCAAAGAAAGTAAACCAATAAGTATTATTGTATTTTTCAGTCCATATAGTTTTATCAATAAATATCGTAATAAATTAGATACTATAAGATAATGGTAATCGGTGAATCAAAATATTCATATCATAACATCTGCATAACATTTGCGTAATTCTTTATTTTATGTGACCAACAAATCGAAATTTCGAGTAAATATCGCTCTTTATTCTGTACATTTTACTCTATTGGATTGTGGTATCGGCAAAGTGTCATTTTTTTTCAAATACGTACGCGAATGTAATCATTAAGTTTAGATAAATACATATTGAACAAAAAAAATTCACTCCAAACAAATAATCAATTAAAGTTGGTGTAAAAAAAATCGAAGTTGGTGAGGATGGTAGGGGTTGTTTTCCCGGCTAGCGCAGGACAGAGAGGCCTCCGCCAGAGTGATAGGTAAAGTCGGAGAAACCTAACATGACACTTTGAGAAGAATTTTAAAATATAATAATTATATTATTTATTTCAAATGTGTAGTTAATCCCTTACCTATTAACTAAACAACTGATAAGGTTCACCTAAAATAATAATCATAATTTTCCAAAAACGTATAAATGTTTTAAATACAATAAAACACGAAGGCGAATATTAAAAATAATTCAATCAAATGTAAAATTAACTTATTTATTTATAACATTACGTTATGAACCCTCTCTGGGACTCTGACCCGGTGTTGCAGCGGGAATTAGCAACGGAAAAGGCATAGGGACCAACCAAGAGATCCATGCGATGACCCAGCAGCCCCTTACGTATATAACAAGCACCGTGAGAGCTGGTCGCCTAGCATGAATTAGGCACGTTTGCCGAGCCGAAGAGACTAGAGCAATCAAGACACTGTACGCGTCTAAACCAACTGGAGTAAGACCTCTAGGAAGGCCTAGACAGTGCCTAATTGAAAATGTTCTGGCTGATTTGGCTAGGTTATGCGAATCGGATTGCTAGGAGCAAAAGGCGCAGGATCAAGGAGCTTGGAGGAAAATCATCAAGGGGGCTAAAACTCTTCAAGAATTGTATTACCATAGGAAGTAAGTATGAACCATCTGCTTATATAGGTATAAGATATTGTTTATATGTATTATATATTACTATAACATGATAAAAATAATAAATAAACAAGACTTATTTTTCCGTAGAAAAACAACCTCCGTCGAGAAGTTCCATCTCATAATACACTTTTCGACCGAAAGGATACAGTTCCTAAAGCATACAATACTCGTGCAATTTATTTTAGTACAGTACTTTGTTGTACATATGCGCCGAGGAGAAAAATGTTTAAACTCGACGTCGTTACACTTCTCATTACTGAAGAAAAGTGCTTTCAAACTCACGACAAGGGGATACATTTTAGCGAAATTCGGAATCCGTAAAGTTACTGCCACTATTTTTGGCATCATCTGATTGGAAAAGTTTACGAAAATATCTTTTATATTAACGCAAATAGCTAAGCATTTCATTGATTCAAAGGTAATAATTTTCGCACAAGTATTTCTAAAACAACAGAACAGTAAAATGCGTTTTCGACTTTTTTAATTATTTAAATTGACATATTAATATTTTCCATGTTATCAGTTTCATATTTTACATCATATAAATTAACGTACATGATGTAAATATGAGGTATACATATTTTTTTCACAGATATACAATATTCATATCTATGAAAAAAGTCATGCAAAAATTTATCATGCATGATCATAATAACAAAGGTGGAATGGGGAATGTTGTAATTACATAAAACGTGCGCTTAACCCAACCAATGACAGGTCATAAGTCCTGTAAACACCTTGATCATCCATATTCAGTTTCCAGTTTGCGTCTTCGTCTCTATTGAGATATAATTAAATTAGTATTAAGAAAGTTTAATAAATTTTCTAATTTTGAAACACTGTTAAAATATATTAATATCACAATTTATTTACTATCTTCCATGAAATTTACGCGACAGCTGTTTCGCCAACCAATGTTGAAATCATCGTGTGTTACAAACAACTGGAAAATGAAAATAATTAGTTAATATCAAGTTAATAATGTTGAATTATTATAGTGTTTCGGCCAAAACAATGGATTATCTATTTCAATGTTGGATAACTTTTGAAAGCACTCATCATAGCTCTGTTTGCTCATACATGTTTCGGATAGTTCTCAATTCAGTGGATTTTTTAAAAATTACACTGAAGAAGGAAAAGTACCGTCAAAAATTTGTTTGTGAAGATACAATGCTTTTCAAAAGTTGTTCAAATATGAATCCACAATACAAAACGGTGGCGAATATGTTGTAGAATAAATTTATTTGCTAATTTATATCCTATAAAATTGCATGACTTCAATTGATTGCATTGAGATGGATTATATAGAATATTCCATCAATTTCACTTCGTTATTAAACGAAGGGTTGTTCTCTACACAAAAGAATAATGAAGTCGTCGAATCTCTTTGTGTTTTGAACACAATAAAGCTGAAATACTGATGACTCGTATCTTCTTATTATCAGGATAAAATATGAGATAGCCTAGGGACCCTTGTCTCCTCCCCGGGTGTCATGTCGTCCACCTGTCACGTGTCAGGGACCCACGTGTCTCCCTCTCCCCACTCGAGAGTGAGCCCACGTGGAATACTGTTTACTCTGTAATCCAATACCCGCGTCTTCGCCAACACCCTGCAGTAAGTTCCTAATCTCCCAGATTTGCTAGCCGAGATAAATTTGACTTAGGGATTGCAGTAATGCCAATATCATGGCTATATTTAATTAAATAATCATCTAAATCACCATCAATCACACAGATTTACATTAAAACGACATTTTTACTTAGAGTTTTGCATGTGATTATATTTTGCAGTTTTTGAGAGCAAGATTCAGAGTAAAAATTTGGAATTTGTTTTTTTTTGTATACAAATACTTGTAGACAAATACTGGATTTTTACCCATTGCGGGTTTATCGTTTTTTTAAGGCTTAATTGTATCTCAATAGAGACGAAGATGTAAATTTTAATTGTATCTCAATAGAGACGAAGACGTAAACTGGAAACTGAACATGGATGATCAAGGTGTTTACAGGACTTATGACCTGTCATTGGTTGGGTTAAGCGCACGCTTTATGTAATTACAACATTCCCCATTCCACCTTTGTTATTTGTGATCATGCATGACAAATTTTTGGAAGATGTATATATACTTCAAAATCCATATTTATCTTCACGTGGCAGTTTCAGTCAGCCATCTATGTAGATTTGGTTGCACTAGTGAATTTTTTCAAGAATAAACCTATACAACCGACCCACTAACGCCATCTATGGAGAATGATTTTCGGCATTTAGCAAACTACCTTATTAACACAATGTGAAGGTTGTCGACCAACATATTGTTAGAAGCCGCTAGGAGTATTATTCCATTCTATATGCCAAAGAATTTTGACCAGAATATTTGAAGACCAAATATTTGTGAATGTATACTAATACCTGTATACAAATCCTGACAAAACGAAGATGTAAATTATTTGGAAACAGAATATGGCAGTCGAGGCGTTTACAGGACTTATGAGCTGTCATAGGTTGGGTTAAGCGATCACTTTATGTTAACAACAATCCCCATTCCGCCCTTTTTACGACACCACATTTGACAAATTTTTGGAACATGTATATATGCTACTATTTTTAATAACTTCACATTGTTGTACACTAGCGCCATCTATTAAGATAATTTGTAATCGACTACCATATTCTGTTTCCAAATAATTTACATCTTCGTCTCTATTGAGATACAATTAATCCTTATAAAAAAATTGGACCCACTGGAGGGTAGGATTTACAGAATCAATAGAAATCTTGAGCTAGAAATACTGATTTACCAGAAAACAGTGGTGATATTCTGTCTCAACGCCAGAGGGTAGAGCACCAAAAATTAGGTCCAGATAGGTGCCACGCGAAAAGCTACTAAGAGGTAGACTAAGAAAAAATGGGCAGACCGCGTGGAAGAGGACTGGGAGAAATTAGAAAGATCTGGAGAGCGGAGAGAGATGGCCAGGGACAGGAATCAGTGGAGGACCGTTATGAAGGAGGCCAAGTCCCACACCGGGATGTAGCGCCGAGAAGAAGAAGTCGATGTGGTTATATGACTGTGTTGAAATTTTCATTATTATTATATAATACAATAAATGATTAAACAGTAGATTATTTATAATAAGACAGGTGATTGTATCTGTAATTTTTAAATGAATGGTTGATAATAATTCGTGTATTAAAAGTTATTCAAAATCGTCCATCAACCGGTACTTATAAATCGCTTAACAGACAAGAAACAATTGCTAAAGTTAATATTATAATAATTGCCAGTTCACAGAAAGTGATCCATAGAAAAAATATAGGTTAACAGAAATGGAGCGGAGTTGAATGCTTAAAATAATGAAAATATAGAGTTTCGTCGATGATAAATTTGTAATATGAAAATTTATTTTTGTACTCTACATTTTTTTCTCTTCTTTTATATTTCCTTTTACTTTTTATACAAATTATAATTCTATTTATTCAAAACTAACATTTTTCTCAAAGTTAATATACAAGCAGTGTAAGTGGAAAAAGAAACCATGAACGACCGAAAAAAGCATGGCATAAATTATTAAAAGACGGCTACATTCCAACTTGGAATATCGACAAGCGTGCATATTACGACGTATGAATGTAGAAAAACCTCGAGAAATATGTCAGGACAGAGTAGTTTGGTGGTTGGTACTCTCTGCGGAGAGACTCTCTTAATAACTAACAATCGCGTAGTTTCTCTGTCCAGAGAAACTAAGCGATGGTTAGTTAGTAAGTTAGATTATTATGTCATTTTTCTCTGATTAGCGAGTCAAATTTCATTCCGTTATCTGTCCGGAATAATAAATAAACCACAAACTTATGAAATATGTTAATTGTATGAGATTAACAAATGATTGTATATTGATTATGAGATTTAAACGAAATTACAATCTCGAAGAACTTTTAATTATTTGTAATTTTATATTTATTTCATCATTCTATACAACGAGGGTTCTCAAATAACCTTTTTTCGCGTAAAAGTTCGCTATAGTAAAACTTTTGATACTTCCACCTTCTAAAAAACTCACAGCAGAAAATTGCATAACACTTCATGACGGAGCATCAAAATGGTATAAAACATATCTTGAAGTATCAATAAACCTCACCCTAAAACCGTCATCCGCGGAAACCGCCGTAAATCTGGAACCGTTAACGTTGCATCCCTAACAACTGAGACGCGATCAATAATCACTCCCGAATCCAAATCCGGGAGGAACCAGACGGTCCGAATATACAAATACAAGAGCTTTCGCTCAGTAGCGGTATACAGGATACAATATGCAGCAGAGCCATATGGCAACACAGCACACAATACTTTTGGAAGATGAACTGAATATCGCATAACTAAACATTCAAAACCATATGCATAATATATTGTACACCGTGAAAACATTTTTATATTAATTAACTAATAACACTGATTGTATTGCAAAACATAAGTGAATGGTTGAATTAAAATAGGCACTAAGTACAAAAAATAAACTAAGCATGTAGTGTCGTTCTATATGTCATATAGAACGAAACTGCATACTTAGTTTTTTTATTCTTAGTCCCTATTTTACCTCCAATATTCAAGTACTTGTAACTACAGTTTAGATGTATAATAATTCAAACGAATATCTTTGAAAAATGTCTTAATATTAAGGAACTATTTTTAAATACTTGTTTATTAGAGTGTAAAAAAGGTTGTTAATAAATTGCAATACCTGTTTAATAATTATAATCTGTGCCAAAAACTGCGAGTGACCCAATGAGCCATGTTAGGAAAAAGCCTAAGAGACAGAGTCAAAAACGATACGGTGAGAAAAAAAACATACGTCACTGATATCATCCACCGGGTAGCGACTCTGAAGTGGCAATGGACAGGTCACGCTGCCAGAAGCTCGGACGAAAAATTGACAAGAAGACTGCTGACTTTGAGACCGTGGACGGCAAAGAAAAGTGCAGCGCAACCACAAATACGGTAAAAGGATGACCTGAACAGACATATCGGAATAACCTGGATGCAGTCTGCACAATGGAGAATGCCTTTGTCCAAGAGTACACGTGAATAGGCTGAAGAAGAAGAAGAAAAATTATATTCTTAAACATTTTACAGACACTTTTCAGTTTATTTATGTACTATAATAGTATATTTTCGGTCTGTTCTATTGTCGGGTACGAAAACTTGGACTCTGATGGTGCCCAATATAATCTGTTAACTGACATTTTAAATGTGGCTACCCAGAATAAAGCTTCGTATAACGTGAACAGATTTGATTAACAATTCAGAAGTCCCGAGGTGAGCTCATTGCACCAGGGAATTATTAAAATACATGGTCCGTAAAATTTCGCATCGGGATCACAACTTGTGTGAATACAGTTACGAGACCCTCCAACTCGTGACAATAGGTAAGATTGAAAGACAACGTGGACCTGGCAAAGGCAAAATATCATGGCTGCGTAAAATAAGTGATTGGTTTAGAATAAAAACGTCGAGGAGTTTCTCAAGACAGATTGGGCTACGCAAGACAGATAGGCATTAGCAGAAGGGGTGGGAAATGTCGGGGAAACTTATAGTAAAGGAAATCTTAGAAATTTTGTTCATAAAATTTTAGAACAATTTGTTTTTATTCATCATCACTTTTCTATCAATTCGCATTTGAATCAATCTTATAAAACTTTGTTAATCAGAACACTTATACATATTTCGGTTTGTTCTCATTCTTCTTTGGTGTACAAATTTTAATTGAGTATGGATAACAACGATACAAAATATTTATATGAACTCTTTAACATACTCGTATTATTATATTTATCATATTTATGCGCCCTTGAGGTGATTACATCACAAAAACGGCGCTTTAGAAGTTAGCATATTATTATTATTATTATTATTATTATTATGAAAAAACGAGTTATTTCAAACGCTATCTCCTTTATACAAACTTTTATATGTGAACGTGTATATTTGTAGAGCCTTGAATACACTAATTTGTATCTTTCTAGCATACCGATGCAATAGTAAATTAATTTCCTAATCCGAAATTAAAATTAGCTTTAACTTAGTATTCCTTCGTCGTCTTAATATTAGTAAAATAAACAATATTCTATATTCCTCATTGTTTTGTGTTCTAAAAAGGTTAACCTACACTGAAAAAGGACGTGTACAGTACGAAAAATTATTGTGAAAGTGGGGAAAAGCGTTGTGAAAATAAAACATTTTTTTCGAAACTTATTCAAATTTTGTATCACGTTAAAAATATTTTTATTAATACTATAACAATGATCTGAAATAATGATGTCTGTCTTTAAGGATTTTATAATTTCGGATATTATCCGAAACGTGAATTTCAGATTATAATTAAATAAACCGATGTTTTTAAGTTTGACGTAAGACGATTGTTCTATTAGGTCCTTACATATGAAATTGGCGTTTTGTATGGGAAGAACATAAAGTTGTTGTTTTTTTAATATAATATATTTATTTAATCAAAGTATGTACCATTGCTATCTATGCACTTTTGCCATCTCATAGGTAGTTCATCGATCCCTTTACTAAAAAACCATTCGGACGGGAATCAATAAAATCTTTGAAGTCGGTTTGGACTGCCCCATCGGAGTTGAATTTTTTCCCTTGCAAGAAGTTATCCAAATTTCGAAAAAAATAGTAATCTGTTGGGGCAAGGTCCGGAGAGTACGGTGGATGTCTTAGACATTCCAATTGAAGCTCTTCTAATTTGGTAGCCGTCTGTTGTGCAGTGTGTGGTCTAGCGTTATCGTGAAGCAGCAGTGGCCTAGAGCGATTAACCAGCCTCGGTTGTTTAGCAGCTAGCTTTTCCATCATGGTTTGCAGTTGCTGACAATAGACATCTGCCGTAATCGTCTGGCCAGATTTAAGAACGCTGTAGTGAACGACACCAGCACTAGTCCACCAAACGCTCACAAGTAACTATTTTGGAGTCAATTTTCGCTTGGGGCATGGTTTGGCTGGTTCGGCAGGGTTCAGCCATTGCGACGAGCGCTTCCGATTATCATACACGATCCACTTTTCATCACAGGTAATGATTCGATTCAAAATCCCTTTATTATTGTGCCGGTTGAGTAATGCAACGCAGCAGTCAACGCGCGTTTGTTGATTTGCTTCACTCAATTCGTGAGGTACCCACCTTTCAAGCTTTTTCACCTTCCCAATTTGCTTCAAGTGGATTAAAACAGTTTTATCACCAACACCGCAGCCTGCAGCTAACTCGGACGTGGTTTGCGATGGATCCGCTTCCACAATAGCCTTCAATTCTTCATTATCAACTTTGGTCTGCGGCCGTCCACGGGGCTTGTTCTGCGATCGAAATTTCCAGAACGAAAACGTTGGAACCAAAAACGCACTGTGTTTTCTTTTGCGGCACCGTCGCCATACATATCATTAATCCTTCGAGCCATTTCTGCAGCACTGGTGCCACGGTGGAACTCGTACTCGTAAATAACGCGATATATCAAGTTTTCCATTTTGTAAACTGAGTGACGCAAAGAAACAATTGAGGAAAAAACAAATGAATTATAATTTTCGAAACACAAATACTTGAGTAAATAGCTGTATAAATTTGAATTTGGAATTCCTAACCAAAGAGAAGATATTTGAGATCAAAGTTGCCAGTACAGCAAAACGCCAATTTCATATGTAAGGACCTAATATTTCCACTTTTTGTATTTATTTCTACAGCGACCGGTTTCGACAGGCTTGTTGTGGATTTTACAAAGTGTGAAGTGTGTTAAATGTTTTCAATTTATTATGAAATGACAAGTTTTTTTTCACGAACCGTCACTGATATTTATGATATAGCTGTGTACAGGGAGGTGGCTGCTACTAAGCTGAAAAGTTATCCGGCTTCCGGATATTCAGGCTGAATCCATCTAAAATTTATGTTTACCAACGGATAGGGAGCAACGGTCCTAAAAGTCGGGTAAAAAAATATTTTTGGTTTTGTATCATATCTAATTTGTAAAAAGGCCATTCAACATTATGATTCATTCTTTTCGAACATTATTTTATCCTTCAGGTATCTTATCAGGTCCCCTTGACGATGTATTTCACTTGAGAGTAGGAGTCTCTGTCCCTGGCAGCTTGAAACAGCTCCTCAACACTTCTTATGCTAGTCCAGTTCCTCATATTGTGGAGCCAGGAGATTCATCTTCTGTTCTTCAGGTGGACCCTCTATTTCGCCCTCAATGATCAGGTACAGCAATTCATATTATTGTCCTCATCACATGACCTAACAATGCCACCATATTGGCTTTAAACTGTTCGAAAAGCGTGAAGATGAACGACGTATATATATTAGCTTACTAACTAGCCATCACGCCATCTTTCCGAAAGGTAGGCAGAAAGAATGGACTGCCACACTTTTCTTTCCTATTTATTAGCATTATGAATGCCTTTCAAATAATACTATGGATTAAACCTCATCTAACTTATCCATTTAAATACTAACTTACTAACTAACTAACCATCACGCCGTCTCCCCGAAGGGGTATGCAGAAAGAATGGACTGCCACACTTTTCTTTCCTGACATATTTCTCTCGCTTCCTCACCATTCATACATCGTGTCATGCACGCGCGTCGATTTCTCTGACTCCTCACATGGGCGACATTCAATATTTGATTTATTTGACCGTGCCACATTTTCCTCGATCTTCCTCTATTTCTGGTTCCATTTACATCGTTAACATATATTTTTTTTACCATTCTTTCTTCATTCATTCTTTCCATATGTCCAAACCATCTTAATGATCCTTTCATTATTATGTTCATAACACCATCATTCGCACCGCATTCACTTCTCGAGATGTATGTCATGATAAAAACATGTGGCGGTCCAACTTATTTACTTCTTTGGAGAAATGGCGTGGTGATTTTTTAGTCCTTACTACTTTTTAAATTAAAATATATATTTGAAAAAAAGACTAAGGGTGTCAAGGGTTTTGAAATGCTAATATAGGGACACTTTGAGTATTTCCAAATTCACTAGTAGTCACGGCAGTATGCAAATTAATTCCTTATCAGTTCCAAATTCAAAAAGTATTTTCAATGCATAAATAAAGCACTCATCGCCTAGAGCATTTCAAAGGCGCCCAATTCCGGATTTCTTTAGTGACGTGGACAAAGAAGGAAGAGAATCCATCAATGATAAAATCTCTTTCAGCTCGTAACGGATTCGGAGCGAACAGGGCACATGGCACGCAGTGCAGTGAAACCCAATTTTCCGTGTGAATGACACAATCTGATAGTCTTCGGCCCAGAGAATAACTGGGGTATCGGACGTTTAATGTAACCACAAAATTATTCACTTAATAAAGCTTATTTACATGTTTAATTGATAATTTATGTTAAATTTAATTCTCAATTGGACCAATC
Source organism: Lepidostoma basale (assembly GCA_022606425.2). Classification (NCBI taxonomy): domain Eukaryota; kingdom Metazoa; phylum Arthropoda; class Insecta; order Trichoptera; family Lepidostomatidae; genus Lepidostoma; species Lepidostoma basale. The sequence continues at coordinate 2,597,271 of JAHDVF020001589.1, read as the reverse complement.
GATGGAAAATATTCCCTCTTGATATTATCGTCGTTCCTATAAAAACAGGTAAACAAAAAATGTTAACAAAAAATATAAACAAAACAAAAAATTAAGACTATCATAAGACCGGTAGTCACCTACGGCTGTGAGACATGGTCTCTAACGCAGAGAGAGGAAGGCAGGCTGGCAGTTTTTAAAGGAAAATACTGAGAAAATACATTGGACCCACGCTGGAAGATCGGATTTACAGAATTAAAAGAAACTTTGAACTTGAAGAACTAATTAACCAGGAAACAGTAGTGAGATTCTGTAAGTCTCAACGCCTACGGTGGGCTGGTCATGTGGAATAAATGCCAGACGGTAGAACGCGAAAAGAGACCGAGGAAAAGATGGGCGGATTGCGTGGAAGAAGATTGGGAGAAAATGGAAGGAGCTGGGGAATGGAGAGAGATGGCCAGAGACAGAAGTCAGTGGAGGGCTGTTTTGGAGGAGGCCAAGTCCCACACCGGGATGTAGCGCCGAGAAATGAATGAATGAATGAAACAAAAAATGTCATAATTAAACATGTCAGCACATGAAATTATGTCGCACAACGAAAATAAAAATAAAAACGCTTTTTATTTAACCATGGTTATTATAAATGATGCCTAAATTATTAAGTAATTATATTGCCCTGATTAACCGTGGTTCCAAGGAACACTAGTTGGCATCAATTATAATAATCATACCGTGATTAAATACAAAGTGTTTTATTATTTTATATCCAAGTTTAAAATGTCTAACCACAAAGTGAGTGCTTCAGTTCCATTTTTCCATTTTTATTTTATTTTAATTTATACGTGATAAATGTAATATGTTATATCGATTTTATGTTTAAATTTTTGTTTATTGTAGGTATGCATGTTTGAAACTTTTAATATTCTAAACCTTTCTAACGAGTCAGGGATTATATGCTAAGCGTTTCACGTTTACAAGATTATAAATCTTCCCGCCTAAACACCTTTTAATCACACCAAAAATCGTGTAAAAAAATCATCACGAAAATAGGTTAATTCAATATGTGTGTAACCAGTGTACAGATAGGCTATAATATTATACATCGGCAGGACGGAACCATAAAGGTTAAACATTTTAAGGTCTTTAGTACAGCTGACCTCCCGTTGCTTAATGGCAGCGAAACGTAAAATGGTGCGAACTTAATTAAATGTAAAGGGCCCGGAGTTTGGCAGCAAAGGGGTCCTCTTGATGTATGGGTCTCGGAACAGGGAACAGAGTATTAAATATTCAAACTCAAAATTGGGATGGATTAATCTGGGTCCGGGATATGATTCCCGCGATATATAGCACTCAATTCAATCGTCGATTGGGTTAACATCTGCACTTAATATTATCGCTTAAATTCTTACAGAAACACCAATGGTACAGCGGTGTTCGCAAAAATTATACTATTTTAAAATTTCAAAATTTGTTTGGCCGAGAATTGTACGCGGCTTCGCAAAAAATAGAATAAATAACTTAAGGTCAAAGCGAATACCTGGTGAACTATGAAATAGTTTCTTAAACTTTTTACATTCGTGGACCACGAAAATTGGAATAAAATTATCAAAAATTAAAAAAAAAAAATTTTAATTCAAAACTAATCATTTTAAATGTGGTTTTAAATAGCAAAAAAGTGAAATAGTGATAACATTTTTTTTATGTATACAGATACTCGATTTTACCCATTACGGGTGTATTAAGAATTAATTGTATCTCAATAAAGACGAAGATGTAATTTATATTCTATTTCCAAATAATTTACATTTTCGTCTCTATTGAGATACAATTAATTCTTAATGATAACTTATTTTGTTTGACTCGTCAATATTGATTTTATGTTGTTACCTAATAACTGTTTTTTTCTCATCTTTATTATTGTGTTTAGATTCTTCCCCTCCTTATGATTTTATATCCTATATAAACTAAGTCTTTTTGTTGAATTTTTAGTAAATTATAACAACACTTGACGATTGGGTAACGAAATAGCTTTCGCGATCATTTCAAAATAAATATAATCATTTGTAATATTCAATAACATTTTTTTAAATTAAACAGATAACCATATAAGAAATATTTAAATATTAAATGCGGACCACCCAAATGCCTTTAAGGATCACTGATTAAAAAGGGGACAGAACGCTTGTTTCCTGACCATAAGGACTTGGGTTCAAGCCTAGATACGTTCCAATTGCATTTTCATAATGATGAGTGTGGAAACTGTATAAAAAATATTGTATTTCAATAAGTATTCTGATAAAAAAAACATTGAAAAATTTAAATTAATACGAATGAAAACGTCAGTTTTCTAGAAGTTGTATTATAGTTTATGGAAATGTCATGTTTCCCCCATCTAAGGCATTATCGATAATGTCTATGATATTTGATAATGCGTTAGAAGAGCGAAACATGTCATTCCCATAAAATATAATAAAACTTCTAGAAAAGTGACGTTTAAATTCGTATTAATTTTTTACATCATTGCTCAAGAAACTATAAATAAATTGAAAGAATACGTTTATAGTGTGATATGTTTTACCTAATATAATAAAACTTCTAGAAAACCGACGTTTTCATTCGTATTATATATTTACATCATTGTTCAAGAAACAATAAATAAATTGAAAGAATATGTTTATAGAGTGACATGTTTTACCTTACAAATGAATTATTAATTATGAAAATATGAAATCCCTCAAACGTACATTATTCTAAAATAAAAATTACGTAGCTTGTGAAAACGAAAAATAATTAATCATAATGTCCTAAGCGTTATGCTGTAGTAAAAATGTATATGTATGTGTGTCAACCTCTGTTAATGAAGATTTATTATTTAACAAATATGTACTCGGAACCTATAAAACAAATTTCAATTAAAATTGTCGCGTGTTGGCTTTTCAGGATTCACAGTTTCACGAAAAAAATCTCCATTTAAACAAACATTAAATTCTGTTTGGCAATTAATATCTCTCTGGCCATAAATGTCAGTTTGGCCAACCAGATTTTTCCCGGAGGGTATTCAATTATTCTCTATGGCACTGTCAAGTGTACATACTCGTATTAATACGTCTGTGTCCCTTGTAAATATGTTTGATATCATAACTTGGAATTAAACTGTCGGGGAAAGCAATATCAACTGTGTAAAATAACGAGGATGACAGAACAATAAATTACATGATGTACTCAAAACTCTACCTGACTTTCTGTTTCGAACCGAACTTGTTATATCTATTCATTTCTCTCTCCGTTTATTTTAAGTTACGCAACTGTATGTATTGTCATAATAATTTAAATAATACGTATTATTATTAAAAAATAGGATAAATCTGTTATATTATATGTATCATATATCATATAATGGCGCTCTTAAAGTTATCACTGCAAATATAGATATCTCTACTAAGGCAAAAATAAATGTACATAATAGAGTTCTAATACCAACCCTTATCTATGGAAGTGAAGCTTGGAGCTGGCAAAAAAGGAAGAAATTAGGATAAATACCGTAGAAATGAGATGTACGAGAAAACGATATACGAGTATGACAGAATGCCGAACGACGAAATAAGGAAGAAATGTAAGGCAGATGATTGCATCATAAGTAAAATTAAAAATGGATCCTTGAGATGGTTAGGACATACGGAACGAATGGACAAGAGAAGAATGGTTAAAATGCTGTATACAAGCAGTGTGAGTGGAAAAAGAAACCGTGGAAGACCAAGAAAAGCATGGCATGACATTAATCAAATAATGGAAGGCAGCCACATTCAAAGTTCGGAAAAATCGACGAGCATGCTTGTTACGATGTATGAATGTAGAGGAATCTAGAGACGTGTGTCAGGACAGAACGGTATGGCGGTCCATCCTCTCTGCCTCCCCTCCGGGAAAACGGCGTGATGGTTAGTTAGTTAGTTAGTTAGATATCAATTATAATCTTCTAACGATGTACATATTTATATTTATTATTTTAATTATAAAATTAAGCATTTTTTTACAGTCATAATCTGCATATTATTGCTTATTCTACACTATTTTTATTATTTTATTTCTTCAAACAAATATTTTAAATCACGTACATTTTTTTGCGAATTAGATTAACCTCATATTGTTTATTTTTATTAAATTTTATGTATAAACTTTCACCTAATCAAAATAACTCAACATTAATAATATGTTATAACGTAATTTTTACTTAATCTTGCGTTATTTGTTACCTGTCCATTGTGTATAATTTTTCGTTTACTTGAAATACTCGTAACTATATGTAATGGCTCTTATAATGATCAAAAGAATTTTTCATTTTATAAATAGTGGGGTATCGATAATGAGAAACCTCTCGCAATAATCCCATATTATTCGACATACGTTCTAAAAAAATCAACCACCCATTTTTTAAAAAGTAGAATAATAATATGCGACAATATTATTGGCTTAAATTCATCGTTAACTTAAATGAAATAATACATTAACTCACCTTAAAAAAGCCCAATTTCTTCTATTATTGTGATGATCAATTATCTGAAACAAAAATAAGAAGTATTGATAATAGAATAAACTAATAAACAATTACAATTCTAACGAAAATAAAATACTATAACAAAACCGGTTAGCTATTGCGATTTTGGGGTTCAATATTAAATTATTATTATTATTAATATCTTTATACTCGTACATGTAAATATAATTCTTCTGTGCGTGTGTAGTTGAACTCGTAAACGGCTGAACCGATTTTGACGATTTTTTTGTATGTGTTTAGATTCACAATTGGACCCGGTATCTACCGGGTCCAATTGTGTGTTTTAACAGTTGTCTAACTGTTAAAACCTTCTAGGAAGTTTATTTCAAGTATGGCATCTGGTTTATCGAAAATACGAATATCAAAAAAAACGTTTGCTGAACCAGCTCGTTTGATGATTGATTCATGAATAATGAAATGAAATGACAAGATTTGGCTCTTTGTTCTGGTGTAACTCTTAGAAATGCATCATCATCATCATCATCACTGGCGCTACAGCCTACTATGAGCCATGATCTTCGCAATTTTTCGCCACTCTCTCCGGTCCATCGTCCGCATTCTACAATTTCAACACCAAACACGCTAATATCCTTCATACCCCACCCATCTACCATAGTTTTTGTCTTCCCACAGTTCGTCTTCCATCTAATTGTGTGTCGGGAATCTTCAAAGAGATGTTATTCATCATCATATTATTCAATATACAGATAATAATGGAAATAATGTTAATAATACGGAAAGCAACGGGAAACTACCATATTAAAGGCTCAAACTGCACCCAAGAACCAGTAAAAATATTATACTTTTCTGCGAACCAATCCCTTTTATTGAAACTAGCGAAGTTAAGAAGTTAGTAATTAAACATCAAGAAGACAAAAATGAATTTATGTATATTTTGAATCTACCCGTACATTTTTTAGAGTGAAGAAGGGTTGATTTTAATAACGACATTTTGTTGTTTTGAAAAATTCTTTTACAAAGAAAATATGACCACAAGCATTTCCAGAGTACAATACTTCGCAAGGAATGCTCGTAATAAAATACTCACAGAGGGAATGTCTTTTGCAGTTTTGTGTTCAGAGTGCATTTGTTCTGTAATGCAATATTTCTGTACACAAAGGGACAGTATTGTTTCGCTGTTGGGGTAGGATCGAGATTCTAAACCATAACTTGATCTTGTATATTTACTTTTACTTATTAAGGAAACGGTTTGTTTATGGGGAGACAGTTTGCTTATAACTCATTGTAATTTAATACAATGAAAATATGATGTGTTTTGGAGGCATAATTCATATTTTTGTTAGCTGGTACAAGTAGAATCTTCTTATGAAAAATACAATTTATTTGATTTTTGTATTACGCTTGTAATTATAACTAAAAAATTCATATATAAGTATTTAGATGTGTAAGAGAAAACTACAAAAATTAAAATGTGTTTACTGAAAATCACTCCTGTGCCTGCATATAGATGAACTGTTTATACTATTAAAAAAAATATGTACATAGATTTTTACGATCGGTGAGAATGTTTTTTGCGTTTTTGGGTACATTCTTGTCTGGTAGTATCTTCTTTAACCAATAATTTAGAGATCACTGCAGACTCGTCAACAACCCTAAAAATGGAATCAATAACGATCTCCGAAACGAACATGATGCAAAAGACGATTGCATATATTAAATAAAACAACAACAACTTGTGAACAATGCGAAATGGATTCAATCTTTTAACGTTTTTTTTAAACGGACGGAAAACTAAAAAATCAAAAATAAAATGATAAACATGTATTCACAATAGTATTTAGTTCGGAACGCCTTAAATTTATCAAAAATTAATACTCGTATATCCAAAAATATAATACTTCAACTGAGTTCAATAAGCATTAATTGTTGATGTACCTTCATTCATATTGTTAATTATAATAAGGAATATAATTAATTGACAAGGCCTTATTCTAAGGAATTGATATGCCCAGCCGTGCGTGTCCAATAGAAGAGATATTGTGTATCATAAGATTTCATCCTGTCAGTGTTCGAGAGGAAAGTTATTTTTCCATTAATCAAACTCCAAGCTGGTAGTGTTCGTGCGTTATCGATATAAAATGGCTGATTGATGAATCGGCCAAATAAATAATTGACGGATAGAACGCAGGCAGCCCTTAAAGCCGCTGATAATATTCTTCCAATCCACTTGAATAGGAATAATATTGAACATTTAAAAACATAACAAAATTTACGACCTTCATAGCAGAGTGGCAAGAAAAATGACGGCTATACCGAAGGTCTCATGGTTTAAGCAAATTGTAATTAAAAATTAATAACAATAACTTAATCGTTCGATTGAAAACGCCCGAACGAAAAAATTGAAAGACCCGGTGTTGTAGCGGGAACTTGGTGGCATAAGACCAACCAAGAGATCCATAGGATGACCCAGCAGCCCCTTATAACGAGCACCGTGAGAGCCGGTTGCCAAGAATGGATTGGGCACCTATGCCGAGCCGAAGAGACCAGAGCAATCAAGACCCTGTACGCTTCTAGACCGACTGGAGTAAGACCTCTAGGAAGGCCTTGATAGCGCCTAATGGACAATGTTCTGGCTGACCTGGCTAGATTGGGCGAATCAGACTGCTGGGAGTAAAAGGCGCAGGATTGAGGAGCTTGGCGGAAAATCATCAAGGAAGCTAAAACTCTTCAAGAGTTGTATGGCCATAGGAAGTAAGTAAGTAATCATTCGATTTGTTTATTAGCACCAATGTATTATTTTTAAATAACAACACATGTTTTATGAATTACATACTCGAACACCTTTAATAATATACTGTTATGTTTATTCCAATAATAGATTAGTGAATACGGTGCGAATAATGGTGTCATGAACAAAATAATGAAAGGATCATTAAAATGGTTAGGACATATGGAAAGAATAAATGAAGAAAGAATGGTAAAAAAATTATTTGTTAATGATGTAAATGGAACCAGAAAAAGAGGAAGACCGAGGAAAACGTGGCACGATCAAATAAATCAAATATTGAATGTCGGCCATGCGAGGAGTCAGAGAAATCGACGCGCGTGCATGACACGATGTATGAATGTTGAGGAAGCGAGAGAAATATGTCAGGAAAGAAAAGTTTGGTAGTCCATTCTTTCTGCCTACCCCTCCGGAGAGACGGCGTGATTTATAATTTGTTGTGGCAAATATTCTGATTATTGTAGCTTTCATTTGTATGTGCTTATTAGTTATGTGGTGGGTTTTGTTATTAGTTATTTGTGATTGATTGCTTTCCTAAGATCGACAAATCGGTAAATAAGGACTTTTTGAAATGCAGAAGATAATCGATGATAAAAAAATGCGTTTTGAATAAACTTAAGTTACATTTATATTTTATTTTTATATTTAATTACATCACGATAATAAAAACGTTTAATTTCTGATTTTAATTCAACCTTGATTACTGGGATATAGGGCATTAAGGGATTGAACAAAACGTACGACACCACGTGATAGAAAACGACGCGACGCGGGAGGATACGAATCCAAAGTGAGCATTTCCACATGGTAGAAAATATTGCTCAGTTAAAGTTGAAACAAGTGGAACATCTTGAAAGGATAAATAAAGAAAGGTTGATAAAACGTGTCCTGAAACAGTGACACATTTCAAGGATATAAATAAGAAATTCAACGCATATTCGGAAAGCTTACTAATGTTTCGATGAAAAGAAAAGATGTTTGTTACACTTTATACCAACAAAAAAAAACACTTTATATGTAAATAACATTAATTTGCTAATAAAGGCGGATGTTATTAATCTAAAACTCTGTTTTTAAGAAGTGTTATTATATTTTATAAAAATGACACAATTCGCCCTGCTTCGTATTATCAAGTGTTATTATTAACAAATTACCAAAAATTATAGTTATATTTTAAGAATATTAATATATAATAACGGTCTGTTATTTTTTTTATACAACAATTCATTTGAACTTTATTATTGATTTTAATGTTTTAATGACATGTGATAGGTAGCTAATCCATAACCATTTTTGTTACATGAATTCTACACCATTTTATTATTAAGACAGTGTAATAATCATACTGCCAACGTCGGGAATCGAACTCAAGGCCTTCGGTGTGGTAGTCATAGCTCTTTTCACTCTGCCACGAAGGTCGTTGCGCTGTTTGATAAACAGTAAAATCGCTTTTAAAATTAAGATATACGTGGAAATAAAACCTCTAGGAAAACCCCTAAACTGTATAATGCACAAATGGATAACTCTTAGAAAGCCTTTCGTTATTTAATAATTAAAAAGGTTTTGTTTTTATAACGAGAAAAAAATAGGAAAATATGAAAGTTGGAAGGTTTTGGTTTGCGTCTTCAATTGAACGTGCCTCCACTATCGGGCTGCCGCATTCCCACAAGAATTTATTTGACGTGAACTGAGAACACAGGATGAATTCAGAACAGTCTAGTATTGATTGATGGGAGCACAAAGGGGAAAACTGAAAAGTTATGTAAATGTATACAATTCGTCTGTCAATTCGATGCCGATTCGTTACCACTGTTCGATTTTGTTCCCCTTCCTGTTCCAAAATTCAATTTACGAATTTCAAATATCAAATGCATTCTCTATTCAATTTTCGCGTGTTCGTAAATCGATTTTATTCCATTAAAATTTGAACTCTGAATTTTCAATAGTGTACACAGCAATGAAATACAAAAGATCAGAGTTTTATTTCAAGTATACTCGTATACGTTGTGCATTACAAAAAAAGCTTATGAATATGCACCAATGAATATTTAAAAAACGTAACTGTAGACCAAGGAAAACGTGGCATGGTCAAATTTATCAAATATTGAATGTCGCCTACGAACGGGGGTCGGAGAAATCGACGTGCGTTCATGACACGATGTATGAATGTTGAGAAATCGATATAAGTTTGCCAGGAAGGAACAGAGCGGCGGTCGCTCGCTTCCTCTCCGACCCCCTTACGTGGGCGACATTCAATAATTGATAAATTCGATCGTGCCACGTTTTCCTCGGTCTTCCTCTATTTCTAGTTCCATTTACATAATCTACTTCTTTTTTTACCATTCTTTCTTCATTCATTTTTTCCATAGGTCTAAACCATCTTCATGTTACTCTCATTATTTTGTTCATAACACTTTCATTCGCACGTTCACTTCTTATATTATCATTTGACACTCTATCATACACAGTTTGTGTACACATTAGTCTAATAGATATCATTTCTACTGCATTTATTCTACCTTCATCCTTTTTTTGCTAGTTCCATGCTTCGTTTCCATACATTAAGGTCTGTACGAAAACACAATTGTGCACTGCCATTTGATTTTTTTGATAGGCTTTTGTTTGCGATGAAAATTTAAGTGCACCATTCATTTTGTTGCCTGCCCCAAACCTTCGCGCAATATCTCTTTCCACTCGCCCATTCTTTGTAAACATACAACCTTAATATAAAAACTGATCTACTTTTTCAAAATTTTAAGAGTTCACGATTATATAATAATACAGTAAACACGATTGTTTAGTGGTTTTATTTGGGTTTAATTTATATAAATTGTGACAAATTTGTTTCGCCATGCGAGGGCATTCTCTAACGAGCAGATTGAGAATGCCCTCGCAAGGCGAAACAAATTTGTCACAATTTATATAATTTATATAAATTAAACCCAAGTAAAACCACTAAACAATCGTGTTTACTATTATTAAATAATTTGGAGTTTTACAAAACTAATACCTCAACCATCAAATTCACGATAATGTTGCAAACCGTCATAATTTCTTATTTACAATTAAATAACTCATATCTACAACAAACAGCCAAATTTATTTTTCTTCAGTTAACTTTGTATACGGAAAAAAATGAATAAAGCTTTTTCAGAATACTCCCAATGTTTGTTAAGTAAGCTAATTGTTATTGCTTTATAATACATATCGGTACGAATAAAGTGTTTGTAGGTTTCCTTATAATTAGCTTTCAGGCCTCTATACATTTCATAATTACTTTTCTGCGTCTGACACGTTGACGAGCTTTCTAAGGCGATATTTCAAGTGGATGCCAAACAATGTTGTTTTGATGGCGCGAAGGCGCAAGACATTAATACTCTTAACAGTCTGGCGCTGTTTGTGAATAACCGACTGCCCTAATGATATACCAGCCACGCTCCTGGTCCGGACACGCCGGATTTATCGTCTGGAAGTGTCTCTGCATTGTGTCAAGAGTGTGTGGAAAATGTTGGTTATACGTAAGTAACTACTTTGTGTATTGTTTCTAGTTCTAATAATATAACATATTATGAGAAAGCCATGTTTCAGAACATTCGATAGTATACATGTTTTTATTTCGGGCACTTCGATTTAACCACATACTGTAAGCTGATGAACGTTTAAAATGATATTATTCCATAATGCTGTCATTTCAGGCTCTTAGATTTAACATTTCATAGTTCATTTTGTGAAATAAAAACTTAATATTAATACGAATGAAAACATCTGCTTTCAACAACAACAACAAACCATCACGCAAGACGAAGAAGGACTATGTAATTTTATTTTTTTAGTGTAAATGTTGTTTATACAAAGCATATAAAAAAGAAAAAGAGAAATAAAGCATCATAACAACACAAAGTATGGCGAATATAGAAGAGAAACAAAATTAATATTCATTGTTTCTTGAACTCTACATATGATCGTTTAATAAAACCTTAGACAAACGAAACATGTCATTCACATGAAATATAATATAACACCTAGAAAGCAGTCATTTGCAATTAATTAATAAAACTAAATTACTAAAAACATTTTCAATTATGAGAGTACCCTAAATAATGCTTTAATTTAAACCTGGAATTTGCAGATCACAATTGCAATTGTTATATTTGAGAAAACGAATATTAAAACAAAAGAACTATGCATATGAAATATCTTTCTTATACATTCTAACATTTGTTATACCAGAACAAATGTATTATTAAGTAGAAAGTAATCAAGCCTGAGGATATGTATAGAAGAACCTTTTGGTGTGTGTTTTCTAAATCCCTTTCTAACATTTATACGTTGGAAGTTCCGTCTAAAATCTGGTGGTTTATTTGCACTTTGTACGTAATTGCCAGGATAAAAGCCATCGCAGCGAAAACAGTTCCTGAAAATGCGGAGTTTACCACTTTTATTGGCTCTAGTTCCATTGTCGGGAGTTTAATGCGGGTTCAATCTACTGCGATCATTCCGACTGCTCTGTCTGTACCTGAATACACAATGCCGGGGAGGTTAGGGGTATAGAGAGAGGATATTGCGGATTGTACTCGCTGCACAATACGTGTGCGAGTTCTAGAAGGATCTTTAGTCAGAGCGACCTAATTGAAATACAATATCTGGGATGATTTCCAATTAATGGCAATGCTTCTCTATAAAACCGTTAGAAATTTAAATTAGACTATCGTCCATCCAATTATTCATCGACATTTTGTAATTAATTAATTTCTTCTCATTTTGCTCAATAGTCACGGAATATCTTCACTAAAACTAACTAACTAACCATCACGCCGTCTCTTCGAAGAGGTAGGCAGAAATAATGGACTGCCACATTATAAAAAATATATATATATATATTAACGATGTAATTATAACTAACTAACTAACTAACTAACCATCACGCCGTCTCCCCGAAAGGGTAGGCAGAAAGAATGGACTGTCACACTTTTAATGATGCGGCACTCCATCCTTCTCTTTTCGCTCCGCAGGAGACGCGGTGTGATGGGTTGCGAACCTCATCGCCACCAATAGGCATCTCCCGCGCACACTTCGCCCGTCCAACACCCACCAAATAAATCTAAAACAAATAATATAATATACAATGAAAAAAAATAAAATAACAAAATAAAAATAATTTAATTTAATGTAATTAAAACTATAATAAAAATAGAGGAAAACCGAGGAAAACGTGTCACGATCAAATAAATCAAATATTATGTCGGCCACGTGAGGAGTCAGGGAAATCGACGCGCATGCATGACACGATGTATAAATGTTGATGAAGCAAGAGAAATATATCAGGAAAGAAAAGTGTGGCAGTCCATTCTTTCTGCCAACCCCTTCGGGGAGACGGCGTGATGATTAGTTAGTTAGTTAGAAAAAAAACTTACCGATGTTTCTGCTCCGGGACTTTAAGTGCAGTTATTTTTTTAATATAAAAAACTAAGAAAAATTAATAACTCATCACATCACTTGTTCATTTAAACCCACTAACTTTAGGCTTGGGCCATATAGGAAAGCGGCTAACTTGATGATAAAACTACGTGGCAAACAACTAGCGAACCAACGTAGACGTACTATCACTGTGGCCACACTGCACGCTTCGCGTCACGGTGCGTGACTGTAGTAAACAAAACGTATCATCTAGCTTAGAACTAACCGAAACACTTCTGGCCTTACCTTAAGGCGAATTCCACTCAAAAAATTAAGTGTAAGTTTTATAAATTAGGCCATTAAAAAAACATATATAAAAAATATATACCGAATACTTAAACAGTTGATGTGCAATTGTGTATCGTTTGTCATATTTAGAATGTTTAAAAAAATCCATTTATGTACCCTAATTGAAAGTTCTTACTTATATCAAATATAGTACCAAAATTCATTGGATATTTGAATAAAGTGAAGTATCAAATTGAAAATGTATTTATTGCTTACAGTGTATACAAAAAAGGGAACTGAGTCTAGACGCTTCCAGACTGTTTAAGGAGAAGGGAATGGCATTCGTGCTATCGAATGATCAAAGATTAAGATGCTGTCGACCTGTGTTCCAAACAAGAATCAATGTGTATTTTGCTTAGTTAGCTACTCGGGAGTATTCCGGAATAATTGATCACGTGCTAACAGGGTTCAGTATCAACAATTTACTGTATTAGGTATATACAAACGCTTTTCAACTTGAAAAATGATTTTTTTATAGTTTCCACGTGCGAGTAAAATTTTCAATTTTCAAAATGGTGATTAAGAAACTTTAATATTTTTAAAACCGTTATATACAGATAAAAAAAGGCGCCCTTCTTGGCAGAGTATTTATAGCTATAACTGCCATACCGAAGACCCTGGCTTGATTTCCGGCAATGACAGTATGGAAAAAACAATCTCATGCCGTATTTGGTATTGTGGAAAACACGTGAAAATAAAAATGGCGATATACTAGCGGCATATGAAACGACATGGGTACCAAAAAAGATTTGGGTTTAAATAACCTGTTGTATTCAAGAAGCTAAAAAGATGGGAAAAAACGGGAAACCATCATTTTAAAAAGGTCCAAGTGGTATCCCAAAAACCAGAAAAAAATATGTTAATAGACTTTGCTGCAAACCAATCCATATGGATAAAACTTGTATGATAATTATACATTAAAAAAACAAAGACAGACAGTAAAAATTTATATTCATTCGTAGAATGAGGAACCACGATATATCGTTCTTCACAAAAGCATCAAGTTATGTTACCAGTAATGCACGAAGAAGTATCTGGTTCGGGCGTCCGGCAGCGAGGGCAAGCTGACTCACTTCTGGGCTGACGTTGCCTTTGAAACGACGAAGAAGAAGACCGGTAACCGGTAAAAAATTATTTATAAATTCTCGAATTAATATAATAACTGTGCAATAAATAGTCCATCTCGCTCAAACAAAATAGAGGGTTGGAGATGGCGCACATTCGGTAAACGGTATCTGAGAGTATGTTTTGTGTGATTTTGGGTAACACCGTGTGATTTCTCCTTCTCGACCGACGTTTCGGAGATCTTTGCAGTCTCCATCTTCAGGGTAATAGGGTGAAAAGAAGAATAAGAAGAAGCAGTTACACACTACCAGCGACATACCGCCCGGGAATGGCCCCTGTGCTAAGCTAATTCGAAACGTAGCACGGACTACGAGTATTTCTCTATTTCTCACGTACACATTGCCGGCGACATGGTACAACAGTGAAGTAACTTAGCAGACACAACTCATATCACATTTATTACCACCACCGCATTACCCTGAAGATGGAGACTGCAACGATCTCCGAAACTTCGGTCGAGAAGGAGAAATGACATAAAACGGAATGCTGCCAACCGTGAAAATCTACGCAGGTATCTGAGAGGTATATGCTTTGTGCGGGAACAATTGAGTTTTTTTTTTTACTATGTTTATTATGGATTTTTAAAAACCTCATAGCATTAAAGAGTTAATATGAATATGTATTAATATTTCACATTTTTCCCTCTAAAATGTTTTATCATAGGTAACATGTATACATGTAAGGTGTTATGATTTTTGATCACAGTTACATAAAACTAAGTTACCTACTTAAAACTAAGATAGAGGATGTGAAACATGGACATTGAAAGTAAATACAATTAACCGGTTAGAGGCATTTGAAATGTGTCTTTACCGAAGAATGTTCAGGATCCCATGGACAGACAGAGTGACGAACACAGAAGTCCTGAATCGTGCAGGAGTAAATAGAGAGCTGCAGACATTGATCAAAGTCGCAAGATTTCATATCTGGGTCACGTTCTACGAGGAGAAAAATATCGCCTGCTGCATCTAATTTTGAAGGGAAAAATAGAGGGCCACAGAGGGGCAGGGAGAAGGCAGATCTCTTGGCTGCGTAATGTGAGGGAATGGATGGAAATCGGAACTGTGGAGGAGCTATTCCGGACAGCGCAGGATAGGGAAGAGTTTACCAGAGTAATCGCCAACGTCGGGGGGACCTGACAGGGCACTTTTAGAAGAAGAAGAAGTTACAAAGAGCGAAATACTTATTAAAATAGATAGTTTACACAATACCATATTTATTACCATTTAAATTTTAAATGTCGTGTATGAAATAAAATATAGAATATTGAATGAAACATGAAAAAAAACAGATACTCCTTGAGGCATAAGTACAAAATACGTATTTACTCGAATGTGTTCTGATTTAAACATTGTATTGTGTGCGTCATGTGTAAAAAATCTCACGAGAATTTCAGCAGCGTGAATCTTTAAAAGTCTTTTTTAAATTCAAATTGATTCATTTTTCCATTTCAGATAATTTCCATATCTGATCAATTTCCAAATTTAAAATATTCATGCAAACTCCGTCCTTACAAAAAAATAAGTAAGTACTCGTCATGTTTTGGATCTTGGTTTCTCGGAAGTACCAGCCTGGGAGTTAAAGCTCCTGCTTCTTCTTATTATTCTTTTCAGCCAATTTTACTCCACAGCTGGATATATGCCTCTTCTAAACACTTCCAACATTTTCAGTTTTGGGCTATCTTTATCCACGACCCGCAAGTTCTCCAAGTGATAATATCATCCGTCCACCTTTTTTGTGGTTTTCTTATGCCTCTTTTGTTGGTCCGAGGCCACAATTTTAGGATTCTGAGTGACCACCTCAGCACATCTTGTCTCGCTCCCTCACACGTTGAAAATTTCGTTGATGGAAATCAAGGATATTGTTGGATGGTGATAGGAGCGTTTCTTGGAGGAAGTAGTGGGTTTGGTCTAACATTTGGACTTGACTACTGGATAGAAAGAAGTGTGGAAAGGTTGGGATAGTCTTAGGACCATGTGTTTTTAGGCGGTGACAGGGAGCGACCTCAGGTTTAGGCCGGTGACCATGGGTACTGGTACTTGGACCAATGTGGCAATAAGTTTGAGATTAAACAATTGTGTTAGGATGAAAATCAGATGTCTATTAGAAAAGCAATAGATGGAATCATCAATAGAGGCGGTGGTGGTCAAAAGGACGACATCAACAGCAGATTAAGGAGGTATGTGAGTGCAACGGGAAGGAACTGTAACGACTGTACAGAAGACAAGGAGCCTATTCAGGCAGAGATTGACATTTAAGCTGGCTGGCGACAGACCGGATCACAGCTTTAAATCGAGTGCCTTCCTTTTTCCCACCATGTGATATATTTTGAAGAAATATAAAATAACAAACAACCCACAGCGATGCATAAATATGTAGAAAAAACATTTTAAAGCATATCACATTCCGAATGGTCGATCCAAGAAAGACGTCGATAGTCGTATCCACCAGGCTAAACTTGCCTTCAATAAAAAGGCTAAAATATTCGAGTCCAACAACATAGACCTGAACCTCATAAAACAACCTCATAAAACAACATTGGTGTGGAGTGTTTTACTGTACGGCTACGAGACTTGGTGCCTGGGCGAAAGAGGGCGTAAAAGGCTGGAGGCATTTGAGATGTGGACCTACCGACGAGTTGCCCATGTTTCATGGAGGGACCCCATTACAAATGAAGAAGTTCTCAGTAGAGTTGAAGAGAGTAGGCACGTGTTGAACACCATAGCGGAGAGGCGCGCAAGATGGATTGGTCATGTGTTGCGACACGAATGTTTCCTGCATAATGTGTTGAAGGGAATGGTCGAGGGATCAATTGGCAGAGGACGACCTCGCCAAGAGTACTTAGACCAGATTAATCGATATATGGGCTGCACCTCTTATGCGGAGTAGAAGAGAGTTGCCGAGGATCGAGCGGAGTGGAAGAGGAGATGCGTTGCCTTGCTGCAGACCAATCGCTAGATTGAGACCGGAGAGAGACATACCGAAAAGTACTAAAACAATGGCCAGAACAAAAAAAATCCATGTTATTGTGAGACATTTCAAATGACAGCTTGCCCACGGATGCCAACTTGAAAATCACAAAATAAGTACTTGTGTAATGTTATGTACTTCATTGTACGGTATACATTAAGGGGCATTACTTACTTTTTTTTATAGCGCGGATACACAAATAGTAATCTTTATGACCGCATTATATGAAGGGGTATTAAAGTTATATTCAGCAACTTGTATCATCATAATAAAAACATTATGTATCCATAAACCACCGAGCACTAAAGAGTAGCCACCCTTTTACCGATTATAATATTTTTAACTTCAGGAGCCATATAAGTTTACGTTCACCTTTGAGAGTAAAATTTCGAACGTAAAACTTTTAAATACATATTAATGTTTTGATTTTTAAAAATACGTTCAAGCTAAAACGAATTTGGTAGTATTTTTTTTAGTTATTTAATTTTTAGTATTGAATTTGATATAATACTTAAATAAAACGATGTTTTTTAACTACTTCCACTTTTGTCTTTATTTCGACAGCGACCGGTTTCACCAGGCTCGCTGGTGAAACCGGTCGCTGTCGAAATAGGGTTCGCTCGATGGAAGTTCATTTTAAATAATAATTAAATAAAACGAACAGCGACCGGTTTCACCAGGCTCGCTGGCATTGGCAGACTGGTTAAATGGCATGGACAGATCAGTCTGTCGATGCCAACGAGCCTGGCGAAACCGGTCGCTGTTCGTTTTATTTAATTATTATTTAAAATGAACTTCCATCAAGAGATTTCAGTAAAATCATTTGAAATTTATATTAATTTGAAGTTGAAATCCACATTCTATACAAATGCATTAAAAATCTCAGACTGGATATACCCATTTTAATTAGTTTCCGATCTCTTTGGATCGATGCGATCTGTTTCATTACTTTTCAGTTGTCGTATGAGAGATATTTTTGAATCTTGCGCAAGACGTGAGTCAGTGAATGACATTTCTCAAGTGCAGTGTAAGAGTCACAGTTCTATAATAATAATTAAACGCAAGTGGAAACTTGCGGAATGTATTCTGTAGGCAAATACTCGAATAAGTAGCTGATATAATTTACTAGAACTGATTATAAATTAATTAATAAAATTGCTTTACGAAGCCTATTGTAATATAAAACTAACTAACTAACCATCACGCCGTCTCCCCTAAGGGGTAGGCAGAAAGAATGAACTACCACGCTTTTCTTTCCTGACATATTTCTCTTGATTCCTCTACATTCATACATCGTGTCATGCACGCGCGTCGATTTCTCTGAATCCTCACGTGGTCGACATTCAATATTTGATTTATTTGATCGTGCCACGTTTTCCTCGGTCTTCCTCTATTGCTTGTTCCATTTACAACTTCAACATTTTTTTTTACTTTTCTTTCTTCATTTATTCATTCCGCGTGTCCAAACCATCTCAATGATCCTTTCATTATTTTGTTCATAACACCATCATTCGCGCCGCATTCACTTTTTATATTTTTATTCGACACTCTATCATACACAGAGTATCCGCACTTTCGTCTAAGTGATCGCATTTCTACTGCATTTATTCTACTTTCATCCTTCTTTTGCCAGTTCCATGCTCCGTTTCCATACATAAGAGTCGGTAGAAGAACACCATTGTGCCCTGCCATTTTAGCTTTTTTGGATAGGTTTTTGTTTGCGATGACAACTTTAAATGCACCTTTCACTTTGTTGCCTGCCCCAACCCTTCTGTTCAAGAAACAATTAATAAATATTTATAGCCATAAATATAAACTTATATATGTATTTTTCAATAGCAGTATTTCAATTCGTGTAAAGATATCATTATTATTTGAGACAATCAAAAAATAAGGAATGAAATATTTATTTTCATTTAGAAAACAATTATTTTTAGGATTCATTTCTTACATATTTCTAAAAACAGCCCTTTTTGCTTTTTATACAAGTTCACTATATCGATTATTTAATGAAAATTACTTTACTCTCTAATTCCTGTGACTATTAGCTTAATTGCCAGTCAACATCACTCGTAGTGCTCTTGCAAAGTCCAAGAGATTAACCGATATCGGGCAACAGTGCGCGTCCATTAGTCTATCACAGTCCTCGGAGGGCCATCGAGAATGAAAACTCGATAAGGGAAGTCGGTAAAGTAAAATACCTTCCATCCCCTAGGGCCCTCCTTGACCTATGACCCTTCCTCAAACACATTACGTAACAGAAGGGGACACTATATCCGCAAGATCGGATACCAAAAGATATAATAAATCAAATTTAATTATGTTTGGATTTATAGAATACCCTTATAACAATATTTTATGAAAATAGAGCGTAGTCTGCAATTCAAATAGGCATAGCTCGATTTTATCAATATTTGAATAACGAATCTGATAACTCTTTTTTTGTAAATTTGGTTTATTCAATAATTTATTATCATTACAAAAAAAAATTTATAGGTGGACTTCAAGAATGTTTCTTTTTATAATTTCACGTTTCGAAAAAGCTCTTGGAATTTTATAATTTCTTCGCGAATTTTTTTTACATTATATATTTTTTTGTAAACAGGTCGTTTAAACCCATTTACTGTACACAAGTTTTTTTTAGCTATTACATTGATTCTCGTGACATGTGATATGTATCTAATCTATCGCCATTTTATTGTCCCGTGAATTCTATACCAGACGAAGGACCCTGTGTCAGTCACGCTGCCATCGCCGGGAATCGAACCCGGTACCTTTGGTATGGCAGTCAGAGCTCTCTTCACTTTGCCACGGAGGTCGTCATTATAAAAGGAATGCAAGGGGATACCACTCTGGATATTTTTCCCCAGGTCATCACCATGAGGTCTACTCAAGGTTGATAGTAAACGTTAGGGAGACCTGACAAGACACAGGAAGAAGAAGAATTGATTATATAAGGAAAATACATGAAACTTGAATTCCAGAATTTCAGACGTATAGCATTTTGAAAACAAAAATTTTCAAATATATTTAGGCGAATAGGCGAAACATGTCACACCTGTAAAATATGAATAACTGAAGATTTAGTAAAAAAAATGTCAACGCCATGCTTAAATATGTTTTAGATTTATGGAATTATAAATTTTGAGATATTTAAAAATAAAACGTACCTTAACTATGTATTCGTAAATGGAGCACTAAGAAGATCGCTGAAGATATGTCACAACTAAATCGATCAAATTCTATCGTCAAGTTTTAAGTTGAATCAATTTACGCATGGGTACGATAGTAAATCAGGATTGAAGATTGTGGCGTTAAAATCACTCACTCTACATTGCTTGGGAAAAAAATAGGTGTTAAATTCAAAGTTGATAATTTCACACGTATTTTTTTGTAGTTGTTAAAAATCAACATAATTTATATACATCATTTGAATCACAGGATAAATGTTCACAGTATGGTTGAGAATTTCAAGCGTACGCTTAATTTACGTAAAAGGAATAATTTATGTGAAAACCGACTGTATCACATTGCTTTATGGTGTATGGAGCCATTGTTTAGTCAGTCAATATAATAAAACAAGAATCGAGCGACTGTAAAAACATACATATTTTATGCGCAATATCAGGGGTGAACAGAGCATTCGTGTACGTAATATTATTACAAGGCAGATGTCCCAGAATATTTGGGTCCAGGATCGGGCTCTTCAATCACATGCGGACCCAAAACTGTGAAGGACGTTTTGGGTCCGCATGTGATTGAATGATGGTGATGATTATTACAAGATTCCGTCCGTATGTAAATCAGTTGCTTAATATAATTTTTGTAATGGAAGTTTTTAATAAATTATAAAATAATGTTGCAAATTATTTATAAAAGAAACGCTGATTTTTTAATTCTATGGAATTGTTAACTTGTTTTGAAGGTTGCACATCTTTTGTAAATCTTCATATAATGAAAGCATACTACCTTCGAAACTTGTCAACATAAATAAAATCAAATGAGCAAAACTGTGCTTATACACAATTTTCACAAAATTTATATAATCCATTGCTTGTTGCATTAAATTTAACTTGTTGGAACCCATTAAATATTCACGGAAGTAAAGATTTTCTACCCTTAAAACTCGGTTCACTTTACAATCATCAGTAATAAGTTTTAACTTTTCATGTAATTTAGAAATAAATAAAAAGAATTCATCAATGAAAGCGAAAACAGTCGTTCACAATGGATTTCTAGTCCTAACCCTAATGTATGGAAGCGAAGCATGGAACTGCCAGGAGAAGAATGAAAGCAGAATAAATGCGGTAGAGATGGGGTCCCAAAGACGTATGTGTGGTAGAACGATATACGACAGAATCTCAAAAGCACGCATGTGTACGATATAATAAGAAAGGAATGTAGTGCGGAAAAGGATATTATGAACAAAATTATTAAAGGATCGCTGCATTGGTTCGGACATATGGAGCGCATGGATGGAGACATAATGGTTAAGAAAGTATACTTTAATGATGTAAATCGTGTACGGAGTCGAGGCAGACCGAGGAAAACATGGCCAAACTTATCAAATTTTAAAGGTTGGTCATGTTAGATGTCGGAAAAATCGACGTGCGTGTATGACTCGTTGTATGAATGTGGAAGAATCTAGAGAGATGTGCAAGGATAGAGTAGTGTGGCGGTCCATTCTCTCTGCCTACCTCTGCGGGGAATCGGCGTAATGGTTTGTTTGTTTGTTTGGTTTGTAAATCTTGTTTTTTGACACACGTTAAATACTCGTATTTCACCGTTAATAATAATTTTTTTTTCTTCTTTTGTTTTCTACACAACTATCATACGATAATCAGAACAAAATTCAAAATAATCCAGAAACGTTCTCGGGCATTTCTAATTTCTTTCGGAAAGAATCGAAGTATTCCTCTCTCGCTCTCTTGTATTCATAATATTCTCGTACTCTTTTTTGACGACAATTATATTTTGATAAAAGAGCACTCAGTTCTACGTGCTATAGATTTACAGGGCTGCATCAATGGAAGATCAGTTAGCGTGAAAATCATCGATTATGAAGATATCACTCTTAATATTAAAGAAAGGAGGCTGTTTTCGAGGGTAAGAGAAGTGGAGCAGTGCCTGGATGGAGAAACTATTTTGTTTGGCTGAGAACGTAGTGATGTGTTATCGGGGAAAATTTTTAGTCAGGAATGGTTCATCGTTATTTTGGTTTTCTTTTCCAGATTTCTAGTAACGACTTTTGTGGCCGAGTGAAAAGCGCTACGACTA
The DNA here is from genome assembly GCA_022606425.2 of Lepidostoma basale. NCBI lineage: Eukaryota > Metazoa > Arthropoda > Insecta > Trichoptera > Lepidostomatidae > Lepidostoma > Lepidostoma basale. The sequence continues at coordinate 2,574,877 of JAHDVF020001589.1, read as the reverse complement.
CCACACCGAAAGTCCCGGGTTCGATTGCCGGCGATGGTAGTGTGATTGTCACTCTGTCTTTGGTCTGGTAGAGAATTCAAGTGACAATAAAATGGTGAAATATTAGCTCAACATGTCATGTGAATCAATAAATATATACAGTATTTAGGTTCAAATAACCTGATGTTTACAATTGTAGAAAGCAACAGGAAACTACCACATTAAAGTCTCAAGTGATATTTCAAGAACCGGTAAACATGGTACACTTTGATGCAAACCAATTCCTTGGATTAAAACTAGCGACGAAAATGTATCTTCTCTATCGTTTATTCAATTCCAAAAGGGATGAGCGCAACGAGTTTGGACCTTAGGAGTAGGGTAGAATGAAGAAGAAGTTATGGTTTTAGTGTCAGAAGACACTTGGTGAGTTTTTTTAAGGTTTATATGATTCACTTAAAAAATCATACACTGTTTATATACATAGTATGGAAACATTATAAAATACTATAATATTATAAAATACTATAAAATGCAAAAATAATTGTTTAGAAACTGTTAAATTAAAAAACTATAATATGTAAATAAATATGTCTACTTTGTTTGATGTTTTGTAATGAATAATAAAAAGAAGAATTGAAAATGTAATTCCTACTTATACGGTTTCAAATTTATGACAATAACGCCTTGTGTATGTATCTGCTACAAAAAGGTTTTTTTATGCAAATGCTTGATTATTTACGTACGTTCATTCCATACAATCTAAAATAACCGTTTTTAAATGTATCCCAAACAGAAGTAATGTAGACTCGCAGATATATTAACATACAATAGTCATAAAACCGAGATTATATTGTAAATTGTACCGTTGTCTGACATATCTCTCGGAATTATTTATCTATATAAGTAATGTGCCCCGTTGATAATAATTGTATCCCAGGTAATAAATTTATACACCTGTTTTCGTAAAGTTGTTCGTTGTCACTTTAAGTTAACGTAACTTCCTAATAAGACACATTAAACTACCAAGTAAACACATTTCCATCTAATTCTAAATGTCGTATGTAATTAATACTACCTTTAATTTTACAATACTTTCAAATATGTTTTATTAATTTCTGTATGTCTTCTTCTTCGATGACCCTACAGCCCATATCGAACTTCCAGTATTCTTCGCCTCCAACTCCTCCATTCCACCGCTTCGACCCTCCAATCTGACAATCGTAACAATTTCGCCCGATCTTTCCCAACTTCATCTTCCTATGGCCTTGGTCGTCCAATTGGTCTTCTATCACCTGGGTGTCACTCCACCAATCTTTTTGGGGTTCGCGATGATAGCATCCTCTGCACGTGACTGGTCCATCTCAGTCTATTCAGTCTGACCTGTGTGGAGACATTGGGAGCTTTGTTAATATGGTACAGCTCGTTATTATGCTGCACTCTCCAGCCTTGACGGTCTTTCAGAGGTTCTAGAATTCTGCGCAGTACCCTTCTCTCAAAAGTATCTAGTCGCTCTGCGGATTTCGCTGTCATTGTCCATGTCTCACGCACAATACTGTTCGGATGATTGTTATTTACAGGATGATTTTGGTTTTCCTGTGTACGTTCAATTTCTGTATGTATTCGTATAATTTTATAAAAACTGTTTTTCAATAAACTAATTTAGATAGAACCTTCAACATTCATAACAAAAGTGCGAAGAAATGAATTTTCAAGATATTTTGTACAATTTTGGGTTTGAAAAAGGTTTAAGTCAGTTGTCACTAATACATTTGATTTACACTTCTTCTTCGATCGCTGTACAGCTCATATCAAATCAAATCAAATCAAATCAGTTTATTTTCTCAAAAGATATTACAAACAATTTTTATAGTTTAAAATATAATACCAGGAACGCATGAGAGATGGTTCGACATTAGGAATACAAGATACTCTCCAAAGTCAAAAGTATTTGTCTTCTGAATGTACTTTCACGAATATAAAAAACATCGATCTCCGAAGCGATCATGTTCAGCAGTTTGATTGCTCTCCCCACCGGCATCACCAGAGGCAGGTTGGTTCTGCATGCTGGGAGATAAAACAGTCTATGTTGACCCTGTCGAAGATAACCATCCGGAACATAAAGATGGATAGCCTCCAATATGACGGAATTCTCAAAGAATCCCCTGATAAGTCTGAAGAAATGGGTAAGTGTGCACCCATCCCTTCTTATCACGGACTTTTTATATCGAGCCTTTGCCTCCATCAGTTCGCGCCTCCGAGCACTATGTCAACTGCTGCGGCTTTCCAGTCATCTTGGCCTACCATCAAACCTAAAGGAATTTTAAATTACAATTTTTTTACTTTTATTATTTTTTCCAAGGGTAAAGTACCAAGAATTTCATATGTATCTTCAAATATCTTAATTAAAACATCCGACCTTTTAATTCGCCGACCTGACTCGCAACATGTCGCGTGCATGGCATATTTTTAGTGCCAAGCAAATTAAAAGTGAGATATAAAAAGGCAGCAAGCAGAAGTGACCCTCTCACGCCATCTCCGGAGCGTTAGATAACGCGAGATAAGCGGGGGGATCGTGCCTGCGAGGGAACACGTAACGTGCCCCGGGGTAACGAAACTAATCCATTACCCGGCGACGACTCGAAGAAAAAGTCTTTTTGAGATATTTCACGATCGAGGAATGTGGGGTTATACGAAATTTGGTTTATGCTTTTCGCTAGGTTTGCCAACGTAATGACAGGTGAATATTTATTTACTTCCTAAAATGCGTGAGAATTCTTTTTTCAAACTTTTTAAATTTGCAGCATCTCCAGAAAAACACGACTCAAATATACCATAATACAAGCCTCCGTGCTCATCTTTCATACAAAGGGGGACTTTTTATTCCGTTTCCTATTTTGACGTGACGACCTTCGTGGCCGAGTGACAAATGCTACGACTTCCGCACCGAATAGATTGTCACGTAGTGTGATTGTCACACTGTTTTTGGTCTGGTGTAGAATTCAAGTGACAATCAATTCATTCGTTTAAGAGTTCTCATTTTTACTCTTATCTCTGCGGCTCCTGCAATTAAGAAAGGGTCATTAAGATGGTTTGGGCAAATGAAACGAATGGATGAGGGAAGAATGATTAAATATATATATATTCAAGTAGTGTGAATGGAAGAAGAAGTTGAGGAAGGCCAAGGAAGACATGGCATGACCAAAGTAATAAATTGCTGAAAGGCGGTCATGTTCGAAGTAGGAACAATCAACGAGCGCGCATGTCGCGATGTGTGAATATATAAGATGCGCGAAAGTTATGTCAGGATAGAACAATGTTATTATGTCGACCTTCGTGGCATGGTGGTTAGAGCTCTGACTTCCATACCTAAGGTCCCTGGTTCGATTCCCGGCGATGGCAATGTGATTGTCACACTGTCGTTGGTCTGGTGTAGAATTCACGTGACAATAAAAATGGCGATAAAATTGTGGCTACCTACCACATGTCATGAGAATCAATATAATAGCTAAAATAAATAATAATGTGGAAAGTTAGTAATTAACGGCCCAAGTGGCATCCCAAGAACCAGCAAAATTGTTACACTTTGCTGCAAACCAATCCCTTGGATTGATACTAGTGTGGTGAAGAACAATGTGGCAATCCAACCTATCTGCCCTCCGGGGAAACAGCGTCATGGTTAGTTAGTTAGTTTTTAGTTCTAAAATATCCAAAAATATTCGTATCACATAAAGATCATTTAATATGCAATATTGAAAAGTTGTCATTTTCACATGCTTTGAAATGAATTGATTCAACTTCGGCCGTGACCATATGAAAGTTTGCAGAACACTTTGGGGTTTGCGGGCAGAATTTCGGTAGAGGACGGCACAACTATCTATCACGAGTATCTATGCGGCTCTTGCCTCCTATGGAGATGGAGGAGATATACTCAAAGGCGTGTGGCCGGAATTACAAAACTTTAGCATAAACTACACATGTCGTTTCTTAGTCAACAGTTATTCTATATACCAAGATTGACAATATTCAAAATGGACGTCGTATTCATTTATGAAGCTTTTATTTATATCTTCGAGTGAACTCTAATTGTGTCTTATATTTATGTAAAGATCATGAATTAAATCTAAAGAGTAATAACATATATAATTATATAAATAAAACAAGGGCTGTATAACAACTTGTTGTTATACTGCCCTGATGAAGCTTGGGTCCAAGCGAAACTATTGTAGTTGGCATCAATACAATAACCCTAACGTGGTTAAATACAATGTTGTTTTATTTATATAATTATTTAAAATGTCTAACCACAAAGTGAGTGCTTTATATGAAGAATTAATAACATATATTTTATGGTGTGGCATTATAAAAAGTAATTTTAATGCCACACCACAAATTAAGTGCTTTAAAGGCGGGCCAGACTGTGTAAAACATCGGTTTCCAACCAACGAGCCAGACTATCTATCTCATTCTACGCCGGGTAAAATAATGCAACGTACCATGTTTGTTGAATAGTTTGAAAGGATAACCGTATGCAGAAACATCCGCGGTTTAACTAAAATCGACGTTTTTACTACGTCTAGAACATGGTTTAAGTTTGAGTAATAACATTCAGTATACAAATTTTGGTTTCAAACCAGCTTGTTTATCACAGTGTGGCCCGCCTATTATACGAAAGTATTAACATTATGCATCGTACCGTCTCCCCGAAATGGTAAGCAGAAAGAATGGACGACACACTATTCTTTCTTGATATAGTCTCGCTTCATTAACATTCGTATATTTTGTGATGTACGCACGTCGCTTTCTTCGACTCTTCACGTGGTTGTCATTTAATATTTGATCGTGCCACTTTTTCCTCGGTCTTCCTCTATTTCAAGTTCCATTTGCGTGGTTGATGTATACTTTATTCATTCATTCTTTGCATGTGTCCTAACAATCTAAATGACCATTTCATTATGTCCATAACACTTTCATTCGTACTGCATGCATTTGATAATCAGTCATATAAAGTCTTAGAGATCTCATTTCTTCTGCAATTATTCTGCTTTCATAAATATAATAAATATAATTTGATACTTAAAATTGATTTGTATATAATTTTTCTAAAAATCACAAATTAAAATATCAATTTGCAAAAAAGATCAGGTTTAAAAGTTCATCATTACAATTGAATTTTGTTTCATGTTCAGTAAACAAATTAATTTGAAACGAGAATATATTAAAATGTATATAAATTATTCACTATACACAATAAGACGCAAAGATCTTGTGGATGAAATTAATTCAATATAATACAATTCAATACATATATTTTTTACAGTTTTATTCTATTTTATGGGAATGACATTATCAAATGATTTTTTTTTTTTTTTTGTATACAACAGGTCGCTTAAACCCAATTACTGTATACACATTATTTTTAGCTATTATATTGATGATCCACATGATATGTGATAGGTAGCCAATCTATCGCCATTTATTGTCACGTGAATTCTATACCAGACCAAAGACAATGTGACAATCACACTGCCATCGCCGGGAATCGAACCCGGGACCTTCGGTATGGAAGTCAGAGCTTCTAACCACTCTGCCACGACATTTGATAATGCCTTAGAAGTACAAAACATGTCATTCCCATTAAATATAATAAAACTTCTAGAAAACTGACGTTTTCATTCGTATTAATCATTTACATCATTGTTCAAGAAACAATAAATACATATATTTGTATTTTTCCATACCTACTCCAAAAGATGAAAATCTCTTGTGCTTGAAATTAATTAAATAAAACTCAAAATGTATTGTATTTTTATATACACCTAAAGACGCAAAGATCTTGTGGTTAAATTAATTCAAAGTAACGCAATTACATATGTGTTTGGATTTTTGTATCCATGAGAAGACGCAAAGCTCTTTTTGTTGAAATTAATTCAATGTAACATAAAAATATATAGCTATCTACATCTGTGTATGGTGGACAGGGACAAAGGAGAACCAATACCGTAGGACACTTCTGAAATTCCCAGTGCTCCCAAACGAGGCAAGAGTCCATAAAAGGATCACAGCTGACGCGGACAATGTCTGGCGCCCGCCGCAGCAGATAGCATCCTTAAAAGTTTACTTTGACCATTAAATGGCTAATCGCTGATAGCACTCTGCGCGACTGACCCGACATCTATTATGGAACTTACAAGAAGCGATCGCATGCGAATTACGTGACTTATCTCTGGATTTAAAATCCAGTCTTGTAGCTTTCTTTACCAGGTGAAATAATCTTCTGCTAAATGTCTTAAAAATAGAAATGAACACTTCTTATATTTTAAACTGTTAATGAATAAACTTTGTTTTTGTATCACAATTGTATTTTATTTTACGCGACAGCTGTTTCATCAACCAATGTTGACATCATCGGGTGTTACAATAATATATCAAATGTCAAATTTTCATGATTTTTCGAATCTTTATGTGTATTTGTTCCTAAATGTTAAGGTATCATAGTGTTTCGGCCAAAACAATGGACTATTTAATTCTTATATTGACCCATAAATCTCAGCAAATTAAACACAATAGACAAAATCCCATAATCTAACCAAACATCAATATAGTCTTACCTACAACTATTGAATTAACATGATCCTTCTTATGGACAAACAATATTAATCATTTTATACTTCTGCGCTAGTTTCAATCCAATCGATTGGTTTGCAGCAAATTGTAAAATTTGGTAGTTTTCCGTTGTTCCACATTTATATACAGCAGGTTATTTGAACCCAATTACTGTATACAACTTTTTAGCTTTTGATTCTCATGACATGTGACAGGTAGATAATCTATCGCCATTTTATTGTCACGTGAATTCTACACCAGACCAAAGGCGCCGAGAAAGGAAACCTGGACCTTCGGAGTGGCAGTTATAGCTCTTCCCTCCCCTCTGCCACGAAGGTCGTTTTTTATTGTACATGTGTTATATTTTAGTAAACAATAAAATAATATAACATATATTTAGTTTAATTCCACTTGGAATATCTTTTCACTCTTGAACGCTCGGTAGTTCGATCTCATCTAAATGCCATATAGTGACAGCTAGCTACCAAAATCAGTTAAAACTAAAAGATCAAGTAGAATAAAAATAAAAATAGTAATACATAATAAAAATGTATCATTTAGTTTTAATTTACATTATTTACAAAGAATTTATGTAACGCAAATTCATTATTTAACATTAATATTTTATACTTTTGTTTTTTTGTATTTTACCATACACATATTTACAACTTGGGTTCTAGCATTCTGTTTAAAATAATCTAGTTTAGTTTATATCGTTGTACCAGTATTATTAATATCTTCGAAACATAACGAGTATAATGCAGTATTTTCATTAAATAATTAAAGTTATTTTTCGTGTGGTATAATTTTTTTTTCCATTTTCGTGTAAACACAAAAGAAAAGTATAACTTTTATCAATTTATCAACTGGAAGTGTTCATAATCCAGGACCACCAGAATTAAATCTAGAGTTCATATTTATAAGACTCATGTAATAGTAGGAATAAAATGTGTAATATATTTTTTTTAAATAATGAAAACAAAAAAATTTTGAAACGAAATTTCTTTATTTTTATTTATTTAGTGTGTTTCCACTTGTGTTTATGTTCGAACAGTTTCGGCAGCTTGCTGCCATATTGCTGCTGCCAAGCTGCCGAAACCGGTCGAACATAAACACAAGTGGAAGCACACTAAATACATCATAATAAAGAAATTTTGTATATATATTTTTTGTTTTCATTTTTTAAAATGAACTTCTACCAAGAAATTTCAATTAAAAATATTAATTACTTGAAGTTTTTTTTATTTATTGGTTTATGGTATGATTATTAAACTTATCAACGTATCTAAAAAAACAAGTTTGTAGATTGTGTGCGAGTCAAATTTTTAGCACCGTATGTGTTATACATATGTGAGTATAATATTGTCTATACAATAAATCTCCCTGATTCTCGTGATATAAAAAAAAACATGTCAAAACTTTACGCTCCCCATAAAATTGCAATGTCGGCAAACAAAAAAGCGAAGGAGCAGTCTCGTGTCATCTCCTGTCACTTCTGGAATATTTTATAGCTTTTCTTGTTTTATTTTGCCATTTCACCCACATCTCGTCCCGCGATATGATGTGTCTCGCGGTAGTCCGCCTTTATCTTGTTCTGATTTATTTCTCGTAAAATGTGAATCTAGCCACTCCCCGCGCCGATGGTTTCCTCCCCTTGTCCTCATGGCCCATAAATACGATGTATGTTCAGAGGGAGTGCGGAAAACAACCATTGTACGAGTGTTCTAAATGTTAAATTAAAATTTTAACAACAACAACAAACCATCACGCCATTTCCCCGTAGGCAGAGAATGGACCTCCATACTACTTTATCCTGGCACACCTCTCTAGCTTTCTCCACATTCATACAGCGAGTCATACACGCACGTCGATTCTTCCGACTTCTAAAATGACCAACCTTTAAATTTTGATTGATTTGATCATGCCACGTTTTCATCTCTCATTCTCTATTTCCTGTTCCATATACATCGTTAACATATACTCTAGTATTCTTTCTTTATTCGTTATTCTCCCACGTTTGAACTATCTTAATGACACTTTCATTACTTTGTTGATATTACTATCATTAGCACTGCTTTTGACACTCCCATTTACAGTTTTATCACACATTATTCTATGAGATCTCATATCTTAGACGAATGTGTGGAAAATGAGTGTATGATAGAGTGTCGAATGATAATATAAGAAGTGAGGACGGTGCAAATGAAATTGTTATGAACAAAATAATGAAACGATCATTTAGATGATTTGGAGACATGGAAAGAATGAATGAAGAAAGAATGGTAAAATGATATACGTAAACGATGTAAATGGAAATAGAAAAAAAGGAAGACCGAGGAAATTGTGGCACGATCAAATAAATCAAATATTGAATGTCGGTCACGTAAGGAGTCGGAGAAATCGACGTATGTGCATGACACAATGTATGAATGTTGAGGGATAGAAGGAAAAAGTATGTCAGTAAAGAAAAGTACGGCAGTACATTATTTCTGCGAAGCCTTCGTGGAGACGGCGTGATAGTTAGTTAGTTTTTTATCTAATTTATTCTACTTTCATTTTTCTTTTGCCAGTTCCATGCTTCACTTCCATACATAAGGGTCGGCACAAGAATACTATTGTGCAACGCAATCTTATCCCATGATAATCTACGTACATAAAATAAAATAACGTTATATGCGCCGGCTGTGGAAAGTACGCACAGTAATAATACTCTCTCAAAATCAAGAGCTTCCCGTTCCTCTCAAACAAACTCCGTTCAAAGTGGGTCAAAAGCATCCGTTGCAATTTATAACAAAAAATTCACAATACATGGACCATCCATCAAACTAAATTCACATAACCCACATATTCGTACGAACGATAAAATATAATATACTGGTTCATTTTGAAAATGTGTACGCATCCAATGTGCCAATAGAAAATATTGAGCATAAAAATATCTACATCATAAAATTTTCAGCATATTTCTACATTGCATACATGTATACATAATATACGTATAAATCAAGATAAAAAATACTACGATTCATATAATTTATTCTGTGTATCGCTATCATATAACAAGTTTGTTTTGGTGACACCATTTTTCTCATAAATCAAAATTCATATGCATCAATAATATCTGGTGCATTGAGAATTAATATTTTCATAAACCGTTTTGTGTCCAAATGAGTCGCCGAAATGTTTATCGATTTTTATGTTTCATTTGTGTAAAATTGAAAAAAAAACATGGATGCGTGTTGCCCAGGATCGACAGATATAGAAGCAGTTGGAGGAGGACTACGTCCAGGAGTGGACTGATAGGCTGATGAATATTTCTGAATGCTGTTTTTAAAGAGAGATAAGTTTTCTACACAATACTAAAAATATTTATTTTTGTATAATTTCACTTATTTTAAGAGTACGTCATATTTTGTTTCATGGAAACATCAATATTATTGTAATATAAAGTTTTGTGCATGTGAAATTTTTCACCTTAACAGTGTATTATCACATACAATAATACCCTATCAAGGATATATATTATGCCATAAAATATTATCAAACTTCTGGAAAACGTTGTTTTCATCAATATAAAATACTTAATATGCAGTTTAAATACATAATATATTAAATACAATACATGCAGTTCTAGAAACAATACATAAAATATTATTAATTTGTTTTGAACAATAAAAATAAATACACTTGTTTTCTAGAAGTTTAATAATGTTTTTATGGTCATCACAAATGTTACCTTGCTAAGGCATTATCCAATATTATTACTGTATATAACGCAACATAGAATATATATAAAACTTTAAATTAGAAAATCTATATTACATATTATAACAGAATTTTTAAATGCATTTAATCTATGTGAAGTGCGGCAGAAGACTATAGATTTACTATGAAATAATACTAAATGTTAAGAACGGAACTGATTAAAAAAATGTTATAGAAATGCATATGTATTAGGAGTTTACTTAACTAACTAACTAACTAACAATCACGCCGTCTCCCCGAAGGGGTAGGCAGAAAGAATGGAGTGCCACACTTTTCTTTCCTGACATATTTCTCTCGCTTTCTCAACATCGGGTGGTGGTCTAGGGGATAGAACGCTTGGCTCCTGATCCAGGAAACTTGGGTTCAAGCCTGGACACGACCAGATTCCTTCTTCATAATAATGAGCTATTTTCTGCTTACATTGAAGATTGTAATAATAAATTCTTGAATCCTTGGTATTAGTCTTTTAAAAAAAAAAAAAAAAATTCATACATCCTGTCGATTTCTCTGACTCCTCGCGTGGATTTGCTTTTATATTATATTAAGCTTTTTTATTATCATATAACCGTGATATATAATTTAATTGATAAGGTAAGTAATCATTTAAAGTAAAATATAAAATTATTTTCATCTCATTACCATATCCTCGTTAAGTCATTCCAAATTAGTTTTCACACCTTACCTCTGTTGCCTTCAAGAGCAGAAAAAAGAAGACAAAAAAACGAAAGTTTTTTTCAATTTGATCGAATGAGAATCGGCGTCTTTCTCAGAGAAAGGAAACATTTCGCAGCTGATTGAACGGACATTGTCTCTCTTGATGAAGGAATAAATTGGTCCAGACTTATCTAAATCCCTCATCGCAACACAAAATGGCGCGAAAGTTAATTGAATACGTATTATCTCGTTCCAGTAAGAGGAACGCTTTGTTTCCAGATTTGCTCGGTATAATTTAGTCAAAATAAATATTAATGTTTATAAGTCCTGTATTAAATTTTATAACGATAAACGAAAAATTGCAATGCTTTAAACCCACGAAATTAAAAATACGTACAATAAGTTTTGGTTTACATTTTAATTAATAGTATAGCATGTCTGTATTCAAATGGTTTATATATAATAAAGTAAAAATTAACTAATTGAGTGTTACGAATTTTGTAGGACTATATTTAAGGTATTTTTTTCCTTAAACCATCATTTAATATTATAATTTTAAAAGCGTTAATATTAGTTATTTAAAAAACAATTAACGTCTAAAAAGATTTCATGAAATGTTAAGATGTTTTTTTTTTTATATTTCTTATTTGTTATTTTTTAATACCTGTACATCGTCGCAAGGCAGTTCGGGAAGGATATTAAGTCATAATTTGATTTATAACTGAGACACCGAGTACTTCTACCCTCATATAAGTAGCGCTCTAGCGCATAATCATATCAAGTAATTTAGAAAAATACATTAACTTGAGATCAAATAACATCTATATTAGTATTTTAAAATCCGAAACAAACAAAAAAAATAGAAGAGTAATAAAATGTTTTGAAATATGGTTGAAAATCATTCTAAATTAGTGATAAAAGCTCCCGGACACGAAAAGTTTAAATCTAAGAGAAACGTTTCCACATCTTCCTTTTTCTTAAGTGATCGTTGAAATTCGTTTTACCTTAATATATCGCGGGAGCTATACGGTGCACTATTTATTGTCTTCCCTATATCCCCTGAGACTATCGGCCATGGATTGCATTCCGATTAGCCACCCCCGCCCTCTTACGCGCCCACACCCCTAGAGAAGCTCCAAAGGAAGTAGCTACCCTTGAAAACCACCCCTCCTGCCTCACGAATGATTTGTCGGACCAAAAGGGATAACTCAGTTTCCGGAGCTTACGGAGACATCTTGGATGAAGAAAAGAAAAAAGTTTAGTGGGAACACGTTTACTTCGTTTTTATAATATATAATAGTCGGGAATGTGATATAGTAAACCTTATCGACAAGAAAAAGGATATATATTTAACCAATCAAGTTTTAATGTTGTTATTAAAATAAACAAAAGTTGTTTAAAAATAGAAGAACTAAAAATTCTATAAACGATATGAAATATTCACGACACGTGTTTCGTCTTATGAGGTCTTACGTTTTATGAGTCTTATGATATTTCATATCATTTATAGAATTTTTACGATTTAATTTACATCTGTTTATTTTAATAACATCATTATGAAATTCTATACACTTAATCATACATCGCTTAATAATCAAGTTTAAGATTATTTGACCTTAATGAGAGCATATTAAAAGCTTATTGTTACGAATAAAAAGGTATGTTTCCTAGAAGTTTTATTATATTTTATGTGAATGACATGTTTGGCCTCTCTAAGACATTATCATATAAATACATAATGATAATGCCTTACACAGACAAAACATGTCACTCACGTTAAATATAATAAAACTTCTAGAAAACAGACGTTTTCATTTGTATTGATTATTTTATATGGACTTTTATATCATTGTTTAAGAAACAATAAAACTTATTGTAAGTACTTAAAGAACATGTTTATTTTATGTAAATCTGTTTTGTGTCACTGTGTTTATATTTCATCATATCATTTATGTAAGTTTATTTATCTCAAGAGATTTTCCAAGGTAGGTAGCCTTCATCCCGATGGTAAAGGATTAAAACGGAGATAAATAAACTCATGTAAGAGAAGAAAAAAAAATTGGTTTAAGCATGATAATTCAATACGGTGAAATTCAATTGCATTATACTCGTATATCAAAAAATGTCATCTTAAAATATGTTCAAAGATTAATTTTATCTCAATAGAGACGAAGATGCAAACTGGAAACTGAATATGGTGATCGAGGTGTTTACAGAACTTATGACCTGTAATTGGTTGGGTTAAGTGCACGCTTTATGTAATTACAACAATCCCCATTCCACCTTTCTTATGACCACCATGTCTGACAAATTTTTGGAAGTTGTATATATGTTAATATCCAACACCACAATTCACATGTCAGTTTCAATGCGCCATCTATGAAGATTAGATTTAAGCATTAAGCAGAAGATCTTCATAACCCAATTCGAAAGACTACCGCCTATTAACGCACTGCTAGATAACGCAAATAAAATTCAGTATTCGTCTACAAGTATTTGTATACAATCAAAACGTTGTTTAAAATATGTTTATAATAATGAGGTTCATATGTTTTTAATGACAAAAATATAACTAACTATCTAACCATCACGCTGTTTCCATGAAGAGGTAGGCAAAAAATATTGGAATGACACACTTTTTATTCCTGATATACTTCTCTCGATTCCTTAACATTCATTCATCGTGTCATGCAAGCACGTCGATTTCTCCGACTGGCCGACATTCAATATTTGATTTAATCGATCGTGCCACGTTTTCCTCGGCCTTCTTCTATTTCTAGTTCCATATACTCTTTTTACCATTCTTTCTTCATTCATGAACTTACATAACCATGCAGAAACCACTTCGCCACCGCTTTTAATAAAATCTATGGCAATACAATCAAACCCATGGTAGTGCACAATGGTGTTCTTCTACCGACCTTTCTGTATGGAAGCGAAGCATGGAACTGGCAAAAGAAGGATGAAAGTAGAATTAATGCAGTAGAAATTAGATCTCTTAGACGATGAGTATGTGTAGATACTCTGTGTACGATAGAGTGTCGAATGAAAATATAAGAAGTGAATGCGGTGCGAATGATAGTGTTATGAACAAAATAATGAAAGGATCATTAAGATGGTTTGGACAAATGGAAAGAATGAATAAAGAAAGAATGGTAAAAAAATATATGTTAATGATGTATGTGGAACCAAAAATAGAGGAAGACCGAGGAAAACGTGGCACGATCAAATAAATCAAATATTGAATGTCGGCCATGTGAGGAGTCAGAGAAATCAACGCGCGTGCATGACACGATGTATGAATGTTGAGGAAGCGAGAGAAATATATCAGGAAAGAAAAGTGTGGTAGTCCATTCTTTCTGCCTACCCCTTCGGGGAGACGGATGGTTATTTAGTTAGTTAGTTTTCTTCATTCATTTTTTCTTTTCCATATGTCCAAACCATCTTAATGATATTTTCATTATTTTGTTCATAACACTATCATTCACACCGCCATAAAAATATACTCGCAAAACGTGATTTAAAAATGAAAAATAACTACGAAATGAAATATAATGATTGTTTGAATTAGAACCAATAGAACCAGGAAAAAAACTAGAACTAAACAAGGATTCATCTCATTTTAAAAAGCTTTCTTTTATATAAAGCTTCGTGATAACATTATGTTATAAATGAAACATATTTTTCGTATATTACAACGAAATTTCACAAGGAGCTACGAAGAATTCTAAAGCAAACACGTCTCATAGAAACCCATATATCACCAAAGATCTACAAATGACACACTTGTTTGAAGTGATGAGTAAAGAGGTATTTTTTGCTCACATTCATGTCGGAGTAGGAAGTTTCATTTTGAGGATAATGTAAAGCAATCATTCCTCCTAGATGAGAGGAAGGGGGGGAAAGGATTTTTCATCCCTCCTCAAAATACCCAATCATAAAAGGGTCCGCTAGGTAGGTGCCTATTCTCTTTTCACGATCAGACGAGCAATTTCTTAAGAATGAATTCAATACAAAGCGTAATTATTTCCTCTACATCTCTGTCACAGGTATTTATTGGAAAAATTATTTTTTATTCCTATCATAAATAACTGCACATACTGCTTTGAGCCGTCTTTTATAAAGCTTTATAATTATAAATATTATTTTTAAATTCAACAAAAAATATTTTTCATAAACTTAAAGCGTCAACACTCTGTAATCCTATAATAATGACTTTTTGTAGATTAAAACCCCTTTTTTCATGTTAGAACTGGAAAAACTGGATTTTAACGCACAAAAAATACATATAATACTTAGGTTTTGAAGTATATTTTTAAAGATACAATTCTATTCTATTACTTTTTGGAATAATTAAATTTATATTTGTATTTGGAAAAATACAGTGTCTCAGAAAAACGCACCCTTTCCAACAATGAACAATAAAATTATTTAAATTTTTAATTTATTTATTAGTTTACACGATTGTTTAGTGGTTTCACTTGGTCTCAGTTTGAGAATGCCCTCGCAAGGCGAAACAAATTTTTTGCTATTTATATAATTTATATAAATTAAATCCAAGTTAAATCACTAAACAATCGTGTTTACTTATTATAAATTAATAATATAGTTTTACAAAACTAATACCTCAACCATCAATAAATGTATAATATTATAGACATACATTATGTGTGTGGATTTAAATAAATAATTTCATAGTTGTGTTTTAACCATAAGAACTGAATTTATTTATTTAAAAAAATACAATTGTACGTAGATATAACCAAAGCATAAAAAATGCAATTGAGCGATTTTTCTGAATGTATTAATTTAATTTATTATTTTAACTCTATTTCTAATATCATTCTTGTCATTGTTCAGCAACATCCCACGAAAATAATCATGTTTTAAAATGCCTACATGTTGACACACTTTAAACGTATATTTTTATTAGGTAAATGTAATCGGTGTTGACGAATTTTTTATGAACTAAAACACTGGGTTTTCGATATGTTTCAAGGCCTTCCCATACACCTTCATCATCGGGAAAATATATTGTTCTCCCGATGATGATGATGCCTTCGAAACATGTCAAGAAAAATAAACTCAAAAGTGGAAAAAACAGTATTTTAATCCATAAAAAATGCGTCATTGTGGAATTACATAGTGTTAACGCTTAAAGTTTATCTGAAAGGTTTTAGGCGTATATATTTTTTATTCTAATATTATAGTATGTTACAGATAAACATCGATACATATGCTCTTATTCTTTCGCATATTGGCGTAAATTTTAAATTATATGGAATACCAAATTATTCATACTGTATTATTAATCAATTAGTTGAGTTTATTTTTCTCCACGTGTTTCGATAAAAATAAACTAAATCGTGGAAAAAACAGTGTATCAATTCATAAAAAATCGTCATTATGGAATTCCACACTATCAATGCCATAAGTTTATCTAAAAGTAAACGGTGATGCTTTTTCGTTAAAAGAAAGGTTCATATATTTATTAAATAATATTAAAAACACACATTGAAATCTCGGTCGCTCAGATGAATGAGGATACGAATCAAAAGCAGCTGAAATGATATCATAAGCTTCTGAAATACTGTTGTGGGTTTATGTGAGATTAAAAATACATTCATTTCAGAACGTCGTTTAAACGCGTTGAATCTGTCTTCCCACATTATCATTGGAGGCTATAAACTGCCTTCATCTGGGAGTTTCTCAGCCTTTATCCCTTTACCGTATTTACATTGGCTGCTGAGTGTGCATTCCCCTCGCCGGTCCCTTCTCCCCGGCCCCTTGAGCCAGGTAAAGGTGAGGAACTCTCTCCCGGGGGATATAATAGATACGCGGTTATTCCGTATTTATTTTGGAAAACCCCTTTCACTGAATGGCAATTTATATATTCATTTCCAGAGAATCAAGATTGAACAGATTTTATTATGAAAAGCTAATTCGGATATTTTGAAACACGTAATTTTAAATAACGTTTTATTTTTACATTCGTATGAAGTACTTATTTTTATACATTTTTACATGAAGCACTTACTTTGTATAAGACATTTTAAACTAACAGATGTAAAATAATGAACATACTTTGTATTTAACTGCGGCATGGTTATTATAATTGATACCAACTAGTTTCGCTTGGACCCAAGCTTCATCAGGACAATATAATAACTATACTGCTGAAGTTATAATACTGCCCTGGTGAACCTTGGGTCTAAGCGAAACTAGTTGGCATGAATTATATTAACTAATAAACTCAATTTACAATTAATACAAAAGTAAACGTCTGTATCCTCAAAGTTGTATTAGATTTTATGGGAATTACATTTTTCGCCTTTCTAAGACATTATCATACTCGTATGACTTTCTATAATGCCTTAGAAAGCATGTGAGGTGATTTTTCAGCTTTCTTTCCATCTTTTAGGAGGTCTTCCACGAAGACGAGTCCGGTCCTAACATATACTTGGAAGTCTGGTGGTGTCCATTCTTTGGACAGGACTGTACCAATCCATCCTTCGCTGTCAGATATCAGATATCAGATTTTATATATAAGAGAAATCTAATATTAAAATTAATATGCTCTCCACATGTCTCGATTCTCGTTAATCCTTCTTTATTTTCCAGACCTTTCCATATATCTCGTTACTTCTCTTTAATTGCTTCCGTTCTGGCATCTACTAGTGTATATTCTTTATCGTTTTACCGTATGGTTTTATTTCGATAGCTCTAGCCTACTATTAATAAAGAAAGTGACATTTTCTACGCTTCCTATTAAGACCTACGCTTCCAATTAATAAATAATATATTCACGTTAATGAAAAAGATAACTGATATCCTTGTATGCGAAGCAAACTATGTAATTGAATTCGCTAATCGAATCTTAGATTGATGTGTTAAGCTACTAATCGATAAAAAAAAACACGGAAAGCTAATCTGTGAAAATAAGGAAACAAATAAATCGAATTGCCTAAATGTGTTATATTTATTTATAGATTTTATAAAACATTAATAATTACTTTTACTGCCTACCGCTGTGAGTATTTGTATTACAAGCATAATTATAACGAAACAAATAAACCATCACGCAGTTTCTCTGAATAGGTAGGCAGAGAATGTACCACCTCTATCCTGACTGCTAACTGGCTGACTGATCACTCTATACACAACTCTCTGGTATCCTCCACATTCATACTACTAGTCATTTACATACATCGGTTCTTCTCACTTCTAAAATGAGCGACCTTTAAAATTTGATTGATCTGTTTTGTCATGTTTTCCTCAGTTTTATTCGACTCCGCAAACCATTCACATAGTTAACGTGTACTTTATTAACTATTATATCTTTATCCTTGCGCTCCGTATGTCTAAACCAACGCAGTTATCCTTTCATAATTGTTCATAGTACTTTCTTCTATTCTACATTCCTTCCTGATATATCTGTATTTGAAATTCTATCACACACAATTATCCAGACATACGACGTCGCATACCGATGTCAAAGATGTTTCATGTTGGAAAAGACTGAGAAGACGTTACAGAAGAGATCATATGGAGAGAGCATTTTCTGAAATAGTTATAAGTAAAGCAACAAATAAAGTACCAACAGGTTACCAACTTCAAGGAAGACCACCTAAAAGATGGCGAAACAGGTGGACATCTACATCCTAGGAACAGCCTCCAAGAAATAACAGGACACAATAGAAGAAGAAGAAATTAAATTGTTATATACTGAGTCAAACGTATATTTTCTGGAAGTTTTATTATATTATATTATATTAAAGTGACATTGTTGCGTTACTAGGCCTTTATGAATAGTCAATTGCCCTCGGAAGACGTTACGTGTATATCTTTTTTATCAAAACTCTTTCATAAAGACTAATCGTTCGGTAATAAGACATTAAAATATAATATCCTACCCAATGATTAAAAACATGTATCTAAGAATACAATAACATACTTCAAAATATCGCATTTTAATGTATGTGTATCATATGAAACATTACACATATATCTTTATTGTTTGTCTTTTTATTTTTTTTATATACTTTGTATTTACAACACTATTAAAATTACATATCAGACATGTTTCGGACAACCAGTCCTTCTTCAGTGATATATATTATAAAGATACATAAAAAATATTATAAAATTGTTTACAAATATGATATTGTTGAAGAAGGACTGGTTGTCCGAAACATATCTGATATGTAATTGTAATAGTGTTGTATTATAAATACAAAGTATATAAAAAAAGAAAAAGACAAATAAAACATCTACAACACAAAATCTTGATTATTGTTTTAGTTTTCGCCTTGATGAAGCTTTTAGTGGACAAAATCGATCAGTAGAGGTCTCGTGGTTTTTCATACAAACTAAAAAATACTTTTCTTTTGCAATGTTATAACATAAAAACATATTATTAAAAAATCTATGCGAGTATTAAGATATTTAGCTTACACAGAAGTTAAATTCAATTTCACATCTCAAGAGATGAAAAACGTAAAAGACATTTTGAATCTGTGCCGTGAAAAAAAATCTTAGCACTAACCGATCCCAGACCGTATTCTCTGTATTTTAGCTAAGAGGGAATGTGGCGGTTTATTATTTTAGGATAAAATCTCCGAAATTGAATTTCTAAAAAGAGCTTTGCTCATGTGGCTCGGAAGACAGATGATTACACATGAAATAAGATTACGTTTTCTGAAATTGAATATAGATACTCTGAATAGATTGCTGAAATATTGAAAACAAGTCTTATAAGATGGAAGACTTTGGTACTAATCTGCTTTCTAATCAGATATTCGCTGAAATCGCAGTAATGTGAGTTTTTCAGTTCTGGCAAAATATGTTATTTAATGTTTTGTACAAAATAAAATATACATAGCAATCATAATTTGTAAGTAATTAAAAGTGTAGGGTTGTATTTTCATGTTTGATTTCGTTTGTTTTACAGAACTAGAAATTTACTAACAATAGAAAATAACTTTGTTTTGCCTAATTTATATCTATGAACTACCTCGAGAGAATCTATCAATTCATATTACGCCTTAAATTTAAAATACTAAAAAATTCGTGTTGTTTGTATTGAAATGTAAATTAACAGACTTAGAATAATATTCTGCCTCCTTTGATACCGACGGGGAGAGAAATAATACTGTTGAACATGAAATTTGTATTTATATCAATGAAATGTTTCAGACGATTTTTTTATAAATTTAAACAGTGTTTTTTCCACTTTTGAGTTTATTTTTCTCGACATATTTCAAGGCATACAAGGCTTGTACACCTTCATCATCGGGAGAATATATTGTTCTCCCGATGCTGAAGGTGTAAAAGCTTTCAAAATATGTCGAGAAAAATAAACTCAAAAGTGGAAAAAACAGTGTTTTAATTCATAAAAAAATGTCAATATGGAATTACATAGTGTTAACGCCAAATGTTTTTCTGAAATTTTTTAGACGTACATATTCTATATTTTAATATTATTTTACATATACACATCGATACATATGTACTTATTCTTTCGCATTTCAACTTATTCGCTTTTAAGTCAAACTTATATAAGAAACTTTCTTGAGATAAGTTATTGTAGTTGAATTGTTGATATAGTATTTATAAATATTATTAGTTTTAAGTATTTGTTATTATGCGACCTGTCAATATGTGTTTTGTGTGTTATTATGTATACCTGTTATTTTCTGTGTTTTGTGTGTTTAATTCTATGTGTTATTACTCGTATGTACCCGTCATTATGTACGAGTATGTTTAACGAGTTTAATTCTATGAATTACTATGTGTTTTATTATTATACGAGTATATCATTCTACCTGTTCCATCATAATCAAATTATTGTGTTTTTGTAGATTGTAATGATTTCATTTATATATTCTCCTTGTCATAATTCCTTCTGCTTTTTATGTTCTTATGTGTTCTTATATGTTCTTATGTTCTTATGTGAATCATATGAATTATATGCTATTGTTCTAATGTGAATTATACGTTATTGTACTTATTTTGTAAAAGCCATTGTGGCGTTCATGCTTTAAATAAATAAATAAATATTGACGTAAAATTTAATTATATGGAATTCCAAATTATTCATACTATATTATTGATCAATTTGTATCTTTATCGAGAGAAAAACAAAATATTTTTTGTTTCTAGAAAAATGATGTAAAACTCCATATTAAATCATTTATACGAATGAAAACGTTAGTTTTTTGTAGAAGTTCTATTATATTTAAACATATTACTTTCATTAATACGAAGGACAAAAAGATATTCATCTCCCGCCAACACCTCGTCGACCCTGTAGTTTATCCTCGTACCAAAAAAATAACAGTCTTGTCTTTTGTCTTTTAGTCTTGTGTCTTTTGTAAAAATGACGAAGATCCGGCGGGAGCAAAACCGGTTGGTTGTTGTAAAGAATAAAGTAGTTTATATACAAATTTGCAAGTGTATTAATATTATATTTAATAATGTCATACCACAAATGATATGGTTCTCACGAAAGTGTAAAAAATAATAGCTGACCAAAAAAATGTTTGGAAATACAATCCGACTTCGGTGTATCTTATTAATATTAATATGTGGGCAGAATTTCATTTGTTTACTTCGATATTTCTAAGTTTGATGATAATCTTATTGAAAACATCTCAGAAAATGGCTACATTGTTTACTGGATAAAGGTTATCTTATGACGTGTTTCTCCCGAGCTTTATAAATATTTATTCATCTTTATGAGATCTAATCTCCAAATACAAGCAAAAAACAAAACAAGTAACAAGGAAAGTTTCCGCTCAGCTCCGATGATAATTTTCTCTCGAGGGGATCCGTAATACCGAATTCGAGTGGCATACTTCAAACAATTATTCATACAATGAACCGAGCCTTTCTCGGGAAGAAAAAAATGTTCGTAATTATTATTCGCCTTCTGGAGAATGTACGCCACAACCCCAAAACATGGTCTACGAGCCATTCCCTAATTAGTTTTCATGGATGATTCAGAGAACAAAACATGTAGTATAAAGTACAAGTTTTGTGCGCTCTCTTCTATAAAGCCCTTATATGCTTTTCCTAATTAAAGTCACAAGTATTTTTATAGCATATGTATTGTTTTTTGAACAATGATGGATTACTCCATATTAAATAATTAATTCAGATATCTCGGACCAATTCAGATATCTCGGAAGCGAAGTAACCAGCTCTAATGACCTCCCCAGAGAAGTAAGTTCACAGGTAGATAAGGCTGCAGCGTTTGCAGGTTGGCTGAAAGATGAAATATGGAGAAACAAGGACATGAAAACTGACAGCAAGGTACGCATTTATAAGACCTGTGTGCGACTAATCCTCACATATAGCATTCAATCGAGGGCAGACACTGTCAAAAGAGCATGCTCAGGACAACCGAGATGAAAACACTCCGCGCTATAGCTGGCAAAACCCTACGTGATCGAGTTAGGAATACAGCAATCCGAGAAATCTGCGAGGTCAAAGATGTGGTCAGATGGGGACGTCAAAGACTGCGATACTGACATCAACATGTAGAAAGAATGAGCTCAAATAGAATACCATACATAGCTCTCCATGGAACGCTAAACGTACAACGCCGACCAGGAAGACCCCCGAAACGATGGAGAGAAAGCTGGAGTTTAGCGTCTCAAGGGGACCCGCCTGAAATAACAGACTCCAGAGTCTGTCAAAAGTGAAGAAGAAGAAGAAATAATTAATGCGAATGAAGACGTCTGTTTTCTAGAAATTTTAATATAATTTATGAGAATCACATGTTTCGCCTTTCAAAAGCATTATCAAATGGCATATAATAATGCCTTAGAAAGACACGTCATTCCTATATAATATTTCTAGAACACATACGTTTTAATTCGTATTAATTATTTTTCTAGCATTCACACCAAAATATTATAACGTTAAATTATAAACTTTTCAATTATCTCGTAATAATAATAATAAATCATTCATACAACATTTTGTCCTGTCACACCCCGTGGTGCATCGAGCCCCAAGAATCCTTCGTTAATGCAGAGAATAAAATAAATACAGTAAAAGTTACGTACGCTCTATTCTATTTCACATTTATTACCACGAACCAAGTATTCCACCTTCCTGCTTATCGCAACAACTATGCTCAAAGCGCGGCAACGTACCGGGTATGTGACAACTGCAATTCGTACTTTAATAACATCGATGTTTTCCATCTGAATGAATATGATTTTTTTAAATAATAATAATAATAATAATAATAATATGCTAACTTTTTTGTGATGTAATCACCTCGAGGGCGCATTAAGACGTGTTTTAAATCTAACTGTGGTGGCGATGAGGTTCGCAACCCATCACACCGCGTCTCCCGCGGAGCGAAAAGAGAAGGATGGAGTGCCGCATCAGTAAAAGTGTGACAGTCCATTCTTTCTGCCTACCCTTTCAGGGAGATGGCGTGATGGTTAGTTAGTTAGTTAGTTAAATCTAAAAATCTTAATGTGACCGCTTAAAAAGCGATCGGTTTAAAAGTATAGTATAACAAAGTATAAATGTTTAACTTGGGTATGAAATATGAAAAAGATGGGTTTTCAATTTAGATCTGAAATCTGTCGGATCATTTATGCATCTAAGGTGTGAAGGGAGATTATTCCAAGCTGCTGGACCGGCTACCGCGAACGCTCGATCCCCGAAATTTGTACTGGGGCAACGCTTCGAATTTAGGCTGTCCGTTATACAGAGTTCAGATATATAACTTGGTGCCATTCCATGTAGCGCTTTGAAGACTGTCCAGCAGAGTTTATACTGGATTCTTTCTGGACTTTTAAGCCAGTGAAGTTCTTTGAGATGTTGTGTTATATGAGACTTTTTTGGAATGCCTTTAATGAGCCTTGCTGCTGCATTGAACGCAGATTGAAGTTTGTTTATTTGTTGTTTTGGAATGTTTGCATTAATTCCATTACAATAATCAAGTCGTGACACAACGAAGGAATTTACAAGAGTTTGGAAAGTGTCATGGGGAATACTCCTTTTGACGGATTTTAATCGTCTTAGGTGGAAGAAACTAGCGCTGACCGTGTTATTAATTTGGGATTTTAGAGACAGATTAGCGTCAAGATAAACACCAAGAAGCTGTGTGGAGTTTTTGGGAACGATATCATTGTCAGCTGTTGAAATTGAGGAATGATCGATAAGATGTTGACACTTTGCGGAAGAAGTCCAGAGAAATTCCGTTTTGGATGGATTTAGTTTAAGTTTGTTTGATGCCATCCATCTGGATATGGCATCAATGCAGTTGACAGTTATTGACGTAAGATGTTTGGTGTCATCAGGGTTGCAGAAAAAATAAAGTTGCTGATCATCAGCATAGCATAGCAACTGGTTGGAGCAAATGGTTGGAGCAACCTTTCGGAGAGGTTTTTTATTTAACTCTTTTAAATAATACCTTTCTTTTGTTTGAACTTAATTAAGCTACAAATTCGCTACATTAGTCAGTAGGTACTGTTAAGGTATGAATTGACCTAATTTTATTGTTTCTTTGTGTTTTTCTATCTATACAGGTATGTCTTACAATTACTATTTGTTACCCTAAATAAATAAATAAACATCATTTTCCTAATAAACTTATTAACACTTTGTGTATATTCTATAGTCCTTCGGTTCAATAAAGGGAATACAATATTCGTTTTCAAGATGATGACCTCTATTTTATTTATTTATCGCGATATTGAATATACAAAAAAAAATTAAACAGGTCACTTGTTTTATTATACATAGCTTAAATCTGTACTGTGCCAGCAGACTGCTTCCTTGGTGTCGGACGACGAGACGATGTATACAGAAAATACTATTAAAAAGGATTATTCTCTTCGATATGCTAAAATAAATAAAAAATATGTGTTAGTACCTAATTAAAAAGAATCCGAACGAATAATTCGTGACTAGCGGTTTGAAAGAGAAAATAAATACGTAATTAATACGAATGAAAACGTCTGTTTTCTAGATGTTTTATTATAGTTTATGAAAATGACATGTTTCATCTATCTAAGGTGAAACATGTCATTTTCATTAACTATAATACAACGTCTAGAAAACAGACGTTTTCATTCGTAATAATAATATAATGTGGATTTTTTCTATGTTCGCCATACTCTGTGTTGTGGATGTTTTATTTGTCTTTTTCTTTTTTTATTTACTTTGTATACACAACACTATTAAAATAATATATCATACATGTTTCGGACAACCAGTCCTTCTTCAGTGATACATATTATAAGGATAGATATTTAAAATATTATAAAATTGTTTACAAATATGATTTTATTTGTAAACAGTTTAATAATATTTCAAACATGTATCTTTATAATATGTACGAGTATTACTAAAGAAGGACTGGTTGTCCGAAACATGTCAGATATGTAATTTTAATAGTATTGTACAATATATACAAAGTGTACAAAAAAAAGAAAAAGACAAATATGGTGTGGAATTTTACATAATTGTTCAAAAAAAAAATATTATTATATCAATTACACGCTGTTTTATGTCACCTTATAATGAATAATTGCAAACACGCATAATTACATAATACGGAAATGGTGATACCACGGAGGAGTATCAGATTCGGTGTGTTTTATTGTTATTGTTCTAATAACAAATGTTAACGAAGTCACGAGGCAGGTGTTTCAACGTCTACAGGTGCTTGATTAAATCTAACTTATAACTACACATACAGAACGTAACGTTTTGTAATCATTCCATGAAACAAAAATAGTTCTAGAATTATTATGAAATTTGAAGTTGTATCTTATGCTTATACAGGTAAACAATACTTAATTAACAAAAGTTAAGTAAAACCTTTTTAAACGCAAACTGTGGATTTACGTATTTCTGTAGCAAATTAATAATTTATTTGATTGGTTCTTAGCGACATCATTGAACTGGTAAATAATATGAAAACAATATTAATTAATACGAATAAAAAATATGTATTTTTATAGAAGTTTTATTATATTTCATGTGAATGCCATGTTTTGCCATTCTAAGACAATGCGTTCGACAGGCGAAACATGTCATTAACCGTCGCGTTGCCATGTTGTCAATTGAGTTTCCACTGCCAATTTAAAGTTGATTTTCTTAAAACCTATGGACCCTAATATTATAAAAAAAATTGTAATCCTCCATTGAAATGTTCTCAATATTTCGTAATAAAAAAAAAAGCAAAAAATTACTTCCTTCATCCCAAAAAAAATATTTTCTAAGACTGCCCTCACCTTCATTCGTGTTAAGGTAGAATTTGTTTTGCTAATATTTACAACTTTATCAAAAGTGACAAATACTTACTCGCTGTTTTGAACGTATTATAAATTATATGTTTGGCCTTTTCTCATAGGTACATAATACCGACTGTGGACGGAAACGCAGCACGCAACTTAATAATATCAGAACTGTGAAAATATTAACACTTTACCAAAAGGGACAAATATTAATACGTACTCGTTGTCTTGAACGTACTATACATTTTGCCTAGGTGCCTTTATCATACGTAAAATCTCGTAAAGTCTCGCCCCGCCGGCCGCGGCGCGGCAAGCGGCGCGGAGACAAGTTTATACTTGGTGTCAGTTGCTCGTATGCTGTGACGCATTCCATATCAGAAATCGCATGGTTCCAGAAAAAAATTAATAATGATATGTTTTTCAAATAATCCATGTATGTTATAGATATCGATCTATTCCTAATGATATTCCCTACAAGATGACATAAATTAAATTTTGATTCATCGAGTCATATGCTTGATATTTAGATAAAGTTAGCGGTAAACTGAATTGACCACATGGGAGCAAGCGTTTTGTTTTGAACACGGTACGTTAAGGGTTAACATAAAATATAATAAAACTTCTAGAAACAGACGTTTTCATTCGTATTAATTATTTAATATGGAGTTTTACACCATTGTTCCAGAAACAATAAATGAAAACAATATATTATAATTTTTAATATTTTATATTATTCTACTGCCTTTCAAATAACAGAAAAGTGATGCTACATTAATTTTATATAACGAAATGTAAGCAGAAATGTTCTATCATTCTATATATACATGCATATATTAATTTCATATTGTTTTGAATTGTATGTATTCAATGCATTCTAGTATATTCAATAAAACTGTATTTACTCTAGTCAATATTATGCGATCAACCAATAGCATTGATGCATATTAGCATTATAATGCAGCCTATTCGATAATGTAATAATCAATGGAACAACGTGGATTTCCACGAAAACACATTAACAAAATGCTTTTGACACACATAACAACTCCTCAACCATTAACAATTGCTTATAAAAGAGATAATTATAACAAGTGATCTAAAAAAAATACAGGGAAATAGGTAGTGAAGATCGACCACCTTTTTATTTACAGAGCTTGTCACTCATGCACACTTCTAACATGGCTGAATTCATATTTTTTATTCAAGCGTGAGGCTGAACGCTATGGTATTCCATAATGACGATGTTTTCATGAATTAAACCACTGTAGTTTGCCACTTCCGGTATTATTTTTCTCGACACGGTTTTATACTTTCATTATCTAGAGAACGATATAAATTCAAATTTGACAATTAATCGTTTTCTCGACGATGAAGATTTAGAGCCCTCAAAACAAGTAAATAAAAATAAACTCAAAAGTGTAAAAAATAATGTTATGATTAATTTTAAAATCATCGAATTCGTGATATTTTCATCACCTTGATTATAACGTTTACATCTGCCTTATATATTCAAATCAGAGTCTCATTATTTATCACATTCTTTATTCTCGCTTTATTTATATAAGAACATAATCAATTTCCGATTTATATAATATATGCTTTTGTAGTTATTTACTCAGTTCCAAAGTTTCTGTTTTCCGGTTTGGTATTTTTTCTTTTTTTAATTTTGATAAAAGGTTCGTAAAATGGAAACGCAAAGAAAGAAAAACATTTCAGGTATAATAAATACTATGAATAAATCAAATTTCAAGTTATAATTCATAAACTTTTAGCAAACAGAAAATGTTCGAAAGCGGAAAATGCGTGTGATTTATCCATTTTATTAGATATGGTAAATATTTCACAAATCGACGGAGGTGAAAACGCGGAGCGGCGCCGAAGCCGGCGACGTCACGCGCCCGATCGTAATGAGCGGCGCCAGGGATTTGTATACAATCCCAAAAATAAGCTCAAATGATGAAACCAAGCACAGCCATAATAACACGCTCCGGTTAAACTTAACTATCACAGCACACATAGCAGGGTGCGGGACAAATTGATGTGAGCTTTGATGTAGCCAAAAGTTGTAAAGTTCTTTAATAAAATACCCATTCTGAAAAAGCTTCATTATATTATTTTACCAATAATTTGATTATTATGTACCTATGCAACTGAATGGTGCGAATATCGAAATGGTCGATCAAATTAAATACTTTGGCAGTATCACTACAAAAGCGCTTGACACGGATATTGAAATAAATTGCAGAATTGAAATTGCACGAGCTTCGTTTAATAAAATGAGAACCTTCTTTTCCAACAATAGTCTTCACCTGAAACTCTGACAAATAATGATTAAATATTATATATAGTCAATTTTACAATATGTCTGTGAAAGTTCGACTCTGAGGTGAATGTAATGAATCGGTAAGAGGTGTTAGAGATGTGGAAATACCTCAGAATGCTCTGAATACCGTAGACCGATAGGGCCAGTAATGCAGACATACTACAGAGAGCCATTGTCAATAGAGATCTGTTGTCGATTGTGAAAGTTAGAAAGGTCTCATATTTGGGTCATGTGCTAAGGGGAGAAAAATACCACCTCCTTCGACTGATATTAATGGATAAAACGTCGTGGAGTTGGTAGAAGGCAGTTGTCTAGGCTGAACAGGAATGAGTAAAGTTCAGAACCTGTTCCAAGTGGCGCAGGACAGAGATGCCTTTACTGCAACGTTAGGGGGACCTGACAAGGCACCGGAAGAAGAATAACTATGGTATATAACAAATCTCGAAAAAAACGATAATGAGCAGATAATTTAAATATTGAAACCAACTAGTGGATAGACCTCCATGCTCTATCCTGGCTCTCGTGGGGAGATTAAATGTAGATAAAGTATTTAAGGAGAAAGGAGTAAAAGGAGGAATCTGATTATTAATTATGTTTTCACCCAATTTCACCAACTTGAGAATTTCTAAATTTTCAAGTTTGTTTAATTTATTGCTTTAACTGTGTATAGAAATCTTGTGTCATTTTTATCAAAACTATGGTCAAATTCAATACAATGGTTTGCCATCTCACAAACAATAGTAATAATCGTAATGTGATGTATAATTAAAATAAATTAAAAATGGGGTGGAACGAATTAAAATTCCAAGAGATCGTTGTCTTAGGAAACATCCTAGTAAAATTTAATATCAGATTGTTATTATCAATTTTCTTTATCCGTGGAATTTTAGGGGTTGGGCATCGTTTACATCTGCCATGTTCCGTTTTATTAAATTTCAGCTGCTAATTACCGACGTTACATTGGGGATCATCAAAATTAATTATGATTGTATATACATTGCAACTCTCCATTTTCGTTACAGCATCGCGGTATTTAATTTTCTATGTACAAATTATTTAAATTGGATACATTAAAATTAATTTTAAATTAAAGTGTATAAAAAGCTAACAAATAGATTTTCTTTGTGGCAAACCAGGATACAGTTTAGCCTTTGCTAAAAATTGTGTTTTCTATTAGGCGACTTTATTTATATAATATAATTAGTTTCACATTTTTTCTATGAATATGTCCATCATATGATGCATAAAATAGTTATCTTAATGACTTGTAATCCATGACTAGAGAAAAGGAAGAGATAAAACCACTTTAAGGACGAAACCAACAATATTAAAAATAAACTTGTCATTGACACGATGAAAAAGAATCATTTAATTCCGTCCCTCTTCTTTTGGAGATTAGACAACAGGCAATTTTTACTTTGGATGCAGCAGCTCTGAACAAGGATGCTATACTTCAAACATTCTTGAAGCATTTAAGATAGGATTTTCTTCATTCCGACATTTTATTTTCCTTCAATTGAGTCTAGATAATTAATTCCAGCACTTTATATTTATCATTTCTTATAACGTGCCCAAAGTATTTCCTGCGCTTGATGGAGTGTGCCGCATCGGGTAAAGTGTGGCAGTCCATTCTTTCTACCTACCCCTTCGGAGAGACGGCGTGATGATTAGTAAGTTATAATAACATACATTTAAAAACACAGTTGTCAAGATATTATCACATCAAATCTAAAAATTAACGCTGCTTAATAGTATAAGATTTATATAACTAACTAACTAACCATCACGCCGTCTCCCCGAAAGGGTAGGCAGAAAGAATGGACTGTCACACGTTTACTGATGCACTCCATCCTTCCCTTTTCGCTCCGCGGGAGACGCGGTGTGATGGGTTGCGAACCTCATCGCCACCAATAGGCATCTCCCGCGCACACTTCGATCGTCCAGCACCCACAAAATAAATCTAAAACAAATCATATAAAATACAATGATATAAAATAAAAAAAAAACAAATTAAAAAAAATTTAACACAAAATGTTCTTTTTAGATGGTGCACATATTGTAAGATTAATATAATATACATAATTAAATTATTGAGTGTATGTTTATGTTTATGTCTTGCAATATATTATCATTACAAACAGCTGGTTTATAGTTATTTATATGTAAGAATAACAAAAAATATATAACACCAAAGCAGTAAAGATACCCAACCTAAATATCTCCAGAGGCTCTTGGAGAAATACTGGTGGTTTAAAAAAATATTTCAGACTGCGAAACCATACACTAAACAAGTTTCACGGTTTCGTAAACGAACATGTGTTTATTCGCTTCCAGCTGAGTTCGCCTGGATGTTAGGATTAATATTTTCGGATGATGGAACACTGTCAAAACAATAACTTGAAATGTTGCCAAGGCGGCAGATTGTGAGTGTAAAATTCAATGGATGAAAATTTTTCTTTAATCCAATCAATTATTTCGGACTGAAATATTCTAGCTATAAATCAACAGAGTTAATCATAATTGATTGGTGTGATTTATTATGCGATTAGATCAAGTGTTTTAAATGGATAATAATGTGTATTTCGTGTAATCTTTAAATCATTTTCGAGTAGGAGGTAATCTCTTTTACCAAACGTATCGTATACTGAACAAAAATTGTAACGTTTTTAAAAGTATTATAATATTTTTAGACAGCGAAATATTTCACACTGCGAGGTCTTCGCCAGGTATGTAACAAGAAGATTCACGTAAAAAATATTTAAATATTTCCTGGAAAAGTAGTTTTTCCTCAAAATATTTATTTTCTGCCTACCCATCTAGGGAAACTATATAAGTTAGCTAGTTACATTCGCAAAATGAATTCTCTTGATCAGGGTATCTAAAAATGCAATGGCACTTCAGAACTGAACACTTCGTACTTCGCAAACCCGGTTTTGAAAGAATCGCCTCCTTTATAATATTAAAATTATACAGCGTCCCCCCCAATTTATATTTTCTAATTTATATTTTTCTCTATGTATGTATTATATGTATTTTATGCAACAGATTTCCACGCGCGTATACATTTTTGCGCGATAAAGTGTAGTTTATTTAACAGAAATTATAAAATCAAAGCTCTTTCAGAAATTTGAAATGTGTATCAGTGTGCATAGCTCGTGAATGAGTTTTTTTTTTCTATATTGACTTAAAGCTCAATTTATAATAATACATTAAACACCATTTTTATTTATTATAATAATAGTATAACAATAGTATAACATCAAAATATAAATCTGAAAAGTTTTTAATGATTTTCATGCAAAGGTATTTAAATGCATCGCAATGAATTAAACCTTTCTAGATTGTGGAGGAACGAACACTAGTGTTCCGCAAAACACAATTTTGGAAACCCTGCTCTAGATCATACAAAACGATTAACAAATTGCTTACTGATTTTCATGGGATATCTATTTATTATTGTGGTACTTGATTGTACTGAGCCGAGATTCGTTTAAAGTTTCACTTTATGTCATATTTAGTTTTAATAACCATAAACATATTTTATATCCACGCTGCTGTAATCGCAATAGCCTGGGGCCAGTTAGTTAGAGGGGAGGACAGCGGCCTTATCCAGACAGGAAATGTTACCTTTGCACATTATCAACTTATGAAATAACTTCTAGAACTATTAAAATAGTTTATCACCGGATTCCGTAAAGTTAAGCTACGGTTATAGTTATAATAATATACGTATATTCAATACTACCTTACTGCGGACGCCAACATAGACACTGATGTCAAACACAGGACAAACACCGCCTGGCTCAAGTGAAGATCTCTATCTGGTGTCTTGTGTGATCAAAAATTCCGATCAGGACCAAGGGCAGAGTCTACAAGACTGCAGTGAGGCCCGCCATGCGAATGCTGGACCAACAAAAAAGTCCATGAACGTCGAGTCCACGCTGCCAAGATGAAAATGCTGAGGTGGGCCGGAGGCGTCACAAGGCACCACGTAACGAACGAATACGTGAAGGGTAGCTTTAATAAAGGTTGCCCCAATAAAGGAAAAATTAAGAGAATCTCGACTCCCTGGTTCGAAGAGACAGCGAACACATTGTCCAAAAAGCCCTCAGTATTCACACAAAACCAAGAAGGAGAGGTCGCCCACTGGCAACATGGTGGGCTAACATGGAAAAGTAGCTCCAACGCGAGAACCTGACAGTAGAGATGAGTCAAAATAGAATAGTTTGGCGTTTTCGTACGAGGAGGGCCGACCCCAGATGACATGAAATGGCAAAGGGAAAGAAGATAAGAAATACTACCTTCATGGCAGAGGCAAAACCGCTGGCTATCACGCCGAAGATCCCGGTTTCGATTCCCGGCGATGATAGTATTAAAAAAAATCGCATAGTTTCTTTGTTTCGGTAGAATTCACGGGACATTAAAAATAGCTATGAAATTGTATATGGCACAGTAATTGGGTTCAAATAACTTGTATACAAAAATGTGGAAAGCAACGGGATACTACCACATTAAAAGCCCAAGTGGCATCCAAAGATCTACCAAAAATTTTACACTTTACTGTAAACCTAGGATTAAAACTTGATTTAAAAAAAACATTTTATTCAAAATGTAAAAAAATTATTCATTTGGTTGATAAAAACATAACTATTAAGAATTAATTGTATCTCAATAGAGGCGAAGATGTAAATTATTTGGAAACAGAATATGGTGATCGAGGCGCTTACAGGACTTATGACCTGTCATTGGTTGGGTTAAACGATCGCTTTATGTAATACAACATTCCCCATTCCGCCCTTCTACGAACCCCACGTCTGATAATTGTTTGAAAGTTGTATATATGCATGTTGAAAAACATTTCACATATTTTAGTTCAATCTATACTAGCGCCATCTATTGAGACTAGAGGTAAGCATTAAGAAGAAAACTTTATTAATAATGTGAAAGGCTATCCACCCAATTATCACATATTACTAGATAACGCCTGGAGAAAACTCTACAAGTTTTATATGCTTTTTAATTTTGACCAGTTTTTATACAAGAATTTGTTTTGAATGTATACAAATACTTGTCTACAAGTATTTGTATACATTCAAAAAACAAAATAATTGAATTCATCCAAGTTTTGTTTAAACTTGGATTGAATAAAAATTGGAAGGTGGAAATGTAAAACGCCATTTTTATGCGAACTTACTTAATTCGTGTGGCTGTACATTTATTAAAGAGTTTTACCCTTCTTGGTGATTTTATTCCAGGCTCCTCGATCCTGCACCCTTTATGGTACTCTGAGCAGTCCGTTCCGCCCAACTTCAAGATCAGCCCGAACCTTATCCGTGTGTTTTTATGCTGACCTTTATGGTAGGTATATCTGGAAGTGAAGCGTGCACATGGTTTAACAAGAATAACGTTAAAATTAAATCAATGGAGAAGAGCACTCTTGGATGGAAGTGTGGTTAATCTTTATATAGGTTTGTCTACAGTGCCAGTGAAATTGTAACATCTCGTTCACGGAAATATTGATAAATTATAAAAAGCACATTGACAGGCCCCTTCGATATAATCGATTAATTATTTCACTACGCGATTGACAATCGTTCATTGTGTTGCTCGCCAGCAGTGGCGGTACTCCAATAGAGGCCCAGAAACTTAAAATTTTTTTAATTAAAACCTTTTCTGGCTTAAAGAATTTCAACTCTTGTGGCTATTCCTCTTACGTCTGATGGGAAAATTGTTGGAAGGTGATTTGGTGGGTTGTTGTTTTATGCGGGGGCACGATTACTTATATTTTGGGGGCTTGATTCCAAATTTCTTACGCAAGCCGGGCTTCTGGGCTTCTATGGGAGTACCGCCACTGCTCGCCAGATGGCAATCATAGGGAATGCGTTGAAACCTTCAGGATAATTAGTATGCATGAAAACGTCTGTATTTTAGGAGTTTTATAATATTTTAGATGGAATGACACGTTTTGTCCTTCTAAGGCATTATCAAATATTTGATAACGCCTTAGAAGGGCGAAACATGAATACAGCCGTTCCTAAATACCTTCAGGATACTGTATTATAGCGGAACGATAATTTATTTTACTGATTGTAGTATATCTCGATTTTATAGAATTATTTGGACGCCAATTAAACTAAATTTTTCCGGTAGAATTCACAGTTTCTAAAGATTGACTTAACGTCCAAAAAGCATATTGGCGATAATATTGATGCATCAATCAATAATACTTCAAATGAACTTGGCAATCAAGTGAACACAATAATAATTTTATTGATCATCCCTGGGGTATTTAAATAATCATTTGTAGTGAATATATGTTAATAAACACACGGGTAGAACTATCGAATCAGTTTTCAATGTGCATGAAAAAAACACTGTTCCAAGTCCCAATACACTGAAAATACCCTCGTTATCGTTCATGAAGAGACCTCGTATTGAAAACGCATTTGTAGGCCCAAATAGAGTCTGAATTATAGATGAGACTTAGTGAGAGTATGGGGGAGTAGGGGCGGTGAGAAAGATTATCTAACTTTAAAAATAGAACATTCGGATGGACGCGAGGACTGGTAACATACAAAGTGCATTAGAGACCTTGAATAATAAATGAAGTCAATAAAAACAGGCGATTAAACTCGTTTGTGAAATTAACTCAAACTTTATACTCGAATCTATAATATATCTTTGGCGAATTGTAGAAATTAATTTAAGCGTCATACTGGGCACAGTTATCAGTATTAAATATTACAATGACATTTATAACAACCCACTAAGAGTAATTGCTATAAAGATACGTAAAATTCTCTATTTAGAAGTTAATTTTTACACTCTTTTTTTAAATTGATGAAAACGTTGGTAATTGAAAAATACATAAATAGTCCATTGTTTTGGCCGAAACACTATGATACTTCAACATCATTACTGTTAAAATTTAAAACACTGTATAATATCACAATTTCTTATTATTTACTGAGTGTCGCGACAGCTGTTTCGCCAACCTATGTTGGCATCATCAGGTGTTACAATAAACTGATGCCAACATCGGTTGGCGAAACAGCTGTCGCGACACTCTCAGTAAATAAAAATAAATTGTGATATTATAACAGTGTTTTAAAATTTAACAGTAAAAAAAAAAAAAAAATGTATTATATATATTATATTTTCTTCTTCGAAGAAGAAGAAGAAGAAGAAAAAGATATTTTATGATTATATAATATTAAATTTACCAGCTAGGAGCGTTTGAGATGTGGATATACCGCAGAATGCTCCGTATACCGTGGACCGATAGGGTCAGTAATGCAGAGAGCCAGAGCCGATAGAGAGCGGTTGTCGAGTGTGAAAATTAAAAAGGTCTCATATTTTGGTAATGTGCTAAGGGGAGAAAAATACCACCTCCTTCAACTGATATTAATGGATAAAGTGGAGGAACTTTGGGGAGTTGATAGAATGCAGCGGTCCTGGCTGCAGAACATAAAAGAGTGGACAGGAATTACAAGAGTTCAGAATCTGTTCCAAGTGGCGCAGGACAGAGATGCTTTTGATGGAGTAATTGACAACATTGGGGGGACCTGACACGGCACCGAAAGAAGAAGAATATTTCATGGGAGTGACGTGTTACGCCTTGCCATGGTATTAATAAATGGAGAAATATGCCCTGGCTTAGCGAAATATATCAAAAGCATAAAAAATTATACAATTCTAGAAAACTATTTTAAAATAAATAATCGTTCTTTCGGTTATCTTCCAAAAACTATATTTAATGACATATTTATAACACTACATGTAAAGTTTGTAAGTCCTGATGAATTATTGAGCCAGGACACAATAAAACTTCAAAACAACTCGTGTCACGACTACATGACGTATTGATTTTCCTTTATGTTTTTTCTTGACACACATTTTCCATGCATCCAATTCTGAACGTTGCGGCTTCCCCGCTTCGTGAGCGAGCCAAGTTAGTTCAACACAATTTAAAGACTCGGAAAATACCTGAAAACTTGACTACAAGCTTCGAATCCTTGGGGATTTCAAATGAGCGTTGAGAGCCTACAAAAATAAATGTTTCAAACAAGAAAGAAAAGAAAATTTCGTTCTATACGTGCGGTGAAATGGTGCATATTTTATATTATTCCATATGAGAATATCAAATGATTCTGTATAGCTTACGTGGATTCAAATGTTTAGGAAAACGTTCACGGGAATATGTCGCGTCACTAAAATATTCAGATTCAAACGATTTGTATTTCAAGATAAAGATATATTTAAAACAATTAATAATTAAGTTGGTTTGGATTTTTAAAAAAGTACAATTTGTTTTTCTCATTTTTATTCTCCTTGTTCCTTTCCTGGTCAGACAACGTAATGGATATTTTTTCTTTCGATACAGCAGCTCTAAATAGGGATGTTGTGCTGTAACTTAAACATTCTGGAAGGTTTTTCAAAGGGGGAATGAATATTTCGAAGATGGAAGATATCGTGAGTTGGGGCAGACCACGCAGAAGATGGAACTGGAATGCGCACGTGCAGAGGTTGGATCCCTCCAGAATCCCACACGTTGTAGCGCATCAGTTTCCTGTTAGCTACCGTTCCCCGAAGACCGCCAAACAGATGGAGGGAAAACTTGGAGTCAACCTCCCAAGAGAGGCCAGCCCTGACTACAGGTACAGACCAAAGGTCTAAAAGAAGAAGAAGAAGAGACATATCATATTATTATATTAGTATTTCCAAAGTGACGCCAAACTAAAACGCGATTTTCAGTACATATTTCGCACTAGTATTTATTGTGTCACTTAAGAAATACTAGTGCAATATGTTCACTATTAATAATAACTATTAATTTAAGCCTTAAGATCCGAAAACAGATGACGCTAGTGTAGAGTGAACTTAAAAATGTAAAGATAGGCGTGGAATCCTACCATATACGAGTATACAAGTTCCAAAAATTTGCCAGACGTGGTGGTCATAAGGGAAAAAAAAGTCGGAATTGGGAATGTTGTTAAACATAAAGCGATCGCTCAACCCAACCAATGACAGGTCATAAGTCCTGTAAACGCCTCGGCCACCACCTTCTGTTCCCAGAAAACAATTTACATATCCTGTAAATGTATTTATGTTTTTACTAGCTTTTTCTAATCATATACAGTGTAAATAGATCGATTATAATTATCAGTGGGTATAGTGACACCAATTCACCACCCCGAGCTCGCGACAGTAATCTTTATTCGCGATTGGTAACGCAAGAATTGGTAATAAAGAGAACAATTATTATTATTGTATCCCGAGTCAAAAGATATCATGGCAGAGCGCCAAGGGCAATTTCTAGAACAGTCTGGAGTAAATAGTCCACCGAACGTCGTAATAAGCGTCAAAGTATGCTAAATTTATAACCCTAATACTCCATTCAGGCGATAATGGTCACACCATCTACGTTTAAGTGTATGAATAATATAATTGATAATTTTTCTAATGGTCTACATTCACATCAAAGCGGTATCCTAATTAGTACGTAAATTAAAGCTATTTACATATGAATTTCAAATAATATATATTGATATCTGATCTCAGAACGTCATGGATAGCGCCCTTGAGATGAGCGATTCATAAAAATGGCGCTTTATAAATTATCCAATTTATTATTATTATTATATATCAGAACTCCAGGGGGAAATTCCCAGACACCAGTAACCGGGCCACAAGACATTTGAAATATTTAAACTTATCTAATTCTTACACAAAAATTACATTACATAGAATCATTTCGAGAATGATTCCATATCTTTTCCTCGGTCTTCCTCTATTTCTAGTTCCATTTACATCGTTAACATATACTTTTTTTACTATTTTTTCTTCATTCATTATTTCCATGTGTCCAAAACAACTTAATTTTTTTTTTTTAAAAAGACTTATATCAAGGATTTACATCAATGATATTATAATTTATTTTACAATCTTAAATGTGAGCAGAAAATAGCTCATTATTATGAAGAAGGAATCTGGTCGTGTCCAGGCTTGAACCCATGTCCCCTGGATCAGGAGCCAAGCGTTCTATCCATCAGATCACCACCCGGTTGCTAACAGTGATCCTTTCATTATTTTGTTCATAACACCATCATTCGCACCGCATTCACTTCTTATATTTTCATTCGACACTCTATCATACACAAAGTATCCACACATTTATCAAAATAATAATGGTGTAGTAGTGACTAGAAATTCCATTTCCGGTAGTAATATCTCTTGATTTGTATTAAAATGGTTGAGAATACAGCGCTCTGTCGCTCGTATTGAATTACCGCTAGTCCTGATATAAAACAAAGTTTTACACATTGTTCAAATAACAATAAAGGAGCATAGTCAGTAGCAACTGTTTTGTCCAGATATTTCTGAAATAAAATAATTGTGACAGAAGGGAAATATGCAACCGGAGCGCTCGACTAGACCGTACGACTAGTTCAGCCCTATTACCGTGGATAAACTCAGCTGAAGGGATATTACGTAAATGGCTCACAAAGCACCTCGCCTCCTCGCGTACTTGGTAAACGAGCCATTAGAGAAAGCTTACAAGTTTGGAGGAGATTTCTTATCAAACGACTTTGACATTAGTCTGCGAAGGTAAACATACGTATGTAATCTACAAGGTGTATTGCTATATAGTCGTTCCTTCAAGAACCTTTTGGACCAGTTTCAATCCATTTTATAAATGCATTATGTTCAGAAACATATCTGGCAAGATATTATGCGATAGAATTAGGAAATCCAGAATAGGGTATTTTTTTAAAGGTTTGGTTTTAAAACTAGCAACATTGTTTCTACAGACTGTCAATTTGACAGTGAATGGTCATTTCACCATGAATAGACTAACGTCAGAACAGCGCTTTCAAATTGTGCAAATTTATTATGAAAATCATGGTTCGGTTTTCCAAACTTATCATGTACTACGTCCATTTTACGGTCGACATAATCGTCCATCCGAGCAAGTTATTTGGAAAACCATGGATCGTTTTCGCACCACGTACACTCTAGTGGCATACGCATCCCCAAAGACGACAATTGCAGAAAATTGGATTTCACGATTGCGCTTCATTCAAGCTAGCTGAAATCATATTTAAACAATAATGGCATAAAATTGTCTATTAAATAAAACAATTTCATAGACATTCACTTTATTTTAATGTGTTTTTTTTTTTCATTTTGAAAATATGTATTATACACCTCTAAAAGAAACACCTTAATATAAGAGAAAATGCAAGGTCATTAATTCCGTTTGGCAGGAGAGGAAAGGTAAGAAGGAGAATATATTGATATGCACACGTGAGAAGAATGTATTCATATCATTATGAATACAGAACTCTCTATCATTATGTTGCACGGCCAACCATAAGTTAGACGACCTTCGGGCAGACCACCAAAGACATGAATCTGAGAATCGACTTTGCAGGATGCCATCCACGCTTAAGAAACAGGCCACAAGATCTACACTAAGAATATGAAGAAGAATTGAATAGATAATCGAGCTAAGAAGAGGCGTAGGAAGCAAAAAAAATTATCCAGTACCTAATGACTATGCAAGAGAATAAGAAAAAGGTGCAAATATCTTTGATTACTTGAATGGTCATATTATGCTTTGCGTTCTAGAAACTTTCCACGATAATTGAAGCTTTCGAACACCTTGTAGAATCATTTCTAGTATAAATTACACCCTGTATAAGCACACGCTCTTCAACTTGTTCAGTTGGTAACTTAACCCGAGAGGCTGCCACTAACGACTCGCTATATACGAACATTCCTACGTTCGTACACATTGTAAATGTATTATATTATTATAATTTTATAGTTGACAGTACCTACGTATAAGCCGATTTTAAATATAAGTCTCGGATGGACCGGGGACAGGCCCAGGTAACGTACGAGCGAGGCTGACGAAAGAACGCCGCTAGGCCCTATAACAGCATCGAGCGAGAACTTATAAAAAAACGTATAAAAATACGTATAAAAAAATCAAATGTGTACATCAAAATAAACGTAGGTATTCTGTAACGGATAGTTTAATTCTAAAACACATGCACCAAACACAAAACAATGTACGCAAAAATTTTGAGTACAATTAGTACTTTAAAAAGATTACATCCGTAGCTTAAATCTTATGAAAATTATCTTGTCTTTTTTTAAATACAAAATCGTTTAATTACACTGGATTTTTTCAAAAGAAAACACTGTTTAATATTCCACTATACTATATTTATAGACTACACAATATGTTTCGGAGTTACCTCCTGTTGATTATTACTATTCCTTATCTTTCAAGAAAATAAAATCGTTTAAGATTTCTATTTTGTATACGTGCGTGTGTAGAACGATAATAATGTATTAATATACAGAGACTATGGCAGGGGAAAAGCCAATTAGAGAACAGGTCGCTAGACGCAAATGGCAGTGGATCGGTCACACTCTGAGAAATGGCAGTGGATCGGTCACACCCAGCCTGCATCGCTCAGGGTGCACTAGACTGATCCCCTATGGGGGAAAAGAGAAAGCGAGGCAGACCTAGAGCCACCTGGAGAAGAACCCTGCAGGACGAGGTTAAGGCGGCAGGCCTCACTTGGGATGATGTTTGGCATCAGGCATGCGATAGAGTCGGGTGGAGAAGGTTCCTTGAGGCCCTATGCACCACGGAGGTGTGACAGGACAAAAAGAAGAAGAAGAAGAAGAATATATTATACTTTATACCTATATTTGAAAAAGTATATGTTAACGATGTAAATGGAACAATAATTATAGGAAGAACGAGGATAACATGGCACGATCAAATAAATGAAATATAAATTTCGGCCACGTGAGGAGTCGAATAAATCGACGAGCATGCATGACACGATGAATGAATGTTGAGGAAGCGAGAGAAGTGTGTTAGGAAAGAAAAGTGTGGCAGTCCATTAGTTCTGTCTACCTCTTCGGGGAGACGACGTGATGGTTTGTTAGTTAGTTAATGAAAAAATGAGTTATAAATTTCGTGAGATGAATTATGATATCCTTTTATTATCACGATTGTTTTGTAATAAATCCGCTTCGTAAAGTTTTATTAACGTTGATGAAATGCCTTTGTTAACACAATTAATCGCCTAGCCGAACTGAATATTAATTAATTTTGAATTCCGAAATACCGAAACCTTCGTTAAAAACATCGAGCGACCCTTCAAGGGACCGATCAGAAATGTAACAGATTACGACATGACTTCCACGAACACGTGATAATCCAATATTGGGACGGACTAATGAAGTACTTCAAAGACAGAATTGAATTATCACGTTTCAACTTAATTAGAAACAGCAGATGATCTATCATAAACCTACTAACTAACTAACCATCACGCCGTCTCTCCGAAGGGTTAGGCAGAAAGACACACTTTCTTCATTCACACTTTTCATTCCTGACATATTTCTCTCGCTTCCTCAACATTCATACATCGTGTCATGCACGCGCGTCGATTTCTCTGACTCCTCACATGGCCGACATTCAATATTTGATTTATTTGATCGTGCCACGTTTTACTCGGTCTTCCTCTATTTCTGGTTCCATTTACATCGTTAACATATAAATTTTTTACCATTCTTTCTTCATTCATTCTTTCCATATGTCCAAACCATCTTAATGATCCTTTATTATTTTGTTCATAACACCATCCTTCGGCCTGCATTCACTTCTTATATTTTCATTCGACACTCTATCATACACCGAGTATCCACGCATTCGTCTAAGAAATCTCATTTATTCTACTTTCATCCTTCTTTTGCCAGTTCCATGCTTCGCTTCCATACATAAGGGTCGGTAGAAGAACACCATCGTGCACTGCCATATACGTTAATAGAGTAAAGTTGTGGAAAATATTGTCTGAATATGGAATAAGTACAAAACTGATCACGGCAATTAAGTCGCTAAACCTAGTAACAAATATATAATAATTATTAACTATTAAAATGTCTTACAAACAACTGATGATGCCAACGTCGGTTGGCGAAACAGCTGTCGCGACACTCAAACAGTAAATTATAAAAAATGTGATATCATAACAGTT
This sequence comes from Lepidostoma basale, assembly GCA_022606425.2. Classification (NCBI taxonomy): domain Eukaryota; kingdom Metazoa; phylum Arthropoda; class Insecta; order Trichoptera; family Lepidostomatidae; genus Lepidostoma; species Lepidostoma basale. Next base: position 2,532,218 of record JAHDVF020001589.1, on the reverse strand, counting down.
TTCATTTATTGAATGTTTAGACATTTGCACTGTTCAATTCCATTGTAATACACTTTGGAATTGAAAAATATCGCTGTTCAGATTTCTCAATTTACTCCTTTCCCTTTAAATGCCCTTTTTACTTTTATTCTTCCACGCTCCCATTCCCAATAATATTTTCACTGCAAATTAATCAAGTATTGATATCTAGGAGTATGTATGTATTTGTATTTTCAAATGTATGTTTTTTTCCAAATTACAATTGTATATTACCACTTATAATTATTATGTATTATTACTGTTAAAAAATAATTATTCGTTTTTAAAGCAATTAGTCCAGGTAAGATATTAAATGTCGGCCACCTGAGGAGTCCGAGAAATCGACGCGCGTGCATGACACGATGTATGAATGTTGAGGAAGCGAGAGAAATATGTCAGGAAAGAAAAGTGTGGCAGTCCAATCATTCTTCCTACCCCTTCGGAGAGACGGCGTAATGGTTAGTTAGTTAGTTTTATATATGCTAACATTTAAAGCACAGTTTTTATATTGTGATCATCTCTAGGGTTCATTAAGACGTGTTTTAATCTCAAATTCTAAATATGTATGAACGCTGCATCTGATATTCGCGATCAGTTAATATCAGTTAAAATAATATCAAACAAAAAAGAAATACCAAATCTAAATTACAGTGGGCTATCGCAAGAATACAAGGTATTTGAGAAACCTCACTAATTCATAGCGTCGTAAAATATTAGGTACGAACCTTGGGTTGATCGCGCTCCCTAAACTTTATCTTTGTGGGCCAATCATCTGCCCTGGCCTATAACCGCAGATTGTCCCAGTAATACTGGACCCGCAGCCTCATCAATTCAGATTCGAACGATCTTTAATCAAGTTTCATTGCGAAGATTAATATAATTTTAGGGCATTTTATTATACGAGTATCTTATCAAACATACTATAAAAAAATGTTTAGAATACTCGTAAATTTACAATCTACCAGTTAAACAAATTATAAAATGTATTAAAATTGTTTTAAAAAAAAAAAAAGCATGAATGTCATCACCGAAGGATGTAACAACAAGTTATGAATTTTCTTCTATATTCGCCTTCACTTTGTGTTGTGGATTCATATTTCCACAACACAAAGTATAATATTGAATAAATATAATTATACTTTGTATTGTATAATATTACAATACTTTTTATTTTCACTGAACTCAGACATGTTTCGGTTACAAGTAACCTTTATCAATGTATACAATTTTAACTTAAAAATTAAATATTATAAATATATGATATTAGAAAGGAATGTAGAGCGAAAGAAGGTATTATGAACAAAATTATGAAAGGATCGCTGCGTTGGTTCAGACATATGGAGCGCATGGGTGAAGATAGAATAGTTAAAAAAGCATACTTTAACTATGTAAATGGAGTACGGACTCGAGGTAGACCGAGGAAAACATGGCATGACCGAATTAATCAAATTTTAAAGGTTGGTTGGAGAATCGATGTGTGTGTATAACGCGCTGTATGAATGTGGAGGAAGCTAGAGAGGTATGTCAGGATAGAGTAGTGTGGTGGTCCATTCTCTCTGCCTACCCCTACGGGGAAACGGCGTGATGGTTTGTTATTGTTGTCGTTGTTGTTGATAAAGGTTACTTATAACCGAAACATGTCTGAGTTCAGTGAAAATAAAAAGTGTTATAGTACAATAATTATATTTATTCAAGTTAATAAATCACTATATTTCACAATCTTGACGGATGCTCTATTCTCCCAATCATTTTAAAGAAAACAATACTAAATATGTTACCGAATATTCATATAATACAATACAGTTTTATTCCACTTGGTTTTTTTTTTGTTTCATCTAATTTCGGAAGCTCGCCGCGATCTTCTGGTCAAAGATGGCAGAGCACGAGATAGCAGCGAGGTATCGAAACTGCTAGAAACTAAAAGAACAATTGGAATAAATGTTTAAAAATATATCATCACAAACATCATAAACATATTGTCATCATAAATATATTGGTGACGTCACTACAAAGTATTTATTATAAAAAATATACCATTTTTTGTAATAAGTTTTATGCTATATGTTAGTTTGAAAAACAGTCGAAACCATATAGCAAAAAAAAAATAACAATGGCAGACAAACTTTTGTTTTTATTTTATTAAGAAATTTCATTAACAAATATAAACAAAAGTTTTTCTATTGCTATACTAAATTTTCAGAAGTTAATTCACTGCACCATATAATAAAATGATAAGATTAATTCACGTACATTGTTAGCTAATTAATCTGTAATAATAATGGGAACATTCAATTCAATTGCTGGTCATCAGACACATCATATATCAAACACCCCATACAATTAGTCAGAGAGCTTTTGAGGCAATTAATTTTAGAGAGATATGCTAACAACACACTCAATATTAAATTCCAACAGTATAATCATTAGGCGAGGAAATTGCTGCTATAATAGAGGGAAGCACACAAAGAGATAGATTGGGTTATTGTTGGTTGAGCAATCAATATTGAAAGACGATTTTTTTATACATTAAAACATCTGTTGTGCATACCTCATAGAAGAACAGATATCATGGCGCAGCATACAATGACCCGGGTTATGGTGCTCTTGAATGAGGTGTCAGTCGATGGAGACATTCTCCAAATGACCTATGCGTCCTTTAGAGTACGGCCACACCGAAGTGCCAGAGTAGGAATCAAAATTCAACGTCTTCAAGTGCTTTGTTATGTCATACACACGAGCATTGGAAACATTATACTTTCGTTATCTTATAGATGGGGTACAGCTTGAAAGAGCTTCTACATCCAGAGATCTCGGTGTTATGTTTGATGCTCAATTATCGTTCAATCTTCACATAGTTGCTCTATGTAATAGTTCCATTAAAATGCTTGGATTTGTTTTTAGGAATGCCAAGATATTTTCTAACACTCAGGTACTTCGGGTATTGTTTAATTCCCTGGTAAGAAGTCGGCTGGAATAAAGTTCCATTATTTGGTCACCGCCTGGGATCCGATATTCTCTGATTTTGGAGCGAGTGCAGAAAAAAATTCTGCGCTTTCTTTACCTCAAGAGCGCGGTTATTACCCCGTGGCTCTTTCCGACTGAATTATTGCTAGGTATGCTAAGCTACCAATCATTGGAGAGAAGGAGGAATATCCACTTAAGAATTCACTTCTTTCAGCTGATTGACGGCTATATACAAAACTCGGATGTCTTGAGTGATGTAGGTCTATTTGTCCCTGATAATTACCTTCGTCAAAGACAGCACAGATTGTTTTAATTTTCGCGCTGCAGAACCAACCTGCCAATGGTTATGCCTGTGGGTGGGGCAATCTTATTGATTAATCGGGTCGCCTCGGAGGTCAACATATTTCGTGATAGTGTGAGTTACCTCAAGGATGCAATATCAATGTTATGATTCTACTTCCTTAATCTTAATAGTTTTTTTTATGCTTCTCTTATAAATTCTTATAATGTAATTGCAAACGATCTGGGATTATATGTCTGTAATGTTTGTGATTTTTATTCAAATAAATGAGATAACTGAAATGAAAAATGAACACCCGGCGAACCAACGCACTACATACGATTCGACCAATCTAGCTAGACAAAAGTCGAAAATCATTATGTTGAAATATTGCTTTTCTTAAGTGTTACTATGCTCTTGAATGTTTTCTTCAACCGATAACGCACTCCAAACAAATATGGGCGCCACAGTTCCATTACTGTTGTTGAGCGAAATCGCTGTTTCGGCTTAGGGTAGCCCGTCCCCCGCTCAGCGTTACAGTGAACGTCGACGTGTGCGGATGTCTTACTTTGTTCTGTGTGATTTCAAGTGCTTTTTAGGAATGGATTGTTAAACTTGAGGTAACTATTGATTTATTGTATTATTATAATCCACCAAAATACTTGTGAACACTTCGGGATACTATTTTAAAGAACATCATTTTCAAAACCACAAAAAAACGCATAAATTGACTTTGGATAGTCTTAAAGTCTAGAGTCACGCCGGGTCACGTCATAATTTAGGTCTTAAAATATTTTCGCATCATATAAGTTTGTTGAGAACATAATCGTTTTTTGCTATTATGTGCTAGAATAAAGATATATGTATTTTTTATTTATAGGTGCCCGGATTTCGCGAAAGTCATTATTTGAATTTTGGCGTTCTACCCCGTTCAAATGCAAATTAAACGAAGTTATAACGTTTGTAAAGTCAAGATTTGTTAATTTTGTCCTCAAACAAAATCAAGAGAAGCCTTTAAAGATCTTTCTGAAAAGGGAATGCGAAAAGATTCGTTCGAAATGGCTTCGTAAAAATAGACAATTACATTTATTTTTAAGTGCACACGAGGATTGGTTAAATGATGAAATTGTATTTAATATGTTCTACGAACCGCTCCCGAAACCGAATCCCAGTGTTGGCAAACCGAAAAAGCGTTTTGAAGATAGTTGCACTCAATCGAAACAGCGCAAAGTTCAGCATTTATTGGAAGAATATAACGATGCACAGCTATCTTTTGCTGCACAATTAAGTGTGCGAGGCAGTGGTAAACGAGACGCTACTAATTTAATACAGGAAGTGTCTACAGCTTCGTCAAGACGAGCTACCGAGTATAAAAAAGCTAGAAGAAGAATTACCATAAACAAAGAACATCGTCCTTACACCCCGGAGGAAGCGTTGGCTTTATTTGTTGCAAACAATTTCACTGTGCAGATGTACAAAAATATTCAACAAGAGTCGAATGAAAGAGGATTCCGTCTATACCCATGTTACGATCATTTAGTTAAAGTGAAAGAGCAGAGTTACCCTCCCGTCGAAAAACTAAAAAAACGTCAAATTCAACCACAATCGTAAGAGAACCTGATGAAAACATGTACAGGTTTGGGATATCAAGCTTGCATGCTTATATCCGCACAATAGAATGCCTGCTAAATATTACTTATAGAATGGAAATAGCTGAGTGGCAAGTTAGGGGAGAGAAAAATAAAGAAAATTTTAAAAAGAAGAAGGATATGATAAAAGGTCAATTCAAAGAAGTTGGTTTCATTATAGACAAAATTAAACGAGGTTTTGGTACAAGTAACGATGGCAACACCGTAAGAGCGTTTTTTCACAATTATAAAACAACGGCTCGTATCACCGGTATTGAAGAAAATTTTATTTATCGTCTCAGTACTATTCTTGCAGCGATGGCGTCTGGCTATTAAATTGACTCTGATAAATTTAAACAATATTGTTTGGAAACTCGGGACTTATATCTTACTCTGTACCCATGGTATAACATGCCAGATACATTACATAAGATCCTGGTACATGGAGTAGAAATTATAAGACATTCTATCATACCAATAGGTCGAATGTCCTAAGAGGCTTCTGAGGCAAAAAACAAAGAAATTAGGAAGGTAAGATTAGGTCACACATTAAAAACATCTCGTGTACGCACAAACTATGACTTAATTAAGTATTTATTAACGTCGTCCGATCCATACATTTCACTGTTGCGGAAACTACCAAAAAAGAATACAATAAAACATTATACAGATTTAAAATCATTGTTAAAGTCAAATTAAATTATATTTAATCAAGAAAATTTTGTTTTATTTACATCCATGTCTCTAAATTGCCATGAAAGATCATTTAAAATCATGTAGCTTTGATTCTGAATTTTGTCTAGCTAGATTGGTCAAATCGTACACTGTGGCAACGTATGGCGCACTATGGGACCGGCCACACTATACGCTCCACGCCACAGGGCGTGATCACAAGCGAACTGTGTCTTGACTCCTACCCAGGCACTCCGGTATGGCCGTACCCTTAAGGATCGTTTAGATACATACCTATCAATTTTATTTATATATGTGTTATTAACATGTATTTTTTTGACATGTATATAAAATGTATTGATTTTAATTTGTATCATGAAATAGTCAAATTTTTGGCCGAAACACTATGATACTTTAACATGATAAACTGTTAAATTAAAAAACTTTGTTTTATGTATCACAATTTCATTTTCATTTTCGCAACAGCTGTTTATTCAACATATGTTGACATCATTAGGTGTTACAATAATATATCAAATAATTGTGATACAATAATGCAAAAATGCAATTGTGATACATAAAAGAAAGTATTTTAATTTAACAGTTTATCTTGATATATGTATTTTACGTGTAAAATGAAGACAGTAATTGGGTTCTAAAAACCTGTTGTATACAACAACAAAAAATATATGTATTTCGACTGATTAAATTTCTAAATACTACATTGCTGCATAACGCTTTACAAAGCTACTGTTGTGTGTACTGGTGCAATATATTGCAGTAATGTTACTCTCCTAGACAACTCTTCGAGACGTCTCACCTTTATGGTAACCTATAATTTGTATACAAATGAAACATTATAAACTTACATACAAATCTATTATTTTGTTCCTTAAAATCGACTAGCCTTCGAATCTTACATCTTACACAAACTGACAAAGATATAAAGAATCAAATGTCTCGGGTTTACAATTTAAGAAGACCGTAAAATGTTCGCGCTGAAAGAAAAGCGGACAATCGCAGCACCATAGCCTTTTTATTCCACAATAAAATGTCCTTAACAATGGTCATACATAAATCGACACTTTACGATCTTATTAACAATCACACTCTTGCCAAAGGATTTACACGAATGTCTGAAGACACACTCTAATGAGTTTTATGTATATTTTAACCTTTTATATTGCCACATTAAAGTCCACGTGAAATAACATTAAAGTGTTAACACTATAATGATTTACATGCATATAATGAGTATGAATGAAATTATAAATATGTATATAAAGCTTGGCCCATTAGATTTCATACACGTAATTTAAAAACCCACGAACTCACATAAATCTCAAACGAAAGGTGTTTGACTGCTGTGTTTTGAAATGAAACGATTATCTCAGAGAAGCGTCAATAAATTAAGAGTTGTCCAATGAGCTATGGAGAGAGCAATTTTAGGAATCAGTTATCTGAACAAGGTGGGAAACACCACTATTAGACCAAGAACGGGTGTGTCGAACATCGTCGGAAGAGTCGCAGCGCTAAAATGGCGCTGAACAAGCAATGTTGCTCGCAACCCTAATGATAGATGTACAAAATTTCCTACATTGCTGACGTCCTAGGACTGCGACCCGAAGCCCTGAACGTCTCCAACTTCGATGGAGGGAAGACATTAGTAAAACCGCCGGTACGACAATCGACAGACATGAAACCAGATGGAGGAGGCCTACGTCCAGGAATAGACGGCTACAGGCTAATAATGATAAATTAGAGAAGCAACAAAAAAAACTAATTGTTTTAGAAATAAAAGTCTTGATAATTTTGTTTTGATATTCAATGTATAATAATACCGAACGTGTATAAAGAAGGAGTTCAATACAACAACAAAAAAGTATTTATCATTCCAATTCATCTTAAATATTTCCATGTGATTTGGTAACTCAGGTGTATATTATTTGGATCCAACAAACATGTATACATAGCAACAAGACAACCGAATTCTCGGACATTCTACTAAGTTATAGATGTCGCTATATTCGAATCAAACTAACGAGTTTTCCCGGAGGAGTAGGCAGAAAGGAAGGACCGCCATACCGTTCTGTGCTGACATACCTCTCTTGCTTCCTCCACAATTAATACATCGTAACATGCACGCTCGACGATTTTTCCGACTTTGAATGTGGCCGCCTTTCATTATTTGATTAATTTGGTACGGTCGTGTTTTCCTTGGTCTTCCACGGCTTCTCTTTCCACTCACACTGCTTGTATACAACATTTTTACCTTTCTTCTTTCGTCCATTGTCATTTTTTAAATAAATATAAATATCCGCTATATTGTGTATCAAAATTTACTCACGTGGATTTTAATACATAATGGGTAGATTATATAATAATATATTTCCAACGGATCAAATTTTTTACTTTGGAATACGAATAGTTTAAAATAAATTGCATACCAACTTACTTATTCTTCAATCAATGTTCAGTACGACATAATGATTGATTCATCTAACTGCTAAGAGACAATGAAAAAATTCTCTTTCGACATTAATTGTACGAAAAAGGAAGCAAAAACGTAGCTTTGTTTTGAGAATTTTAAAGATTCGTTTGCCTTGAGACATGTAGACTTAAACAGGGAAACAAAATTTACATATTTTTACTTCACATCAGTGTTTCGCGAATAAAATGGCTAAAGTTCTGTTGAATAAAAAGTGTAAGAGACTCGAGGGTAGCTATGAGACTCGTTTTATAAGAGCAGTGAATATTTAAAAAACAGGAAAAATCTTATTTTGGTACGAAGATTTATGTAATGTATTTTTTCGTTATTTTTCCAACGGTCCTCCTTTTGCTTCCTTCTAGTAGTACTTTCATTTTATGAAAAAAATAGGTCACATTTTTTGCCTTTAATTCAAGGAATATATTAAATTCCCTTAATGCAATTAGCCATTTTCTTTTACTGTCCTATCGGATTATCACAGGCGAATTATCTGGTTCAGCCGACTGACAATTTTTCTTTGCTTAATCCTAATTTGGTAAGATACAATTTTTTATAAAGTAGTTGGAAAAAATAATATGGTGAATCAGGAGTTGGAAATATATCCAGTAGCTTTTTCAATTTTTTAAGGTAGACATGAGTATCTGGTCTGACCTTTCATATACATACATATATTAGAATTCGAGTTTTTGTCAATGTAATCCTTCAACACAATTGCTTCTCCCCATCATTTCACATAAGTTAATTGTTTTTAGAGCATTCAAAAGTTGTTAAAATATTTCCTATATCAGTTTTTTTAAGACGAAAAAAAATTTTTCACAGAGTGATTTTTACACTGTATTTTATTTGGTGTCTACTGGATTCTAATTCACGTGACAATAAAATAGCGGTAGATTAGCTTCCTATCACATGTCATGAGAATAATCGGGTGGTGGTCTAGGGGATAGAACGCTTGGCTCCTGATCCAGGGGACATGGGTTCAAGCCTGGACACGACCAGATTCCTTCTTCATAATAATGAGCTATTTTCTGCTCACATTGAAGATTGTAAAATAAATTCTAATATCATTGATGTAAATCCTTGATATTAGTCTTTTTTTTTAAATAAAAAATAAAAAAATTGTATACAGTAATTTGTTTCAAACGACCTGACGAAAGGGCGACGCTTCAACCTATAACAGCTTCGGGTAAGCGATGGGTAACCTTATATGTTGTATACAAATATATATTTTTAAATCGAATCTACGTAGATATAATAGCTCATTATTATGAGGAAGTAACCAGATGGTCTTCAAGATTAAACCAAAGTCCCCTTTATTATGAACTTTGCTTTCTGCGCCCTAGATGCCTAGACCGGATAAAAGTACTGAACAATCGTTGCATTTTTTATATTGATGAGTAATAACTGTAAAAACATTTTTTACTGAACAAACCGACCAAATTAACAATTTAATTTCGCAACAAGACATGTTTAAAACTAGTCAATTAATAAACTTTCGGTTTTTTGTATATAATGCGTGAACTTATTTAATGCCAGATCTTTAAATATACAAAATAGCTATTAAATAAAATAAAAACACGTTTGATATAAATATAATTTTCAAATAAGAAACGAAAACCGAAGTTCTTAGCGTGAAAAATTGGAATATTCCCTTGACATTCGATAAGCCCATCTGGGGTAATTGATTTTGGTTTTATACCCTTTAGAAACTCCCCCGAGTCGGTACTGCACAAAGGTATTTAATAAGAGAAGGGCCTCTGTCGCTGACGGGAGAACTTAGCCTAAAAACACTTATTCCATTATTTGTTCGTTCGCGTTATGCCTTTGTTGGGGAATAATTCAAAGTTTTTGGCATACTTACAATAGGAGATTATAAATATATTACGAGAGCTTGCCGAGTAAAGGTAGTATTTGGGGGGTGGCGGGAGAAAAGCTTATTTCGTTTATTTAGGAATCTTTATTTGCTTTTGTTCGTAATCACACTTCAAGTTCAAACATGCGTTATTTTAGAAGTACATGATTTTTCATAAATATTGCACAACTCTTGGGGGCTGCAATATTCAATGTTTATTTTTCTTAAGAACTTTATACATTTATGGTTAACTCAGGGAGTATAATTTCTACCTTTTTTGTATCTCTTAATATTTTTCACATGCTATTTTTAGATAAAAAAAAATTTAAACTGTTATCCAGGGGTATTCACAATTCAGGAATTCTGAGAGAACAAAATCTATACGTTCCACGCAGATTTAACACAGCGAGGGGGCATATTTTACTTTATGCCTCGAATAACTGCACAGAAGCGCTTTGAATTATTCTGTATTAAAAGCGATTCGTCAAGACCTCTTTTAGTGTATCTATAGCGAATTTATGAACACCCTAATGATAAAAGTAACAAAAAGAAAACTGTCATAATTCTTTATTCTATATTCGCGATAACTTTGTGTTGCGGATTCATTAAACAATGTTTCTTTTTTTAACTTTGTACACAACTCCAATTACAATACAAAATTGAGATCTAATCCATGTACCATATATGTTTGTTTTGTTTTTCATTTAGGGGCATATTCTACTCATAGTACCGTGTAAGGTCCCCCCGACGTTGCCAATCACTATGGAAAATCCTTTCTCGCCACAGTGATTTCCTATGAAGTGTTACAGGAGTGGTTTCCTGTTACCTTATTATGTGACATTTTACATTTGATAATGCCTTAGCCGGGGGAAATCAAATGATTTACTAAAACAAGTCGTTCTTTTCATTTGATAATTTCTTCGCCAGGCAAAATGTATCATTTCCATAAAACAACAAAAGAATAAAACATCGAAAGAACACGCATTTCGCACGCTTAATAATTAACTGACCGATTATGGTTTAGGTCATAATTGAGTTAACATTAGACAGAGGCTTGTGTTAACGCTATCCATCGTTTCACGTTAAAATTAAGTCAAAATTCCGCCAATTGACCTCCATTGCACTATATGGGTCTTTTTCATTCGTACGTGTTTTTCGACTGTTTTTGTTATAACATCGACTCATGTCGGATTGAGCAAAACTTGCTTTTTTGAGTTAAGCCCGTGTTCTATTAAGCGTGCGATTTATATTAGTATCGATTATTTCATCAAAATAATGTTTTTTATGCCAAACAAAAAAAAAATCAAAAAGTATTATATGAACGTACCTGATGGGAGTATGAAAAGCAATTACTTTGATAAAATGCTTTATTTTACGAAACTGTAATAGACGCTGAAGATTTTGCTCAATATTTTTATAAAATCGTTTTCCGATATTCTTTAAAAAATGCAAGCATTTAAAGGTTACCTCCTTTTACGTGACAATGAATCGGGTTCGAAACTAATAATTCTCCTTGAAAGTAAGACCGAACCCTCCCGGTAAGCCCAGTGGACAACTTAACGGCCCACCTGAGCCCAGTTGGGGTCACTAATATCATTTTAATTGCGGTCACGCCTGTGGCACGTGACCGCCTTCACACTAATAAAGTTGAGTACGCCAGTCACTACTATAGGCAATTACTCCCAGATCTGAAAGGATTCATCCAGTTTTATGACTTGCGAGTTGTAATTGCGCCCCCATTTTGATTCTCTCCCTTCTTGTCTGTGAAATAAATGTTTCAATGCTTATTCACTGTAAGGAGTCGACGCCATTTGAATAAAACATCGCAGAGGAAAATTGTCATCACTGCAATAAAAATATTTCAACTAAGGCAAATATTGCAGTACATATGGAGTTCTAGTGCCAACCCTTATGTATGAAAGTGAAGCTTGGAGCTGGCAAAAAAGGTTGAAAGTAGAATAAATGCCGTAGAAATGAGATCACTGAGAAGAATGTGCGAGAAAAGGATGTATGATAAAATACCGAACGACGAAATAAGAAATAAATGTAAGGCAGATGATTGCATCATAAGTAAAATTAAAAAAGGACCTCGGAGATGGTTTGGACATATGGAACGAATGGACGAGAGAAGAATGGTTAAAATGTTTTATACAAGCAGTCTGAGTGGAAAGAGAAGCCGTGGAAAACCAAGGAAAGCATGGCATGACCAAATTAAACAAATACTTAAAGGCGGTCACATTCGAAGTCATCGGACATATGGAACGAATGGATAAGGGAAGAATGGTTAAATAGATATATACAAGTAGTGTGGATGGCAAAAGAAGTTGAGAAAGGCCAAGGAAGACATGCCATGACCAAATTAATCAATTACTGAAAGGCGGCCATGTTCGAAGTAGGAACAATTGACGAGCGTGCATGTCACGATGTATGAATGTAGAAGAAGTGCGAGAATCATGCCAGGATAGAACAATGTGGCGATCCATCCTCTCTACCTACCCCTCCAGAGAAGCGGCGTGATGGTTAGTTAGTTGCTGTTATATTTGGAACACTGTTATAATATCACAATGTATTTATTTAATTTCTGTGAAACTGTCGCGACAGCTGTTTAACCAACCTACGTTGGCATCATTAGATGTTATCGACAACTAAAAAAACTTTCTAAAATATATAACACCTGATGATGCCAACATCGATTGGCAAAATAGCTATCGCGACAATTTCATAGAATCTAAATAAATAAATTATGATATTATAATACTGTTCTAAATTAAACCGTTAACTGTGATATAATAACTCATTGGAGTTGTTACATACAGCCAAACTTATGACGATTATACAGAGTGTTATTAACCTCCTTGGGAAACTTTTGACAGCTCGAGTATTCGGATTAACTGAACAATTATACTTCTCATCACACATGTACCCGCATATATACATGGTGGATACATTGCTTCCGCTCGTATCTATTAATTAAATAACATTTTTGCTAATATTTTTGTGAATGTATACTTATACTTGTATACGAATCCTGGATTTTCACCCATGGTGGGTGGTTAATTCAAGTTAATTAAATCCAGGATTCGTATACAAGTATAAGTATACATTCACAAAAATATTTGTAATCATTCTGGTCAATTTTTTGGCATATAGATAGGAATAATACTCCAGAAGGCTTCTAAAACAATACGCTAATAGGCGATAGCCTTCGCATTGTGTTAATTAAGTAGTTTGCTAAATGCTAAAAATCATTCTCCATAGATGGCGTTAGTGGGTGGATTATATAGGTTAATCTTAAAAAAAAATTGACGTGTGTAATCAAATCTATATAGATGGCCAATTGAAACTGACACGTGAAGATAAGTATAGATTTGGAGTATATACTTCCAAAAATTTATCATGCATGATCATGCATTTATCATAAAAACAAATGTGGAATGGGGAATGTTGTAATTACATAAAGCGTGCGCTTAACCCAACCAATGACAGGTCATAAGTCCTGTAAACACCTTGATCATCCATATTCAGTTTCCAGTTTGCGTGTTCGTCTCTATTGAGATACAATTAAACATTTTTGCTAATAGAATAAAATTTTACAATGGATATTTAAGGAAAATTTCGCACACAGAACAGGGCGGAGAGAGATTATTCAACGAGCTGAGGTGTTATTATAAGTATGTGGTGACGTTAAAGCGCAGGAACAGAAAGATTAATGGTGTTTGTTCCATCTCGGAATCCCCTGAGATTATAAAACAATCAATTACAACCGGAAAAACAAAATGACGAGGGTATAATATAGAAATCATTGAACCGTCCGCGGCCCGTCGGTTGGAAGGTCCTGATGCCCGATAGAGATGTTACGTGTGTTGAAAATTATAATATTCTCATTATGTTATGTAGATGGTACAACACTATCATAAATCCAGAACATATGGTTCAGAGTACAACATTACCTTCATAGTTACGAGTACATAAGGCACCAGTTTTTCTAAAGTGACACAAGTCAAATACACTACTGATTTAGAATAACTAATATAAAACTAACTAACCATCACGCCGTCTCGCCGGAGGGGTAGGCAGAAAGAATGGAACGCCACACTGTTCTGTCCCGACATACTTCTCTCGCTACCTCTACATTCATACATCTTGTGATGCGCGCACGTCGTTTTCTTCGACTCCTCATGTGACCGACATTTAATATTTGATTGATTTGATCGTGCCACGTTTTCCTCAGTCTTCCTCTATTTCTAGCTCCGTTCACGCCGATTACATATACCTTCTTCACCATGGTGCTTTTCTACCGACCCTTATGTATGGAAGCAAAGCATGGAACTGGCAAAAGAAGAATGAAAGTAGAATAAATGCAGTAGAAATGAGATCTCTTAGACGAATGTGTGAATACTCTGTGTATGATAGAGTGTCGAATGAAAATATAAGAGTTGAATGTGGTGCGAATGATGGTCTTATGAACAAAATCATGAAAGGATCATTAAGATGGTTTGGACATATGGAAAGAATGAATGAAGAAAGAATGGTAAAAAAATTATATGTTAACGATGTACATGGAACCAGAAATAGAGGAAGACCGAGGAAATCGTGGCATGATCAGATAAATAAAATATTCAATGTCGGCCATGTGAGGAGTCAGAGAAATATACGCGCGTGCATGACACGATGTATGAATGTTGAGGAAGCGAGAGAAATATGTCAGGAAAGAAAAGTGCGGCAGTCCATTCTTTCTGCCTACCCTTTCGGAGAGACGCCATGATGGTTAGTTAGTTAGTTAGTTAGTTTCTTCACCATTCTATCTTTCTATCTTCACTCATTCTTTCCATGTGTCCAAACCATCTTAATGACCCTTTCATAATTTTGTTCATAACACTTTCATTCGCACCGCATTCACTTCTTATACTTGCATTTGACACTCTATCATATACAGATTTATCACACAATGTCTTAGAGATCTCATTTCTACTGTATTTAGTCTACTTTCATCCTTCTTTTGCCAGTTCCGTGCTAATATTATTTATTATTTTTTCCACTGCTTCAGTTCCATGCACTTGAATATAAAAATACATACAGAAAAAAACAAAATAATTGACATACTCGAATGATACCCGACATAAGTCAAGTACGTGTTTTTGACCTTTGTCACTTTAGAAATATAATACTATTGTTTGATACGAAGCTATTGCTCGATGGTTGGACGTATTTAAAAATAAAATATAACACTTTATTACTGAGTATAAATCACTTCATTTGAGTTAGTAGCGCCAACCGATTTCACTCTGTAGCGAGTTTCCTCAGGACTATACAGTTTGTGTATAGCCCTGAGGAAGCTCGCTACAGAGTGAAACTGATTGGTGCTGCTAACTCAAACAAAGTGGTTTATACTAAGTGAAAAAGTATTTATGTTTATTTTTAATACTAGTATAAAAAGATTTAACTCGTTTTAAAGCGGCGAATTCCAAAAATAGTAAAATTGCCCAATGATAGGCGTTATATTCACAATCATGCCATCAACACCAAAAAATAAGTTAAGAAAATTCTTAACATGAAAAAATTCGAAAAATTTTAGTCCGTAAAATATAAAAAATATTTATGAATAAGACTCAGATTTAATAAAAAATCTCTTTACATTTGATATATCAAGAGATACGTTTTTTATTAGTTAGTATAGTATGTGCTGCAAAAACCTTGTCGTCAGAAAACATGAACGATGTCGACTTACTGAATATTACCTAAGTATCTTATTCAGAGGAAAAAATATTTGATCCCCAATATACCACAATATATAACGGGACACAAAGAAGAACAAAGTTTTCATTTTTATCAGAACCGATTCATTGAGCAAAAGATAGAATAAGCGACACTTATTTTTTCATAGAAAGCATAGAAATATTTTTTAGCATTTTGAACGTAAATTCGTACACGTGACATCCCTAATGGTGGGTTTGCAGATGGGTACCACCTTGCAATAATAATGCGTATTCAAATTCATGATTTACACGGCCAAGGTACCGGTCGTATTGTGAGTAATGAAGGGTTTCCATGGGATCGTAACGCCAAATTACATTAAAATGGACTTACCTTTCGAAAAACCCTTTTTTCATGCTGCCTCAGAACATTGAGTCATTAGTTGCAGGAGTTCTGAAACAAAAATAATGTGTGTAAGCATTTTTTGGCCAGTGGAATTTCTTGTATAGTTTCTTTTCGAAAGAACATCGTAGTATTTTGTTTTAAAATGGACAAAAAAATACATGTTTTAAAATATGATTAGCATCGCATTTATCTCATTAGTCAATTTGTCGATTACATGTAAAATGAAGACTACACATATTAATGAATTGTGGGCCGAAGATAAAGTCCCTAAAGAGTGAAGAAAGCAAGCTGGCAATTGTTAAACTAAATATATTATCGGAAAAATTTGGACCCACACTGTAGGATGGGTCATACATTATAGAAGAAAAAAAAAATGTCTCAAATTTCTAGGTTACTAACTGATTTCTATTATTTACGTGAAAAAATTGCACTGGTTATATGGTAATTAAACAAATGTTCTTTTAATTGATTCAAAAAAGGAATTGTAAAGACATATCGTGGGCTCTTTTACTTTAAATGAATGTTAACTAACTAACTAACTAACTAACCATCACGCCGTCTCCCCGAAAGGGTAGGGAGAAAGAATGGACTGCCACACTTTTACTGATGCGGCACTCCATCTTTCTCTTTTCGCCCCGCGGGAGACGCGGTGTGATGGGTTGCGAACCTCATCGCCACCAATAGGCATCTCCCGCAATGAAAGTTACATGATGAATAATCATTACTTTACTTCTATATTCGTCATACTTTGTGTTGTAGATGTTTTATTTGTCTTTTTCTTTTTTATATACTCTTTATATACAACGCTTACTTTTTTTTAAATTAAATTATATGTCAGACATGTTTCGGACAACCGGTTCTTCCTCAGTGATATTAATCAATGATATATATTACATCAATTGCTAACCACCTCATTGAAAAAGATCATTCATTTAATAAAGATAATGTCATTGAAATTTTGCATAAGAGCATGTAATTTTGCAAAAGCAATTAAAAATAAAGAAAATATTATAAACAATCAAATTAATTCAACGTCAAGTCCAATCTTTGATTTATTTCCTTTGTTGTAAGTAATTACCTGAATCCCAATAAGAACTTTAAATTATTATTTTAAATTTTAAATTGATTCATAATATTCGTTATAACAAAGGCATAAACGTTCCAAAATAAATCTTTATAAGATCTGTCAAAACTGATCATATTTGTAAATAATTTTATAATATTTTAAATATGTATCTTTATAATATCACTGAGGAAAGACCGATTGTCCGAAACATGTCAGATATATAATTTTTTTAGTTAGTGTTGTATATACAAAGTATATAAAAAAATTACAAATAATAATCATTACATTTCACGTTGTAATCTCCAAATAAGTTTTTTTTTCTTATGACACAAATTAAAACGTTTCAAACGTGAAAATAGTCGCATTGATAATATCTTGATGTCAGGTATTCCCACAGCTGGTTTCTGTATTATTATTTGTCTTACAAAAAAGCTCACATTGATCTGCATCGAGTTGTTATTTTTGCGTTTGTATTACTCTGCACGCAACAGATTACAAGAGATGCGCGATGTTAATCGCAGTGTGAGAGAAATTCAGAAATTCTATTGTTCGCTAGTCCCAAGCCATGTTGACTACAGTCTGCCGAGACAAAGGGTGATGCCCTGATAATTAACGCCAAGATAAGTACTTGTTAAATGGTGTTGTACACGGATACATTACTTAAGCATCGATCTCGAGTTATATATGACTACTGCGGTGGACAAGTCAGAACCAATCAACGAAAATTATTTCTGAATTTTAAAAATCTTTGAATGACATTGTACTTCAAAAATCCTTCTGCAATTTTACTAAAATATCCCATTCTTATTTATTGGTTCTTGAACAATGATGTAAAACTCCATATTAAATAATTAATACGAATGAAAACGTCAGTTTTCTAGAAGTATTATTATATTTTATGGGAATGGCATGTTTCGCCCTTCTAAGGCATTATCAAAAGTACATTTGATAATGCCTTATAAGGGCGAAACATGTCATTCTCATAAAATATAATAAAACTTCTAGCAAATTGATGTTTTCATTCGTATTGATTATATCCTATTCTAACTACAACACGTAAAAATGTTAACAAAAAAATTATACGAAATGGTCGAAAGATGTCATTTTCACACTTCTCCTTTGCTCTGTTACGGAAGTCAGGCTGGCTTCTCTTGAGAAGTTGACTCCCAGCTATCCCTTCATCTCTTTGGCGGTCATCTGGGGGGACGTTAGCCAACAGGAATCGGATGCGCCACAACGTGTGGGATTCTGGAGGGATCTATCATCTGTAAGTGCGCATTCCAGTATCTTCTGCGTTGTCTGCCCCATCTTACGATATCTTCCACCTTACAAATTTCGTGGATAGCCGTGGTCCGCGCTTTATCTCGAAGAGTCTTTCCTATTATTGTCCACAGCGTCCGCATATCTGCCACCCGCACTTCAGCCTTGGTTCTTGTGGTGTCCGCTCTGGTATCAATTATATATGTCAGCATATGCTTCACGCAGGTTTTGTATGTATTATGTATATTAAAATTTCTAAAAAAACGCACTTTTTCGTTGATAACTAATAGCAACTAACTAACTAACCAACCATCACGCCGTTTGCCCGGAGGATAGGCAGAGAAGTTGGACTGCCACGCTGCTCTGTCCTGACACACCTGTCAAGATTCCTCTATATTCAAACATCGTAACATGCACGCTCGTCGATTTTTCCAACTTTGATTATGGCCGCCTCTTAGTGTTTGATTAATTTGGTCACTTCGTGCTTTTCCTTGGTATTCCACGGCTTCTCTTTCCACTCACACTGTTTATATACAACATTTTAACCATTCTTC
Organism: Lepidostoma basale; assembly: GCA_022606425.2. Lineage (NCBI taxonomy): Eukaryota > Metazoa > Arthropoda > Insecta > Trichoptera > Lepidostomatidae > Lepidostoma > Lepidostoma basale. Next base: position 2,513,340 of record JAHDVF020001589.1, on the reverse strand, counting down.
ACTCGTTTATTCGTTAAAATCCAAACAGTGCCACGGATCCTAATTTAATTTTACTTATGATGCAATCATCTAGGTACCTTACATTTTTTCCTTATTTCGTCGTGTATTTTATCGTATACCGTTTTTCCACACATTCTTCTCGGTGATCTCATTTCTATGTCATTCTAGGTCTAGTGCCAACCCTTGTGTATGGAAAAGCTTGGACCTCCCCTTATTATTAAATTTAGGCTCATTAAAAACTATTCTTACATAATACCTACTTATAATATTTACAAGGATGAAAATAATTTATATAGTAAGATGGGTTGCGAACCTCATCGCCACCAATAGGCATCTCCCGCGCACACTTCGATCCTTCAACATCCACAAAATAAATCTAAAATAAATAATATAAAATACATTGACATAAAATAAAATAACAAAATAAAAATAATTTAACACTCTTTTTAGAAGTTGCACATATTGTATATATAATTTATATTTCACGTATCCACCGTTTTTTAACTGTTTATTATGTTAAAGCTTTATTGCAGAGCTAAATATAGATAGGCTTTATTCTAATAAAACTCACAACCTAAAATAAATCGATAAAAAATCAAAACATGAAACAATATGCCCATTACACCATTACAACAACAATAAGAGAAACCTATTACACTGATCTCTTGTAGCTCTTAGTCAAATGATGGAATAAAAAGACTTCTTGAAGCATCGTAAAAACATTTATTCACTCTTATCTGCCGGGAATGGGTTGGAGGGAAATTAACGACAATGAAACTGAACTGGAAAAACTGACTCGCGTTCGAAATTCGAAAAAAAAAGCGGGAAAGTGGCCACATTAATGGCGGCGAAATAAGGACGCAGTAATTCTCGATAAGGGGCGACATCAAACGGAATAAAACTCGGGCAAAACTCTTAAAACAGGCGTTTCCTGGAAACTCCGCAAATTGCGATTTAAGTACACAGCCGATGGTATCTAATTTGAAAATTTGCTAAAATTTCTTCTCGCCGAATGCTACGTAGCTATCGTAAGTATCGGATAAATTTAAAATCAATTTGTAAAATTGGTTCCGTCCGGTTATCGGATAAATAATTAAGCAAATAATCCGAAAAATGTTACTGTATTATTTATGGAAACTTTGTGGATAATCTGTTCAAGTTGATGTTATTAAAACAAACAAAAGTTGTTGGACGGACACACGGACACTCGAAGATGTCCTCATAAGACGATACACGTGTCGTGAATATTTCATATCATTTATAGAATTTTTAGTTCTTCTATTTTTAAACAACTTTTGTTTATTTTAAAAACATCATTATGGAATTCTATACACTTAATCATACATCGATTAATATGTTCAAGTTGACTTCAATAAAATTCACGTTTAAAGATTTTTCTTACAACAACAAACCATCACGCCGTTTCTCCGCAGGGGTAGGCAGAGAGAATGGACCGCCACACTACTCTATTCTGACATACCTCTCTAGCTTCCTTCACATTCATACATCGAGTCATACACTCACGTCGATTCTTCCGGCTTTTGACATGACCAAACTTTAATATTTGATTAATTTGGTCATGCCATGTTTTCCTCGGTCTACCTCGACTCCTTACTCCATTTACATCGTTAACGTATACTTTTTTAACCATTATTTCTTCACCAATGCACTCAAATTTCTCTTATTTCAATGTCATTTGAGTTCTAGTGCCAACCCTTGTGTATGGAAGTGAAGCTTAGAGTTCCCTTTATTATTAAATTTGGGTTCACTATTCTTACATAAAACCTACGTATAATATTTATAAGGATGAAAAAAACTTTTATATAGTATTTATATAAAAACTGTGTACTATGGGAAAAAAAACTATATTGCAGAGCTAAATATAGATAGGTAAGCTTAATTCTAATAAAAACTTAACAACCTAAAATAAATCGATAAAAAATCAAAACATGAAACAATATGCCCATTACACCATTACAACAACTATAAGAGAGAATCGCTGTCTAAATAAAGACAAAAGTGGAAGTAGTTAAAAAAACATCGTTTTATTTAATTATTGAATAAGAGAGAACATGAATGCCCATTACATGCCCATTACACCAACAATTTTCTTTTATAATAATAATAATATGCTAACTTTTAAAGCGACGTTTTTGTGATATAATCACCTCAAGGGTACATTACGACGTGTTTTAAATCTAAATGTGAACGCTGCATCTGATTGATATTCACGATCGATTAGAAAGTATAATAGAATAAAATATGCAAGTTTTTAAATGGGTATGAAATATGAAAAATATAGGTTTTCAGCATAGATCTGAAGTCTGTCGGATCATTTATGCATCTGAGGTGTGAAGGAAGATTGTTCCAAGGTGATGGACTGGCTACCGCAAACGCTCGATCCCCGAAATTTGTACTAGGGCAACGCTTTGGCCCATATCAACTAATCTTCCTATTGCCGAGGAGTTCGCCGAGTGAAATGTGGATTTCCTTGTATTAAGGCTCGTACAGTGTTCGGATATATAATTTGGAGCCATTTCATGTAACGCTTTGAAGACTGTCCGGCAGAGTTTATACTGATTTCTTTCTGGACTCTTACGCCAGTGAAGTTCTTTGAGATGTTGTGTTATATGGGACTTATAATGTATAGAAGTGTTCGTTTTTTTTCGTTATAAACTATCAGAATAACAGTTTTCCAGTAGTCGAAGAAGCATAACGCAATTAAATTCTAAAATCAAATTAAAACTATACCTTATGAAACCACAAGTTCGAAAATAGTATTCATTTAATATTACTGATTTGACAAACATTTCATAATATTGTAAAAAAGTGAAACAATAATTTAATATTTCTTGAATAAAATATAATATAAAAAATATTCTAAAAAACGTCCTAAATATAATGAATTTACTGGGTTAATTTTGAAACAGAGTTATAATACGATTCACAAAAAAAAATATGAAATTGTCGCGACAGCTGTTTCGCCAACCTATCTTGGCATCGGCAGACATTACACACAACTGTAACACCTGTTGTTTGTAACACCTGATTAGGCAAACATACGTTGGCGAAACAGCTATCGCCACAATTTCATAGAAATTAATTTATAAATTGTGATACGTAATTTTGAAACACTGTTATAAAATAGCGTTTCAAATATTCGATAATAATAATTTCAAATATCCAATGCACTGTTATAAAATAAAACAGATAATAATAAACTATTTTTTTTGCCAATTTCTCCCACAAGCATATTATTTTTATGATCCGTTTCATTAACGATGTTATTGTGAACTGGCTTTTAATGCCCGCAATGATGAAAAAACAAACAACAATAAACTGTCGCGCTATTTCCCCGGAGGGGTAGGCAGAGAGAATATGACCGACTTTTAAAATTTGATTAATTTGATCATACCAAGTTTTCCTTGGTCTTCCACGTACTTTAATCACATCGTAAGCGTATATTTGGCGTTCCATATGTCCAAATCAACCCAGTGATCCTTTCAAAATTTTGTTCCTTATACTTTCTTCCGCTCGACATTCCTTCCTTTAATGAGCATTTTAAATTCTGTCGTACATATTTTTATAACACATACGTCTAAGGGATCTCATCTTAACCGCATTTATTCTGCTTCCATGTTTCTTCTACCAGTTCCATGCTTTATTTACATACACCTGGATTGGTACTAAAACTCCATTGTTAACAGCCATTTTTGTTTTTTTTTATTTTTTCAGTATTTTGTGTATGTCATGTTGAACGTGTGTTTTCATTTAATTAAATGTCAAACGATACATTTGCAAATTATAAAATAATATGACCGGAATATAAAACAATAATGGGCGCATTATCTCTCGTGGAAGGTTTATAGGTCATAAAACGAAATCAAGAGACGGATGGATGCGGGACATGGGCCTCGTATATTAGAACCCTGATAACCCCTGGGCGTATTATATCGTGGGGACTGCAAGGTGGGTCAGGTTATGTACTTTGCAACATACCATACAGCTGGATAGGGGCCCTAACATTTAAAACTACTATGAAATACCTGAGACCCTCGGACCTGGCGACTTGCTTCAATATCAAATACAAACAAACCAAAAATTGTCGTGTGCCGATGGATAAATGAAATAGATTTATAATTTTTATCGATTAAAGTACTAGAAAATGGCAGAAAGCTCACAAAACCTATCAAAAATAAATTATATGTAAATAGATAGAATACTTAAATAATAAAGTGCCGAGAAACTACGAGTGACCCAAAGAGCCATGGAAAGAGCCATGTTAGGAATAAGCCTAAGAGACAGAGTCAGAAACGATACGGTGAGAGAAAAAACAAAGGTCACTGACATCATCCACCGGGTGGGGACTCTAAAATGGCAATGGGCAGGTCACGTAGCCAGAAGCTCAGATGAAAAGTGGACAGGAAGACTGCTGACTTGGAGACCGTGGACGGCGAAGAGAGGTGCAGGGCGACCGCAACTACGGTGGAAGGATGATCTAAACAGACACGTCGCAATAACTCGGATGCAGTCTGTACAGGACAGAATGACATGGAAGTAAATGGAGGAGGCCTTTGTCCAGGAGTGGACGGGAATAGGCTGAGGAAGAAGAAGAAGAAGAAATAATAATTACATATGGCGTCGAAGCAATGGCAAACACAGTAAGGACCAAACAAGTTTTGAGGACTACCAAGATGAAAACACTGAGGACGATAGCAGGCAAGACACTGAGGACGATAGCAGGCAAGACACTGAGATATCGCGTGAGGAACACCAGAATAAGATAGATATGTGAGCTTGAGGATATTATAAGATGGAGCAGACAGCGAAAAAGGGACTGGTACGGTCATGTTCAAAGAATGGACACCACCACACTCCCTTATATTGCATTGCATAGTCAGCCTCATGGGACTCGTCCTCGTGAAAGACCTCCTAAAAGATGGAAGGACAGCTGGGAGTCTACCTCACAGGAGGAGCAACACTCTGGAGAACAGACCACTTAGGTCTACAACAAGGAAAAAGAAGAAGTAGAAGACAATACTAACAAATCTCAATAGGATTGGACATAAGGAACGAATGGTCGAGATAAGAATAGTTTTAATGCTGTTGTATACAAGCAGTGTGAGTGTAAAGACAAGCCGTGGAAAGGCCAAGGAAAGCATGGCATGACAAAATTAATCAAATACTAAAAGGCGGTCACATTCGAAGTCGGAAAATTTGACGATCGTGCATGTTACGATGTATGAATGTAGAGGATTCTAAAGAGGTGTTTCAGGATAGAGCAGTATGGCGGTTAATCCTCTCTGCCTACGGGGTGAAACGGCGTGATAGTTAGTTAGTTAATACGATATATAAGATTACGAGTAATAAGAATTTCTGTATTCCGTATTAATATTGTTTTTTTTACACACATTATTTTGTCCATAAAAATCTGTTTAAATTGCAATAAAACAAGTCGTTTGATTTTAAAATCACAATAAAAACCATGGTTTCATTGTATACAAACGCATACAAAACTCAAATGAATTCATTGCAGTAAAATCAAGTCTTACAATTTCTAAATCACTGAATGAATGTTGCCATGTTTACTTTTTTGATAACTAATCGTGAGAACCTTCCGACCGATTAGCGCACTGCAAATGTAACAAATGAAAGAAAGGTAGCGATAGGCGGGGCCCGTTCTATACCCGGTCAGGGTCGGATCAGTACATTAATCTGACTCATAATAATAATGAAAAAATAATTTAAAACACTGTAAATTCCACTTTCTTTATTGAATATTATTACAAATCAAACAAAAATTTTATTCACATGTTTCGGAGGTGACCTCCTCCATCGTGAAAATATAACCTGAGGATGGAGGTCGGGTAAAAATATTAAATAAAAAAGAGAGTAATGCAGTGTTCAAAATTATGTCAAATTTATTTAATTCCATTTGTTTAAAAAGATGTGAAAAATAACTAAATAGAAATAGAAACCACTCTAGACATCATTCCCCAGATCATCACTATAATAATAATAATAATAGTAATAATAATAATAATAATATGCTAACTTTTAGAGCGCCGTTTTTGTGATGTAATCAGGCTCAAATTTAGACGTGTTTTAAATTTAAAAATCTAAATATGAACGCTGCATCTGATATTAGCGATCCGTTAGATTGATTACTATGATTTAATAACATAAAATGTAATTTTATTGTCCAGTTTCGACAGCTATGTCTTAACGTTTTTTTTTTAATTATGATATTCCATTAAAAATAATTTAGGTAAAATATCTCTTTAACCTAAATTATTTTTATTTATTGTTTCTTGAACAATGATGTTTCTATAGAAGTTTTATTATATTAGTTTTATTAATACATTTGATAATGCCTTAGAAAGGCGAAACATGTCATTCCCATAAAATATACTAAAACTTCTAGAAAACTGACGTTTTCATTCGTATTAATTAAATTTTTTTTAATGAAACATCATAACTTTAATCATAATTTTTTTTAAAACGCGTAATTTGATGAATTACAATATAAAATATGGAATACAAAAAAAAATCACCTACCATGAGTAAACTCCTATATGGACCAAGTGATCACAGACATGCGCCGTAGCAGCTACCAGAGATAAAAATACTGGCTAGAGACAGAACTTAGTAGAGGTTACTAGCGAGGCCTATTGCAAACCAATCCTTGGGATTGTAACCATGAAGAAGAAAGAGAAATGAAAAATTATTATTTTTCGAAAACATAAATGTCACCTGTTTTATGCTTGTGAAAGAATAACTAAAGCCGCCACTGTTAGTGGGTACCTCGCTAAATACCTACCCGGGGGAGAGGCCCCCCCGCCTCGGCCAAACTGTGAGAACGGATGTTGATTAATGTGCGCTGGAATCATTGCAATACATCCCCGTTAGGGGGAGGGCGCAGGGGAGGATAGTGAAACGGAATCGGCTCCCCCGGGATAGTTACCCACATGATTTGCGTTCAATGAGACCAAAAATAACATTAATTGCCCATGTGCGATTCGAAAGGTATAAAGGTATTAACAAATAGAAACACATACGAGTACATCAACCAGTATAGCAGTGACATTAAACGGGAACTAGTTAAACATTATAATAAATGCATTTTTTTTTTATTTTAACAAAAATAATATTTTCAGTTATCTATTGCAAATTAGAATCACGCAATTGTGATACATTACATATATAATTTTAAATCTACGCCCCGCTACAACGCAAATGATTTTCCCATGCTTAAACACAGAATTCGAAATCAGCGCCATCTATGGTAAACAAACATATTTATGAATTATTCTCAGGTCAATTGTTCATCAACTTCCCAGAAGATTTAAACGGTCACGGTCACCTATCTGATCCAATTGTGAATCTAAACCATCCAGGGACCCACTCAAAGACACACACAAAATTTCTTCAAAATCGGTCCAGCCGTTTGGGAAGAGTTCAACTACATACGCCCGTACAGCAGAATTAAAGTTTAGTCGATTTTTAAGCCACACCATGCAATGAAGGGTTAATCAATCCTAACAATTTACATTTATAAATGGAACGCTGTATCGCTATTGCGTAGGCTAGTTCAAAATCGGGCTGCGTGGTCAACTATTCTCTTTATCTGCCCCTCCTGTAAAAAGGAGTGACGGGTAGTAACACATTTAACACGACTACATTGCTACCGAGTTATAAGAACATAAAATTAGGCCAAGTTGGTTGCGTGTTATGCAAATCATTGTGGAATGAACGTAATGAAGAATTACGATGTAAAAGGCGGTAAAACGAATGCTTTCAAATGTACTAAACTAGTTTTTATTATACCTTTAATAAATTGTTATGTGACTTATCGCTTACACATACATACGAGTATACTGAACGTTGTAAATTTGACATTTAAACTTAGGAAAATACAAAAATTATTTAGAAGTAGTCTTCAGAAAAAAAGGGGACGCAGGCTTTATAATTACATATATTAATTTATTGTTTCTTGAACAATCATATAAAACTACATATTAAACAATTAATACGAATGAAAACGTCAGTTTTCTAGAAGTTTTATTATTGGGAGACATGTTTCGCCCTTCTAAGGGATTATCAAATATCCATTTGATAATGCCTTAGAAGGGCAAACATGTCATTCCCAATAATAAAACTTCTAGAAAACTGAGGTTTTCATTCGTGTTAATTATTTACAAACGAGTATATTAAGAAATAAAAAAGAGCAGCAGAAATGAAAACATTGGTACCAAAAAGAGTAGCAGAAATGATAGAAATGAAAACAGTTGAGAGAAAATGCTAAACGATGGGCTTCGTAGATCCTGCCAAATTGATGACAAAGTGAGATGGAGTAGGCAGAGAAGACGATTCTGGGGGGACCACATCGAGAGTCTGGATCCAGCGAGGATAACTAAGATGGTGATGTAGATCGTAAAATCTACAATAAGGGGAAGAAGAAGAAAAATTGTCTTCTGTCTAAATTGAGTAAATAATAATCTATTCTACTTCTTATACTTGTTATAGGCTTTTGGCCTGTTACTCTCTACGTCTAGTCCCTTTTGAGAAGTAAACTGCTAGCTGTCTTTCCATCTTTGTGGAGGATGTCCATGAAGCTCTTTCCTTAAGGTTAACTGTCCTTTGCTGTTCTAACAGACCTTGATTCTGCCATTCTGGTCGCACGTTCAATTCTCATGATATCCAACAACACATAATACTATTCTCTCAACGTCGTATACCCAGTGACTCTCTGTGTACCGTATTCTGTCACAAAATGTTTTGCCTGCAATGGTACTGAGTATCTTCATTTCGCTGGTTCGAATGAAGCTTTTGGTTCTGGCAGTGTCTGCTCTGGATTTTATATTTAAGGTCATTGTAGGACGGGCACAGGTCTTGTACGAGTATACCCTCACCTTTCTTTGTATGTTCCATAGCCATTTCCGATCCATAGCTATTTTACGACATTAATGACATTCGTGGCCCAGTGATAAGTGCTTTCACTGCCACACCGAAGGTCCCGGATTCGATTCCCGACGATGTCAGTGTGATTTTCACACTGTCTTTAATCTGATATAGAATTCACGTTATTGAATGGCGATAGATTAGCTACCTATCACATATCACGATAATCAATATGACAGCTATGGCATTTACATCGATTTAGCTCGCGCTGTAATGATGTAAAGACCGATTCAACAAAATAATTATTCTAATAATAATAATAATAGTAATATTTAAATAATAAAATAAATGGCGCACTCAAAGTCATTACTAACTAACTAAAAACTAACTAACCATCACGCCGTCTCCCCGAAAGGATAGGCAGAAATAATGAACTGTCACACTTTTACTGATACGGCACTCCATCCATCTCTTTTCGCCCCGCGGGAGACGCGGTGTGATGGGTTGCGAACCTCATCAAGTCATTACTGCAAATAGAAATATATCCACAGAAGCAAAGATGATAAGAAAAAAGAAGCCGAGGAAAACATGACATGACCAAATTAATCAATTACTAAAAGGCTGCCACATTCAAAGTCGGAATAATCGACGTGCGTGCATGGTACGATGTATGAATGTAGAGGACTCCGGAGAGGTATGCCAGGACAGAGCATTGTGGTGATCCATCCTCTCTGCCTACTCCTCCGGAAAAATGGCGTGATGGTTAGTTAGTTAATTATAATAATAATAATACAGCGATTCGTTTTTTAAGTGAAGTTGCAATGGAGAACGACCTCTTTGGATGCAGTTGTAGCGAAATCTTGAATACCCTTACGATAAGAGCAACACGGAGATAACTGTCATATTTCTATTCACATAAATTTATGTATATTTCCTTTAAATAACCTTTTATCCACCCTTTACGTCTATTTGGCTCGCGCTGTAATGAGCTTTTAACACAATGATAATCATATAATAATAATTATTATTATTGTGATTATTATTACTATTATTATTTAAAGTTAATCAATAGGAATAAATAATCTGTGCATCATTTGCGTGTTATAATACAAAATACCATTTCGGCAGATCAAATTCATTCTGTCAACACAATATTCCGTTGTGTACTTAACGCGAAATGGAAATGCATTGAAATTTAACGCGCCTGTTAAATACACAATAATTTAAGCCCATCATCCACAATCCCAAAGATAATTACGCGCATGCCTGAGCACAGATTTCATCTGCCGACGTCGATTATCGTACCCAATCGGTTTGGTTATTGATGAGTGATATTAAACAATCATTTAATTTATACATATCATGCACAGAAGTACGGCAATCAGAATTATTAATTGGATTGATTTTTTATTAACAAAATTGAATTAAATTACAATATAATGAATTTCAATTATCAAAAACGCAATTTGTTCTACTTAGTTGAACTTGACTCAGATGTAGAGATAAAATGCATGATTGAGGAAGCAAGAGCTACATTTAATAAAATGAAATCACTATTTTGCAATGATAACATAAATTTGAAACTCCGCGAGAGAATGATCAAATGCTACGTGTGGTCTGTTTTATTGTATGGATGTGAAACGTGGACCTTAAAAGTCAACTCAATGAACAGACTGGAAGCATTTGAAATGTGGCTCTATCGCTGAATGCTCAGAATTCCCTAGACAGACATGGTTACCAATACCGAAGTCCTGAGGCGAGCTAGAGTTGACAGGGACCTGTTATCAACCATCAAGGTTCGGAAAATTTCACATCTGGGTCATGTACTACATGGGGAAAAGTACCACCTCCTCCTGAGTATTACCCAAACTGATATTGGAGGGGAAAATTGAGGGACGTCGAGGGCTGGTAGATATCCTGGCTGCGAAACGTGAGGGAGTGGACCGGCACTTGTAGAAGAAATTGAGCTTAATTATTTTGACTTTTTACACAGATAATTTACTGTATCAAATCACTTTACTATACATTAAATTAACTGGTAATTTATTGGTAAAATAAAATAAATATATAATATTTTATTTGATCACCTCTCTTTCATTATCAATTCCTGGATAAAATTTCGTTTACTCCAGTGATATGTTATTAATACAAATGACAATTGATAATGCCTTAGAAGGGCGAAACATGTCATTCCCATAAAATATAATAAAACTTCTAGAAAACTGACGTGTTCATTCGTTTTCATTATTTAATATGGAATTTTACGTCATTGTTCGAAACAATAAATAAATAAATGAAAATCCAATGATATGTTTTATGTTTGTCTATAGATATATATATATTAAGCATTATAACATACAAATTACTTTTAAATGAAAAGAATAAACGAAGAAAGAATGATAAAGAAAGTATAATATGTGTTAAAGATGTAAATGGAACAAAAAATAAGGAAATATTGAGAAAAACGTGTCACGATCAAATTAATCAAATATTAAATATCGACCACGTGAGAAGTCAATATATTTTTATGTATCATTTATTATAATTAAAATTTAAGCCCTTCGGCTACTAACACCGACACTGGGTGGTGGAATAGGGGATAGAACGCTTGGCTCCTGATCCAGGGGACTTGGATTCGAGCCTAGACATGACCCGATTCATAAAAATGAGCTATTTTCTGCTCATATTGAAGATTATACAATAAATTTTAATATCACTGATTTAAATCCTTGGTATTAAAGTCTTTAAAAAAAACACGTTTTTTTTATTCTTGCTAAAAATGCTATCATCTGTTATAAAATTTGGAAACTATAGACACTATTGATATTTTTCTTTCTAGCCTATTCACACGAGCATGCAAACGAGACAACTATTTATCGTACAGCAAACAAATTAAATTAAAACACTTGTGAGTCACCTTTTAAAGAACAACGATCGTTGTTATATCTGTTGATGGTTTTGTAAGCAAAGATATATATGGATTGGTATTCTTTGTGTTAAGGTTACCAAAATTGTAATTCGTAGTGAAAAAAATCAGGAATGCAAGTATATTTTTATCCCCCGGCGTCCAATCGACAGCGCATATTTGAGTGTTTGCGTAAGGATTCTTTTGTTGCATTCGGATGTGGGGCGGATTCCGAGATATTCCTTCTTGCGTCATGATTAAAAAAAAGTTGATATTCCTGTTCGGAACGCGGCTTTGTTGGGTTCGGCTCGAATCTGGAATAAGGCGAACACGTGTTGTGACAAATCTTTCTCTCCATTTGGATAGTCTCAAACGGATCATCGGGAACTCGTAAATGAAGCGTAATAAATTAGCTAACGCGTGATTTAATGATAAAAATAATGTGTTGTTTCATGAACAATGATGTAAAACTCCGTATTTAATAATAAACATCAGTGAAAACGTGAAGCATGGAACTGGCAAAAGAAGGAAAAAAGTAGAATAAATGCAGTAGAAATGAGATCTCTAAGATGAATGTGTGGTAAATCTGTAGACGATAGAGTGTCAAATGCAAAAGTATAAGAAGGGAATGCGGTGCGAAAGAAAGTGTTATGAACAAAATAATGAAAGGGTAGTTAAGATGATTTGGACACATGGAAAGAATGAGTGAAGAGAGAATGTAAACGACGTGAACGGAACTAGAAATAAAGGAAAGCCGAGAAAAACATGGCACGATCAAATCAATCAAATATTGAATGTCGGTCACTTGAGGAGTCGAAGAAATCGACGTGCGTGAATGACAAGATGTATGAACGTAGAGGAATCGAGAGAAGAATGTCAGGACAGAACAGTGTCTTGACATTCGCAATAATTAACAATAGCGTTACCGTTTACATCGATTTGGCGCGTGCTTTGGTAAAGAACGATTCAATCAAATAAAAATAATAATAATAAATTGATATTACTGAACTGTTTTAGAATCACATAAAAATTAACACAACATTTATCCATTTAAGCGTGTAATTCTTTTAATTACCAACACTCAATTATCGAGAGCCAGTCTTTATATATAGAAAAAAATAGTATTGCGTTGCCTGTATTGCAATGCATCATTAACCCCTTACTGCATGATTTTTTTTTTAATTTGTAAAAAAATAAATATGATGTGTAAATGATGAAAAAGAAGACACGTGTTTTTTTTATTTTTCAAAAAAAATATTTTTTCGTATATAAAATATAACAAAAAATTTCTAGGTCTTCCCCTTTTTATCCCTAGACTTTACACAATATTATCCATAGTTTTATATAAAAGTGATCATTTTATTACTTACCTAATGAAAATAATATTATAGTAAACCAGTGTAATATAATTATTTATAGCGTTTTACAAACAAAAAAATTACACTTTTGAATATCACGTTTGTACAGAAAATCATAAACCGACAGTTGGAAACAATCGAACCCACATCTAGTACAACCAGAGACATCTAGCAAGAAGTTTAACAACAAGTAACGCGGATCATAGATAAAACTTTAGTATTATTGCTAGAAGCAAGACATATTTTATTATTTTGTTGTTTTTATGTCGAAAGATTATTTTGGATCATATATGAGCCAGGATGCGGTAAGGGGTTAAGATGCAGCAAAAAATAACTTAGAAAATATTTCGCATTGACCGCTTAGCCGAATATGGAACGATATTTGAATAATTCGATACATAAATCAGTTATGACACAAAATCAAGTTTACAACGCATTTAATTATTAAGATAGCATCGGCCGCGGTGCCGAGAGTCAGCGAAAGTTTATTTTGCAGTTAAAAAGTTACCTCCCTCACGAATAAATCTTACTTTTAATGTGTCTTATCACGCTCGCCTTTTAAATGCCAATGTTAGCTGGTACAAGAAAAAAAATGAAGGCAAGGTTGTGGAGTAATTAAATCCTTCTAAGGAAATTCGTGAAGCGCCGAACTCCAGCAGGAGAATGCAAATGGAACCAGAGAGATTGCCAGACTAAAGAAATAACGTTGTTTATTTTCACAGAGTACCCACCGGAGGAAAAAATAAACAAGGAGGCAACACTGGAGTCTCGTGATTGATAAACCCCGCGGTAATTTATTATCGAGATATTCGATGCTGAAATCCCTCTCCCCGTGAATAAACCTTTCATCTTCACTCTCAATTATGTAGGTCACATTTTTTGTGAATGCTTCTTTCATTCAGATAATTGAAAATCGCAGGTACATACTTGCAAGTCTGCATAGAAAATAATTTAACAATGCTTTCGTCCTCATTGAAAGAGTAGGTATAAGAACGATTCTACGGGATGAGAATAATATTCGTATACTTAAATAATAGGGTTATAAAAAAGCAAAAAAATATATATTTATAGCTAACTAACTAACTAACTGACCATCATACCGTCTCTCCGAAGGGGTAGGAAGAAAGAATGGGCTGCCACACTTATGCGGCACTCCATTCTTCTCTTTTCTGAATTCTCTGAATTTTCTGAATTTCTCTTTATTGAAGAAAATATTTAAAATGTCATTCGAACAAATAAAGCAATTATTTTAACACCTGTCAAAATTCTTTATATAAACGAAAAAAAACTTGTTTATAATAATTTAGATAATTGTGTTTATTCGCGTAAGTCTGCGATATAAGTGATTTTTTATATAAAATATGATAGTCGTCATTTGACGTGAAGCATGGAACTGGAAAAAGAAGGATGAAAATAGAATACGTGCAGTAGAAATGAGATCTCTAAGACGAATGTGTAGTAAATCTGTATATGATAAAGTGTCAAATGCAAATATAAGAAGTGAATGCAGCGCGAAGGAAAGTGAAAGAATACTTTGGCTCGGTTTGGAAACATGGAAAGATTGAATTAAGAAATAACTGTAAAGCATGTATTGAAGAAATAATTTAAAATGTAAGCGACGTAAATGGAACTAGAAATAAAGAAAGACCGGGGAAACCGTGGCACGATCAAATCAGTCAAATATTTCATGTAGGGTACGTGACGAATCTGAGAAAACGACGTGCCTGTATTTCAAGAAAGAACAGTGTGGCCGTTCATTATTTCTGACTATCCCTTCCGAGAGACGGCGTGATGGTAAAATGAAAGCCCAATTTTATTAACGAGGTTAAATGGTAACACAAGTGTAAATCATTGAATCAATCAATATTTAAATACTCAACCTAGAGTATTCTACCATTCGTACATTAATATTTGGAAGAGAGCTCTACAAGTGTTTGTTTTAGGTACGAGTACTTAACCCGTCTAGAAAATATGAAGCAATCATCGTTGGATCCACATTTTTAATGCCTCAAAAACAATTCACAGTTCAGTTAAACCTCGATATAACGGACCTCTATTTAACGAACTTCGGATATAACGCTCAAATAATCCGGTGTAATGTAAAAAAAATAAGAACATCTTGTTAATTATACATCCTTAAATTCAAGTGTCGCCGCAAGCAAACAATTTTAGCGGTCATGATAATCACGTCATACCTCTAGGGCTAGAATAAGAAGAAGAAACAACACTGTCAAAAATGAAGTTATCAGTGGTAAGATCACATCTCGACGATCTAATAACATTTATTGACCATTCGTCAGATAACGAAGTTCACGCATTTTCGTAATTTTAGAGAGTTGATTATAAAAAAACAGCAAACTTCAAAATGATTCGGAAGACGTCCGAAGACAATAAGAAGAATTATTTTGTGTTTTGTATTGTTTATTTATATCAAAATACAGTGTTCATATTTAAAAAAAATTCAGTTTAAACCTATTTCTGCATAACGGACTTTCGGCTATAACAGACACCCCCTCCCCCCAATAAGTCCATTATATCGAGGTTTTACTGTATTCACTTTAAGGACTTAAGTATACGAGTACCATATGTTATATAAGTTGCTATCTTAAGTTGTGATGTATTAATGGTTCGGCAAACTTATTATCGTACATATTTTGACTGGATCAAAATCCTTACAAAAAAACTCGGGAAAATGTATAAAGTTGTACTATCCTGTGTCTCCCTATATTCAAATTTTTATCGGTTCAATTGTGCCAGAGTTTTCGCGATCCACATCTTCTTCCCGCTCTATTCACATCTATACGTATACTTATATATAAAAAAAGCTATTTATAATAAATATATACCATTCAGATATATTTATTATATTTTGAATAATGATGTAAAACTCCATATTAAATAATTAATACCAATGAAAATATTTGATGCCTTTGAAGGGCAAAATATGTCATTTCTATAAACTATAATGTAATAAAACTTCTAGAAAACAGACGTTTTCATTCGTATTAATAACCATAAAGACAATTTTAGAAGAAAAAAGATTCTTGGCCCTGTATATAATAAGTAAGTACGTAAAATATATATTATTATACATATAAAAAATCACTATAATAATCGTTATATTCGTTATCGCGCCATTAACAAGCGTATCCGATGAGTTCCATAAAAGTATAATTATTTTATGATTATTAGCCCATTATGTGGAAACATTAGATATTCAAGGTTCCATTACGGTGGGAAAGGCGTAAAATGTCGGAAAATTGAATGATTAAGGGCGAAGATTACGGGGCGCGATGTTTTCTCCAATGGTCCTATTTATTTTATGGCTCGCCAACGAACAAACGCCATTTAATCAGAGATGATTTACGACAATCGGGAACTTTTACACGTACGCGCCCAGCGTCCCAATAGATTTAATGCCACAGAATAAGAAACCTGTGAAGTAAGATGATATCTCTTCCAATGGACTATGATTTGCCTAAATGTACGTAATAATACAACAGAGATAAGACGATAATGAATAAATAAAAACTTACTAACTAACTAACCATCACGCCGTCTCGCCGAAGGAGTAGGCAGAAAGAATGGACTGCCACACTTTTCTTTCCTGACATATTTCTCTCACATGGCCGACATTCAATATTTGATTTATTTGATCGTGCCACGTTTTCCTCGGTCTTCCTCTATTTCTGGTTCCATTTACATCATTAACAAATAATTTTTTTACCATTCTTTCTTCATTCATTCTTTCCATATGTCCAAACCATCTTAATGATCCTTTCATTATTTTGTTCATGACACCATCATTCGCACCGCATTCACTTCTTATATTTTCATTCGACACTCTATCATACACAGAGTATCCACACTTTCGTCTAAGAGATCTCATTTCTACTGCATTTATTCTACTTTCATCCTTCTTTCGCCAGTTCCATGCTTCATGAATAAATATATATTTATTATTTCTTTAACAATGATGTATTATAAAACTCCATATCTATATATAATCGTATAAAACAAAGTGGTGTTAGTTACACCATTTATAACTCAAGAACGGCTGGACCGATTTTTATGATCTTTGATTTGTTGGATCTGTCTCTGTCCCGAATAACTATTAAAACATCCACAAAATTACGAAAATAAAAATATGAAGAAAATACTATGTACGTGTATAAAATAAAGATTATTTTATTAATAATATAATGCCTGTGTTAACAAAAAGTTCATTTTTATACCTTTTTTCCGAGGGCCAAGATGGCGTAACCCCTATTCATTTTCAGTATTAATTTTAGCTTAATAAATAACTGAATTTAATTCAGCTAATAAGTTAACACAACATTTATTGATTCTGAGGCGGTACGAAGTTCGCCGGGTCAGCAAGTTAAATTATAAATACGAATGAAACGTTTATTTTCTAGAAGTTTAAGTCATTTGATTAACATTTTATTATATATTGCCTTAGAAAGGTGAGACATGTCATTCCCATAAAATATAATAAAACTTCTAGAAAACAGACGTTTTTCATTCCACTTGTTCTTTTAGATCCCAATTAGACATTTCTCAGCGAGCTGCCGAAACCGGTCGGAACTAAACAAATAATAAATTGAAATATTTTTTATAAAGAAAAATATTTTTATAAAATATTATTTGAAATAACAAATTAATCATGTTTTTTATATAAATATTAAGCGTTAACATGTGGGAGTTTAATAGTGATAATCATTTTTTTAATTATAACAGAATATTTTCGACATTCGTATTTCTTTTTTCCGAAATGTTTCAAAGTTATTCCAAGAACAACATAAATACAATATGTCTATCCTTCTCTCGATGATAAAAGAATAATATTTTCTAAGAATAACGAGAAAAAAGTTATATATAAGGTTCCCACCACCACCCGAGACTGTTATAGGACGCAGCGACGCCCTTTCGTCAGTCTCGCTGCACTATCTAGGCCTGTTCCTTGTCCATCCGGGACTTACGTTAATTTAATTTAGCCTTTTCTTGTCATCAATCAAAAGGGTGACAGACCACATTTAATCTATTCTTTTAACCTTATATATCTCCCGCGCGGCCTCACATCTCTTTATTATGAAATAAAATCAGAAGTAAATATTATATAAAGCACACCTTAAATTAGTAAAAAAAAAAAAAACAACACATTAAAATGATATAAAACACACATTAATTCACAATACACAATAGGACAAATATATAACAAACTAAATTTTAAAACAAGAAGAAGATGGTGTATGAGAGAGGCGGGAAGATGTTAAGTAAGAATGAATAAATTGGGATGGGATGGATAGAGGACAGGTTTTAGAAAGAGCAGAAATTAATTAAAAAAAACAGTATTTATAAAAGACACATTATAAACAGAAAAGTATATCAGAACACACCCACCAAGGGGCAGTGTAGACTTCCGGTCAAATACAAGGCAATGAACAGGAGCCAGTGGCAACATCCATGAGCAGCAACTCAGGGGCGCAGAAACAGAAAACAAAACTAAAATGCACAAAACTATTGTAACAATCATAGCGAACATACTATTCATAATTATCACAATAATTATAATAGCAATAATACCATAATAATAACATAACCAAAGACAAAGATAATAATAATCATTTATTTATAACTATCAAAGTAATCATAATAGCAATAATAACACAACCAAAAACAAAGACAATTTTAACAAATAATGCCAAATAATTTATAGAAACAACAACACGGCACGAGAAGACATAGGGGAGTAAATAAATTACACATCCATTTCACTAAAAAGTTTTGTCCACGCACGAATAAAAGTACGAAGGCAACTGAAATTTTTTTTTTTTTTTTTTCTTTTAAAAAGTCATGTTTTTCATCATCGTGTAATACGTTAGTTTAAATTTAACCGCGCTTTCAGATTTGAATAAATCATTAGTTTCGCCATTTGTAGAATTTTTTTCTTTGAAAGGTTTGATCGTTTTTTTTCCAAAGCGACAAAAGATATAAAATGTTTCAGTAAATGAAATTCTTGTAGGCTTCCATATTATTTCTAAACGAGTAAATGAACACGAAACAAGAGAATAACGACAAAAGTTAACTTTGTCAGCTGAAATCCGCAAGGCGCGACGGAATATTGTCCCGAAATATAAAAATATGATTTATAAGTAGAGAAAAGGGGTTTTACAGCCCTGGGCACAATTTCCAACATGCCGGCTTTCCAATAACACATAAATAATACTCATTTCCCATTGTTTTTGTTGTCGCTACCGTGAAAACAAACGAATATAACAAATAATACGTAGAACTTAACCATGTTGGAAAAACCTTACATTTAAAAAAGTATATGTTTTCAAGACCCAATGTTATTTTTTGTGTAAAATAAATAAAACGTTACATTTTTCCAAGTCAATTTTAAGATGGTTTGGACACATGAAAAGAATGAGTGAAGACAGAATGGTAAAGAAGGTATATGTAAGCGGTGTGAACGGAGCTAGAAATAAAGGAAGGCCGGGAAAATCGTGGCACGATCAAATCAATCAAATATTAAATGACGGTCACGTGAGGAGTCGGAAAAATCGACGAGCGAGCATGACTAGATGTATGAATGTAGAGGAATCGAGAGAAGTATGTCAGGACAGAACAGTATGGGGTTCCATTATTTTTGCCTACCCCTCCGAGGAGAAGGCGTGATGTTTAGTTAGTTAGTTTTATTTTGTAAAACTTTTTTTGGTATACATTTATTCTTCTTCTTCTTCCTCAGCCTATTCCTGTCCACTTCTGGACAAAGGCCTCCTCCATTTGCTTTCATGTCATTCTGTCCTGTGCAGACTGCATCCAGGTTATTCCAACGTGTCTGTTTAGATCATCCTTCCACCGTAGTTGCGGTCGCCCTGCACTTCTCTTCGCCGAGCTTCTGGCTACGTGACCTGCCCATTGCCATTTTAGAGTCGCCACCCGGTGGATGATGTAAGTGACCTTTGTTTTTTCTCTCAACGTATCGTTTCTGACTCTGTCTCTTAGGCTTATTCCTAACATGGCTCTTTCATTTATTATATTACATAATATGTTTCACTCACATCTTTATCTACACATACATATTAATATGTAAAACTGGTTTTTTTTTTTTCATAAAATGAAAATCATTATGGTTTCATATCAAAAAGATCATTATAAATATCACTTCAAATTTTATGTTTTTACGTATGACGAAGTAAGTATTTCAAATTAATCATTTGTTTACAAAAATATAATTATTTTGTGTCCGGTTTTGGCATCGATAGACTAAACGCCGTGAAATTGACGTACAATTCGCGATTTTAGAATAAATCATACAATAGATTAATTATCTAATTCTCCCTTCACATAAACTTCCACAAACATACTATAATTAGTTAAATAATTTTGAAATTGTCTTTTTCATAGAAAAAGCAATAAGTGAAGTTATTTTCGGTTGCTTTGATTATTCCTTTGATAAAGGAAAATACCAAAAATCATTCATATCTGCGCTCGATAAAATAAAAATGTTATTTAACCGTTTCAGTACTAAATGATTAATTAATCCTAAGAATTTTCGAATCAACACTGATCTCTCAAAATGCATTGTTAATGGTTTTTATTATCCCATTCAGTTTTTTGTAGGTTTAAATACGTCATTCGTGCACTGTTTAATTTTAGTTTAAAAAAAGTAGCATTGAAAGGGTTAAATTTTATTATATTTGGGGTGCATAAGAATTCAATACGTTGAACTACTTTTTTTATTGTGATTATTAATATTTATTATTATTTTATTGAATAAAATAATTAATCATTGCAGCACAAATCGATCAAATCGCCAGAAGTGGTAAAAAAATCAAAAACAATATACATATAAATATGCAATATGATAGTCGCCAATTATGCAATATGATAGAATGGAGTGCCGCATCGGTTAAAGTGTGGCAGTCCATTCATTCTCACTTAACACTTTCGGGGAGACGGCGTGATGGTTAGGTTAGTTAAGTAGTTATCATTAAGGTATTCACAAATTCGCTATAACTGCCTATTATAGAATGCCACCTCGTTTAGAAGACCTATTGCCTTTGACACAAAAGAACTTCGAAACCCTTCTGTGCGGGAATTCGGGGCATTTATGGTAATAAGATATACCCCCTTGCTCTGCTATAGTTGTAAGCAACGTATAGATTTATTTCTCTCAGTATTCCTAGATTGTTAATACCCCCAGATCTTCTTCTTTCGGTGCCGTGTCAGGTACTCCCAACGTTGGGGATCACTGTAGCAAAGGCATCTCTATCCTGCACCACTTGGAACAGGTTTTGAACTATTGTTATTCCTGTACAGCTGCCTTCTACCAACTCCCCGACGTCCCTCCACTATACCCATTAATATCAGTCGAAGGAGATGGTATTTTTCTCCCCTTAGCGCATGACCCCAATATGAGACTTTTCTAATTTTCACACTCGACAACAGCTCTCTATTGGCTCTGATTCTCTGTAGTACGTCTGCATTACTGACCCTATCGGTACACGGTATACGGAGCATTCTGCGGTTTATCCACATCTCGAACGCTTCCAACCGGTTCATTACATTCACTTTCAGAGCCCAGGTTTTGAAGCCATATAGTTGAACAGACCATATATAACATTGAATCATTATTTGTCGGAGTTTCAAGTTAGGATTATCGTTGCAAAAGAATGTTCTCATTTTATTAAATTCTGCTCGTGCAACTTCAATTCTGTATTTCATTTCAATGTCCGGGTCAAGGGCTTTAATGATAATGCTGCCAAGGTATTTAACCCCCAGATCCTTACTTAGAAATATCAAACAACGCATTTTAAGAGTGTCGAAGAAACTTATATTTTAATTTATTCGATTGCAATTATTTTACTGAATAAAATATCGTGATATGAAAATATTATATAATACATACACAAAAGGTAAAAATAATTTAAATTCAAATTAGATATCCATATTATGAGAATAATGAATAATTCATAAAGATAAATAATAATTACGCCAAGCGAAGTTTCGCGTCGATTTCATTATAGATTTTTTTATTTAATAAATCCAAAGAAGAGAAAAAATGAAAAATATTATACATAATTTATTTCTCATTATAATAAACCCATAATTTCTTCTGCCCTTTTGATACTGGGTTAGGTAAAACATATTATACAAAAATAATGTATATAAACTATGAAAATTATAGAACTGCTTAAGAAGGAAATAAGTATAAATGGGCACGAGATTTCTTATATAAATATGTGATTTTATATGATTGAGTACTGATCTGTATATATGTAATTCTTTTGCACGTTAAACTCCTAAACGGCTGGACCGATTTTGATGAAATTTTTTATGTGTATTTAAGTGAATCTCTGAATGATTTAGCTTCAGAGACCCACTTCTGGGACCATTGAATTCCACAATTGGATCCGGTAGATGAC
Organism: Lepidostoma basale; assembly: GCA_022606425.2. NCBI lineage: Eukaryota > Metazoa > Arthropoda > Insecta > Trichoptera > Lepidostomatidae > Lepidostoma > Lepidostoma basale. Next base: position 2,490,742 of record JAHDVF020001589.1, on the reverse strand, counting down.
CGTAAAAACCTACTGGGTACCTAAGTTTAACATTCTAATAACTGACAACATTCATGATAAAATTTGTATAAATATTCGTTTTGTTTATTTTCAATTTCAATGAGTTTGAATTTTAAATCTACGCCCCACTATAACGCTAGTGATTTGCGCATCCTTAAATCAAATATAACATAGAATTCGACATCAGCGCCATCCATGGTAAACAATCATAACTATGAATTATTCTCAAAAGGTCAATAATTCATGAACTTCCCAGAAGGTTTTAACGGTCACCGATTGGATCTAATTGTGGGATCCAAATCAAAACCATCTTAATGATCCTTCCATTATTTTGTTCATAACACCATTATTTGCACTGCCTTCACTTCTTATATTTTTTGACACTATCATACACAGAGTATCCATAATAATAATATTATTAATTAATGAAAACGTATTTATTCGTTTTAATTGGCTTATTTTAAGCTTACGATTTACCAATAACAATGGAGAATTTTTTTTAAGTTGAAATACATTTTGATGATGTTAAAAACTCTCGTTTCATAAAAAAATATTATCAATCTCTTTGGTCCGGGGTCTAGAACGTAATCCAGATAAAGTGAACCAGTTTGCGAGAAAAAACCCGATACATAAAGAAAGTGAGTGAGTGGGATGCGGGATACATCTGCGATAAATATTGGCCTATCTATTACCTTCAATCTCCTGCAAAAATAACACACTCGACGGCGTTACATCAATTTGATTGATTCCCATCGTAAGAGATGTGTAAGTAGATATGGAAAGGAATATATAAGAAGACATATACTTAAGGATATAAGAAATCGTAGTGTCACGTAAAAGCATGTTCGTAAATATAAGAGATAAATAACTATGTAGATGGTTTACGTCCAAAAATACCATATTTTTTACTGTAAAACAATTATTGATATTGAATTATGTTTTTTATTACATAACTCTACTACCAGCGCTCAAATCAAGAAACGTACACTGGAAAACCAAAATCACCCTGTATAAAACAATCATCCGAACAGTAGTGACCTATGGGTGTGAGGCGTGGACAATGACAGCGAAATCTGCAGAGCGACTGGATACTTTTGAGAGAAGGGTGCTGCGCAGAATTCTGGGGCCTGTGAATGACGGTGAAGGCTGGAGAGTGCGGCATAATGACGAGCTGTACAATATTTACAAAGCTCCCAGTCTCTCCACACAGGTCAGACTGAATAGACTGAGATGGGCCGGTCACGTGCAGAGGATGCCGTCATCGCGAACCCCAAAAAGATTGCTGGAGTGGCACCCAGGTGGTAGAAGACCAATTGGACGACCAAGGCTGCGATGGGAGGATGAAGTTCGGAGAGATGGAACAAGATTGTTAAGAGTGTCAGATTGGAGGGTCGAAGCGGAGGACAGGAGGAGTTGGAGGCGAAGAATACTGGAGGCTAAGGCTCGATATGGGCTGTAGGGCCATCGAAGAAGAAGAAGAAGAAGATTACATAACTAACTAACTAACCATCACGCCGTCTCGCCGGAGGGGTAGGCAGAAAGAATGGAACGCGACACTGTTCGGTCCTGATATACTCCTCTCGATTCCTCTACATTCATACATCTTGTCATGCAACTCCTCTCGATTCCTCTACATTCATACATCTTGTCATGCACGCACGTCAATTTCTCTGACTCTTCACATGGCCGACATTCAATATTTGATTTATTTGATCGTGCCACGTTTTCCTCGGTCTTCCTATATATCTGGTTCCATTTACATCAATAACATATAATTTTTTTACCATTCTTTCTTCAGTCATTCTTTCCATATGTCCAAACCATCTCAATGATCCTTGCATTATTTTGTTCATGACACCATCATTCGTACCGCATTCACTTCTTATATTTTCATTCGACACTTTATCATACACAGAGTATCCACACATTCGTCTAAGATATCTCATTTCTACTGCATTTATTCTACTTTCATCCATTTTTTGCCAGTTCCATGCTTCGCTTCCATACATAAGGGTCGGTAGACGAACACCATTGTGCACTGCCATTTTAGCTTTTTTGGGTAGGTTTTTGTTTGCGATGACAACTAGATGGTATGCGTCCAAAAATACCGTATTTTTTTACTGTAAAACAATGATTGATACTGAATTATTTTTTTATTACATAACTAACTAACTAACCATCACGCCGTCTCACCGGAGGGATAGGCAGAAAGAATGGAACGCCACACTGTTCTGTCCTGACATACTTCTCTCGATTCCTCTACATTCATACATCTTGTCATGCACACACGTCGATTTCTCCGACTCGTCCCGTGACCGATATTGAATATTTGATTGATCTGATCGTGATCGTAAATTTCAAAACATATATGTTATAGACGAATCCTTATCTTAAGAAAAAATTAAACAGTCAAATTTATAATTAACGACCACTCAAACAACTGATTCTATTTCAATGTAGTATTTTTAGTGGGTTTTTTTTAATCAACCAATTTATTTATTTGCCTCCAAAGTAAATCCATTTCAAATAACTACTCCATTAATAAACTACTGAAAATCGTATTCCCTTTTCTTATACGACCTTCGTGGCCGAGTGGTAAGTGCATTGACTGCCACCCGCAGGTTCTGGGTTGGATTCCCGGCGAGGGAGTGTGATTGTCACACTGTCTTTGGTCTGGTGTAGAATTCACGTGACAAAAAAATGGCGATAGATTAGCTACCTATCACATGTCATGAGAATCACTCTGATAGCTATAATACCCTTTACATCGATTTATCTGATGCTCTCATGATGTAAAGAGCGATTTAACAAAATAGTAATAATAATAATAATACTCAATATAGTATACATAAATAACAAAATCTCTGCCAAATATCGCTACAGTGATCACCCTAATGAAGACACAGATAATATCGAAACCGGTTGGGAGAAAAAGTAATCTGTGATTGAAGCAAAAAAAATTAGGAAGTTGTAAGATAAAATAAATTGTTATTTAAATCTACAATTCTTGTGTTACGCTGTTAAATTAGAGTGATTGTAGTGTATTTTAGGAAATTTAATTGATTTTTATCAAAAACCTTTTTTCGGTCAATAATTCAAATAAAATTTACTTATGTAAATCGCTAGATACGTGAAATAAACAGATATCGGCGCCATTTTGTAGATATAAATAAACCTTATATAGCGACATCTATTCTCTCACAAATACACGAATAGTGCCTATGCATCATATATTATTCGAGCCTTTGTTTGCCAAGAACTTGTCTCTCTAAGAATTTTTCTTTATTTTTCTCTGCCATCCGGTTCTTAGTGACGTTTCGTAGGGTTAATACAAAAGTCTTTTCTGGATAATTTTCTCCTATCCAGAGCAATCAAATTCATTGCTTCCTTCCAAGGAGAACATCTGGTTTTTATAAATGTGTGGTCTCGTATGGCTTGGTACAATATTTTACATCGTATTTCGCGTTCCCGAGAAAACTGTCATTTTTTGTGACATTGTGTGTTAATAAAAAATATTTTGCTACCAACTTGACTGAAGAGGAACGTGACTTATTTCAAAACCGTGACAGGGAATTTTTATTTTAAAAAAATGTTTGAAGTTTTCTTCTCGATTTTATGCATATAATATATGTAATTCGTTAATAATATAAGTTACATTTTGAAATAAAATAAATGTTAAATAAAGTGATTGCAGAAATCAAGATTGATTGTAAAAATGGTTAGTTAATAACGCTGTCTACGAAACATTAACTAAGCTTTTTGCGGGAGCGCCCGCTATTTTGGGACTCCCCCTTTTTGCCATCCATCTACCTATGTATTTCTCCTGAAAAGGTAATTTTAACAACAACAAACAACATAATATTTAATATCCTAATGTGCAGAAACAACCTGCCTCTAGAGATGCGATTATTTTTACTGCACATTCATAAAGTTTATATTTAACCATTGAATAATTTCTATGCATTAATTAGATAATTAGTTAAAAAACATCGTTTTATTTAATTATTATTTAGATAATTCAACATTATCGACGACGTACATAATTCATTGGGCTCAATCTAGTATGTAAATTGCAGAGTTTGTTACAGTATAAGGGAAGCAACACATAATTGTTCGTATAAAAGTTGGCTTTAGAAAGAAACACTTTTTAAGAAAATAACTAACTAACTAACTGGCCACCACGCCGTCCCCCCGAAGGGGTAGGCAGAAAGAATGGACTGACACACTTTTCATTCCTAATATATTTCTCTCGCTTCCTCAAAATTCATACATCGTGTCATGCGCGCAGGTCGATTTCTCTGACTCCTCACGCGGCTGACATTCTATATTTGTTTTATTTGATCGTGCCACATTTTCCTCGGTCTTTCCCTCTTTCTGGTTCATATAATTTTTTTACCATTCTTTCCATATATCCAAACCATCTTAATGTTCCTTTGATTATTTTGTTCATAACACCTTCATTCGCACCGCATTCACTTCTTATATTTTCATTCGACACTCTATCATACACAGAGTTCTACACATTCGTCTAAGAGATCTCATTTCTACTGCGTTTATTTATTTTCATCCTTCTTTTGCCAGTTCCATGCTTCGCTTCCATACATAAGGGTCGGTAGAAGAACACCATTGTGCACTGCCATTCGGTTGGGATAAATTCAAGAAAGTAATATTTCAAAAAATTTCAAGTTTTGTTTTACGAAGAATAAGTCAATAAGAAAAGAAGTGCAGGGCGACCGCAACTACGGTAGAAGGATGATCTAAACAGACTTGTCGGAATAACCTGGATGCAGTCTGCACAGGACAAAATTACATGAAAGTAAATGGAGGAGGCCTTTGTCCAGGAGTGGACGGGAATAGGCTGAGGAAGAAGAAGAAAGAAGAAGAAGAAGAAGTCAATAAGCTAAATTCGATTTACGTATGTAGCAGAGCTTGTAGCAAAATTATGGAAACGATTTAACATGCAGACTAAACATAAATACGCTTCTCCGGGAAGGTACACATAAAAGATGGACAGTTAACTCTTTCTCCTGACTTACTTACAAGACTCATACGAATGCACACAGCGTGTCATGCAAACGCATCAAAGATTAGAACGACATAACTTAGTCCATATTCAGACTCTAATTACTTCGGTTGTGTCATGATTTCCAATTTCTTATACTATCTTATACAATTTCCTATACTTGATATATAATACTGGCGTTAATGTCAAACTTCTCTTGTTGTGTCTTAATTCTCTTAGAGATAATATGATGATTAATTCTTATTTATACTTAAGAAATCGAAAAAACTTTGTTTTATATCCCCAAATTTTAAAAATATCAAAAAAATAAAACATGTTTCGGAGGATACCTCTCCTTCATCTTCAGGATTATTTGATAATTGATTATTATTATTATTATATCATTATTATTCGATTTACTTGAAGATGGAGGTATGCTCCGAAACATGTCGTGTTTTTTAATATTTTTAATATTTTTGGAAAACAAACAAAGTTTTTTTCAATTTTTTAAGTATATTACTATGGAATTCCACAGTGTTAGTGCCTAAGCTGTCATTAAGTTAATTCTTATTTGTCGGACCATTTTATTAGATAGTTAAATAAAGCTAAAATTGCGGTGCACAATGGTGTTCTTGTACCGACCCTTATGTATGGGAGCGAAGCAAGGAAGGATGAAAGTAGAATAAATTCAGTAGAAATTAGATCTCCTAGACGAATGTGTCGATGCTCTGTGTATGATAGAATGTCAAATTTAAAATCTAAGAAGTGAATGCGGTGCGAATGATGGTGTTATGAAAAAAATAATGAAAGGATCATTAAGTTGGTTTGGCTACATGGAAAAAATAATGAAGGAAAAATGGTAAAAGTATATGTTTACGATGTAAATAAAACTAGAAATAGAGGAAAACGTGGCAAGATCAAATAAACCAAATATTGAATGTCGGCCACCCGAGGTGTCAGAGAAATCGACGCACGTGAATGTTGTGGAAGCGAGAGAAATGTGTCAGGAAAGAATAGTGTGGCAGTCCATTATCTCTGCCTACCCCTTCGGGGAGACGGCGTGATGGTTAGTTAGTTAGTTAATTATTAATTAGTTAGGTTGTCAAATGAAATCTTTAATAAATGTATTCTTCTAATATATTATACTTACTATTCTGTGTTACAAAACAATTAATTTTAAATATAAGTCGTAGAGGAAGAATTTATAAATGCCTAGATTATCACGGCGAGAAAAATTATATTTTCTGGTATATTTGACATATTCATTTTTCGTCGTATCCTCATTGATCAACAGCACGTTTCGGAGCGCATTGCAGACAGCATTTTCATGATAGTAAGATATGCAATGGTTACTCAACTACCCAGAATATGAAGTCTGCAATGAACTCAGAAAATATGATCGAAGGGTGTTCCACTACAAGACACGGACATATCCAAGATCCAAGAAAAAAAATACAAACAAGGAATTTACTTTTGTGATCCAGCATAAATTTTTGCATTCCTTTTAAATCGCTTTTCTTTTGTCAAATTCCTGGTAACGAATTCAATATAAATACATGTGTAGTATTGAAGTTTTTTTATCGTGTGTTCATCTGTTGGTAGGTACCCGCTCTCGTCCTCCGGACCACCGCATCCGCCCACGCAGTGGCGCCCATTAGGAATGCATATTTCACGAGAAGACGTCCAACACCGAACCTGTCCGCGTCTTTAGATTTATGTTGAGCCTGCGTGTAGCGGTGGTCATGGATTTTGCGATACCAACTTCGTTTAAGTGAAAGCTTTATGATGTTAACATAGATAAAGCATACATACCCGCGGTTCTAGGAAAATGTCGACGCTCCTTTCCCATAAATCTGTAAGCAAAAATATAAAATAATTAATATATGAAATTGATCCCTTATGTATTAAAACGTAGCATGGTACTGACAAAAGAAGGATGAAAGTAGAATAAATGCAGTAGAATTTAGATCTTTTAGATGAATGTATAGAAAATCTGTATATGATAGAATGTCGAATGAAAATACAATATAAGAATGGATTGCGCAGCGATTGAAAGTTTTATGAAGAAAATAATGAAAGGAACACTTTGACAGATGATTTTGACACATGGAAAGGATGAATAAAGAAAGAATAATAAAATAAAGTATACATTAACGATGTAAATGGAACTAGGAATAGAGGAAGACCGAGGAAAACGTGGCACGATCAAATAAATCAAATATTGAATGTCGACTACGTGCGTGCATGACACTATGTATGAATGTTGAGGAAGCGTGAGTAGTATGTTAGGATAGAAAAGTGCGGCAGTCGATTTTTTCTGCCTACCCCTTCAGGGAGACGGCGTGATGTTCCAGTAGTTCTATGTATCTAAACCATCTTAATGACACTTTCATTAGTGTGTTCGTAACACTTTCATTCGCACTGTATTAACTTTTTGTATATACATTTGACACTATATCGTTTACAATTAATTACACCTTCGTCTAAGAGACTTCGTGTCCCATCTATACTATTGTATACTGTCATCTTTATTTTTTTTAGACTGTTGTGAAAATACCATGTTTTTAAAAAATTTTAAAACGTGACATGTAATTTCACAAAGTGATGGTTAGCGACCACATTTTTAAGCGCACCAATAACCTTTTTACCTGTCTCAACCCATCTTTCAATATCCTTCTCCATTCGCCCATATTTTGGAAACATACTTATATAATTACTTTATAATATAATTAGTAAAAATTTATCCAAATAGGTCATATAGACCAGTTTGAAACCTATCGTACTTAACTTACAATAACACATTATGTAATATCACAATCTAGCTGTGTTTAATCAGGTTTTCATATCGTTGGCTATACATTGGGAAAGAGTTACTCGAACTGTACAAAATCGATAATTCTAAGGCTGGATAGGTACTATTTAGGTACTAGTATTGGAGCCAAGTCAGGAATACGTTTTAGGACTGTGTATCATGAGAACTGTTGCATCGTCAGCATAGCATACCACATTGACGAGTTTTTCTCCCATCCTATATCCGAGGTTAAGAGATGCGACCTCCTCTATGATCTTGTCCATGATGAGGTTAAAAAGGATCCTTCCTGAATATAAAAATTACATTACATTCAGGAGGAACGTGCACGTCCAAAAACAAATGCAAAAAGTGGTGTGAAAATACATTTTATTTTATTTTAAAGTTATTAAAATGTAATCGTATATACATACTTTTAACATCGAATTCTGTTTTATGAAAACCTTACAATATATATTTTAGAAAAATCGATAATAAAAGCGAAGTTAACAAATACATTGATCAAACCATTCGTGTTCCGAAAAATGGAATCATTTTGTTTTAGAAATGTCTGGATTTTATGTCAAAATTTCGGCAGACAATAAGAATAATAAACAAATGACTCGAGCGTAACTTTCTCAAAATATTTCACAGAAAACCGATTTCCCTCGCTATTTTGTGTAGTGCCCCCCAGTTCGGTGTTGCCAAATGTCGCCACTGTTTGGAAAACATTTATTTTGGGGCGTGATGGGGGGTAAGAACTTCAATAAAAACAGGAGCAATGGGGTAGTTAGCCATGTCCCAGTCTGGTTCCGTCCTTACGCCAAACCCTGACACGAAACTACAATAAAATAATTCTCAGGAAATCTCTTTAATCTCTTGGGAAAACTCCAACAAATTTAGGTTACTTCAAAATATTATTTATGCATTCAGTGATTTAAATATTTTGAATAAGAACTTTAGGCAATTTGCATTTGGTGATTAATAACAATTGTTTATTATTCATAAATGTGGAGGGGTGTGCAAATAATTAATTTGCAAGTATTTTTTACTTGGGTTATTTAAAATATTATTTCATCCAAATCTCCACAGTTTCGAAGAGAAAAGTTTATCATAAACCATTTCGTAAATTAATCAGGGTATAATGCGAGGGCAATAGCCATTTGGACCAAGGTTGTTTTGAGAGGACGAAGTTGGGAGAGATGCAGCTAAATTGCTGTGAGTGTCAAGCTGGAGGGTTGCGGCAAAGGACAGAAGGAGTTAGAGGTGGAGACCAAGGCTCGATATGTGCTGTAGGGTAATTGAATAAGAAGAATAATTCGATAGTGTTGGTATTTTTGCTCCTGACCGATATTTCCAACTGCGCCAGCATAAATTGTACCAGCAAACGTCCTCTGGTAATGCGGATATGAAGAGCAATTAGTCTGATGAACATGATCACCTTAGAGAGGAACGACGTGAGCAATTGCCTTATTCGTGAAATTCCGTTCAGAAGACAAATAGTCTTTATATAAGAGAGTAAAAGAACAACAAAGAATACTTAGAATGATCCTGGGACCCAGAGAGAGAGCCGGTCGCTTAGCATGGATTGGGCACGTATGCAGAGCCGAAGAGACCAGAGCAAAAAAGACCCTGTACGCGTCTAGACCGACTGACCGTGTAATATAAATTAAATAAACACAAAAGTCCGGATCGTCCAGTTTACAACATTTGCGCAATCTAAAAGAACATTATTTGTTATATTATTTTTATTTTGAAAAGAGAAAGATGGAGTGCCGCATCGGTTAAAGTCTGTCCCTCCTTTCTGCCGACCGTTTCGGGGAGATGGCGTGATGGTTCGTTAGTTAGTTAGTTAGAATTATTAATAATTATACACCTGCATTTTGAAGTTTTGCTTTTCAATTAAATTAACTACGGCAATGAAGTGAATTCAGCATTATTATAATAACGTTAAACTGTAACATTTAGAATCGTGTTCCCGGCATCTTTTCAATTCGCGTAATTATGGTAACTCGGAGAAATAAGTAAACGAGGATTCGTGTAATTAGTGCGCTTTGTAAGCCCTCAGCCGGTAATGGTGCTACAGAGCCCAGCCAGGCTGCTCGAGCCCTCAGCTACCGAGTTTGCTTCCTTTCCTCTCGCGGAAGATGAGAGGTGTACTTTTAATTATGTAAATTTTATTATCATAATTCGTAATGAGCTTTTTAACAGTAATGTAATCTTTGTGTACATTTACAAAAAGCTTTCATGAGTTGTGAATAAATAATTATTTGTTACTATGAACCACGACCTGTATGCATGCGAAATGATCTTATTATGAATGTTAATAGGTCCAAGGTAATGATTTTTGAAAAAGAAGAAATCATGACAGTCTGCAACATTAGCGTGAATAGTGAAAAATTGGAGCAAGTAGATGAGTTCGTGTATTTAGGTAGTATGTTAACAAGAGATGGGCGAGTGGAGAGAGATATTGAAAGAAGGGTTGAAGCAGGCAACAAAGTGAATGGAACACTTAATATTGTCACCGCAAACCAAAACTTATCCAAAAAGCTAGAATGGCAGTGCACAATTGTGTTCTTCTACCGACCCTTATGCATGGAAGCGAAGCATGGAACAGGCAAAAGAAGGATGAAAATAGAATAAATGCAGTAGAAATGAAATCTCTTAGATGAATGTGTAGATACTCTGTATATGATTGTGTCGAATGAAAATATAAGATGTGAATGCGGTGCGAATGATGGTGTTATGGACAAAATAATGAAAGGATCATTAAGATGGTTTGGACATATGGAAAGAATGAATGAAGAAAGAATGGTAAAAAATTACATGTTCACGATGTAAACGGAACCAGAAATAGAGGAAGACCGAGGAAAACGTGGCACGATCAAATAAATCAAATATTGAATGTCGACCATGTGAGGAGTCAGAGAAATCGACGCACGTGCATGACACGATGTATAAATGTTGAGGAAGCGATAGAAATATGTCAGAAAAGAAAAGTGTGGCAGTCCATTCTTTCTGCCTACCCCTTCGGGGAGACGACGTGATGGTTAGTTAGTTTTTTTTTATAAGAAACGATTTTATGTAATTATTTTTTTAAATACAATGAAGAAGAATGTCAACCATTCGAAACATTTTTGTTTAAAAATAAAGTATTGTGTCACGCCAATATGTGTATTAATATTATTTAAACGTGAATTCACAACACAAAATGAAGGCGAGTATACAACAATTTTTATTATTTTAACAACTGCAAACAAAATTTGTTGTAATTAAAATGAACTAACTAACTTACCATCACGCCGTCTCCCCGAAGGGGTAGGCAGAAATAATGGACTGCTACACTTTTCTTTCCTGACATATTTCTCTCGCTTCCTCAACATTCATACATCGTGTCATGCACGCGCGTCGATTTCTCTGACTCCTCACATGGCCGACATTCAATATTTGATTTATTTGATCGAGCCACGTTTTCCTCGGTCTTCCTCTATTTCTGGTTCCATTTACATCATTAACATATAATTTTTTTACCATTATTTCTTCAGTCATTCTTTCCATATGTCCAAACCATCTTAATGATCCTTTCATTATTTTGTTCATGACACCATCATTCGCACCGCATTCACTTCTTATATTTTCATTCGGCACTCTATCATACACAGAGTATCCACACATTATTCTAAGAGATCTCATTTCAACTGCATTTATGCTACTTTCATCCTTCTTTTGCCAGTTCCATTCTTCGCTTCCATATATAAGGGTCGGTAGAAGAACACCATTGTGCACTGCCATTCTAGAATTAAAATGAAGACTTAATAAATTCATAAAACCGTGTTAATCGGCATAATCCTTAGCGAGTGGATTCAAGAAAAGGAAGACACAGAACCCAGAGCACTGTTTTATTATTCTCGCTGTCGCAATCGTTCTAGTTGGAATATTTTAAGGCAGGATTAGCGTCACGAGAAATAATGAACTGTACCGTCTACAGCAACCATACTCAACCTGCGGCCCTAAACACATTTATTAACAGGGACATGATTTACAAAATCTGGCATTCTATATTTCGTATATCTTGATACATGAACGATACAAATCTGAAAGCTGTTTTTGAAGAAAAAAGAGAGGGAAAGAAGTACATCCATTTTTGGAAATTAGTTTCGTAAAAATACAAGACTAAAAAATTGTGCTTTCCTGCTCCTCACGTTGTTTGCATCAACATATCTTTGTGAATCATCATATTCCAAAATGAAATATGCAAAAAACGTATACAGGAATCTACGAGTACTTACTGATTCTCACCTTAATGACGTATTGAGGGTAGCATGCAGCAATTATAAACCCGATTTGTCTAAAATTATAGAAAATTTATCTCAATGTCAAAAATCACACTAATTTCGAAATAAACGCCTTGATACGTGTTACTTTTGAGTTTTACTTTTTTCACTATTGTAATTTTGAAGGAACCGTATGCTGATAATGATAAGTGATATATGTACTATTATTATTCTGTTTTAGTTTATAATAATTTTAAATCTCAAATTGTTTTCCAATAAATGGGGGGGGGGGTTCATGATTTTTTTCTTCATACCAGTATAGTATTGCGGCCGTGTAGCTTTACAAATATTATGTATGTGGCCCGAAGACAAAAAAGGTTGAGTATCATTGGTCTATAGAAATAAACTCATCTTTTCACCCATTAAATTTAACGACTTACTAAAAAGGTAAATAGCATTTATTTACGGCTTATAATACTTGTATATTCTTTGAATGTTCCGGCTACCCGACACCCTCGGGGAGGGATGAGAATTATTATACGGCGCGTCGCGCGGTTCGGGTCTTTGGGGAAAAGCCGAGATAGTAGTAAAAAAAGTGCAATCCTATAATAAATCTTCTCGAGTGATTGTTACAAGTTCTATCTATTTACGCAATCCGTGTCTTCCCGTTTAGCGTTGGATACAGCAGAGCCAAGCTATTAAAATTCCAGTGTGACTAAAATGTTTTTTTCTATACACCATCTGTGGCTTGTATATAAAATGCATAATGTTCAGTTAACATAAATATTTATTCTTTATGTTTATATTACAGGACATCCGAGGTTTAAAAATTTAAATCATACGAAATTAATAAATGTGTCGAATAGTGTTCATCCGAAGCATATCTGTGAAAAATTATGAAATGTATTAAAACAAGCGTTTTTTTTTTTAGTGCCAACCCTCATGTATGGAAGTGAAGCTTAGAAGCTTTTTTCTAGTGCCAACCCTCATGTATTAAAGTGAAGCTTGGAGCTGGCAAAAGAAGTATGAAAGCTGGATAAACACCGTAGAAATGAGATCACTAAGAAGAACGTGCGGGAAAACGTTGTATGATAGAATACCGAACGATGAAATAAGAAAGAAATGTAAGGCAGATGACTGCATCATGGATAAAATTAAAAAAGGATCCCTGAGATGGTTTGGACATATGAAACGAATGGATTAGAGTACAATGGTTAAAAAGTTGTACACAAGCAGCGTGAGTGGAAAAATAAGCCGAGGACGACTGAGGGAAACATGGCATGACCAAATTAATCAATTACTAAAAGGCGGGCACATTCGAAGTCGGAATAATCGACGTGCGTGCATGGTAAGATGTATGAATGTAGAGGACCCCCGAGAGGTATGCCAGGACAGAGCATTGTGGCGATCCATCCTCTCTGCCTACCCCTTCGGAAAAATTGCCTGATGGTTAATTAGTTAGTAAGTTCGTTTATTTTTTTGATAAACTTTGGCGTTAACACTGGAATTCAATAATGACAATTTTTTATGAATTAAAGTACTGTTTTTTTTTAACATTTATGTTTATTTTCTCGTCATAATCCAAAGGTTTTTCACCTTTATCATCGATATAAAGTGATATAAAGATATAAAGGGATATCATTCTCCCGATGAAGGTGTAAAACCATCGAAACATGTCGAGGAAAAAAAGCTTGAAAGTAAAAAAACAGTGTTTAAATTCATTTAATATTTATTCAATATACTATTGAAATCTCTTGACCCAGATGTATAGGTCAAATGAAAAATTGAGGTGGCACGAGCTTCATTTAATAAAATGAAATCGCTCTTCTGCAATGATAACATAAATTTGAAACTCCGTCAGAGAATGATCAAATGCTATGTGTGGTCTGTTTTATTGCATGAATATGAGACGTGGACATTAAAAGTCAACTCAATGAACAGACTGAAACCATTTGAAATGTGGCTCTATTGCCCGAATGCTTAGAAATCCCTTCAATCCCTCAAGACAGACATGGTTACCAATACCGAAGTCCTGAGGCGTGCTAGAGTTGACAGGGAGCTGTTGTCGACTATAAAGGTTTCGAAGATTTCACATCTGGGTCATGTACTGCGTGGGGAAAAGTACCACCTTCTTCATCTGATATTTCTGAGTAAAATTGAGGGACGCCGAGGGCCCGGTAGGAGACAGATGTCCTGGCTGCGAAACGTGAGGGAGTGGACTGGCATCCGAAGTGTGGAGAAGCTGTTTCGAGCGGCGCAGGACAGGGACAGGTTTGCCGAGGTGATCACCAAAATTGGGGGGACCCTACAGGGTACTTGAAGAAGAATAAAAATATAATTTTATGTATATTTATCTTTGTGGAGATCAAGACTTTATGCATTAAGCCATTTTGAGTATTGATCAAATGTAGATTTAACCATAATCCAGAACTTTCCACAAATAAATGAAAAAAAAATCCTATCCTTTTTAAATTCACTAATATTCATTAATTCACAGAGAAATAGTTATGAAAATATGTTGAAAATGTATTTTATTAAAGTTTTAAAAATAAATAACTTGATATTTAAACATTTCAACGTGTGTTTTCTACATATTGAATTATAATGTATTGAATAATAATGTTTTGTTACCCTGAAGAAGCTCCAGTGAGAACAAAACTAATCTTTTTTTTTAATAAGTGGTGTTTAATAAATAACATGAGTGTTTTAATAATATTTTTTCCTTTAATAATCATTGGCTTATTACTGTTAACAAGTATATTTATATTTTTAAATGTAAATACTATTCCATTTTACTTCTAAAGATATAATTTTTTCAAAGTAATTTAAAAGATAACAAGACGTCTACAAAAAAAATCTAAAAGTTTTTGTAAAAATGCCGGAGCTAGGTGGATGAGCAATTTGTCAAGTGATAGCCGGAGGTAAGGGGCGGGACGCTGGAGAAGGGAGAGTACACGGGGAGTGAGAAGAAAGGTGGGAAGAGCGACGCTCCGGGCAAGGAAATCCTCTTTTCCATCCATCCTCAGACATCAAGGGACTGAAGCCTAGATAAAAAAAAACTTGGACAAACATTGCCATTACTTTGGAAAAGGGTTAGACTGGAATGGCATTCCCTTAGCCACAGGATAATAATTTACCTTCGACTTTTCAAAGCGTTGAGAATCCATTAGGATTGAGAGATCCTTTTTATAACCGAACATACATCGAACACGGGGGACTGCGTACCACCAAAAACGTTACAGCGACATTCCAGAAATTTATTTTTCCCTCTGTATATTCCCCAGATCTAGGCAAAAATCTCCGAAATCACTGGAGTAGAATTACGTTACAATATTTCGTGTGTTCAATACTAAAACTAGATCACTCAAAATAGGCGATTTTGAGTTATTTACATCAATGGAACGCTCATCGAGGGAGCATTATAATGCAATAAATAGATAACTTAAAATATTATTTGAATAAACGTATAAAAAATGTACTTAGTATTACAACACTTTATTTCACTTAAAACATACATGTTTCGGTTACACAATTGTAAAATGTTATAACCGAAACATGTCTATGTTTAGTAAAATAAACTAAACTAACTAACTAACAATCACGCCGTCTCCCCGAAGGGGTAGGCAGAATTAATGAACTGCCACATTTTAAGCCATGCGGCACTCTATCCTTCTCTTTAAGCCCCCGCGGGAGACGCGGTGTGATGAGTTGCGAACCTCATTGCCACAAATGAAATAAAGTGTTTTAATACTAAGTGTAATCATATTTATTCAAATATAAATCCACAATACAAAGTGGAGGCGAATATAGAAGAAATAAAGTATTATTGCTCAACTGAATTATGTCATCAATATAAATGAAAACGTCTGTTTTCTAAATGTTTTATTATGCGACTAGTTTATAGAAATGACATATTTTGCCTTACTAAGGCATTATCAAATGTAATGATTTAGTAAGACGAAACATGTCATTCCCATCAAATTTGATAACTTATAGGAAATAGATATTTTCATTTTTATTCGTATTAATTATTAAATATGGAGTTTTACAACAATAAATGAGTTATTTATCTTTTCATAATTCTATAAGTCGTGAAAAAGGGAAAAAATAAAGCTTAAAATAGAATTCGGAATTTATACACATATTTTAGTTTCATCCAAAGTAACTCTTCTGTGCAATAAATATACAAATTGACTTCTCTAGTAAAATACTGATGGTAACATCACGATTAACCCTTATTGTGCTGCTGACTTCATTTGCAGTCCAAAAGAAATATTCTTGAATAGTGGCTAGCTACGTTTACTGCCCAGATAGCTTTTATCAATTTGTCATAAAATTACGTATAATTTAGTATGATATTTACAAACAGTAGTGAAAAAATTTATTAAATACATTCATATAAGAGCTGCAAATGTAGTTAACCCCAGTTTAAGCCCATTTTTTTTGGACTTCAAATGTAGTCAGCCGCACAATCGGGATTAGTTGTTTGAACGCTAAACTAAGAACACCATTTGTCAGAATAGAGAATTTTAAGTTTCCTTGTTATAGTATTTAATATTAATCAAAATGTCAGTTTAAGAAGATTGTTATATTTTATGAGAATGGCATATTACGCCATGCTGAGACATTATCAAATGTCTATGCATGGCGTAATATGCCATTCTATGTATAAAGCAAAATATGTCATTCTCAATAAATTTCAATAAACAACAAACATCTACCGTAATGATTTTCGAACACTTGAGAAGAAAAAAACACGTGTTTTTTACATCGCATGTTTTTACGTAAAAAGGCATTTTGTTCGTCGTATATCACGAATACTGTATATAAATATCCATGCTTGAGTCTGACTTGAATAAAAAAATGTAACCTAATAATACGCGTCTCAAATTTTCTTTTCATTTTCAAACGAATTGTGTTAGAAAGGGTCCGAGTAACTTCGTTTAATAACCACGATCAAAGACCTTCGCGCTACGAGGGTTTATTTGATTCCCAAATTGCTTTGTTTTTGTTCTATAGAAAATATATTACGCCGAAAGAATGGACTGCGCCTTTTTGATGGTTGATTCCAGGAAAAAGTTTTCTGTTCTTATCTGATGTCATGCCTCGTATATCCTATAACATTAATAATTAAATTACATAAATAAAACATAGTATTATTATTATTTTGTTGAATAGCGTAATTACAGGGCGAGCCAAATCGATGTAAAAGGTAATACCATTTATGGAGGCCTTGGACAAAGACATGGAGTGTCGGGTGGCCACCTAAAAGATGGACAACAACCTGGATTCGGAAAGGACAAGACATGGGACGAGTAGGAAAAAAACAGGCCTGTATCCAGCAGTGGAGATAAGAAAACCGAAGAATAATAAAGGGTTTTCCATTAAGGGCACTCGAAATTTGAAATATAAAATAAAGCAACTTGTTTAAGTGATATTGCCATATTTTTTTTAATTTTAAAGGACATTCAATGACATTATGTATGGAATATAATTTTGGCCAAACAGCCACCGTGGTTTTGCTGCAGGTGGTGTATCCTGGTAGTCAAAGGGTTTTCCAATAGGGACGCTCAAACTTTGACAGCGTATAGCGGCCATTTTGGTCTAGCGATAGCTGTCAAATTTATCAAGAACACTTATTTAGTCCTGACATTTTATCATAAAACGCTACATGCTTCAACAACGCGTTAAAATTGTTAAAATTAATTATCAAAAGCGGTACTCTGTTCCCCAATTTATGGCATTCAAGGCCGTCCTGCAAAGTCTACAATTTCGTGGTTGATGATCAATTTGAGACTCTTGTGGCTTAAACTAGATGATATGGATACCAACAACATACGGTTTCAACGGGACGGCGCTACGTAGCACACAACGCACGCCACGATGGACATTCTGCATGAGCGATTAAAGATGGAGGGTTCCTATTGAAAATCATCTTAGCTATTTTGGATAAGCTTCTGTTAGCGATGACAACTTAGAATACGATGTGTTACTTTATTTAATTCCTAACCATATATTGATCGGAAAAACAAAGACATGGCCATTAAGAGTAAGATGAGAATCTATAAAGCTTGCGTAAGACCAATAATAACATATGGCGTCGAAGTAATGGCAGACACAGTAAAGACCAAACAAGTTTTGAAGACTTCCGAAATGAAGACACTGCAGACACGATAGCAGACAAGACACTGAAGGATCGCGTGAGGAACACCAGAATAAAAAAGATATGTGAGGTTGAGGATATTATAAGATGGAGCAGACAGCGAAAAGGGGACTGGTACGGTTATGTCCAAAGAATGGACACCACCAGACACCTCTATATTGCATTGCATAATCAAGCTCATGGGACTCGTCCTCGTGGAAGACCTCCTAAAAGATGGAAGGACAGCTGGAAATCTACCTCACAGGAGGAGCAACATTCTGGAGAACAGACCACATACACAACACCAACAACAAACCATTACGCCGTTTCCCCGCAGGGGTAGGGAGAGAGAATGGAACGCCACACTACTCTATCCTGGCACACCTCTCTAGCTTCCTCCACATTCATACATCGAGTCATACACGCACGTCGATTCTTCCGGCTTCTGACATGACCAACCTTTAATATTTGATTAATTTGGTCATGCCATGTTTTCCTCGGTCTACCTCGACTCCTTACTCCATTTACATCGATAACGTTTACTTTTTTAAGCATTCTTTCTTCACCCATGCGCTCCATATGTCCGAACCAACGCAGCGAACCTTTAATAATTTTGTTCATAATACCTTCTTTCGCTCTAAATTCTTTCCTCAATATACAGACCACGGAGACATACAGACCACATAGCTCTACAATAAGGAATAAGAAGAAGATATTGATCGTATTGTAATACATACGATTCAGAATAACTGTTATATGTATGCATATTATATTATAATATTTTTCCATACGTATTTTGATCAAAGCATAACGTTAAACTTCATTCTCCCAAAGGAAATGCGAAAGAGCTACCCGCATAATTTTACCGCCACATAGCTTCCTGCATACGCGTACAAAAATATATATATCTACACTGCTTTGTACCCGTGGAGATAGCGATCAGTATATTTCATTGAGGTGGGTTTGCACTTTAGTAGTCCTGTGATGTTTTGAATGCGACTGTTTGCCTTTATACTTGCCCGGATGGCATTATGATCCCTAATGCCGCCGGATTTAGCAGATGAGCGGGGTGGATCTTAATACCCGCTGCAGAAGGGCGGCTGCGAAGGGCGAGAGGTGCCAAAACACCCGCAACGAGGGAATCCACTATTTCACCCTAACAAATAGCACCCCGAAAAACCCTTCAACACACTAAGACTGCTCACAATCGGACAAAAAGCGCAAAATTATTGTATGCATGTCGAGGAATTTAAATTCTTTTGGGAAGCGTTAACTGCATAATACATTTTAATATAACATATTATAAATCCCTTACATATATGGAAACGAGGCATGAATCTGACAAAATATTGATGAAAGTAAAGTAAATGCAGTAGAAATGAGATCTCTTAAACGAATATGTGGAAAAACTGTGGATATCTAATAGAGTGTCGAATGAAAATATAATAAGTGAACGCGGTGCGAATGGAAGTGTTATAAACAAAATAATGAAAGGAACATTAAGATGCTTTGGACACATGGAAAGAATGAGTGAAGAGAGAATGGTGAAAAGGTATATGTAAACGACGTGACTCATGGAAAGAATGAATGAATAAAGAATGGTAAACAAGTATATGTTAATGGTGTAAATGGAACTAGAAATAAAGTAAGACCAAAAAAACGTGGCACGATCAAATAAATAAAATATTCAATGTTGGAGATACAAATAATAACTAAAATAATCATTGTGGAATAATTAATAATTATTCCACAATGAAATAATGGTTCAATTTGCTCAGTAATTTATACAACACGAACACGTATTAGATACGCAATCACTTCTGTGTCTGATTAGTTTATATTTGGAATACAATTTGGTAATGCTTCTCTCCCCCGCGAGCCGGCGAGACGCGTCGAGGGTAGGGGGTGTATGCAAAGCGTGCACTTCCAACCCCTTTATGGCACGCAAAATGGCATTCGGCTTTAAGCCGCAGAGGAAAAGACATTCCAATGCATAACTGTGTCGTCATTATTGCTCCAGTGCTGCGCGAATACTCGGTACGTGCACTCCAAGCTCCTGTAAATGTTGAATGTAAATATCATCCTAAAAGGATGGTAAATACAGGTCCAAAGCACCCACTACGCCTACCGAATATTCATCATTGATAATTTACATATTTAAAACAAAAAAAATATTTTACGCAATTCAATTGAAAACATTTGTTTTAACTTAAGCGAAAGCTTATTTTTTTTAAGGGTTATTCGTGGCCATAAGCCGTTATTTGAACAATTCTGTAAAACACTCTAAAAGACCAACGTTAACTGCGCCTACAACAATATAAACCAGACCGGAAAAAATAAAAGACATTGTTTATTAATAAGTAAATAAATAAATTTACATATTTTAATTACGTACACTTGGTCTTCCTTTGATTAAATACCTCGTTATTATCTTATCAGTAAAGCCTCTGCCGTGTCAAGATGCCTGAAGAATCTGGTCTGGAAGAACAAGCACATGCGTATCGACAGCAAGATCAGAATTTATAAAACATGCGTGCGACCTATCATAACGTATGCTGTAGAGACGTGGGCCAACACTGTGCGAACCAAGAGACTACTAAGAACATCGGTGAAGGTCCTACGATCAATTACTGGAAAAACTCTCCGAGATCGTGTCCGCAACGTACACATAAGAAAAACTTGCGAAATAGAGGATATCGTTCAGTAGAGTAGATCCAGAAGAAGATACTGGAGGGACCATGTAGCCCGAATGGGGATGGTGACAGACTTACATATACAGCCGCTTATGAAAACCCCTCCAGACGCCGCCCACCTGGAAGACCGCCTAAGAGATGGAAGGAGAGCTGGATCTCATCATCCGACGAGACATGATTTCTGTGTCACAGATAATAGATCGTCAGATCTATTAAAAGAAAAAGAAGAAGTTATTATCTTCTTAAAGAAGGCAGACGCCAGGAGAAGGTAGCGAGACGTCTACAAAATGAACAATTGGAATAAAACGAAATATTCATCATAACAAAAAATGTGTTAACTGTTAAATTTACAGCACTGTTATAATATCAAAATTTTAAATGATGTTGGCATTATCAGGATTTAAAAACAACCAGTTCAGTTCAGTTTTTTTGTAACACCTGATGATTCCAACATCGGTTGGTGAAACAGCTGTCGCGACATTCTCAAAAAGTGTACTCGTATAGTAAAAAAATGTGATAAATGTGAAAAAAATATGAAAAATAATAAAAAATCGGTAATTTGAAATATAATTCAGAGTATGTATTTTTTTTTAAAAACAAAGTAGCTGAGGAAGACGTTGTAACTGAAATTTGATATTTAACATTGGAAGGCACAGTAACTGAAGCAATTTAATATTACAATTTTCAGATTTACCTTTTTAAAGGTATATACCTACGTCATAAGAGCTTTTATAAAATTCGTGAGAACCTTTGCGAACATTTTATAAATCACTAATTCCAAATCGGGATTCTGATTCTATGAATATTCATTTCAAATAAATCAGATTTTCATTCATTAAATTCATATGGCGATGAATTCTCACAATGCAATTCGAATTATTTGCATCTGACAGAATCCTATTGCAGTTAACCAATTCAAGTTTTTTATGCAATTCATGTTCGGCTCCATAGAGAGCGTGCAGCTCCGTATTCGGAACGATTTGCAACGTAATCCATATATTATATATATAATTTCATATTGCCGACAGGATGCGCGGTTGAATAATTTATTATGCGCTATATTTGGAGGATATCAGCTCAAAACATGCCAAACCGAAGCACGACGCGATCCAAGAATATAAAACAAATATTGGGTCGCGAATAATCTTCATGTAGAGTCCGTTCACTACAAGGAGATCGTTTGCAATAGTATGAATGACAGTGCGTTTACAAAAAATCTAGACGCGTTTTTTTTATGATTGGAAAACCAAAAAATGTTTCAATCGTATATTCAAACATTGATATAAATAAACATGTTATTTTATCAACAAAAATGCTATCGGCTTAATTATAATGATTATAAAAATTAAGTTCATTAAAACTACATTTAGTTTATAGATTTTTCCTTGGAAAAGTGAAAAGGGTTAGACTAATATGAATAATGATACGTTTTATTTTCCTTCATCGGCTTCAATTACAATGTTTGTTCCTTACAGGTGATTATCTCTAGGATGTTATTATAAAATTAAGTTCTTTATTATGTTTTTAAACTGACCCAGGCTTTCCTATTCCTAATTTCGACATGGTTAATTTGCGATTAATCAAAAATAAAAATAATATTTTTAAAATGCTCCTGCAAAACAAGTATTTTTCGAATCACTGAGTATATTGGCAGCCAAACGCGTGCGCTCCGCTTCACGTCTCGGAACACACTGACCATTTGGCGCATTTGACCCGGCAACAAATCAGATTCCAAGAAATATCGCCGCACTAACACTTCTATACTAGATCTTCGGTTTGTGAAAAAACTCTACATGTCGAATTCGTGGACATTATTTGATACTCTTCTTCGTCTGCAAGTTGGACCTATAATTATTGCCAGACGCCCGAATAGGGTATTCATCAGTGCAGTCACAAATTTCAATGGCATTCCGTTTTATGAAGCATGGATTGCTTCTATGCACAGATGCAGATCGTCATTTTTTTATCTTCTTCTTTTTGTTGTCAGTAGCAACTCCATCGTGTGTCGTTGCCTTCTACAAGCTGGACCTTTAGTTATTGCCAGACGCCCGAATAGGGGACTCATTTTTGGAGTCACAATGTTTCAATGACATTCCGTTATATGCAGATCGTCGTACAACCCTAAAGAAACCCCCATCTCACCATATCCTCCACCACGAACCGCCTGCGGAAGAGCAATTTATCTGCTGAACGCAGTGTCCTCGGAGATCGACGTCTTTCATATTAGTAAAAGTACGTTCAGAAGGAAAATACTTTTGATTTTGAAGAGTATCTTGTCCTCCTAATGTCGAACCATCTCTCATGAGATTCTGGTATTATACTATATACAATATATTATTTTACCTGTTCTCAATAGATGTCTAAAATCTCAATTTTGTAATGTCTATTGATGAAATAAACTGATTTGATTTGATTTGATTTGATATCATCCTTGGCTCTACCAAAGCTTGTATATATTCGGTTCAGGGTCCTCCATTGATTTGATCGTGACACATTTCCTTTATTTTTTTGTTCTTTATCATTCTTTCTTTCGTTCATTCTTTTCATTTGTCTAAACCATCTTAATGACCCTTCCATTATTTTGTCCATAACACTTTCATTCGTACTGTACTCACTTATTATATTTGCATTTAACACTCATCATATACAGTTTTAATTCACATTCGTCTCATAATACAAGAATACAATTGTGCAATGCCATATTTAATTTTAAGGGACTTTAAAAATTCGGTCTGCAACATAAAAACGAATCTAATATCGAATATATTCAATTATTGTACGAAGAGAAGAAAAACAAAGAAAAGTTCTTTGTTCCACTTAGAAACATCTGTTCAATTTCTGGAAATTACGCTTCCCGAGTAGGTACTTTGCAAAATATATTTCAATTCTCACAATTTCATCTCGTCTCCCAACTTCAACGGGTACTCGCGAAAAAAAAATATTGGTATAATTTGATTTCAAAATACGTTTTCTCTTCTTTCATCTTCGCGAACATGATCCAATAATACAGAAAACTTAAAAATGCCGACGAAGCACGACACGCCTTCCGATTCGCGGAGACCTTGCGCCGATTCCAATCGCCAATGGTCGTAAGTAACACGATACTAATATGATTTGCTGGATTGAATTACAAGGGACCGGCGTGACCGCAATGAACGAGTACTGCTCGAAAGTCTTACCAACCCAAATATGAATGTATAATTTCCACACAATATAAAAACAAATACAATCAGAAAAGCGACTTGTTTAATAAAATATATGCCAAATTTCCAAAAAAAGCAAGTGAACAAACTTCAATCTTCATCAAAACTTATAAAATAATAATACAAGGCTCATCCGTAAAGTAGTATCCGTTTACGCCGTGCGGAACGCTGGCGAATAGAGTAGCCGCCGGACAAGTACTAACACATTCAGTTGTATTTTAGCTATCTGTATGTTTGGTATATTTAACAGTTAATATACTGAATATAGTAATAATAAAATACATTTTAAAATCAATGAAAGATTATTTATAAACCTATTGTATAAAATCTTATCATTTATTCTTATTTATTGTATATTTGCCATCACTTTATATTGGTATAAAAATATGTTAATTACTTTGTAATGTAATTAATATGGATGAAAACGACCGTTTTATATCAGTTTTATTTGAAGGGAATTATATGTTTCGGCTTGCTAAGGCAATATTCAATTTATGTGTCATATTTGATATTGCCTTAGCAGGACGAAACATGTCATTCTCAAAAAAATATTATAAAACTCATACAAAACAGGCGTTTTCATTCTGTTATTAATTAAAAATATTTTGTTTTGGGTGAAAAAAAAACTATTTTTATATAATTGAATGGTTGAAGTAAAATAGGCGCTAAGTACAAGGAAAAAAATACTTAGTATGCAATTTTGTTATTTATGTCATAATGAACGAAATTGCATACTTAGTTTTATTTTATCTGGTACCTTAAGCCTATTTTACTTCAACCATTCAATTCATACGAATGAAAACGTATGTTTTCTAGAAGTTCTATTATTATATACCTATTATAACAAGTACAATAACAAAACCATCACGCCGTTTCCCCGAAAGGATATTCTGACACACCTCTCTAGAATCCTTCACATTCATACAGCGAGTCATACGAGTACATGCACTTCAAATCTTCCGACTTCTAACATTATAACATTATAACATTCTATTTTATTATAATTTTTAGGAATAACATTTTTCGCCTTTCTAAGACATAATCAAAAACAATTATTCTACCCAATCTATAGACATTGTTATGTTGAATCCATATAACGACAAAAACTATAATACATTAAAAATAACATATACTCGTATATCGATCGTTGTATGCAACGGTTAATCATTTGAACCAACATAATTTGAGTAGATAAGATCTAACTCGTCAGAGATCGTTAAGATTATCCTCATGAATTTTAAATTGTTGCATGTACCATCGAGAAATCATTTTTTTGAGGGAGTAAACTTTACGATCCTTATGAATATTTAGATTAACTTGTCAGCTAGTCTGAATGAGACAAAATCCCTGCATTAATTCAGCTGTCATCTCCAATTTGAAACCCAATCAAGCGGTGTATTACCAGAACTAACAAGGGGTGACAGCATAAAATACACTACAATAACACTGCGTCATACAATACATTGTGGCGGTGATTAAAGTGCCTAATGAGATAACAACCAATCAGCCAATCACAAAGAACTCTAGTTTTTATTATATACAAATACATACGCTTTTTTATTATTCTGTAGGTATGTAAACTACAATGCATACGGCGCTATAGTATATGGCGCTATCAAAAAAACTTTCGCGACAATTTCATAGAAATTAAATCGATTGTGATATATTCAATTAAATGGTTAATAATGTTGAAATATCAAAGTGTTTCCGCTAAAACAATGGATTATCAAAAAATATATATTAGTACGCATTTATTACTTTTCCTTGCAATAGACTTATGTTGTCAGTTCTCCAAAGAGTTACTCCTGTAAGATGGATTCCCAGTTGTCCTTCCATTTTTTACGAGGTCTTCTTAATTAATTAATGTCTTCTTAATTTTTAAATAGAAAACCCACTATTGGCTTCTTTAGAGTAATACAAATCAACCATCATAACAATATTGCGTTTCTTTTTTTTTGTTTCTCTAACCCCTTATTAAATCATTAATACTTATGAGAACATCCGTTTTCTAGAAGTTTTATTATATTTTATGTGAATGATATGTTTCGCTTTAGGCATTATCAAATGTGATTTAAGACATTTGATAATGCAGCAAGACAAACATTATCATTCTTATATAATATATAAAAAAAATGTAGAAAAGACACGTTTTTATTCATATTAATTAGTCTTAAGATTATTTCATATATATCAACTTGAGAAATTTATGTAAACACGTGGTTTTTAATTTTAAAAGAAAGCTGTTTAAAATCAAACATGTTTCGGAGACACACTTCATCTTAATATTTGATTAACTTAGGATGTTAATATTATAGTTGAAACGTGAAAAATACCTTTGAAATATCTTTAAAATGAACGAAAAAGTATATTTCAATTATAAAAACAGTCCACCTTAGTTATAATTACATATTAAAATGGAGTTTATATTTGAAACACGTGTTAATTAATACACTTTTATGACAATAAAAATACATAAAAAGTGGTTTTACACAGTGTTCAACTTTGTTTCCAAATTAATATGCAATACATACAATATTAACGCCTTTTCCTTGACTAAACTCATATAACAATAATTTGATAACATCTAGAAATTGTTAATAATTATGAACATGAGAACATAAAATTGCATCAAGCCATCTTAATCATTGCCGCATGTTGTAGGGTGTACCGATTCCCGGGTGCGTTTTCATTTCCCTAAGACGGAGATAAATTTTCAGCACACTTACGACAGTCATAACTCCCACAAATCTCATTTAAATGAATGCCAATAAACTCGGCATTATTTACGAAGCTCTCGAATGAGGGGAAAATTATTTAAGACACGAATATGAAGCCAGAAACTTCCCGAGCCTGGAGGAATCCTAGGGGATCCGACATAAAACTCGAGGTAATGTAGGACGTCTGTATTTAAGCTAAGGAATGGGGGAGAGCAGAAAAGAAAGGCACAAATAGCTCTGGAAAACACAACAAAAATCTCTTATCTCTCGCGAGAAATGCGGAAGAAGAGAGTAGGAAATAAATGCAAACCATCCTGAGGCGAGCGGACAGGCTTCTAAATAATTCACATCCTCTTTGGTTTGTGCGCTGATAAAAAATTGAAGGAGAAAAGCGCAAATGACAAAACAAAAAGGAAATGTTCTCGTTTCAAGAAGGAACTTTAATTCGTTAGGAGTATGCGCGACTCACGCGAGCCTGAATATATTAACATTGTGCTCCTATTTGCTTTACTACTTGTGTACGCGTGTACGAGTAGGTAGGTACAGGGGAGGAGTAAACGCGCGCCCATGTATAATTTATACCTACACGCAAACGTTACGGTCCTTGTTATGGTCCCACCATTACAATTTCGCCCAGTTCAGATGTAAATATAATATTATTCACACCACTAGACGTTTAATCGATATTTATAAGAAAATCAGAGTTATTCTATAAAGAAATAGGTCATTATGAATCATAACACAACTCGTTTATTTATTGTTTCTTAAACAATATGGTTAAAGTCCGTATTAAATAATTAATATGAATGAAAATGTTTGTCTTTCTTCTATTGGTGTTGTTTTATTTGTCTTTTTATTTTTTTATGTACTTTGTATATACAAAGGATGGGAGTATGTTTACAAAGGATGGGAGGGTGGAGAAGGATATTGAAAGAAGGGTTGGGGCAGGCAACAGAATAAATGGTGCACTTAAAGTTGTCATCGCAAATAAAAGCCTATCCAAAAAAGCTAAGATGGCAGTACACAATGGTGTTCTTGTGCCGACCCTTATGTATGGAAGTGAAGCATGGAACTGGCAAAAGAAGGATGAAAGTAAAATAAATGCAGTAGAAATGAGATCTCTAAGACGAATGTGTGGCAAATCTGTATATGATAGAGTGACAAATGCAAGTATAAGAAGTAATGTGGTGCGAATGAAAGTGTTATGAACAAAATAAGGAAAGGGTCATTAAGATGGTTTGGACACATGGAAAGAATGAGTGAAGACAGAATGGTAAAGAAGGTATATGTAAACGGTGTGAACGGAGCTAGAAATAGAGTAAGGCCGAGGAAAACGTGGCACGATCAAATCAATCAAATATTGAATGTCGGTCACGTGAGGAGTCGGAAAAATCGACGTGCGTGCATGACAAGATGTATGAATGTAGAGGAAGCGAGAGACGTATGTCAGGACAGAACAGTGTGGCGTTCCATTCTTTCTGCCTACCCCTCCGGGGAGACAGCGTGATGGTAAGTTAGTTAGTTAGTTTGTATATACAACACTATTAAAATTACATATCAGACGTGTTTCGGACAACCAGTCCTTCTTCAGTGATACGTATTATAAAGATACATATTTAAAATATTATAAAATGGTTTACAAATATAATACATTTTTAATTTTTAATATTTTTTTTTGACAGTTGTTATAAAGAAAATGTCCGTTTTCGAGAGGTTTTATTATATTTTATGCGAATGAAATATTACACCTGTCTAAGGCAATATCAAATGTCATAACATTTAGTAATGCCTACAGGTGAAACATGTCATTCATATAAATTATAATAAAACTTCTAGAAAACAGACGTTTTCAATCGAATTAATTGTGATTCATTCAGTAATCATCACAAAGATCGTTCGTCTTCTTTATCCTCATTAGATTCTATTTTTTACATGTTTCATCTACCATAATCTGGAGTACTAGAAAATGGCAGTATTCGTACTGAAAACATTAAGAAGAATTTAGTAGCAATGTCCCCATATACATATTCCACAATATTATAATTTTGAAATTTTGAGCTAATTTTGAATTTGCATAAAATAACTATAATATAAAATATACATATTAAGAATATTTAACAATCTAAACGATTGGAAACATAGGAAACCGTACACAGTCGAAATCGAGACAATATGTGAAAGTACTTAATAAAAAAACGTCATTTTATTTTATTATATTTTGAAATGAGCTTCCATCAAGATATTTCAGTAAAATCATTAGATTATTTAAAAGAGAATTTTAATCACTGTTTCATTCACTTTATTTATTTAATATTTTTACTAAATATAAATTTTATATTTTTCTTTTTTTATATATACTCGTACATTGTATACAACACTCAAATTTTAAACAAATTAAAATTAAATATCAAACATGTTTCAGACTACCCAGTCCTTCGTCAGTCATATTATATAGATATTTTAAATATTATTTAATTGTTTACAAATATGGTCAGTTTTGACAGATGTTATAAAGATTTCTTTTATTTTAAAATATTTTTTTACATTTTTTTAAATATTATTTTAAAATAAATCTTTATAACATCTGTCAAAACTGACCATATATGTAAGCGATTTTACAATATTTTAAATATCTATATAATATTACTGAGGAAGGACTGAGTAGTCTGAAGCATGTTTGATATTTAATTTTAATTTGTTTAAAAAGTGAGTGTTGTGTACAAAGTATATAAAGAAAAAAGAAAAATAAATAACATCTACAACACAAAGTATGGCGAACAAAGAAGAAAATTAAATTTGATATACTACATTTAGTACCAAATTTTGAGTCCGGGCGTTAACGGGTTTAGATCGTTGAACTAATGTTTTTTTTTAAACTTAGACGTGTCGTGCAATATAAACGTTAAAAACAGTGCACACGAGTAGGTACTGATGGCATATTAATTCATTGGTTATATCTTGATACCCTTAATCTAATAACATCAGTAGGGGTTTGTGCGTGGTCACGATATGGTCATTATTAATTTGTTATCTTCTCATACATCACAGCTCCCCGCAACATAACTCCGGGATGGCGAATTGGATACGCACTCCCGGTACACAAAAACCTTTCTGCAGATGTATTACGATATTTAGCGCTGGACGCTAACGAAATACACACAGTCATCGTTATTATAATATGTTCAAGTGATGAAGTACCTAACACTATATTCATGCAGGTAGAAAGGCTTTTAACGGAAAAAACTAGTTTTCCAATATTTGAATATTCAATTTGTTTTATATTAAGTTATGTGCATAGTTTTACATAATTAAACAAATGGAATAAATTATATCCTTTACATGGCCACCAGCACTTGTAGTGTGAATCTTGACTCTAAATTACATTAATTTTATATTCATATTTATTTTTTCTTGAACAATGATATAAAACTCGATAAAAATAATGAATACAAATTAAAACGTCTGTTCACATATGATTATATATCACATATGATAATACCTTAACAAAGCGAAACACATCATTCCCTTTAAATATAAGAAAACTAACGTTGTCATCCTTGTAGATTTTATATTCTTTTTGTTCTAAAATACGGTAAGGCACAAACTTTTTTTTTATCTTACAAACATTTCAGAAATTATTAAGATAATCAAATGATTTCACTGAAATCTCTTGATGGAAGTTCATTTTAAATAATAATTTAATAAAACGATGTTTTTTAACTACTTCCACTTTTGTCTTTATTTCGACAGCGACCGGTTTCGCCAGACTCGCTTGCATCGACAGACTGTGTACTGGACAACAGTCTGTCGATGCCAGCGAGCCTGGCGAAACGAGTCGCTGTCTAAATTAAGACAAAAGTGGAAGTAGTTAAAAAAAACATCGTTTTATTTAATTATTATTTCAGAAATTCATTCATGTATTTAATGATTAAAATATTCTTTATTAATTTATAATAATCAAATTCAGGTTATGTGATGCTGTAATATTTTTAACTATCTAAGTATTCAAATATATCATAACAAGATGATTTTGGAAATAGTATTCATCATCATCATCATCAGTCTTTAGTCGTCCAGTGCTGAACATAGGCCTACCTTCCCGACTTCTACAACTCTCTATCTCTCGCCGCTCTGTGCCATTGACCTCCTGCCACTCTCTTGATGTCATCAGACCATCTGGCTTGTGGTCTGCCAGGATTTCTATGGCAGGTTCTCGGTCACAACTCCAGGGTGCGTCATGTCTACTGATTAATCGTTGTCTTTACTATATGGCCAGTCCAATTCCACTTCAACGAGGCTATTTTGCACGCTACGTCCGCAATTTTGATCATTTCCATTCATTTCACTTCCTGTTTCGCAGACTGATGTTTAACATCCTCCTCTCCATTGCCGCTGGGTCGCTTGGAGTTTCTGTATTGTTTTTCTTGTGAACGTAACTGTTTATTGCCCGTATGTTAGTACTGGGAAAATGCACATGTCAAACATATTTTTCTTCAAGTGGATCGCGAATCTTTTGGACTTAAAGATATAGGACAGTTTACCGAAAGCAGACCAGATAGTATGAGATAATGATAAAACATCCAAACACATAAAACAAAACATTTTATTTGATACCAGCGAAACCAGTCGGCAGTTTAAAAAAAGTATTTTTTTTTATATAAATAAATGTTACTCCACAAATGTTGTGCTTTATATGAAATTATTGTGATAAAGGTTTCTTCATAAACTTATCATACTAAAAATCACCGTGTTTCTATAAAACATCTTCATCTCGTGCACTAGTCACGATAGTTTAGTCACAGTGCCTTATACAGCAGTCCAACTAGACCATAAGAATCGTGCAACTTCATCCGCAGTTCAAATAACTCTAGATAAAGAATAGTCAATACAAATCAATAATAAAATAAGCAGTTCCATTCGATGATGCTTGATGATTCACAAAGATAAAATTTCGTAACGGTTCCGATGTTTGAATTTCGACATAGTGGAAATGTCTTCGTGATACACTTATACAGCTAACAATCTAATAAGTAAAATTCTCATGACCCTTATCATCGAAAAGCATTATGAAATTCTCTATTTACATTATATTCAAATATCGAATAAGTCATTCCAAATCCGACGACAGAATGTTCAAATTCAAATTCTATAGTATTTCACAAATATACAATCTAATAAGTAAAATTCTCATGACCCTTATCATCGAGAACCATTGTGAAATTCTCTATTTACATGTATATTCGAATATCGAATAAGTCATTCCAAATCTGACGACATAATGTTCAAATTCAAATTCTATAGTATTTCACAAATATACCTCAATTTATTTATCTCAAATTGTTTATTAATATTATTATTTTATTCAATCTCTCTTTACATAATTACAACGCAAGCCAAATCGATGTAAAGAGTATAGTTGTTATCAAATTGATTCTCGTGACGTGTGACTCGACAGTTTTAAATAATTTAATATTTTTTTACTAATTTCAAAATAACGCTGTTACAAGTTCATATAATATTTTAAAATATATATTGTTTCATGAACAATGATGTAAAACTCCATATTAAATAATTAATACGTACGAAAATGTATATTTTCAAGAACTGTTATTTTATTTTATTGAAATGACATGTTTCCTTGCTTAGGTATTATCAAAAGTATAAAAAGCTTTTTACGATTATGTAACAATTGGTTGGTTATTAATAATGAAAGATCTGTCATGATACGTATTAAATTGAATACGGTGGTAAAAAAATTATTTGGTGGGGGTGCTGAACTAGTTCTAAGTATCCAGTAAAAATATGTTTTTAAAATTTATATTATCCAAAGCTTTTAAATTAATTATTGTAAATAGCTGTAATTGATAACTTACTATTGCTGATACAGTCGATGCCGTTCACTGGTGGACACATGTCTCCCCATACTTCTCCACACACTCCTATCTTGCGACTTCTGCATCCAGTCACCAGCAATTTTCCTTATATCATCACCAGCATGTGGTATTTTCACCAGGTATCCATGAGCTTCCATCAAGAGGTTTCAGTAAAATCATTTGACTGTCAAATTATATGAAAATAATTCAAAAGAAGTGCAAAAAATATACACCTGTTTTACAAACACAATAATCGAAATAGGGATGAACTTGCATATTTTGAAGTATTACATTTTTTCTTTTTGTGTTACATTTTTTTTTTAATCTCTAGAATTCTCATTTATTCTTTTAATGTAACAGGTAATGTAATTCGATTTAATGTTATTATTTTGTTGAATCGCTCTTTAATCTATGTAAATGATAATATACGAGCTATCATATTTATTCTCGTGACGTATGATAGATACCTATTTTATCGACATTTTTTGTGTCACGTGAATTCTACACCAGACCAAATACAGAGTGACAATCACACTGCCATCGCCGGGAATCGAACCCGGGACTTTCGGTGCGACAGTTATAGCAGTTTCCACTCGGCCACGAAGATCGTCATATGTAATATGTCGTGACAGGGATGAATTCGCGTATCACTGGTTACTAAGTTTTCATCACCGCGCGGGGACTGTTAAAAATGTATTATATATAAATTATGAATGCTGATATTAGAAAGGAATGTAGAGGCATTATGAACAAAATTATGAAAGGATCGCTGCGTTGGTTTGGACATTAGGAGCGCATGGGTGAAGAAAGAATGGGTAAAAAAAAGTATACGTTAATGATGTAAATGGAGTGCGGGGTTGAGGCAGACCGAGGAAAACATGGCATGACCTAATTATTACATTTTAAAGGTTGGTTATGTCAGAAGCCGGAAGAATCAACGTGCGTGTATTACTCGCTGTATGAATGTGGAGGAATCTAGAGAGGTATGTCAGAATAGAGTAATGTAGCGGTCCATTCTCTCTGCCTACCCCTGCGGGGAAACGGCGTGATGGTTGGTTGTTTGTTGTTTTTGTACATTATTATTTTTGTAATTGAAAAATAAATCCTCTCGAATCCTCGTTTATTCTATTTATTTTCTATAAAATTATTAAATGGATAGTAATGAACAATGTTTACAGAGGGATATTGAAGGAAAACACTGAAAGCAAAGGTACATTATTTTCGGCAGCCATTAGCTTATGCTGAAAAAAAGTTTCGTTTACCCAGTTTCCGGAAATTGCCCGCTCTACAAACGCAGCAAAAAAGTTGTAAGCACGGAATATTTCAGTTTGTTTACTACTGGGTAATTCATTACATAAATGTGTTCACAAAATGTTTATGTTTCAATAAACATTTTGTCTTGATTTCGCTCCTCAAACTCGTAAAGCGAGATGTTTGTTTTCGCTATTTAAATAATTATTTATGCGGGATATTTCTGCTATGAATTCTGGACACGTACATTTCCTACTATACCTGTACATTCGAGTATAACATATAAGCGTTGGTGCCAATGTTTGCGTATTTCGTCACACGATGAAATCGTGAATATTAAAATTTAATTATCATTTAAAACTTAACGATCTAACTAATAAACTAATAACTAACCATCACGCCGTCCCCCCGAAGGGGTAGGCAGAAAGAATGGACTGCCACACTTTTCTTTCCTGAGAAATTTCTCTCGATTCCTCAACATTCATACATCGTGTCATGCACGCGCGTCGATTTCTCTGACTCCTCACATGGCCGACATTCAATATTTGATTTATAATATTTGATCGTGCCACGTATTCCTCGGTCTTCCTCTATTTCTGGTTCCATTTACATCGTTAACAGATAAATTTTTTACCATTCTTTCTTCATTCATTCTTTCCATATGTCCAAACCATCTTAATGATCCTTTCATTATTTTATTCATAACACTATCATTCGGACCGCATTCACTTCTTATATATTTTCATTCGACAATCTATCATACACAGAGTATGCATACATTCGTCTAAGAGATCTCATTTCTACTGCATTTATTCTGCTTTCATCCTTCTTTTGCCAGTTCCATGCTTCGCTTCCATATATAAGGGTTGGTAAAAGAACACCATTGTGCACTGCCATTCTAGCTTTTTTGGATAGGATAATAAACAAATCAATTTGCTAATTACAAGTATATAATATGTCAATAATTTTATCGTTGGGTCAAATTTGCATAAAATACAATTTGATTGCGAAATAAAATTACAACTGATTGTTTTGATCGCCATGACGGCCACTGATGAATGTCTGATTTATATACAGGTTAAATCAATGCATTTTGTATTATATATTGGTAGCATAACATTGGTTATACGAAATAGTATTTATATTTGAAGTCAACTTGTTTCGCTTGTTTCCTAGCTTTATTAGGGCAATATAAGAACTACTTGAGATCAAATATATTACCATTCCATTGTTAAGATACACTGTTTTACATTTATTTAATATATTTATAAATTGAAAAATTCCAATCACGAACTATAGTTTTAATAGTTTGAACTTTGTATTTAATAGAATTACAGCTAAGAAAACAGCCAAACTTTCAATTAAATAGTTTGCTCTAAGAATCAAATTATATAAAAGTGTTCTAGTAAATAGTCATTTCAATAGTATGATGAGTTAGAGAAATGAGTAAGTTAGAGAAGTCTTGGCTGAAATATCTCTATTCCCATATACATGAATATTGTGTTTATATTTATTTTTACATAAAGAGAAAGTACATAATAAATTATATAATTTGTATATTTATTTTTACATAAAGAGAAAGTACATAATTAATTATACATTATCCACCTATAAAACGTTACTATATGTTACGTCCGTTTGTTCTATAATAAAATTATTATTTTCAATAAATTAAGAGAGTTGACTTACGTTTTCTGGTAATTCCACCGAACCAAGTAATTATTTTGTTTGAACACAAAGTCGCTTCAATTGCAGCTTTCGCTTTTTGCATACAATTCTTCTCACTCCATCTGAATCAC